>CAVLEF010000280.1:12390577-13655866 GCA_963661955.1 Leptosia nina
CTTTTGATGACGAAACAAAGAAAACCATCTCTCAAATACGATGTCCGATAGCTCAAAAATCAAAATAGCTTTTCAAAAGTATTACTTTTTTCAAAATACTTCATAATTTATTTGTACTTTGCAGAACTTCGTAGATACCGTTATGCGATGCTGCAAACCGATGGGGATAACAATACAGAAACCACAAATGGTGCGGCTGGCAAGCGATCGTACGGACGCCTACGTCACCGCACTGAGGAGCGTGATACAGTCGAAACCTCAAGTTGTCGTCACCATATGTCCGTCATCCCGCGACGACAGATACGCGGCTATCAAGCGGATATGTTGTTCTGATAATGCAGTGCCCTCACAGGTAACTAGTTCTAGCAGCAGTCCCACTGCTGGGGACAAGTCTTCCCACGAACCCAGCATTTTGGATCTTAGACAGACCGGCCATTTAAGACAATATTATGAATGAGAACTACGTTAAAAGTTTCACTATGTCATGTGCAGGTGTATGTTATACAATATCGATTAACAGAAACACATGGTAGAGCAATGATAGAGATCAGCGATCGAATTCACAGTTCGTTGACTTCTAGAGATTCAAGGCCCAGACCATATAATATGTAGGCGTACTGGACAGCCGTATAAACAATTTTTATTTGCTTATTTCTAGGTGATAAATGCCCGTACAATAATGAACCAACAGAAGATTCGCTCGGTGACCCAGAAGATCCTTTTGCAGGTGAACTGCAAGTTGGGAGGAACGCTCTGGAACATTCATATACCGCTCAAGTCTGTTATGGTGGTGGGTATCGACGCCTACCATGATCCAAGCCGGAAAAAACGTAGTGTATTTAGTAAGTAAATATTTATTCACTTATTCTTAAAGAAACATATTCCGAAAACATGCAGATGTAAGTACATAAAATTAAAATATATATAAGGATGGTATGAATAATTCTTGGAATGATATCTTACTATATGCCTATATGTCGGCATTAGTTCCGTTAAAATGATATTTAGGCTCACAATCTACCTTAGGTTCCCACCAGGGCACCGGGGTAATGTTTTTAACCAATTTATAATTTTTTGGAAACATTTTAAACTTAGTATAGAAATCTGGATATCAAATGGGTGGTAGGAATATCGAAATTTTGCCCAGTCAGGAAGCACGTGGGCTTATCGCGTTATGGTTTCAGTGTCTGTACTTCAGAATATCAAAAAACCAAAATAAGTAGATCGGTCGTATTCTTGTCGAGATGTTATTTAACTGGGAAATTGCGCCTCCCATTAAGTGTACCCCATGCCTGTCTACCCCCTCTATTATAAAAAGGATGATGCAGTTTTTAAACTAGCATCATGATTTGCGGATCAAAGTTGAATCCACAAATAATAACTAACTTTTGCTATACCAACTGAACCATATGTTATAAATTTTTGTTATATATTTTATTTAAAATTAAAATGATACGATAAAATATAAATTTGTATTTCCAGGTTTCGTTGCTTCCTACAGCCAGTCTTTGACCCAATGGTATTCAAAAGCGATGTTCCAAGAAAAGAGTCAAGAAATCGTGGACTGTATCAAAGTCTGTTTTATTCAGGCGCTCCAATTTTATCTCAGGACGAACGGAACGTTTCCCGAAAGGATTATAGTTTATCGGTTAGTTTTTAACCTCAATGATTACTTATAAGACTTGAGATAACTTTATTTAACAGATCATCGTCATGTTTGCAACAGTTAGTAATTTAATGAATTAGTAACACTTTCTGTTTATTGTATATCGTTTAAAAGTAAAGCAAGTGAGATTAAAATCGTTTTGGTCCGTCGAGCCGGATGAAAGGCGGCTCATTCTGTTGTCCTAAAACTTTTTCATATGAATATAACATTCTTAAGTGCGTATCGAATCTCTACACTTACGTGTTGTATCTGTTCCTTTTTTATTTATTTTCTCGTCCTTTTCAACAGCGATGGCGTAGGTGACGGTCAGTTTTCACGAATACAAGATTACGAAGTGAGCCAGCTGAAAATATTGATTCAAGAGCTAGATAAGGTCTATCAGCCCAAGATTACGTACGTGGTCGTACAAAAACGTATAAACACGCGAATCTTCTTGAAAGGCTTTCAAGGAGACTTTGAGAATCCGCCCCCGGGGACAGTTGTAGACCATCACATCACCAAACGTGATTGGTATGTATTTTTGGAAAATAATTTTTCGTAGATATTTCCAATTGCTATTTGAAGTAATTCAGGGTGTGATAATCACAGACCAGAGAAATCGAGGGGAACTTTTAAAAATCGTAGGATTGACTAATGCGATTGTAAGTTTTCGAGATATTTTTTGACTTTAAGTTTATAATATATAAAACTTGTAAATGACTAAATTTCTAACAATTAATTTTGAACGGAGTATAGTTACTTAGAGCGTGACAAAAAGAGAGATATTGTATCCCCAATTTCGCACTTATAGTATTATTAAGTTAGCTATATTTTTTTCAAGATAAAGGAGGACAAACAAACATAGGGTAGGCCATGCACCTGGACAAGATGAGCTTTGGATATTCGGAAATCGGAATGTTTCAAAATTAAATTAGTTAGTAACATCGTTCCAACCGGGTGGGCTCGACTCTCACCGGGTCCAACGACCCGGTGGGAATCGAACCCACGATCCGTTAGACCCATTTGACTAACGAGCCTGTTAAATTTATTTCAGGTACGATTTCCTCTTAGTCTCTCAGAAGGTCAACCAAGGTACAGTGACGCCCACGCATTACATCGTGGTCTACGACGACAGCAACATGCCGCCCGACCAATGCCAGCGGCTCACCTACAAGTTGACCCACTTGTACTACAACTGGCCCGGGACAGTGCGCGTTCCAGCACCATGCCAGTACGCTCATAAGTTGGCGTATCTGGTCGGACAGAATATAGGCCATGATCCAGCTGAGTCGCTCTGTGACAAATTGTTCTTCTTATAATTGATATCGTTCAGTGCGATACTTTATAATGGTGCTATGGAGTATGGTTGTTATAGTATTATTTTCTATTGATGACGTCGATAGAAGGCAGGGCGATCAATCCACAGTATCTGCTGACTATTTTACTCCCATTTCCTCTTTGCAGAGGACTTTGGGTCATCTAATTCTCACTGTGTCCCCTTCAAACCTTCCTGTTTGCTTGCAGAATCTAATTATTTGTTCCATCTTTAGTTTTTTGATGTTATCTTCTGTTTTGTCAAATCCTATTTGTGTTTGCCTTAGAGTACACAGAGCATTCATTGAGTAGATAGATGCTTGTTTCCTTCGGGCATACATTGGGACTAATGTCCCAACACTGATATTATGTGGCCCCATTAGAGGCCGAGCAAACACAAGCAAGAAACTTTGACTTTTTGTTAATAGTCGTTTAATTAACTATCATTGTGAGTTTGTATCTGCTTAGAAGCCAATGTGCTATTATGATTTCTACCATGAGTCGAATATTCGCTCTGGTTTGTCTCATTAGGTTTTGTCGTCTTCTTATCTTGGCTGTGTATAAATATTTTCGACTGTCTCATACCAGTCGAACCACTATCTGTGGTTTTCTTCTATGACACTGCGCTCGATTAATCCCTTAGTAGTTACTATCTATTATATATATTTATGGGCTATCGGAAGTCTTGGTTAGTCCACCATGTTGTCATAAGCTAATTTGCGAGCGAGTTCGTCTGCTCTCTAATTGCCATTTGAGATAGTGATAGTCGATGGCACGGGCGAGACTCGAACTCATCGTTGTAACGTTCCGTGCATGTTTAGCGTTTAAGGTGCTGTCCAGACCAAGAAATGTGGTGATTACTGCTCATCTGTTCATTTTGTTAGTTAATACCCTATTTAAATAGTGCTATAAGATTAGATAGTAACTTGGAAATCTTTTGAGGTAGTTCATTCATGGTATTTTGATTACCAGAAGGTATTATGATCAAAATTAAATAAAATCATAACAACAAATTTATATAACTTACCTTTACTTATACTTAGTGTATTGCTTTTTGTTAAAATTACTAATATAGTATATTTTAATGTATGGCCTTTTCTATTTTTTAACTTACTATCTAAGCTAGTACTTAGATAAGTAAAAAAATAGATTGGCTAATAATTTAATAAGATTACGTAATACACATTTAACACTATTAACGTCGTCATTACATTTCGCGTTTTAAACCGTTAAAAGTGTTAATCAGTTAATTTGGTTGTTTTAGAATATTTCATTGTGTTTGATGACCTAAGGCTCATCTAATTATTATTAAGTAGACGGCTAGATTGCGAATGGTTTTGATAAATTAATATTATATATGTATGTATATAATAAGATTCCTATTGTACGGGTAACTAGAATCATATTTCTTTCTGTAATAGCGATCTGTCAAAGTAGATTAAGTTAGTCGTTTTGTTTTGTAAGATGATAAGCTCAAATAATAAGTTACGTAACGTAACGTAACGATGCTATTATTATTTACTATTTAGTTAAAAGGGCTTTAAATATCTCTATTGTACAATACTTTACCACGAAGTTACTTTGTGTGTTCCGACCTCAATATCTAGGCTTCTGTCTATGCTTTATATGAAATAAAGCTAATTATATAGTTGTCAATGTGCAAAACTTTGAATAATTTCTAAAACATAACAATTTGCCTAACGAAGTGACAAAATAAAATAATTATTTTTTTAATTCAAGAGTCAACAACAGACAACAGACTTATGAACATAATGTCAATACAGTAAAAAACAAAATAATAAATTTACCTTTACTGCCAATTCTTAAAGCATGGTTGAACGAACGAGAAGAGTTGGCAATAAACTCGCCCTTACTCCTTTTTGAAGTTTTAAAGGTGAATTCTTACTTTTGAGAATACACACCCTAAGATTCTGATCTATCGGTTCGTACAAATTATGAATTATTGATATGCATGTTTTTTTATTATACACAGTAGGAGTGTATTTTAGTTCCTCTGTTTCGTAATTTGAAGGTTTGAAGGGTAGTTTTTATTTTATTGCGATCAAAGTGCCTTTATAGATAAGCAGAGGAATTATTTTTTGATTGTCTCAAAGACTTATTTTGCGATTGTAATAACTACAAACAACAATTATATTACATAATAACAAATTCGTGGCTAGGATTAACTGGTTGTTAGTGTATTTTTTTATGATAGAGGAGGACAGACACGACATGGGTTCACTTGATGGTAGGTATACTCCAGCCTATAGAATCCAAACAAGATGCGCTGTCGACCTATTTTGGCTTTGGATATTCGGAAATCCACAGACTGAAACCGAAACGCGATTAAGCTTCACGGCTTTTTCATCTATCGTCAGTGGTTCGCGACCCGAACGGAATTCCTTTATTCCTACCACCCATTTAATAGTCAGATTTCCAGACGACGTCCAGCTCGTTTCTGAAAATTAGAAACATGACCCTGGCGGGGATCGAACCCGCGATCCGTTGATCTTTGCTACCATTAGACCAATGAGACCGTCAACAGTTAGTTAGTCACAAGAAAGTAACCTTTTTTTTGAAATGACTATAGTAGGCGAGAATCGGACGGAATCAAGAAAGTAACCATCGATGTTGATATACACAGCACTTAGTCGAGTCCAGAATCTGTCAAAAGTGTCGTAATACCTATTTGAGTCTGATTGTTTTCTTTTAACTGGAAAACCTATAAAAAAATAACTCTTGAAAACATTTTATTATTTTTTAAAAATACTCAAAATTCCAAATATTAACATTAATTTAAAAATTTTAATGTAACATAAGATTTGTACAATATTCGTAGATTGTTATCGTTCAAATCATTAGGTAGCTATTTTTGTAAATGTAAACGAACAAAACACCGCCTCTCTGTTAAGACTATGTTAAGTTTGTGGTTTTATATTTTCAATAAAGAAAATTCAAGCTAAATCTCTTTTCCATTTTTTAATTTTTTATGTTCAGGAACTTCTGATAGAGAGACTCAAACCTTCATCATGGGCAACATGACACCCCCACCTCACATCACTCCTACTCTAACTCCCACTCTCATTCTTACACTCACCCCCACTCCTATTCACAAAAACCAAAGAAGATAGTTTCATTGTTTTAACTTCAAAAACCAAGAATATCCCTACAAACTTACATCCCGTTTTTCAACCCCCTATCTACATCTTCTCAGGCTCTAAAATATATGTGTACCAAATTTCATTTCAGTACTTCCGGGAGTTAAAGCCGCAGAGACAGACAGAGTTACTTTCGCATTTATAATATTAGTATACTTAGATGTTTAAAGTTCTTCTAGTGGTAATAAATAATTTCTTACAATACAGTACATTTACGTAAGTACAATAAAAAATACCCACTTTTTACTCGTATCTATTGTTATCAATATAAAATTATAAGTTCTTGACTTAATCAAGACTATATGACCCCCTCCTGCCGCCAAAGCGTTGTCTACTGCGCGCGTGATCGATTCGGACTTGACTGCTTTTTTCAGCGTCTTAGAATCGACGTGTTTATCTTAAAGGAGAAAGACAGTTTGACGTATAAATAGAGGTTAATTTTGGTTTGAAGGAAATTCCGAAGCCTAATCTTTCTAATTGATGTAAACGACGATGGAATAGTTTTAGCAGCGATTACTTAAATTTTGGATAGCGGCAACAAAACACAAAGCTACAAAGCTGTAGCTTTAAGCTACAAAGCTGTGTGTATCGACCTTTGTAATTTAAATGTAAAACGCGTTATCATTGCTTCAAGCTCGCGATATCGTGTTTGAATCCCGAGACAATATATTTTTTCGTTCGAGTAAAAGAGTACCTAATCTATGAATAAAATCGATCAGTGAAACGGACATATATATATTCGTCCCATGCTCCATAGGGTTACTTTTTTACGATTTATTGGTAAATGAAATACTAGATGCGCTGTCGGCCTATTTTGGCTTCCGATATTCGAAAATACACAGGCTGAAGCCAAAATGAGATAGAACGCCTTTTTTATTTGTGGACGGTGGTTCGTGACCTGGACGGAATTCCAGACTAAGTCCAAGATATTTCAGAAAAATTATAAATTCATTAAAAAATGTAGGAGCCGGTAGGGATCAAATCCACGACTGGTTGATTATTAGCTGTACATTGTTACCATTCGTTTTCATTACGGACAGACATAAAGACTAGCGTTGGTGAATCCTAAAATGTTATATTTGATAACTATAATACGTTAGTTTCCAGATATATATTTTTTTACTTTAAATATGATGATGGAAACGAAATTATTAAAACCTTTTTTGATTTAAGAAATCTAGCCTTATGTAGGTGACATGTTTTAAATTTAAACATCCTTTCATTTGTTACTTCGTGAAAATAGTTTTAAAGCCTGACCCAACAGCACTGGATCCCCTAATCGGCCGACGTAGCTAATCTATGTACCGCAACCGGCGAGTTGAAATACCAACCGTGTGTGGGAGTGCTTCGTTTAACGAAAGAGCGGCAGTCCATCAAGTGGGAAAAGGACGCCGCTATACAGAGTGAAGAGGCCAGTGGACGCGCGGCCCGTGGGAACTGCACAGTAGTTGGTCAGAAAGAAGTGCGCGCGCGCCGGCCCAATACTCGTCTTGTAGTCTTCTCACACAACGGCTTATGAGATTATATTCTGAATACGTCAGGGATTTTATGTTAATGGGAATAAGTATCAGTTTTCGTGTAAGCTGCGTGGGTAGATTCGCTCTTGGCTCTGCCGGGCATTGATTTTTAGCGATCGGGTCTTGCGGATTGAATGCAAATCCGATGTTGAGAAATGCCCTAATGAAAGCGCTAAGGGAATGGTTTTATTATTGTTTGAAACAATCGATTGAATGGGCTATAATTTGTTGATGTATGGGTTCTGTAGTCTTCATATTTGTAACAGTAATAATACTACAGATAATGATGCTTAGATTTTGTCGCAGACTGATTGTTAAATCTAATGTTTGGAACTGACCTCAGAACTACCAAGGCTTCTCTACACCGACTCAATTTGCTGATTCTTCTAAAACCTGCCTACTATATTTTATTTATTTGTGAAAATTCACTTAACACATTTGGATGTCTGTTTCTCCGATTAATATTTTCTAGAGACAAATACCTAATGTTGCTCCGACTTATGTACTTTAACCGACTAAAAATATTCTCTGTTAATTAATTAAATTAAGTACTCTCTATAGTTTACTCAAGTTGAGGTACACATTGAACAAATCATTTTTAACGGTTTAAAACGCGAAATATTTTAGTTACCTTATTTCAAAAGTATTATTAGTATTGATCGGTAGAGCTTTTATTAATAAGGCGTGCTTTAGTTATAAGTAATCGGTGGGTAACATATTTTCTTTAAAATCTGCGGCAAAATACCATTGCCCACCCAGCCGTAACAATGGCCTATAATTCGTATCACCCTCCCACGCTTCACGCGACTTCGACATATTCAATTAAAGAAAACCCGATTATATTTTACGTCGCCAGATGTCCATACTAACGTTTTTGGAGTTATTCTTTGGTATTGAAATTGAATGCATATTAGTCCAAGAAGTAGTTCTATCACTCAATTTTTTTTAGGTCTAAGCCAAGCCAAGATTAAAGTTAACAGCTGAAAGATTTAGGATCCTGTAGTGCAACTTTGAAATCTTATCCCTACTTCTTTCTTCTTTGTTTTCTAAATTTAACGCCGATGTGCGATAGAAGAAATCCTTAGCTATGTCATCATCCCTTGACTTTTAGGCAATAAGCTGTGAGCAATATAAAAGACCAATAACTAAGATTTCTTTTAAAACCGTTTTTGAAGTGGTGAAACCGATTTTGGAAAGAAAATTTTCGAATATCCACAGCCAAAATAGGACGACAGCACATATTGTTTAGATGCTGTGGCTGGGGTATTTCACCTACCATCAAGTGAACTCTCTGCTTGTCTGTCTTTCTCTATCATTAAAAAAATATCTATAAATTTCTCAGCTATTTATCAACTATATACTAATAACTCACTATCAATTATATGTTATCTGTCTATATACCTTCTGTCTCTGGAGAAAAAGGCCAACCCTCCATACAATGGCCCATCCTACAGTCTCATATCGCTTACATATCTTAATTAGACCTCACAACGTGTCTATACATTTTTTACATCCGCTCGCGACCCAATCAGAAATCGTAACGGAAATGTTGTTAAGTGTGAACTCTTAAAAAAGAATCTTGAGGGATCAAACTTTTTCTTAAACCTTTTAAAAAATAACTAAGTACGTGCGTTTTAATTTTAACTAACTCCATTTTTTTGTATGCACATATACTGCGTGTAAAGAATACATAACATTGTCATTATGTGTAACTACTTATAATTGTCCGTTGACTTATAAACACACTGCACAAATAAAACACTAACTAAGAACTCAAATCACGAACCGTATCAAACGTAGATACTGTCTATAGTTTACGCGAGTAGTGCACATTTATTTAAAACGGGATATATTAGTTAAGTCTCCCCGTGACCACGGCTGTTGCAAAGCATCCGAAACGTCGGGCCGAAGTTAAAAATCATTTTCAAATAAGTTTAACTAATATATCGCGTTTTAAACCGTTAAAATGTTTTATTTAAACGTATCAAACGTAACAATAATCTGGAATTGTCCACAAACATTACAAAATATAAAAGAGTTTGCAAATGAATCTATGTTAAACTTACTTACTTGTTAAATACAATAATTATGTTCTAGTTTGGTTATAGATAAAGGTATATTACATTGTATATATATAAATATTTGATAAGCGTTTAAGAATAAATAAGTAAGTTACATATAAAAGTAATAAAGTGTTTCACAATATAGCTGGGTTTGCGTGTAGCTACTCACTTCAAATTTATTTAGAATAAAAAAAATGTTTGTATTAATTATTTGTCTGTCTGGTAGTTCACGCATCGTTTAAACACTAATAAACTGTTTGGAATTAAAGTTACTATGGATAAAGACAGATCCATCTCCATAGTGGCTGCATTTTGTTTGCTCCATGTCCTAAACTGTTCATTATGAACTATTTTCTTTTGAATATTTTTTTATAACTTTGCAAATATGTATAAAACTTTATTTATTTTAGCATAGGCAAAATATAGCTATTCCGAGAGGTAGTAGTAGCTTTTGTGCTAATAGGTAGGTATGTCTTTTAAATTAAAATATAGAATAAACACAAATTGGTCAAGACTGATTCATTCCTACCTTGGAATCGTGAATTACGATCTGCAAATTAATTACAAAGGCATTATAGTCCATATTGCTAAAACACTAAGGTTAATTTAATAATAAAACGAGCGGTATCAAACCTACTGTCGGTCTAGTCATAAAATTTGAGTCGTGAGACGTCCTGCGGAGTTCTTACAAACATGCTACCTCTGTTTGTATCTTTATTTGCATAGTACGATCGTTTTATTGCTGTATATTTTTATTGCATTTAAAAATTTGACCTCCGACAAAAGGACGTTCTTTCTATAACCTTTCTTCTACAAGACAAATGAAAGACAAGGTAAAAAGTCTAAGTGGATATTTTTTTTAAATACTTACTTAAGAATTTAAGATAGTTTGAACATGTTGTACTGTAAATAAATCATTACGTAAAATCATATTCATCGTGTAATTTTAAAATGGAACGATCTTCTCCGCAACATGGCGATTAAAGAGGTAACTTATCAAAGGTTTAATTTACATTTCGAACCGACTTGCTCATAGAAAAATATACCTTGGCGCGTAAAAAGCGAATGTTATTAGATAAGTTTAGTGAATTTGTGTAAGTTTTTTTTATATTTTGGGACTATTTTTAAAATTCTATATTTTGTACGCCCACCTTGCACATCTCGTTATCCCGTAAACTTTCTCATCTTTCGTCTGTGGTTGCCTGGAAGAGATCGCTTGTTACCGATAACGCCGCCCTCACACTCCATATTTTTAGTATATCTCATTTGTATTTTTTCTAATGTGCAATAAAGTGTTAATAAATAAATAAATTGTACTACTTAGTTTTAATTTCCGCGTCTTGTTTGAGAAAAGTACTGTACAAGCGTTTAACGTAACTAGGCACTGATAGACTTACGTATGTATATTCACATGTTCGTCCATCAATGCCTTTCTTGCCGATCGCTGCAGTGATGTACTATTAGCCTATTTATACCATGAACTGCAATTACAAAATACTTACAGTACTACCTACACTTATACTAATTATATTATTTAATCACTCGTTGCTATTACATAATATAAAATGTTAATATGTCTAACAGACGAACAGCATGGCTTTGCTGAAAATGAGTGTTGTAACGTAACTGTGTTACAGCTTATAATGACGTAATACCGTTTTGGAATTAATATAGTTTGACTTAATATCTTAGATTGTTTATTTTATTTTTTATTTTTTGATAATTTTAACTGTAGGTAGGTACTACTTTGAATGCCAAATAAAGTGATTTATTATTTTTATATTATAAATCTATTTAACTGTTGTATCTACTTATTTTTATCTAAACTAATGTCCCATATTTACTAAAAAACTGTCGGAAATTGTTAATTTTAATTAAAGTACGTACCTACATATTTTTTTCCTTATCTACCGCTCCTACAATGACGGAAAGTATTAAATATTAAAGACGGCCGTAAAACACTCCTTTGTTTGATTATTAATAAAAATTCTCCATCAAGTTATAATAATAACGATAACTCAAAGGACTTAACGATAAAAAAATTAGTGATCCACTAATTTCATTACACGTTGATACTTTTTTCTAGTATTGTCTGTAGGGTACGCGAAGAGTACCTACACATTTATATAAAACAGTTTTAACGGTTTAAAACGCGAAATATATTAGTTAACTTCTCGATATCAAGATAGAGATACAGGTTCTAAGTAGCCTAACAGTATATATTTCGGTTAGCCAGAAATTATAGCTTATAGTCCAGTCATGTTTCTAGCTTCGAGATGAATGGCTATACATGTAAATGGCATAACAATGCATGCCTGTCCTCCTATTAAACAGGCGGCATGCCTTTAAACGATAGTCTAGGAGAGATAGCCTTAGATATATTTTTAGTTCAATTGATAAGTCGTGCGGAAATCGGCCTTTATAATGGCGCCGGTTTCTAGTTGGGAAAAATTAAGCAAATTTAAATGTTGCAGAACTAGTAAGAGTTTACATAATTGTACAGTCGTTCAGAACAGCTTCTTGTTTTATATTTGTAATTTGACAACTGACAACTTGCCTTGCTAGTCTGTTTGTTAGAAGCAGACTGGAGAAGGTTATTAGGCTGGAATACCGAATGGAGCGAAAGGAATTTGGAAGTTTATGGTGGTTACAAACCCACAGCCTATAGAAATTAAACATCGATTATAAATTGAACATATTCTACGACTAGGACTCGAACCGGCATCCACAGCGTTCCGTACTGTTGCTCTCTTATTCAATTTATAACCGATTTTTAATTTTTATAGTACAATCATGTGCAATAAATACCTACAATGTGAAAAATGTTCGAATCGTTAGTTATTAAAATCAGCAGTAGATATACCTACAAACATACACTTTAGTTCAGTAGACATACATACATAGCTTTGGCTTCGTTGTAATAATAATCTAAAACGACGCAGAGCCCGCACGCAATACCTACATAAAACGCCGACGGCATTTATCTCAAAGTGCAACAATATTTGAAAAGTGTCACCACTACGTCACCACATAAGACCATACTAAATCAACACGCGGCATACGAAAGTGTACGCTAGAGCCCTGCAATAGAGTGTGTATTCGACTGTCCGTTAAAAGCTTTCAAGCTAAATTATTAAACGTTTTTACTGAACAGAAATCGCCATAAAGGCACCCTATCGTTTTTCCGCTGCGTTCCAGGAAAGTTCGGTGACATTTGTGAGCCGAGTTTGAAACTTTGTCGGCGTCAAACAATGACTTCCTGTGTGGTAACTGTAGGTAAATATCATTTTCCGATACATTACGGACTCATATCCGTTAGAAACTTAGCTAAGGCGCATTATATGTGACTACTAATATTTTGACCGTCTTTAGCCGTCTTTAGTCCTGGGTTCGAATCCCAGGATAACGGAAATAGAAATTTGATGGCCCATGCCCAACAGGGGGAAACGGGACTTCAATATTCTGTTTCATTATATAGCGTAGTGAAACGTCCATTTTTATAAAATGGAGATATCCTTTTCATTATTTACGTTCTGTATAACATAATTATAAACTTTTTAAATTGACGAATCAGACAATCACAAAAAGCTCAGAAGTTTCGATGTTAAAAATTAAAATAAAAAAATGGTTTAGGTACTTTGACAATGGTAAGTGTTATTTTTTTACTTTCATTTAAAGTGAAATAATATTAGTATTTTTAAGTGTCCTAGACCAATCATGTAACAAGGACGGCCTTATATACTTATTATGTATTCGCTAGTTGATCGGAGCATTTAAAATATCTTCAAGGTGTCGAGAAGGTGTCACGAAATTTGATACACCGAAACTACTCGCTTTAAATTCAAAAATAATTTGTCGTCCAGTGTAAGTAATACTATTGATGCTAAAGCTATATTTATTCATAATTAATTTATTGGAAATACATACTTAAAAAAGAACAAACTTCTGTGGGTAGGTAAATAACAAAATTACCCATTTTTTTTTTTAAATCAAATGCATGTTAAAACACTAGAAATTCTATTTTTAAATTACCTACTGATAATTTAAAATTAGAATCCAAGGACCAGGAATTTAGCAAACAAACAAACGAAAATTTTGTAACGACCCCAAAGTTAGCTTGTACCAGCTGTATCAATAATTTATAAGCTAGATCTTGGCTTCATTCCATTTGAATTATTAGTTTAGCTTATCTCTCGCTTGCAGTAGAAGATAAGCACGCTTTGTATAGAAATATCTCATAAATACAGAATTTATTAGTAATGAATATAAAATAATTATGTGGGTGTAGGTATCGATATTCAATAATGAATGCGTCAGGGCGAAATTCAATGGATTTATTTCGCATTAGTCCTATATAACGTGTAATATAGCATGATAAGTTTATTTTAAGATTTAATTGTTTGGGCAACACACAACGTTACGTATACAAAGTCAAAATAGACGTAAAATCTGAAATAAAAATAGGGGGTAGTTGTACAATATTTATCAATTGCATAATAAAATATTTATCTGGTTTTCTTTATCTACAGTGTAAAGGTTACTATCGATTTCAACTTCTTTATATCAACAGTTGTTTATATAAAAAATTGTTAATGCGTCAATCTAAATTCGTCAAAGTATAACTATCAAATTACATTGAAATGTGTCGATGAAGTGCCTTTAAAATACAAGTCCACGGCTTAATGTTCCCAAAGTGAATAAAAGCAGCGGACAAATTTATTTATAACCTTCGATGAGGGACAATGTGTTAATTGATTAGGTATTTTATAATCACGACCAAGCTTAAGCTGTTTAATTTTAAAATGAAACATAATTATAGGATATCATATATATGTTTAAGTAAATTATTTTAATTATAAGTCAAACTTGAACATTTTTAGCATTGTATAAACTTATTATAGCTCTAATGTTATGCTTATTATCAGTTATTATTGTAAATCTCCACCTTCAAGGTTGCTTGGAAGAAATCGCTTTTTAGCGATAAGGCCGCCGTTTCTCACTACATTTATTAATTAAATTTCTGGATTAATTAAATCCTATTTTGTAATTTTCTGGTGGTGACAATTAAGTATTTCTTGTTTGTTTTGGTTCTCAATGAACATCTTATTTAAAATCTAGCTTGAGAACCATTTCTCAATTATCACCAGAATAATTTGAAAACCCAAGAATTCTGCATAATAGCCACAAACGCTTTATACATTTTAGGTATTGAGAATACGAGGTCATATTAAAACACTAGCTATGTTAGCAACTTCGTCCGTGTAGAATAGTGATTTTGGGCACCTAAATTTGTTTTTGCAAACCTCCTCTTTACCTTTTTTAATTTAGTCTGTTGTCCCACGATGTCGGTTGCGTTCCGTCTTGCAAATTAATCTTCAAAGACAGACATACAGTATCGCGGACATTTTTTAGATCATTTTAAGAGAAATAATTCTTTCATACATATTTTTGGGGTATCTTGAACTATTTTCGCACACATTGGAAACCTACAAAAATGAATATTTTTTGGCATTTTTTCCATATTTCCTGCTGTTTCTTCGCTCCTATTAGTCACAGCGCAATGTTTTATAATCTATAACCTTCCTCGATGAATCTCTCTCTCTCTAACCAACAGAAAAGCTTTTTTTTTAAATCGAATAGTAGTTCCTAAGATTAGCGCGTTCAAACAAACAAACTCTTCAGCTTTATATATTAGTATAGATAATTTTTAATAGTAAACGTCTAGATCCAATGTCTACATTACCGTTTCGTTTCAATTAACATAATAATATGTGACAATGTGTTTCAAATAATTAATGTAGGTACTTACCACGACACGATCGAACCGGTTCGCAAAGATCGTTCACTTTTTATTTAGCAACTCGATTTTTGCATCGATACCTAAGCTAAAAAAACAAATCGTCCGGCCTCGTCCTTACCGGGACTTCCAATGTTATGACTTATTTGTCTCGCCTCTATAGATTTATCGATTTTCGAAGAACACAATCGATTTAATCTGCATAATATATAGTCACTAAATAACCTGCAAATTGATTTTTTCAAAGTCGCGGCCGTCATTGAGAATTGTCACATCTGGCTTCGTAGATAAAGAAGGAAACGTTGCTTGAATCTATAATGTGCCCGGTGACATTTCAATTATAATTTATGTAGCTTAAGTTAACAAAAAAATACATAACTACATCATAAAGTGTGCTAACTGCCTGTCAAAGTGTGTTACGTAAATAAAAACTAAATACTGTCTCTAATTTACGCGAGCGACACATTTAAATAAAACAATTTAACGGTTGAAAACGGGAAATATAATAGTTAAACTAAGTTACAATTCCTTCGTTTACGACCCGACGTCTCCGAAAATATTTTATATCGCGTTTTAAACCGTTAAAGTTTTATTTAAATAGGTGTTCAAAAACAATAATATTTCACTATCTACATTATATGTTTTCAAATGCAAAAGGTATTTTAAGGAAGATAACGGTTAGGATTCATATTTTATGAAGCTTTTAGCAGTAAAAAGAAAAATTCCACATTACAGGGACATAAAAGCGAATGATGTAATCAGCCTAAAAACACGCTAAGAGTACTAGTCGCATAGATCATCGTTGCTGCCAATCTGACGTAAGAGAAGTGAGATCAGCGGTTTTTACAATCCGAGAACAATAGTTCTGATACACGCACGTGTCCAGAAGCAAACACTAACTCAAAGGAAAGCGTAATCGCTAATGATATAAGCACAAACGCGGTACATCGGCGCGAGCTATATGTGGCAAATGTCCGAAAAGCCTCGACGCCGTAAATTACAACATCGTTGGGCGTCATTTGCATTTTTATTGTCGCCTGCATCATACGGAATGGATTGAGCCCGCAATATAATCGGCGGAGCGCAAAATTGAATTATTTATTATTCGGTCCGTTTGTAAAACACAATTATTCGGCGGCCGATTGTCACGTGTCGATGTCTTTTTTGGTATCGCTCCGAATCGGTGCGGTCCCGCAAATTCACATATTTAAAGCGAAAAAAATTCACTATCATACTTTCCTGATTTCTTAACGGGCAGTTGTCTCGCGGCGTTGATATTGTACGGTCTGATTTTAAATATTTATTTAGATTTTTGTCATCGCTTCGTCTCGCCGACGGAGGGCGCCAGTGCGGGGTTTTTTCATCGGGGCCGACGCAATTTCCACAAATGGGTGAGTGATTTTTGTATTTTGCGCGCGTCCGGATCGAGACATAAATTTCCGTATAAAAATAAAATGAGTATTAATTTAGTGGACGTTCAATAAGGGACAAGTGGTATTCAGCGAAGAATTCGGTGGCAGATTGTAGATTACTCGCATTTATCATTCCGAAATATGCATACAAATTCCATTAGATTCCTGTATACTGATTTCGATGCGCGATCGAGATTTTGAAGAAGAGATATGTCCGCCTTATTAGAATAATTTTAAAATCGATGTGAACAATGACTGAGGAATACGAAACGATGACTTTATCTTGCGCTTGAGCAATAATAAATCTCTGACTTTGTCTTATCCCGGTTTAATCGCTTTCTTAACAAGATGGTAACGGTGCAGTGGTCCATTATCTCCAAATAAGGATGTGGCTCTAGTCTTTTAAACGGCGTTCCGACGGGAAAATATCTGATAATCTTCCGTCTACCGATCTGCGTGTACCTTCGTGTTCGAAATTAACAATGATAATTTGACAGGCCAGCGTGTAACTCCATACACAAAGACAGCAGATTACATTGAATAGAGCGAGGAATTTAAGCCGCGACTGTACACTCGACTGTTCTCACAGCGTCATGAGAATGCTTTTTACAGTCGATATTCAAAAAAAGAATAGAATCGATGTCTCTGTTGTCAACGGACAATTCTTTCGAAGATTTACAAGTTGTAGATGTAGAAAATTGAACTCTAATGTACAGTGATACGTTCAATTTTAGCTTATTAGTCCACGTTCCATTTTGGTTTTCACTTGCGTCAGCAAAAGACAAAGCGTTCGTGTTGCGTAGATATAAGAACTACGAATATAAAAGATGTGACTCAATTCATCTGGAGACTGAATGTCTTATTTTAATGAATTTTATTTGACATCATCTATGTTAAATCATATAACAATTTTACTTATTGTTATATACATAACATGGCAAAGATGAAAGCTCTCTAGAAGAAACGTTAGAATTAGGAAATTAGCAACGCCCATCAAGCGGTGTGGTCGACGTTCTTCATCCTGTCAACAAAGGAACACACGATTGACGTCTTTGTTCATCTATAAATGCTGATTGTCTCTGCACATTGTCAGCAAACATTGGGTTCGCTGTCCACCTTTTGTCCACTGTGACGTTACACTGGCCATAACACGCCACAATAAGACTATAAGCTTCCCGTAGTTTCGCATAATGAAGCCCAATTTCGTAGACAAAGGATCCTGTAATGTGTTTTGATGTTTTGCCCATTGTCACCCTCGATAGTGATTGGAATCTAACAAGTGTGACCGTTTTGAATGGAATGCGAGATTTGTAAAGTTTTTTTTATTCGTCACGTGTATTGTTACTTTTGACGTGTCGCGTGTTCCGCTCCGTTATCCGAAATTGTTTATTGAGTGTCAATTTTTCTAGTTACAGTTACAAGTACGTAATAAGAAAGAGACGTTGCTTAATTTAAATAAGCTTGAGATTTTATTATATATAGAAACATATACAATAACAATAGTAGTTTTAATAGGAAAACAGTCGTGTAATTTTGAATACCTAGTATTATATGTATATTACAGTAATAGCGGTTAACAATCTATTACAGCGTGCGTCTAACCAATTCTGAAAATATGTCCCACGTTATCAATGCTGAATAATCTTAGAAGAGAAGTTATCCAGCGCAACGATAACATTAATATCAATCTATCGAGGGGCAAACAAAAGGTTTGGGGGCGGCGCGTAGCACGGGAGCCGGCGCGCGCACATAAATAACCGGCTTACCGCAGGCGAGCGGCGCATTTACTACATTCTGTATTTTATACATGCACTCAATACACGGAGGCTCTAATGCGGCCAACCTACATAATGACGAGATCGCGCGGAAGGCGTAACCCGGTGGCGGTCTCTCGTCTCGCTCCGCGACGCCCCGGGCGCGCGCCTAAGCGGGACGAACGACCACAAATTTATTAAAACAAAAAAAAAGTTAACCGCTACTGCACTCCGCGTCGCGTCGCCCCGACAGAACTAGATACATTTTTCCACGTCGCCGTGCGAGAGCGAGAAGCGGCGAACGCGGCGCTCGGGAGCGGGACGGCTATATCTTCGCAAGGGACGCGCACAGCGACCGGTCATGTGGGCGCTGCCGGTGTTGCGCGCGCGCAGCTACTTCGCGAGTTCCACGCTCACGCTGCGTCGTCCACCTCGCCTGCCCGCGTGACCTTCGCTCCGTGAAGCTAGGAAGCGTCTCCGCTGTAAAACATCCATTGAGCCCCTCTCGACCCGCGCGATTCGGCGGATCATCAAAGGAGTGAAAAAGATGGCAGGCGATTCCCAGCACCGTGGTTGAAGGTATTCGTAGAATGCGTGATCTGTATCGGGCGGGCGTTGGCGGGGTGCGGCGCGCGGGGTGCGTTCGGAAGCGGTGGCAGCTCCCAGCGACTCCTGGGGTTATTCTTCCTCAGGCCACTGCTGCTCGAGCTACGTACCAGACGAGCCAGTTTTTTCTGTACCACGCCGCACGCCACACACTCGTTAAGCCCGCGCCAACACGAGAAGTCGCCGCCAATAAATTACTGTTTTTTGCTGCACCTCGACAGTCTTCGCCGCGCACTCGACTCATTTATACGCAAAACCATTAATCAGTAAAGCCCGCACTTCGCGCTTACCACAGTGAGTACTTGCATCTCTTACTAAATTTCCACTCGGTCGATCTCTCTTAATTATAGCGTTCGCGATGCGAGATAAGACCTCCGCTCGTCTCTTATCGGCGACGATAAAATCTGACGAAACAATTAGGAGAGATCGATTAGAATTGCAAATTGTTTTGTGAAACTTTTATTGTTGTGCTCGGATACCTATTGTGTTTCACTACTTGTTATTTCGCAGCCGTTTGCTATTTTTACGTGTTTTATTATCTCGCTAAGGCGTCTATAACTTGTCTATCTATCGATAGATCTAACACAATCTCTATATTTTTAATGTCAAATTTAATAGATTCGAAAACAATTCAGATAAAACTGATAATATTCAAATTCGAACCAAAGCATTGTGTTCATTTAAGTTTAATTTTTCGATATCGAAATTCCCCTATTGAAATAAGTAATACAGACTTAATACTGTCAGTAGTTTACGCGAGTAGTACACATTTAAATATAACACTAGAACGGTTTAAAACGCGATATGTATTAGTTAAACTTATTTGAAAATTGTTTTAACTACTCGACGTTTCTTTGCAGCAGCCGTTTAAAATAAGTTTAACCAATATAAATCGCGTTTTAAACCGTTAAAGTATTTTATTTAAATAATACAGACTACTTAGCGCCTCACGGCGCTAAATACTAGAAGAGCATTGATGTTACTTTCACGGTTTTTTATTAGAAACATCTGAATAATAGTTATTCATTGTCGAATTGTGTCATGACGATTTATGGTTTATTTAACAATGAAAGAAGAATGGATTTCGAAAAGGCCGCTCTTTCAATAGATACACGCAAGATTGTTTAATAACTTTTGTGAGAGTTCCTTTAGGGATCATTAAGGATTGTCATTGACAACCTCGAGTGTTCCCATGAGATTTAGAAGCGAATGTTGCAAAATTGAGATTTGTCGACAGGTTTCCGATTCTTCCAAAATTCTTTTAACTATATTTTTTAACGTGTCCACTAGCGCGTTAAAATTATAAATGGTGGACATACAAAGAAGCACAATTACGTTTTTAACAAAATTGATCAAAATCTACGTGTTAGTCCGTAATTATTGAATAGGCTTTATCTTATTGGCAATTAAATTTTGTACGTTTTAAATTACCATTAAATTGTTTCTAAGATCCATTAAAAATAAATTAATCACAAAAAAATACGCTCATACACTCCATTTTTTAAAGTCCAAATAAAATGCTATCCCAAATGTCAATTCAAGTCTCAATTTAATAAAAAAATAATAATAATTTATTTTTCAGACCATAAATCCATTTCTTAAAATTCATTAATTCTAATGTAATTTAAGTACCTACATTTATGACAGGCAGGCAAATGAATGTTTATCATCAAAGGCATCGGCGTAATGTGGTAGCAGTTAGTTTTTGCGCGAAACGCCCACGAGGCATTTGCTTCGATTATCTTAGTAACACTGTATTACTAATAAAATGGCTTTAGTTTGTGAAAAAACTATTTTCCCCACTCTTATCTACGTTCTCTTCTTTTACTTCAAAAATACTCTTCTCTTAGACTGTACATTTACCCTTATGTAGTTAAAATAACTGTGCTATTCGTTTTAAATTAACATAGATTTATTACAGAGGTTTACCAAGCCAGTATGGAACATAAATTTGATTATTTTTCTTATAATTACGGTATTTCTTTATTCAAAATGTTGATAAAAACTGTCGCACTACTGAACCTTAAAAAGCTCTACAGTCGAAATCTACGTATCTAAAATTGTCTATGTCCAAATCGTATTAAAACTCTATATCGTCTATAACTATGTCTAACAAACCACAAAGTCCAGACGAATGTCATTATGTTTAATATCAAAATAAAAGGACCATTTGAAATTCGAACTTGGAACATTTTCGGAATGCCGAGCACGCGCGACGGGGCGCAAACGGAGACACGTTGAAATCCGCCGAAGGCCAGAACAAAGGCCTGTGTCACATACGCGCGCGGTATTAACACATCCCTGTTTACGAGGCACAGGGTGGAATAATGTCTGAAGACAATGATTATTTATCGTCGGAATCGCTTTTGTCATAACGCCGACCGCTCGTGTATCCATTAATATTGCGTTCGTATCGGACGGAGACATGGAATTGATTGTTCTTGAACGCAATGTTTGTGGACTGTTGGATTTCAAAAATAGAATGCGGTTCCTTTTATATTAAATTAAGGTTTTTCGCTTCAGAATATAGGGGACATATTGAGGGTAGGTAGGTACTGCTACTTCGGACTATTTTTAAAAATTAATTTAAGTATAACATTTTAGAATAATTAGTGAATTAGTAGAATTTGACTTCTGGTCGTAATAAAAGTGAAATTTCTGAAATACATTTCTGTCTCAGATTGATCAATCGGTTCTTTTACAAGTAAGTAGTTCAAGCTTTTGTGGGATGCCCAGCCGACAAAATATATTGTTTCCCCAGGATTTGAACGCTAGACCTCACGCATTTAACGTAACACTTTTAACCATTTGGTAACAGAGGTGTGGAAAATAATGTCTTGAATAAAGTTTTACTTCTAATTTAAATGTAATACTTTTACCTTTAAAAAAAATATATTCAAATAATAATAAACATAGGTAACTAAAGAAAACAAAACTCCAACATTTTACTAAATCTTTTAAAACCAAAGATGTTCAATAATTATTTACTTGCGTCATATACCTAGGTGCGGTTGAAACACATAACGTAGGTACATAACACTAAGAATGACAGGAAATTTTTGTTTGCCCGAGATAAAGACAAAAGTTCGGCTAAGCTTATCTAACCGTGACAATAGATAAACGAATTCCTTTTCTGGGATGTGTTAAATATTAACAAATATGGTTTGTACTGCGGACCTCAGCTAGGGGTTCTGAACCTTTAAAAGTGGACAAAATACACAAACCGTCTCGTGGGTGTTACGATTTTTTTAGTTATCTTCGTTCGAAACAAGTGACACTGTGGTACTCTATATATATATTTAATTCCTAATAATATGACTCTGTGATATTTCTGTTTGTTTCCAAAGCCTAGTTTTATACTGATTAGATTTCCAATGTTAAGGGACATACCTATTATAATTTTTAATCTTTTATTAACAACAAATTACAACATTATATTTGCATGCTATACCTTTTGATAAATTCAATTTTTTATTTAGAATTAGAATAGCATCACGAAACGCTTTGAATGCCAATTCAAATCCCGCTCGTGTCGTTTTTTTTTTCAATCTAAATATATATTTATTTCTATTTCTTTTTCTAATAACACATAATGTCAATCTACATTTCAAAACCTTATGTTTAAGCTATAAAATATTCGATCATGTCATAGGTAGGAATAACAATTAACAGGTTCGTGAAACCGAAACAATATCGTTTCTGTGGAACTAACAGGAACGTACAAAGATCGACTAGATAACGATTTCAAAAAGAAAACGTTTCGCTCGTTCAATTAGAACAAAGCAGTGAAAATTGCGTACAGACTATACAATTGTACAACGAATGGATAATCTGTGGTTGTACTATCGATAGCTTATCGCAAGCTTTGTTTGTGCAATGCTTGTATCCTTTGAACGTCCCGACAGAACTGATAAGTTTATTTAACGATAACATTTACGGGTAATAAAATCAGCTTACCTGTAAGGCTGTGTACGTGATATTGTGGCCATAGATTTGGCACGCGTTATCAACAATATAACAATTGATATTTGCTTATAAGGTTTTTCAATTATTTTTTATGGTTGGGGCACGTGTTTACATATGTTTAAGGATATAGATAAACATTTTCTGGGAACACACAATGGTTTTGTTTCGTTTTATAATTCAAGTGTTAGATAAGATTGTGTGCACATGAAAATTCAATTGTATCATAAAGAAAAAGTTCAACACAAAATATTATCTCAGAGAACGATAAAATAAACATTCTAGTTAGTTTATGAAAAGCAACATTATAGTTTTATTTAACATTTAAAACACGGATAAAGTAACATTATATTTTATAAACAGAAAAAGTTATTGTTTAATATAATAATGTTATATATTGCAGTATATATAGCAGTTATCTTTGGTAAAAAAAAAGTTGACCACACCTGACCCAATATTGAGTTAAGCCGTGGACTAATTTACTTATTTGGTTTAAGCACTTAACACACTCATTCATGTCGGTTCATTGATTGTTATATGTTTGCCGAGTCCAGTTCACACTGGCGCTATTTTAACCAAAGACTATTTGACGGGAAGCGCCACAGGTGACGTATACCTGACCGGTTTTTGCTGTCTATGGTTTTGTTGACGTTCGGATTTCGAAATCTAACAGGTTAACGATAATAATCTTTGCTCGGCCTTTTTAATCCGTAATTTCAATATTGTTTGAGGCTATTCTCTTTTCAAATCCTGTAAAATTATACAGAAATTATGGATACTTTTAATTTTCCTTTACCTATAGTATATTCAAATGGGTATCTACGTGAGAAAGTACTTCAACAGTAAGTCAACATTACAGGTCTTTTAACCATTCCATGTCTTTATAGTTCACTAATAACTTTATTTGCATAGCACCTTGCCTTTCGTAGATTTACCACAAAAAGTTAGTTACGAAAATATTGCAAAGTTATTAAAACAATTTGCAAAGAATTATCTTTATACCTATTGATTATTGTATGGTTAGTTATGTTTAATATGAAGAGGTCCAGAGTCCGCACCATGGAAATCCCACGAGAACAAGCCTGCAGGCGGTAGAAAGTTCCTCCCATGCGGTTCGTTTAAAAAGGTTTTTAATTCCTTTTTTAAATACTGTTCCGAATTCGACTACTGTGTTACGCACCACGCCCTCCACTCTGATTGGAGAATAATGCACAGTAGCTGTAAATATGCATACGTAAAAAAAACAAGAACGATACAAACTTGCACACGACGGGTTCCGTATCATCGATGAACACGGCCACGTCTCTTTTGTGGTAAGGGTATGAGATGAAAATTCTGAAAAATTATAAATTGATTAAACAATCCCGGCTGCACCCGGTGGTAATCTAATCAACAACCCGTTGATTATTAGCCATACCTACATTGTTACGATTAAGCTTGTAAAACCGCTTGTATAAAGTACTCGCTGTGCCCGTGTCTTCGTCCGACTATACCATTCTTAATTCGGGCATCATATCTAATATTACCTATTTATTTTTTCACACAACTTTCTCAGCTGTATTAATTATAGCTTTTACCTAGGACGTCGTCGAGCTTTCTGCGAGTCAATCTTAAAAAAGACATTACATACAAACAGACATTTTATAGATCATTTTAGTTGTGTAGTTTCTTGAACCATTTTCGCAGCGCACACAACGAACTCCTCATAAATGATTTTCCCCGATTTTTTCACATTTCCCTCTGTGTCTCCACCTGTATTGATCGCAGCCTCATGTTTTAGCCTGAAGCCTTCCTCGATAAATATTCCTATTAACACAAAAAGATATTCTTAATTCGAACCAGTAGTACCTAAAAATAGCGCGTTCAAAACAAACTCTTCAGCTTTGCAATTAGTATAGATGAATTTTAAAAGATAATTACAGTGTCGTCATTAAATCATGAAGTGGGCTGGCGAGTGTCGTGATTTCCAATTAATTACCAGCAATTGTTCATGATCACGACGTCGTCTTTATGAGAAGTATTCTCACTCGCAATTAAATCGATATTACTTTTGTAACATTTCACTGCGCTTGATCATCTCTGTCACTGAGGTACGTACTTATAAAATCTATAAATACTGTCTGTAGGTCACGCGAGTAGTACACATTTAAATAAGATACTTTGAAGATATTACTTTTATATTAGTTAACTTATTCGGAAATGTCTCCCGTGACAACTGCTGCTGCAAAGCATCGGTACCTCGGGCCGTAGTTAAAATAATTTCCAACTAACTTTAACTAATATATATCTTATTTAAACCGTTTTATTTAAATGTTTATCTGTAGTCAAACTTTTTCATTATTTTATCTTTTTATTCTGTTGCGCGAACAATTTTTAATTCATAGAACTTACTTTAGACGTGGACATTTAATTATTTTTTTGTATTAACCTTATTAAATATACTTTACGTACATACTTTTTAATGGTAGATGGTTGCAAATTTGAAAAAATCACTTTAAATAATTTAAAATATCAATGCCATGATCACAATTGCTGCATATAAAACGTCGGATCATAGTTAAAAAATAGGTAGCTTTGAAAATATAATTTTATTGTTATTGCACATATAAATTAAAATCGATTAAAAATTAAAAAAATTACGACACTTGCAGGACTTGAATTGACATCCACAGCGTTCCGTGCTGTTTTGCGGTCGATCTTATAACTTGAGCTAGCGTGTTTTATTTTCAATTTATAAGCGATTTTTGAAATAGTTAAAATTAAACTAATATATGCCGCTTTTTAAAATCAAACAAATTTTGATTATTTACATAAAACAATGTTCAAATAATCCAATTGCTACTCGTTAAGTTAATACTGTCTATAGTTTACGCGAGAAGTAAACATTTAAATAAAACACTTTAACAGTCCCCCCGTGACCACGGCTGCTGCAAAGCATCCGAAACGTCGAGTCGAAGTTAAACATCGCGTTTTAAACCGTTAAAGTGTTTTATATAAAAGTTAAGTTAACTAAAACTCCAACCAGCAATTCGATTGAACACATCAATCATTTTAAATTGATATCGGTACCATGTAAAGATCGCCTTTGATTGGTCGCCGCGTAAACCAGTAGCTGTTTACCTTTGTATGTGTGAGTGTACATATGTGGTGTTGAGTGGCTACTGTGCCGCCTTTTATCCGGGACGAGGGATGCTTTGTATGCAAATGTTACTTATATACCGGGATGTTTGTTTTATTGGTGTGTTGTAGGCATATTGTTGAATGCAATTTTAAACGATTTGTAATTGGAGATATAAAAAAATTAAATTAACCTAAAGACTAGTTGTCAACACGCTATCATTATGTGCGCTAACACGTTTTTAGCTAAATGGTCAGTATAACCGTGTTTCGCTATAAGGTGTCCTAGGTTCGAATCCCGGGGAAATATAATTGTTTACTACTATACATTTTATCAGTGAAACAGACATTGAAAAAATGTTTGCCCCATACCCCACACGGTAAAATAGGATTTCAACTTAAAAGTTACTTCAGATATTCATGGAATTTCATTGTTCTATGATAATTTTGAAATTTTTAATTATTTATTTTGAACTTTGACACGACAAAAAGTCAAGATTAAGATTTTAAATTTGGAACCTTTTTGACCTTTGTATTCAACGGTTGGAACGTTTACTTTGTATGTGTATATAAGCTAAACGAATGTATTTTTATACATATAGCAAAGTGTTAGGCAACCTGAGGTTTACAAGCCCGAGGGCAAGGAGGGCGAAGCTCTGCCGGAGGCTATCGAGCCAAGAGTCCAATATATCAGACCGCAGATACGTTGATCAGAAGACAGCGGCATGTGTGGAGTCGTAATCTCATTTAATAATATTTCTAAATAAAAACTTTTAAAAAAATATATTTTTAAATAACTAAAAAAAAACGTTTCCTTCAAAGAGAGAGCTTGCTCGTATTCATATGAATAGACGTAAACAAATATATTATCAAATACAGTGTAGTTTTGGCCTTTTGTGTGTTTGATCTTGACTTTTTTATTTTACCGTAAATTTTATTTAATTCAAATTAAATGTAAGTATCTCATAGTACAAACTTATATAATAATGCATATTTGTATTTTCAATTACAACTACTTAGTAAAGAAAATGCTTCACTAATACTCTCTTGATTGTATTCTTTTTTGTATTAATATTTCGCATCGACTCCACGTACGTCTGTGTCCGTCGCCTGCGCATACCGTTCCTGTGAGAACGCGGTACATAAACCGTTCGTTATTTTGCTCACTCGCTCATTTGTATATTATAATTTCGGTCTTGGTTTAGTGCAGCTTGCATTTAAATTAACTTATATCCTCATTATCTTTAAATTTAATATCTCTATGGCTGTAATTTATACAAAATCTCACCGTTAGTGGTTTATCGTTTTTAAATCGAGAGCTTTTGTTTGCTATTTAATCTGTTATAAGTATTACATGAAAATAAGTAATTTTAAATGCTAAAATAACATGATCATGACATCTAAAATTCTTCAAAAACAGTTGAAAAGCAATTAATTATTTTTCTTAGAATTACCTAAATTTATCTTTAAAATTACATCATTTAAATTTCTTAATTGGCGTAACGAATAATAAAGCTTATTTTTTAAGTTACGTAACTACATATTCTGAAATATGATTATAATTAGTTTAACATGACTAAGCCTTCATTCGAGAAAAAAAATTAAAACGAGTCAACAATTACATTCTATCCTTTTCATCCCAACGACGATTTCTATTTGTGAGAGTGAAAAGGCATGTCATTGTTCGTAAAAATGTCAAATAGAATGATAAACATAAAATTGTGTTGAAATACAAGGGCACGCGCATACCGAGGCATTTTTATTCAGAGGTCTGATTCTAACAGGGGTGACAAAAATATCTATTGTGAAATTTAAACTTTTTAAGTCTTTAGTTTACGCAAGTAGTACAATAAAAATATACCGGTTTAAAACGCGACATATAGTTAAACTAATTTGACAATTATTTAAACAGCGACCCGATGTTATAATTTATTATTTTTAATTTTATATTTAATAAATATTTTCACATACAGATTTTTTATTAAAATTTACAACACGACGAAAATAACTAACTGAAATGACATAGTGCCACCAAATATTGATGACAGTGATCAAAGTTGAACGATCGTTTGTATTGACAGCTGTTGGCTATCGTATCCGTTGAATAAAGTAACTATTTATTTGGCTTTAGGTTTAAGTTCGAATGGTATTTGCGTTTCGTTTACGATAATATTGAAAACACAGTGAAATTAATAGTTTAATAAATATATGTGTTTTATTAATACCACAAACATACGAGTAATAACATTTCAAAAAGTCGAGTATAACATTTCAAAAGTGTGGATATATTTTTACTTTGGATTTAGAAATCCATAGACTGAAACCGGAACGCACCTATACAGCATTTACATCTGTTGACAGTGATTCGTGACTGAACGGATTTGCAGTATTCCTACCACCCATTTTATATCTAGATTTTCAGACGATATGCAACATATTTCAAAAACAGTATATAGATTTTGGACCCGATGGGGATAGGACTCAGAACCCGTTGAGCCCCTTTGTGGCTATAGTATTATAGCGCTCCTTGTCGTATAAGTCGATATCTGAATATCACCGCTTTGCAAATAGGCCCCCGTTCGTTTTATTCGGAGCGATATTTATGATTCACGGGTTGGAGTTAAAAGAGGCTTAATTTACAGTCGAGCATTTAATCGTTTTGCGCTGGCTGCGGCTCGTTATTTGCGTTTATTAGCGAAGCCTTCACTTTTTCATATAAGCTCGAAGTGTTCCTATTATTCATCTACTGTAGGTCTCTCGTTTCGGTACGAGCTTTTAGTATCGTTTTATACAAGGGCAATTCAAAAACTACCTATAGTATGATTGAATGCGTGACTTATCGATTTGAAATAGATATAAACTAACTCATGTTATTTCTATAGTCTAGTCGAACGCAAAACGCGAAATATAGGTATGTGTTAAAAGCGGGCGCCCACGGTTGCTACATTAAAGCGTCCGAAACGTCGTGCCCTAATTAAATTAAATTGTCAATGAGGTACCTAAACCTAAGTCATAGATGTATTAATTAAAAATTAATCTAATCATCATTAATACATTTAGTTGAATCGAATGAAATAGTGTTTTTTTCATAAAACACTTTAACGGTTTAAAACAAAAAATATTATTATAAATATTGAATTTATCATCACTTAGATAGGTACTAATTTATCTACTTCCAAAATACGTTTAGTATCAGAATTTTCTTTAGAAGTATTTTTTAATCACGTGATAAAAATGTTAGTCTCAATTTAATGATTCTCATGTTAAAGTTAAAATGTACAATGCGCTTGCGTTGCAGACAATCCCTAACATTACAACTATGTTGCATACAAAGGGAAACAATTTCGCTATAAACGCATTTTTATTAATTTGCGGAATTTTGCGAGGTCTCTCCTCATCATTATGATGGATTGTTGCTTGGATTTACGATTTGTGAGGAATTTTGTACAGTTACAAATTGGTAATAAAGTTATAGTCAATTCCTTTGAATATTACACCTCTTGTACTCCTAGGCTTCTGTACAGTGTAGACTGTAGAGTAGAGACCCAAAGCCGAAATAGGTCGACGGCACGTCTTGAGGATGTTATAAGGCTAGTGTATTTCACCTTTCGTCAAGTGGAGTCATTAGTCTGATTTCTTTGAATTACGATAATTTTATCAATTTTGAAAGCAATAGTTCGATGTTATTAAAACAAACTGCAACCGAAACGCGATTACACGTCACGGCCGTTTAATTTGTGAACAGTGGTTCGTGACCCGGACTTAATTCGATATTCCTACCACTCATTTAATATCCAGGTTTCCAGACGAAGTCCAACATGTTTCAGATAATTATATATTGATTAGAAACATATTGGAATCTGTGGGGATCGTACCCACGACCCGTCGATTATCTATTAGCCATAGATCGCTACCAAGGAACCCGTCAGATCAGCCAACCTTTGGTAGCTGGGAAAATAACGAAGCGCATTAATTCTAACACGAACCGCGCCGGCGTTTCGGTACACGGCTTATATAACGATGAATCTTAGGGAAGTCACCTTTCACTTGTAATTAATGATCGTCGCTTGACTCAGACCTTTAAAACAAACGAAACCGCAATCCGTTCTCACTTCGCAGTGACGCATAACTTTACACAAACAAACATTATTGCCTTGTAAAACTTATTTAGTGCTTATAACTTAGTCTCTGTAATTTTTTGTAGCTATAAAGCATTATTCAATATGCAGTTAACGTAAGGGTAACTTATTTCAATAAAAATATAAAACTTATTTTAACTACGGCCAGGCGCTTCGGGGTGTCCTCGTAACCACGGCTGCTGCAAAGCATCCGAAGCGTCGGGCCGAAGTTAAAAATCATTTTTCAAATAAGTTTAACTAATATATCGCGTTTTAAACCGTTAAAGTGTTATAGACAGTTGTGTAATAGACAGTATTGCATTAATTGTTGTTTCAGACGAAATTAATTCTTCGTCCATTCTTTAGTTCCCTTTAGTCTGTTCTGCACTATTCTTCAAACTCTCTCGTGTACTAGAAAATTGACTCTTCTTAAGAAATAAATCTTCAATTTGTCACTGTAGATTTCCCTATTGCGCAAGTAGTTTCTTTGAAACGAGTTCAGAAGTTCAAACCAGTGAATCATATGTTGAATTCTCAAATGTCGGCCAAGATTTAAGGTGTCATGATTCATAATAGCTGAATGTCCGTTTTAATAACTATTAACTTATTGTTTTTACCGCATAGCATATAGATTTTAATTTACTTAGTACCAATATTATTTCATTATTAATTAACGTATTAACTCAAACATGATTATAAAGAAGTAATACTTACTATGACCTTCAACTAGTGTGGCTCAATGGTTAAATTGCTTGCACTTTGCACGAAATCCTAAGTTCGATATCCGGGGAGATATATAGACATAGTTCATTGATATCATGAATTATTATAAACTAGCTGCGTCAGCGACTTCGTCCACGAGAATTGTTATTTTGGGCATCCAAATTCGTTTTTGCATCTCTTCCCGTCGTTGTTCATAATAAAAAAGTAATCTTAACAGATAGACATATACAGTCGTGGTACCTTTTTTTTTATCAATTAAAGAGGAATCATTTTTTCATACATATTTTTGGGTAATTTGAACCGTTTGTGCAGCGTGCGCCTCGGAAATCCAGAATTTTCCCATTTTGTTCACATTTCTCGCTGTATCTCGGTTTATATTGGTCACATGGGAATATTTTATCCTTTGTTTTAGCCTTTAGCCTTCCACGACAAATGCTGTCTCTTTCAACACAAAAAAAATAAATCAATTTGAACCCGTAGTTCCTGAGATTACCGCGTTCAAACAAAATATAAACTCTTCAGCTTTATATATTAGTATATAAAGATAACAATAATAAAGCCAACGGATAAACGTTATATGACTAAAACTTCTAAGATATAATTTTTATAATAGCTAAAATACAGAATGAATCGTATTTTCTTCCTATTCTCTACACATAATTATTAAAACACCTGTAAATTGCACTGGTAAAACAAAGAAAAAAATCAGTTACAATTGGTCAAAAGTAATCAGTAGGTAGATAGGTAGGTAGTAGGTATTTCAGTTAAAAATCAATGACCCAGACGGTATTTGAATCTATACATAAAACCGAAGCTTCGTTATAAATCGTGGTTTATTCTATCTTAATTAAGCTGTGCTGTTTACTTAACCGCTTTCGTTAAGCTAACATTAAACAAACTACATTGTACGTTTGCCATTTCTCAGCTGTTAGTTCAAAAGAAAACTGTAGATAAATCTCGGGACATCTAATACCATAAGAGAAGATATTGCTACTAAAACGTGGAGTTCGTGACTGCAAGATAATTATCAAAGAGTACGGAAGACATCTGCCGTAAATGGTAGCCGCGGTCCAAATAACATTTACGAGCAGATCGCCGATTTTTTACCGTCATTTCGGTAAAATACGCGCCCGCTTTCGTGAGCTTTTAGATCTTTATAGAGTTTTAAGTTTAGTGACTCCGTCGTCTTTTATATCAGACGTCTTCATCTGAGGGGAAACGCGACTTCAATATCAAAATTTGTTTAGGGCTTTCGAGTATTTTGCAAAGGTAGGTACTAAGGTCGTGTTGTTAACATAACATTATTAAGTAATGATACTAAAAGTCTTGTCATCACGAGAGGATCGTCATTTAGTGATGCCTCAAGAACCATTTATTAAATGGGACAGCCGAAAGATTGACATCTTAAGTACAATTATTTTAATATTACAATACATGTAGAATAATAGAATATTTGATAGTTTAATAAATTAATGGCTATATATTCATTTGATATAAACTATGTATCTCACAAAACACAAGTTACAAATGAGTTTGTCTTCTTGAATCTTATAATACTGGTGGGATTTACTCAAGCTAATTTCTTAATGGTACAGTATGTACTAATGGTACGGTAACATGTACCTACCTAGTTTCTGTAGGTACAATCGATCAGTGAAACAGACAAACGTGTGTCTGTCTCTTGTCCCATTTAGGAAAAACGTAACAGACAAGATACCTTAATGCAATATTGATTATCTACGAGTCGGTACTAACTAAGCTGTGTAAACAATTAATTATAAGGCGGCGACAAGGCGTGAAACAGTCGGTTTATCACTTAAGCACTATGCGACATAACTTACGAAATGACGTTATTTTATAGCATGTGATTTTACAGCGACAATCGGTATATCTACTTAAAAGATTTCGCAACGGAACGCTAAACATATTATCTCAGTTAAAACCCTTTGATTTGAGCGACAAGTCACAACTTGCGTTTTGTGACCCCAAAAAGTAATTATCCGCGTCTCGCAATTACTCGGCCGTAAAGAAACTAGAAAGTGCACCGTACGGCACACTAATAACAGAACGCGAATCGGTAATTTCGCGCTCGTAAGCGCCGGTGCCAAAATAAGTTGGGGCGTATCGTGAGTGGAACGCACGCACGGTAGCGCTGGAGGCGCACCGCGGCTTTCCCACCGCGACGGTAGTGCGATCGTGTCCACTTCACTTATGTCCCTGTAATTTTAATAATCTTCACATTATCATTGCCTCCGCTCTTTCCCTAGCGCTACAATTCAGCGGGCCACCGGCCTACCGTGGCTACCTGTTCATTGAATCGTGCGCACGTGGTGGGGGTTACGCGTCTTCCGTGTAATGTTATCAGTAGTTTCCGCACCCTCTCGCCGGCGCAGTTGCTAAACGCACCCGCTGACCGTCGCACGTCTACCGTCTGTGACACATCTAGTTGCACTTACTCCGTTGCGTCGACGCACCTAATGTGTTGATGTTATTAGTGAAAGTGTAGGTTAAGAGTTATTTATCGCTTCGAAGGTGCGTATTATAATTTCAAAATTAATCTCTGTAATCATCGCGTTCGCCCTTAATAGCTATTAATACAACTCAATTAAATGATGGATCATTAGTTTTAGAAATTGTTTTGTGATCATGTTAAGTAAGTACTTGAAGGACTGTAATTAAATCATTAATCATTTAATGATTGTTTATTTAAATTTAGAATACCTTTTGTGTGGCATTGAGGTAGTGTAATAAAAATGTTTATAACAGTACTTACATTTATAGTTACGTTAAAACAAATAGGTATTAAAATTATCTATAACGCTCTCAAGCGATTATAAGCTTTAATAACACTGCGTAGAGTTATAAATGGTATATACGCGCCAGCTGATTAGTTATCATTGTCAACAGGCGACCAAGCCCCGCCCGTCCCAAGCACCATAGCCCAGACAAAATGTTCGCCGTGATGCAAATCGACGAAGATCACACGAGAGATTTTAGGCGTAAGCTGCGCCCAAAATGCGAGTTCGTCTGCAAGTATTGCCAACGTCGGTTCACCAAATCCTATAACCTGATGATTCACGAGAGGACCCACAAGAGCCCGGAACTGTCTTTCAGTTGCGAGGTCTGCGGGAAGAGTTTCAAAAGGCAGGACAATTTGCGTCAGCACAGGTGAGTGGAGACCATTTTTACTTTTAACAAAACAGTATTCGGTGTTGAGTGAGAATTAAACAATTATACAAATAATAATCATGCAAATTACAATTGTTTGTTAATAACAATTAATAGAAGCATTTCGACAAGCGTTTTCAAAATATAATTTTAATAAATCACTTTTAACGGTTTCAAACTCAAAATAAATTACTTAACTTACGTTACGGTACTCCTCTCGTAACCACGTCCGCAAAGCATACAAAACGTGGGGATGTAATTAAAGAAAATTGTACATAAGTTAACTATTTTAAAAAAAATATCATCAAGCTCAAATTGGTGTATTTAAGTTTCGTCGAAATTTATCGGCTAAATTTATAACGAGTTTATCACTCATTGTACGGCTTCTTCTGACGTCGACTTTGATTCACCTTTTCTTGTTTACACGAGATTGTTACGTCAACTTCACGACCCAAATACCAACCTGAAACAGGAGACAAGGTCGCGGCTAGGCGTCTCACATCGTATTAGGGCTTAGGTTGTCAAGAAACCATCCAGCTGTGATGTACTACTGTTACAAGAACCGCAACTATATTAGGAAGTGTTAAATTCGCAAGGACGTACCCGCTTCGATTTCAAAAACAGAAATTTTTCTTAATTTTAAAAATCATCTAGTACTTTATGTCTATGTTGTAGTACCAAGTAGAAAGGTCACTTTAGTGATTAACAATATTGCAGATTGCACAATAATGACATTTTGGCAATCTAAAACATTGTTAATTTTATTGCCTACAATACCCCTTACTAATTGTGTCGATAGGAAGGGTTTAAAACCATTAGTATATCTAAGAGTGGCAATTAAAAATCTTATTTGTCTGTTATCAACGCCGTAAATGTAATCGTACATATTTATTGTAAACATACATTCTCGATTACTGCACTCAGATCAAGGTTTTTATGATCATTGATCGAATTGCTCATATGCAAAATTGATATGCACTAAATGGGATACAACTTGTGATTTAGGATTCAATCCGTGGGAAACTACAGATTATCAAAAATTATTACTACAAAGGAAAAGATGATGTTTCTGATTGTCAGTTCACGTTTATGTTTTGCTTTACTGACCTATGGTCGAGTAATATAACAAATGTACTTTATTTAACTGTCCAATAATTATAGGTTTGATTTAATATGTTTTTATACCTCATTATTAAGTACTAAATATTATTCTATTCAGGGGTTTCCTAGACTTTTCTCATAATGATTCATCAGAACCACGACGAGGTCTTCGAACTTGTTAATTTATAATACTGGGACGGTGACATTCTTGCATTCAGATAATTACCATACAATGTGCTAGTAGCGACATCTTGACAGGGTTATGCACACTGCGCAAATTATTGCCTTCGAGTCCAAATAATGTCATAGCTTTGTTGGCGACAACAAATATTTGTTCTAGAGTATATTAATAGTTATTAAATATTATATACTGTATATAAATTATTTATTGCAAATTTTTATCAGCATGAACAAAGACTAACAAAAGTTTTTGCGAACACAAAAACAGAAAGCCACTTGGCTCCAGAAACTTGGCAGCACTGGTTTCCAGGCCTTTCATCTTGACTTGATAATATTTAAAGATGGTTTTTGCTAGTGCTATAGTGTTTCAGAGAAAGACCAAAATTAGTTACAACAAATGCATTAGTATGTCTAGGTCTAACATAAAAAAGATTTACAATCCAATGCAAGCCATCGTTCGCTACTAGTCTGTCGAACTCGATAAATATTAAATATCTAATCACCCGTTCAACTATCCTGGCATCTCATAGACGCATGCATGTTCCGTGTGAAAAGCAAGTGCAGGATCGTATCCGGGCTACCGAGATCGTCGATAGATCCCTCACGCCAAGTCGTGCACTCGTGACGTGCCCGTGTGTTAACGGTTCTTAATGGGCCCTAATGCTTCCGAAACTGTGCGAACGCGGTAGCCCAGCCACACATGAGCATAAATTGCCAGCTCGGGTTGCGGTAACTGAGAGTTACAGTGGTACCGTAAGTCTATCGAGATTTGATGAAAGCCGACCGAAAAGTCTATAGCTACGGTCACGTGATCATTGTTTCTATTCAACAGTTAATCTACTTTGAACTCTGTGGCGTATAGAAACAAAACGAGTATTTTCCAATGTTCTGTTATTTAATTGTTGTAGTATATTGTAAGCTTTTATGCATTTAGACCAGCTGCTTGGGTGGTAAAAATGAAATAAAACATCTTAGGTCAATGTTGGTGAATGTTAAGTATTAAACCAAATTCAAAAAAGATCGACAGCGTGTAAACCTGCGTGCTTGTACTCTATCATACAAAAAAAGAATTAAAAACAAAAGACAGCGAATAAACATTGTAACAAGTCCAAACGATCCATTGACCATCGTCGTTGGTTTGTATGTTGTATTATCCAAAGAAAATAATTATCCAAATCGCTTTTAATTTACATTTACTAATTTCTTGTGTAACTTAGGTTTTGTAACATTTAATTTGTACCTCCACTCGTAATTACTTTATACACTCGTATTGTCATTACAATTACCTATGACAATTGACATTGCAGAGCTTATGACAAGGACAATGACAGCTTTAAATGACACCTAGTCAGTTATAGGTGGAGTCAATGGGGGTTCTCATTTTCATAACATTTTCCCACTTATTGAGACATACGCTAGTTGCATACATCGTGTGAAATTTCGTCCGTGAGCGCCCACGGCTGTGAGGTACCGCTACTGATCATTTTGCTAAATAAGTGTGCATGAACCCTCCATACTGATCATTTACACGGAAATAGTTAAACGTTTGGAAATGTTTATGATCAATTATTATCCAATTTTCTTAAGTTACACCGCTCTCGGGTCAGAGATGTTAATGCTTCGGTGTACTTGAAGCTTCGTTTCGATTTTTCAAGCAGTTGTTATTCATATTGTTAATTTCGTTTCGTTTCGACGTTTCGGATGCTTTGCAGCAGCCGTGGTCACGGGGAGACTGAAAGTCACGAAAATTAAAAATCATTTAGAAATAAATTTAACTAATATATCGCGTTTTAAACCGTTAACGTGTTTTTTTTAAATGTATACTACTCGCGTAAACTATAAACAGTATTTAGTCCATTTATTGTTTAAACCTTTACCTTAAATACAACATAACCGGTTTTAAATCGCATTACCTAAATTCGTAACTTTGACCCAACCTTTCGGATGCTAGTAGCAGTCATGGTGCCGAAAATAAATTGATATTTGAGCAGCACATGTAAAGTACTAACAAAAAATCGGACTTATGTTAAATATTGCTTAACTTTTGCCATGTATACAAATTTAATTTAGATATTTTAAAGAGATCAACAGCTTCAAAAGCTTTGGTTGTGGGTTCGAGTCTCGCAGGTTAAAGAACACATAATCAATACGACTACATAAATAAGCATCCGGAATTAAATTCCAGCTATAAGGTGTGTACAATGTGTGAAAATAACATTCAGTGACATTTATACTTAATTAAAGCAACATCTTAGTCACGTATCGAGATATCGTAATTAAGTTAGCCTTTGACGTATCGATAACAAAGGGCTTACTAGCTTAATTACTTAGATGGTCTACAAAGTTAGCGCAGTGGGTCATCTGATTAATCTCTAATCTTGCGTCGGTCTAGACCGGAATTAGGAAATCTTGTTTTGTTTGTTTTATCGGTACATAGTCGTGACTTTTCATGAATTCTATTTCAATTTTTTTACCAAGTACGTCAAACAAATGGCAACTAACAATGCCAAATCACGCTTAGCTTTTAAATAAAACACTTTTAAGGATTAAAAACGCGAAATATATAATTTAACTGTTTATGACTCTTTACACAGTGGTCATTAATAGTAAAATAAGTTAACTAATAAATTTCGCGTTTTAAACCGTTAAAAGTATGTCATTTAAATAATAGAATCTTCTGTCTTATACTTAAGAATGACATTGAAGTCAAAAAAATGCCAAAAATTATCAATATGATTTCTTGTCAATAAACTTAATTTCATTAATTAAATATTTATTTCATAGACTCTCACTTAAAATTTGTATTAATTGTATCTTAACGTATTTTATTATAGACCAGAAGCTTGTGGCAAATTCAAATGGTCGCATATTTAAAGCCGTGCTCCAAATAGATAATGTTCGGAATGTAATTGGCTATAATTGAAGCAGATCTTAGACAATGGGTGTTTGTACAAAATCGTTCGCGACCGAGGTGGCAATGCGGTTAATTAGTTGACTCTATGCGGGGTTTATACAGGGTGAATGACAAAAACAGAAACTAAAGTTTAATGTGACTGAACAAGTAGTTGAAACTTAGCAAACGAAAGATTACGTAATTTATAAAAAAATAATAATATAAAGATTATAATATAAGCAATTTAAAATTTGTACCTACAACTTTGCAATAACAACATATCAAATGTTAACAACATTTTTTCCAATATCTTTAACATTTGAAAAAAATCTCTAAATTTCTTTTTGCTTTATTTAAATAACTGTAACTATTCGTGAGAAATGATACACAATTAAATAAAACACTTAACGGTTTAAAACTCGAAATACAAGAGTTAAACTCATACTTACTTTGGTTTTTTAAGTAATATACAACTTTGCAATAACAACATATCAAATGTTAACAACATTTTTTCCAATATCTTTAACATTTGAAAAAAATCTCTAAATTTCTTTTTGCTTTATTTAAATAACTGTAACTATTCGTGAGAAATGATACACAATTAAATAAAACACTTAACGGTTTAAAACTCGAAATACAAGAGTTAAACTCATACTTACTTTGGTTTTTTAAGTAATATATTTCGCCTTTAAAACAGTTAAAAGTGATGATATATTAATTTTCTATAAATTGATTACTATTGATACTATTATTCCAATGTTAGCCTTACATTATTTAAAATATTATTATAGTATTTTGATTAAGATATTGGTGTTAAATAAAAGTACATACATCAATACGGTGTAGAAACCAAAAGTCATTATATTAAGTTGTAAATAGCTAAGCACCCTATCACCGAGAGAGGGGGAAGAGGGGGATATCATCCCTAGCTGTAATAAATAAAAATAAGTAATTAACGTAGACAGATGTATGAGATTTGAGTGACGACTATTTTTCGTTCCATGTCTTGGGTTTTTATTAACATCTACACCAATATCTTAACGATTGTTGTTCAACGGAATCCAAAAAACTCTTAAAATAAAATCAATATTCGCCTTGCGTGAATAAAGTAAATTCTAAACAATATTCTAACATAAATAAGATCAGACCTACACAAACAATAGCGATGTAGCTCTCACCGATTAAACCATATAACATTCGCTCGTGAAACAAAATCAGGCTGTATACAAAACGGTTCCGTTCCCACAGTCGCATACAGGGTGTTCACGAAGTAACCCGTTGTATCGGGAAGTATAAATGCTGTCACCTGCGCCCTTTAGCCGAGTCGATTCGGATTCGACGCGATTTCTGCACGGATTACGTAAAGGCATCGCGATCTCGTGTTTTCTGCGCAAGCGCAGTTGTTTCAGCTAAGCGATTGTTATATTCGCGATACTCACATTTAAATAAAACACTTTAACGGTTTAAAACGCGATATATAAACTTAAAACGGTTAACTTATTTGAAAAATGATTTTAACTACGGCTCGGTCTCTGGAGACCACGGCTGCTGAAAAGCATCCGAAACGTCAGGTTTTCGAATTACTAAAGATATTTCCTATTATTGAGTTTTTACTTAATCTGCTTTTTTACCTATTTTATTTTATATTTGTAAAAAACTTGCCAATTACCATTAATAAGCAACGTAAGTACAACGCTACACAATACATACTTATAAGGGATCGCTATAAACAATTGTCAATTTAAAATTAGAAGATATCTTGTTATCTAGTAGTTGATTAGACTTTTAACTTCTGTGTCTCTCTAGACCGAAACTTGAACATCTCGCGTGTAACGCTAAAATCTTTCAACCAGTGGAGGGTTACCTTGGATCAAAGTTGTACATATTACATTATTGGGTGTTACGCGAAAAAATCTGAATTAAATATTTACTATACAATTTTGTAAGGTTCGATTTTCAGTTTAAAACTACCACAATATTAATGCTTACTCTTAAGTGATACGATCGCCGTATGTAACTTAATATAACTTATAAGTTAAAATCTGTTCTGACGCAAAATGGCCACCGTGCTTAAATAACATAAAATTAGCGCCACAGGTGTCAGAGAGAGGCATTTTAATACTTAATTAACACGTACTCATTAACATTTCAACACTACATGTGTTTTATCAAGAGATTATTTCCGCGGTTCACGGGCGTTAATCTCAACGCGATTACGTATAATTATCTTTTAGTTTGTGAAGTTTAAGAATGATGTCGTCTCAACGTTATGTAATAAGTGTGACGTAAATGACTAGTATATGTAGTTTACTTTAAATAAAAAAATAATAACGAGTGGTAGCGCGAATTACTTATATTTGAAATAACGAATCAGTAATATTTAAATAAAACACTTTGAATGGTATTAAACTGTGATCTACGTTGGCTAAATTTATTTACAATGTAATTTAACTACCGCCCGACGTTTCTTCCTTCGTGACCATGTCTGCTGTAGTGTCCGAAACGTCGAGCCATAGTTAAAAATATCATATATATTTCACCTTTGAAACCGTTAAAAGTGTTTTATTTAAACGTGAACTACTCGGGTAAACACTAATAATCGAGGATGTTGAATAACGTATATATATAATTATTATGTAAACTTGTATAATTTATTCACAAACATAACTATGTATGACGATGTTTGCTGCTTGTAGAAGGCGGTAGAGAGTTTTTTTTTTTAATTTTTGAAACCTTGATCATGAAAAATCATCATTTGTTTTTGGTATGTTATTCTTATTCACTTTTGTTGAAACATCTTGAATGTATCTGTGTAACGGCCCAAACAATGCAAATAAACCCAAAAACAGTCAGGCAGTACTTAACTGTATATATTTCACACAATCCGTCTTAAAAAATAGAGAAGGGACTATTTTAATTCTTCGAGATCCTGTTAAAAAATTTGTTAAGACCGTTTCATGTGTTTTTCGTTAATCTGCTTAAAATGTTTGTTTTTGTCCCTTTGGGTAGCTCATCGAATTATTTACGAGACAAAACCATTTTTTGCGGAAATAACAAATCTCATTTTGGGATATTAACGGCATATTTAACACTAGTTTGTTTCATAACGGTCTTTTTATAATCTGTGGTGACGTATGGTTCCGGCTAATCACTTAATTCTAACATAGATTATTAATTCTGGCACTTGTCAAAATAATGCACATTAACATAATCCGTAACAGTAACACAGCATTTATCTGGCGCACAATAAAAAAATAATAATTTGAATTCCGAATTGTTATAATTACAATAACCAGATTTTCCAATGCGCCATAACTCATTTTTGGAATAATATTTCCAGTAGAGAATCAATGTATTTATAACATCTATTTCTCATTTCAAATGAATGTTATTAATAACATATTTTTCTCAATTGTTGTAGATGTAGTCAATGCTTGTGGCGGTGAAGGTGATGGAGTTAGCACGATCCAACTACAGAGGTCTCTTACACACTAGAGTAAGAATAAATCACATTATTAATAAGGAGTTTAATGTTTAATAATAAATGCAGGTTTGCATTTGTTATTAAGCACGATCGTGCTTCAAATGCCCTACAAGCATTATTTCTAACAGCTAACAATTTAATCAAAGTTGGGTAGTTTGCATTGTACTAATATTTCCGATTTTGTTACAGAGATGTTCACTATAATCAAAACAAGGAGACCATGTATTTGCGATGGTGATACCATAACATGAGTGATGAAAATTACCAGTGATCCTGGATTTAACAACTGTCAGCAGTATTTGCGTATCACCGTTATTAACGCCAGAATTTAATTTAAAAAATTAAGTCACAAGGCCCTCCAGTATTAAGTTTTTATATTTAAACATCCAATTCTGAAATGTAAAATTGTTCAATACTTCTGTGTTCTCAACAAAAAATGGATGAGTATTTTGTATTCAGAACCTTTTTTATTGGAATGGCGACATTTCATAAATCGTTATTCCAATTTTAAAATTTATTTTTTCGTATTTCAAATTCGAATTATGAATTACTGAGGCATTAAACAATTTTATCCTTATAAAACCTTAATATTTGATTTTTTTATTCCGTTAAGTAATAAAACGCAAGTTTGGTCTAAGACCATGTAAATAATAAATAAAAAGATGTTTGTACATTATTAATTCGTTACAGTGATTCTTAATGTGCAACCATCTTCCACTGTCAAAAGTTATCACATCTTATTAAAAACTATGTATCTCTGTGTTAGACGTATTTTGTTAAGTTAGCCTTAGACAAAGTTGACGTAAATCACCAATAAGACAATAAAACAGTAACGATTAAAATATGTGACCATTACACTAATATTTACTTTCAAATTGATTATATTTTAAGGTGCAAAATGCTTTCTAAGGCAAGTGAATTTATAAAAACTTCTGGTGATTTGTACATAGTATTTATTAGAATAAGTGACAATAGCATTTAAACAGCTTAATTGCTTAGCTATAATATTTGTATGTAATATAATATTTATGTTCTATTTTAATTGTTATAAGCTAATACGTAGAACGTACGAGATATACAGAAGAATTAGAATATAGAAGGTTAGGATCTCGTTCCTAATAATGCTATTGAAAGCTATGATGTGCTATGCTATGCTATCGTGTCGTTGTTACGTTCCTAAATTCTTTGCTTAAATGTGTCAAATTATAAAACCGTTTTAAACTCGCTTCTATAACTACTACACTTCGTGCCATAGCAAAGTTGTATGTAGTTTTTACATGTCTTTAAACAGAGTATATAAATTGTGTTTATATATAAAATGTCATAAGACGAGCTGCTTTATATAACTTATATAACAAGCTTAGGCGATTAAAATTATTCCACGTGCCAATAAAATTGACAGAAATGTGTCATTTAGCCATATTTTTACGAATTAGAGTTAGTTGTATAAAAATTAATATTTCAGAATGTTATTATTTACTTAAATATGTATTTCATCGTGTAGATGTATAACAATAAATAATAATTAAAGTTTTATTGCATTTTTACTTTGCTCGCTTTTATTTCTCAGATAGAGAAAACAGAAGTGTTATTATTTCTATACAAAAATAGTAGGTTTCTACTTATTAACGAAGCACAGTTAAGATCCCTTCTGGTATTTCACGATGGGTGAGATGCAATCGACAAGAGAGTGAGAAAGTAACGAACGAACTAATTGTATTAAAACGACAGAGTGTAAGAAGAATAGCTAATATTAAGGTAGAAGTGACCAGAAAGACCAGTAGTAACTATCGTTACTATATAATGGTTTAGAAAGCAGTAAAATTTTAAATAAAACACTTTTAACGGTTTAAAACGCGAAATATATTGATAAATTTATTTAAAGAGTTTTAAGAGATTAATTTAATTTTGGCTACTACATACTCGTAGTACCCGAGCCATCGTTCCACACTGTAGTTAATTACATTAAATAGTACACTTCGCATTTTAAACCGTTAAAAGTGTTTTGTTTTATTAATCATTCATCATCGTCATTAGAGCATATATTTAATTTATTTAAATTACCACTTCACATTTCCCTTTTCCTCCGATTCCAAAGTACTTTAGTCGCAATATAACTTTTAAATTGAATTTAGAATACCAAAAATTCCAATTCAAAATTCGAACTGCCAATAAATTGGAATCGGAATGATCGCCGTACATGTGTATCGGCGCATATTTTTGCATGGAACTGGTTTCGCGCGTAACACAGTGGCGGTCTGGACCCGACTTAGTCATCATTTGCGGACCACGTAATCTTAGATCCGCTGAGTTCCTTAATTATTATTGCCTCCGGAATAACAGTTATACTATTTATTGCCGATAGGTTCGCTTAAAAATATTATACTACAGTTGTCATTGGCATTATATACCATAGTAGGTTTCTTCAATAACTATTAGGTAACTTTTAATTATGAATCTTCATCCGCACTAAGACGATTTTAGAGCACATGTTTAAAACTGGCCAAGTAAGAAACGGACACACGCACGAAGGGTTCCGTACCGTTGACCAAACAAATTTCATAAAATGTTTTTTAAGACTGGTAATTTTTTATATCAAGTAACAAGTATTTTTAGTGATTTTTACTATGCATACTACATACTAGCAAAGCCATACTGAATACATATAGCGGTTTTGAGTCCCCAATCAACTATGAAAAAGTATTCGCATCGAAACAAATGAATAATTTCTTAGTCTATTCTGATAACGATATAGTGTGTGTTCATCTTAATTATCAGTTGAATTATACAAAACTGAGTCACAATTCGCGAATATCTCTTGATCTTAGATATTATCAAAGCAACGGAAGCGTGGCTTCTAGAAAGTTACATTTTTCCATAGTAAGTCACGTTGTGTTTCTTCCCACGAGCATTTAATATTCTAATGTAATTGTTTTGCAAGTCATCTGTTAGGATGGGAGGTGACGTCATAACTCGTTCTGAAAAGTAAGGCTGGTGCAATGGCAGTGATGTATGGCTAATAATCAACGGGTCGTGGGTTCGGCCCCACAGGGTACAACAGTTTTCTAATCAATTTAGAATTTTTCCAAAAACATGTTGGTTTGGAAATCTGGATATTAAATGGGCGGTAGGGATATAGAAATTGAGTCCGGATTCCACCATACACACACATGAAAAACCCGTGAATTTTAATCCCATTTCAGTTTCAGTCGTCTTGTTTTAATGTTTTATGTATAACTGGGATATTTCACCAAGTATCAAATGAACATGCTTCTCTCCTGCTCTATCGTTAAAAAATATACCAACACAGTTGGTGCTGGACATTGAAAATAATTTGAAGATGAATTGGATTTCTCAACTGTTTTGGATTTAACCTCTCGTTACCACGGCTGCTGCAAAGCATCTGAAACGTCGGGCGTCGCTAAAATGAATTGTAAATAAGTTAACTTTTATATTTTGCGTTTTAAACCGTTAGAAGTTTTTTATTTAAATAGTTTTCAGTCATAACTTCGGGACGGTAATACCGATTATAATATAATTTAAATGTGATTGAAAATAAAATAATGATTACAATAACTGAAGAGTTTGTTTGTTTGTTTGAACGCGGTACTCTCAGGGAGTACTGTTGCGAATTGAAAAATTATTTTTATGATGGTTCCATCATTTATAGAGAAAGGAAGGTTATAAAACATAAGTCTGTACCTAACCGAAAAGGTGAAGAAACAGAGGGAAATGTTGAAAAACGGGGAAAATTATTCTCCTTTGATTGATTGCGTGCGCTGTGAAAATGACCCAAGAAAAAAAAAAGTTGTGTATAATAAAATGCTTCTTCTTTAATATATATAGCCGTGGATGACAGCTATAATTTATATAAATGAGCTTTTTTCGCAGAAAATTATAATACGATGACTATCCCACTCGGCTGAAGTCGCGGGCACAGCTAAGAACTTAAACATTTACTTGTGCTTGCGTTGTTCATTCTATATAGTGGCTTATTATAATTAAGAATAAGATATGTATGTAACTAGTGCGTGTGTGTGTAAAGATAATATTTATATGATTGGCTGTGTAGGAAGCGTAGGTGTCGACCATAATGAGCTCCGTTCACACAAACATGACCACGCTTTAATTGTTTTTTAATTGATGTATGCGTTACATTAAATCGTTCGTGTCTTGTATCGATTTAAGGTCGTGCAGTTTATATTGTTATTGAATGAGACCAAAAACGTTTATTAAAAAGTCATTTTTGATTGTCAAGCATGGAGTTGAATAGCCAAAATAATCTTTTTATTTGGCATTTATTTCAAGTCCAAGTCAAAAATCATTTATTTATCAACTGGGTACACCTCTGAACGTCACAAAACTTAAAAAATCTAACTTTACATTAACTAACAATTCTCATACAATAGATAGGGCTCATGCAACCATTTGATATAATAGTGACAAATCTATACTAAAATATAAAACTGAAGAGTTTGTTTGTAAGAACGCGCTAATCTCGGGAACTACTGGTTGAAATTCCAAAATTTTCTTTTTGTTGGTTAGAGCATTTATCGAGGAAGGATATAAGGCGCGCCTTATATTTTTTTAGACGTTCAAAAATTCACAAACTGTAAAGCCCTTTTTATTTGTGGACGGTGGCTAGAGATCCAAACAATATTTCGATATTCCTCTACGACGCATTCAGTGGCCGGTTTTTCCAGGGACGTCTTAAAAAATGTTATAAATTGGATTTAAAGCTGTTTTGAACCTGGTGGAAATCGAACCCAAGAGAATTTCATTACCATTGTAGCAACGAGTTCTCGAATGTACTATTTTGTGTTTGTTGCGATTTAGATATACTTGGTATTCGAAAATCCAAATACTAAGAAAAGTCGATTTATGATATGAATGATGGTGGAATGCGCTGTCGAAATGTTTTGGCTCTTGACATCCACAAATTAAAACCGAATCGCGAATAAACTTCACGCCTTTTCATCTGTGGACGGTGGTTCGTGACTCGGGCGGAATTTCGATATTCCTACCATTCATTCATTCAAATTATTTCCGTGTCTTAATAAAGTTTGATGAATAGAAAGCAAATCTCAATTCGATCAGTAATTTGTAATACACAAAAATATCGCCCTTACTTTAACTATTATTCAGAATATAATTTCCGACAACCCTACTTCCTTACAACAATTAATGTTTACTAATATTCAACCTTTTATTGTTTACCGACAGAACAATTAAAAATCAAACACCGACCAATTAGTCACAACACATAAAACTAAACCTCAATGCTTTCGGAAAATCTTAAATCGACACGATTCATTTATAGTTTATACTAGTGTTGCCCAAACGCAAGAACAAGACGAGACTTAGCCAGTCTTGGTCTTGGTCTTGCGCCAATACACCTGGTCTTGGTCTTGGTCTTGGTCTTGCAGCAAGAGTCTTGCAAGTCTTGCAATTACCTATTAGTCTATTACTATTTATTAGAGTTTACTTTAAATCCTAGAAAAACGTATTAGAATTGGAACATTGTGCGCTTGAATGAATATAGCCATAGTAAAGATCAAGCAGATTAATAAATAACTGAAGATTTGATAAGAAATTCGAAAAATCAACTGACCTATATGTCGTTTTCCATGGAAGTAACTGTTTCTTAATAAACATTTATGATTTATAATAACTAATTAATTAAATAATACTTTTTAATTAGGTTATGATACTTTATATCCATTTTTTTGACCAAGAATTAATACAAAGTAACCATTTGGCTGACTCATCACTTAACCTATTTCTATGTTAACAATAATATAAAGCGTGTAAAAAAATTCGAAACTATTTTGCATGAGTATACCTACGCCCTATGGCGGCAATCAAATAGTGTCAAATGTTATGATTTCGGCGTGGCGGCAACGATTGTTTTAGATTTCAAAAGAAGCCGCCGGCGCGTGTATCATAACCATGTACTTCCGAAAAGCGGCAAATTTCTTTGAGAAGTAAGTACAAAACCTTTGATGCCGCATTATCAAAGTCCCGATGGTTAAAACATAACTATGCATGCACTCAGTTTGATTTTAATAATTTTTTTATTCGCTATGTTTATGGTATTAGTCGTAATGCGCATAGGTCCAGTTTTTCATATTCTTTGATACAGTTTTTTGCGTCTCATAGAATTCCTAAGCGTACCTACCTATACACCGAACTGTTACACCTAACTACTCAGTGAAATAGCGCTAAGTCCTAGCTGCAAGACGCAAGAGTCTTGCAGGCTATGTCTTGTTCTTGCTCAAGTCTTGCACGGTCAGTCTTGGTCTTGGTCTTGCTAAAAATACGCGGTCTTGTTCTTGGTCTTGGTCTTGCAAAAACGCAAGAACAAGACCAAGACTGCAAGACCAAGACTGAATTTGGGCAACACTAGTTTATACGAATCGAATACTTCCTTTAGCTATTCGATTTTTAATCGATTATCGATAACTGGTCCGAGGATCAATTATTTCATTGTTTTATGGTCGAATTACAAATATAATTATTTATCAATGAAAGATCCGTGAATGGACCCGATTGAGACGGAATAATATGAATTTGAACGGCTTGCGTGCAAAACCATCATTAGCTTAGTTGTCCTGCAACAAAGTTTGTACTAAACGAAGCAGATATTCACGGGATTATATAACTTATTGCAAACTATTTACGTATCATATTTCTAGATTAAGGTTTGATCGTATGTTTGGTAATTTTTTCAAGTTGCGATCGTCAATTGACGCTAATAGTGCTCATTCAAACACCTGTTTTTATAAATATTTACGATTAGGTATGCTTTACAATTTTATATAGAGCCAATGTTTTTGTTGGATTAGCATTTTTCTTATTATCCAATAACTAAAACAAATGAATGTTACAAGGAAGTAACGTAACGCAAAAAATACATATATATTTATTTTAAATTTACATCTTTTAACAGAATCACATAATATACCAATCTAACTAAATTGTGATTTAGTAGGTAGACGTCAATGTACAACTTCAGTTCAAAGATAGGTTTACAAACTGTTAAGTGAAAGTACCGAAAGAAAATCGTGAAGGTTAATCTCGTTTCGGTTTCAGTCTGTACATTTCCAAATATCCAAAGCTAAAATAAATCGACAGCGCATCTTATCACCCCATCAACCCCTCTGTCTGTCTGTCTGTACCTCCTCTGTCATTAATAAAATAGTTTTTAGCCAGTATATAAAAAAACGAATGGGTAAGCTCTGCAATTGCTAGAGGTATCACACGCTGTGGCCGTAGATTCAAATACCACCCAAACCAACAAATTTTTACAATCTAAAACAAATTTAATGTTGGATTACCATATGAGAATGATGGCACCAACATTTAGAGCCGTTCAAGTACTTTGTAAGGGATTATCGCGAGTAGTGATGCGCGGCGAATGGCTCCAATCGGTTCTTCAATGCGTTGACATGAGATCATAACCTGCGGTTGCGGTGCCTACTCGCGAAATGCCGCTAAATTAACTTTCCAAGGCGATGACGTAATGTTAAGAGTGGGTTGTATATTAAGTAAGTAAACACTTTTAACTGTTTAAAACGGGAGTTTTTTTATAGAGGAGGACAGACAAGCAATGGAGTTCGTGGGGTATTTCCTACTATTAAGTATAGTAGGAAATACCCCACGAATATAAGATCTACACTAGATGCGCTGTCCACTTTGGCTTTAAAAAAGTAAAAGCCCCCTCGTGGGGCACGAGGCAAATACATTTCTGTGTCCATTTCACGGATCCGTTCTTTTAACGGGTTAGTAGTTGATCAAACTTCTGTGCCCTGTGCAGGAACTCTTGCGCTTAACGCAATGCTATGCAATATGTTTAACCGGTTGGCTACTGAGGCGGTCTTTTTGGCTTTGGGTATTCGAAAATCCCAAATATGTGTCTGCCCATATGAGGAAATGGCATTTGAATTACTGTTAAGTAAGTATAATGCTAACGAGTCGTGGTTTTTATTGCCAACTTATCCATAGAATTTATAAATTTTCTAAAACATGTTGTACTTCTCAGGAAATCTGGGTAACAAATATGTGGTGGGAATATCAAAATTCCGTTCATGTTTTCGAATGTATAAAGCAGAAATAGGTCAACAGCGAACCTCGCTGAGATGTTATATAGCTGGGGTATAACTCCATGCAAACTCCATGCAAAAAAGGTAAGTATAAAGTTAGCTAGTTATATGAATTTATGGTCCGCATTGCTTTAACAAAAAAATATGTCGCCTTTCAAAGATGGAGTCAAACCAGTGACACATAAATAAGAGCAGAAGTGTACAAAGCTTGATGCACGGCTGGACCGCTACATCGTGTTTAACACGACGCATTCAACTCGTCGTCGCTACGTTCAAGGGGAAAGCTTATAGCAGGGTTGCCACAAAAAAAACTAACATTTCTCTAAGGTCAACATACATTGATTCATGGAGGTAACTGGTAGATTTATGAACGCGAACACAGCTAAAAAGATACAATGTAATCCGTTTTATAGGTAATTTTGTAAATTAAAATCGATTTAGATTGAAGAAACTGGGAGTCTCCTCGTGACCACGGCAGCTGCAAAGCATCCGAAACCTCGGGCCGTAGTTAAAAATAAATTTCAAACGTGTTTTACTAAAATATATCGCGTTTTAAACCGTTAAAATGTTTTATTTAAAACGGGGAGTTGGTAAATGCTGCAGCATAGAACGCTATTGATGGCCGCATTATAGTAAAGTAAAAAAAAGTATTCTAAGGTTTCTACTTTATCATTAAAAATCAATTTTTAGAAACTTGTCACAAATGTGGGACTTGAACCTACTATCAAAAGAATAGCTACTTTGAGGTATAAAAAAAATAATTAGTTAATAATCTTTAGTATAGCTTTTACTGTATTTAAGTATACCTAAGCTTTATCTAATAATATAACTCCTTGATCACTTACAAAATTATGCTCTGTTTAAAATAATTGTCTAAAAGCCACCCGCATTCTTCCCTCCACCATTAGCCGTTTACAAATAATTGTCTTTGCTTGTCTTTATAGGTTTAATTAAATAGTTGACACAGTTTTATTGTGTATAGTGCTAAGAAAGTAATCATCTTTAAACTTTACAGCGAACAATAAGTCACATTACAATATATTTATGCTAAAATAATATTAAATAGGAAAACGGCCCGTCGAATATCAGCTTTAACATTTGTGTTTTTCAAAATAAATAAATAAATTATTGATATTTAAATTTCTGAAGTGACAGCCCTGATCGAAAGAATGGTATCGATAACCGCGGCCGCGACTAAATCCATTGAATAAATCGTGCTGAGGCCACACTGTAGCGCACGGGCTGGCGGCGGAAGGCGGCGATATTTTGAATGTCGCGTGCGCATAACGTTTTGCCGACAGGAGTTGCCAAGACTGTGGTTTGCGTGTCATGCGAATTTGGTTTTAGACATGTGTTTTTTTCAAATTAGACTATAGTTTAGCTGCTAATTGTACTGTTGTTTATAGTTTTCTACTATATTCAAAAATACTATATTTTTAACCGAAGTGTATTTATATCGAAATGATCTTTCGCTGAAAAAGTGGTGGCAACCCTAATATCGTAGAGCATTTTATCCGTAAAATCACCTCATTTTACAAACCATACTTATATCCACAAAGAGACTTGAAATTATGAAATTATCATAATAACTTTTGCATCGTGTATGTATTTCAAATTGAATTTATTTAATAATGAGCATCAATTACAGGTAATTAACTTCCATACTTGTTATGAATATTAAAATTTAAACCTACTCTACTTTGTGGTCATACGAAGGTAGGCATAACAACGTAGAAAGTAGACACCTCCAACATCCGGTATCTAGAGAACCAAAAATATACGCACGTGTTTACAATTAAAATCTTGGCCCAACAAATCAACGCTGTTAACAACAATTATTTGTGGCCATTACTGGTGTATAACGGACCCATGGACAGACCTCAAATTATAGTTTGGATACGGTGGTTTTGCACCCACACATTTCCGCATTTAATGATCTGCTATGTTACTATATTGTGACCGAAGTGTGGACGGACTATGAATAATTCAAGTTGATAAGCGTTTTAGATAAAAATTTATGAGACGGATGGGGCTCGAAGCCGAGACTGACGGGGACCTCTACTGAGCTATGAAGGTCAAAATTACTACTGTCATGATACCGGCGTTGTAAATTTTTTTAGGCTAAATTAAATTTCTTTAATGTCTCCGTAGCTAAATGGTTAAACATAGTATTGCGTTGAGCGCCTGAGTTTCCAGGTTTGAATCTCGGGGAAAGGATAGTTTCAGAGAGGCAAAACCTGGAGGAAGTCTGATCAGTGAAGCGGACATAGAAATGTGTTCGCCCCATGCTCCACGGAGGGCCACGGGGAAGGAAAGTCTAATACATTATATTTACATATTTCAAATATTGAAATCTATCTTCACCTTAAATTTTTCATACCTTCATCGATTCCGTTATTGAGTTTTAAATACTGAGGTGTTGATTTTAGTTGAAATTTCAGATGTGTGAACCAAAGGTTGTGTTGATGCGGAATTGTGAAAGATATAAAACGATTCTGTGATGGTGTCTCGAACTTGGGGCGGCGCGAATATAGCTTGCGACCCGCGTGGGCGGCGACCCTTAGTGTTGGGAAAGTGACCTACGATAAAAGGTTAAAAATATTTTGCAATTTTAGTTAGTATCACTGAACATGGAAATAAACATTATGTAACATGTATATAATATTTATAGGAAAAACAAGAAAGTGGTTCAGGTTAGTCATAGACGAAAACCCCATTTGACACGTAAACAATCCGTTGCCGACCTTTTTTGGCTTTGGATACTTAGTATAATAGTAGGTGCACTGTAAGACGAGTTAATTTCTACTACCTTAAACAAATTTAAGCTAATTCTGGTATTTTACAAACAAAAATAGTCAAATTAATTGTTTACGTATCTAACCTAACACTGTGTGTTGATATATAATTTATACCATTTAAGTTTATTTGTTTCTTACAAAGTAACACTCATTGGATTATATTAGAATCCATAGTCTGATAAATAAATAATAATTATTATTGGTTTTATTATTACATAATAACTTTTTTGGCGAAAACTACCTTACTATTACTACATTTTATCCACATGATGAATAAATTTTGACATCCTAGATCGATTAGATTTATTAAACCTTGTTATAAGGTTATTGTTCTAAGTACTATATTTAAAAACACGATTATCCGATAAATATCTTCATCGTTCTATCGATATTTGTTCGAACGTCACTAGTTTATTGAAGCGCAATCTTTCTTTAACCCGTATCGGCGGAACACAGACAACATAAGGTCACCAACGGTCCTACAGCTTTAATCTAATGTCTTTAAATGCCATAGAGTTTTATACACGGCTGCTATTGCTATCGAGTCGTTTGTGATTCAATTCATTCTCGTAAAGCTTTACTCAGCATTTTAGAATAATAATTCACTAAGTAAAATAATAGACACAAAATACAACAATGAGAAATAAAGAGATACATGAGATAAGACTTGTTTAAGAAACAAAGTGAAAATTAACACATTACAATATTGACATAACAAGGTAATTGATTATTATTAATTATATATACAGTAAGATTTAAACAGACTCTAATATATATTCGTTATGAAAACTGTTACCTAATTGAAAAGATTTTCTTTTCCTATTTTATTATATAATAGATAAATACCTAGTCCCTACTAGGACATGTTTACACACTTCAATTCTGTCTCTCACAGTTATATCCCAATAAGGTCACAGATTCAATTCTTGGTGGAAAAAAAGTTGCACGTTCGCCACAAACACTACATATTATATATATGGAATCGTAAACTATATATTACATTATCTATTCTCTATGTCAAAGGCCACAAACAATTTCATAGACATCTTTTTTAAATCTAAATACATTTTTTATATTTTTAAATGCAATCTTGGGCAATAGCGTGTTAAAAATAACAATCCAAATATAGAAATGTGTTTTAACTGTCTGCTTACTAGGAGGTACATACTACGCAATACATACACAGGTTTGTCTGTAAATATAATCGATCATTACAACAGACACAGGCGTGTCTGTTCTATGCCTCAGGTAACATCCAAATAATATCTCCAATTTATTAACGTCAATATTGACTTAAACATTTTATTACAACCATAAAAATAAAAGTTGCGTAAGAACTTTTCAATTTGTAGTTTATCAAACACAAAGTAGTAACATAAATTCGATATAGATTTGATGGCTTCATTATGTAGATGTTTTCTCATCTGCTAATGAGATTGAGTTGTTTATTTAGACATTCTTGAAATTGTTATGTTGGCTTGTATAGTTAGACAAAGGTAGATAACGAACGTTCATAGCTGAAAATTTTAACTTATAGAATTTAAAATAGCAGTTTTTTTTATGGAGGTGGATTTTTTATGATAGAGGGGGGAGATAAGCGTGAACTTCACTTGGAAGTTGAAATATTAGATGCGCTATCGGCCTTTTTTTGACTTTGGATACGAAAATCGAATACGAAAATTTTTTATCTCAATTTCGAGAAAAAGTTCAAAACAACATGTCGAACCCGTGACCCATTGATTATTAGGCATACGTTGCTAACATTATACCAACTTATGAACTACGTTGAAAATAAGATATGCCTACCACACCATCTAACAGCTTGGTACTTAGAAGCATTTTTTCTTGTGTAAGATGTTACAATAAAACAATTTGAGTCCAAATATATCCACATAGTTTTCGAAATCTAAAAACAGTAGGAAATGTGGAAAATCGGCGAAAAATATTAAAACAGTTGAAAATGCCCACAAAATATGTACGAAAAAATTATTCCTCTTTAAATGATCTAAGAAATTGTCCGCGAAGGTATATGTCTATCGTGTAAGAATAACTCGCGAGACGACGGGACGTGGATGACGTCGTGGGTGCGAACAGCCATAATTTATAAAGCCGAGGAGGTTGTTTTCAAAAATATAATGATGTCAATATAATTATTCTTCGCGGACGAAGTCGCTGACACAGCCAGTGTATAAACGTAATATTAGTATGGCCATCTCCCAAATAGCACTAGGCTTATCATTATTCCACAGCCCCGTGAGCGATGCGCCCGCGCCGGCGTTGTCATCGAGTCGCTCCGCCCCCCATTGTCTCATGTCCAACAAATCAAAACAATTATGGGAACCGATTTATATGTATTATTACATCGGACGTGTTCAAACTTTCTTTACAAATGGTCTGATTGTCATTTATTTTGTACCTAATTTGTCCATTGTTGCAAGTACATGTCATGCACATGTACGAATACTGTACTGTGCCTGTAGTTTATTCGAGTAGTACAAATGTAAGTGAAGCACTTTCAACGGATTAAATCGCGAAATATATTTAGTTATTAACTGATTTTGAATTTATTTTAACTATGGCCGACGTTTTCGATGATTTGCGGCAGTTCGTTGTTTATTAATTTTTTTTTATATCAAAGGAGATATGTTCCGAAGTGAGAAGTAAATAATCTTGCTTTTTCCAGAAGAACAGCCAAGTATAGAGTTCATTTGATGGAAGATGAAATGCCCTGGCCACATAACATGATACTCAACAAAATGCGCTGTCGAAGATTTTAGCTCTGGGTATAAAGTAATCCAGAGATTAAAAAATAGATTTAATACTTCAGGGTTTTCCATCTATGGATGGACTCGGATCTTCAATTTTGAATACCCCATTAGTTAATACCCCATATCTAGAATTTTCGAAAAACTCTAACATGATGCAAGAAAATGATACCATGAGATAAAACGGAACCGTCAGAACGAACTCGAAAGAACTTTAATGGTCCAATGTCCTAAGGCATTACACAAAAGGCGTAATCGCACTTATCTAACACGATGACTGATCGCTCATTGTTCGAAGCTACTGGTATTACCTGCCTCCAGTGAAGATCAGAAGGTCGTATCTCGCCTTCTGCATAAATGAAAAATAATTCTTTACCAAAGTGTCTAAAGAATAAATTTCTATGTAGCGTTAAAATTTGAGCTTGTTTCGTCTTTCGTTGGCTACCTGTATTACACGTTTGTGAATACTTAACAAACAATTGTGCTTTTATAAGTGTTTAGTTTGATCACAAATCGTTTCAAATTTTATTTGGGCAAGTATTTGTGGTTTGTTTTATTTCATAGTTTTATCAGTTGCATGATAAGCAAAATAATTTCATTACTAAAATAATGATTTAAAATTACGGCTTGGTGATAGAAGGACGAAAATTGAGTTGTGATAGAAACGAATTGGGTTGTGTGTGTTTTGTAATGCCACATTATAAAAATAAATTGACAAAAAATGTTGGGGGTGGATAATACTTATTACTTACCCATGGTATGAAAAATTTAAGTAACTCAGTTCTCAGGCCTTCTAAATAAGCATACAAAATTTTATAAAAAACGGTCGAACCGTTTCGGAGGAGTATGGCAACTAAAACTGAAGTTTTTTATATGTTAGATATAAGTAATAAATTCTTGATTTAAACAACTTAATTTATCGTCTATAATAATTCTGTTCGTCTAATAACGTAAATTTATTATTCTAATTTAAAATATGAGTTAGAATTGACGCCTCCGCTGTTTTTCTAAGTAACAAATTAGCAAGACATGACAAAGAAAAATTGGAAAACATTTGCAATGCTGGAACTAAACGGTATTGTTCATATTAGGTGCGATTTGATAAATTAATTTATTATAATGATGTAATTTACATAAGTCTCATTTAGACGTAAAAACTTAAATATACTTAACTTTACGACTATATCTATCAGTGACAAGATAAATAAGAGTTTTAAGCGCTAACAGGTAGTAATTTATATTTTTATTTAAATTTAAGTAACTATAAAGCACATACAAAACATAGCTTAGTTGTTAAGGACATTACATAATTTTGGAAAATGTTATTGCAAATAATGGCATAAATAATTAGAAATTTATTCAGGTTTAATTTAATTTACGACACGGGCTGGACTTGAATCGACGTCCACTACATTGCGCGAGAGAGGTGCATGTATTAATAGGTTGAAAAAATTCGACGATGACTAGTAGGAATATAATAGATAGAATGGGTAAGAGCACGAATCACTGTAGATGCCGGTTCAAGCCCTGCTCGTGTCGTAAAATATTTTTAATCTAAATAGATTTTTAATGTACCTACCAGAAAAAATTGTCAACCTACTCTTTTAAATAAAACACTTTAACGATTTAAAACGTGATATATATATTTATATATATATATATCGCGTTTTAAACCGTTAAAGTGTTTTATTTAAACGTGTAGGTACTACTCGCGTAAACTATAGACGGTATTTAACTTACTGTTATAGACTGTTATATGGTATAGAGCAACGGCACGGAAAGCTGACGATGCCGGTTCAAGTCCTGCCCGAGTCGAAAATTTTTTCAATTTATTTTCGATTTTTAAATTACTGTTATGTTGCCCCAAACACCATCGTTATTTTTTTTTTATGATTGAGAAGGACAGACTAGCACGTAGTTCATTTGATGGTAAGTGAAACACCCAGACATATAACATTTGAATAAGTAGTAATGCCACAGACTTAAACCGAAACGCGATCAAACTTGACGACTTTTTCATCTGTGGACCACCACCCACTTAATATTCAGACTTCCAGACGTCCAACATATTTCAAAGAAATAATAATTTGATTAGAAAACTGTTGGACCCGGTGGGAATCGAACCCACAGCCCGATCATTATTAGCCACAGACTGCACCAACGAGCTCGACAATTTCAAATCAAGTTAGATAGTTGTAGAGTCTTTAGGATTATTTTAGGTTAGCTCTAGTTCTTATGCACCTGAGAGACCATGAGGGTAGTTCGCAAGTCACGTGACCATATTTTGGGTTCGATATAAACCTCATTACATTCCATACTCTTCAAGAATTAAAGATGTATGAACAAACGCCCGACCATCCAGCTCGTAGTACTTTTTTACGACGCTTTAGGGTAATCGTATATCACGCTAATGTTATCGGCCCTTTCGCTGTCGACTTGATGTATTGCGCCCGCGCAGCGTTTGATTAACGAAATTAATTTGTCGCAGCTGCGATTGAGACAGCATTCTTTCGGGCGTTCTTCTTGTTATTTGTATAGATGGTCAAGTTTAGATGGGCGTGTTAAAGGACTTATTATATCTTAAAATTTAATTAAATTATATGTTGAATTATGTAAAAATTTAAATTAAATGTTTTTAAAGATCAACAGTGGTCGTAAGTTCGAGTCCTACTCATTTATAAGTCACTGCTAACGTCAGTAATACTTTTTTACTCGCTATAATTGCATGTCCAAATTTATGGGCCGAATACATTTCTCTGTTCGTTTATTTACAAGAAAGTAGTTGGTCAGACTTCCAATATTTTCCCGGTACTAGAACCCACCCTCTTGCGCTTGACACAATGCTAATCAACACGTTTAACCTATTAGCTACAACGACGGCCCCTTTCATTTAAAGTTTTTTGTAAATAAAACACTTTTACCGGTTTTAAACGCGATATGTATTAGTTAACTGATTTACACTTTGTTTTAACTACACCCCGTCGGGTTTTAAACCGTTAAAAGTATTTTATTTAAATGTGTAATGCGTATATGTGTGCGTTAATTACAGACAAGATACTTATTGTCGTTTACAGTAGAGAATCCATAATATAAATTATATCGATATATAATGCTAAAATAAAGAGTTTGTTTCATCCGCAACAGCGGGCCATTCCTTGTCTTTCCGATAGACATTTTTAATGTAAATCAACTGAATCCGTTGTCAACTATAGATCCATAAAAAGAGATAAAACAGTGTAAAGTTGGTATTCCTAATTGACTTTGGGGCTTAAATAGATATGTTCCAAGCTTCCAATGTCGTAATTTAGATAAAAATGTGTGTTCCCAACACCGCATAAATACGACCAGTCAAAACAAGCTTATCAAGTGACCACCTTGGTGTTTAAGATTTAATGGGCACCCTTCTTCAGGTAGGCGTGGGTTTAATAAGTTTTTGCAAGAGTATATCAATACTAGGTGAGCAAACGTTCTCTTGCCATGTGAAGTACTGGCTGTGTCAGCGACTTCGTTCGCTAAGAAAAGGCATTTTTGCAAAACTCATCGTCTTTATATATTATAGCTGTTACTGACGACGTCATTCGCTTGCCGTCGTTTTAGCAAGTTAATCTTAAAATATAGACATACTGTGGCAGACATTTTTTTAGATCATTTAGAGAGTAGTAGAGATTTAGTTTTATGGATCATCAAAAAAAAAATTAAAATCTTACCATGCGCGTTCAAACAAACAAACTCTTCAGCTTCATATATTAGTATATATATATATATCTAGTATAGGTTATTAAGTATACATTTTTTGACATTTTTTTAATGGGTATTTTGATAACTGAATTATTTTTTATCCTGATAACTGATCAAATTCAAATTCAAAACGTTTATTGCCATAAAATATATTTACAAACTTATAACTTATAACTAAATGTGTGCATAAAAAGAATAATAATATAGTAATAAATATATAAGGGATGGCAATCGGTACCAGTCTCAGCTATGTTGCTGAATGTTGCTCAGCAGCGCTGGTTTTGGTTTTGGTTGGTGGATAATTATCACTTGGTAAGTGGGATAACCCGTGTCATTTCTCAGCACAAAGTTGTGCCGTTTTAAACAGTTTAATGTGCTTTATTTTAAGCTAGCATTTAAATAAAGCACACTCGGTCATAAAATAGATACTAATTTCACATCTCAAATAATATTTGTATATTATTCCTTCCGTTTGATATCTTGTATCTTTGACTATTTATTTCAAATATGTTTTACCAGTAGGTATAGGCAGAAAAATGCCTATTTTCATTAGTTACTTTTGCTCTATTTTTATGTAAGTTGTCTGGTCAATTACAAATACACCAATTAATTTTGAAAGGGCCCCATTATAAGGGGATATACCTATCTTATATTGCTTCAGTGTTTTTTCAAACACTACTGTGAAGCCTCCCTCTATGTTATAAATGCCGCTACAGTTAATAAAATAATCACTGTCAATAATGATTATTGACCTCGTATAATCATCAATAGGACCGATGGGGTTACAAAGGCGTCCGTCTATCCAGATTCCCATTGGAAAAAACAAAGCCAATTCGGTTTAATAAAGTGTAATTAAAAAACAAATTTTATAGACACCCCTATTCACGTGGTCTACCAAGATCTAATTAAGGAATTGGAAATAGTCGAAAATGGTAATTGGTTAACTATGGCTTCGATCGGTTCGAGCGTGTAACTAACGCGCTGTTAAGGGTAGATTTGGTTAAGTGGGCTTCGGTTGTACCATTCTTTCATTGATACTCTTAAGGATGTAATGTTGTACCAAAAAATATAGGAAAATTAAAAAAAATTCAAGCAGAGTAAAGTATTATCGTTAACGCACACATTGAAATGAAACCGTTAAACGTGTTTTATTTAATTATTAGCAGGCAGTAATGATGATCTATGTATTTATATATCTAGTATTTATCGTAGGTATGTGTGATAGTCTAGTTTCTGTAAAAGTAGGATCTGAAAGGTCACGCTTAGCGCAATACAAGGCTTTTTTTTTGAGACGAAGCGCGATTCAACTGTAAGGTTTTTTTATCTGTGGACGGCGGTTCGTGATCCGGACGGAATTTTTATAATCCTACGATACATTTAATCCCGATTTCCAAACGAAGACCAACATACTGTCTATAGTTTACGCGAGTAGTACATGTTTAAATAAAATACTTTAACGGCTTAAAACGCGATATATTAGTTAAACTTATTTGAAATTGATTTTTAAATTCGACCCGACGTTTCGGATGCTTTGCAGCAGCCGTGTTCACGGGGAGACACGTGGGGCCGAAGTTAAAAATCATTTTCAAACAAGTTTAACTAATATATCGCGTTTTAAACCGTTAAAGTGTTTTATTTAAAAGAAGACCAACATGTTTCAGTAAAATTATAAATTGGTTAGAAACGTTTTGGACGCGGTGGGCATCGAATCCATTACCCGTTGATTATTACGTATACTTTGCTGCCATTGGACCAACGGGTATGTAATGTAATGTAGCTTTCAGCTATCATTTTGAATCGTAGCCGAAAAAATAAGGCGGATACACCCACTAGACAAACAGTAATAATAGGTTCTGTTCTTCGAGGGTTGTCATTTCACATCATCTCATGCCACCGGACGTTTTGACAGACAGACAAAATTCTAATTACACAGTTTTTGATAGCCAACCGTAGCTAAGTGTTGCATGGAATTGTTAATATTGAGTGTGGGTTGCCAGATTTTGTATAGATAAACACTGTACTGGTTAATTAAAAACGGTTATTTTTTTATTCTACTGCACCGTGAAATTCTCGTTCGATATATAAAATAAACACTGAGTAATTTATAAATATAGTGTTATGCTGATATGCCTTTTGTCATTTACGCGAGTAGTACGCTTTTATCTAAACACTGGAACGGTTTGAAACGCGAAATATATTAGTTAAACTCTCGGGCCGTAGGTAAAATAATTTATAAATAGGTAGAACTAATATATTTCACATTTGAAACCGATTTTATTAAAAAAATATGTTACTGGTAATATAAGTGCTTTTATAAAATCATGCTTACTTACTTAACTTAATTTTCAGCAGAAAAGATTTACAAACCTCCAAAAACAAAATAGGTGACGTTATTATATGTCCAAGTTTAAGTCCCATGAAGTTGTACCACATGCCTTATATGTTACATAATTTTAACTTACTTTAACATAATACTGTCTTTAGTTTACAAAAGTAGTACACACTGAAATAAAACACTTTAACGGTTTTGAAACGCAAAATATTTAAAGTAATCTTGTTCACAAATTATTTTTACGGTATGACGTTTTGGATAATTTTCAGCAGTCGTGGTGGTAATTTACCTAATTTTTTTCGCGTTTTAGACCGTTAAAGTGTTGTATTTGCTTGACTTCAATACAAGGTAACTTTATTATTAAGAGGTTAAACCATCTATAATACATATTATAGATGGTTTAGATAAAACACTTTAACGGTTTAAAACGCGATATATTAGATAAACTTATTAGAAAATGATTTTTAACTTCGGCCCGACGTTTCGGATGCTTTGCAGCAGTCGTTGTTACGGGGAGACAGTCTCTTTAACGTTTTTTCAAAGTTTAAAAAGTTTATAGATGGTTCTAGACGCTATACCCTGATCTATTTTAAAACAATTTATGACTCATATACAGCGTGCCTCGATATACTTACACAGCGATGCATAAGAGGAATGGAAAAAAACTCAAAAGATTAACAACTAATTAGTGCGTCTCAAGCGACGTGCTTATACGCCAAAACCATTATGGTTGAACTAGTAATCATTGGCAAACTTGGCTTTTTTGTCTGTTGTCTATCTTGATTGACGTGGCCACTACGTCTCTTTGACAGCCTGACGTATTGTGCAGAACGGTCGTATACAGGATGGTGACTTTTATTTCATGTAACGTTGATTTGACACAAGCTACATATCTCTAGTTTTTTTCGTTTTGATTTGGATGTAGTCTGTGATAATTAAATTTCAGCTCATATTTACGGAGAACGTTGTATACATCTGTTGGTATACATATACTTATTGATACGGTATTTTTTTCATGTAAATAAATAAACAGTAAAAATAAAGCTTTTGCAATTTGTGTGTATTTGGTTATCAATTTGAATGGTAAATTTAATTTATTTTAACGGTTTAAAACGCAAAATTTAAAACTTATATTTATTTACTTTAACAAATTCATTCCGACTTTAAGATCGATCTTTTTATCTATCTGCTGTCATGAGAACGTGAAAATAAATTATTTACTTATGCTTTATGTTTATTTACTAGACGTATACATTTCTTTAAAATATAGATTTAATTGCCATTGTTACTTATTTTATTATGTTTCAATATGATAGGTCCTCATCTATGCGTTTAGTGACATCCTGTATATAGATGCGTATCGCTCCTTAAGCGACGGGTAATCGGTTCAACCCGCATACCACCGCAAAAAGGCGTAACAGAAGCCCGAGTGTCGGAGCCCTAATGATCGTCCTTATAAGCAGCGCCTTCGCCCTAACCATAACGATGCAGATAATTGCTAATTTGTTTCGTGCTTTTTTGCAACAATAATCCGGCTGGACATGCAACTAATTAATTTTTGAATGTGTTTTAGTATTGCCTGTAGTCAACACATTTAAATAAAACACTTTTAACAGTTTAAAAGGGGAATTATATTAGTTAAAATAAAATAAATGTAAATATATATATTTCTGTCACCAATGTCAAAATGTGCGCTAAACGTGATTTGTTTTAACGGGAGTTCTACACGTTTAAAACAGTTAAAAGTATGTCATCAAATTGTAGAACATATTAGCGTATATTATAATAGGTATGAATGTATCATAGGTATGTAATTTATTTAGGCTAAATACTGTATGTAGTTTACGAGAGCAGTACACATTTAAATAAAACATTTTTACGTTTCCCAAACGTCGGGCCGTAGTTAAAAATAACTTTCAAATAAGCTTAACTAATATATATCGCGTTTTAAACCGTTAAAGTGTTTTATTTAAATTATTTAGAGTACATTATTAAACTGTAACTTTACTTAAGGGGTAAATATTGTGCCTATTAGTTGTAATAGGCAAATTAATTGTAATTTGAATAAAGATAATTATATTATAATAGTACTACTTAAAGAAGATACTGAAGTAGAAAGCACAGTAGATATCAACCTTGTAACTTATTTTATTTTTATTCTATAAAAGTGTGAAGTCTTTAAATCCCTATTATTCCATATCTGCAAGCTACCGCATAATCATCGGATACATCAGACAAAACAATACCTAACCCTTAGAATGCACCCCCCGTTTGAACGTATAATTATCTAGTCGAAAACCTTTTAGACAAAAATGAGTGACTCCTAAGATCGTGGGACCGTACACTGTATTGGTTCGAATAGGTTAATTACTAGTTTTAGCTGTAACAGACAGTGCATTAAGCGAAAGGTCAGGATTTCGGCTAATTTAAAGCATTGTGTGAAGAAAGCATTATCTTTATACAGGGTGTTTAAGTTTGGCGCGTCATTCAGGTATGTTATTATGAAGGTGTTCTAAGATTTAACGTGTTCTTCGTTTGAATTATTTGTGTTGACGTTGGTACAGGAGGTGCGGATCGTGGATTCGATTCTTTGCAGTTGCCGTATATTTAATGAAACAATTTTAGAGATTCAAATAAAACACTTTAACGGTTTAAAAGCGATATATTATTTGAAAATGATTTTTAACTTCGGCTCGACGTTTCGTATGCTTTGCAGCAGCCGTGGTCACGGGGAGACAAATAATTTTAACTAATACATCGTGTTTTAAAACGTTAAAGTGTTTCATTTAAATGTGTACTACTCGCGTAAACTATAGACAGTATTTAATTTAAGAGATCTCACAAAATCGGTAATAGTTAAGTTAAATGAATTCCATGCTTGTCTATGCTTCTTTTGTTACCTAAACACAAACGGACGGCATTTGGTTAAAGGTAATATTCATAGTCTAATTTATTTTATATTATCATTAATAAAATAAAATATTTATATATATTATATTTTTTATATTAATTTAGTGTTAGCTTACTTATCTATTTTTCTTTATAAAGGATTATATTCTTAATTCGGAAAAAAAGTTAATTTTAATAATTAGCTTAACATGAAAAATCGCATCAAAATCTGTTCGGTAGTTAAAGAACAGATAAAAGATATAAGCCAGATTTATTTATGCGACGAGATGAGTAATGAAGAATTTATAATAAATATATTCGAGCTCAACAGTTATAATATTTTTATATCGTTTGCGTTATTGAAATAAATTGGTAAGTACTTGATATTTATTATCCGTAAAACGGTAAAGGGCTTGGCGTTCTTTTTATATGCGTTATAAATATTGAATTATACGATGTCCAATCAATAAATTGTGTTAAATAATTTTATAAAACACAACAAGAATCATAATAGCTTGTAGAAATCTGAACTCCCGTTTCCCCTTCTGGGGCATGGGGTGGACATATTTTTGTGGCCGTAAATTTTACATCGAAAAAAGTATTTATCAGATTTCTGTGTCCTGCCTAACCGTAATTATTAATTGTTTTCACGGAAACTTAGACCTCTCGTGCTTAACGCATTGCTAGGCACCGCGTTTGACCCTTCAGTTACAGAGGCAGGGGGTTCGATCGAAGATTTTAGTTCGCTAAGATTATTTGTTTTTACTTTTCTAAAAGCTTTTTTACAACGCTGTTCGCCGAACATATTAACCAACTGTTTACGTCTGAATAGAAGATTTAACTTTTAAATTAGGGGCATCCATTTACAGCCCGTGAGCATCCATTTACAGGGCTGCAAAGCATCCGAAAATAAGCAACTACTATATTTCGTGTTTTAAACTGTTAAAAGTGTTTTATTTAAAAGATGTTAAGCAAATCAAACAAAAAGCTGACCAAAAGGGAGTTGACTCCAGCACGAGAGTTCCGTACCATCGACTATTAACAGCATTAGATAAACATCGCTTCTTGAGAGAGTCTAACAAGTACTCAGACCGGCAGTGATATGTCAGTAATAGGTTTCCGTTATTAACCTAAAAACAAGAATTAATTTTATGTAAACACTCAGTATTATTCTCGTAATAAAACAATCATCTACTGACCACTGTACCATTACAAGTAGTTATGAAGTTTAGTTTGCAGACATGGTACATTATAAAATAAGGTATATTTTATTTTGTGTATTACTGCAAAGCTATCTTTCAATTTTTAATTGGGTGAAAAGACCTGCTGAATTGAACGAAGACCCTTTATATTAACCGAAATTGTTCTGCCATAGCTTAAGATGTATACAAGAGCTTTTGAAGGTATTATCGTGATAGTACATTAGTGCCGAGATGGCACGACCAGTCTTCTGTAAGGGCAAAGCGTGTATTAGCTCCTAATTTATTGGAAGTGATACCGCGACGGACGCTGACCACCCTGTACAAGGCCCATTCACTTCGGCGGGGGATACAGGGCGTAAGTGGCATATGCAATCTCTTTATTTCTTATTTAGCTAATCCTGCTTTAGACCTTTACTATATTTTAACTTAGAGATATGAAATCTTTGTTTATATACAATACGAGCTGTGTTAGCGACTTTATCCGCGTTGTATAGTTATTTTGTCATTCAAAATTGTTTTGGAAGCCTCCTGTCCAATTCTATAAATTTAAGCTGTGGAGGGTAACCATGTCGTCCACATCCCGTCATTCTTAAATTTTAAAACTCCCTACATATATACAAATATTAATATAACTTTACAAGAACAAAAATCCCATACCAACCAACCAAAAGGGAAGGATATTTATTTTACAAGCGCACAATTAAATATTATAATATATAAATATAACGGATATTAGAAAAAATGTGTCATCTTTTAGCCTATTGTTTCGTGTTTAACTGTCTAATAAAACCGTAAAAAGATCCAACTATGCCCAACTGCCTCTACATTTTTATTAACACCAGAGCAGCGATAAACAGGATACGGGAAATATATTTATTTGTCCAATCATCAAATGTAAAGGGGCGTTCTCAGGTTACACGGAATGATTCCGGGACCCCGAACCGCCGTGATTTGTTGTGATAATCTACACCAATAAATAACCCACTTCGTTCAGTGATTGAGCTGCAACGCATTTATCTTTAGGATCTGACTCATTTTAGCAAGGTCTTTTTATTTATTTACAGAAATCCTTCCAACTAAACGTATTTTTTTTATAATTAGACAAAAATTACCCAAGAAACAAGTATTATACGTGCATAAGACAAGAACTGAATTGACGTATACTACTACTACTACTACTACTATAATATGACACTACATATTAATAGTGGTAAGACACAAAAATCGTGGCTTAAAAGGGTAAGTCATTGCAACACTCTTTTGTCTTCTACTTACCAACAGTTTATTGTATCAATTGAATTTTATGTGCACTTTACGTTTACGAGCGAACAAAATGGAGATGAGATCATTGCTGAAATGTCACGCGCAGGTGTCACGACACAATTTTAAAATCTAGTCTTCTGTAACAACTGTGTTGGTGTAAATGATCTTATTACAATAGATAATTTAAAATCTTTGTGATAACGAAAGTAAACGAAATTAAAATCTATTTTAGATTGAAACATCGTGTCCATTGGTGTTGCTGCTTTAACTACCGAGTCACGCTCGTCGTTTGTTTAACCTATTATTATAATCTAGATTAGACTGTGATTAAAACGAGGAAATTACAAAATTACCTTAATTTATTATTAAAGTCGTTATAGACTTCTCGAAATTCTATAGTCTTAAAAGATAATCTTTTTGTGACGGAATCAAACGATTTCATAATTCAGTAATTTCGCGGCTTTTTTCATATTGTGTATCGAGCCCTTCGACACGATATAATGCCACAATTGGACCTTAAAACTGGAAGTCAAAAATGTCGTTAACGTCATTTGTCAACATAACAATCAGAAATGAACAAACATTTCGAGGATTTTTAAGTAAATCGTTCATTAACTCAGCGTGGGTGTGATTGACAGAAACATAAATATCGTTTTATTGATATGCTTACATTTTTATTAACATCCTGTTGTGAAACACAATAATTGAGATGTTTCTAACAGTACTAGGAGTCTTAAATATTGCATAATTTACTTAACTTTAAATTTAAGTTTTTAAAAATAAATAATGTTTGTAGTGTACGCAAGTAGTAGGTACACATTTAAATAAAACAATTTTTAGATAAATATTACGGTAGCTAATAATAACACTTATTCTTGCAATGTATAAGTCACTTTTAACGGTTTAAAATACGAGATGTATTAACTTATTTAACTCAGTTAAAACTCAGTGCTTAAACACAATAAGCTAACGTAATATTTATAGTGAAAAAATCGGGTTAAGAAGTGAAACATAATAATTTTTTCGGCTGAACAAGGCACGAAAGGCACACAGAAATACCCTATGTAGAGGTGCCAGGACTCCACACATACATGATAAATAAAACTATAAGCGATATCTTGTATATCTTGTCTGAAAAACGTGAACCGTGATTTTGAAATTCGGCTTAGCATTTTAAGCGGGAACGTAGATATATATTTGTCGTTATGTATAGATCACTAACAAAATTGTGTCATATTGTGGGGTGAAAGTAATGGACATACAGATAAGTTTATATATATCATTTATATTCACTGTCTCAATTAATCATTTTGATCGCGCAGGGCGTTGAAGTAATCAACAACTCGCCTGTAAAACTGATTTTACTGACTGAGCCTTCACCCCATGTTCCATTCAACAATGGGATTTCAATTTCATATTAAAAATCTCGGAAGCTGATGTTCCCACATATTTAAGATTGCTCATGGCACAACAATGTTGAATCAACATATCAGATCGGTCTTAACTAATCCGACAAACATTTGAACTATTATCAGCGTATTTATCTACCACGAATTTATGATAAATCACTAATAAATACAATAAACGAAATATTTACCCGGTTAAGAAGCTTGCTTGCCCTTTTAATTTGGATCTATGCGACCATTAAAACGCGGCTCCACATCTAAGTTTACTCAACGCGTGGAGAGGTCTTTATTTGTGGTTGCGTTGGCCTATCCGTTCTAATATTTTAAGGCTCTGGACAGGTAGGCGAGAGAAAAAATGAAGTAATAATCCCACCACAAGCCCGTGATAATCTAATGGTAACGCCATTTTGTCTTGTGTGGTTTTAGGTGAAAAAACTTGTGACATGATTATCGATAACATCTACAAAAAATCCTGTTAAGCTTGGCTTACACGACACCTAAAATTTGTATATATATATATATATATATACAATTTATTAGCGTTTCAATTGGCACTTTCGCAATTTTGAAGAAAAATTAGTAGTTAAAACACGAGACAGACTAAAAATAGGTTCAGATAAAATAGTTAATGAAATTCGAATTGAGATTTTAAAAATAATTACGACACGGGCACGACTTAAACCACCATCGACAGCGTTCTGTGCTCGAAAAAATAATAAATTCGATTTTTAATTTATATAGTGCCATCTTGTGAAAAATACAAAAACTTAGGATAATCTTATTTAGCCTGTGGGTATGTCCGTTTAAATGATCTGTTCTATTTCTTTCTTAAAAGTGTCTCCATAGAATCCAACCCTTAACAATTATAAGGGCGCACAATATAGGATGAAAGTAATACATATGATAACATCAGGGTCGCCTTGTTAGTCGCAATAAAGTGGTTTTGTGTAGAATTGGAGCAATTTTTTTGCTGCACCCCTCTCGCCTGGCGGCAATTTGTCGTGAGAATTGTCAAGCGTGAAGATGGGACCTTATAATTAGTAAGGAATACTTTATTACGTACACATTCATTAAAAAATCAATTTCTTATTACATGCTACTTAATACTTACCATGCAAGAACGTAGTTGAAGGAAGATGTCTACGCGTTCGTTGGTATAATTGTACTGTTAAGAAATGGGTCGTAGATTCGAACTCCTGAGGTCAGACATGTTTCTTATCAATGTAAGAATTTCTGAAAATGGGGTTTCTGAAAAACTTTCGACCTTTTTTTATTTAGTATTTATAAAAGTAGTATTTATTTACACACAAGTTTTATATATTTAATACACATCTGTTATAACTAAAATCTATACAAACTAGTGATAGTGGTAAAAATATTTTCCCTATTTTAATCACAATAAACTTAAGGTCTGTTTTCTTTGTCTGACTTACTATATATATAAAAAAAAAAGAAAAGTGTTTTCAGTATATCTAAAGAGTATGCGATACTAAAATAAGAATATGTGATACTTGTGTAAGTATCACATATTCTTGTGTAAGATGTATATTTAATTTCATCTTGTCCAGATGCTAAAAGGCTGGGGGTGTTTTACCTTCCATGAAGTGATCCTCTTGCTTGTCTGTCTGTTGATAAATAAGCTGTCTATGGCAGCTGTTGTAGACAGGGTTCTTAGATAAAATTCAAGCTGTATACCATTTGAATGCGCTGTTGACCTTTTTTTTATTTCGGAAATTTCGAAATACCATGATTTGTAAAACAAAAAATAGAAGGAACTTAAAAACAACTACGCTATGGTCTTATAAACGAATAAATCTTTAAAACAGCCACTATAATGTTGGTGGATGACGCCCCGCCCATTATTGCATATAATTATACACATTATACATTTTTATTCAATTTGGTGATTCAATCACTTGCATAAGTATACAATTCATATACCATCATGTTTCTGAAATTATAAATCTAGTTTGATGACGTAAGACGTGAAAATAATTGAGGATTTTAAGAAAACTAAAATAATAATTGATCATTATAAATCCAATAACAATTTTGACGGGTTAATTTAATAATATAAACTTATTAATTTCTGGGATTCCAGTTGACTTAAAAAATCCCTTCAAAAAGTCCCTTTTTCGCGTCTGTAAAGGCTTTGGTGACTGAAAACAGCGCGAGAAAAACTGGCCTAATCTTAAATAGTAGGTATATATCACATAATAATATATAAAATACAATTAGAATGCGGTACCAATCTATCCGAACTTGTATCATCTGCTTTACCCAACGACAAGAAGAATGATGTCAATATGCTAACTGGAGCCCTGGGACTCGGCCGCCCTATCACTCCACAAGTCCCACATCAAACGGCAGCGGCGACGGCTCCGACTGTGCTTCTACATCCAGTGGGGGTTCAATACACCCACCCAGACCAATACAGAGGACGGCCCTTCAAAGATATTCTGACCCCGATAAGCCACAACCGTCGTGGCCGCCCCGGGCCACATTCGAGGCCACAGTTCTTCATGAAGTATTTGGGAACGCTCTAGGTGACGGAATGAGGAGATCCGTAGAAAAACTAAAGTCACTGACATAGCCCATCGAATTGGCAAGCTGAAGTGGCAGTGGGCTGGGCACATCGCTCGTAGAACTAACGACCCTTGGGGCAAAAAGGTTCTAGAGTGGAGACCACGTACCGGACGTCGAAAACCTGGACGACCTCGCCCCAGGTGGACCGACGACCTGGTCAAGGTAGCAGGGTAACGCTGGCTTCAACTAGCGAACGACCGATCGTACTACTATAGACTAGAACGGAAGTCTATGGGGAAGGCCTATGTCCAGCAGTGGACAACAATGTTCAAATAAAACATTTTCAACCATTTAAAACGTAATGTATGTGTGTATTTTATAAGTACAACGTTTCGGTTTTGTGAGCTACAGGCAATATTTAAACAAGGACTTTAAACACCTTTTATTATTTAGAACGCGCATTCTATTAGTTAACCTATAATACATATCGCGTATAAAACCGTCAAAAGTGTTTTATTTATTTAACTCTTTTTATATGAGAATGAGATAAAGTACCTTATACGATGCACGTTGAAAGTTGATCTTGTAGCCACCGAATGTAAACGCAAATTAATTTCTAAAAGAAATATCAAATTGTTCTCTTTCCATTATCCAGACGTGTTTATGAGCCACCTGGTACAATATGCACATATTTAAGATTGCTTGTATGCAATGCGACACCGACCACTTTATTTACGTCTTATAATTTTCTCACTGAAGTAGCTATATTCGTTGCGTTGAAATTTACACTCATTTAAATTATCGCATAATTTCTAAAGAAATATTATAACGTCTTATTTGTTTATTGTCTTGGTAATATGAGATTATCTTAAGGATAACTGTTTGGTAGAGCACGAGTGAGATATAAACGGTTAATTTAGTGATTATAGATAGGGATGGGCTTATATTCGGATTAAAGGGATTGTGCCATATTTCCTGTGCGTGCTATTTACCTCTAACTAATTAACTTAGTTAAGTTAGTTAACCTTTCTGCTGTCACTTATACCCCTTTTAATTGTGTGTCTTAATTTTTAATCGGTTGCTTAGAAAAAACAGATATTCCATCAATTTATTTTTGTTATAACGGATTTTCCTGTACTATTTTATTATTCATTTAGGGACATCTATTAAACCAAAATGTACTAAAATTATAGCTTTGTTTCATAATAATATCATCCTCTGTGAACGAAATAAAGTTGAGTAGTAGAATGAAAATGTGTAAAATTTCAAAAGGGACAATTTATTGATGACTATCAGTGAGTTTAAATAACAAATTTGGCAAAATTTTGTGAAACTTGTAATCAAAATTAAATGTTCGATTAAAATTCGGTTTCGGTTCAAACGACATTCGACCCATCTCTAATTATAACGCAAGTCTATGGCAATAAAATTACGTTCACTATGCCCCCTATTGTTTGCTTAATAGTTTGAGAAATGTCTGTGGGTAATAAAAAAGGTAAATATCTAGATAGTATATGTCGACGACAACCTCCTAGCTCATTATTATAATGGGTTTGAACTGCGGAAGAACGTAATATTTTACGGGACAGACAGGACTCAAAGCCCTAGGTTGCCTAATCATTCAACGGTTAAACATGATGCCTAGTATTTCGTTAAGCGCGAGAGGTCCAGGCTTCAAACCCAGAGAAACAAAGGATTATTTCGATCGAGCCGAGCTAAATAAAACCTAAAAGCTATTAATGAAACGGACACAGAAATATGTTCATCCCATTCTCCACGGAGGGCAACGGGATTTAATTTTCATAAGCGTTGTAACATGATTCACCAAGTGGAAATGATTGATAATAAAGACACAAAATACGAAGCAAAGTTACTAAGACACAACACAAAACGGACTTTCAAACTTACATTGAAAATCAGGAAAACCCCACACAACAATTAATGAATGAACCAAAAACAAATAGATAAACATGAAATGTAACAAGTGCAACAGGAAACCGACCATCGATACTAGCGCCACTAAATTAAAAAGAACGAACCTAAATCAACAAAAATCGTACCGGAAGACAAAAGATCGTCGCCGATAACATTACGTAATCGATAATTGTATCTAAGACACTTCGAACCACACGATGCGTCGTAAAAAGGTGAGAAAGTAGACTGAGATAAAACTATAGATGTAAAAAAGTAATGTGACACACAGTTTCGATCGAACACAATCGAATTTGAACTTAAATACAACGAATTAGAGTTGATGGTACAGAACGGGGCAATAAACGTAAGCTTGTAATGTAGGGTCGCGAAGAGTAGAGCTATAAAAAGGTGAAATGCCTCGGTAGAAGTGACACTGGACGCATTGGCGATAAGGGACCACCGAAGTGGATGGGGCAACTTTAAAACCGTTTTCCGGTCAACGTTATCGATACGTATATTTGCAAAGCCGGAATTGCTGTTTTTATTCACTTGCTGCGTAAATATTTTGGGTCACCTGCTATAGGAGGCTTTTGACGATAATAAATAGAACTGAAAGAAAGGAAAGTAGTAAGTAAAGTAAGTAAAGTAACATAAATAGTAAGTAAATTAAGATACTAATAATCATTGTTAATAGTCATTTCGTTTGCAATAGAGTAGCTGTCATTTAAATAAAAATAATGAGCTTCTTACAAATTAAGGTCTAACTTCAACATAAACTTAATAACTAGTCAATAATGTCCAGAAATAGTTATCCAAATTTGTTTCTGGATGCCCTAAATCCTGTACTCTATAAATTTAAGTAACCCGCGTAACTTTAAAAGAGAGTATTAAGACATCAAGTGTCGCGTATAGATATTTTTTGGGTATCTTGACCTGTCTTCGCACCGTACGCATCGGAAACTCCCAAAAGCTCTAACACAAAAGTATTTTTTTAAATTCGTTCCTGAGATTAGCGCGTTCAAACTAACAAAAAAAACACGTCAACTTTATATATTAGTATAGGTAGTGGATATTATATGGATAAACCTTTATGTATTGAAAATTTCATTCACTTTTGAAGCTAAAAAGAATCGTTAAAGAACAAAGAGGTAATAATTGAATTTCATTCATCGCATATGACTTATAACTGTATAGTAAGTTTTTAACTGTGCTTTGTGTCTTACGGTTTTTAATTAAAATCTGGACAGATTGGCTTTAACAAAATAGTTATGACAATGTGACTCTAAAGAGATTCCCTAGCTTAACCCGGCTCAAGTCCAAATCCAATAGAAGTGAAGCCAAACGTAATCTAAAGCTGGACAATGGAACAACAGTAGCTGACTCTCTGTACCATAAATCATAAAATAATGCACACATTGACTGCAAAAATAAAAGCTAAGCGATTTTGCACTGTATTGCCTCACAATACAATTTACGACAAATTTATTGATTCCGAGTAAAAAAGGGGATCTCTGTGTCGTAAATCCATCAGCAGTAAACAAGTTTGGGATGAATCCTACGATACAGCATCAACCACGACTGGGTGGGATTATTCCCAAACAATAAATTTACATAGAAAAGCTGATTACCTCACGCTCTGTGGTCAGAACAACTTGGGAAGGTAATTTTTTATTCCAGGATTATATTAAAGACAATATTATGGAAGTTTGTTTGCAAATCTCTGTAAATAGAGGATGAGAGTTGAGGTGTGATATTGTCGAAGCTGTCACAGAAAGTAAAACGGATATTGGTAATGAGATTAAGAATAGGTCTGTTTGCGTGACGGTAAATCCGTTTAAGAGGATGCAAATTAAATATTTGATGTTTTGAAAAAACATTACCTATGTAATTATTGCATTTATTTCTTCCATATTGTTTAACATTATAGGTACGTAAAAACACTCTTAACGGTTTAAAACGCAAAATGTATTAATTAACTTAAGATCATATTAAGAATTCCAGCTAGTGACCGACTCCGTTCAACGCATTGCCTAGTTTTGTGTAGCAGAAGAGTTCTAGGTTCGAATCCTGGAGGGAAAAAACATTGTTTTGGTCAGGAAAGGCACAGACATCTGATCACCCACAAAAGGATAGAGAAACGTGTTTGCCCCAGTGGGGGAAAACGGGGTTTTACAGTTTGATAGTAAATAGTAAAAGTATCCATGGCAACTACGACTATTCAAGAATTTCGATTGAAATCATTATTGTTATTGTTTGTATAGCTTTTTACTAAAGGTCTAGTCAAGACAAAATTAGCCAAATGTAGAAATATATAAATATAATCACATATTTTATAACTTCCATATTTCTCTTTGTATACCTACTTCACTTCCAATACACAGGGGATATAAAAATAGTTTGTCCGACAATGTACATTTCGGAACAAAGTATTTGGAATTTGTAATGTGGAATTGTGCCATCTTCCCTGTTCTTTAGTGAAAGAAATATGAGGCTAATCTATCAGTCTAGGGTTCGGTTTATACTTTAAGAGCGTTGACACAATAAAGTAATAGTTATCTATCGTGTAAGGCTGTGGTCTGCTATAAACGCAGTAGAACGCGTTAAGTGTCACACGTTGTGTTACATACTATAGTAGAAATGTACAGTTGTTATCTGCCACTCTGTACTAGTACTGTATTATTTTTGAAAATCAAATAAAAAATACATTTACAGTACATTACAGTTTAGAATAAGACTCAAAACTTACATTTACTATGAGTTTGTAAAACCAGGGCGTAAATCGAACGAGAAGAAGGATAGTTTTCAAATAAAAGCCTTTAACGGCTTAAAACGTGAATATATTAGGCAACTTATTTAAAATTTTTCCCCAAAACTTTTAGGCGTAGTTAAAAAAAAAAATTCTTAATAAGTTTACTAATATATTTCGCGTTTTATGCCGTTAAGAGTGTTTTATTTAAATTTTTACTACTCGCGTAAACTATAGACAATACAGAAGAAATCATTGTCCTTTTTCCAATACGGTCTAATATACAGCAGCTTCACGCGTCGTAATGCGTTACGCTGATCGCTGCCTACACTTATTTGAGACCGCGGCCTAAGACGTCATCATTATAGCACGAAACCCGGCGGTCCCGTGTTAAGAGACAAATTATCACTCAATTCCGACGAAATAAATTTGTAATGAAAACGGGCGAAGATTATCACGATAAGTATCTTTTTATGCATCGAGAATGCTTTACAATGATTTTCATTTAAACTAAAAGTTTTGTAACATGACCTAAAATTAAAAAATTAAACACTTAGTAAGTATATATAGTTTAATTTAGTACTTGGAGATCGTCCTCGAATTTCAGTTTCTACAAGATTTTGGTTGGTTAAAGGTACTAAATTAAATTTAGTTTAACAATCGAAAGTAAATTGAAAAATTTTTCGACTCGGGCATGACTTGAACCGGCATCGTCAGCGTTCCGTGCCGTTGCTCTACCAATTGAGTAATATAATATATATAGAGTAATATAATAAAAATCCTGACTCAGTTAGCTCAAATAATAGCTCAAAAATATTAAACTTAGTTTTTAAACTTAGTTCTTGTACAGCAAGCAGTTAACTGTAAAAAGCTTTTTGTGAAATAAACACATTACGTACAGTCGCGTTAGTGTAATCGTAGCTAAGTCTGGCTAATATTCACCGGGTCGTGGGTGGAAAGAGGCGCCAATTTTAACCACTGAAATTGGTCGACTAGCATCTTGTGGACATTTCAAAATATTCGTAATCAATTGATTTTTTTCTGAAACTCTTCTCCTATGCTCGCCAGTAGAAAATTAGGTTGCAACTTAATTTTTCGGCATAAAAAATAGCCTTTTTATGTTAAGTATAATTAAGCATTATCAGTGGTTTACGCGAGTACACATTTAAATAAAATATTAACAGTCTCCCCGTGACCACGGCTGCGAAGCATCCGAAACGCGGGGCCGTAGTTATTTTTTTTAATAAGTTCAACTTATATATATCGCGTTTTAAGCTGTTAAAGTCTATTTTTTAAGCATAATTCTTAATTACCTAAAGCCTTCTTTCGTTTCGCTGTGACTCGTTCAATAGCCCAGTAAGAAATGTCCTAAACAACACGTAGACTGCACTTAATTGTTACAAGGAAAATTTCCAGACGAGTAACACGATCTAACTCGCGTCGATAAGACCTCAAAAGGGCAGGTAAGCAGGCGCCATTTGGTGCCCTCATGCAGAAAACAAGCAACTGATGAAACGAACGCTTAATACGTACTGACGGTCACCACAGACGCTAATTAAGATTTGGATGTTCAACGGCAATCACCAGCTTAAAGTGACCCCTGGATTCAACTGGCCCTTATTTTTGCAAAGCTCTTGAGGCCTGGTCGTACAGTTGACGATGTTCTTATCTTATCGTAATGATTTTTGAGATTTTGTGAGCGTGTGCGGTTCGTATCGTGATTATTTCTATTGTTTTTTTTTTTCAAGATTGAGTTATCTACGTAACTGATATTTTTAAACACTACACTTCGGTTTTTAAGTGGTTATTTTGAGACGTCTGTTAATTCGAATGAAAAAGTATTCGATACAAATATTTGAGGAATTTATGTACGAATAATATTGCTATATTTATATTTGAAAAACACTTAACTAACTTAACTAATGTTGTTCGCGCTTTAAACCGTTTTAAAAGTTTTATTTAAAATTACTATGTTAAGTTGTTTCATGAAATAGTTAAATGAATCATTTATATATATTTAGTTATGTAGGTAGGTAATTTAATAGTACTCGGTAGTCATAGTTTTATTTAAAATATAATACGAATATTGTCATCACGAATATGTCCGTTATACATCAGTGTGTATGTATATCGTTATACTATCGGTAAGCACTTGATAATTCAAGATGATTTCAAGTAAAATTTCTTCAGTCTTCTGAAAGACTGAAATCTTCTCCCAATCATTCGAACCCAAGACCTTTCCCGTGTAACGTAATACTACGTGAACCACGAAGAACCGTTGGTTATATACGATAAAAGTAATAGAACATATATTATGCCAAAAGAAACATAGAATTAATAGCCTTCGGACTATCGTGTAATAGACGTCGCTACATCGTCGCATGCGCAGGCTTCAGAACTGCGCCTGAGTAACAGATAGGGAGGACCTTAGATAACGATTGTACGGAAGACTTGGATTATTAAAGTCGATTGGTCAGTGTTAAGCAGTGTGCACAAATACAATAACTGAGTTTTGATTGATAATAATCTCTTTTACAATTAAGCACCTAAATTAAAGTTCAGTTTACCCTTGTTGGTTTTAGAACGAACATATTTCTATGTCTGTAATACCTTGGCTTTGGGCTTGACCGATTTTTTTATTTGCCAGCATGGAATCATTGAATCATGCACAAGCCAAACTTTGTATTTTTTAGACGTGTCAGTTTTTGCTTTTGCGCATAAACTTTGGCGGGCTCGTTGGTGTAATGTTAATCAGTTCAAAGCAATCAGCAGGTTGTGGATTCGATCCCGACCGTGTCCAACATTTTCCAAATAAGTTTATGATATTTCTGCAACTTGTTGGTCTTCGTTTGGAAAGCTAGATATTAAATAGGTGGTAGGACTATCGAAATTGCGCCCGAGTCACCGTCCACACATGAAAAAGCCGTTAAGTGTAATCGCGTTTCGGTTTCATCGATTTCCGAATATCCAGAGCCATAATAGGTCGAAAGCTAAGATATATCACCTACCACCATGCGAACCTCATGCTTGTCTCCCCTCCCCTATCATAAAAACCTTCTAATTACTAAGCAATAATAAGTAAACTCTTCAAATATCTCTTCTAATGTCCAAGCTTAGCATTTCCTTTGAGCATGTACGATAATAATAAATGCCTTGGCAATGTTGAAATAATCATATTCACCATGATGTGTTCAAGGTCTAAAGGGTACAAGAAGAACAGCGACACTGAACTAATGTCAAGAAGAGTACAATCAGAATGCGTAGGTGCCAAAGTTTAGAGTGGATAAGGCTCTAAATAAGAGTAATAATACTGACCATGTATGTAAGCGTTAAGAGTAATTCTAGTGTGTAATAAAAAAAGGTTCTGAAATCTCTCGAGAAAGAGAGAATATTATTATAGTAATGAATCATAAACTACTAGTTTATGATTCTTTTTAAACACGTTAAACAGGGGAACACGTGGAACCATCATTCACAAAGGAAAAGCCGTTTTGGTTTCAGTCTGTGAATTAAAAAAAAAATCCAAAATAAGTCGATAGCACATCTCGTGAGAAGTGGCTGGAGTATTTTACTTTCAACAAGTAAAGTATTATGTAGTTTTATTTGAACATTATTTTTTGTCGCACTAAGTTTCAACCAGCATAGGTACTTTACTTAAATTCAGACATATAGGTTCCTTTTAAACCCCTTAATAGAAGTAACTTTTATATAGTGAAAAAAATCTTTTTATTTTTCTATAACAAGTTACTTAAGGTCTCTTAAATTTAAAAGCACTGTAATTGTAGGTACGCAATGAAAAATAAAATAAAGGCATATCCTCACTAATCGTACATCTACCGCACTCATCCAGTAATTGAACGGCGATGTTAAAGGCATCTCTACGAAGCGAAAAAAATAAAAGGCCACAATATAATCGCGGGTCGCAGCGACCCGCCCCGATACGGTTATTGTACGAAATAAAAATACACTCCATTCAAAGGGTTACATTGTGTCGGGATGCAATTTGTTGGGGTATTATTTGTTGTTTAGACTGTCTGATACACGCCCTAAACTGTACCGCTAATAACAATTATACTTGGTATATTATTTTTGTGGCGTCCGTATTAATTTGTTTAATTTGCAGTCGATAATTTAAATAAATGTATTATAATTTAGGTACAAGGTACTGTTAAATACTATCTACAGCTTACACGAGTAGTACACATTTAAATAAAACTCTTTTAGCGGTTTTAAACGCGAAATGTATTATTTAAACTTTACAAATTATTTGAACTACCGCCTAACGTTTCGGAGGCTTTGAAGCAGACGTGCTCACGTGGCCTGCAAATCACTGCTAGTTTAACTAATACATTTAGCATTTTAAACCGTTAAAAGCGTTTCAATTAAAGGCACTGTTGTTACGGAATATATAATTTAATTTGAATAATTTAGTATAGTTTCAATAAAAGAACGATAACAGTTTAGCGATACTAAAGAATTGATTGAAGAAAAGTTTGCAATATCGTCTTGTAACTCGCGACCAAGTTTCACTATTAAACACAAGAAATATAATCCCTATTTGTACTTGAAACAGAAAAATAACTCACGAAAGTGGCGCCTTCCCACTTTATGGGACACAATTTGTCAAACATTATACCTTTATTTTATTCAGGTACAAACACTGAATACATAATTGGCTTGAGATATTGAGGTCGGTGCTTGGAATTTTTAATAAAGACAGTACGTTCTTTTACTTTTTATATAGCTATGATGCCCTGTAGTGACTTTAATGTACCTACACTGCAATCATATTGATAAGACAAATGAATTCACCTATTTCAAATTCCTTCACCTTATCAAAAATCAAATTTGGAACGAACGCGAAAAATAAATATACCGTGCGCGCGCGCAACAAAAACTTTTTCCATGAAAAAAATAAAGGTCGCGTCGTAAGGAGGCCACCTCTTTTATTGAAGGCATAAATAAAAAACCTTCGAAAAAAGATTTTAAGAGAAAAGGCTCACAGTTACACAGTCCTATCAAAAAATAAACATACATAAGTTTCTACTTAGGCGCGGTGTTCGCGGTTCTTTGGAAGACAGTTGTAAAATTTATGATTCGTTGAAATGTCATCTGTTTTATTAATATAGTGTGTTTAGCCTTTTCGTGTGGCTCGGTACAAACTTATTGTATGTGACTTTGGAATTTCACCGCATATGGCTCGCGAAACTTTTGTACATCAAAAATTTATTTTAATTGTTACGTATCTATATTAATAAGCTAATTAAAGCTGAAAAGTTTATTTGTTTGTTAGATCGCGGTAATCTCAGGAAATACTAGACGACGGGACGCGACCTACGTCGTGAGAAATAAGTAGATTTTATAAAGTTTTTAAATAACTATTCCATGCGTATGAAGTCGCGGACACAACTAATAAGGTATAATATTATTATAATTACTAGATTAATTTTTAGGAGCCTTAATATTAAATACTGTCTATAGTTTACACGAGTAGTACACATTTAAATAAAACACTTTAACGGTTTAAAACGCGATATATTAGTTAAACTTATTTGGAAATGATTTTTAACTTCGGCCCGACGTTTCGGACGCTTTGCAGCAGCCGTGGTCACGGTTTAACTAATATATCGCGTTTTAATCCGTTAAAGTGTTTTATTTAAAAAGCCTTAATATTAGCATGCATTTTATTAATTCTGCTCTAGGTAGCTTATTTTTTTCTCAAATCCCCAAATTATGTTCTCTTTTCACTGGACCTCTTTACAATAACATGAATGGTAAATTTAGTTTACTTATTCTGCGTGAATAAATTAAACACAGTAGATACAGTTAAAGACGTACCTATCGTTACATCCATATAATCATGCGATTAGGTATCCGGATTGTCACAAAAAGCGCCCACTTACTGTAACCCACAATATACCTTTTATAAAATTACAAAGACCCCAATAATCGTAATAGTCCCACTAGCATGGCTAATGAAGTTACACTGAAAAAAAGACTAGGCTAGTGATTATAGGATATTAAAAGACCATTATAAATACATCTACCCTTTAACAGATGCTATAGGATTGAATAGTTTGATTCTATATTAATTCTGTGGTGGAACGAGATTTATGAACAATGATATAGGTAACAGATTACACGCGCTTTGAAAATGATGTTACTTACAAATGAGGGAGATAAGCAATGAATTTAAACACAGTTTTAGGTATTTATATGAGAATAAATGTTACTTTTATTAGAACTAAATATATTTGTCTTTAATAAGTAAAGACGTTTCTATTTAGAAGTATATCTTTTGATATAATAATATTTAAGTAAAATGATCTTAAGCTGACAGTTTGATCTTCTTAAACATATTTAATTATACTTTAGTCTCCCCGTGACCGCGGCTGCTGCAAAGCATTCGAAACGTCAGGCCGAAGTTAAAAATCATTTTCAAATAAGTTTACCTAATATATCGCTTTTTAAACCGTTAAAGTATTTATTTAAATATTTAATTATATTCCTTATAAGAAGAAACACTTCTAAGTGTGTCTGTCGATGTTTATATTTTACTTATTTAAGTTAAAGGATTTTAAGCTAGTAGTTTGGCAAGAATTCTTCTTACACATAAATACTTTTAGATAAAGATCTTAGTATAAGAACGAAGGCTAAAAGTAGGTAAGTATCATCAATCAAATGTATTTGGTCTTTTGTTTAAGTTAGTTAACACGTAACCTTTTTTAGATCTGTATGTTTTGATTTTTAAGTCGATTTTTTTGTACTAATTTGTTTCGCCTACCTAATCTAACTTAGTTACTACTACTAAATCTAATTTTAGCTTTTTTTTTACTTATAGGTTGCCTGGAAGAGATTGCTTGTTAGGAATAAAGGCCATTGCACTCCATTCTAGTATACAAGTTTTTATTCTGTACTATTATTATTTTTTGTGCAATAAAGGATAAAAAAAATATATTGAGAACACTTTTTTGATATAGTAATATTTTTGATAATTTGGCTGGTGTGCGCGCACGCAAAGTAATCCCTAGCATCCGAAAAGTTGTAGCCTACCCACGTTCAGCATCACCTTCATCGCAGATCGACAATCACCACATAAATGATCAATGCACAATCACGGGCATAAAGCACTCGGGAATGCGCGGACAATCGTTCATTGAGGTACTTATTTATTTTAAATACAATCATCAGGGGCCCCCCGCGGCGTCCTCCCGGGGTGCTGTCGCGGCCCCCGACTGTCCCGCTTTCGGTCCCCTTTAATCAACTGTCAAGCGTCCCGTACGATACCATTACATTACCCATTTGTTACACTAATTCACTCATAACATCGTCCTATTCGAACACGATAGAGCTCATTTTCCCGTGACGCAGTATCGGTGGGACGCCATCTTTTTTTGATTGCGCGGTATTGGATTTAGTTTAAATTTCGAATGATGTTCGAAACTCGATCAATGACAACACTGTTTGGATAGAGACGGCTATAGCTTAATGTATTCAAGCATCGTTCTGTGACCGACCTATTAAATACTATTGACGATGAATTATACGGAGAAACATGGTGACAAAAGTAGACGTTATTACATTGTTTGGGAACATTATCGCTTTTAATTCCTTAAGTAGGTTTTAAAACCATAATAATTGCATTTTCTCCATTTTTTTTACTGTTAAATGTTAAGTTGCCTGAAAGAGATTGCTGGCTAGCGATAAGTAGTAAGACTAGCAAATGAATAATTTTCACTAAAGTAATAATATAATTAAATACTGTGGAGCTTCCCCTGTGGTCTCCCCGTGATCACGTCTGCTACAAAGCATCCGAAATTTCGAGTCGTAGTTAAAAATAAGTTTAACTAACTTATTTCGCCTTTTAAACCGTTAAAGCGTTGTATTTAAATTCTGCATGAAAATGATAAGAAGCAAAGGCAAAGACCTTCTGTCTGTAGTTTACGCGAGTAAAACACTTTAACGGTTTAAAACGCGATATATATTCGTCAAACTTATTTGAAAATTGTTTATTGTCTCCCCGTGAGCACGGCCACGGGCGGTAGTTTTAATAATTTTCAAATAAGTTTAACTATGTGTCTTGAGTATTAAATCGTTAACGTGTTTTATTTAAAAGCAAAGCCATCTTAACTTGTAGAATTCTTTTTCATTGTTTAAAATTACATAAATGTAAAAGCTAAATCTTTAAGATCCTAACATTTACCCACCGTTACAATAGTAAGGCCACCACGTAAATATACCAATTATGAAGTGGGTCAGTCCCATTCAATCTTGTTTAACATCTCAGTCGAACTAATTGCGACTGTCGACTCGTGCGCAATGTTAGATAAGCGTGCAAATAACACAGCACTTAAAACGTGATTTGACATAAAGCACAGTCATTTGTTTCAGCCTTTATTGGATTTCACAATGCCGTCGCCACACGTTTATATAACATAAGTTATATTCATACATCGGAATCCCTTAACTGGTCGCGTTCATCCACTGGATTTGTTATGGTCGGAAATTGTGTTATACACACGGTCCGATAGTTTGGCGAACAAAACTCATGACATATAAAGCGAGATTTTTATACTTCTTTTAGCCTGCCTTATGCCGATATGTAGTTAAAATAAGTTTAACTAATACCTTTAGTGTTTTAAACCGTTGAAAGTGTTTTTTATAATTATGATTAAGCCATTTTTGAAGAACGCTTAGATCGTTATCCATAGGAACTAGTAACAGTTATACTTACTAGGCCTATAATTATAATCGTACTTAGATTTACAATATAGTGTTTGTCGAGCTGCCTGTCTGTATGTTCACTATTTAGCCATTTCTTTTTTCACATCCTAAACGGGTCATAAGCACCGCATTGTGAAGATTGGTAACAATAGGTGCCATAATGGAGAAACGTCGATACCCTTTCTTCGGCTTTTAATTGTCTGATGAACGTGTGGTTTCATTTTAGAGCCAACTCTTGAAGCACTATAATGTAAAGATCAGACGGGTCACCACTCACCAACAAAAACTTAACACTTAGACTGCATCGTAGTGCACTAAACTTAGGAAAACATTTTATAGGCCAAATATAGTTGTATTAATATTAATAGGTCGCATTTTATATACACACTAACTGTGTCATTGGCTTCGTCCGCGTTGAATATATTTATATATAGTTGAATATATATATTTTGAGCATCAAATTTATTTTTGCAAACCTCAATTCGACGTCCGTCGCGTCACGTCGTATTTTTTATATCATTTAAAGAGGAACTTTTTTTCTTACTTATTTTACGGATACTTACTTACTTTACTATTATTTGTAAACAAGTAAGTAAATACTTACGTGTATTTTTTATGATAGAGGAGGACAAACAAGCAGTAGGATTCACTTGATGAGTAGTAGATGAAATACCCCAGCTATTTAAAATTTAAACAAGATACACTGTCGACCTTTTTGGCTTTAGAAATATCCACAATCTTAAACCGAATTGCTATACAACTTGACGGTTTTTTCATTTTGATTATTTATACTTTTTAAATCAAACAAAAATTCATATGTTTCTAAATATCCAATTATCTTTTAAGAAACATAAAATAAAGATTTTGATAACATAAAACGAAGCACAAACTAATTGGTTTAATTAAATCTTACAAGTTATTCGGGGTTTTAAAGTTCTAATTCCCCTACAGTTATAATTCAGAAGCTTAATGCCCTCTTGAATTGGTAAATGTCAAAAACAAGTATTTTAATGAACGATAATTTAAATATGATATTTATAAACGTATTCTCTTCCCCAATTAAAGAAAACGAATCGATGTCCATCAATTCCTACAAATTAGTACCAAGCACCAAACAGTGATCGAATTAAATTGTAATTGATATAACTTAATTCCCCCAAACGTTACCACCGACTCGTATTACAACTGTACAAGGTCCACTTTAGTGTGGCGCGTTTCGATCGTGTTAAAACCTCATTACTCGATCACCACCCGCGGTCGATAAGTTGATTTTCATTTAATGCAATAAACTGTTGCAAATTATTTCATTACTTTAACAGTACGATGCGATTTTTATTGCCGATATCGAGTCGTTACGGTCAATTCAGAGTACTTATGTTGTTATTTGCACTTCGATGTTGCTTCACCTGGTTACGACAAGATTTGAAGGTGTTTTTGTCGATATCACGGTGTTGAGGATGGCCTAGAGGTGTGGGCATTGCATACGATGTAGCGGTTAGCGGAGCGGGTAAGATATTCTCTCTTGTATAGGTATGTTATGTGTAAAATCTTTGTTCAGATAATTTTTAACGAATATTTTTTAAGATATTCAGTTACATCTATAATTAATAATTTCGTTCAATGAATGGCGATTAAGTATTTTTCAAGAAGGATGCTATCGGCAGCCGTGGTCATAAGGGGACTGAAGATCGAGGGTGTTCCTCCTGTCAAAGTAAAAAATCTGCTACACTAGATCTATCTGTTCCAAATGCCAACTACGATTACAATATAATACATTTCGCGTTCTAAAGCGTTAAAAGTGTTTTATTTGAATGTGGATTAAATCGTAAATTACAGGCTACTATTTTAATTAAGTTACTAAGGAAAAGCCTTCAAGTCACAACTGAACTAATCTAAATCCTTAAAAAAGTAATCGCGCTATTTAGTCACTGCGGAACCACGAAAATAGATTTTCAAATCACGTTTTTCATTAAACATTAATTGCCTAAGTTAAGAATATTCTTGTAAATTAGGAAGCTTAAAGCTATTTGACTAATGAACATTAAATTGGTATTTTTAAAGGTTTTATTGCGTATCTTTAAGTAGCATTACTAATAATTAACTTTTAATGGGAGTAAACTTTCGTATAATTAATATTTAACGACCTTTTTTATTTATGGTCTGTCCGTAGCGTGCTCAGTAGGCCAAAACAATCGTATTTTAGATTTAACAAAAATATGTAGGAGGCTTGACATTGTAAAATGTTAGAGACCATACGATAGCCGCATCTGTACCTCACGTGAGGTATTAAGTTCACATCCCAGGAAAACATTTTACCTTATACCATAGTGTTTATTATATATTGTTGTTTTAGATAACATTATGTTTGTTTGTTTAAGTGTTACTGTTTTATTAAATCAGACGAAATGACACACAAAATAAAACACTTTAACGGTTTAAAACGCGATATATTTTAGTGAAAATTGTTTGTAAATTATTTTTCACTATGCCCCAAGGTTTCGGATGATTTGCAGCAGCCGTGGTCACGGGGACATTGATTGTTGTTAAAGTGTTTTATTGAAATGAGAACTACTCGCGTAGTTCACATTCACTACTACTTCAGACAGACAGACCTGTCCCAAAAAGTTTTTCTGCCAGTATATGACTTACTAGCCGTGTCAGCAACTTCGTCCGAGTAGATATTGGGCATCCAAATTTGTTTTTGAAAAACCTCCTCTTTATACATTAAAACTGTTGCCCGCGACATCGGTCGCGTCCCGTCGTGCATATTGTCGCGGACATTTCTAGATCGTTTAAAGAGAGTAATTTTATAAGAGAGTTATATTTTGGGTATTTTGAATCGTTTTGGTAAGCATCGGAAACCCTCCCGTTTTTTTTCCACATTTCCCCGCAGTTTCATCGCTCCTATCAGTCACAGAACGTTGATTTATAGCCTAAAGCCTTCCTCGATAAATGCTCTAACTAACACAAAAATATTTTTTTCAATTCGAACCTGTAATTGGCAAGATTAGCGTGTTCAAACAAACAACCAAACTCTTCAGCTTAATATATTATTATAGATATAGTCTATATCTACAACTTACTTCATTAAACCATTTTTAAACCTTAAACACAGTAAAGATAAGTACCAAACAGCATCCTAAACAATGAGCCTCCTAAAGATTCTTTATAGCACAATAATAAGACGTAAAAAGGAACACGTTTGAGGGTAGTCCAATAAAATTAAGACATTTTAATTGCGCCACCCTATTTTGTCGGCCTATACGTTAATTACTGATGATGGCCAATTCTTTAAATAAAGCTGTTAATTAAGGAGGCTATTGCGCAATAAAACCATAAAAGCCTACTTTAAATCCATGGTACACGAAAATAGGGTAGACGGAGGAACCAGTACTTATTATCATGCAGGTAAAGTTTTCGCATCTAAACGTAGTTTAAGTAATAAGCCATCCCGTTAATAATTATGAAAGTTATATACCTACTACACATCTGTAAATTACGTTTGTATATATGTAGGGATAAACTGAATTACAATAGCTTAAGTACAGCTGAAAACTTTGAAGATATTTATTTACTCGTTCGTATTTACTTATAATGACACAAGTAAAATACAATATCTTTATGTACATTTACGGTGTACTTGTACAAAAGCGATTTTATATAATTTCTAGACAGAAATCTTAGTTAATATTTCCTCTTACAGGACCCTTAGAGGAGGGCAGACAAGCATCACCACTTGATAGAAATTAAAATACCCCAGCCATGTAACATTTAAACAAGATGTGCAGTTGACTTAGCTTTGGATATTCGGAAATCTATAGACTGAAACTGAAACGCGATTGAACGTCAAGGTTTTTTTGTATCTATGGACGTTGTTTGACGGATGTATTTCAATATTCCTGCCTCCCTTTTTATATCCAAAAATATAGATGAAATCCAACATGTCTATATAAATAGCACAGAAACATATTGGACCCGTCTGTAATCGAATCCACGTCTCTTCGATTATTACTACAAGCTATGAGCCAGGCCGTTTTATTCTATTTCTCACTGCAGGTTAACAACATAATCTCACACCATAGATTATTCTTCCATACCCGAGCCCCATATAAAACGGACTATTGATGGACTGGAATATGTTCGCAATTAAGACGTTAACCAGATTTTTTGCAGAATCCAAATTAGGCTGTATAAATGACGGGGAGTTAACCTCCACTTGCTTTGATTTGGTGCTAATTTTGAATCAACACGAAGTTATTTTACACAACTTTACACATTTTTGTATCGAATATAGGTAGAACTGGTTAACAGCTTAATGATTCAACGCGTCATTGATAAAGCACAAAGTCCTAGGATCGAATCCTAAAATATTAATTATTTCGGTCGGGCATTCAAGTCGCATTATCTATAGTTTACTGAATATTACCTGTACGTTAAAATAAAACACTTTTCACAATTTAAAACGAATAGTGAATTATTAGAAACGAACTTTTGCAGCAGCAGCAGTTTTATCCCACTACCCGTCAATATAGAAAGGATTATTATAAAGGATTTAAATAAAACAATTATATCAGCAGTTTTGGGCTTCCGTGACCACGGCCGTTGTTAAAATAATCGAATTAACTATTTATTATGTTTCGCATTTTGAACCGTTAATCGTGTTATATTTAAATGTGCACTACTCGCGTAAACTATACAATAACAGATATTCCGACGAAACTATTTACATTTGTCACCACCGCATTATCATTGAGATATAGGTAAACCTACTTGCCTACAAATAAATTAACTAAAATACTCTATGTTTTAAACCGTTAAAAGTGCTGTATTTACATGTGTATTACCTACTCGTGTAAACTACTGACAATACTTGGATATACCTACCTACAACACACCTACAACCTTTTAGATATAGAGAAACTAAGAATCTTTTAGTACCATAATCCCACTGGATCCAGAATTCTCCGAAGACCACATAATCCACGTTTCGATCGCTGGAGATAACCGTGATGACAAACGGACAGACAGACGAGCGCCTGTCATCAAACAGAGTTATTTGTTCGCAAACACTTGATAAGATAACCTTTAGGTGACGCCGACACAAAGGATGTCAAATATTTGTCGTATGCCTTTGGACCCAGCGCGTGCTCAGGGGTTTCTTACACCGATGTGTAACCGGCTTTACTTACACCGGTGAGAAGAAATGAATTATTAGTTAAATCCATTTTAGACTTCAATAATTGAAGGCACGGACAGGGCGTCCATGGCGTTCCGTGCTGTTTCCGTTACCAATTGAGCTACCGAGTCCTATACGTTATCGTCGAACTTTTTCAACCTATCGATACATGCACGGCCAACATTTAATTTTAAACAAATAATATTACAGACATCTATAGTTACCCTACACAAGTAATACTAAAAAAATAAATAAAACAGTTTTAACGGTTTAAAACGCTGAATAAACTTACTTGGTCCATCGTATATAACTAATTCTTAAATTTTTTACAGTTTCAAACCCTAAATACTTATATTGTTAAACTTAGTTTCAAACAAATCATATGCTTGTTCCGTTAACTAATATATTTCACATATTAAACCGTTAAAAGTGTTTTAAACCTATAAAGTTAAAGATACGAAACACCGATACTGAGTGGCCATACAATAAAATATACCAACCATTACATTACTAACAAAACAATTCGATCGGTTTTGTCGCAGCTAATCGTCAGCTTAAAACGTTAATAAATTTCGATACAATTGAGAAATAGTTCCTATTAGGCCCAACAAATTGTTTCGATTTACAACGATTGCTTCGTTTGACAATATTATGCTAATGTTCTTGATTCGTTAGTTATTGGCGCGTTTACGTGTAGTTAAATGTAATTGTTATCTATACTAATGTTATAAAGCTGAAGAGTTTGTTCGAGGAAGGTTTTTAATAATAATAATTTATTTGTCAGACCATAGATCCATACATTAATTTAAAATAATAAATAATAATATGACGCTGTAACCAATAGGAGCGGAGAAACATCGAGGATGTGGGAAAAAAAGTAGAAAATATCTTTGAGTTGCTGTTGCTCTGAACTTAGAACCGTGGAGATGCCGGTTCAAGTCCTGCCCAAATCGAAAAATTTTTCAATTTATTTTCGATTTTTAAATTATATGCCTTCTAATATATAGTGCCTTCATGTGCCTTCAATAATAAAGTTAAGTTAAACTTTGAGAGTTAAATCTTGCGTGCGAAAACAATTCAAGATCCCCGAAAATATGTATGAAAGAATGATTCCTCTTTAAATGATTTGTCAATGTTCGTGACATTATATGTCTTCTAGAACGAACAACGGTACGCGATGGGTGTCGTGGGTAACACAGCTATAATTTAGAAAAACGATAGGAACGTTTGCAAAATCCAATTGTAATGCTCAAAATAACTATTTTAGTTTTACTTACATAGTTTAAATTGATGCATTTCTTACATCTTAACGGTAGGCACCTTCTAGGTGTTTGTAGAATTTTCGGTTTTAAATGGTCTTGTAGGAAATATAAGTAGTTTTAGTAGACATATCTATCTGAAAAATTTTGATTAGGTCTAACTACTTCTTTAAGATATAAATTTCGTTTCACTAACGTACCTACATCAAAAGCAAGAATCTACGTTATTGGATAATATAATAAAATTATTAAATAATTGTAAAAAAGGCTTCGTGAATAATTTAATGAGAATACATCAGAAATGGTAGTTTAGAGAATTTCATATAGCTCTACTTTGAAAATTTATAGCTTGTAAAATAATGGTTCTCTTGCCAAATCATATTCTGTTACAGCGCAAGCGCGCATTCAAGACTGATCAATTCAATTTGAAATTCGAAGGCGCGCACGCGCATCGATAGCTACGCCCAATCAGATTCTAGTTTATGAGTAGAGGGCGGGTCGTATTAAGCTCCGCCCACCGCCCTAAAACAATTTTTAGAATTCGTTTGCGGATTTATGCTTAACTCTGTGACATCATGCTAAGAAATGCTGATTAGATAAACAAAATTGTCGCCTCAACCCTGAATGGGTTGAGGCGACAAGGCGTTTAACGGGCTTGATAACAAAAGGCTTATTTTATACCACATACCCATCTTGCCGTGATCCGTTGGACAGTCCACCGTGACCACGGCTTCTGCACAGCATCTAAACCTCGGGCCGTAGTTGAAATCATTTCTAACATTAGTTTAACTAATATTTATCGCGTTTTAAACAGTTAAAGTGTTATATTTAAAGTACTACTCGCGTAAAATACAGACGGTATTGAATTATGCATATTTAATTTATAGATTAAACCATTGAGTAATATCGAAATTCCTTCCGGGTCACGAACCACCGTCCACAGATGAAAAAAGTCGTGAAGCGAACATCTATGTTTCGACGGCTGAGCCACTAATAGCATTTGTAGGCCGACCACCCCTCGAGCGAACCCCAAACTTACCCTCCTATGTCATAAAAATGAGAGACGACACGAAACTAAGACGTTTCAGACTTTGATTTAGTTATATACCAACTCTGTATAAGAAATAAAATAAAATAAATTTTAGTAATATTAACATTAACTTACATATATAGAATTTAAGATTTCAAAAAAAAAAAATTACATTTGTATTATTTAAATTAACTAACTCGACCTTCGATATAAATGCATGAGTGTATTTTTATAACGTCGCGAAATCGAATATAGATTAGACATTAGCGTATTCACATCACAAGAACTAGCGTAGTACTCAAATATGAGTATTGTTTGTAGTTTACGCGAATAGGGCACGTTTAAATAAAACATTTTAAACTGTTTAAAACGCCAAATATATACTTTAACTGACTTTTAGCCACGATCTGATGTTTCGGATGCTTAGTAGCAGCCATGGTCACGGGGGGATCAAGGACAGAGGGTGGCCCTAGTGTCAAAGTGAAATGCATGACGCTAGAGTAGCACATTTATATATTAGACCTACCTAATTGTAACTGTTAAAGAAATAAGATACTAACCCACTCGTGGAGTTGTTTATTTAAATGCTTATTTATATTGTAAGTCCACTATCGAGCTTTAGTATTATCATATCTGCTTGCGAATTAACGGTGACAATTGCGATACAAGTGCTTTGCGTATGTACTAAGTGTATGGGTCAAAGAGTAAAGAATTGCGTAGATATGCAATACAAGAATATTATTGTGGTAAGTTAGTAATTCTCTTTAGATTTTTATTCACATTACTTTTTAATTACGGAAAGTTACTATTGGCTTGGACAAGGAAAACAAATCACCTATCAAGGAAAAAGCTCTTACAAATCAAATAACGAGTGATGCTGTTAGTACCTAAATAGTACCTAATGTGTGCCTCATAGTTTAGTTATTTACTTTGACTAAATTAAGTACTTACATTACATTATTTTTCTAGATAAACCTTTATTTTATATGCCTCACCTTCCATCAGATACAATTAAAACTTGTCTGTCCATTAAAAAAAAGAATAATATATTATGATAGATTACACAAATACCCTGAATGAATTTATGATTCATATTGCAAGTTTGCAAACATTCTATATAGTTTCAGGAGTACGTTTCGTATATTTTTATTCGGAATAATCTTTGTCCATAACCCACGTGAATCGTGTCACAACGGGCAGTAAGTGCATCGTCGAGATAGCGCAGCCTCACACGATGCCTAGGGTCTTCCCTATCCGCGCAGATATCGAAGTGATGTTACAACAATTATTGTGATTAATTGTGACATATCTGTTAATTTTATAATCTATCAATGCCACGCAAACAGATACTTTAGTTAAATTTAATTTAAATGTTTCTGAATGTTGCGTTATGCGATAGTTTCTAGGTTTGATTTTTTCGTATTCATTATTATTATGTCGGGGAAACGATAAATGTTTCGGTCGGGCTGGGCACAAATTAAGTTTCGTAAAGAAATTCAATCAGTAATGAATTACATATGTAAAGGAAAAGGGACTTTTCGTTACAATGTTGCATTTGATTGTCTTATAAATTTTAGGTATTTTCTAAATCAAGATAATTAGATATCATCTGTTAATACATAAGTGTTTATATACTATCTATATTTTTGATATACAAAAGTAAGTAAAGTACCATAGACTAATTTTGATCCCGAAAAAACACAAATTTCCAAAAAGCTTATAAAACTAAACAACTTCAATATTTTAATAACGTTAATCGACGTTTGATACCCACAAAAGGTGTGACGAAGGCAAAAAGATAAACTACAAATTCAAGAATTATTATCTAAATCTAAGGCTATCCCAACAAAGACCGACTACTGAGCTTGAAAAATCGTTTTATTCAACACAAAAGTCGGCTATCAATGTGTTGAATAACTCCGATTCAAACCCACACAATGGCTCTGGAGTGCATCAAAGCGACATAAAGCTCTCTTGCATAATGGCCACATGTTTCGCTTTTTTCGTTTACTAAATTGATGACGTGTTAAAAACTTGACCGAGTCGCTTATAACGATATTTATCTTGAGTTTTTATTAAAAACTTTAAACGGTTTAAAACGTTAATTTATTCATTATTATCAAATCTTGTTGTGTATCGGTGCAATGGTGGTAATGTATGGCTAATAATCAAGGAGTCGCGGGTTCGATTCCCACAGGGTTTCATCATCAATTTGTATTTCTTCTATAAGATAATGGACTTCTCACATCTGAATGTTTATTAAATTGTTGAAAGAAATATTTAAATTTCAATTCAATACAAGTTCAATAATATTACATTTTGCGTTTAAAAGAAGTATTATGTACTAATAAATTATTTATTTTAAGATAACGTAGGACAGACTTGATGAAAAGTGATATACCCCAACATGATAGAAACGACCTTTTTTTTGATAAAGATCATGATTCGGAAACCGTATTCTTTACGATTTAAAATAAAGGCATATATTTAAAATTCATTAAGACGAATTAACCACTTATTTAATTTCTAAAACACAACGAATGCTTACAAAATACTAAAATTCACTAATTTACTACTACTGAACTATCTTGTTATAATTCACCAGATGGCTGTTAAATACACTCAAAACGGCTAATCCTCCGTTCTCGACATAATAGCGAAAGTGCTTTAAAAACACATATTATATAGCTATTATCCTTTACACCCCGCTGTGCGATCACTTTGCGATATTGTCATCGACACCAAAATTACAGTCAATTGTCGAAAGGGATTATTTACTCAGAATTATGTTTTCTTTTAGGCTCCGGTCTCATATAAACGCGAATGGTTGTGATTACGTGTAACGTTGCGTACTTTTATAGCCGACGCGATAAACTTTTCAGAATTCTAGTGTGGAAATAATCTTTTTTAAGTGTATAAGGATGTAATTGTAAGATAAATGAATGAAAATTAATGATTATATGCTTTTATTAATGTTTTATATTGAAATAAACACTTTTGACGACTTAAAACGTGAAATATATTCGCGACGCGAAATTTTGTATGCATATAGCAGGTGTGGTAGTTTGGCATCCGACACGTCGAGCCCTAGTTGAAATAAATTAAATTAATGCGAAATATCGCATTTAAACCACTTCAAACCGCTTCTAAACCGTTAAAAAGTCATTTATTGCCAGTACAATAATATACAAAAATTTATAGTTTTCATGACTTATTACTTAATCTTAATTACAATTATTTAGACGGTCTGATCTTTCGCATGCTTTGAATTAGCCGGTGTCACGGAGCGATCCTATCGCGTTTTAAATTGTTAAAAAGTGGTCAACTGAGGATGTAATGCGTGACGCCTCGTAACCCTATATTCGCCTACGGCGTTTATAGCAGACCACAGCCTTATCCGAATTCGCAAGGACCACACAGCGTTAATTTTTTTTTGTCGGTTTGCCAAATTGTATAAGGTGTTTTGACAATGCGTTCGGAACGTGAGTTCGCGCTGTTCCTTATGTTAAGCATGGTTTCAATGTTTGCGGTGTTTTGTTTTTATTTTCGTACAGAGCTAATTAAACGGTTCACTTCAATGGCATTCTCTGAACCTTTAGTCATTGACTAATAAACTTAACTCATTCAAGAGATATAACATTTCTAGATACTGGCAAGACGAATGGTTCATATTGGACCAAACAGTTAAAAACCCAAATATATACTGATTGTAACTTCATTAGGCACCTACTAGCAAACGTCTGTAGTTTACGTTTATGCTTTGTAGTCATGGTCACCGGGGATGCTATAATTAAATTAAATAAAAATATGTTTGCGTTTTAAATCGTTGAAGTGTTTCATTTAATATCTAATGTAATATAAAACTATTGTAACTATAACTAATGATTAATACCAGTTAGTTATGTATCGGTATTATTTAATTTTAGGTAGTAGGAATACTTTCTCTTCATAATAAATAATGAAGCGTTTTTTTTTCATAAATAATATACCTAGGTAGGTTTGTTTATAATAAAATTACCTTTTTTTATTGAAAGCCACGTGAATTAAATGGAATAAATACTAAAATAATTTAAAAAAATTGTAATAATAAAATCTGTAGAATAAGATAACCTTATTCAATCTAAGGTCAAATCAATTTAATTTTTAACTATATTTTTATTGTAAAAGTAATTTGTAATGTTAACATCAACACCTTTTAAACGGTTATCTAATAATGTATTTCTAACATAACCTAATGAAACCGGTCCTAAAAACGATAAAACATCAAGTCTACCTTCTTTCCCAGTTTACCTAACATACCCCTACATACATAATATTATAATATACCTTAGTAATGGCCTTCGCCCTAAAATATTACTTATTTCTAAATACTGAGTAACTTTTTCCAACAGCTAATAAGTACTTACCTAGTAGTGTGATGAGATGACGTAAGTCCATCAATGATGAGTTGCGGATAAAGCTTGTATAGATCTTTTCTCAAATAATACACGGAAATTTAAACTTAGTAGTACAATTCAGATTTTTTTTTAATATTTAATGGCCTGGTAACAAGACCTTTAAGCCAAGTCTTATTTTCACTTCACACTTTTCTTCTTATATGGACCCTATAGTGTTTTTAATGTATTTGTATAACGCACTATAACACTTCTTGTTTTTAAGCAAATTACACAACTGGTGGCGGGAGGTTTCACTAGCTTCTATAACATCACTTGCCAATATAAGTCTATGAAAAATAAACATAGGGCTTTGACACTTAAAAAATATGTGTTCGATGTCTCCTTCTTCGTCACAGTAGTTGCAAATATTCCTATTTATTATATTGAACCTCGCAAGATGTGCGGGTGCGGCATTGTGACCAAATCTCAATCTGTTAATTGTAGTGATAAATTCACGACTAGCTACGTCGAGCTCGTGATACCAGGGTTTGTTTGGTAAATTTTCTTGTATAGTTCCATACCATTTTCCTTTACATTTTTGATCTTCTTTCCAGAACTTTAGCCACATATCTTTTAAGGAGATATTTACATCGTTATAATAGTCAGTCATAGGAACACACACCACATTTCTAACGTTCTTAGCATTGATTCCTTCATATGCAGTCTTGTCAGCTATTGTACAATTCAGAACTTTAAAACCAATGACTAAGTTGACGAACAACTAATAACAATAGTCTTTTACGCGGCAAAGTATTTTTTTTTCTATGTGCCAGCCAGTTCGAAATTTAACCAAGAAGATCAAACCTGTGATAAATAACCTTTTTTGGTCGCCATATTGCGGAATAGATCGTTCCATTTTTAAATTACACGACAGAAATGATTTTACATAGTACTTTATTTGGCTGCTAAACACTAGAGATACCTACGGATTTTCTTACGTCTATTGCCGGCCGCTGCTTACAGTAAGTTCGATTTTTTGTCAAAATAATGATCAAATCTCTAAGCATGTTTAGAGAGTAACATTTACTCCGTACTAAGAAGTTATAATATGTAGGACTGATCAAAACGTATATCAATGATCATAAATAGGATGGCTTCTTATTGTCTGACCTTAGACCGAGACCGGTTTAAAATAACAGAGTTAATGTCCACATTTATCAGTGCTAGTGCAGTCATAAATTACTGACTACTAATAAAGACATCTGCCAAAAGAGTTAGAATATGACGTCATTTGTTATCGGAGGCATATGAAAGTAGATAACTTAATAATTTCTGCAGAAGTAGGTACCTACGATTTCTTATAATAGAGGAGGACAAGTAAGTGTGGCGTTCAGTTACTGAATGACATGTCAACAAAATGCGCTATGAAATTTTGGCTTTGGATATGCGGAAACCCAGACTGACAACAAATGTTGAAGGCTTTTTTATCTGTGGATGGTGGCTCGTGACCCGGACGTAATTTCGATATTCTACCATCCAATGACATCCACTTTCAGATGGGGCCCTACGTGTTTAAAAAATTAGACCCGTTGATTATTAGCCATACTTTGTTACCATTAGGCCGAAGTACCCGTCAAAACTGAATAGCTTTTTTGATAATGATTTTTTTGTAGACATATATGATTCCAGCAATGCCGATGCTTTTGCTCTATTACTTTCTTTCTATTATTTTCTTATTCTCTATTACTAAATAGTTATTTAAGCTTATATTTAAGTTATTTATTCTGTCTTGTGAAATAAATGGTTTGAGTTTGAGTTTGAAATATATCGCAGTTTTATATTATAGAGGAATTCAGAAGAGCGTGAGGTTCAATTCAAGTGGTAATACCAGTAATATAACAACTTGACAAGATGCGCTGTCGGCCTATATAAAAAGAAGAGAGAGTAATAGAAAAAACAACACTTCACAATATTTTATTTTTATTATTTGTACAAGTGATTCAAAATAATACAGTTTATGGTAGATAGGATAACTTATAGTACAGTTCGACAAAATATGCTTACACTATAATATTTATAGGCTAAATACAGAAAAGGTAACCTATTAGATCCTTTTTGTAAATTGGACGGGTATGACTAAGGCACATAAATTATTTACAAGTAAATGAGATCAGAAGAAGTAAAAGACTTAATTCCTAAAACAATACTAAGAAGATCAATGTTAAATAACGAATTTTAAAATATGACACAGCATGGTAAGTAAGTTACAGTTGCTTTTAAGAAACATTACGTAATTTTTCGGCAAATCAGAAATAACAAAGTAAAATTGTTTGTTATTGAAAAACTTGTCTCAACCTGAATTAACACCAAGACCTTTAAAATAGATTACAAGATATTATAGATTTCAAGATAGCAACGTTTTGTATTTAAATAAACCACTTTCAACGGTTTAAAACGCAAAATGTATTAGTTAAACTTATTAACTAATATACTTAACGTAGTTAAGTTTGGTTGCTTTGCGACGGCGGCTGCAATAATTATGTTTAATAATTACGCGTTTTAAACCATTAAATGACAACTACAGACAGTAGGTACTTAACGTTTTGTATAAAAAAATGCCAAACTATTGAATAAAAAGTAAATTGCAAGAGAAATGACACAGACGTCTTTCATCGTTCTATTAAAATCAGATTTGTTCTTATACTAAACTAAACTAAAAGGCACTTATCAGTCTTTGATTTAATACGTTCTCTATGAATTCTCGTCCTCCGTGTCTAAATTGTCTATCGGGAAGTTTGGGTTTAACAGTGGACTCTTTCCGTTGCTACCGCTCGGCGATGTACTGACAGACGCCATACCAACTAAATTATGAGTTAAGCTATGACGCCTGAGGTCACAGTTTCGCCTGAAGACCTTACCGCAAGACGAACAATTATACGGCTTGATGTCCGTGTGAGTTAGAAGGTGGGTCTTCAAGTTGGACCTCTGGTTAAAGCTCCTACTGCAGACCGGGCACTTATGTGGAGACTCTTCCATGTGAAGGATTTTGTGAACCGCTAACGTTCTTGATTGGCAGAAGCCTTTTCCACATTCTAGACACTTGAACGGTTTCTCCTTAGAATGTATATATCTGTAACAAACAACACTTTATTTACCTCTACTTTACTTTGTGTTTTTAAACATTTTTTAACATTGATAACAATTAGAATAGTTGAAGTTAAACAGTTCTTAATTGCAATAAGTTTTATACTCTTCTTTAGTTTAAATAATCTTATACCAGCAATTATTAAATTATGTACATAGTTACTTTACATTCTACAATAATCTGTTGTAAAGTACTTTTCGCTTCTAACCATACCTATTCATTATGCTTATTTAAAACATTAAGATTTATATTTTGCATAGCTACCTAAACGAAACAATACTAATAATACAGGATTGGCTAACATGTCTTGATCACTAATTCACATCCCAAACAATAATATAATAAGTATGGACTTACGAGTCCAATCTCGTCCTAATCATCCAAATCATTACCTAATATGAAAACTTATCTAATTAACTCCAGAAAAGGCGTCAAATCAAATCATAAATAGCTCTTATAAGGCTAATTTTCGTTTAAACCGTGAACAGGGTCCGATAAATACATCGTATCTGCAGGCGTATGAACACCTTGTTGAGCGGAACGAGGGCCCCGGGATATTGGTAATAAATTGGCACTCCCTAATACCATGTATTTTGAGGGTGAGAAGCGTTTAACAGCTAATGTGGATAATTCGTTTAGTACAGTGTTTGTTTTATTCATTCGAATTGCATGGTTTGAATATTTAAAAATAGAATTCTGTTGAACACAATTTCAAATACTGTTCATTTGAAAGGTAGACTGATGGTATAGTGATAGTAGGTTAAATCTTAAATTTAACAGAAAATTTAAACAAAGAAAACTATTACAACGAATAGGTATTTTGATTGTAAGTAATTGTTGTCTATTACAATCAAAGTACTGGTACTAATGGTTTATTTTTAACAAGTTAAAAGGCCTTTTATTATATTTAAATTTGTGTAATTTAATACATGTAACGTAAATAGAGATATTTTGGATTTATTTGTCTTTGATAACAAATAAAACTTCTAGAGTAAGAAAAGTATTTCCTGCTTATGTAAATGCGCCATAGAAGAACTCTTTATATAATATGTGTATCTTGTTTTAAGCTTTTTTTGTACTTTATTAATTTAAACATTGTATTTTCTTTATTGTTTTATATGTAAGTAATTTCATGACCTATGTATATAGTGACTTATTTGTATAAAAATTGTGGGTGTAGAGTAGGTACCTACACGTTATATTTGAGTGAAATATTCTTACTACAATAAATTCTTCTATTCTAGATAGTTGTTAATTTATTAACAAATTTTGAACTACGGACCGACGTTTCAAATGCTTGAAGCAAAAAACAATTAAACTAATACATTCGTACGAAAGTAAATACATTTCGCGTTTAAAACCTTTAAAAGTGTTTTATTTTAATGTGTACTACTCGTGTAAACTACGTGTCAATATTTTAGAGCTAGATACATTTATTATCTTAACGAGATTTTTTCAAAATACTACAAAATTTATACCAATAAAATCAATAAACTAACGGAACAGATCATCCAAAACAAAACAATAAAATAATCAGTAATTACAAATAACCGTGAAACAATTCCCTATACAAACGTAGAGATGAGAAAATTACGTGTCCAAGTAACGTAATACCACGTATTAATAACCGAGATAACGATAGACGATTAGGTGTTACCAGCAATAAAAAAGTGGGATAAGACGATGCTTACGCATTCGTGCGGCGCGGGCGCACTTAGGCCTACAACACACTTGAATAATTAAGCCGACGATGGGTATTGATGGTGCGTGAAGCTAAACCCTATTAACATTTAACCCGTCGCTAATTAATAAAACGGTGAATGTTTAATTATGATTAACTCGAAGATTCGGAGAATGTTTAACTTGACATTCTTTGTTTGATTTAGGTTTCCGTCCTAACTTAATGTGGGGACATAGTTTTCGGAAGTTATTAATTATGGTTTATGGCTTTGTACTTAATTTTATTATATGTCGTAAAGGAATTCAAGTTTTTAATTGGTATTGGAAAATAGATTATTACGAATCTCAGATTCAATTTAAAAACTTAAGTACTGTTTGTTTAGTACACATAAAAAAAAAACACTAATTTAATAAATAAGTTGAACGTATTGAATCAATGGCTTTAACTAATAAATTTCTAGTTTTAAACCGTTAAAAATGTTTTATTTAATATAGGTAAACTTCTACAACGAAGCAAAAGCTTTTAACTCCTGTTTGACTTAATAGTTCTGAATATTTGAGTCCCGTTTCTGTTAAAAGGGATTTTTGTGATCTTGTCACCACTAAAATATTTTCCGGAATTCCTATCCAAGATCTTAAGAGCAAGAGATACTGACGTCTTCATGCATAAAAGATTTGTAGAATCATGAATCAGAGATAAATATAGGATAGTATTTAAACACGAATCAACAATGAATATTCTTTTTGTCGTCAATAATCCTCACGTCAGGATTACCACACGTGCTTTGTTGGCTTTGTGAAACCCGTCGAACCTTCCATTCCATTATAACGTGTCGTGTCAGCGGACATCGATTGAACACGGACGGGTCGCGCGGGCCCGTTCTAACCCTCCGGCGTCTACACGAAATGTATTTTATTACGACGGAGATACCGTGATTTGGTAAAACGAGACAGGTGTTAGGATGCAACACCTTTCCTTCGACAGATAAGTGGAGGTATAGATAAACCCCGAATGCTGTACTATCGTGGACGCGTGTCCTAATGGATAATTTATCGTTATCGCCCGCTGGAATTCGGTTTGTTTTCTCCGAATTAGGATTAAGAATTTCCGAGCAGATAACATCCTTCGATAGGACGCGCAAAAAGTAAAAAAGGGGCAAAATTAAAACATCGGGACGCAGATTAGCGATGGTTTTGTGAAATAATTTACGAGCGTGACGAAGGCAACGTCGATACCATCTGTTCGGTTATAATCTTTTTATTTGGTTACACCGCCATTATTCAAAAGTTCATAACGTTTCGCACTGCGCTAAAAAGTATTGAAAAATGAATATCGTGATCCCTCCAAATGTTTTTCGACAGCTTAACCTTGCTTTTATCTGTCGAGAGCGGATCGGGCGAGCCGATACGACGTTTTAGTGGGGAATAAAATTTATATCTTCAATTGATTTAGCTATTAGTTTTGAATGTAGAGATAAAGTTACATTCGTCTTGTTGTATAGTTTTTATTCTAACAAAATAATTCTTTCCATAGGTTGTTAAATTATTCATTTGAAATACTGTAAGCGTAGATTGTAGTTTTCGCATGTTGAGAAAAATTTCACATAAATTTAAAAATGTTCTTCAAGTGATCGTGGGTTTGGATTCCGCTCATATTATAAAAATCAATATACATTTAAATAAAACACTTTAACGGTTTAAAACGCGATAAACCGTTAGTGTTTTATTTAAATGTGTACTACTCGCGTTAACTATAGACAGTATTTAATCAATATACAAATGTTTAACTAATACAATTAAAAATTTACAAAAGTGGACTTGCTTTGTAATTGTATAAATGAATTTAATGCTTACCTATGATCTCTTAAATGATCTTGTCGTCGAAAGGCTTTCCCGCATATATCGCAAGAATAGGGCCGTTCATCTGTGTGTGTTCTTTCATGTATTAATAAGTTGTATGATTTAGTAAACTGGCGGCTGCAGAATTTGCAAATAAACTGTTTCTTTGTTCTGGGCCCACTCGTCGCTTTCTGTTTGTTTGATATACTACTGCTGGACGATGTAGAACTATTGGCGGATTTTGAGCTAGATGAGTTAGGCGGAGGCGATGTGGATTGAGCTGGTCCGTTCATTTGCTGTTGATACATAGCATTCATTAAAAGACTTGGGTAACCGTTATCTAAGTTCTGCGAAGAACTGAAACTGTAGCCTTTGGAAGTCGCTTCTAAATGTTGTTCCAGAGTGAATTCATCTTCATTGTCTAATAACGCTAAGTCCTCCTCCACTTCTTCGGATAGGTCAACGTCGTCCGCAGCGACAGAATCAGGTAACGGATATTCTTCCGGCGATTTGGGTGACGCAACCTTCAATGTGCTTTCGGATACATCGGTTTCACTTATCTTCGCGCTAGCTGTCGCTATTCGCAAGATATCCTGCTTCGACGTGGAACTATTCTCAGGCGGACTATTTACCGTCGAAACGGTGGTGAGACGTTGCAACGTCAGATACGATTCTAAAGCTTGCAAGTTGAGAGCGGCCGCCGCGGCGGAATTGGACGGCAGCATCGCCGCCTGTTGCAGCGAATTCATCATCGCATTTTGGAGAGATATAACGACACCTTGTAAGGACCTTTGCAACACATTCTCTTGTAGCAGCGCTGCGGATGCTATCGATACATTTAAATTCGGACTACTCGCGGAATTATTGCTCTTACTTGTCTTGGTGTCCTCGAGAGGCGAGTCGCCGAGCAGCGCGTTCATTTCGCTCTTGCCGTCTTGTATCTGGAGGTTGTTCTTCAGTTTGATGATGGCACTTTCCAGGGAGCTGAGTGTCTTGTTCCGGGAAGTGCTCTGTTCTTGCATTGTCTCGGGGGCGTCAGGCTATCATCGGGCGGTCACTGGGGCACGTGTAGCGCGGTGGGGGTTATCGCGTGCGCATGCGCCACAAGTCACGATACAGAGCGTGCGAGGCGATCGTACGGCGCGACGCGACTGAGCCGGCGGGCAGCCCGCGACCGCCCCGCCCTGCGCCCCTGCGTCCGTCCGCCTCACAAAAGCTCTCTATTTTAGGCAACTCTTTGTACAGTAATGGTCACCTCACGCTGTACTAACGGCGGACACGTCCATGAGAACGGCGTTGCGCCAGATTTGTTGTTACTCTTTCGAGTAATGAGATTCTGAATGGAATCGTTCGGGGTATGGGAAAACAATTCGAGCGATCGGCCCATTTGGTTTGATTGTGGGTCATGTCACGCGCGGTCGCTTACTTGGGACGCCATAATGTCGTGGGTTTTGACAATAATGGGTTGGACAATTTGCCTGTTGTTTTGCTAACATGGCAAATTGGGGCTTTGATCACTTGTTGTTTGAAATATATTGTACACAAATAGCCATTTTCAGAAAAAACAACATAGACAAATATTTATTATAAGTTAAGTTTAAAAATATAAAAATTATTTATACAAACATTCAAGATATATTATCATTACATAAAAATAACTTTTTGATGGCTTAAGTTTTTTTTTCAATTTATCCGACGGTTCTGTGATGCATTCGAGTTGTTCTTAAAAAAGTTAACAAATAAAATTCACCTTTAAACCGTTATAACTTGTATTACTCGCGTTGGCTACACACAGTATTTAATATTTACAATTGTTCCATAAAATGTATTGCTTTGTAAATGTTTTAAGTAAGTATAACGAGAAAATCTTTACCGTATTGCAAATTTGTAGAACAGAAATCGTCCTTTGTACACAGATTTCAGAATTATTTGTTTTGCACTTGTAAATTCAATGTGATTTGAATTTTATGCCCCTTTGTTTCACACGAGGTGTGAGGATACAGAACAAATATAATTAAGGTAAACAAGGGTTAACAAGTTGAACATCGGTGGTCTCAGTGGAATACATAATTATTAAACATTTTTATTTACTTTTACAGTAAGATAAAATAGATACTTAAACGTATTTTAAAATTAAACAAACTATTCTAGGCCAAAGTTTACACGAGTGATACAAATATAGTACGCGTTACAGATTTCTAACCGTTAAAAGTGTTTTATTAACCCATTCTACGTCTAAATGCGAACTCTACGTTATGATTATTTTTCTTTTAGGTTCTGAACTATCGTAATACAGTTTTTCTTTGAAAATAGACACTACTAGCAAATATTTATATTTGTGTCGAAATTTCATTGTTTTATTTTTAATCGATGCTAAACTGCTATAAACGTTGTTTGAATTTTTTATTTCATATGAACTCAAAACCTATTAAAGAATTGTTTTCGAATATACAATAAGAAACGTAGGTATAGTGAAGTTAAGCCCTATATTTTTCTAAGCTTTTTAGAATCTACCTATCAAGTCTAAGATAAGGTTTTAATTTGTGTACAAGTATTATTTTGTGGGTTAAAATGGACCTAGCTTAGTAGATTTCATTTAGACACTATGACACTGTCTATCATCAATCTTTCGTGACCAAGGCTGCTGAAAAGGATCCGAAACGTCAGCCGTAGCTTTAACTATATAGTAAACAAGTTAATTAATACGGTTCACGTTTTAAACCGTTAAAAGTGTTTTATTTAAATAATTTGGTGTGAGCAAATATAAGCACTGTCTGAAGCTTACGCGAGTAGTACACAATTAAATAAAGCCGTTAAAATGATTTTTTAATAAATTTAACGTTTATTTCACGCTTTAAACCGTTAAAGGTGTTTTATTTAAAGGTGAGCTAATTTTATTATGCATATATATTTTTTTATGATAGAGGAGTACAGTGGACGTGTGCCAACATACAAAATGTCCCATCGTGTAAAGACCTACATGACTACAGGCGTTAATTCCGACAGAGCAATTGCTGCAATTGTGCAAGACATAGAGCAACTGTCACGCTGGCTAATCAGAAACAAAGGCGCATGCTCCATTGGACCGTGGTAATTGCGCAGAATTGGCATGGGAAACTTACCCGGATAGAGAAGAAAATTGATCGGTAGGTGGAGGAATCATTTTTATTTGCTTTTAAGGCCTAGAAATTATAAGGAGCAAGGTATTTTTCCTTAATCTTTAAATTGTAATAGAATTAAAGTAGTAATTAATCTCCGTTTTATATACTAAAGTCTAATTAATATTACTAAATATTGTCAGTGTTTTGGTAAAAATATTTAAATAAGAAATGTCTTACTTAAATCAATTTAGTATTATTTGTTTAATTATTTATATTTATTAGCAGTACTTGTTACTCGTAAAATGTTCAATAAATTTTTCTAAACAAAATATTCACGATTTTTTTATATACAACGTCATATTATGTAAGTATGTAACAAATATAATTTTATTCCAGGCATCGAAGACGTGATACAGCGAAAAATCTTCACATGTAATTATGGGCCATTAGTACCACATTGCGAGCCATTTACGGCAAAAATGACAGATCTTGACACAGTGTTGACAGGAATGTTCCGAGAGCATTCTCACGCCGCTGACGCCCGGGGGCTGCGCGAGCGCACGACTAGACGATATAAAATTAATTTATCTATAACTAATGTTGCCATAACGGAGCGGAGGAGAATTGTTAAGTTTTAATGTGGGATAAAGTTTATCAGTGAATCAGCGATTCAAATAAATTACTGGACTTGGTTGTGTGGGTAAGCTTCCGATGGCGAGGCTGGATTAAGGATGGGGCTGTCGACCTATTTTGGCTTTGGATATTCGGAAATCAAGCAACTGAAACCGACACGGATCGAATCGACGACCCGTTGATTATTAGCCAAGCATTGTTACCATTAGGCCAACGAGACCGTCGAATTGATTTGACCTAATTATATAGAAACATTTTTAATCTCATATTCATCTATATTTAGTAGATACAACAGCGACTCTACAGTTGTGATACTTGAAATTCGTGAACGCTAGATCGCGTTGTCGTCATCTATCCAAAAGTGTCAAGACCATTTAGATATACTTATGGCTATAAACTGTTCCATTATTGAATCCAAACGATATTATTAACATAAAAATAACTCAATCTCGACAACATAAGTTAGGCATTACATAAGTTGACCACGAATAACCTGCGCCCACGCACGCTGATTCGCCAGGCACGCATCACTCAAAGATAATGTTATTAGAATATTTTATATTCTACCTTGCGATACGGAGTCGGAGATAAATTTGATTTATTTGATGATATGCGTAAATGGTGAATTTAACTTTTTATCTCGAACATGTAGGTCTTTTTATGGCACAGAGAAGCATGGAGTTTAATCAATGGAAGAAACCCCAACTATACAATATCTCAGCAAGATGCGCTATTACCCTATTTTGCTTTAGACAATTTGATGACTGATGACGCAATGAAACTTCACGGCTTCCTTATCTGTGGAATAGTTCGTGACCCAGACGAAATTTTGCTAGTCTAAATACTGTCTATAGTTTACGCGAGTAGTACAGATTTAAATAAAACACTTTAACGGTTTAAAACGCGATATTATTAGTTAAACTTGTTTGAAATTTATTTTTAACTACGGCTTTGCAGCAGCCGTATAATCAATAATTTTAAACCGTTAAAGTGTTTTATTTCAATTTTGCTAGTATATTTAGAAATATTTTCAGAGACAATGTCAATACCAAAATGTTTTAGAAACTTTTTAAATTGACTATAAACATGTTAGACCCGCTGGAAATTGTACCCACGACCCGTTGTTTATTATTACTTTATAATTTATATATAGCTTCCATTTAGACTAGCCAGTCCTTCAAATATACGTACATTACTAATATCTACATGATTCGTTGTATTGTATTATATGACTTTATTTTTTATATTATATTTATTTATTATATATTATTATATTATTATTATTATATATTGATAGAGGAGAATAGATAACTTCACTCGGTGGAAGATGAAATATCCAGCTTTAAAGGTAACACCTTATGTACTTACCTATGTACCATGCAAAATGCACGCAATGTAATTTCAACCTTAACACTTGACAAAAACATTAATTATTTTTAAATTTGTCTTAGGACACTGCAACTTACAATTACATCGAAGCTTCTAGCTAGGATGTAGGATATAAATTACTACAATTCAGTCACTGCACTAAAAGAGATGTCCATTTGACACCAGCAAATGTACCCAATGTTTCATTACAAAGTGCGCTGAATACTGATGCAAGGTTTCTTTGAATCACACTTGCTACGCTAATATGAGCCTTAATACGATCCAGGAAATGCTGTTATTGTGTGAAGCGTTTATGTAATTGTGAATTACTTTTAGGCACGCTGTGTGTTCTAAATAGGTGAGACATAGCAATGGGTACTCTTGTCTCTTGATGTAAACGCTATAACAAGCCCTATGCTGTACAAGTTATTGATGGCAGGTTTTATGTTCCTTCCCGTGAGTGAGTTTAATGTTATGTCATTATTTAACAAAACACTATAAACAAGGTTTAGTGCTTTTACAATCTTAGAGAAAACACATATAGTTAGGACCGCAACGACCGATTGAGGTAAATAACAAACAGATTTCGGAAAAAAAATCCGACACGGGCACTTGAACCGGCTTCCACGGCGTTCCATGCTTTAACTAATCGAGCTATCGTGTCTTACACGTCATCGTCGAATTTTAATATTATACATGTATATTGAAGTAATAACTCACATATTTCCCCGTTTCAAATTGTTAAAGTGTTTTGGAATTGATACTTGTCGCGAAAACAATATATTATATATTTATTTTAATGTTACCGGAGGACACACAAGACCCGCTGACCCGCTCACCATCGAACCCACGACCCGTTGATTATCAGCCATACATTGCTACTATTATACCAACGTGTCAGTCAAATGTATAACAGAATAGCCTTGTAAAACCTCAGTTCAGACAAACGTTGATAAAATCTTAGTATTTACGACTAAAATGCTACATTCAATAAAACATAGCATTACAACTAGAGATGCGCCGAGTAACAGTTTTGCCGAGTAACGAGTACCGTGTACTCGGCCGAGTAACATGGTTCTATCAATTTCCATTATATGTATTTTAAATAATAATTATTTTTATTACTGCTCTCGTATTTTTGTCTCCTTATTACTCATTCATAAGCATAATTTCGATTTTATTAATTGAGATTTTCAAAGTTTTACTAAAGTAATAATAAATACTTTTGGATTAATATTGTTATTTTGATTATGTCTTCCTGAATAAATTGCCTTTCTTAAACAAAGTTTATCGTTTCGTTATCGTTATTCGTTATGAAATAAGAGGGTAACCTAGTAATTCAGCAGAGTACGAATATCAAAAAACCCGACAAATACGCAAAGTACCGAGTTTGATACTCCCTCTCGGCGTACTCGGCCCATCTCTAACTACAACTTAGGGTGTCAATAAAAATCGAAAATAGTGTTTGATTTCTCATTTTTAAAACACCATTTACCCGAGATTACAAGTTACTATCGGGTTTTTACGTTTATCAAAGTGTCGAGTTTCGTGTAACTTATGCTGACGTTATTATAGTTTTTGTTGATGGAACAAAGACCTATTAAAAAGACCTATTTTTAGGCCTAGATGTATTCGAAGTATGTAGGATATATGCAATACCTATATTTCAAATTGCATAACGAAACAATAGGTGGTATAGCTGGGGTATTTATCTAATTAATTTATTATTATCTGTAGTTTACAGGGTGGAGCTGTCACAAAACTTATTGTTTACTAATTTATAACTTTGCATGATGTATTTATTAAATAATACACTATTGACATGATTGTGTACTACTCGCTTAAATTACATACAGACAGTACTTGTTGTATTTGTTTATTTTTTTTTGCGTATTTAATGATGCAAGTGTAAGCAAATTACAATTTATATATAAAAGATGTTATGTAATTTTGTAAGTGCAATTAAAATTATATCAAATAATAAAGGTTATTTTAATGCACTGACTTGAATGCTAGATTCAACTCTTTGCCCACTGAGCCATAATGAAGTAGTGCTAATCGACCTCTAGAGAGAGTGGTTCTACTTGTTTCCCCACTCGATACCCAGTGGGTCTCGATACAGCCATAATGTTTTACGATTGTCGCATTTAATTATTTCATTGCCGGCAATTAAAGTTTGGTGGAAAACGGCTTTTTGTGTTTTACAACCGTTTTTGGTCGAATAAAACCCGGGCCCAGTCCGTTTGTTTTTTACCACACACGATTTCGAAATAGTGATGCGCCGCGAACGGTTTACGTGTCGATGAATTTACAACAGTTAGAGGTTCCATAAAATCGATGTGCCATAAATTAGTGACGACGTTTCTCTTGTGACATTTGATGGCTTTATAATGAATTCTGCTAGTTGTGTTATCTTTTGATCGTAACATTATTATAATGCAGTTAATATTTTAAGGGATGAATAGCTGTGTGGTTTGCGTCACTGTTCTTGTAGTGTTATTGTAATTCGAATTTTGTTTCGTAAGAGGAACTGAGCTTAGTGGATTTAAGAATAATCAAGAAATAGTCTACTAAAACTAACTTTTTTGGTTTACAAAAATGAAACCCAACTTTCGAGTAACGGTTTCTTTTTTAATTATATTTTACTAGCGACACGCCCCGGCTTCGCTCAGGAGCTATGCTGATACTAAATACACTACAGAAAACTGTGAAAGTTCTATATAAAAACTTTTCTCATGATTCACCCGCAACCTGCATCAAATTCCGTACCGTAGGTTTAAAGATTAAAGCCCACATAGGGAAAGCGACTTTGTTTTTTACTATGTAATGATTGTGCTGGTGTTTATATACTCTATTTCTAAATATCATACAAATTCATAAATGTTACTTCAAATTATTTTTTCTATAAGATCGATAACTATTGCAAACACTAATAACTCCTTAACCGCCTAACTTGATATGACATAAAAAATCGTAACATAAATTAAACGGGAGCTTTTATATCGATATAAAACATCGATGTGTCGCCGTGCCTTTAATGGCAGATGTAAAATGTTCGTGGATATTCTTGGCTGTTTTGAGCATTATCTGTTGATTTGCAAAGTGTTCTAATTAGTGTTTATCTCGGTGATAAAAACGCTCTGTTTTGGCCTTATTAAGAACATCATACTGTATATACAAAGATAAGAATGAATAAAGGTTTACAAATTGATTAGTTGCAAAGATATTAATTACCAACTGTTCGTTTGTAACTGTGGTCGCGCTTACAATTAATTCAATTTTCACGCTTGAATAGAAAACATGCCACAGCATCTTTCAATAGATTTTAAAATTAAACAGGGTCAGCTTATATTATTGTCGTTTGATGGTTTCATTAAGTTGACGTAAGATAATTATAGAAAATATAATTTCTCATAAATACGTTTATACGTATCCTTATGGATGTTATATAAATAATACATAGTTTAAACTTTTGTTTCCCGTATATAAATACACTAGCTGTGTCAGCGACTTTGTATATACTTAGAATACTTGTATATATTTATAATACTTGTTTTGGGCATTTGTTTTTGCTCCACCTTTATAAATTCTATCTATCTTTATAAATTAATTGTAATTACAGCAGACAACTACACTTTGATGTTTAATTAAAAATATGCAGAGAAAATTATTTGACCAGTTTTAGTTATATTTAGTATGCCTAATTACGTATTGTCTGAATATGTACTATAAATTTCAATATTTATAGTTAATACTTTTATGACAGTGAAAGACATACAAGCACGGGGTTTATTCGATGGAAGGTGAAACACTCCAGCCATATGACATCTAAATGCGGTGCGCTAAGAATCTATTTTAGATTTTGACGTTCCAATTCAGTCTAAAACCGAAAAGTAGAAAGACCAAAGACAAACCTCTTCCAGGACAAAAAAATATATATTTGGCGTATAAATGCACTAGATTTCCTGTATCTGTTTTTTAGAATATAAATGTCATATATGGGACATCACTGAAATTCGACGCTGCAGCAAATTCTATTGTTGCAGCAATGGCTGAGTGATGTGTTGTAACTGTAAGTGTGTCGAATAATACTTACTTGTCATTAATTGTAAGCCATTTATTAATTTGTTTATATTGTATAATTTTGTTGGGTACTTTGTTGAGTAGTATCCTGTAATTTTATGTGTACTTTAGTGTGGAATATAATTATGATTATTAAGATATTATTACTTATTTGAATTTGAAATTTATTAGCCATAGGTATACTTCTACCGACAAACATACGCTAGGGGTGCATGTCTAAATAAGATCAAAAAATTCAATGATGACGTATAGAACACGATAGCTTAAATAGTCAGATCAGCACAGGCCACTGTGGACGCCGGTTCGAGTCTTGTGCGTGTCGCAATTTTAAAACGATTTTTAACCAATAAACTCATCAAATAACCTTAGACAAACAATATTTTTTGTCCCCACTATATAATATATTAAGTTTACACGAGACATTTCATCGAGTACGTAATAGTTTTCGATAAACCACATTCAGGTTAGTCCACAACAAAGAATGAGATAAATATGTGCTCTCAAGTCGTTATTAATGGTGTTATTCAAATTCCTTTATTACATTAACTGTAGGGGCCCTACTGTGTAGAGAATGCAAAACGTATAATCACCATATAAATATGTTGGTGGATCATGTAAAAGCTTCGTATAATAATTATTAGGTAACAGTTGTTTGTTAGACATATACCTATATAATAAAACCATTTCCAAAAGTCGTTTGTGCTTGTTGGTCTAATAGTAGGAATGTATGGCTACCAATGAGTCGTGGGTCGATTCTCTGTGAGGCCATCATACTTCTGATTATAATATTTCTGAATTCTGTTGGACGATAGCAAAATCGAAATGCACGTACCAACGTACATAGATGAAAAAGCCATGAAGTTTAATCGCGTTTCGATTTCAGTCTATGGATTTCCGAATGTCCAAAGATAAGATATGTTGACAGCGTATATTGTTTAAATGTTATATCCCTGGTGTATTTCAGCTACCATCAAGTAAACGCTATGCTTGTTTAAACTCCTCTAATAGTAGAGGAACGTTTTTAAGCAAAATATTCCGGAAACAGAAGTATTTTCTAAATTGCACTAACCGTGGTATAAATATATGCATATATAATATATTGCCAGTTGAGGTTTTAAATTTATCAATTCAAAAAAGTCGTAAAATTTAGATTGTCTCAAAAGGCGTTTTAAAGACTTCTTTAATGACAGGGCTGCCTGGCAGTGATATGAATTGCTCCTTAGGTGATTAAATTCACTAAAATGTATTAAGTAATTTGTAAGACATGTTGAAAAAAGCCAAACTGAGTTTCTTGGGTGTCCTTCTCGGTTACGTTGCTCTTTTGAACACTCTGTAGAATGACGACAAATGGACAGACAAACATATTATTTAATTTTTTTTTTGACGAATCTTAATAATTTTTATACAGAGAATTTAAAAAAGTTTTTAATAAGGTTTATGTGTCCTGAATTCTTACCAAAATGTACTTAGATTAGATATATTTATTTAAAAATTAAGTAGCGTTACATGTTATGCAAATGAATAATTTTGTATAACGTGCGTAGAAACAAACAGACCGACCAAAGTCACTAGACTTTTATAAACTTACTTGCTAAAAAGAGACTTTTTAGTTGTCCTTATTTAACATAACTGTATTTTATATATATATTCGCTATAAACAAATTCATAATTGTTTGATAAATATGCTAGTATAGCTTGTTCAGCGATTAAGACATAATAACACTCGACTTATGGTAACAAATAATTTATTTCAAGCATGATCAATACACTAGAGACAATCCTTACATGGCAAAGACACGACGTAGGCTAATAAATATGAAATATTACAAGATTATATTATTACATTATGCTAAGATGAATGACATATAAAGGATATATTTATTAATATAATGCACTTTCAACCAAGTATTTTAAAAAGGTCGCGTTTTATTTCAATTGTAAGTCTCGTCTATCAAATAAGACAGTAGACTAGATTTACAGATTTAAATAGAACACTTTGAAGATTTAAAACGCGATGTATATTGGTTAAACTATGTCGGGTCGTAGTTAATAGACCCGACGTTTCGGATGCTTTGCAGAAGCCGTGGTCATGGGGAGAAAGTGTTTCAGACCGTTAAAGTGGGAGAGTATCTAGATTTACAGACTTGACGAAACGTCGTAATTGAGAAATGACGTTTCTTCATCAGGAGTGGATGACATTATAAGGAGATATTGCGCGTTCCTCGACAAAGGCTTTTTGTATTCACTTAGTTAATTTAAACATTCGACTGTTCGAAAACTAAGTAGTTTTGCAAAATGGTCGCAAAAACCTTATACCATTTAGGTTTAATTTCTTATTTATCATTAGTTTGTTTATCTAACTGAAATTAATTATTATAATTAATAATTAGATATATAGATTACCGTTTGTCTTGTCGTAATATATAAATACTTATAATTTTTTAAATAAATGTATTTTCCCTCTCTCTTTTATTTCTCAAATCAAATTTATCAACACAACCATATCTTTACAAAACAAATTTGTAAATTCGACTGAATGACGACGAAGATGAATTGATATCAAAGTTGGAAGTAGACTAAAATTTCGAAATGAAAAACAACAAAGGCACGATGATAGCCACATTCAGGGTCCGAGATAATATCAAGGAGTAGAGCAACGAAAACATCAACAAAGGTTGTGATTTGTTGAAAATAAATCCACGTAAGTCTTCGCGGCCACAGACAAAAAAAGTCGCAGCTACCATATGTCTAGCAGATGGAGTATGATGACGAGGAATGAAGAAGATAAGAGAGAAGAAGAATTGTGGTTAGCGTCAGAGATCCTGGGTTACATGATAGTTTCGTTCGGACATGAAACAAAAGTTGGATTAAAAATTTGGAAGTGTGATAAGCACAGAAATATCTTTGTCCTTTCTGACTGAATTTCAGACGTTTTTTGCAGCCGTCACTTGCTATCAATTGAATCTTTATAAAATTTCTCGTCTCGGCGGTACGTAGCCGTGTCGGGTGGCCAGTGTGCGAAGACCCTAACAGTTGACAGTAATCATTTTACAACAAAAATAAAACGGGTCTTACGGTCAACGCGTCTCGATATCTGACACGATCGATCCGTTTCATTTGTCACGTGACTCAGCGTTGTCGCTGACATGACGTTCTTAAAATGCAAATTTTCGAAAATCGAACAATCGCCGACCGATTCGACCGCATCGACTCGTCTCGCCGAGCAATTGAATTCGGTCGATCACTAATCGATGTCTTGTCCGTGATAGCCGCTGTCGGGGTCCGCGGCAGCAGGGTGCCAACTTACCACACAATCCATCGTTAGCCCCGCATCATCGCTTTTATTATCGACCCTATCCGCAGTCCTTACAAAGTCCACATTACTTAATTCCTCATTAAGACCCATGCTGTATTGTATTTAATTTTCTACCGCACTTTCGTCAGCAACTTCGGCCGCATCAACATCGATACGTACCGTATATCCTTCTGCTAGGTTGGCAATTGGCTTGCGTTGTTCGTCGACTTGTTACCTTTCGGTTGTGTGTACAGAATTTAACCTCATTACCTATCTTAATACGAGATTTGGCCTTTCGCGCCGGCTAATCACAAATGAGCATGTAAAGCCAGTAAATTATGTTGCATTCAGTTCGTCTTGCTTATATTTTTAAACGTATTCAGTTGTGGTTACTTATTCATAATTAACCCCCCGCGTACTTCATTACTTCTGTACGAGTTAATGAATGTAGTTCTTCGATTTGATTCGGTTTTATTACTGAGAAACGTCTATCCTAACTCTTCAATATTTTGATCGTCCAATGTAATGTGAAGGTGAACAAATCAATATATCTTGTAGTCGGTTTTTTGTTACCCTATTATATTGCGAACAAAGAGTCAATAAGATGAATTATAATCTTGATAAGTTTAATGCATCATAAACGGCCGATACATTTATCCCAACCTTAAGTCCATCGGGCAACAGGTCTCCTCGATCGTTTTTGGGCCTTAACCCACCACACTGCTTCAGTGCGAGTTCACTAGCTTTAACAACTACCACCACTAACTACCTTATCATTTCTTCTTCCTCAATCGATTTCGTGGATCCGAAATCTGTTCCTTTACAGTGTTCTTACCACTAAACTATGGTAACGAACAACGTATTATGCATGTTGTAGTATCTGAGTATGGAATGTTCTCTCTCTCTGATGTATTTTGTATGTGGAATAAATACCTATATATACATAATATATATATAACATCATTTCCGAAATTTAAAGCTCGCGAAAAAAATTACCTATTTTACAATTATTTGTAAAAATCGAAAATAAGTTGAAAAATTTTTCGACTCAAGCAGGACTTGAACCGGCATCGTCAGCGTTCCGCACGATCACCGAGCAACAGCACGGAACGCTGACGACCCCGGTTAAAGTCCTGCCCGAGACGAAATTTTTAAATTTATTTTCGATTTTTAAATTATTTTACAATTAACAACGGTGAAGTGCTTGTATATTCGAAGTAGATACAACCAATTTTGTCCAACGAGAGATTCTCTCTTCTCTCAAAAAAAAATCTCAATAGGTCCGTTGGTTGTGCCTTCGAGTCTCGCCTGTGTCATATATATTTTTTGAATATAACTGCTTAGTTACTAATTATAACTAAGCTAATGTGATGCTTCTCGAAATAGTAACTTCGATGACCAGACAAAGATTTGAAGCTCCCCGTCGCATCTCCCCAGGGGACAACCAGACGGACTAAATCAAATAATGACTAATCGATTTGATTTCATATTGCACAGTAGGATAAGGTTAGGAATAAGTTCATACTAGTAACCGAACCCCGTTCCGTTCAGTTAAAGTGTACAAAAGAGAACTAGGGTTAGTTATGATCAGTTCGTTGTAAATGGTATGTTAGTTAAAAGGTACTAATAAAATTCGCGTTTAAACCCGTTTTTATGCCAACTTACAGTTCTACTACTGGGATTCGAAGTTTGTATTATGGTTTAATTAACCACGTTAATTCGCGTTGTCCTATTAATTCTTCGTGTAAAGAACAGGAAAATATTTTTAGGTCGGGGATCGAACTTCTAACCTCAGGTGAATTAACACTGCTCTCCGATTCAAATAAATTCACCTAAGTAGTATTGTCTGTAATATACCCGAGTAGTGCACATTTAAACTAAAAAAAAACGCGAAATGTATTAAGATGAAGAGTGTCCCTAATGTAAAAGTCAAAATTGCTACGTTAGCGCCATCTGTTTCTTCGTAGTAGGTATTTGGAGAAATTGGCTGAGTTACAGAATATAATAAGTTAACTAGGCCTTATGTAATAAGTAAGTAAATAATTTCGCGTTATAAACCGTTACAAATGTGTAAAAAATAGGAACATGATTTTTAAAAATAAGTGTTTACAAAAATCATGTTTCAATAGACACACAGCTTTTTACATTTGTATAACAGGAAAAATGATTGATAATTTTTATCAAAGCCTCACTTTGATTGATGTTTATTATTTCGGTAGTCGGAGTTTTGGGAATCATTAGATGGGTGACTGTCTTATGAAGAATGATGATCGTCGGTACAGTACTTAATTTATTTGGCCGCGTAATTTATGATACCGTATTGGCACCGACACTCAATTCACATTATTCAAAGACGTCTGTAATTAAAGTTGATTCAATCAATTCAGTTCCGGGATTGTTGTAGTCCGTGATATATGGCTTTTTGGGTTCCGCACATTTGTTTAGGATACATTTTTATATTAGAGATAGGCAGATAAGCATCCGGTTCACTTGATGGAAGGTAAAATACCTCAGCCAAATAACATCTAAACAAGATGTGCCGTCGGCCTATCCTGGCTTTGGATATTCGGAAAACCACAGACTGTAACCGAATCGCGCTTTTTCTGTAGACGGTGTTTTGTGACCTGGACTGAATTTTGAAATTCACTCACGCCATTCACTGCTACCGTTGACAAAAGAAGCGTGAATTATACAAGCAATATATATACGGAACCCGAAAGAGGAGAACCGAATCGAGCTTAACCATAAGTCTCAGTGATTAAGAGATGAGCACACGCTATAAACAATGTATAGATGTTTTTTAGCAATTATATCGTGGCTATTCTAAAGTCTTTATCCGATGGTCGTTCCGCCCACGTTTAAGTTGTGAGTACGCATTTCTCCAGTGAAATATTAATACTAAACATTTCTTTACTGTTCTATCGAACGGTTTATTATGGTTTGATATTTTTATTAGTTTGTTAAAGTTTTGTTCCAGTAATATTACAAATATTGAGAATATATACAGATAGAGGAGCACATATATAAGCCGCATTCGCTTGATGGAAGCTGACATACCCCCGCCATATAACGTCTAAACTAGATGCGCCGTCGTCCTATATTGACTTTGGTATTCGAAATGTTAATACATTTTTCAATCTTCTAAGCACTCATAACGGTCTTAAACCCGAAATTAGCAGTAAACTTGAAATTGTAGGTAGGTAGACGTTTGGGATGCTTTGCAGCTGTGGTCACGGTAGTAAGTTAACTAATAATACATTTCACGTTTGGAACCGTTAAAAGGGTTTTACTTAAATGAAAATATGCCATTTTTTTTCGTTTTTCAGATACGATACTCATCGTGAGCAAGTCCTAATAATTCTTGATCCATTTTTTAGATAGGTTATATGGCTGTATGTATAAATGCGCGTACTATTAGTATAAAGTATAAACACACAGTGACAGACAATATTAAGTAGGCAGATGTTATGTGGCTGTAGTATTTTAATGTCCATCCAGTAAACTATGCTTATCCATCTTTTATTATAAAAAAGGAATTTAGTTTCAAGTAATCTAAGACTTTCGAAATTAAGAACGAATAAGAATCGAACCTTATATAATCGAGAATCTTAATAATGGATATTTGTAAACACGAGCGTAAACCGCTTAAAATGCATGAATTATTATATAATATTAAACTACGAAATGACCTCATCATTACTTAATTCCTACTAAATGACTCTACATCAAGATAAACTATATTTACATTTTAAATTGTTCAACGAATTTGATAGCGTACAGAATGGATTCCGTTTATGAACATTTTTTATCGATTGTTGTTGAAACATATACTTTTAAAGTACTTCAGATATTGAGCACCTCTACTTATTGTCAACTACAAGTATTGGATATTTTTTTCCGTTTAAGTTATAATATAACAAGACAAGACAAAAAGAAAGAACAAAAAAAAAATTGAAATAGAATCTCTCCCATCAAACATTGATTGTAGTTTAGCGATTAGTACACATTGTAATAAAAACTTTTAACAGTTTAAAACGTGAAATCTATTACTGAAACTTTTTTTTAAATTACGACCCCCGTGACCACGACTACAAACAATCCGAAACGTCGGGGTCATGGTTACAATTAAAAATAAAATTAAAATAAGTTGAGTGATATGTTGCGTTTTTTAAACGGTTAAAAATGTTTTATTAAAAGATTCCTAAACAATAGACAACATTGTTTAGGTTTATAATTAAATATAAAAAAGATTAAACATACTACATAAGGTTAAAGAACGTAAGACACAGTATTATTCCGTCAAGCTTAAATTAAAATGCCACATTGATACACAAATAAACGAAACAGTGAAATTAATTCGTAAAATTAAAAAAATAACAATATATGTAAATTGAATTATATTTTGCTGGATCTTTAAGAATTCAAGCAATGCCTGTCAAATTGATTGCAAAGCGGTTAGAACAACATGGTGCGTTGCGAAAGAATAAATTCGTTTGCACAATAATTCGGTCGTAAGACACATATATAAAATAATAGATATTGAACTCTATATCGATTCAACTAAGGAATAATTTCGTATAATTGTGTTATTTTGTTAAGCCGTTCTCGGTGAAACAGCGATGGGAATCAGTGTGTCTACAGCGAGTTCGTACAGGAGTCGAGTACAGGTGACAAATAGTCACGCTGTTCTGGAAAAGGTCGAGAAGAGACATCGATATTTTTATTTTTCATCGATGACTTAATAGTAGTGGTGTTTATCGATCGACGATTTCTTTTAACATTACTTTTAACATGAAATTAGATATCAATACCTTACAACATTTAGAAACATTCTGAAGCCAGAATTGGTGGACAGTGCATCTTTTTAAGATGGTATATAGATGGGGACCCACCACAAAGTTAACCACGCTTTTCGGTTCGCCTCAACGAAAAAAAGAAGAACTAATACTGTCTATAGTTTACGCGAGTAGTACACATTTAAATAAAACACTTTAATGTTAAAGTGTTTTATTTAAAAGAAGAACTACTCTAAAATTTTCTTGTACTACATATTTATATATAATGGTATTGTAATCTTAAAAAAACAAAATATTTATTTTGTAAAACAACATTTAAACCTTCTATTATCATGAAACTGACGACAAATGTACATTTCTACTTGCATTATTTTATTTACATTTCACACATTATTTTATATTTGCACTACGCGCGAGAGATCTTTTTTTCGGGGCTGGTTTTGTTTCGACTAAACTCAGAAATGTAATCAGTTACTAATAAAAAATATATCTTAGTTGCAAAAGAATCGACGACAACGATGGGACTTCAACCAGTACCCACAGAGTGTGTCACCACTTGACCAAGCTCTTGAAAACAGCTCAATTTGATAAAGCTGTAGAGCAGCAGCACGAAAAGCTATAGATGTCGGTTCAAGTCCGGCCGAGTTTCTCAATGTACATAGATTTTAAATTTATACAATGCCAATCAAATAACATGTGACAAATTTAAGGTGTGAATCTCATTATCTGTAAATAAAACCAAAAAACAGAAACGAGACAATTCACAATAACAAAAATATCGATAAACCATTACACAACAACAGCACAACACTAGTTTATAGATTCATATCTTTTAAATGTATGCATTCAGCAGCACATAATTCAGGATTACAAATTGTTTGTTTTAGGCGGAGACACCGAATGCATTGGCGCGATTTCAACTCAAAAGGCTGGCGATAAATTAAAAATCTCTGATGAACCATTGCGGAGTGGAAGGTCGACGTTTTAACGGTGACATTTTTCTTATTTGCACGACAAAGGATTCTGATTTTAAATATGTTTGTGGACGCTGTTGAAATATTTATTCGGGGCCTTTGTATCGTGTTTGCTCGGCAAATGAGTGATTTAAGCGTGATTATTGCTTTTATTTACGAGGTTATTGTAAGTAGTCGTATTGTTTCGTATTAAAGATACTCGCGGCTGTAAACTTTGGTTAACGAGATCATTGCTGCACGAATATTTGCTCTCGTACTGAGTAAGTCGTTGTGCATATTTTTCAAGAACCTTTTACTAATTACGTCGGTCTCATATCACTGTTTTTCCGTTTCATCAGTTACTTCGAATTGTATCTGTTTAGGATGACACTATAAAAATCGTGAATAGGATAACCACTAAGCTTTAAAAATATTAGCGTATTTCATACTTATGCAGTTCTATTGCCTTTTTCCACATTTTCTGACGAAGTCCTACATATTTCAGAAAAGTTACAAATTGATTTAAAAAATATTGGCCCCGGTGAGGATCGGACTTCGACCCGTTGATTATTTGCTGTACAACGTGCCCATCGAAATTGTTTTTTTTTTGTAACAAATTGAATTCTTTCAATCATTCATTCTTTAAAATTTATAATATAATTATAATGAGTAATTTCTTTGACTCATCTAATTCTTATTCAATCATTCATTTGGGTTCTTATTGCTTCAGAAACACAAATATGTAAACCAAAATAGGTGAGCGTCGCAACTTGTCCAGATGTTATACGGCTGATCCAAATTAGATTCCATCAAATGAACCTCGAACTCGTCTTGCCTCTTCTATTATTAAAAAAATAGAAATAAGAGAATTCCGCCAACTAGCCTGTGAAACGGACCAGCTTGCCCCACAGCTAACACAGGGAAAACGGTTTTGGACACATTTCACGTAATAAAGTGCATACTTTGTTTTAACTCTTGTACTATTATTCGATGTTAGAGAAAATAATAGAAAGCCCAACGCAATTCACACCATTTCCATTAGATTCCTTTATCACAATTGATTGGCTGTTATCTTGTGTCACTCGATAACCCAAGCGTCCCAGACCGGTACTGGGGTCACGCGGGGTCAGCCGCTCAACTCTGACCGATCCGAGCCAAAATCTCTCACCTATAGAGGTCATGCGCATGAGTTTATTTAACTTAAACTTTAAAGTTACGTGAAACATTATACAATGTGAAGATAATGTTATATTAATATACTAAAGTTATTTCTTAAGTTATAGTGAAAATTCACGCTTTTGTGATCGCTTTATTACACTCAATATCCCACTGCTGGACCCAGCAGGTAAAAGAGTGACCCACCATTCTGCTCCAATGTGACCGTGACAGTGACCAGCTAAACCAGTAGTTAACAGATTTTTTAATGTTTTCAAAAGCAAGTAATTATAAATACGTATGCAAAGCTTATCTCAACAATAACTTTGTTAAGAAAAGACATCAACGCGTTCGACAACGCGTGGTGCAGCACGAATTGTAAATAAATAACTCTTTAACTAACTAAAAACATGTTTGATGATTTTAAGATTAAAATGAGATTTTTAAATTAGTTAAAGGGACAGGAAAAGTGATGTGCCATGCCCTATAGAATAAAGCGGGATGTAAGTTACCTTACTTAATGTAATAATATTAAAACATTAAAATATATTATTCTGAATATATTAGTAACCCCCTTGCTCTTGCAGTAGTAATAAGCTTGTCTTTCTATTTTTACTGAGTCTAGTTTGTAAATAATTTTTGGATTTTAATAAGCCTTTTACAGTTTAAAACGTGAATATAATTTAAATTAGTTCCCCCCGTGAGCTCGCAGTCGTGCTGTAGTTAAAATAGATTATAAGTTAATATATTTCGCGTCTTGAACCGTTAAAAGTGTTTAATTTAAATGTATACTACTCACGTAAAGTACTGATTACTTAATTCTTGATTGCTAAAAAAATGTTATGCCCGACTTTTGGTAAATATATTAACTATAAAAATATTATTGATTAACATGACGTATAAAAACACAAGATACGTAGCTACTAAAAGGACATTGTCCACACGTTTTTATAGTTATTTTATAATTTAAGTAATTTGACACCGGAAACCCGGTGCATTTATTAACATTTATTTTGTTTCGGCGCATAAAAGTGTAAAAATCTTCCGTAATATCAATTTTTACGAGAGGATAAAATTTTGTAGCGTGATATCATATTTTGATTTAATAAGATGTTATGTGTAAATGTTTAAAGAAAAAGTATTATTTAAGAGCGGTGGCACGTGAAAGTGGGTTCAAGTCCCGGTCGTGTCTTATTTTTTAAATGTAAGGCAGTAGTAGTAACTATTTAAATAGAAGTTTGAAGTCGTGACACGAGATAATTTTCTAGAATTAGTAAATAAAATGTTAAAAAAATATATTTTTTTATTTATTAGGTTATTGGTTTTTAGTAGATTTTATAATTTATACTTTTATGAAAACTTTATTTTACTTCTGTTTAAGGACTGTAGTTTTCGCAATTAAATAGTAAAAAAAACCCTTTCAACTGTTTAAAACACGAAATACCCATTTAATACTGTCTGTAGCTTACGCGAGAAGTATACATTAACATAAAATATTTTTAACGGTTTAAAACGCGAAGTATATTAGTTAAACTTTACAAATTATTACAGCCTAACATTTCGGATACGTAGCAGTAGCGGCGGTCATGGAGAGATTCCGATAGTTAAAATAATTTGTAAACTTTAACCAATATACTTCGCGTCTTAAACCGTTAAAAGTGTTTCATTGAAATAACTATATCACCACGACGTTTCAAATGTTAGTTAGTGACAATTACTGATTTCAGCTGGTGTAATTAGAATCATTGTCCCAGAGTAAACTTACAGACTAAACTGTTTAAAACCATCCTTAAACCGCACTATACAAACATATACTATGTATATACGCATTGGGAATATTCAAATGAGCTCGTAATGAGCGCGGTGGATGATTTCTGGAAATATATGTACGTTATTTAGGTGCTCTGGCCGACGCGGACGGCAGCCGCGGGCGACGCTAAATTAAAAACATGTCAAATGGAAATTGGTCCGAGACATCTATTAAGGCGGGTAAGGGTTCATGTAGATTGGTGAGAGGTTTAAAGTGTGTTACATAGAAAGGCTTACAGGATTGTCCTGGTTAATCATAGAAGAACTAAAGTGACTGATACCGGACCATGAATCCGCAGTGATTATGGGCACAGCTTTAGTGGAAAAGATAAAAAGCAGTAAAAGTCGTAAAGTAAATTGTTAATAAGTTGACTAATATAATATATCGCGTTTTAAACCGTTAAAGCTATTTTATTTAAATGTGTACTACTCGCACGAACTACAGATAATACTTACGATTCAGCCGTTCAGTGTCCACAGCTGGACATAGGCCTCCCCCATAGACTTCCAGTACGAGCGGTCGTTCGCTAGTTGAATCCAGTGTTGCCCTGCTACCTTGACCAGGTCGTCGGTCCACCTGGTAGGAGGTCGTCAAGGTTTTCGACATCCGGTACATGGTCTCCACTCCAGAACCTTTTTGCCCCAACGGCCGTCAGTTCTACTTATTATTATTAGTTCTACTTGCAGACAATACTTAACTACATATTTAAAATTATGCCCTGGGTCCGAACTTTAGGACGCGTTGCTATAGTAACATGTAACGGTCGTGAAAAGGAACCGTATCTAGACTAGAATATATTTGTCTATTTACTATGTTTTAATTGTTATTTTACTATAAGAATGTATCAAACTTATACTTATTTTTGTGTATTAAATAAAAAAATGTATTAGTTTTTACCCTCTTTATTTAAACAGTAGTAAGTAGCAGAAATATTGGACTTTACTTAGCTGGCTGGATATAAAAAAATCGAAAACCTAAAAATTTGAGGAAGTTGTGATAAATTTCTCTTCAAATAATTTAACGTCACGATTCACTTACCCAATTTAAAAATGCAAATGCTCAGAATCAACGTCCCGAGAGCACCTGCCCCAGTCTACACGCGGCCTAATTCCCTAGAGGTATCAAGAAACAAGAGCTCGAAGGCTTTTACTTAATTCAGAAGCACAGCGGGAGTTCCCAAACCATCGGAGCGACTGTGAAATATTGTGCTCAGATTGGTGATAGCCTTAGGGTCCAGCCGCGTGCCTCGAATTCTTGCTCTCCTTGGAACGAAATCAATTGCTTTTGGATCAAAGACTCCAATGTACGCTGATTATGTGATGCGTCTGTCCTATACATTAATATATGGGAGACATTTGATCTATTAACTTATCAGAGATATAACTAATTTCGCTCGCTACTTTGTCCGCGTGGAATAGTTATTTCTGGCAACCAAATATATTTTTTTTAAACTCCTCAGCTTTATAAATAATAGTTGTTACAGCGCACGTAACCGAAGCCCTCCGAGCTGATGAATCCTCCTCGTTACTCCATATCAAGTTTTTCTTTGCTGCTATTGGTCCCAGCGTTATATGTTATATAGGCTAAGGCCATCGATAATGGTCTAAATAATAAATAACTAATATTATAATATAATATTTACATGCCCAAGAGAACTCGTACCTACAGTTCGCATGTTAATATGGATTGACAATTGCTCTAAACGCAGATAACGATAGTGGTTTGGATTTACGAATACGATTTTCATCTATTTATTTATCGTTTATCTTTTTTTTACTTTTGGAAGATGAATTTATAAACACGTTGATTTTTAAGAATATAAGGTTATTCTTATAAAACAACTAAACAGGACAAAACCCATTAATATATTATGCGATATTAATTTCGAAGCTCACAATCTTGAATGGACGCCATTAATACTTCACTCCGAAATCGCCAATTCCTCTAACAACCATGTCGACAGCACTTTGTCGGCGTTTTCTTAAACAAAATGCAATTTCGCTTCGACGGAATCACATTTATCATACAACAAGTGACGTTTAGAAGTAGCAAAACAAATTGTGAGTCCTTCGGCTTATTCCGAGTGGCATAAAAAGTTAATTAAGTTTTAATAGAATTCGAAACGGGAGTGCTTTGGTAGCAAAAATAGGCGGAGATGTTATAAGCTTTAATTATTTTCTCGTTGTTAATGATTTTTTTGTTCGCCCCTCGCTCGGGGATGTGTAAACAATCGAATGCAGTTTGTTCAGGAAATTAGAAAACTATCAGAGATTTCAACGTCATTAACGAATACAAGTGATTAATTTTTGTCAGTCAGTTTGCGTTACAAACTTCTAAGGTTGAATGTACACTAGCTGATCCGGCAAACGATTTTCATGTTTGTTTGATAGTTTATATACAATTTGAATTCCATAAAAGGCTTCTTTTTAGTCAATGCTAAGATAAAATACCCCAGCCATATAACTTGCGAACGAGATGCGATGTTAACCTATTTGGTATCTATAGTTTACGCGAGTAGTACACATTTAAATAAAACACTTGACGGTTTAAAACGCGATATATTAGTTAAACTTATTTGAAAATGATTTTTAACTTCGGCTCGACGTTTCGGATGCTTTGCAGCAGCCGTGGTCACGTGGTCACAATAAACAATTTTCAAAAAAGTTTAATTAATATATATCGCGATTTAAACCGTTAAAGTCTTTTATTTAAATGGCTGAGGTATTTAGTTTGCATCAGGTGAACCCCATGCTTATCTTATTGACCTGTCATAAAAATAAACCGTTTAAAATTGAATATATACATCGATTTATCGTTCGTAAACTCGCGAGGTGCGCTGGACACTTCAAGCCCGCTTAGTGCAATAGTTACGATTACATTGTCTAACTTCGCTCGCACTTCGCGTCTGTTTGTTTACACAGGAGTTTAGGAAAATCAATACGACAATGCTTCGTAAATCCACGAGGTGTCTCTCGAGGCAACACTGTGCACAGTTTATGGCTCTATTCAATGTCCGGCGATCGTTTTCACAAAACTCTATAATGCGTCCTCTCTCTTTGATGGGGGTCGCGAAACCTCAAAACCGATGATTTACTTTACGTCGTTATTCTAACGGGTAGGTATTGATGGTGTTATTAAAAAATATATCAATGCTGTCTGTTCATTGGAAGTTAGTATATATTAGTTTGGAAAACTTTTTACGATGTACATTTGCTCTTTGTTTATTATTCCTTGTGGTTGTATCTACCTTTAATAAGCATTTTTATCTTTTTTTTCTGAACTTCAAGATTGCCTGGAAGAGATAGCTGCTTAGCGATAAGGCCGCTTTTTAAAAGTTAGTACGTAAGTTTTTATCTCTTGTAGCTTTTGTGGTACCTTTCAAAAGTGTTATTCGGCGCATCTCTAATATACATATATTTCTGCAGCTTAATGGTGACCCGGGTGAGTTTCGTCCAGCTCATCAAGCTAAAAAAAAGGCTTAGCTTTGTTTTAAGCTCGTGGAAGCAATAGATTGTTTCGGTCGGGAGTAGAAGTCTCATTCACTACTTGTTTGTAAATAAAAACCGATTAGTGAAACGGGCACAGAAATGTTTTCACTCTATGCCCCACTGGCGACATGGGATTTTACTTAAAAAAAGATAAAAATTGATTTTTTTGAAATTTTAATTGAAAGACAATGTTATAAAACCGACACTGTAAATATATTAAAAGAGTCAATAAATTTAAAATCTATTTAGGTTGAAAAAATTTAAGGACACGGGCGGGACTTGAACTGGCATCTAAAGTTCAGTGTTGCTGCTCTAACAAATAGAGCTATCGCGTCTTATCATAAGTGTTTACAATTTACATAGATTTTAATGTGAGATATTAATTAAAGTATGTAATTTGAAAATTATTTTAAGTACGCCCGACATTTGGATGCTTTGCTGTAGCCGTGGTCACGGGAAGTTTAAGTAATACATTTCGCGTTTTAAACCGTTAAATTGTTTTAACATTCTTATAGGTTAATAAACTTTTTAATATATTAGGCGGGTCAGGGGTGTTTCACTAGTCAACATTCTTTACGGTCGCCGAAAAGATGCGAATCGAATCGGTACAAACTCATTCTGTCGCCTGCATTGAATCGTTTTATCGATGTATTCGTTTGCGAATAAACCTTAATAACTTCGGTTTTAATTGCTCGGTATAAATCATTGCAGCTTGTTACGACTGCAGTGATTTACTTACTGCTTTGACGCGCGTGCTCATCCCTTAAATCAAGCGCGACCGAGGCAGGGACTTAAAGTATTGTCAATTCCTGGGACACCGTTTTATGGCAGTTTTTAATGAGTTATTCAAGATTAAAAATGTTATGATCGATTTCGTATTTTCGAAGCTTGCGTTAACTTAGGTAGTTAGTTTAGACTGGATGACAGACTTGTGGTTTATGCGAGTATGCATTCAAATAAACCACTTGTGACGGCTTAAAACGAGTTTGAATGGATTGGAGGACCTTTATCAGTGACACAGAATGACAGACAAGCCCTCAAATTCAATACTTTTGACATTTTAAGCACAATACGTAATATATTCAAATACAATAACAAAATGTTTAATAACTGTGGTTTAGCTTCAGTTTGTGAATTTTCGAATATTCAAAGCCAAAATAAGTCGACAGTCTAAATATCATATACGGACAAGCTGTCTCAGCGACTTTGTCCGCGTAGTACAGTTATTTTGGAGAATAAAATTTTGTTTTTGCAAACCTCGTGTTCGTGTCCTCGCGTCGTTCTTGCAAGTTAATTTTAAAGTTTTTTTAAGAGGAATAATTCTTTCATACATATTTTTTGGCTACCTTGAACCGTTTTCCCAGCGAGCGCAACGAAAACCCACAGGGATTAACTTTCCCCGTTTCTTTTCCAGATTTCTCGTTTTTTCGTAGTACGTAACACAAAAATATTTTTTTAATTCGAACCAGTAGATCCTGAGATTAGCGCGTTCAAATAAACAAACTCTTCAGCCTCATATATATGAGGCTGAAGAGTTACTACGTACTAATATTAGTATAGATATAAATATATTTTACCTTCCATCAAGCGACTCCTATGCTTCTTTCTCATGAAAAATGTCTTAACTGTGACAGAACGTAATTAAGACCATCAAGTCTTTTGTATATTGTTCGTCTACTCATAACTAGTGTTTGCTTCTCAATTAACAACTGACATAACTAAGAATTAATTGATGTTACAAATGATTACATCTTATGAATGGGGGACTTATAAATAATATAAATAGAAGTATTATTGGGGAAGAACTTATTTATAACAATATATCTCAAGCCCAGTAAAGTATATACTCAATCGAATTTCAGAACGGTCAACATAATTTTAAAGAACGCGTTTAAATCAGTCAAACACTATATGACGTGTATTTCGGGATTATAATTTTTTATGTTTTCGGGTTAAAAATAAAAATTGATAAAACTTTAAGCCAATTTATCGTAAAAGAGTTTGGTGTCTTTTATCCTATCATATTTTTGAGTTTGTAAGGTAACATTTGTTACACACTGCTTGAAATTATACGCATTTTATACCGAGAAGGTAGTCCTATGTTTGATGCTCGGGAATCAATAATAAATTTCGCAGTCAAATTAACTTGTGTTAGATTTCATGTAAATATGTTTGAATCAGGCAGAACGAGTATAAACAATGATTACTCACAATATATATTTTAGTTACTAGAAAAATAAATAGAGTATATGGCCCATGCTACCATGTCATGTATAGAATGCGACGTTGGCTAAAAATCAAATTATAAATCGATTTTAGATTGAAAAAATCTTACGATGCGGGCAGGACTTGAACCGGCATCTAAAGCGTTCTGTGCTGTTGCTACAACTAAGGACAAGGTGGCTTAATTGTGTCGTAAATTTTTTATCGATTTTCATTATATACAATGCAATTGCACTCGATGCAACGTGTGAAAAACATTAAAGTTTTCAAAGCTAAAAATCAATCAAACACATGTTGAAACAGAAGATGGACAGTCCAACATCTATCAAACCGCGCCTAAGGCTGAAGTCGTCAACTTGACTCCTGATTGCGCTTTCCTCGACAATATATTACGTTTACTTTTAATTATCTGACACAGTTCTAGTTGGCGTTGAGACAGATCGTTTAAGTCTGGTTAGTGCGTGGGAAATGATTTAGCGGTTACTAAACGCAATAGCATGTAATTTGTCCGTTTTACGAAAGCCGCAATAAATTTTGTGCCCAAGTGGAGAGTAATTGTCTTTCGCCAGATAACCTATAGCGCAGAGGATAATCCTGGATAGCTGGATTTATATGAATTACCTTCGCACATAGATAGGATCGTGTTTACGAGTGCATTTTGTTTTGTGAAAGTACGCTATTGATTACAGAGTTAAATAACAGACTAATATGTAAATAAATGAATAAAAAAACGAAATAACCTACAAAGATCATTAAAATAATACATTAATCTTTTTTTAATCAAATCAATCGAATATCGAAAGCCAAAATTAGTCGACAATTCATGTTTGCTACTTGTTTGTCTACCTTTACTAATTATTCAGTTTTTATAACCTTTTAACATACCAACGTACCTTATTAATATTATAAGTAATTTTATATTTATATTTAACTAGCTGTGCCAGCGAATTCGTCCGCGAGAATCGTTATTTTGAGCATCCGAATTAGTTTTTGCATCTATATAACTTAAGCTGTTGCTTTAGCAGCTGCTTGAACCATTTTGGCAGCGTACGCATCTGAAACCCAGAGAGATGAAAAATTACCCCCATTTTGTTCACATTTCCCGCTGTATCTTCGCTTTTATTAATCACAGCGCGATGTTTTATAGCCTATATAAAGCCTTCCTCGATAAATGCTCTAACCAACACAAACTAGTTTTTCCATTCGAACCCGCAGTTTTCGAGATTAGCGCGTTTAAAAAAAAACAAACTCTTCAGCTATGTATATTAATGTAGAAATATAGATTCTTATTTTAACAATAGCATCTAATAGCTTAAATCATCTGAAGATAATTAATTAAAATAAATAGCCAAGTCTTCGACGTTACATAAATCTGAGATTTAATATAATTCCTACGTAAAGCCATTCTAAAAGTGAAAACAATATATATGCTTTCCAGAACCTCACTTTCATACGATTTTTCACTGTCATCGCGTAGGTAGTCAAAACTGTGAAATACTGGTATGACCTAGGGGCATTCATCTAATAGTTTTCTTACAGGTCATATACCTTATGATGATGGACATAAGGTTGCGTTTGGTGCGGTTTATTGTCGGGTCAAATCGTGCCCATTTGAGGCTCGTACGGTAGAAGGAACAGCAGGGAGTGAACCCTTAATTGGAGAAGCGATATGTTACATCTACACTGCACGGATTTAATTGGATCGAATGTTCACATCCAAATGGATTTAATCTTTTATGAAATTTATAAATGTTTACAATAATATGCCTTCGTGCTGTTTTCAATATTAAAGTTATCAATGAGGTTTATACCGGTCGCAGTGAATTAAATGTTATATTTACGAGCAAGCTTGAAAAAATGTGTAATTAATTGTCTGTTTACGCGAGTACACATTTGAATAAAACGGTTTAATAAGCGAAATATGTAATTTGGTAGTCGTTAAGTTTGTGTATTACTTACGTCGCTTGTGTTAGCTCGATATCTGATGGTTCCAAAGAATATCAGTGTTGGATCTTTACTGCCAACTTAGCTGAGTCGACTCCTTGGCGAAGGCAACTGTAAGTTTTATTATTTTTAATGTTTGTAAATATAGATTTTATTTGTAATTCTTCTTATATGATGTTTAAATAAAACACTTTAACGGTTTAAAACGCGATATATTAGTTAAACTTATTTGAAAATGATTTGACGGGGAGTCTCCCCGTGACCACGGCTGCTGCAAAGCATCCGAAACGTCGGGCCGAAGTTAAAAATCATTTTAAAAATCATTTTCAAATAAGTTTAACTAATATATCGCGTTTAAACCGTTAAAGTGTTTTATTTAAATGTGTACTACTCGCTTAAACTATAGACAGTATTTATATGATGTTTCTTGTATGCCTTGTGTTGTTTCTGAATAATCGTATTTCTATTATATTCTTTAAGTTATCTTTAATTAATACTACCTGACGTTTGAGATGCTTTGCAGCGGCTGTGGTCCCTACCGGGGGGAGCGAAGACAATTTGCCATGCTAGCGCCATTTGTTTCTTTGTAGTTTACTATTTCGAGAAACGGACTGGATCCTTACAGAACTGACTCAAGTTCTCCTCTCAAAAAGGAGGAGGACGGAAGTTAAAGCGGCTTCTTTTAAATGATATTCAATTAAAACTAACATCAATTTATATGGTATTACCACATCGGTACCTGCACTTAAGTAACCGAAGTTGCTGCGTCACACAGCAAGACTGAGTGTATAATACGTCCATTGTTTAATAACAGCGCAGGCGCACAATAAAACATCAAATAATTTTATTAAGTTACCTGATGCTATCAAAATGTTTTCAAATTGATGATTGATTCGAACACGCGCTGTACCATGATTGAATAGATACATTTAGTGTTGTATTCAATGAGGCGACCTTTGGCCACGTCGACAGATGTGGGTGTCGGGGATCGAAGAGTTCATGATGTTTAATTGGAGAACAATGCTCCTGCGCATGTACAGACGTACTTACATTTTTTATGATAATGACGTACCTAAACGATTTTTTTTATTATACAGACATATAACATCTAAACAAAATGCGCTGTCGACCTTTTTTGGTTATATTCAGAAATGTACAGACTGAAACCAAAACGCGATTAAACTTCACGGCTTTTTCCTCTGTAGTAGTCGGTGACACAGACAGAATTTCGATGTTCCTGCCGCCCACTTAATATCTGGATTTTCAGACAAAGTCCAACATGTTTCAGAAAAACTGTACATTGAAAAATATTCAAATACATATGTTGGACCGGTGGGCACTGAACAGACGAACCGTTGAAACTTTTCTTTCACAATTTTGAACATAAAAAGGATTCTTCACATTCAATATTCAATTATAAAGGTACGTACATACATACATAGTATTGAGTTGAGTATAAGCTAAGAAATACTGTTGCCTAGTGGTAACTAAATTAAACAAAAATTAATTCATTGCAAATCATTTGTTTATACACAAACATCTCAAACTCTTGTGTCCCTATTAAGTTGTTTAATTGGACTTTGAGCTTTTAAAAATATAAAAATGAGATAAAATGTTCAATATAAATATCGCAATATATTATTGCCCTTTCTGAGTAAAAAAAGAGTTCCCATGATCTCAAAGAAGTGTTTATATGAATGCCTCCGCAACATATTGTTCACAAAAGCGACCCGCCAAAAGGTGGTAATTAGCAACAGGTGTAACCGTTTAATAATAAATTCGACATTTTATCGTTATTTTTTTGCTACTCCACTTTTTCTAGAGCCTATGTCAACGTCAGGTTCGCTACTATTTCTCGGGGCTTTTGTTCCGTCTCACGACGTCCTTTTTCTGCCGTCATGATGACCTTAACAAATTTGGCATTTTTCATAAAATCTCGCAGTTTTTTGGCGTCTTTTTGTCTGAGATCTTTCAAGTGTACAAAAAAATGCTTCGTTGTATTCGAGGTCACACTTTCAGGTTTAAATACTTACGTAATGGTTTTAATAGTGTTAAGTGTACATTATATAGACATTATTTCTCTAGTATTAGGTACTAGGTTAACGTTATTTTACCACAGTTCAGTATTTTGGCCAAATTTGGTTACCATAAAAACATTTCTTACGAGTTTATCTTAGAATCTTATGCGTGATGAAATTTTTCTTGTATTGTTTTCGCAATGCAAAGGAAAGTAAAAATGTATTTTTTTTTCTCCACATTTTCAATTGTTTCTGACTTCCAATTGGTCGCAGATGGCCTATTCGATAAATGCGTCAATCAATACAAAAATAAATCTTCAGTAAGTAGTTAGAAATTATCGCGTTCAAACAAAAAACTCTTCGGCTTTATAATATTAGTATAGATATATACAAGTACATTTCTGTAACTGTTTATCACCAATGTATTTGACATCGAAATGTGTACTGCTGATTAAAAAAAATTACCATACTTAATAGGGTAACCATGTCGTCATTGATAAGTTGAAAATTTAAGTTGGTACGTCAAAAATAAAATAATATTTTTAACTTAACTACCATCTACTATAAAACTAAATATATAAACAAAACCGAGTTTAAAACCGATAAAATTTGTTTTATTTTAAGAACCACACTTTAATTTAATACAATGCATCTCAAAGTCATAACAAGTTAACTTTATTTGATATAACAAACACAGTCTAAATTACAACAGATATGATCCCAAAATATAATCAAAAGCCAGTGGACCAATTATAATCGAATACGATATAATTCCGGATAAAATGTCACCCTTGAGCGGCGATAAATTCTCTATCGTATTGTCCAACCAATTTGCATTTCATAACACCATTCACGGGTAAATGGGCATTAAAAAAGTCCCACATTATCAAAAAACATGGGCACTCTATTCATAACTAATATCCAATAAAAATGTATGGAATCGGGGCAGACTTTTGTATTCGATGTTAATGTTCTCGATTCTGTTTTGTTGATTTCTATAAAATAATATTATAAACGAGACGGCTACCACTAAGAAAATGGCCGAATACGATATGGTATGGCTACGAGAAAGTAGTATTATGATTAATAAAAAAATGTTTATTTAGGTTTATTTAGGTATTCCTAGATTTTTTACATAAATCTAGGATTTAGAATAACTGAAAATGAAATTCATAAGAGTGTCTTTTCGCAACTTAAAATGTGTATTTATTAGAGAATATAATCCAAAAGCTATATTCTCTAAAAAGTTATTTTTTTTGCAGTTATTAGAAATAACATCTTATTTTATTTTTTTCCACAACATCATCATGCTGTCGACTTTTAGCGGTGCAAAACGAAAAGTGTATGTATAACCAGGCATTAACACTACAATTTTAAAGCAATATTTTTGAAAACTTAGCATTATAGAAATTAAATCAAATTAAAGAAATAATAGATATATTTTTATATAGTTTACTGCTGTCCTGACCTACATTTTCGCTATCATAAGACGGCGACATATCTACAAAAACATTAGATGTCTAATAAACCTTTGGTCAATTGAACATTTACCTACTTATAAGCTGCTACTTTCTCGCCGCCATACATAACGCAACACGAATCCAGAAAAATGGAATATTCCTAATATTTTATCCACCGCTGGGCCTCAACAGGTAAGCAAGTATAAATTCCCCGCTCGATGACAAAGCCCGCTCGCGGCTGGAGTGCGTTTTTCTTAAAGTGTCGGGCCCTGTTAAACATTTTTTATTTGACCGTTTGCTACCAACTGCGTTATATGAAAAATGGATCGTAACATCGTACCCTTTTCTCGTGTGTTTTTTTAACCGAATAAATCATGTCATTAAATTTTAATAGTCACTGCGAGGCAAGCTGGGTTAGTTAGGGCTTTTGTTGTGAGGAATGGAGGATCTTTTCATTCGATTGTTACTATTTGGGGCTATTGTGAGCTTTTGATGGTCGATCTGAGTAAATGCCGACTTAATTTCATTAATCGACCTCTTTGTACGAATTAAGCTTAATTGAGTCAAGCTGGCTCTGTTAGAATTGTCGAAGCCTTTCAGAGAATAATGCAAGGAATTCCAGCTATTCTTTGGCTATCTTAATGAACAACATACCGTTGTTGAGTTTTTTCGACAGCGTGCGTCGACGCTTTTTTACTTTTATAAGTACTGACATAATAAAGTGAGCAAGAAATGATCAAACAGAAAAGATTAGTAGTAGTTTAAAATATTGTTAGATAGTTTTGCTATCTAATTAAATAAAATAGAATAATAATCTCTATTATTCTGTTTTATGTACATTTATGTGCGAAGTTTTTTACTAGTTCGATTTGTTTTTATTACTTCTATTCGAAACACTTATAACCATTTAAAATACGAAATATATGAAGTACAGCAGCTATCACATGTGTCCAAATTTTTTTTTTAATTACACTTTTAACGGTTTAAAACGTGAAATATATAAATTAACTTTTTCCTAATGAAGATTAACTACGACTCGAAGTTAATACCTCATATATTTCGCGTTATAAACTGTATAAAGTGTTTTATTATATTAATACTTAGATAAACTTAGGTACACTTCGATGCGGTCACTATCGAATATAGAAGGTGCAAAAAACAAGCGAAAAATCACATCACGGATCACGATACGTCGAAAATATAACCTTTTTTCATTGATACCAAAAAGTTGAAATCGATTTTTTCCGTGATACCGAAAAGGTGCGGGGCGGACTTGCCTCGAGGCTCGCGTGCATGTGTGAGTGATGCGCGGGCGAAGGGCAGAGGTCACGCGAGTTTTAGTGATGTGCGCGGGATGTCGATATATTTAAACCGTGATAGTTTCGAAGCAGTAGTTAAATTCGTACAGTATATGACGCCGCTAGAGGCAGAGTAGCCTAACTGCAATTTTATGACTGGACTTATTTATATTTTTATAGTCTAAACATGTTAATCAACAAGAGCTCAGAGACCGACAGTTAACATAATTCTTACACAATTAGAGTACAAATTAATTTTCGCCTAAGTTTACTGCGCATTATTATTTTCCTCATTATCGAAAATCATGTATTTTGTTGATAGGCCACTCTGCCTCTAGCAGTCTCATATATAGATGACATTGTTAATATGTTTCTATGTTTTGAAAATCATTTATTTACGTAGGTAGCTGGTAAACTTACGAACGTCAGTGCAGTTAAAAACAATTGTAATAAAATATTGTTATATTGTCTGTAATTTACGATACTTAACAAAACACTTTAAACGGTTTAAACCTGAAATATTTTATTTCACTCCCACCCGTGACTATGCAAAGCATCGGAAACGTGGCGTAGTTGATTGCAATTACAATTTGAACTATACACAAATGACAGGATAACTTTATCGATTAAAAATTTAAAGAGATTTATGTAGAGTTTAAAAAAGATAGTGTTAGGTGCAATCTTGTAACTATAAATCTATAATATTAAAATAATAGGCGATCAGGCACATCACTAGAGACCACACCTCGCTTTAGCTATCTTGTCGTGGCGAAAATATAATTTAAATCTATCCAATCACCCAGTCATGTGTGGAAAATAACAAAATCACTTACAATTATGTTGCAATTACGAAATTACAAGATGACCTACTTCCAATGTAAATAAACGGACGTAACAGACAACACCAAAGTTTTCACGTTCTCGTTAGTCTGATGTTAGCAATTTATAGCTGATGATGAACGGGTTGTAGTGGAATCCACATCGGATTACACACAACTACAACGTCCGGGTCTCAAACCATAGAAAAAGTGTCAAATTCAATCGGGTCAATTCAGTCTGTGGATTCCCGAATATCCAAAGTCAAAATAGGTCGACAGCGTAACTTGTTGTATTGTATGGCTGGGGTATTTCCCCTACAATCAAGTGAATCCCATGCTTGTGTGTTGTGTCATAAAAAGGTAATATAACTGTTGTTTTCACCCGGGATTCGAACCTAAGACCTTTCCCGATTCGCGCTGTTCTGGCAATGTATTACCCGTTAAACATAAGCGGTTTTACTAGCTCATTTATTTCCGTCGTTTCACTGAAGAATTCGTTTATTCGTTAGAATGCGTTAATCTCAGGAAGTACTAGTTCGAATTGAAAAAATCTTCATGTTGGTTAGACTATTTATCGACGAAGGCGTTAGGCTATAAAACATCAGAACCAATAAGAGCGAATAAAGAGAGGGAAATGTGGAAAAACGGTGAAAATTATTGATATAATAATAAATCATTAACTTTGAGAGCCTCCGTTTAACCAAAAAAATGTATAAAAGAAAGATTCTTCTTGAAATAATCTCAAAAAGTTTCTGCGACAGTATATGTCTATCTTTAAAGTGATATCACAAGACGGGTCGCGGACAAAATAGAGGGCACAGCTAGTTAACAATATAGTTCGTGTTCCAAGCTGTAACTGTTGCAAGCGTAAGATAAATACTACGAAACAGACTTGTAAGGCTATATCTCCAACGAAACCTTTATATCATTCGGACCACCGTCGGGTCGATGTACATTTTTATTCATGGTATTACCTTTCAATGCATCAATGAGAAAATAAAACGAGCTTCGATATTATCTTTGTGTTCAGTCGATCAGAGATGAGGAATATGCAAATAAGATGGAACAATGAGGTTTCCTGTGCCGCTGATAATCTTTTTGGTGTTTTGCATAATGTCTGTTGAGAAACACTTGTCGACGATGGTAATCTCGCGCCGCTATAGGCCTGCGATGCGCAAGCGACGATTTACTTATTAAATGTTTTTCGATATTTTATTAAGAATTATTAGACGTCAAATGATAAGTTTAACCAATATATTTCGCGTTTTAATCCGTTAATGTGTTTTGTGTGTTTCGTATTTAAATAGGTCATACCCGAGTAGGTAGGTACAGTTATTTTTATTAATTAGATAAAAGCACTTATCTATATGTCAGAAAAAGGGTACCCACAATTAGTTGTTCCAATCTAACAGTGATACATATGTCAAAAGTAAAAAATCATTTGTTCACGTAGGTAACTTAACTCTTAATTTATATTTACTACCAGTTCACAAATCAAAGGCGTATGTGACTGATTTATCTAGTTGATAGAAATAACAAAAATGCTTAATTATGTTACAAAAATTAATAATACTTATGGCTGATACGTGAAAATTTGTTCAAAATAAAATAATAAATTGGGGGGTAGTTATGTATTATCAATATGGCGAATGAACGAAAAAAGCGCGCGCCGGTAGTCGCTTTTCAGTGCCGCTCGTGCGTGTTGATTGTGAACAGATTTGATTATTGTTTAAATGACAGCCAAATAAGTTTACGGAAGATTGCTAAATATTGTCATTAAAATTTCCGCGCGTCCCGTGCTATTATTAAGAGTAATACAGAACCGTAAACTCAGTGTGCATAATACGTTTAAAAACCCGACCCATCTTATGTTTTTTCCATCCAGTTACGATGCAAACAGACGTGCTACAATAATAGTGCAATTAAATCCTAACAACCCCTGGACCGGAGGTATGTACTTAGAGTATTTACCTAGGATAGGACCTAATTAGCTATATTCTATTTAAGTGTGTATCGACCTTTTTACCGTTTTCGTCCTTATAATACAAAAATGGTTTTCAAAATCTTGTGGAAAATTATGACATTACTGTTAAAATTGCAAAACACTCGTTCCTATGTCCGTCGAACAATAAAACGTTTTACGATGGGAGTTTACCATTCTAATCGCGGAGAAACGTGAAAAAATCCACCCACAAGCGCGTGCGCACCGCGGCTCGATCAAAAAAAAGCATCGATAGTTTTATTATAATTATCAAGAGCTGTTGAAACGTATTTTTTTTTATTTATCTGCCATATCCGTCTAAAATAATTAATTGTTTATTTTATATTACACGTTTATAAAATGCGCTCTAAAAACGCTTTTAAAATGTCTAAGGCTTGTGTTAATTTTTTTTAATTTATCAATACGCCGTACTAAAGACTGTTTTTTTAAGATTTAATAGTAGTTCCATCGTATCATTGTCTTAATTATTCTTAAATTACTTGTACTTTTAAATTGTAAGGTATAACCCAAGACTAGCTTGCTAGTGGTTGTTGCGGGAATAAAAAGAACTTTAAAGGAATGGTTTACGGTACCAATATTGGTTTATGCAAACCCTAATAGTATTCATGATAAGTTTCTACATCTATACGAATTGTAAGTATTAGTATTTTGTAGGTATAGAACCTAAAATATAAGAAAGGAAATAAAAAAACTTGAACCAATGTCGTTGTGTGCAGCTCCTTGTAGATAGCGATCGTAATGATGCACCAAATATAATCGACATAGTACCAGCGGCGGAATGCCTGCACGATATTTATTTGACTTTTTTATATTTTTAACTGCGAAACATTTTCCCACGCCAATCAGTCTGTTGCACATTTTTCATTTTAAGAACTTATTTCAAGTTAAAAAACGTCTTAAAACCTTCACAAGTTTATCGATATTGAATAAGATACTTTAACGGTTTGAAACGCGATATATATCAGTTATTGGTGAACTAAATCAGACGCTTATCAGGGGCTATTAATATACTAATAAGTTTATCGATATTAAATTTTCACGTTGAACGATTTAAAACGCGATATATATAAGTTATTTACTACCTCAGTTGGATGCTCATCAGGGGCTAAAAATAGATTTCTAATGTAAAAATCAAACCTGCTACACTAGCGCCATCTCTATTTCGAAATTGATATTTCCTTGATTTAACCTTAATAGGTCCTTACAAAACTGAATTTCAGCGTCCGTCTATATCATTTTGGCAACTAACTGCAATATATATCCCGGAAGAACTGTATGTTTTTATTTGAATCGTGTCGTGTGCCATTCTTGGAATAAACGAACTTTCGTGAGTAATAAAATTATTTCATAATATGCCACGCTAATAGGATTCACTTGTTTTTAAACAGCCTTAGGGATGAATTGACTTTTTAAAACGCCTCGCGTGCGAACACAAGTAGCGTTAAGACACGCAACTAGCTAAGTGCGAGCTGATTTTAATATTGAGGCCACTAATATTTATTGGGGCCACTAAACCAACATTGTCTTCACTTTAAGAAGGTGAGAACAACATTTTGTGAAAGTTTAACATGATACAAATGATAACGTTAAAAATATTATGTACAAATAAATAATTCTTATCGATTATTATTATTATACCATTTGGTTTAATATACCCGTTTACATAATGCACTTTTAACGGTTAATATGCCAAATATGTTGGTTAAAGTTATGTTTAATTGACCCGACGTTTTGGATGCCTTACCTGTGGTCACAGAAAGACTTATTACTAAGATATTTAGCGGTTTAAATCATTAACTTTGTTATTTTAATGTGGACTACTCGCGTCGACTACAGATTAACTAACTTTACTTTACTTGCCCTTGCAAAATGGAAATAATATTAATTTCTTATCTCTGTTGTTGCGCTCGTAAAGTAAATTAAAAGACACCTTAAGGTAAAGTACTCGGCCTTTTTCTTTTATAGCTGAGTGGAGCAGACAAGAGGTGAAAGATGAATTACCGCAGCCAGTTGTCATCTTAACAAGTTACCCTGTCGACATATTTTCGCTTAAAGAATTCGGAAATCCACAAACTAACACCGGATTACATTTTACGTCTTTTCCTCATGACCCGGAAATAATTTTCAAATTCCTACCTTCTACTAGTAAAAAAAGGGGAAACATTGATTTCAGGTTAGATCTGGCTGGAAACGAAGCTACTACCCGTAATAGGCATAAATTATACACCACGCCTATTAGATATAAAACCTTTACCTATATACTATACAATACTTTATAACGATTAATTAAGTTACAATTAGTCGCACTTTTCGTGGCCACATATCTCGTCGGACAAAACACTGAATCTAAACCAACAAAGTTTATTATAGCAATCAATATATTGAATCAGATTGAGATATTCTTAAGCTTAAAGTAGCGATTATTAAGTGATGGAAAACACGCAACCGATCTTTATTTTCGTGTTCATTTAATTTAATTTTCACTTTCGATGAGTTATCATTATCTCCTCTTATTTATTGACCTTGTACAATGAAATGACGACTACATTTTGTATTTGTTTTATTAGCATGAAGTTTTAGATATTTATAATATAATATTTATAACATTTCGTTTTTAATAGTAAGCCGTAGTGTAGGTACATATAAATACACTCAAATAAAAAAATGGCTACAGTAGTACCTAGGTGTTGTTTTATTTTAGTTACTTATATCAGTAAAAAACCAACTTAATTTTCTTAGTTCTCACCGATTTTAAGATTAATTTTATTATTAATTAAGATTTATAGCTTATTATTATCATATATTAAATTCCCGTGTCACAGTCCTAAGTACCATGCTTTCCCTAAATGGCTCAACCGATTTTTATCAAATTTTATTTAGATATTCAGTTGATTTGAGAATCGGTTAATATTTATTTTCATACCCGATCTATTCTCATACTAGAGATATCGTAATATATTTTTAAATGTTGCATTGTAAAATAAATCCTCAATATTCACCCTTTTTGCAACAACCCCTATGTTTAATAGGTCTTTTAGTAGTTTTATTATTTGTAATCCCACTCGGTAACTGATCAATTATCACTTGGTACTGTATCCCTCCCAGGCGTCTACCGGTGTCAATAAAGTAATAAATGAATGTGTCTCTTTCACTGATATAATTAAAAATCGTTACATACTAAAAATAATAAACATGGCAAAACTACATTTGTCAGCTAGCTTTTACATAATATTGTTAGAAATATTCTACTGTATTGTATTTTTTTTTTTTTTGTTTATTCACTTCTAGTGACTAACACATACGAATACACCACTTAAGTCAAATAGTTATTAACCCAACTAATTATTATATTTAAGAAATTGTTCAATTCAAAATTCAAGTATTTTTTTATATTTTTTCTGTAAATTCTGGAATTCAAGTAAAACTAAGTAATACTTGAAGCGTTGCTTTTCTCGGTCGATACGACCACGGATACTCCAGAAATAGATGTGCTCTACGTTACTACCACAGAGTTAAGCGATACCTACCACACATAATGCATACAATTAGCGTGAGTAACAAGCAATTTGAATTTAGAATGCGGAGCCCGCCTTTCCGCCACGCCTATAGTATCTGATGGTTATGTAAGGCTGACCCCATGCCTCGCTTGATGACGTCCAGTAGATATGCGTATTGTAGAGCCTAATGCATATGCAAGTAACTCGCATTCAATGTTATTTATTATCTTGGACTTCCTTGTTTTACTGTACATAAATGAGCACTACGTATTTACAATCACGAACAATTTACTGTTGAATAGAATGGAGGTATAGATAGGCTATTATAACTCAAATGTTTATTGGTAGCGATGAATGTAGGTGCGATTTAAAAAATATAGTAATTTATTATGTGAAGTTACCTTAAGAGTAGTCCATGTTAAGAATGAAGGGGTTCTAAAACGGGATTGAGTTTGTTAATTTAAAAGTATGGGAGATTAAAAATTTGAGATAAAAATGGGTGATTAGAAATGTAACGCCTTGTAATTTAAATGTAGCAATGCAACCGTGTTACACTACTTCAGTTAAGTCTTATTTTTTAAAAATTAAAATTCTCATGTATTTTCGATGGTTCAGGTTTAAAATTGTACTGTAATTTTGTTCGATGTTTAGGAGACAAAATGGATTGTTTTCGTTCGTTGAATTATTTTGCTTTGAAATATTCAGCCGGATATTAAATAATAAAAGAAACTCAGAAACTTTATATACTTACAATTATTTAAAAAATGTATAACAATTTTCCTTCTTACGAAAGTGGCGGACACACAAACAAAGGGTTCACTTGTCGTTAGGTAAAACAGCCATATAATATCTAAAGAGATGTGCCGTCGACCGATTTTGGCTTTGGATATTAGGATATTCACAGACTGGCACGCAACGCCATTGAATTTGACGCTTTTTCATCTGTATACCGGACGGAATTTCGTTAGTCCTACCAAATATTTTAAAATTAATGTATTTCCTAACGAAGTATGTTTCAGAAAAAATATAAATTGATTAGAAACATGTCGAACCCGGCGGGGATCGAACCTAGAACTATGTCTTTGTTTTTGCGATTACACAATAAAAACGTGGTTTATTGAAAGTAATAATATTTTCAATAAACGTTTATTGAAATTATAAATGCCAACCCCCATTGTAATAACCAAATGAATCACTAAACCTGACGGTCGTCTTCGCAGCATACAATTACATGTCATATATCGACAAATCGCTGTCAAATCGATCACGTTCGTCGCCGACTTGTAATTTGCCCACAGAGGTCGCTAGGCTGACCTGGGATACTAATTCTTCCCACGAGCCTTTTTTTGTATAGTTTTCCCCCAGAAGGGTTTCGTGGAGTTCATTGGACAATAGATATGAATAATCAAAGTGGACCGTCTAGCGGCCGTGTCAGCAACTCAAAGACTACTGAACTCACGACAATACAATCTACCCTAATATTATAAAGCTGAAAGTTTGTTTTATTGAACGGTATGTATAGTATAATTATTATTGATATTGGTTAAACTTGTTTGAGAATTATTTTTAACTACGGCCCGACGTTTCGGATGCTTTGCAGCAGCCGTGGTCACGGGGAGACTCAAGATGGAGGATGTCCGGCGAAGTTGGTATTTGACGAAACTGGCCGGGTCCTTGCAGAATTGACTCATGGTGTCTTCGCTTCTGCCGGTGTACTGTTTATTGAAATCCAGAGTTTTTATTATGAGATTTGAGGCGTCATCCCTATTGAAATTTCGGTGTTTTTTAAATTCAAACAGGGAGGACAGCTTCAAACTAAAGTATATCGCGTTTTAAACCGCAGTGCTTTGGTATAAAACATCACGCTGCGAAAACAGTTCAAGATACCCAAAGAATATGTTTTTAAATGATCTAAAAAAAGTATACGGCGCTATATGTCTATTTTTTAAGATTAACTTGCAGGAACGACGAACTGAAACAAAACAAACAAACAAACTCTTCAGCTTTGTATATTAGTATAGATGAGTCACAACTTACCTCTACATACGTCTCTACCTATCTAATAACATCTATTAGCGTAACCCCAATCTGTCTACGTATTGTTCCATTAAAATTCCTATTACATTACGTACCCCGAAAAAATGTATTACTAGTTAATCGACCAACATTATATAGAGGCAAAACCAACCTGTAATAAAGGAAATAAAAGCCCGGCGTGAGAAAATCGCCGTCGGCGCAACAGTGACTCCATTTTGTATGATATATTGCCTTAAACGTGCCATTTAGCGCTCGCGCATCCATCCCAAAGTATAGTGGGGTAAATTAGAAAAAAAAATGTAAACAACATTGTACGAATTCAATAATTAGATTAAGTTTATAATGAGGGGGTAGGTTGCGGCGACGGCGAGACGTGTTTCGCCTACCCGTGGCGCCTGGTGGCGGGCCTTTTGTTTTAATTACCGTTCTGTGGTCGCCTGGACCTTTGTGCTAGCCGAAAATTGACCCTAATTGGCAGTAGGCTGAAACGAATCAAGCGGTTGGGGGCGGAGGAGCGTTATAAGTATTCTGGGATTACGTCGTTTTTTCAGTTCGCCCTGGTTGGAGGGACAGAGTTAAGGAAAAGTATCTTATTATATTGGGAATCAATAATGATGTGATATTAAAGAAAAATTATTAATTAACCAAAGATAATATAGGACGACAGCGCATCTTGTTTAAATGTTATATTTATTTGTTTATTTGTACATAAAGCATTGACAACAAAAGCCAAAACAGCAGTATTTATGTGGGAATCTTATCGATGAAATGCAAACATCTTTCTATATTACTATATACCAGGGGAGAATGGATTCAATCCAATTACTCCCTTGTTTACTGCGGCTTATGCTCCTGACAAATACATTCGGTCTCATGGGCATCAACTTTTGGCCGAAACGCGATCCTGTACAACACTACGCCAGCTTTCGCGCATGATATCACTACTCAACAAATTTCTTAATTCTGCACCAGAATGTGACATATTTGTGTCAGGGTTGGGAAAGTTAGGAGATGAATGTTAGATATAAATTCTTAGCTATAAGTTAGTCTTAAGGCAAATATCAATAGCTGTAATTAAATAAATAAACAACCATCTCAAGTGAGCCAGAGCCATGCTTGACTGTCCAACTTTATCATAACAGAAATCAAGTAAATTTTCGAAACCTTTCATATGTCTCACATATAATTATCTAAGTTTAAAATATTTGTTTTACATCCGCGAGAGTTGAACCGGCATATCAACAGCGTTTCTGCAACAGCATGCAATACGTTTTTTTTTCGTTATATGACGTCAATTTTCTTAAATAAGTCTGTTTGTTTCTTGTTTATATATCCGGAACTAAATTTCAGTTCTCAGATTTTGTTGTACCTGGAAATAGGCACAACGACAAGAAACGAGTCCTAATTATAATACCAGCTCTAAGCTTGAACCGAAATGAACTAGTTGAGTTCCCAAGCTATTTGAAATTCGTGACGTCACAGTATCAAAGATAAAAGATACAAAATACCTCAACAAACGACGCCTGTACTTATATTAAAATTCCTCATTTCAGACATTATGATTACGAAGTGGCGTTCCAGAGAAATACCAGAGATTCATTCACAATATTACTGCCTGATCGAACCGAATAATTCGGTAAACGCTTGTAATCACTCTTGGGTTATCATAGTGTTTATATTGAACGGTGCTATTACCATCTCTATACCATTTCTTTGTGAAATCATTTTGTTTAATGGCTCAGGGGACTGGGATGTGGAATGTCTACATTATAAGAAAGCTGCCTTTTTCAATGGTTAATATTGGGAACGAGGTTCAGAGTTCGAATCCCAAACGATTAATAGATTCGGTAGACGACTGATATAAATATCAAAAACGGGGTTTTGTGATTTAGTCTTGAAATATAGACATACTGCCGGCGACAATGTTTTTTGACTATTTCAAGTAGTATGTATAATTCTTTTCTACGACTTTTTTAGGCAAAAACGACGAATCTTCGTTTCTGTTTTCTTACATGTCCTACCGTTCTTCCCGTCTTTTGGTTGAAAGCTGATTTCTCATAGCTTAAAGCCTGAAACAGAACATTGGAACAATAAATAAAACAACACTGAATAATTTTTCAATTCGAATCAACAGTTCCAGGGGTTAGCGCGTTCAAACAAACACTTCATTTTATAAAATTGGTATAGATAATCAAGGCCGATATGGTTTTAGATCTCTTTATGATTGAATCAATTTATCAATATCCCACAGCTGGACTCAGAAGATGTTTACATCCTGGAGGGTTTTAAGGGCTGAAATTCAACATACTGTAGAGGATTTACTGTTATCTTCAACGCAGGATTATCGATTACCTTTCGTATATTATTAGTGATGTTACTTTCTTCTTTCTATATCAACATGACATTTTCGCTAAGCACTTCAATCATAGGAACAATTTAATCCCATTAAGTACGTGACTAAAGTTTCACTCGCCACAAAAAACTGGATAATCCCACGGTAAAGGCCGAAGGCCGAAACGCCTCCAAAACTAGCCCCGAGCAGAACGGTAGACCCACTGAAGCAGCCAACATACAGGCTACAGACGAAAGAAGCTCAGGAGATAAAAGTGACGGTGCTGTACCCGTTGATGTTTACGATAATGATCCAGGTTTAGGGTCAACGTACACAAGTCTCCGCGAAGTAACTGCCATCACTACCATAATTCCTATAGTGTTCTTACATTTTCTTAGTAAGGTGTGGGCATCCTTTGTCAAAACTGCATGTAGTGAAATAAAACAGGTTTTAGACTCCATTTAGTTTTGATAACGAGACGTTTATAAGCCGTAACGCGTCACGTAACGAAACGACAAACGCTTCCACAAAACTTCTAACATGTATATACATATCATGTAAGAAAATCCCCTTCTTTCTTGTGGGACATAGAGCAATCAGATTGCAAGTAGTGGATTGGTGGTGCGAAAACTTGATAGAGAAAAACAAAGAGAGAGTGGGAAAAGATTGGAGAAACATTTGCAACGTAAACATACAGTGCGCATATAATTTAATACGTATTTTCAACACTAACGATTTAAAACGTGCCCGACTTTTCGGATGCTTTGCATCCACCACGGAGGACCTCTCCCACCCTGTGTCTCCCCGTGACATAAAGTTAAAAGTAATTTATTTATATTCAGACACATACCATTCTTGCATTGTGTCGTTTCGGTTGTAGCCTGTGTGCGGTGTTCTTAACCTGTTCGTCCGCGAGATTGGTGGAGGAGGTCGCACGCAATCCAAGCATTCAGAGCACGTGGGAACCTAAATCCGAGGCGGGCAGCCCTCGGGCGGAGCAGTTGACGATCGTTGCGATAAATATATTCGACATTAGCGGGCACAGAGCAAGCTTCGGCCCCGATTTATGTGAGACTGTCGAACGGAAATTGTTTTATGGTATCCACGCATTGGTGATAGTTGCTATTACCTTAGCTTAGGATACTGCGAACTGTAAATGTCATGTGACGTAACACATTTTCACCCATGGGTCAAAATTATTAAACTTTAAATTGTCTTTAAATCAAAATTAGTAATAACTTGTCACAAATTGTTCTAATACATGCCAATTCGGATTAAATTGTAAATATTATAATTCTATGGCATACGTTTTTCTGCCGTTTCAGTATTTTTTTTTAATGGGGTTATTGTAAAAACAAACCACCAAATAATATAATCTTATTAGCGTGATCCTGAATGTAGATTTGAGTAATTACAATATCTTAATATCGTAATAGGTATCTTATATTTTTCTATTTTTTTTTATTTTTTGTTAATTACTGCCTGTAGTTTACGTGAGTAGTACACATTTAAATAAAACACTTTGATGGTTTAAAACGCTAAACTTGGCCTTAGCGTAGTTTTTACGTTGACGTCAGAGACATCCTCCATCTTTAGTCTCCCCGTGACCACGGCTGCTGGAAATCATCTGAAACGTGGGGCCGTAGTTAAAAATAAATTTTCAAGTAAGTTTAACTAATTTATATCGCCTTTTAAGCCGTTAAAGTGTTTTATTTATTTTTATTTTAACCAAGATCCGGCGTTTCGGAAGCTTTGAAGTCCACTCGTGACCACGGTTACTTAAACAGTTTTATTTAAGTACATACTTAAATAAAGCATTAACCGTTTAAAACAAGCAGTAACCAAAATACATATTTTACCATTTCTAATTATTTTGTTATGTTATTATAAGTATTCTATTTTTAAACAAGTACTGACCTCTTAAATATCTATCGTAACTTGTAACTACTCTGTTGACTTTCCCAAACCTCAGGGATCCAGCCCGAAGGCGAATTCCTAAAAAAGCCGGGTCAAATGTCGAACAATTTATTGCCTCCACAGTGGGGCCCAACCGTTTGGCTTTCGGCGTTCTTTGGGAACATCCGCGAAACCTCTAATTAGAAGGATTATGAAAATATTCACACAGGTGCGTGGCTCGACTCTAATAAGCATCTTGGCTCCGGGCGAGTCGTGATGCGCTTAACGTTCTGGGTGTTACTGGGACAGGTGATCATCGGTGTTTTTTGGATCTCGTCTATGATCCTTTGGTAAAGTCATACCATTATCATCTTTACAGAGTCTGTTGCATTTTACTGACGTCGATGATGGTCGATAGCGTTGTAGATTAGACACAATAACAATAATCAATTAAATACTGTCTGTAGTTTACGCGAGTAGTACACATTTAAATAAACACTTTAATGGTTTAAAACGCGATATATTTCATTTAAACTTTAAAAAAAATATTTTTAACTATATATAATTTTTAAGTGACTTAACTTTAATAATCAAATAATTAAGAATAAGTTAACTGATATATTTCGCGTTTAAACTGTTAAAGTACTTTCGAGAAATTATAACATTTCCTAGTCTTTTAGTCATACATGTTTTATGTTGTACATATTATAATTCTAAGTATTTATGTTATTATGTCTATGTTTGTACAATAAAGAGTTTTTATTATTAACTTTTGAAGCATTAAAATAGAACACAAGACGTCCTTCCTTATCACACAATCTTAGCACGCGACATTGCCATTAAAATTTTATCAGACTACGAAAATACTATGAACGGTAGTTAAGAGCACCTATGACTTTTATCTTAATAATTTATCACTTACACTGTAACGCGTATGATTAACGTGTAATATAAAAGTCGTGATGTAAATTCCTCACGAGGCGTCCAAAGGATGTCTCAAACATGGTCGCAACAAGAACCTCTAACTACATCAAATACGTTATTTCCAAGGAGATAATTCGACAAAATTTTATTCTCATAGAAACGGTAATTGTAACATAATCATGAAAAATATAATGTCGCGGACATTTTGTTCATAGATACCTAATTTAAAAAATAATGAAGTAATTATTGTGCTATCTTAAACCGTTTTCGTAGCGCACCCAACGAAAACGCTCAAAGACATTTTTCCCCATTTTTCCACATTTCCAAAGATTATATATTTATTGCAGCCTAATATTTTACAGGCTAAAGCATTCCTCGATAAATCCTCCCACCAACTTTAAAAGTCGCGGACAAATTTAGATCATTTAAAAAATAATTATATACTCTTTCATTAAAAAAAAATGTTGTTATCTTGAGCCGTTTTTGCAGCACACGCACCGGATTCCCTCAAAGATGAATATTTTTCCTCATTTTTTCCACATATTCTTATATTTAGCTCTTGTTTTATTTATATATAGCCTTTCTGAAGTTAGTAAACAAAAAAAAATCAGCCTTATAATTTTAGTAGTAGTAGTGGAAATCCCGTTTCCCCTCGTGGGGCATGGGGCGAACACATTTCTGTGTCCGTTTCACTGATCGTTTTTTTTATGTAGAGGCAAGTAGTTGATCAGACTTCTGTGCCCTGCCCGACGGAAACAATTTTTTACTGTTTCCCCGGGATTCGTACCCAGGACCTTAACGCAATGCTTGGCGACACGTTAAACCATTTAGCTTCAGAGGCGGTCAATTTTAGTAGGTACATATGTAGCGTTAATTTGCATGAATGTACATTAAGTACAGAAGTATAAATAGTAATTTAGCGCTTGCAGACTAAAATAAATAAATAGAACATAAAACGTCATTTTAAAACAAAACGCAACATTTTAGGGCAACAAAAAATCGCTAGGAGTTTGCTGTTAGATCATTTCTCACAACTAATCGCTCAGTCAAAACGAACATGCTAATTAAGTAAAATTTACAGTGAAGTAAAATTGGAAGCCGATTTTTTTGCATCGTAAAATACAAAGGAATAACGAAATTCGCAAACTTAACCGCCAGTGATCATTCATAAGATCGCACAAAAAATTGATGGTTGCTCTGGTTATAATGACGGTGGTCTGATACACAGTTGCAAAGTGTTTGGGATTTACGTTCATAGGAAAGCCAGCTCATTCGAGACATGGCTTCGAACCATTAAACAACTACGTACAAACTGTAATAATCCTATGTTATTGCACATGGATGCGTTATGTATATTAAAATTGTATAATCTGTTTAAATAAAACACTTTAACGATTTAAATCGCGAAATATTAGTTAAACTTATTTGAAAATAAATTTCACTTCGGCCCAACGAAACGAATGAAACGTGACCACGGCTGCTGCAAAGCATCCGAAACGTCGGGCCGAAGTTAAAAATCAGTTTCGCGTTTTAAACCGTTAAAGTGTTTTATTTAAATGTATACTACTCGTGTAAACTATATACAGTATTTACTAATATCTAATTAAAAAAACACGACACGGACGGGACTTGAACTGGCATCCAGAGAGTTCCGCGCTGCTTTGTGCCGTGCTTACCTGTTTGATTAAAACAAAACGCGCCTTGGATGCTGGTTCAAGACCGGCACGTGTCTTTTTTTATTAAATAAATTATTTATTTATAAAAGACTATGTTGAATAATAAATATAATTGTATTTATTACAGACCAAAAACCTTTTTGTATAAAAAAGAAGTGTTATGCAAAGAAATGTCTTGTAAAACTTTATCTTTCACATGATGGCACGGTTACTTGATCATCCACACGGATCGCTGTGTTTCAATTTTTTTTTCAATTTAAATATGTTTTTAATTTACGTTTTATCTTACAGATGAAAAATACCTCCGCACTATATTAGGTACAACAACTGTTCCGAACTTTTTCCGGTTTAAACTGTCTAGCTATCCTAGCTAGACAGTTTAAACCCAAAAAATGTTTCAATTCTTTCTTTTTTTGTACGAAAATAAACAAATTTAGAATTCACATGATTGTGAAATGTCATGTAACATTCATGCACGATGCGCAGTCGACCTTATTCGGCTTTCGACATACTAAATTCAATTGAATATCTACTGTTTGATAATCAAGTACTTAAGTGTACCTTTACCGTAGTTTAATGTATGACGAATTATATTATCATCAACGGATGTATAGCTCCATGTGGGCCCTACCCTCCTCCAGTCGTCACCGCCATCGTGACCTAGTCTAAGATTGCAGATTCGTAGTTACACTTATATATTTGACAACACAAATCTTACAATAAACACCTTGTATTTAAAAAAAAACTTTTAATGGATTAAATCGAAAAACGTATTATTTACAAATAATGTTAACTAAGCCCTACCTTAATTTTTACTTTGCCCCTCGCGACTACGGCTGCTTCGAAAGATCCGAAATGATGGGCCATAGAAATGTGTTCGCTCCATGCGGGGAAACGGTCTACATTTACACCCAAAATAGTAAACTTGTAAGTTTTTACATAAAACACTTACAACGGTTAAAAACGTAGTATATTAGTTAACTTATTTAAATTTACTTTAAGACGCGACATTAATACCTTATACATTTTGCGTTTTAAACCGTTAAAAAGCGATTTATATTGTTGTTTTATAAATGTTTGCTACTTGCGTAAACTATAGACAATACTTAATATGTAATCTTCGTCAATTTATTTCAGAAAATAAATTTAATTCTTCTCTCAGTAGAGCAGTTCAAAATGTGGCTGTGATTCCAAAAATGGCGATATAATGATTGGTTTCAAAGATTAGTTTACGGCGTATCAAAGACCGTTTCGTGGCGCCTACAGACGCCACCTCCAATTTCTGTTATTTAGTAAATTTAATTAAATTTGTCTCAAATCATTTGAAATGGTGAAAAAAAACGGCCTTATTATTACAAAATATAAAAACTAATAAAGCTTTTGGCCCTAATAAAATTAACCGTAAATACGGTCGTTTAAAATTGAATTATTTATCTTCAAAGATTACTTTAGCATACGTACCTATGTGAATTTTGACGTAAAGATATTTATGAAATTAAGTTTATAAAGATAATTTTTTAATATTGTTTTACATGGGATAAGCCCAGTGCACTTTCGAATTAAACTTACTATGTGATTCCGTGATTCGAACTTAGAACTTCGTACCTTTAAGCCAATGACAAGTAACACAATAAGTGCATAAAAATTAAATGGAGGATTAATATATTCAAATAAAACACTTTTAACGGTAACAGTAACTTATTTACAATCCATATTTACTACGGCCCAACGTTGCCAGTGCTATGTAGCATCATTACGACAAAACAGTTGGAGCTAGCGTAGCAGATTTGACTTTGACATAAGGGACACATTCTATCTTCAGTCCCCCAGTTACCACTGCTGCAAAGCATGCGAAACGGCAGAGTAGCCAAAATAAGTTAACTAATATATTTTACGTTTTGAACTATTAAAAGTGTTTTATTTAAATACCGCTGGCGTGAGTAGTTCACGCGAGCAGATGATACTTATAGATATAATTTACTAGCGTCCCGCTCCGGTTTCGCTCGGGTACAATGCTGATACTAAACACTATAGAAAAACTATGAACGTTCCCCTTGAATCACTTTAACTGTTTAAAAAACAGTAGTTTTCATTTATTAAGCGTACATAGGGAGAGAAAAAGCGACTTTATTTTATACTACGTAGCAATATTCAAAAAGTCCTTAAACATTTCGAAAGTCCCCGCCTACGTCATCATCTCCCCAATAACAATTCATTGTACGTCATTGTTACCAAAATTGACACATAAATCTCTGTTTCGCACAATCAAAACGTCACGAGGCACTCATTAAATCTATTAGATGGCCATTTCGGGTCAAAAGCAAAAAAATACACAGGAGGCAACTCCGACAATAATATCCAAAAAATACTGCAAATTTCACGTCATAAAACAATTATACTCCGTATCAAACCGACCTGGCCTATTATAACCGCATTTGGCCCAAATCCTATTTAATAATTTGAAACCGCAAGCGCACAATTTGATGCTCAATAATTATACGTTATGTGACGCATAGAACCCTTTTCTATTTACCTGCTTTTATTTAGAAACTGACGGGTCTAATTTCGATTAAGAACTCTGGCTAAATCTATCGGATTTAATTGTTCCAGTCTATTATTAAAGCAATTACGAGGCAAATATTTTGTTTATATGTAAATCTCGGTGATTATGCGCACGCGATGTTAACTTAATTCATATAATAGATCTAATTGACGCTTTAAAATACGATTCTAGTGTTGTTATGCTTCCATAGTTTGTAAAATATTTTTTTATTTTAATATACTTTGGTAATTAAATTAAGACATTCTATGATAATTGAACTTACAAAAGATGACGAAAAATAAAAACAAATCATATTTTTTACGTAAAACATTGTATTGTCCGCACTTTTAGCTATAAATTATTTCATGAAATGTTGAGATGTGTAATGTAATCTAAATAGTTTCATTGAATGTTGTTATGTCTGTATGTACACATTTAAATAACACTCTTAACGGTTTAAAACACGAAATGTATTAGTTGATCTTATGTACAAATTATTTGAATTTGACCTGACATTTCAGATGCTTTGATGCAGCCTTGTCCCCGTGACCGCGTTAAAATAATTTGCAAATAAGTTTTACTGACACATTTCGAGTTATAAACCGTTAAAAGTGTTTTATTTAGATATGGAGATATTTGACTATCATTATACGAGATTCTATCGGGAAAACCCTACGTATAAACCACAAAATATTACAATACAGTAGTTTGAACCGAAAATGGTATGCAATAAGATTTTGTTTCGTGTAGCACTCACTTCTGACGTGAGCGGTGAGACTAATTCTACCTTGTCATAGGCTTGTCAATTTTTAACGGTTTTTGACAGGAGGGTATCAACTTGTTTTGAGTGACGCCGGTATTACTTAACGTAATATGAAAATGTTACCACACTACTTATCTATTTGGTCCAGCATTGGCTTTAAGCCTCATCTCTCGGTGTAAAAATGTCAATGACAATCGTTTGTTTGTGTATTTTAACTACTGCAAAAAGCGTAGGGGAAAAGCTGGATAGTTATTCATCTTAGAAAAAAGCTTAACAAAACAATTTTTTTTTCTACTGTGGCGTTAGTAATTGCTCGTTCTGGTTCGATTTCTTGAAGACATTTTGTTAATACTATTTTTCTCTCTTAATTCTTCCATGGCAAGTGTTAAGTTTTCTTCTGTCCAGTCAATGTGGTGTGGCACTATGGCTGGTTTTCTGGCTTGTAGCAAAGAGGGTTTGTGTTTATCTAGAAAAAAAAAGGTCCAGAAACAGTTCAGTAGATATTTATTGTTTGTGTATACGTTAGTTTGACGTTATAAAAAAAAACATCAAATTAAAACCAAATCTGTTCGAATTGAAAAATCCTTTTAATGTTGATTGGAGCATCTTTCGTGGAAGACTAAAGGATTCATCACATCACGCTACAAGTAATAGGAGCAAAAAAACAGACAGAAATGTGGAAAAAACTGGCAAAATTTTGCGTCTTGGGTTTCCGTCGCGTGCTTTGCAAAAACGATTCAAGATACCCAAAAATATATATGTAAGATTGATTCCTCTATAAATTATCGCAAAAAATGTCCTCAACTAACGTCATCGCTAACAGTTGTAATTGAAGAGAGAAGGAGGTTTACTAAAACTAATTTTGACGCCTAAAATAACTATTCTACGCGGACGTAGTCGGACACATCTAGTTAATGCGTACAAACCATTTTCTTCCACCTTCATTTTCGTTCCATTCGTCCTCCGATTTGTTTTGCATTTAGAATAGAATAGAAGCTGTTCAGAAAGAACACAAGACAAAGAAAAGAATAGAATTACAAATGAAATATTAATTGAATAAGTGCATTTAAACAAATAAAATAGTTGTCTTCGAAAAGAAGTCTGCCAAACGTTGAATGCGTTGAGAGTTTCATTTTTATTCATACCGTAAGTCTAAAATAAGTAAAATGAGGAGTTTATAAAACATAACTTATACTTTAGTTAAATTTGCATTCTATCATCCGTTTTTCTCGAGGAGTAACAATATACACATAGCCGCGAGTCACACCGTTTATATATTAATATTCAAATGTGAGGTCGGGCTATATTTCAGTTGAGTGGGTGCGACTGGGACCCTAATTGGCCCAAATGAACCTATTATAGCGATGATTTGTGGATTGGCAGCCGTCAATCAATCGGAGTTGCGTGAGTCCGGCGCGTGCGACTCGCGAGGATTTTTAAAACATTAATACGACTTTAACCACGTGAACGGACGCTTTTTTAAACCCACTTTATTCTCTAGTTTTAAATAAACCTAAAAAAAAATAATTTCGCATTGCAGTATAGCTAATTATCGACAGATCGTAAGTTCGATTCACAATGGGTATATTTTTTTTGGTACATTCTATTAAAACCGTTGTACGGTTTGAAACTCTATAATATTAGTTATTTTTTACAAAATAGGTATTTTAACTACGATCTGTGGGTTCGGATCCTTTGCAGCAGCCGTGGTCATGGAGTGACTGAAGTTTGATGATGGACGGTGTCCCTACTGTCAAAAATCTAGTCTTGCTCCGAGACGTTACTGCTTAAGCAGTAACGTCTGGTCGTAGTTGAATAAATTAAAAATATGCTACTACGTTCTTAATCGTTAAACATATTTTACGTAAATGTTTCTGATGATAAATTTATAATACTTCTCAAACACTTTGGATTTCGTCTGAAAATCTTGAGCTTCGATGGGTGGAAGATAATCGCAATTCCGTCCGATTCACGAAAAATATATTAAATCTATATGTCAGTTTCAGTCTGGGAATTTCTTTGTCGAAAACTAAATCGATGGCATTCAACGTAGAGATATTATGTGGCTGTGCTATTTTAGCTATCTTGTATCATTTTTCGCCATAAAATAATTCAAATAATACTAAAGATATATAGACATACACACAAATCACGCCACTGTTGTTTACCTATGACTGTTTATGTATAAATATCAAAAGTCATAGGTGAACAATAAAATAATTTAATGAAGATTACTCGCCCGCAGCCAAACGTCAAGTAGCACAACTCAAAACAAAGGATCATTATTTGGAAATTTATTACACTTAAGATAATTACGGCCGTTTTTACTGCGGTTTCTGATAGAGATTTATGTTAGCTGTGAGCTACACTTTTTATGTGTAATCAAAAAACAATAAGGTGACTAGTCTCCCGTAGGACGGTGGTAACTTTTAAGCCAACAAAGGTGATATAAAAGTTTTGAAGGCTGGTATAATTTCACAATTGTTATGGTAGAAAAGGAGACACTAGTACGGGGTACACTTCACGGAAGATGAAATACGCCAGCCATATAGCAGCTCAACAAGATGCGCTTTTGAAATCGGCTTTGGCTTTCATATTTTTTATAATCGTTAAAATGTTTTAAAACGCAAAATATACCAGTTGTTATTAATTTAATTACAATTCGACGTCGTGTTTGATCAAAATGTGTGCTATTCGCGTAAACTACAGACAAATACTAGCATATAAAAAAAATCTATAAATACTACTTTCACCTATTAATTTTTTATTTAACATGAGGCATGTAAACACCTGCGTTTTTTTGCTTTAAAATAAATTGTTATTGTATTAAAATATCAAATAATTGATCTATCCGCCATACATCTTCGCTACTATGGAACCGTAAATTAAATGGTGAAATAGAACAGAACTCCTTGAATTAACGCCGATAAATCAATAGAATGCGTTAATAAATCAACGAAATCGTCAGCGCGCAGGCGCACGTCAGATAAAATAACTTGAAATATGGCGGCAGAGTCCTTCCAAATTCGAATTTAATCACACCGAATTGGTATTAATTGGGGCAAAACGAAAAAATGAGCGATTATCGAAGTTTCGGGATAACCTCGCAATAGTCATGGGAAAATTGTTGTATGGAATTCGATCTTGTCTGCGTTTAGCCCTCAATCAGAAGATTTTGTGCAATTTTCATTGACTGCTAAATTGTGCCCGCGCAGGGTTAAATGTAGCATCTGTCAAACCCGTTCGTGCGTTCGAGGTAATCTAAACCAATCTACTATCCGTTTACAGAATCTAAATAATTGTTCTGGGAAGGGTTAGGCAGGGAGTTAATAGTGTTAGGTAAGTTTACGCCAGCAGAACACACTTTCAACAGTTTTAAACACGATATTAGTTACATTACTTATAACTAGGACCCGAAATTTTGGGTGCTTTGCAGTGCAATGCTGGAGACTGCTCATTTAATTAATTAAGTATAAGTTTGCTTATGTTTTTCACTGATGCCTATAAATTTTCCATTAAAAGAAAGTTTAAAGTTAAAATAAAAACAAACTAGATCATATATACTTAGTTGAGGTAGTAAATTATTATTGCACAATGTTATCTCGGAAGCCCGTAACATCTTTCGATTTGAATACCTAATGGAAAACCTAATTAACCTATGTGCAATTTTATTTCTTTATACTCAATTTAATTTTTATTTACTTTTAAATTTATTTTCTGGTTCTGCTTGATAGAATTTAAATAGGTAAACGTAGGATTTAAGTCATCAATATTATTAGTTCCTCCAGGATTCAAACCTCGGCCCTCAATTTTATTTAAAGCATGAAGCATTAAGACTATTAAAAATTCTCAATCAGATATAAGTTAGGTCATATTCAACTACATATATCTATACATATATGTATTGTACATATAATTATCTTAAACTTAAAACAGATGGTAAAACGTTACCAGTAGCGACATCCCATCGTGACAAATGACATATTAAAGTTCAAGGAACGTCCACCAGATGGCGCGTTGACCCAATTATTATATGATGCTCAAAAATTTGTTACTAATTCCTGTGTATTAATTTATTTTACTTTAAAATATAGTAACTTAAAAGTTTTCTTCTAACAATTTGATCGTTTAAAAATATTTTGTTCTATTTATTATTGAAAATTGAATATTTAATTTCACATAAAAATGTAAACAGTATTGTATTTTAAAACACAGGCAGATCTCAAACCCACGACTATAGCGCACTGTTGTTCTATCAATAGATATTTCATTAACACATAAAACTATATCAATATAAATATTAATTCTACTGATCTACAACTTTATTTTTCACTTCAATGTTATTTTTTCCTTCTTTCAGTCGTGTTATGAAAAATATGTCCTCAATGCTTGATCTACCATTAATATGACTATAATTCTACTAAGCAATATTATTACTACTACTAACTAATTACTAATCTATATTACCTATATTTTATCACAATGTTACAACATTGATGAGTAAGAGCGAACCGCCACCAACAATTTCAGATAATTGCCAAAACTTATCGTCAACTCACTGTTTCTAAAAAATTATTAGATCACCATTTTTTGAACAGAAATGGGCGATAACATTATAGGTTTTAACGAAGTTATTGTATTTTACATATTATTCACCCTATATTCTTTTAAATAAAACACGTTGTAACGGTTTAAAACCCGAAATATAATAGTTAAATTATTTACAATTTGTTTTAACTACAGCCCGATGGTACGAAATCGCCCCCATGATCACTGCTGCTGCAAAGCATGAAAAACGTCAGGGCATACTTAAAAGTAATTGTAAATAAGTTCAGTAATATATATATGCGTTTGAAACCGTTAAAAGTGTTCTATTTAAATGTGTACTGTCTACGTTACTGTCTTTTAAAATTATAGGAATAGTTTGAGTAGTTATAAGCAATTTCAAATAGAATTACTTTCTTCTTTTAGTTTTTTTGTGAGTTAGTGAAATAATATGTGTATTTTTTTTTATAATCGTATTACGCTAAATCTGATTAACTAAGGAATGTGTCAAATCTAACGATTACGTTGATTATTTTTGTATATTTAATGATCTAATGAACATTAACTCGTCTCGTATAATAATCATTATATTTTAAACTGATGTGGACTAATTTAGTAATTTCACCTTTGACATAGAATTTTAAATCCGAAAGATTTTTTATCGATGACGTCACGTCGATAAATAAAATGAAACAACGAAATAATTGTACGATGATTTTCTTAATTGTATTAGCCTCTTAAATTAACTTAAGCTAAACTTAACTAATATTTACAAAATAATCCACACTTAAACTACAGTGAACATTCTTCGTCATAGCCCTAATTTGGAATTAACTTATTAACGGTAATACTTTTGGTAACTTCAGTAATCTAACCTAAGAGAAACTATCACAATAAATAAATCTCTATGAAACATAACAATTTAAACGATAATCAGTCTTTCAAAAGATCGAGCCTTCGCGGAGATAATCCAAGTGATTTGAGAGCTTTGGAATTTAAGGAGTACCTAAGAATAAAATAATACTGAAACTCCTAATAGAACAAGTGTCTTTGGTAGAAAAGGTACTCGGTAGATTAATAAATAACTTGTACGAGCGACTGATTTTAACTAACGTTTCATAATGTCTTCTATAGAAAACCCTAAAGGCCTTTTCGGTGCCTCGACTGGGGAAGGCTGCGACGCAAGCTGATACGCTTGCGGCGGTGGCGACGGCTTCTGCGATAGATCTAATAGGGGACTCTCGGAGGCTTGACTGGTCGAAGACACCTCTTGGCATCCCTCGAGGTGTTCCAGGTGGTGTTTATTCGCGTCACTGTGCGTCAACAGGTGCGTCTTCAGATTCGATCTCTGGTTGAAACTTTTGTTGCAAACCGGGCACTTGTGTGGTGATTCTTCCATGTGAAGGATCTTGTGGACTGCCAACGTCCTTGACTGACAGAAGCCCTTACCGCATTCGGTACACTTAAACGGCTTTTCCTTCGAATGAATGTACCTGAAAGAATAGAGAAATAAGATTAATTAATGTAATACGTTCACTATACCAATATTGTTTGAATTCTAAGAGTGCATTATTGATTAACACTATCGTTAAAATAAAATATGGCACGTAATTTGTTCGTCGGAGCAACGTGAAAATGGACGCGGACAGAACCGGTTCGAGCGCGTGCGGCGTCGCGACCTCACAAAAAGTTTTAGTTTAATACGCTTTTTTAACTTTCTTGTCGCGAACGTTAAAAACCAAACAAAGAGCTCTAGGTTATAACGGAATAGCTTACCTGTGATCTCTAAGATGATCCTGACGTCTGAAGGCTTTTCCACATATATCGCAAGAGTACGGCCGCTCGTCTGTGTGCGTCCTCTCGTGAATCAGCAGGTTGTAAGACTTGGTGAATTGTCGGTTGCAGTATTTGCATATAAACTGCTTCTTTGGTCTGGTCCCCGCGACTCCTGGTCCGCGCATCGGAGTCGGGTTCCGTCCAGGCATTCTTTGGGCCATCGGGTATCTGAGCGAATGGTGGTATAGAGCGGCGTTCCTTATCCACTGGTTGACGAGCATAGCGTGGTACGGTGCGGATGGAGGTAGCGATGCCACTTGAGGCTGGACGTAAGGTGTGGGATAGTTGTATGGGACTTTGTCGTAGGAGTATGGAGCCTGCATGGGTCTGTAGTTGGGGTATTGGGGCGCTGGCCAGGTCTGATGCCGGGATACGACTACCGCTGGTGGGGTGTCGTCGGTCGGCGTGTGGGGCGGTGTCGGCAGAGGCGGTGATGGTCTTTCGAGCTTCACCAGCGCCTCAAGTGGAAAATCGGGCGGATAGCCTAAGGAAAGAAAATAAAAATTAAATTTTGGTATAATTATAGCGAAGTAAATATTATTGAAAATAAAAAAAATTATTGCATGTTAACCTTATAAAAAATCTAAACAATGTGTTGTTAGCCACTTGTTATATAAACATACGAAAGTTAAAAAACAAACATATACTAAAACACGAACAAGTATATAATTAAAATTAATCTGTTAACTGTAATCTTCATAAACAAACGACGTATTGTAAATAATTATCACATTCAACGCTGTAAAAAAGATACTACAGAGCCGAATACTTCGCGCCTATAAAGCTAAAGTCAACAGTCCACAAAACTCACTGTGATTATCCTCAATGATTTCTTCTTCTTCCTCTTCGATGTTGATATCGTCGGAACTGTCCACACTGTACGCCTTATCCATTTCCATAGTTCAATCCACAGTAAAACACTACACTGACACTGTCACCAAACCGGTTCGACTGACAACCGGCTTGCTAGAGCGCGCGATGTGTTATGGGCTTGTGTGCGTTCGTTATCGGGGCTTGTGTTGGAGCGTCGGTGGGGATAGATCAAAGATGCCGCGGCACAGGGCGCCCGTCGGGGCTCCCGTAGCAGCTATGCACCTCCCAGTAGGCGGGGTCTACTGCGAACTGCCTTCCACATCGATTGTCAGCTATCTCGTATAGGTAGAAGTCTAAAACGAGAGGGTTCCACCATCTATAGCGAGGTGTGAAATGTAGGACTCTGTCGTTTTAAGCTGTATAAGGCATTTTTCGATGCCAAATTTCGGTAACAAGGCATCTACGTTAATGCTGTTTGTTGAGCAAATTGCTTTCGTAATTGCGTTTTGTAGGCAAGGCCCTTTGAGACGGTCGGTTTAGGTATTTACAATAGCATAGCGCGGTACTTCGATTTGAATGAAATTATAAGGTTTAAGATATTGTAAAATATAAATAATAAAATAAGATTATGACGCATGCTTAGTTAATTATAACTAAGTACATTACAATGTAAAAATAGTAATAGATAGCTACGAAGTAAGTCTTAATGTTATTAAGTTAAGTCTTAATAACATTCAAAGGGCAAATAATTAAAAATATAGCTGTAGTAAATTGATACACAGAGTTAATGCATATTGTAAAAAATGGCACTATATTTCTTATTTTTATCAAAGCATGCCAAATGTAGCAGACACATTAAGTAGGTACTTAAGTCACAAGATAAGTTGCATTTTTATCATTGCATAAGTCATTGAATCGTCGACACCGCGAGTTAGTATAGTTTCAATAATTTTGACAAATATGAACTTTTGAAGGTTTTGTTTTCTCAAAAGAGTGTACCTAAAACTATTATCAATACCTAAGTTAAATCGAAAATTATCTACATAAAGCATGCTACAGACATACCTATGTGACTGTTTCATTGTTTCATTGATATATTGGAATACAGTAGATTAAAATTCTAAAATGCCTCTCTCTCTAATCTAATCATAAGGTTTGTTTTTCCGAGTTCGAACCCAACATACATGTAGTTTTACGGATTTTAATTTTAAACTGTGAAAAGTGTTTTATTTAAATCTTATATTCATTATCAATATTACTTCTTAAAATATTATAACAATTTTTGCGAAACTTATCTCAAACACAACGCATTTACAAGATAAACATACAAAACACAATAAGCATTGTCTCAACGAAGATAAAATAGTCCTGTGTCGGTCTGTACGAATATGGAGTACATTTGGAAGCGAATATGCAAACATTGGTCAGGTGAGACCCGACACGAGCGGCGTCCTTTGTGCTCGGATCAAAAGCGCCGACACAAACATTTGCTAACACGAACTGTACTGACCCTTGATTACAACGCATCCGATTTTCACCTTAGATACTAACACAAGAAATACTAATTTTATATGCAGTGTAGATGTTTGTTACGGCTTTTAGTTGATCAAACGAATTCTACGACACCTTGTTGATGTAGAGCTAGGAACTCTTACGAATGATGATTCAAATTACAGAAATTGTATAAGCTTCATTGTGTAATGCAATACCTACTTAACATCATCTGTTTATATGCGCTACCAAATGTTTATTTAATTCACAATTGATTAAAAACAAAATACAATCCTAAATCGTAAGGTATTTACCTACGTATTGTACTTACACATTTATTTTCAAATATTTTACGTATATAGAAACATTCGTGGTCGCGGTGGGTCTAAACGTCAAGGCATACCTGAGCAATAATAAGTTACGCAATAAATTTCGTCTTTTCGTCTCTCGCTTATACTGTCAGAATTGCTTTATTTAACAGGCGACGATAATAAATCCAAAGGGAACATGTAAGGCATTATGAGAGAGAGATACAAGTGATTCCTACTTATTCCTATGTAATATGTGTAAGCACATAAAAAGCATGCGTTTTGTTTGTTTTATGGATTAAAAATAAATAATTGGTTTGAACATAACATAAAAAACATAAGTAATTAGGTAAGAAACTGCATACGTAATACGACGCGGTCCAAAAGATAATTATTTACAACTTTTAGCACCACTACACCGTGCTATGATAAAATATTTAATTTTCCATTTATAGTAAACCTTTAAGATATATAGTTTAATGCATCCAGGACCATTCGGACCGAGTTTGGAGAGGTCCTGGTTCCGTATCCCGGGGCAACAATAAATTGTTTCAGTCAGCAGGGCAAGTCCGCTTAACTACTTTAAAGTAACCAGTGAAACGGATACGGAACGTGTTCGTCCCATGCCCCACGTGAACAAGCGGGACTTCAAAGACAATAGTACTACAACATTATCAGGAACAAAATAATTCTGACTATTAAAATAAATTAAACTTGTTTAAATACAACACATTATGTATTTAATTAATAAGAAGGAATGGACTGATTACATATTAATTTCCTCGTTATTGCTACACTAAGTAGGTACTTAGATTAAATTAAGGGTACGCTAATCGACAGTTAGTGTTAATTTCTGAATTTATATATTATGTGTTATATATTATGTTTAATAATACGGTTTCAATCTGTGCAATTCCGAATTTCCAAAGCAGAAATAGGTCTTGTTAAGATGTTATATTATGGCGGACGTGTCTTCAAATGCCAAGCTTATCCATTTTTCTGAAAGAATAAAAAAGTTTTATTTTTAAGAAACATATATGACAGATAATAATTATATAAATTTTCATAAAATGCTCAATGAATGAACTGGCTCGGCGCGCGGATGTAACCTGTCTATATTATTTTAATGTTGTAGGTAGGTATGTATTTTTCTATGCTTTTGTTAAGCGCATGTAAAAATCTATTAATTGGGTAATATATCGTTTTCAACAGTTAAGACTGTTATAATTATTGTATAGAGACACCTACTAATACCTAATTCTACTATAAGGTATTTAAAAACAGTGATATAACTAGATCACACCAGTATTGATTGTTGTTTACGAGTAGTTAATAAAACAATGTTGACGGTTAAAAATGGGAAACATATGAATATACTTGTTTTATTGCGTTTTAAGTGTGGCTTGACGTTTCGATTGGTTTGTAGCTGCCATGGGCACGAGAGAAATAAATTAAAAGTGTTTTGTATAGATGATTTCATATGCAATTTGTTGGCATATAGTTAGTAAATAATGTCATTATTGTAATGCACCCACCTTATGCATACTTAAGTTGAACTTAATTATTGTAAAAATATTTTCATCCCCCACAAAGGAGGGTGAAAGTTAGAGAGTAGATAGCTGAGTAATTGAATTTCACGGATCAAAGGAGTGCCCTCGGAATTTGAATATCCAATATGGATTCAAATTTTCTTTTAAAGACCCACAGAGATTGACGATTCTTATCTAAATAGAGTTATAAGAAAAATGAAACGCACTAGGTATTATGAAATTCGACATAAAAAAATCATAACCATTTTACGTCTATTAAAATGCCCAATGTTAAATACAGACAAGTAGGCAGGTTTTTGTACCATAGTGTCCGTTGTAGTACGTCAGACGAACACATTTTACGTCCATTTCGTCAAGCCCTGTAGGTAGTTGATCATTTGTGCCCGATGTAACTAAAACATTGTTTGCCCGGGATTCGAATCTAGGAACGCGAATCCTTAGCAAGACATGGCTACATCGGTAGATTTAATTTTGATTTTGATGTTGTGTTAGCCTGGGATATGATGTTAGAATCTATCGTGTTTAACAAAGTGCTATACCTTTTATTGTATTTACCTTTGAGTCACATTTATAGGTACTTATATAAGCGTAATTATGCCCATCAACCAGTAAAGATATAAACGTCTGTAATTAAGCGATAAATTTATTAGTAGGGATTTCCGTTTTTGTTACGAAATTTTACGCAAAAAATTCAGATATAACTAGAACACACTGTGACGCTGTTTGATTATCTCGCAACTAATATAACTGAGAGTTATAAAGAGATTTATTTTACAGCCTTTAGTAGGCAGTATTTTAGATAACGTGGATCGCCTTCGTCACGTTTCCTTGTTATTTAGATCTTACCAGTCTTACCTAGGGGGTAATCGTTCAATATTAGCTGCATCATGTTTTTACAAGTCGCAGTTGTTAAACTCATCACAAAGGTAGATAGAGTTTACTGCTTATAAAGCAAATAGACATATAATCTAATTACGATGTGGTATGGACTTATTCTAGCTTTCGATTCGGTAATCCACAGACTGTAAGTGTGTAAGTTGAGACTTCAAAATTTACCAGTCTGTGATCGATGCTTAGCAATATAAACAGAAGGTTGAGATAGACCTATCACCCATTTGATGTTTCAGACTAATATAAAACTAAGTCTCAAGAAAGACACTTAACGGTTTAAAACACGAAATACAAGTTGACTTATTTACAATTTATTACAATCCTGATGTGTCCCGGCAGGACTCTATTGTAAAGCCTCTTTTTGTATATTATATTACTCATAGGTATAGGTTTTAGATGAATTGTTTTTTTTTTCATTTAACAAGCCAGAAACGCGGGTTCGAGTCTTGACCGTGTCATTGAAATTTTTAATGACATACCTGCATAAATGCCATTTCATTCACTTGACAATAAAACAATTCTTCACTTTTACCTCCAAGGCTTCATTATCTCATTTAGATTACAACACAATTTGGATGTGTTACAAAGTTAAATATTTAACCATAGTTAGCGCTTTCCTGGCTTTATATGGATATCAAGGTCCATCGTTTTTTCTTATTTATTTCATAAATTTATTTACAAATAGCTTAATTAATACATTTCGCTTTTTAAACCGTTAAAAGTGTTTTATTTTATTGTATCCTATTTGCGTTATCTATTCACAATGTTTAACTTATGTTTTTAATTAAACTCAGTTGGTGAATTTTACGTTTGTTTAAATAATGTAAAAAAAACTTATGCCGGAAAATAAAAACTGTTTTCTTTCTAATTTAAAAATCGAAGTTGAGTTTGATTCGGTAGCTCAATTGTCAGAGCAACAGCACGGAACGCTGACGATGCCGGTTCAAGTCCCGCCCGAGTCGAAATTTTTTTCAATTTATTTTCGATTTTTAAATTATATAGTGCCTTCATGTGCAATAACATGTAAAAAATAATAAAATTTTCAAATGTTTTCTTTCTTTCAATGCTATAAACTTGCGTTATCTATACATTGGGCATAAGGCAGACACATTTTTGTTTTCCACATCAACCACTTGGAAAAATTGAGGCTATTAAAAAACGAAAACAATAAAATTTAGTATGGATAATCTATAACAGACCGAAATTTCCTAGAAAATTTTCTCTTTGCGGAAGCCGCCGTTAAAATAGTAAATAGATACTGATAATTTAATAACTATAAAGTTTTATGAAATCTCATAATTTGAATTAATATTCATCTATAAACTTTTAATAAAAATTAATTTACCTCAGTAAAGATTATGGCTTTACATATCTAAGAAGTTTATTTTTTTATTAAATTACTATTTAGTTGTATTAACTACTTTTAGAAGGATTTAATCTTATATAGATTTTTTTTTTTGTGATCGGTTTTGAGTTTCTATGATTCTATTTAAAGATTATTTTATAAATTTCGGTAACGCCTTATTAATGAATTGCTTTAAAATTAACGGCTTAAATGATCTAGTCTGTAGTCGCGTACGCAGTTATACCATCTTATTATCCATATATACTGATAATTTCAAGTTTTACATTGGTGTGGCTATTATATAAATCTAAGCTAACAATATTTTATATGAGAGTAGTGGATATTGCTTTTTGACTTTCTCAGATTAATTTTATATGTATATGAACATCAACGTCCCACGAACTTGATGGCAAAAAAAGAATTGGCGAAATGGATTCACACTTTTTCATTTTAGCAACATTACCATAGACTTGAGTATTTCAAATTGAATCACATTTAAGATGACGTCATTATATTAGCACCGACCATATCGCCATAAAAGATATTTTTTAAAACATTTTAACACATCCTAAAAGTTAGGCAACAGGATATCTTAAAGCAGATAACCCAAAAATCAGCATTTTACGTGCAATTAGGATAATTTTTGGCTCAAGGTAGTCATCTGCTTACATAGGAGCTTCAAAGGTGCCGACGCAACAATGGACAAAGTGCCGACAGCAAATACACCCATTTTACAATTGAAATAATAGTATTAAGGCGCCTTGTCTGCCACCGTTTTCTTTCAACGCCGAAACAATGTTAGTTTGAAATGAGGATAGATAAGATTTTAGCAAGAAGCGATAGCGTTCGCCCTTACAACCTTAACCTTTGTTGGCGAAAGAAATATAATTAGCTCAACTTAACAATGTGTATTATTCTCTAAATTTCGTTACAAAAGGTTTTCGCGAAAGATAAGCCATGCTTGAAAGGTTAGCAATAAATAGGTACGTAATGCAAGATAAACTTGTATGTACAAAATCCTATCTACATTGTTTGTTTTTGCAATAGGTACATAGTTTGGTTTTTCTTTTTAAAAAAATATTGCTAATAAGCTATGTTAAAGTCATTACATAGTTTTTAGTTCAGTTATTCTATATTTTACATACAGCTACAGATTTAACTACTACCTAACTACTAGCTTTTTAGGCCTCCGGTTGTAGTTAATTAGCTAATTAATTTTAAATTATTAAATATTTAATAATAATTAGCTGATTACATTGTCTTTTTAGATAGTTTAATATTTTTTTTCTATATATAACCTATTTCGAATCTTAACCGACCTTCGAAAACGAAATTAGAGTTATACCTACAGACTAAACTCGGTACGAGAAAATTATCTTTAAATACTGTCTGTAGTTTACGCGAGTAGTACACATTTAAATGAAACACCTTAACGATTTAAAACGTGATATATATTAGCATCTCCCCGTGACCACGTCTGCTGCTAAGCTTCAGAAACGTTGGGCCGCCATTAAAATAATTTTCAAAAAAGTTTACCTAATATATATCGCGTTTTAAACCGTCGAAGTGGTTTTATTTAAATTTTTAAATATTCATTGAACATTTTGGTATTATCTAATATATTAGTATAATCGTTTCGTTACTGTTAACTTGATTAAAAAGTACGCAGAATTTGAGTTAAAGAATCTATGTAGGCCATTAGTCTTCGCGCTATCCATCATGTTATCAACGAATTAGTGAAACATCAAACGATAATATGACTATCGAAGTGTGGAACAGCGGAAAAGCGGCTTGTTGCAATTACTCATCAATTAATTGAATGCATTAAGATTTTCATGAAATTGTCGATTAGTCGATTGATATCTCTAACATACAAATGCATTAATGTCCTGTTCACACGAGCAGCCGATTAACAAATGCTTTGAAGGTTAATTGGCGGGCTCAATAGAACCGCTCGTAGATTCGATTCTCAATTTCTTTCTAAAGGATTTCTTTGTCGATTTCTGAATATTTATAGCCAAATTAGATCGACAACACATCTTCCTTACATGGCTGGAGTATTTCATCTTCGATTGAGAGAATTTCAAGTTAATGTGTCCTCTGGTTTTATGTATTTCAGAAATTCACAGACTAATTAATTTACAGGTTAAGAATTAAATTTACTAATTAGTTTAATATTCATGTCACAGAAAATGGATTAGCATTTACTTTGGACATTCTATAGACTTGCCACCCATTTAATATCCAGATTACCAGACGAAGTCCAGCATGTTTCAGAAAAATTATAAATTAAAAAAATTAGACACTTGCTGGACTTCGTGTGAATCGAATTTACCCGTATTCCGAATATCTAAAGCCGAAATATATCAACTACATCAACTAGTATATCAACTACCATCAAGTAGACCCCGTGCCATGTCTGTCCTCCTCTATCGTTAAAAATCAATAAACGCCATGTACCTATTCCTGAATCATCAAAAGTGGGATTACTATATTTCGACGCCCGCGAGCAATAACCCAGTAATAGCACATTACTGGATTTTTTTTTATTGCAAATTTGAAATCTGTGGGCCATAATTCATGTATGTATTTTTTTTTGGATTTTTTCTATGGATAATTACCGAAATATGACTATTGAAAGTTTTATTGCACGGAATTTCAGTTTGATTTTTATACGACAAAAATAAAATTACATACTGTAACTTTTTAAATTTTATGACTGATAATTGGTATTATAGTAATACCGTAAAATAATTCATGTTACGTTTTGGTTTTTGCCATTACAAGATTATTGCAGTAAAATAAGAAGCAGGCCTTTTCAGCAATAGTTAGTAACATTATTCATAAGGATTGAAATACAGAAATAACAAGACAAGTTAAGATATAAAATATTATAGAAGGCCCTACAACGCAAAAATAATCGTACTCGAACGATCAGATTTTTATTTTTTATGGGATGGTGCAGAACTTACTGTTTGTAAGAGACTATGATTTATACTGCTATTGAAAAGGCTCAATCAGATGAAGGTTTAAATCATAAAAGGAAGAAACATACAAATAGATTTCGGAAAATGAGCATTGATACAGAAACGAGTATCGTAATACGTATTAAATTATTCCTTCACACAGAGTCACATTTTACAAGAAAATGATCTAGTAGTCAATACCTTTCAGAAAATATTAATATATCAAAATTATACCGTTTGTACACCGACTGGTATGTACAACAAAACTACAGGAATGTCACCGTGGCAACTAAACGGCAGTAAAAAAATATTTTTAATATTCAAATTTAACTACTCCTTTTTTAAACCCAAAAAAAGATCAGTGCGTCTTATATGAGCAAGCTACTCCCTCAAAAAAAGAAGAGTTTGAAGAAAATTTCATACGCCACATACAAATAAAATAAAGGATTAGGCAAATTAAAAACGGGGAAAAGGATATTTTCGACCAAAATAGAGTGTACAGTAGTGATATTTGACCTACAAAAGGTCTTTAACATTACACAATGTAATGTAGGGATTTTTGATTACAAACGGAAGTGTCCTGTTTACAATTTGACGCTTTACGTAAAAAAAGTTACTGCTATGTGTGGCATTATCGTGTGGCGAAAAGGCTGTACGGAAATTAGTAGTTGTTTGTTAATGTTCTTAAACTCTGAACGTGAAAAAGGAATAAGCACAGTATCATTCTACTCTGATGGCTGCTATGGGCAAAATAAAAATAAATACATTTTTGCCTTATATGTCTTTGCCGCAAAAAACTACAACTGTCCATAATGCAAAGATTTTTTGAAACAGGGCATAGCCAAAATCAAGGTTATTCAATGCACCCTTGCATCGAACGCAATATAAAAAATAAAGTTATATATACTCTAGAACAAATGTATAATATTGTATTAAATTCAAGAGTTACCGAAAAAAATACACTATCACAGAAATTGACCAATCGGATATTTTAAATATTAAAAAGTTAGTCCTGCACATTGGTGTCGGGATACCATTGAAAATATCATCCGTTGGCTTGACGTCATGGATGTTCACGTAACGCCATCACAACCGGGAAAGCTTTTTTCCGATACGATATAGATGGAGGGTATTTGGAGTTAGACACCGTACACTCAACCCAAACTAGACGACGAGGACGAAGATGTAAACCTGGCTCAACGACTGAAAATATAGCTCTAGTATCATCAACCTATTCCAATAAGCAAAGCACTCAACACAGGCTTAATATATTTATTCAATAGTGGAGCAAATTGCAAAATATTACCATAATTTTTACGTTGACGTATTCTGAAGAGAAAGCTAATATAGTTGCTGAAGAAACCTCAGATTATGACTGATTACAATTAATTTTTAATGTCACATCATAGTTTCTTTTATTTGATTTTAATTATACCTAAAGTTCCTTCGATGCGTATTTGTTTTCCTTTAATAAATGTCTTATTTTTGTATAAATTCTCTATAGTTTTGATTATTTTATTCACTTGACTAGCTTTTATGATATATCAGTATAGGAAGAATACATTTCAAATTCAAAAAAGTGCTTTCTGGTACTAAGTTCATACTATTTAGAGACGGTTTAGATTGCACGACAATAAGACAGTTATAGAACTTTACATTTACGCTCTTCAATAAAAAACTTGCTTAGATGAGCAAGTAAATGGCTATTATTGTACTATTCTGTTTTAGAATATACCGCAATAATCTCGTAAGTTGATATTACTAATTTCATCTTTATAAATCAGTAAGGTAAGATAAAATTACAGTTAAAATATTACAAAATAATTTTACGTAATATATACTTTTATGTAATACATAAATGTTTGTATATATAATGAAATCTTTACGAAATGTGGCTATTCTATAAAAAAATACCTTTCAATTGGCATATTTAACATGAAACAATAATGATTCATTGAAAAGATATAGCTAAAAAACACTAAATTTGTTCTCCTGAAAAATTTGACTTTTGCAATTACTGGGTTATTGCTCGGGGGCGTCGATTTATCTTTATTCGTTTTGTGATCTGAATAATTCGCACATTCATCCACGAAGGACGACCTCGCTCGAACATTATCGTGTCATTCTCCATTATGTATTAATGGGACAATTCACAGGTAGTCGGTGATAGCAGTTCAAAGTAGCCGATAATCGATCAAAGGCGCCGCGACTGATAGTAGCTGATAGCGCACATTTGAAACACCGCTGTTCGGTAGCAAATATATTCTCTAATATTTTTATTGCTTCACTTTTATTCGGCGAACTATGCGCTGTCTGAGCTCTTTAAAGAAGTTCTGTTAATTCTGAATAATTTTAAATTTTTAACACTGCGCATGATGGCGTTAATAAATTGAAAATCTATTTACATTGAAAAAAACACACGGACTGGACTTGACCGACATCAACAGCTTTCTGAACTGCTGATCCAACCAATTGTTCGTACGTTTTCTTAAATTAAAATAGATTTTTAATCAATATAATGTACGTATCTATAACCTACTTTGCAACTTCGATAGGTCATAAAATACAACACTCAAATATATATTCATTACTTAGTAGAACTTAATTTACCTACTACACCTTAGTAAAGTAAAGACATTTTGTGTGTAAATCGTCAAAATGTTAAGTAGACAAATTTTTGAATGTGTGTATTAGCAGATTTTTTACATAATTTACATAACAAAGTTAATCAATTGAGACTCCGATGCTGTCATTATTCTTGTACATCTTAATAATGACTAAATTTCAACTTAATTTTGAATCAGATATTTACCAGATCTAGGATGTCGATAGTGTTTTGTTTTCATGGCGGCATACTATACCCAGTAATATCATAATTAAGCTATAAATACAACAGCTCTGAAAAGAGTATTGTGACAGTTATTATCGCTGCACGGCTATCAACGATTACTGAACGTGTGGTACAAGGCACAGACTTCAGTTAACAGATTCTAAATCCTCTAAACTTAAGCAAACGTAAGTAGTGTATTGTAATGTTCAGTCATGCTTAGAATGCCCAGAAATAAATGGGTCAACAGTGCATTTTTAAAGTATTTGGACTCGTCGGTATAATGGAAGCACTTATTATATATTATAGCCTATAATCAACAGGTAGTGGGTTCGAACACCCCGGGTCCAGCATTTTTCTAATTTCAACAGATGAAAAATTCGTGAAGTTTAATCTCGTTTCGTTTTCAGTCAGTGGATTTCCAAATATCCAAAGTCATAGGTATTTCACCTACTATCAAGTGGACCTTATGTTGTTTTGCCTTCCTTTATTGTAAAAAAATGATAGGATACATTTTTCGTCTTCTAATAAGTTAACACTATTATTATCTGCTTTCCTACCATATAAAAAACATTTTATTAAAGCTTATATTAACACGCTTTGACCATAAGTGCGTGACATCAATTCCCGCTCTTAGTTAGTAACTTGTGCCACACGCCAATCATATAGGCAATGTGTGTTGTAACGTAATGGACTTATGCTATAATCAGCGTTTAGTTAGAAGTGCCTCTCATTTGATATCAAGTTGTAACCGTACGTACCTACTTATATGTATATTATACGTTTAATGTTAGACTTTGCAGACAAAATAAAGAAAGATAGGTTTTTAATTCACTAATTTATTTCTGAATAGCTGTAGCTTTTAATAAATAGAGTAAGGCTTCTGCGGCCATCGTCCAGCATATCATTGTTTTTCGGGCTTTAGCCGAGATAATACTTTGAGCAATCGAGGAGCTAACTTCTCCTGGCGCCGTCCGCTCGTAATGGAGAAACGTCGGGAACCTCGTCTTGCTTACGTGGGCCAAACAGCGCGAAAGTAATGATAAACTGTAGCTTCTCTCTACACAACGTGTCCCACAACTGGCACATACGACTATCTCTTATACTGCCCAATGCCGGTTGGCACATCTGAATGGGTACAGGCATTAGATTAGTGATGATAACCAGGATGATCTCCTGAGCACGTGTGATGACCTACTTCCAAACTTTGATGGACTAGAGATTTTCTTAAAGGAACTGTAGCAAATACACAACTGTTTCTTGGACACCGTGATTATACTCGACCTGAGTACCTATACTAGCCACAACAGTGTAGGTACATCAATGGGGAAAAATAACTTCAAGAATGTACAAGCTAATCTTGAGGAGTTTTTTCTGCACACTGAGTTTCCGAGTGCTATGGTGCAAAATGTGACGCATTGGGTGGTCTCAAGTGGCGTCAATGCATGTAAAAATCCTAGCTCAAATACCTAGTTCATAAAACGTTATCGCATCCTAATTTATACCTTATTACTATGAGTTTAAAGTGCCTTTTACATCTTCGCTGTTTGTGCACGTCTTAAACAAATATTTACGTTCGACTCATTTTTATGAATGAAATTTCCAAACCACAAAGTCTTTTAGCTACAGTATGTTATTGGGTGTACCCCTCTGTTTTTATAACGACCATTCATTTATGGATATTTTTTGTTAAACAAATGCTTATTTTCATTGCCTACTAGCAATATTTCAAACAGCTTTATTATCTTAATTTCTTTTAAACATATAAAGTTTATTTACATTTACATTAATAGGACATATTTAAACTATATCAATAAACGCTATTTGACGTATCGAGAAAAACGGGAGTACTTACTTTTTAATGATTTGTAAATTATAAGTATTCACTTAGTATAGGAATTAGACTTATTTAATTTCACTTCTTTTTTTGTGTACTTTATCATAGGCACATATTTCTTTTATATTCATTTATTGGTTTATGTTCAGTTTAAGTATGTTAAGGAATATATGATTTAACTACGGGAATACCTAATAAACAACAAGATAAGTACTATTTTTTTCTTCTTTTTATCACTATCTATTTTGTGTTAAGTGCTGCAAATGAAATCCGAACACCCGTAAAAGAGAACAATTTATTTGAAATAGCGTCGATAATACAGCCAAGGTGTCGATCAAAACACAATACGTTCACATTCGATTGGACTAAGCCCCCTCGATTGTCACGTCAATCGTCACCTCACTTCGAATCGATTTAAGTGACGCAATTTCATGCATTTTGACTTCGATTACACGGCCGCTACTCGCATACGCAGACCACACAACGCACCTTTTTATTCGCTACAAGTAGTTTTAAAAGAGCGTTCGAGCTTACATACGTTACTAGGAAGCTGTGTACTGTATTCCAAATTCAAATTCTCTCGTATTTGCGTTCTACACACGACTTAACAAAAGCGATCAAAACTTGCTGTGTCCGCGACTTTGTCCGCGTAGAATAGTTATTATTGGCGACAAAATTTGTTTTTGCAAACCTACCCATCTTTATAAGTTTTAGCTGTTACTCGACATCTCGATATACGACGACATCGTGCGTATCCCGTCGCTCTAGCGAGTAATTCTTAAAATATAGACATATACTGTCGCCGCCATTTTTTTGATAATTAAATGAAGAATTGTTCTCTCGTACATACGTTTTTTCACAGCGCACTCAATGGAAATGGAATGGAATAGAATAGCCTAAAACATTTTTCGATAAATGATCTATGTAAACACATTTTTTTTATTTGAACCAGAATTCCCTTTATAACGCATGGGATACACCTGATTGAAGTTGCCAAACCAGGCATATAAAAATATAAAAACAAGATGCACTGTCAACTTATTTTGGCTTTGGATATTCGTAAATCTACCGACTGAAACCGAAACGCAATAAAGGTAACGGCAATTCGGCCTGAATTGCGATATTCCTACTACCTATGTATTTCCAGATGAATTGCATAATTTTTCAGACAAATTATAAATTGATCACAAACATGTTGGACCTAGTGGGAATCGAATTCACTACAGGTTGATTTTTAACAATGCTTTTAGACTAATAGACCAAAGAGCCTTTGGGTTCGTGAAGACTACCAAACTAGCTCTGGCATCATTTTTTTTGCTAAAACAACGAGAACGAGTCGCAAAATTTCAAGGAATATCTTCGCTAATACAATAAATTTATTACTTTCAATATTCGGCAAATTTTAAACACAATTTTCTCAAATAATAAAAATCCAGGACCGTTTCAAAACTGCTTTCTCTATACAAAGGACGCAAAACGGGATCTTTGTCGGTACTTAAAACAGTAGAAATGGAGTAACGGAAAGAAAGTAGCGGGTTATAAAACAATTGGACCGTTGCAACATTTACTGCCCCAATATTGCCCCATTGCCCTATTCTAACTGTACTGGAGCAAACGGGTGTAGGACAAAGAGATATTTGAGTTACATAGAACAGGCAAGTGTAGATTTCCAAATGTTCAAATCCATAGGTCGATGACACATCTTATTTAGATGTTATATGGCTAGGTCCACCTTCCATCAAGCGAACCTCTATTATAAAAAAGGTAAGTGTGTGTAGTGTTATGTCTGACAATTATTTTATTCTACATGTCTATTGTCTTTTTGGTAGTAGGAGAACAAGAGGTGGTAGGGTATGAATAAGATCAAAGTCTTGTTATTTTTTAGATTCAATACCAAATTAGATACTGTCTGTAGTTTTCACGAGTAGTACACATTTAAATAAAACTTTTTAAAGTTTAAAAAGCAAAACGTATTAGTTAAACTAATTTACAAATTATTTAAACTACGGATCGACGCTTCGGATGCTTTTCAGCAAGCGTGGTCGTAAATAGGTATTAGGTATGTTCAGCATTTTAAAGAGCTATTAAGAAGTCGTTTTTTTATGACTGTTAATTATGAAGAAAACAATAGTTTTCCAAACCTTATACTAGAATATTGTGTGTCCACCAATTTCTTAAATCTTGATAATCAACTTGTAAAAGTAGATGTTAATCAAACCATGTTGATGTAAACCAAACGTTTAAAACTGAACGAACTTCTTCAGTTCCTACTTTCGTGTACTTCTCTGAGCTCGTTTGCATATTTATTTGAATAAAACAATTTTAAAAGGTGTCCTCCAATTTTTTGCACACCAAAATTACAACTCAAGCGAGTTGAAACTTTCGAGACTTTTTATCGCAATTTCTCCGCCATTAGATCTTTTTAAGTAATAAAAATTTCACCATCCATACCTTCGGGTGTAATAAAACCTATTCCAACATACATTTTACGCAATTTTTAACTTTGCGAAAACGGCTAAGACAGATCTTCGACTCGGACGCTCAAAGACGCCGCTAATGTTGCTTCTTTCAAAGCTATATTATCCGGGAGTTTACAACGCTATAGAACAGTAGGAACGAATTAGTTTATTGTAGGCAAAATACATGTTTATAGCCTACCTTTGTTTCTATTTTGTATGTACAATTCATGGATTGTTTTGAACGATGCCGATTTTATTGAGGGTCCGCTGGTGCGTGCCGTAGGTACTACTTTGAAGAATCATTGCAGATGATAAAATAGATTTTTACAATTGGCCTCTGTAAATGTTGAATTCAGAGATTTTTCCTTATGTTGAAGAATTTAGTGTAAAACAAAACTAAAATAAAATTAAAGAAGAAGAAGAAGAAAACGTTTTTTATTTCATAATTATTTACTACCTTTTAACCAACAACGCTGTCGATCTATTTTGGCTTTAGACATTCGATCTACAGACTGAAACCGAAACGCGATTAAAATTCACGGCTTTTCATCTGTGGACGGTGGTTCGTGAACCGGATGCACGATATTCCTACCATCCATTTAATATCTAAGTAGATGTCCAGACGAATTCTAACACGTTTTAGAAAAATAGAACCCGTTGAATTTTAGCCATACATTGCTACCATTACAACACTTATGTGGACATAGTGCGGTGTACATGTCAGATAACACTTCGTTCATTTTCAGTGGATCAGTTTTAGTGCTAATTATTATTACTTATGTATCTAACTTAAAGGTATTTACAACTTTAACTAAATTAAGTTTAGGTAAATTAATTATTAAATAAAGATAAAACATAATTTTATCTAATTCCTAATTTACTTACGAATATTGAATTATTGAGAACAAATTAATATTGTGTGAAGGCTGTGCGGAATTAATAACAAATTTTTATATGAAATGACATTGAACGTTTAATCCCACAGGCGTTAAAGTCGCCCTTTACAAGCGTATAATGAAACTAATTTGTTGTTCAAACACGGCATCCTTATGCAAACAACACATTAACGAACGCAAAACGCCCATCAAACATCAACCTTAACTCGTTCTAATAAAGTTTACAATCAAATAGACAACCACTTCCTGGTTTAGTACAAAAAGTATGTATACAAGTTGACACGTATCGCAATTGTTACAAAGAAGGGTATTTAAGGCTATCGTGATTTTCGCCTTATGTCCAGGATTTGTTTTAATGGTTTCGTTAACGTAACGGACGTTGTGACGTCATAATCCAATATCGCCGCCATCACAGTTATTGCTTGTAAGTTTTACTACCAATGACCTTCATATGAAATTGGAAACATAGAATATACTAACAATATGTTCAAATAAAACACTTCAACGGTTTAAAACGCGATATATTAGTTAAAAATCATTTCAAATAAGTTTAACTAATATATAGCGTTTTAAACCGTTAAAGTGTTTTATTTAAATGTGTACTACTCGCGTAAACTATACAGTATTTAACAATACAATATGTTCGTTACTTTAATAAATAATAGGTTATATTAATATATATAAGCATCTATACCAAAATTTTAAAGCTTAAGTGTTTGTTTGTTTGAACGCGCTAATCTCGGGAACTACCGATTCGATTTGAAATGCTCTAATGCCAAGGCAAAAAATTATGTTGTATAGGCTAGAGCATTCGAGGAAAGTTTTAAGCTACATAACATGGCGCTGCGACTAATAATAGATAACAAACAGTGGAAACATTTCCACTGGAATTGCCAGCACTGGAATTGCAACTCCATGGATTTTGAAGAAACGGGAAAATTATTCATTTTAACGGTTAACAAACAAACATTAAAACATGTGTCAGATAATGATTCGAGAATGATGTCTATGTTTTAAGGTTAACTTGTAATAAGGACGGGACGCGGATGACCTCATGGGTAACAGCTAGTTATATAAATGACCTACGTAACAGACTTATGTTTTATAAGCTATACTTTTGATAGCTGGGCTAATAACCAACAGTTATGAGTTAAAGGTTGTACAGATGGAAAACAGAGAACGGATATAACTTCTATATATTTAATTTATTATCGTGTTTTCAAGATTTTAAAATAAAAAATGTCGTGATAATCACAATACAGATAAAAACAGGTGAGAATAAGTACAGATCAATATTAGTCTTCCTATTTATCACTATTTTTATCTACTTACTTAATAACGACGCCCTGTAGATGTCGACTTAAAATAATCTAGCATTGTCTGGAGATTATGCGATTAGTGCACATTTAAAAAAAACAAGTTTAACTGTATAAAACGCGAAATTTATGAATTAACCTATTTTTAATTTAATTTTACTAAGATTTAACCTTTAGGACGCCTTGTTGTTTCGGGATCACTGCTGAAAATGCTATATTTCGCGTTTGAAACCGTTAAACTAGAAACTAAAAACATACTAAGTACAATATTCAAACTTATTAACAAAGTAATGTTTAAACTGTCTATAGTTTACACGAGTAGTACACATTTAAATAAAACAGTCTCGGCTGCAAATCATCCGAAACGTGGGGCTGAAATGTTAGTTCTATGTTTGCTAAATTCTTCAAGAATAGTTCACCAAACAATTTCTAACTTACAACTATCCTATAAAGTATTGAATTGTCTATCTTTGTTTTCTAAAAGGACCTATTATAAAGCATTTTTGTTTTTTGCTAAACCATAAACATTTAGCGATTCCTAAAGAAGGGAGACAACCCTTTTCGCAATCCTTTAAGTGTAAAAAACTGCGAAAACAATGCCATTTCTAACGGGTTTAAAAAAGCTGATTGCAAAAGGGTTCGCTGGATATTTCGCGAACATAAAGTAATAAACGCATAACAGTACTTTAAATGAACTGAAATAAATAATTGAACCTACAAGGTCATTAGTGCTGCAAATGATAATCGATCTTAAGTCTTAAATGTTAAAGTGTAATTTTCTTTTTAAATTGAGAATAGACAAGTTCCGAAAAGTAATTCTATTTACCCTTCTACTTACCGTAACGATCGTTTCTTTTACAGTTCAAAACTACAGTTGAAAAGCACCGCTAGGCGCATCAAAGGGAAGAAAGAGTTGCATTTATTCGTAACAGAATAGAAACAAAGGCCTTTGACGAACGTTTGTGACTTTGCGCGAAATGAGGCGGTCGTAAATCGTCGAAAGGGTAGTCGAAGAAAGGGTAATTAGGATGTAAAAGTGAAATTCTGCTTGGAAGAATTCGTAACGCTTATTAGGGGATGAAGGAACAACTTTCACTGCACTATTTTCTTTGGGTTTTGTAGTGTCTCCAATTATTGTGTAAATCAAAAGGTGAGTAACACTGTAAAAATAATAAGATGAGAAGGTATATCTAGACGACTGTACATTATAGGTATTTCAAACTTTGGGCTGAAATCATGATTTTTTTAATGACTCGGCACGATGCGCTGTCGTATTTTGGCTATATTTCGATATCCACAGTCCGAAACCGAACAGCGATTCAACTTTACGGCTTCTTCATGTGTGGACGGTCATGACCTGGACAGAATCTCGACATTCTTACCACCCATTTTAATCCAGATGTAATAGTAATATTATAAATGCATTAAAGTATATCGTCAACGTTTTAAACGGTTAAAATTCGTTTCATTTCAAGTTCACGATGTTTAGGGTGGTTGTAGGATTTGATTGTAGAAATAATTGAATGTACAATTCTCGTGCAGATTAGTTTTAATGTATAATGATTATAAAGCCTGTTAATAAGCTGTAGATTGACGATTAAATATTGTATGTTAGTTAAACGACAGTAAGCTTGGCTTAAATTGTTGTAAAGTAACCTGCACTTTGCTGGACTAGATTGCGAATCCAGCTTAATCGTGTTCATAGACGTCTTGAACACTTGCTAAGTTGTAACACAAGTAATGATAATTCCGAGAACTTTTAAATATTTAAAAAACGAAAGCTCCCAACGCACGCCAATAACCTTTAAAAGCGAAACTTTTTATTGGTCCACAAAAAGGAACAAAAACGTTTTTTTCCTCGTTATTAACGAAACTACGAAGCGTCGACTACCATGGAAGTTTGCTCCAATAAACTAATCAATTTCTGAATATTTATTAGTCCTCATAAATTTGTGCGAGCAAAAAATCTACTTAACTGTCGCTGCGGATAACGGACTGTGACAAGTAACGAACGTCGGGGACGTTCCCAGAAGTGGAAACCGAGATTTTGACTCGATGCGGTGTGTTGACGGTTGGACAATAGGCCGTGGGCCGAAGCGTGCCTTCGTATTTTGACCGATTCAATGAGGCCGAGAAAGGAATTGTCACCATAGTAATTATAGAGGAATGGTTGTTCTAACTGTCGCCTAGCGGGGCACCGGGGACAATGTATGGGTGTAATGTGCGTGAATTTGTACAGTTTTAAATTAAACACTATTCAAAGCCTCCTTTGAAAACGAAATTACGTGGTTTTTACGTTTCACTTTTTGTTGTCAGACTTAAACGTTTGGGTGTCCTATTTTCAAATTGTCTTCCTTTTCTTTAATATAAACACGTTATTATCTAACTATTGTCCGAATGATAGCAATACACTTTTACAAATAAAACACTTTTAACTGTTTTAAAAGTGAAATTACTTAATCAACAGCCATCATTATTAATCACGGCTATTGCAAAGTATCTAAAGCGTCAGGCCTTTGTAAGAATTAATTAAATTAACTGATATTTTACGCACTTAAAACCATTAAAAGTGTTTCGTGAACCGTGTATAAGTGGACAATACACCCAACTTAAAGTGTATTTCAAAAATTTAACTAACATTATTTTTTAATTAATTCAATCATAATTTTTTAAGTCTTTTTCAAAGTGGTAATCACTCTAATTGATCTTAGTGAAATTAATCTTACGTCTGCCTACAGCGAATTACTGGCCACTTATAAAGAAATTTTTCTTATTAAGAAAAAAATGTATCGTTGCAAAAACTCGTCAGCCATATGCGATATAATTTGAAACGATCGGCTTCTGTTTTGACCTATGACAGTTTCGTTGAAATGCCGAAAGCCAAATGAAACGCTAAATTTGGCGTAGCTGAAACATGACGCTCAATATTTGAAGTCAAATATTTAAGGCATTATGATACCGAGAATTTTTTGCCAATTTTTGAGTTTTGAATAGTACTAAGCTGCTATATAAAGAAGTTTATGAAACATATTGTTTTTTATTGTCTGTTTAAATGGGATACACAAATTTCTAAGACTCTAATCTAAGAAATGATTAATAGGCGATCACAAAAATACTGTAGCAATGTGTAAAATTAAAAATCGAATATGAATTAAAAGCAATTACGACTCGGACAGGGACTTGATTCGGTAGCTCAGTTGGTCAGTCAGACAGCACGAAACGCTGACGATGCCGGTTCAAGTCCTGCCCGAGTCGTATCTTTTTTTATATTAAAATTTTAAAAGACAAAATGTATGGCAATTATTCGACTGATGCTGGGTACGATCCTCTTTAAGATAAATTTATAATTATAATGAAACGTGTTTGACTCCGTCTCGAAATCTAAATATTAATGGGAATATCGAAAAATCCATACGAATAACGACACACCGTCACACAGATGAAAAAGCCGGGAAGTCTGTAAATTTCCGAATATCCAAAGCCAAAGTAGGTCGTAGCGCCTTTCGCTAAATGTTATATGGCTGGGGTATTTCAACTTTCATCATGTGAGCCCCATGCTTGATTGTCCTCCTCTATCATAAAAACGTCCACACCTACCAAGATAGAATCGTACAGAGTAACATAATCTGTGGGCGTATTGTGCATCTGGCTCCCTTATCAGCCGCCCCCCGGCTTTGGTCATTATGATACACCGTTATGATAACTGCACCATGGGAAACGGATTGATATTGAGTCATTAAATTCGCCACTTTAGTATCGCTATTAGAATATGAAGCACTTGCATATTTATGTAAAAATACTTTGATTTTAATGTTTTTAAAAAGCTAAAAAAATATGCCCTAATAATGGCTCAAAAGAAAATGTTTATAGGACAATACCTACTGTGGGTTACTATCAGAAACAAAACATACACACTTATAAAAAAAAACTATTTCATTTTTAATTATTTTTTCTTTAATTTATTATTTCCTTGTAACTTGTTGACACGTCAGGCCTTGCTTTAGCAAATTGAAAATTGTATTATACTTCGTGTTTCAAACCGTTAGAAGTGTTTGATTCTAATTATACTGCTAGTGATAAAATAACCAGTAATATTTTGTTGTACAATTTCTGTTTAGTAAAGTAATTATGGGACCTGCCACTTCCTGCCATTAGTTAATTAAGAGTTTTATAGATTGAAAAATTAGAAACATGTTGGGGTCACGGTAGGGATCGAACCCACGACCCGATTATTAGCCACGGCTCGTACACCAACTAGCCCTTAAAATTGCTACACGATTTTCATTCCGCTATTTTAGCTTATTTATTCGTCGTAAAAAATCTCGTACTCAACTGTTTTTACGTCCCTTAACTTGTAAGTGTCAAAAATAGTTATCACTTAAAATGCGAACACCTTTACTGTGAACATTTTCACTCCCTTATCAGTCCTGAAGACTGGAGTGGGCGATTCGAAGAATTAAGCATGAGATGCGCTTTTTCTAGCTTTTAAAAAAGCATTAATAGGAATACCAAAAGTAAATAATTGTTTGTAATTATTTTACATAGTTTTACAAGAATTGTGAAATTTAGTATCTAATAAACGATCTACAAATCACTAAAGATATTTTATAATAAACTAACTTAAAATAACTATGTGTAAGTATTAATTTAATTTAAAACATACATTTATAAAACACATGAAAAAGATCTCTTATATCGTTTGTGTGTGTTATAATAATTTAATAATAATTATGTACATAGTATTTATTTCTAATTAGTTACATGACAGTAGAAATACCAAAATTATAAACCCGAACTTCGATACTACTAATCTTGCTGCTTTTTTTAGATAAGCGCTTTACGCTGTTTAAAAAAGCAACCCTTAAAATTTAACGCGTAAGTGTGTAGCTATCTGCTCTCAAGTTGTAAATGAGTTGCCAGATAACATTCTCCAAGGGTATAGACATGTGTTTCGCTTTCTTGAGGAATTTTAAGCACGACCATGATTATTATTTGTAGCTACTTGAACGATTTTTTTTAATTAATAGCACATTGTTATAGATCAAGTAAGTGAGGTTTACGTTTGATTCTAGATGAGTTGATTCTAAAAATATATATACCCTACAAGACGCTATTTATAGACATGAATAGCGGAAGTGAATATTGAAAAAAAAGCATTTAAATATTGTTTGTACGCGAGTACCTATACATCTTAATAAAACAGTTTTAATGGATTAAATCTTAAGTAGGTAAATGGTTAAGTCTTTTAATTTTAAATAAACTACGTCCCCTCATAACGACGACTGCTGGGAAGCACTTAAAAATATTAAATAATTTATTAATTACATTCAGTGTTTTAAACCCCAAGCTAATCTGTTCTCCTCTATCACTGATAATGGCTTACAACAGCTCAGTAGGCCTAAAAAGAATATGTGTTGGTAAAGTAGAATCCCGATGTCATTCTACGCCTTTTTAGTACTTTAAACCCTATATTAAACCTCAAGAAGCCTTTCAAACGACAAAAGGGTACAGAATATTACGTTCTGCGAATTGTCACCAATAAATTTAATGTCAAAGGTATCGTAAAGCATTTGTGAATTACTACTACATTCTACGCATGGTCATTAAGAAGTTTAAGTTATAATAGGATTTATGTTATTGTATTAAGAATTAAAATTGCTTGAACGTGTAGCGAATCTGGTCGTAAACTTTTTTAACGCAAAAAGCATTTGTCGAAAAAGAGTTTGAATCGATTGGTAGGATAAACACTGAGAGGGTAAGTCATAAAAACAGTAGGTCACATTTTGCTGAGATAAATCATTTGTAATTTATGTGCTAATGTTTACTGCGGTATTTATTTTAGATCACAAAAGTGATGCATAAAGCTTTGTATTACACCTGCTTCCTTGTGCACCTTTAACAAGTCTGGGGCTATTATCAAATGACTTGAAGAATACAAAATCGAATGAGATCTAAACAGATTCCCAAATTGGTGCTTTTTCAGGTCATAACTAGTTCGCAGTGAGATTAACGTATGTACCTTTCACCCGGTCTAGCAGAGTAATAAAATTACAACCTCCTCAAAGGGTGGTAACGAATTTAAAACATAATTTACTCCATAGATGTAGCGATGATTCTGTAGGTTTCAGATGGCAAAATAGTGCAAAAGGCGTTACACTGGTTTTCAGGTGGAACCTAGGGTTACTAACAAGTGACGACTGAACGGTACAAATATGTATATCTAAACGCTAGCTGTGCCAGTGACTTCGCCCGCGTAAATGTTATTTAGGGTCATCAAATGTTATTTGTTTTTGCAAACCCCTTTACAAATTATGCCCTCAACGCCGCCTTCAGTCGTTCAAGCAAGTTAATCTTAATACATAGATAGAGTCATTCTTTCATACATATTTTGTATCTTGAACTGTTTTCTCAGGGCACGCAATGGAAACTCTCAAAGATGAATATTTTTTCCTATTTGTTCTGCTTTTCCCACTTTTCTTTGGTTTATAGGTCACAGCGTAGTATTTTATAGACTAAAGCCCTCCTCGATAAATGCTCTAACACAAAAAATCAATTAAATCCAGTAATTCCTACGATTAGCACGTTCGAACAAACAAACTTTGGCTTTATAATATTAGTCGAGATACCTATACAACCTGCCGCGCTTAACGCAACAGAGGTGTCTCAGTAATTAAAAAGCAATAAAACAAAAAACAAACATTAGCGATCACAAAACGTAGGTTCTAAGTAAAATCTCAGAAAAAATGTTTCGGGCGATAATATTTAATGGTTTTCGTTCGTAAACAAAGGATCGTATGGACGCGTTATTGTGTCATTGTTGATGTTTTGTTTCGCGCGTTCGATTCGTGTACAAATAATACATTTTACGCCTAATTCTGTTTACCTTTGTGCCTTTGTGAGTGTACTCCCTGCTGTCTCAGCCCTATAGCTAATTATTAGTTCAATACACATGTAACGGAGTCATTTTTCACGCTCGTTTCTAGATATATTGAGAAATACCGCTAAGTTTATATATAAGATACTTTTATTTGGCATTCAAACTAGTAAAGTAAAAATTTAAATAAAACACTATTAACGGTTTAAAACGCGAGTATATTAGTTAAACTTATTTACAAGATATGTATTTTATCTACGGTCTGACAATTCCAATGCTTTGCAGAAAGCAAAGCAAAGTTAAAATAAATTCTAAAAAAGTTGAACAAATTTGAATCACATTCTATGTGTTATTTCCTGTAACATGTTGGACTTCGTCTGGTAAACTTATATATGATATTGATTGGCTCCGCCATTCACAGATGAAACAGTCGTAAAGTTTAATCGCGTTTTGTTCAATCTGTGGATTTCCGAAAGTCTAAAACCCTTAAAACATCTACAGCGCGTTCAGTTGTTATATTGGAAGGAGGGGGGGGGGGGTATTTACCTAAAATCAAGTGAACTTCATGCTTATCTTTGCTTTATCCTAAAAACAAAGTGATTATTGTGTAATATGTATATTTAAAACATTACATCTTCGCATTAAACTCATCTTTTACTTCTAAAGCATGCCATAAAAGCATTCTCGACTTAGTCAGAAACCTGTCATTCTGACCTTCTGAAAATATTGTCCAACAGTTATTACCCGTAAAGAATTCTCATATTTCGTTATGTTGAAGCTTTGTCCTTAAATTGTTTTATTGCGCCGGCGCGTGGATGGAACGCGTCGCCCAAAAAACAAAACAAAAACTGACTCAAAAAATTTACCTTTAAATGTTGGAGCTCTATATTAATAAAAGAAATAATAAGTTCTTAAGCTAAGGAAGTCTTATTTTTTAAAGGTAGGTATATTTTAATGACTGTCGTTGAGTTTTAGACTTACTCTATGTCATATGGTGGCGCAAGAGGCGCAAGTATCAATAGGTTGAGAAAATTCGGCGATGATGCATTGTACGGCAGCTCATTTAGTTAGAGCAACAGCGCGGGTCGCTATGAATGCCGGTTCAAGTCATGTCCGTGTCGTTTATTCTTAATGTATATAGCGTGCAATAACATGTGAAACTATTAAAGTTTTCAATCATCATTGGTTCTGTAATTTCACATAATGGAGCAAAAAATCGTTATCAATTTCCCACGGTGTAACGTATTTACATTTTAACAATTAATATGCGATAGGAAATGTTATCCTATCGTATTTGACTAGACTTCAGCAAAGATAACGGTTAGAGATTATTTCTACGTGTCGTCATCTAGATAAGTGTTTTTGGCGATGTACCTACTTGAGTCTACAGTACTTCAGTGCTCAAAAAAAGACGTAATATGCATTTAGACGGGTTAATAATCAACGGGTCGTTGGTTCGATTTACATCCGATGCACGTGAGACTTCGTCTGGTAAATCTGGATATTAAATGGATCGAAATAAGGCAAAAAGATCATCTTGTTCATATGTTATATAGCTTGGGTACTTTTAAATAAAACACAAACAGTTTAAAACGCGATAAATTTTAGTTAAACTTGTTTGAAAATTAGTCGTCGTACGACGGAACAGATGGCGTAGCAATTTTTACTTTGACGTCAGAGACATCCTCCATCTTTAGTTTCCCCGTGATCACGGTTCCTGCAAAGCACCGAAACGTCTGGCAGTAGTTAAAATAAACTGTCAATAAGTTAACTAATACATTTCTCGTTTTAAACCGTTAAAAGCGTTTATACAACAGGCAACACAATAACAAAAGGCAAACATATTTCTCAACACACTTCTCATGTTTTTTTTTTGTAATTAAAGTAACTACTATCTTTGGTCGTATAAAAATAATGTTATAATATGGTTTAGATAATCTTGTTTTGACTGCCTTGTTAGTAGACCAACCTGACTACCATACTTAACCAGGCTTAGTAACCTTAGGCTTTGAAACCCTCTGACATACACCAAAAGTGGGATCTAAATTATAATAGCTAGAGATCTAGTTTTCACTTTACCAAATTTTATAATTTAAAAATCGAAAGCGTATTCAAGTCCTGCCCGAGTCGAAAATTTTTTCAATTTATTTTCGATTTCTAAATTCTATAGTGCCGTCATGTGCGAAAAATAATAAAGTTTTTTACCAAAAAACATAAGTTGTGAAAAGCTATAAATATTTAGGCAAAACAAATATTCTCGTCTGGTAAATGTACTATCGGTTAGGAAACTGGTGAAATAAATTTTAATTTTCTCTTTCTCGCTACTGAAGTACTGAGTAGATCATGGGAACCGTTGTTTGTTTTCTCTCCCCCCCCCCGAGGCCCCCCTTGATTTGGTCACCTTTATCCGTCTCATGTTATTTTTTATGATAGAGCATAGACACGTATGGTTCATCTGACGGTAGGTGAAACACCCCAGCCCTATAACATCTAAACAAGATCTGCTGTCGACCTATGTTGGCTTTGGATATTGGGAAATCCACAGACTTCACGGCCTCTTTCTACAATGTAAATGAGTACGGAGATTTGTTACCAGGACGGAATTTTGATATTCCTGTCACTCATTTAATATCCAGATTTCTAGTCGAAGTCCAACATGCTTAAAAAATATATAAATAGATTAAAGACATTTAAATAAAACACTTTAACGGTTTAAAACGCGATATATTAGTTAAACTTATTTTGCCGTGGTCACGGGCAGACTGCTGCCCGTGATTACGGCTGCTGCAAAGCATCCGAAACGTCGGGCCGAAGTTAAAAATCATTTTCAGATAAGTTTAACTAATATATCGCGTTTTAAACCGTTAAAGTGTTTTATTTAAATGTGTACTACTCGCCTAAACTATAGACAGTGTTTGATTAAAGACATTTTGGACCCGGTGGCGATAGAACACACAAATCAAATTCCAGACCGCGTGTAACACCGCTGTTAATAGCAGTGGGTGCTATTGTTGTCTCCTTTACGCCAACAATTTCCCGTCTCTAGTTAGGTATTTAGAGTCATTATAGTAAACTTCGTAACAAGAAAAAACTGTAGTTAGTGGTAAACATTTAAAGAAAACACTTTTAACGGTAATTAATTGGACGAATATATTTCGTGTTTCAAACCGTTCGCAGTCTTTAATTTATAATAAAACGGCTTTCAGACCACTGAACAACAAATCTTATAGGTTTTAGCTTGGTTTTACGCGCTGTAAGTGTAAGCGATCTATAGCTTTTATGGGAGACCACAGTCTTATCATCATAGGATATCGGCATACATTATGTTGTCATTTGAGTTTAGTGATCTTACAGTTCAAATTTTTGATATTGTGAGGATATAAAATATGTATCTGTTAATTTTTAGATGCATTTTTTTTTAAATTTGTGTTATAATTGTACATATACAACTCGCTTATTTCTAAGAATTAAAAAATTGCCTATAACGACTTTTTTGACTCTACCAATTGAGCTACCGAGTCAAGAGCAACAGCACGGAACGCTGACGATGCCGGTTCAAGTCCCGCCCGAGTCGAAAATTTTTTCAATTTATTTTCGATTTTTAAATTATATTGTGCCTTCATATGCAATAACATTTAAAAAATAATAAAGTTTTCAAATGTAAATATTTTAAATTCTTTAAGGCTATAATCTACCTTAAAATTATTAGATATACTAAATACTATAGGCATTAATCAACAGGAAACAATTCATAAAAAATGTCTATTTATAACAAACACACCTCTAAATTCGATTATCATAACAGATTGCTGTCTAAAATATTTGTATATTTAGTCATATTGTTTTTTAACATCATACAATATGATAAGGAATTCCGTGAAAATTGTGGCGTGTTTATTACACGTAACGGTCTGCGGTAGCTAACACTGATTTTCCTCTAAATTGGAAACAAGTGTCAAAAAATCCCTAAATACAAGGTTATGATTTGTTTCTTTACCCTAATTTACTTTTGACGATTCGTCACGTAAATAAATGACAAAAAATTTAAAGAAAAAAGTCCTTTGAGAAAGACGGTATTATTATTATTATTTTTAAACACCACACCTATAACACTTAAATAGGATTCACCGTTGACCTATTTTAGCTTTGGATATTCGGAAATCCACAGACTGAAAACGAAACGTAATAAAACCTCACGGTTTGTCCATCTTTGAACGATACGTGATCTGGACGGAATTTCGATTTTCCTATTTCCCAATATTCAGATTTCCAGACGAAGTCAGACATGTTTCAGAAACAAATATAAAATGATAAGAAAAATGTTAGACCCGGTGGGGATCGAACCTACGACCCGTAGGTCATTTAATTGGTATTTGTCTAATTCAAGTCCTGCCCGAGTCGAAAATCTTTTCAATTCTTTTTTGATCTTTAAATTATATAGTGCCTTCATGTGCATGTGAAAAATATTAATGTTTTCAAGTTCAGACATATCGAACACAACATACTTCACAGACTGTGTTAATTATTAATAATTATCTGATTATTACTCACAATAATGATCATGTTAATTTCCAAATTCTAATACTGATTAATTTAATGATGTATGATGATTAGTATCTTATCTTTAAATTGGTATTTTGTAAGCAATATCCAAGATATTCAAATGCTCCGATAAAACTTCCTGTCACTTGCCTTTTATCTGTATTAATATTATAAGCTGAAGAGTTTGTTTGTTTGTTTGTTTGAAGGCGCTAATCTCAGGAACTGATCTATTTGAAAATGTTTGCGTTGGATTGACCATTTATCGAGGTAGGTTTAAGACTATATAAAATCATGGTTTGACTAACAGGGGAAAATTATTAATCTTTTAGGACTCTCGTTGCATTTGCGCTTCAAGAAACCAAAATATATTCATGAAAAAATGATTTATTTTTTTAAATGATCTAATATTTGAAAGAGTATGTTTACATTATATAAATGTCCGTGACAGTAGAGGTCTATGTTTTGAGATTAACTTGCAAGAACGAGGAGACGCGGACGACGTCGTGGGTGTAGAATAAAAAGATGAGGATTTTAGAAAAAATAAATTTAAAAACCCTCAACACGGACGAACTCGCGGGACCAGCTTGTCTTGAATAATTGACAATGATAACTTTACTAATGATTACATGATTATTCATATCACACATGGAGAACCTGAAAAGGAGATTAAAATTTCCAAATTTCCTACTTTTAAAAAAAGTCATTTCCATTAAGTTTTCGATCATTTTAGCCATTTATTCAAATCGAAGCTAATCGAAGCGAATACAAATACATCTACCCAAGTGAATAGTAAAATGTATTATGTAACTACTGTCCGTAGTTTACGCGAGTAGTACACATTAAAATAAAAAACTTTGACATGTACGTTTTAAACGCGATATATATTAGTTACACTTATTTGAAAATATTAACTACAACCCGACGCTTCCCTCCATGTTTAGTCTCCCCGTGACCTCGGCTGCTGTAACGTTATTCATATATATATTTTTAGGAAATGCATCTAGAATCATGACTACACACGACGCGGTTTTTTCGTCTGAGGACGGCGGTTCATGACCGGGACGAAATTTCAACATTCCTAGCCCTAATTAAAATTTTTTAATCTACCATTTTATTTCGCTAGAAAAATGTCTGTATCATTACAGACTTAAATATTACAGACAGCATAAACATTTAAATGACAATTCAATTTCCTTCAATGATATAGTTAATAACAAAATTTATGACTCAGATATGACAGAGATAAAATTATTTTTACACATCTGTATAACAGTAGTCTGTATCTATCTACAACTTATCCGTGGATAATGTTTAACTATATTAATAAAATGCTGAAGAGTTTGTATGTTTGAAAGCGCTAATCTCAGGCACTAGGGTTCGAATTGAAAAAACTAAATTATATGGGTTAGAGCATTTATCGAGGAAGGCTATAAGGTTATAAATCATTGCCTTGTACAAGCGGAGAAATATAACTAAAGTTCGCGACGCTATATGTATATCTTTTAAGATTAACTTGCAAGAACGACGGGAAGATTCGGATCGACGTCGTGGCTAACAACTTAAGTTTATATAGATGACGGGGTTTGCAAGAACGAATTTAGATGCCCAAAATGACGATTCTCGCGCACGAAGCCGCTGCAACAGCTAGTTTATATCGTAAGCAAACATTATATTTTCACGACAAATTCGCACGCTCTTTAATCTTATCGCGTTTCAGTCTTGAATAAATAATTTCTACTTTAATAACCGTGCTTGCAAATTTCTTATTCAGCAAATCATATCGTATTGTTGGGTTACTTTTTCACGGTCTGGGGCCCTGGGTTCGGCTCAGCACGTTTTTAATTATCAAACATTAAAATTAAAGATTATTATAATTCTGACCGTAAAACCATGTTTCGACATCAGTCTGTAGATACTTATTTAAATGTCAGACAAAATAGGACAAAATAGGTTTTGTACACGTTTGTCTTAACAATAGTAACAATTTAATGGTCAAAATAAATTATTGTTTTTATTTAGCAACTAAATATTTGAAGTTAGTCTAAAAATAATCCCACAGTGGAACGGAATAAGGTAAACTCGACAGATATTATGAACTGTGAAATTGAGATAATCTTTCTCCAATCTTGATAGAACTCACTGTGGGAACATCGAATTAAATGTCAATATTTACCGAATTTCGACAATTTTGACATGAACTACTTCAACAGTCGATGTTTATCTATCGCAAGGTGCGTCTTGCGTCAGTTTCATCATCACTATCTATCATCAGGACCAGAGAAATGGCCGGGACATAATTCAAACGCACCTTAATAAAGTATAACCAATCGTATTGTCTGTACTTACGCGAGTAGTACACATCAAGATAAATAAAATTAACGCTTTAAAACGCGAAATATATTAAGTAGTTAGTTTATTTTTCATTTAGTATAATGCTTTTCATCAGCCTTAGTAAAAACTACGTTCATAAATCCGTAGTTAAAAATCCACTTTTAGCCTTATCTGATGACGCGACTGGATTCGAACCCACCACCACAGCGATGTATGCTGTTCTAGCCAATTGTATTACCGGGTCATTTAAAATAGATTGTTTTACTATATACTCCTTATGGTTGGAGCTTTCCATTTTTACAAAATGGCCGCTTTATTGAAATTATTATTGTTATTTATAATTGTATCGTGAACTTCCTAATATATTACCATCCCTAACTCTAATGCAGTCTGTTAAAATAGGACAGTACCCGAACAGATGCAACGCATGCTCAAACGTGATAACGATAACACGCCGACTGCGTCACGTAGCCGTGTATTTTGTCGTTCTTTGGTTAGTGGTCGGTTTTGCCCACTAAGGTTCCGTAGCATTGAATAGGTACAAAAATTTCATATGTTGCCTCTTTCGTGGCTCGTTGTTGTATTGTTTTATGCTAGAGAAGGACAGACAAACATGGGATTTACTCGATGGCAGGTGATATGCCCCAGCCATATAACATATAAACAAGATGCGCTGGCGATCTATTTTGGCTTTGGAAATTCCCAGACAAACCGACACGCGATTAAACTACACGGCTTTTTCGTCTGTGTTTGTTCGTGACACACAGACAACAGTTGTCCGTGACCCCGACGGAATTCCGATTTTCCTGCCACCCATTTAATACCCAGTTTTCTGAACGAAGTCCAACATGTTTCAGAAAAATTATAAATTGGAAATCACCCGGTGGGCATCGAACCCACGTGTTGTTGATATTACGCATACATTGCTACCATTTACCAACAAACCCGTCAAACTTTTAAACTGTTGCTCGTACAGAACATTTTTTTTTTGTCGCATATATCCTACCCCTACTAAACCTTTAAACTTCGAAAAATAAGACTTCAATGTCCTCGGCTTGCTAGTTAAAGGCAATGGATTCAAGTTCAGCCTAATAATTTCGGTCAGACAGAGTACAGTGATCGATGACTTGTCTGCATGTAAAACACAGAGAAATGTGTTTCGCCTGTGAAAAGAAGTGATATAAATACAGTCTATTGTTAAACATCCTATCGTATTAAAAGTACTAATCTAATAGTCGTTTGAGCAAGCAAGGTAACTCAGTGATTTAAGAGGCAATATTGCTTACAGGAAAACGTTTTGAAGTGGGAAAGCGGAAAACCGCTGGCGGCTACCAAAACTCATTCAACAGTACAAAATTGCGTTATACCACCCTCGCAAACTACGCTTTCCACTGATGAACTTACATTTGCATAAACGTGAAATCAAAACGGCATAACTTGAAGTCGCAAAACGCAACTGTATTCCTCAGCATATAAGAGTCCATTTTGAATTGGTAATTTCGTTTTACTGAGCTTGTTTCAAGGGCTGAAATTCAAGGTAGATATGCATGGGATTATAGTACCTATTTCTTTGTTGTATTGGTGTTTTTTTCGATGTACTTCTTTTGAATTTCAGCAAAAAGGTAGTTGTCAACGGTTACCTTTGAAGCGGCGCTTCTGCGTAGAAAAATTTTTGTACGTCGTATTGGAAAATCTACATAGAAAATGAGATATAGTATCAATGTATGGAAAGTTATTCTAAGTTCCCAGAAGAAAAAATGTTGAATCTTTTAAAAATGTGTTTTCATTTTTTACATTTAAAATAACATCATAATATGTATGTATACTGCTACCATCTGTAAAACTTCACAGGCACTTTTGCAACCAATAGCCAATAGAAAAATTTAACAAAACCTCAGTTACTAAGAATCCGATGCATACAACGCTTTCGCGTTCGTAGTTCCCATAGATCATTATAGATGGCTTTAGCCCGAGAACGAACATAGCGCCATCTGTTGAGTAACTTATGCATCATTATTGACTTATAGATCGATAGCGATGTAGGAAATACCAGTTTGTCGTTTGTTGAATAATTTATCAGATAGATGTCGCTTTAACCATTATAAAATAGTTATAACAACGTTAGCATTAACTTAAAATATAATAAGATTTTAACATATGTCTTATTTTTATTATGTATATTTCTTACGAATTATTTAATTTTTCAGGAAAAGGTTATTTAAACATTTTGTAGATCAGTACTACTTCCGTAGCTTAGTGGATAATTGCAATGTAAAACTTGCTCAACTGTTAGCCTGAAAAAAATCAATTCAATAAAACGTACATTGAAATGTGTCTGCCCCCATACCTCACGTGCCCCTAACAGAGAATATAGTATTCACATTGTTCTAAAAAACACGAACTTTTACAGTTTAAAACGCGAAGTAAATTAATCGAAACTTAGTTCAAAGAGTACAAAGCCTCTATAAAACGGATGCTTTGCAACAGCCGTGTCCTTTGATACATATTATAAAGAAAGAAAGTCTACCCTCTTCACATTGAAAGGTAGTCTAAGAATTTTATTAATACATCAGTTGTTGTCACACCTCGTGTTTGACTGATCATTACATAGCGTGTGTTTTTAACGCTTTTAGAATAAATATGTGTGTGTATTCAGTGAAGTCGATTGCTAGTAACGTAAAGTACCTTGATCGAAATACTAAAGTCGACAATAGGTAAATTAGTGCAAAAATGTATCACGCGCAGCCACCAAGTGCATTAAATACTCCGGTAGTCGGTCCCGTGAATCGAACCGATGAGTGAGTCTAGTTTATTGATTACCTTAATTGGACCAGATGGCTTCGACGTACATTCACTTCTGCAAAGGAAGAACAAAAGACGTAAGTATTGTTAAAAAAATTATGGATATTTGGTGACGAAAGGAAATATCGCTCTTCCGCGTTATAGAGTGATCTTTTATACTTATTTGTAAATGATTTTTAACTTCGGCCCGACGTTTTTCCGTGACCACGTGCGAAGCATCCGAAACGTCGGGCCGAAGTTCATCAAAATCATTTTCAAATAAATTTAGCTAATATATCGCGTTTTAAACCGTTAAAGCATTTAATTGAAGTTATATTTTTTCTGGAACATGTTGGAGTTCGTATGGAAATCTGGATATTAAATAATCGACATTCCGTCCGGCTCACGAACCACAGTCCAGAGATGAAAAGGCCGTGAAGTTTAATATGTTTGGTCACAGTCTGTAGATTTCCGATTATCCAAGGCCAAAAATAGGTTGACAGCGCTGGGTTGTGGTTACCTACCATTAAGTCAACCCCGTGTTTGTCTGTCTTACTCTATCATTTAAAAAATCTGGTAATCTAACAAATATTTAGTTTATGCATGACATCGTAATTTTGTCCAAATAACAGTCCACTGTAACACAGCAAATGTAATTTGCTGTAGCCCTTAATGTGTGTACTTCGTGGCGACTGGCTTTCATTAGGCAGATCGTAAACAGTACACCCCGGAGATTCCATATTTATGGCTTTTAAGGCAGCCATACTATCACGACATCGTTAAATTGCCGAAGCCTGAAGGACAGGGAGATTATATGTTTTACGTGTTGTTTCAGCGTTAGATATTAATGTTGCAACTTGGCTTCAACATAATGTTATCTAAGAACATACCGTGTTATTAACATTACAACATCATAGTAAATAATGTATGGCAAATAATAAAGTACGGGTTCATTAGGTTCGATTCCAATCAACAAATCTAACAAGTAACTTAAATCAATTTATAATTTCAAATTCTATTTTAATTGTATATGCGACACGGGCAGGACATCGTATTTGTTTTTTTTAATTAAATAGATTTTTAATTTAATCAAAGCCACCATGTGCAACAACTTGTGAAAATTATTAAAGTTTTCTAATTTATATTTTATTCTAAAACATGTTCCATTTCGTCAAAAAAACCTAAACATTAGAGTATCGAAAATCCGTTTTGGTCACAAAACACAGTCCCAACTAAAAAGTCGTGAAGTGTAATCGCGTATCACTTTGTAGATTTACGAATGCCTAAAACCATATTTAGCTGATGTGACGTTCCTAAGTGAACCTAGTTACCTACATGAATAAATGATAATAGGTCGACCGCGCAAAGCTGAAGATTTTGTTTGTTTATTTGAAAGTGCTAATCTCAGGAACGAGTTGAAAAATTATTTTTATATACTGTCTATAGTTTACGCGAGTAGTACACATTTAAATAAAATCAACATAAAAATAATTTAAATAAAACACTTTAACGGTTTAAAACGCGATACATTACGTGGTCACGGGGAGACGGCTGCTGCAAAGCATCCGAAACGTCGGGCCGAAGTTAAAAATCATTTTCAAATAAGTTTAACTAATGTATCGCGTTTGAAACCGTTAAAGTATTTTATTTAAATTATTTTTATGTTGATTTGAGTATTTATCGAGAAAGGCTTTACAATATAATCATACATCAATCATATAACAATGGGAAATATGTTATCTATACTAATATTATAAATGCCCGAAACTACTGAACTGATTTAAGTGAAATTTGGTACACAGATATTTTAGAGCCTGAGAAAGGACTTTGGGCTTTTTAATGCCAAAAAAGGGTTGATAGGGGTTGAAAATATGGAATTGTGGTTTTGAAGAGGAGTGTAGTGGGAGTGGAAGTGAGAGTGGGAGTTAGAGTAGGAGGGATGTGAGGTGAGAGTGATGCGGCAAAGTAGCACTAACAACATAGATTGGCTGCCTTAAATGCGCCCTTACTTAAATAATTAAAACTCCCAAAAATCACTATTCCACGCGGACGAAGTCGCGGGCACAGCTAGTTTATAATAAAATAATTTATATGACTAGAGGTATTTAACCTTTCAACAATTAAACGAGAATTATTTGTCATATATTTCACCATTAAATTTCACTCAACAGAAGTAAAAACCAAAAACAATCCATACATTTGTAAATCGTCTAGTAATCGTTAGCTATTGGACGCAATTAGAGGTTGCAAACCTCTGTCAAAGTTTAGCCATCGCCGAAATGTGCTCGCGCGCAATTAAGTCCAGTGTAAACACATTGATTCAATATTTGTTCAGCGCGTAATGAATTTGATTAAGTAGCTTCGCCCTTCACACAGCTCGATCGCAAATAATTGGACGTGATAAACGCGTTGTCCTTAATACGTTTATCGGGATTGCGTTTGATGTTGGCCGGTGATGGGCGAAATCGGAGCGTTTTGTTTGGCAATGTTGATCTATAGCTTGTCTAATATAGGATGAGTGACTTTTATCATCCTATTTTATTTTCTACTGTTATAATTAAAGTTTATAGCACCTCTTACCATGTAAAACCTGAAGTGTAGTATATTTGTTTGTTTTGTTTTTTGTTTTGAACCGTTAAAAATACTTGCGTAAACCATAAACGATATTTAAAATTTAGTTTTTTGACTTTCACGGTTAACGCAGACTATTTAATTTTCTAGTGTATTATATTTTTTTATTATTATATCGATTATGATATACTATTTCTAATCTTTACAGCGTAGATATCTATGCTTATATTTTAAAGCTAAAAAGTTTGTGTGTCGGGCTAATCTGCAAAACTGCTAATTGAAATTAAAAAAAAAGAGTTTAAACCTTTACTTTTTTTAAAGATTAGTTGGATTGACCAATTTGTGAGGAATGCTTTAGACTTTGTAACATCACGGTGCAACCTATAAGAGCGAAGACAACCGTGGTAAATGTGGAAAAAACAACAGGGAAAATTATTATTAACTTTGGCTGCTGCAAAAACAGCTCAAGAAACGAAAAATATGGTTGATAGGTAAAGGAATATTTTCGTCATCATTTAAAACATCTTTGAATGATCTAAAAAATGTCCGTGACAGTAATTATATGTCTATTTTTTAAGGCGATGTCATGGGTACCAGCTATAATTTAAAAAGATGTGAAGATACAAAAACTAATTTGGATGCCCAAACTAACTATTCCTCGCGGACAAAGTCGCTTACACAGCTAGTCTTAAATAATTTTAGTAACATTTATAGTTCGCTTACTAAGCATACATTATAGTAAAAAACCTAAACGCGTCAAGTCAAATCTCGTCAGATCTTTGATCGGTATCCTCCCTTATCTCCTTTCATTTACAACCCTCTCATTTCACCCCCCGTGGCGGGAGTGGCCCCAAAAGAGGCGGGCCGCGCATGCGCTGCGATGGCTATCAAAAAAGATGGCAGATTTACGCAATTGATGTAGATCAACTTTATTGAATTCTTGATAGCTCGACGCTTCCAAAGTGTTTGCTCCTGCCTGTAATTATTTTAATTTAAAAGCTTAAATTAATGAATAAAGAAATGCGACCTTTAACACAAAGAACCGTTTATTATTATAATTTTAAATTAAAATAAATAATAATAAACTAAATACTGTCGGTAGTTTACGCGAGTAGTACACATTTAGATACAACACGGGGAGTGTCCCCGCGACCACTGCTGCTCCAAAGCATCCGAAATGTCAAGCCGAATTCAAAACTAATTCTCAAATACGTTTAACTAATATATGTATATCGCGTTTTAAACCGTTAAAGTGTTTTATTTAATAAACTTTCAAAAAGTATAATTAAAATATAACATTTGAAACTTTTAAAGATATAGCTAAATAGAGTAGATTTAGCATAGAGTCAGTTTTCCCATATAGAATAAACAGTTTTACGAATCCTTTCCTTATTTCTAGAGAAAATAAAAACTAGGGCATCGTTTCATACAATAAACACAATAGGTACAATAAACACACGGAGAAGACTTTAAACATCATGTTTATCATATATATATATATTATTTTTACATGTTATTGCACACGAAGGAATTGAAAAAGTTTTCGACTCGGGCAGGCCTTGAACCAGCATCGTCAGCGTTCGATTTTTTAAGAGATTCTCGTCTCAAACTACACTAACTATTTTTTTGGTATAGTTTGTTACAAAAGTCTGGTTACTTATTTATTTATAGAAAATATGGATTTGACCAAAGGATTTCAAAATGTTTGAAAAAAAATTTGCATTATAGCTTATAAATAATCTTATATTGCTTCTAAACTTGAATAAATCATTTTAAATCAAATGATTATTTCTAAACATTTAAGTCTGTTTTTAAAACTTAAAATATAATAGTTAACTTAAAGGCAATATGAATTGTCGATAATATTTTTAATTACAATTTCTCATAAGTATAACGCCATTATAAATAATGACTAATAGATGTACTAGGTATTACAGATAAAGAAGGCATGGTCCTGGGTTCAAGATTGTGACAAAAAAAAATATAATAAGTGCCCGCCCGTCACGCGAGTCAAGTGACTTACCGACCGTTCGCTTTTTTTCTTTCTCTCTCCCGTGCTCGATAAAATATTTTTTGTGGCAGTAGCGCTAGGGATGGCCGGCTTATCGATAATATTTATCGATCTCCTTGGACCAACCGAAATATACGAAATCGATTTTAGAAAAAAAAAGAGACGGGCGGGACCTGAATCGTCATTTAAAGCGTTCCGTGCTACTGATTTAACCAATTGAGTTACTGTGAAATATACAAATGGATGTGCACAAGTTACCGTTTTTAATTACAAATATATAATTTAATATAATTTTCGAAAACCAAATTTGTTAATGGTTTAAACAGCTTAGATCTCAAATTACACCTCATTTTCCGGCGGATTTATATAGTTATACGCATTTTCATCAAACCAAGATACTACCAACACGATACAGCTAAAACTATTATAATCATCGGAACATAGGCATATAATATAATCATTATAATATACCGACACAATCAGTAGTAACATCGTCACTACACAAAACTGAGTTAAGAGTTTTATTTATCATCAATGAACTTTGTCGATACTTCTAGACCCATCCCTATGAGCGCTTAAGTTTTCTTTTTGTGGTAGACGATACCCCATTGTTTACTGACAAGGACAGATATACTGATTTCTTATCAGTAAAAAGCAGAGAGCTGTATAAGATGCCGTACTTAAATTCTCTATAGTGGACAATTTTTCAACCTAAGCTTCATAATTTTTGAAATTAAAAACTGTCAGATGTATATCGGGTATTATTCATACATTTTTGTTAAGTTATATGCATTGGTTAAGACAAGGCTCACTACGCACGAATGGACCCGAGTTCGAATCCCGGGAAGACAAATACTTTTTTGTTCCGGGAGGAGTGATATGTGCTCATAAATGATATTGATCACTGATACGGACATGTAATTAAAATCCATTATCATATTTAATAAAATATTTATTAAAAAAAAATAAAAGAAAATTTTAAACCATCTCTTTATCTTTCAAAAGATACATAAGGGTGTATCACGGTAAGTGCCTAATGTCGATACAATTAAAAGTTTTCGCAACATTAACAGTTCCTTGACTTCAATTAAGAACGAGTAGATCTCTTTATGTTTGTTAAATTTAATTGTTATTAGCTCTTATCTCTTGCCTTTAATGCGGAGGTCATACGTTTGAATCTGCAAAAAAAGTTACGATTATGCAAATACAATTTTAAAACATTTATAATAATCATATACTTAGATAAACAAGTTTTTTTTTCAGAAACACTCGTCGTAATAATAAACAAACTTGTTCCCCTAAAAGATTCCCTAGTTATCATATTCTTGTATATTATATGAAATTTCCTTATGTTGAATTAATAAGTTCTAAGGTATTGTTCATTAGTGGTTTTGGCGCCACTTGCGTGTTGTAAATTGACTTATTAAGACTCACTTGTCAAGTTTTTTAAAGTTTTATGGCATAACCGTTTTTCGTCAGGTCCAATTTTTGTTATACAGAATTTTCATTATTAAATGGCGCTGTCTTTTTCTTTTTCTAAACATAAGAAAATAAGATAGGGCTGCCTGGCGTTCTATAAGGAAGGTTCTAAATCTCAAGACATCTTTGGATTGTAAATAGTTTAAGATAATAATAATAAGTTAAAAATTGGGACACAACACACAACAAGGATGTGAAATGGCTCTTTTTTTATTTAAAGTCTTCGAACTTCATTATCGTGTTGTAGTTGCTCAATCGGACGAAACTATCACTTGTTACATGTCCGACTATATCATAACAAACTTACACACCTGTTAAGTTATTCAGCCTTATATTGTGCTTTCCGTAGGAAAAGGACGAACAAAACATGAAGTAATCTCATTTTATTCGCGTATATAATTAAACGCAGTACTCTATTAAGGCTAGCCCGAGAAAATAGCCAGCTTCGAATCGTAATACTAATCTGTACGTGTGTATAGTTCTGTAGGACGACCATCATTTCGAAATATTAGGGTTGAATTAAGCCAGGTCATAAGGTATGTTAAGCTCTATAAGCATACGACACATTGGAACGTAGTTAAAAATAAATTGACATTCGTATTACTTTATTTGATGTTGTTAAAATTTGTTTATTGTTTACCTCGCGTAAAGTATAGAAAATTATAATAGTCTTTAGTTTACGTCAGCATCAAGAACAGCGGCTCGTAGATACAATGAATAAATATTTACTTTATGTATTTCGTGTTTAAATCGTTCAAAATTGTATAAATAATAAATAAATTTATAGACAGGCATGGGAATTTAAAAAAAATATGTTTATTTACGAGTAAAATGAGACACAGACAAACAAAACCACCAGAATGTGGTGAAATTAAGTTAAATATTTGATGATGATTGATGATTTGTTCTTGGGGCAAGCACATTTTAGTAACATATAGAATTCGAACTACTAGCAATCAAGAATGAATATTATAAATCTACCAAAATATTGGTATAGTTTAAAAGTCGAAAATAAATTGAAAAAACTTTCGTCTCGGGCACGACTTGAACCGGCATCGTCAGCGTGCCGCGCTGTTGCTCTACCAATTGAGCTACCGAGTCCTACACCTCATCGTCGAATTTTTTCAACTTATTGATACGTGCACCTCTCTTTTTCTCTCGATTTTTAAATTATATCGTGCCTTCATGTGCAATAACGTGTAAAAAATAGTAAAGTTATCAAATATCGGTATAGTTGTTGATGATACAATACGGGAATGGAAAAAGTACCGAGAAAACATGAATATGATGGTGTTAGTAGGCAAGCTGCAGCACAGGCGGTCCGCGGTATAAGGTGGTGGAACTGGTTTCCAGCCGAGTCTGCCCAGTTAATACCCCAGTGCAATGTAGTCGGCCTACAGTATAGTGGCATGTCGCGCTGAGATAAGAAGCTTGAATTGGCACAAGAAATTAACACTGTTTTGAGGATGTTTATCATAAATTTATAGTTTTTTTTTAATAAATACCTTAAATTAATAAAAAACCTGAGTTAATTAAATACTGGTAAATAAAAAAATGACAATTATGGGGCTCATTTGATGGATATGAAATATCCCAACCATGTAACATCTTAACAAGATGTAGTGGACCTATTTTTGGCTTTGGTGTTCGGAAATCCACAGACTGAATTATCATTAAATTTCACGGCTCGAATGGGCGGTGGTTTTATGAAATAATTAAAATAAATCTATCTATCGCCTAAGAGATATTGCTTTTTTATATTGAAAAACATAAAACACACCACCATACCACAAGCACACTATACTGATTTTATCAATACGCTCTGAAGAAATATCATAAAACTATTAATATTTCGAAAGTTAAGAATGTTATTTTCGATTAAGGTAAGTTTTATTTTAGTTTTTATTACAGATTATGAATATAGGAATCATTCTGTAATTTCTTAGATTATATTTCCTAGTCTGTCTTAGCCCATAACACATTTTCTATTAAGGACGCGAAATATATTAATCTAATTGTAGATCTCTGTGTGTGAAGTTTCGTCTTTTCAGATTTGTGGCTATGCGGAGATAAGTTAAGTAATATGTCGCGTTTTAAACAGTTAAAAACGTTTATTTAGTTCGTAATATGATTGTTGTACTCTATTTCTTCTTTTCTCCTCAATATTTTTGGTAAAAGGTGTTACGACAAAGGGAAAGTTATAGAACCACATACATTCGAAAATTTTAATGTTTTTCACAAGTTATTACACATGCTGGCATTATATAAATTAATAATCGATTTAGTTAAATAAAATACGAAACGGTAGCTCAACTACTTAGAGCAGCACGGAACGCAGTAGATGCCGGTTCAAGTCCCGCCCGTGTCGTAGAGTATTTTTTTGTTTATCTGTTTTTTTATGTTTCAAACAAATTCGCGCTTATAAATAAAACACTTTAACGGTTTAAAACACGATATATCAGCTGTAGTTAAATTATTTTCAAGTTTAACTTATATATACTCGTATCACGTTTTATACTCGCGTAAACTACAGCCAGTTTTTAAATTTCAAAATTTTAGCTTTAGACGTTCAACGATTTTCGACTCTTTATTCGAATACCTAATATTTAATAACAATGTTTAATCCTGGAGATTTTTTCCTATCATTCAAGCTGATATCTTAGTTGTCTAATTTACTAAGAAGTAACATAATACGGTCGTATTGATTTACTACGTCAATTCATTTAGCGTTCCTACATAAACTGAGTATAAAAGCTTTTACGATCGTTCTCGAATGTATCGCTGTTCGCGTGTCACTTTGCAGTAGGGCGATATCTTCGCAACTGATAAAGGCGTCGGTCCCGCACCGTTTTAATTAGGCAGTTCAATATATCTGCTTCGTGCTGTGTAGGGCTGGCGATCCATCATTGCCACAACAAGTAGATACGATTATCACTAATTGTCGAGAAGTTCCAATTTTGAAAAGTTAAGTATCGTAATTATACGCGATGGGAATTATATTTTTGAATTTAGAACGTGTTAGTTGTAATGTTACAGTTTGTTTATACTAAAATTGTAAACCCTAACAAAGGATCTATGCGCTACATAGGCCGCCAGCTCTGATTGTGTGTACAGGCACTGTGCTAACCACTTAGACTTTGAACTACGTAAATTTTGTATGTGTAAACAAGGCGACCCTCTCGAAAAAAATATGTATATATTGAATTACATTTAAGTAATTATTAAAGATGATTTAAAATATTACGTAAATGTGAAAGTGTTTTTGTGAGTCGCCCAATTTGTAGCTTTTTAGTATAGATTTGGTTAAAAGGGTTTGGTAAATAATGTCTGTACACATTAAAATAAAACACTTTAAGAAACCGTTGAAGTAAAGTAGAGCGCGATATATATTCGATAATTTTACTAAAACAATATTTTAACTACGGCCCGATGTTTCAGATGCTTGCGGTCACGGGGGGACTAAAGATGGAGGGTGTCTCTGATGAAGTAAGAACTAAGCTATCTATTCCGTCGTTTGCCTAAATACTAACTACGCCGTGTTTGGTAAATAAAACATTTTTGACGGTTTCAAACGTGAAATAAGTTAAACTTATCTGACTTAATATAACGTTTTAGACGAAACTTATAAGATAACAAATCTGTTTAGTCTATCTTCAAAGCGTTCGTGGTTGCAATATTAATGTAGCCCAGTTGCAGTGCTGTACACAATACAACCAGCTCAGAATATCTGCAAACGAGTTCTGATAGAAATTCACTCAATGCATTTGATAATATTAATAATAATTTGAAACCTTTGCTCTGATACTCATAAAGCAGAAACAGATAGTTAAACAGTCTCGTAACGGAAGTAAAATATATCTATACTAATTTTCGAATGAAAATATTATTTTTGTGTTATATAGACATGATTTTAAAGTTGAATTTCAATAAAACAGTTTAAAACGCGAAATATAATAGTTGAATTATTTTTAATTTTAAATAATTAAAAAAAAGGTACCTCATATATATTTCGCTTTTTAAACCGTTAAAACAAATATACATGTATGAATTAGAATTTTGTGAGCGCTTTCTCTTAAAATCTTAAAGTCTTAAGAAACATACTTGTCTTACATTAAGCAAATACAGTATGTCACCCAGTTTGTTTCTCATCACGTACAGGCCTGTGGTTCAGATTACCAGTGTTTTCCCACTCCACGTATTGCTATGTAAAACGACTCATTACACTCTGCAGTCACCTCACGTAAAGATTTACGATTATTTTGAAACCGACTGAATCCGGGTGTATGACAAAATTCAATAGAAATCTAATAGGGCCTTATGAATCGTAACATTTGGAAACAGCTGGAGGGAAAATCCAGAACCAGGGTTTATGTGCATCGCAACATCTTCTACTATAAATCTAGTTAAAAAAGTTAGACAATTTTAGTGTAGGACCTACATTTGTAATCAACCTTTTTAATTACTCCTACTTCGTCGTTTTAGAAGATTAAGTAAATCTGTTTTTCACTTCTTTCTAAAGAGGTGTGCGAATGAAGATTATTGATTACTGCTTACAAACTCAAGACAATTTCAAGGGTGGATCCACCGATGTGGGCAAGATGGGCATGCCCACATCCTTTAATAGACTTGTGACGTCACATTTTTACGGTTAATTGAGACCGCTAGGCTAATGATAATATACGATATGCCTTAATAACATTTAAAAAACAATGAATCATGTAACGCAGCAAAGAGCCATAGACGATAAGCTGACATGTGACTATGACTTATATCACATTTTTGACAACTTATTGCCGTGCTGCCAAAATTTCCGAGCCGCGTAGCGAAGCATGTACCTACTTTTGAATACACTACATCTCACTTGCTGATCTCCCTTGCATTACTCCTGATACAACGTCAAGATACCTATTTAGTTATCTTGACGATTACCTATTTACCAGTCTAGTGTCTCTATATTGGCTTACTGGCTACTAGACAAAAAAAACAAAAACATGTAAGTTATTGATTGTAATAGGTTTGGATGGAAAATGACTATTTAATTTGAAGATCGGGTCCGAATTCCTCCTGAGTTTCTTTCCATTCCTAAGGCCAAAGTCCTGATGCTCAGTAAAAAGGAAATAATCTAATTCAAAAATTCATAAACGACTTGTATGATTTTTATTAAGCATGTTCATGCTTCGACTTGTACTTAGCCGATTTTCTAGTAGCTGTGAGCTTTTTTAAGGGTTGGATCCGCGCTTGGACAATTTATAAGAGATTCACTTGATGGAAGGTATAATGTCCCAGCTCTATTACTTTTATCTTTACTAGATGCACCATCGACCTAGTTTGTCTGGTCATTGGTAAAAAAAATCGACGATGACGTTTAGGAGTCGGTAGCTCAATTTGTTAGAGCAACAGGACGGAACGCCGAGTATGCCGGATCAAGTCCTGGCTAAGTCGTAATTAATTTCAATTTATAATTGATTTTTCATTTATTTAGGTACCTAACACCTGTAAATGATGGTACATGATTTGGACAGAATTTCTATATTTATACTACCTATTAATTATTTTACATATATGAAAAAAACGATTGAAAATTTTGACTACAAGGGAAGGAACTTGAGCCAGCATTTTTGAACCAGCATTCATACCGTCTAATAGTAATATAATCTAATCAGTCGTAACACTTACTTAATGTAATATTACATTAAGCCTCAATACGTAAGTGCATATGCATTTTTTAGTCTAAATTGATTTTATAAAATGCATGCATGTGCAGTAACTTATGAAAAAGAATAAAATTTCTGTATATTCCAGACGTTTAATAGTTCGTTACGACATAAAAAAATAAACAATGATTTTCAGTTACACCTTGGACTCGGTGAGAATCGAACTCACGACCAGTACACTGGTATCGTTGAACCAACAAGCGGTTCAAAAAATGTATGTGTATAAACAGGATTTGTGAGACGTCGTTAACTTTTTTATGACATCCATATAAATGTTTTGCCGTCTGCGTTCTTCTCATCATTCTAATAAGACAAGTGTAAAACTACTTTTTCGGCAAAATTACAAAGACTGTTTGCGGCATAAATTATACTGGAATTGCTTTGGAAATCGTAAAATAAGGATTTTAAGAGATAACTCACGTTACTAATAAAAACTTAATACGAAATGTCAGCGTTTAATTATTATATATTCATATAGCTATGTCAGCGACTTCGTCCGCGTAGAATAGTCATTTTGGGTATCTAAATTTACTTCTGCAAACCTCTACATCTTAATAAATATAAGCTGCCCACGACATCGGTCGCGACCCGTCGTTCTTGCAAGTTTATCATAAAAGATAGACGTATAATGTTGCAAATTTTTTTTAAATCATATAAAGAGAAATCATTCTTGCATATGTTTCTGGGTGTCTTGAGCTGTTTACGCAGCGTATGCATCTGAAACCCACAGAGATGAAAATTTTCCCCCATATTTCCCGGTGTATCTTCGCTTTTATTAGTTACAGCGCAATGTTTTATCGCCTATAGCCTTCCTCGATAAATGCTCTATCAATCACAAAAATATTTTTTCTTTTCGAACGCGTACTTCCTGAGATTAGCGTGTTCACAAACGAACAAACAAACAAACTCTTCAGCTTCATATATTAGTATAGATTTATTTCGAAATAAAACAACGTAGTAGTATATTTATTATATTGTATTGGATAAAATAAAAAAGTTTACTTTTTAATTAAAACATGAGCAAACAGACAATTCTATTTAATATTGCATATAATACCATTTTGAAAGCAGCAATGATTTTTTACATGTAACAAATATGAAGGCTTTGAAATACATAACATGTCTGTAGTTTTCGCGAGTAAACATTTAAATAAAACACTTTAACATCTAAAAACGCGATATATATTAAGTAACCTTATTTGAAAATTATTTAACTACGGCCCGACGTTTCGGATGCTTTGCAGCAGCCGTGGTCACGGAGAGATTATCTCTCGTAAGTAGAACTAATCATAAGTTCAACTATTATATATCGCGTTTTATACTGTTAAAGTATTTTATTTAAATACACAACGTGTCACTCATTGATGAATCTTATTATTTTTGCATATCTTTAACGAATGTATAAATACGAACACAAAAGTTTGTCTGTTTGCTCATCAACACTACAATTATTTTATAAAAGTAATTAAACCAACGATAATATATACATCTGTGCTTACTTGTCTTCAAATAAAAGGTATACATAAAATATTTATATCAAAACTAATACTTTCTCGAAATAATCTTATTGTTAATTACGTATAGAAATTACGATATCAATCATCACAAACTAGCCTACACCTAACATTGCCTTCTTATGAAAATACTTAAACACTAAATAATAAATAACACAATCATAATTCCAGTCGCAACTTAGTATTTAACTAACCTAAACGTACAAATATAACATGGATCATTATAACTTTCATATCAGGATAAAATAATTTTGAAATCAATTCTGTTGTACAAATAAACGAACAAACAAAATAAGTGAAACATATTTAATAAATGGGCCACACGTTTTATGATTTGATAGAAAATGGTTACTTGACAATAAATCATTTGTGTCATATTGCTTGAATTCTAATTTTGATTTCTACAACAGAATCGTTAAATGGATATATTTTATTACAATAATTAATCATAACTAATTACATAAAATTTGGACGAAATCAAAACACTGCACAAACAAACCACATGAGATCTTTACGAAAACCCAAATCACTTTTCAAATACATACAACAGTAATCTAACCATTTGATTAACTCAAACTAATAATACTTTTATCGTGATCGAACTCTACTCCTAGATTAATTAAAATTTTAATTACGTTTAATGACGACGAAAATGTTAACGTCGCATAATATCTTCTATACTAAAACCTTTCTTGGGTCGGCTTGATTGGCTTGTTCCTGGTTTCGGGTTGGTGTTAGGCTGGATGCCAACAATATTCTTTATTCCGTTAGCTATTGAGCTAGACCCCAAATCATCTGTGACTCTTGAACTATGCGCGCCATCAATACAGCTAGATACGTTTGTTGTAGTGCTAGGAGCGGTATCTTTAGGAGCCGTTGGTTTCACTATAAGATCCTGAGCCACTGTCTGCTGTGGCCCTAAAATTGTATGTGGTATAGAACCGTAAGCTACTTGAGGGTGTGGCGGGGGCAAAGGTATGCCATACTTGTGATAAGACGGCATACCCAACATCGGTGGCGGTATACCTACAACTACATCATTGTTGCCAACTTGTTGTCGAGGCATAGATAAGTTCGTAGGTTCAGGCGACCGACTTCGATAAATTTGGGCACAGGTTCTCATGTTCTCACCGATATCGGGCGGGTGACTTCGTTTTCTAAACGGGCTGATAAACATTCCAGAAGGCCCCGGATCTATAGGTGGGCTAGACAGCTGTCCTATCTTAGACGGATCGGGGGGGTTCACTTGGTGTAGATCTCTTCTAATTTGGAGCTGCGGGTGTCTGATTGGTGGTTCTTGAATATCGTTATATCGCATTTCTTTTTCTATAATTTCTTCGGAAGTGTATCTCCGCTTCTCGAACATATCAGTAGATGACATACGATGTTTATCCTGGTGTTGGGGTCTCATAGTATACGGGCTTGCTCTGTTAGTCTGTTCGTTGTGATGACAATGAGTTCTTTCGACACTATGTGGTGGCGGTGAGTTGCGTCTAGGTCGTTCTTCACTCTGTTCTCTACCGATGCTCTCCACCGATGATGATCTCGTTCGGCGAACTGGGGAGTGCTCTGGAGACGATAGTTCCGGGTCTTCATCGTCGAACCCGGGCTCAATGGGTGAACCGGGTCTACCGATGTCTTCTTCACCTACATCGAGCACGTCTCCCGGAGGGACGTCACCCACAGCGTGGGTTAGAGCGTGACGACGCAAATCGCAATTTCTTCTGAACACTTTTCCACATGAGTTGCATTCGTACGGCTTGTGGTCTGTATGAGTCAGCAGATGAGTCTTGAGATTCGACCTTTGATTAAAACTGCGACTGCAAACGGGACATTTATGTGGAGACTCTTCCATATGCAGAATCTTGTGTACGGCCAAAGTTCTCGACTGGCAAAAGCCTTTTCCGCATTCTGTGCATTTAAAAGGCTTCTCCTTTGAATGTATATATCTGTAAAGAAAAGTAATAAGTTTAAATTTGGTGCTTATTAGTGGCAATAATGATTAACGATAATAATTATACTTTATATTAACTATCTAATGGTTATGGCAATAAAACTTCACGAGTTAATTAAAAGTCTGGTGATGGGTGGAGTAACATGCTTGAGCTTAACTAACCAAGATTTTATATCTGTTAAGACCACGGTTTACCGCTGCAAAATATTTCTATTGCTTAGAAAAATATTGTACAGGTACCGCCTGTAATTGTATTCGTAATTGCTTAACACCTAAAGTAACAAATTATTAGACAGGTGTCAATTAATATCAAATGTAAATGATACCGATATCACACAATATTAGCAAGTGCGACGTCATATATTAACTTCAGTGACCACTATTCTGCGCAAGCACACCTTGAACGTGATCCGAGTAATTTGAGACTCAAGGCAAGTCCGACGATGTATAGCTAGTGTTCGATCGACCACTCTGGTTTGAACTCTCCGAAGCTCACTGGATCTTTAATTAGCACGAAAAAGACGTTGAAAGCCGGGTCTTCTTTAAGTGGTTGTGATTCTAAGTTCCAGTTCGCCCGAATCGAATTACGTTAAAAGCATTTTGTAGCCGATCGCTTCGATTAATATTGAGGTGCCCGTGTATCGGCGTGTAGATTAAAATAAACTTTATGTTCTTGCAAAATAAATTATAGGCCATTGGATTAATTAGAAGTCATAATTCTTGAATTATTTGCATCAGAACTTTCTGTAGATCTGTGCGTGTCTTGTAGAGCTTAAGCGAAAAGTTAATACTGTTAAAAAATGCTTTGAGAAAATGATAATTCGGCAAAAATAATTATAAACTTCACACACTAAGAAGCCTCTGATTTGAAATCTGAAACCTTAAATACAAGTTTCGTTACTTAGCGATCCAGCGACATTATCGGAACCATTTAGTTTTATGTCGGCGACGGCTTACCAAATTGTATTTTAATGCGGGCTTAATTATTGAAATTATTTTTAAAATTTTCGAGAATGCAATAAAAACACCCGAGGTCGCCAAACACTAATGGTAATGAGTCTAAAAATTCTTGCATCCAAAGAATGCACCGTGTAAATAATACGTATAATATAATTTGGTACGGAAGATAAATAAAAGAGACCTGATGATCTCAAGTTACCGGTATTTAACTAGAGTTGACGTCTTTTCCTTCATTAATTTCGGCCTCTGTTATTCAGAGAAGTGTTTTGTTTAAAATGCCAAGTGTCTCATTGTTCTACTCACTAAGAATTTGAATTTCGAATGTCGAAAGTTTGCCTTTTTCTTCCTCCTTCCTTAGCTTTGCTTAGACTATGGGATTAGGAATTGTCATCCCCGTGTCTTGAAAAGAGAGATTTTAGCAGTTTTATTAATAAAGCATCAATGTTTGTCCTTTTTTCGTAAGCCTCATTTATAGTCTAGACCGGTGATTCCCAAAGTGGTCCTGGTGGACCACTGGGGGTCACGCGGGAGACCTTCCTTATGTAAATAGATCTAATCTTCACTATTTTTCGAGATAACGAAAATCTATAGTGATTTAGCTGCAAAGGGTCTACCGGATCCAGCAAAATTTAGAAAGTTATTATTGAAATAAAAGAGTTTGGGAAGCACTAGACAAAAAATGAGGAGGACATATCTTCACCGATCGTCCTCATTACTTTTTAATCTGACCACGATATATTGCGATCCGTTATTTCTCGTTTGACTATTTGAATGAAGTAATGGAGTTAAAAAGCACTATTCGTTTCGCGGATCACGTGAATTCACATGAGTCAAATGACTGGTTTGTATCCAGAAACCGGAGATTTCAATTTGAACGGTTTTAAGTCTCACGCTCAAGTGCCTATTAATATGGAGATTAACGTATGCTATTCCTCTCATATTTAGTATTGACGTGAACCGACTGTGATAAAGTTAGTTATTATGTTATTAGTTTTAATAGCTTGCTCAGATAGCGTGCTGTATGGGTACAGTAATATGATCTATCTTCAGATATCTTTAGGGACTTCGATAAACATCCAGAAATATAGTTATCTAGGTTTTTCTTTAATACATTATTGTTATAATTACTAATATTTGTATTTATATGTGCTCAATGTTTTCAATGCTAGAGTTAAAAATGTAGCTTAGCTTTGCCGAGTAAAACACGATGAAATCTAAAAAATTATACCTCCAATTACTATTAAATTTAATACTGACGAAACTATCCAATTAAATAAGAAAACAGAAATAAAAGTCTTCGATACTTTCAATAAATTAGTAATATCTAATGAACGCGATATCTTAATTCGGAAACGAAGAGAGAAGTGTATGAACGTGAGATTACGGATACTACCAGTCAGACGAGTTGGTAACATCAAAGCGACCGCCACATTTATATTAACAGGGCAATTACCAACTTACTTTGAAAACGTTAGACAATCATTCTCGCAACGTAAACATCACATCCTGTCACAAATAGAAAGAGTACTGATTTACATAATGTCTAAATCTATACATATAATTATGATGCATTGTCTTTAAACACAGTCTGTCGGGTCAGATTAAATCTCTGATCGTAGTGATCTAAACCTTAAAAGCTTTTACATTGAGTAGAAGTTATATTACGATTTACCGTCTCTAAGAGGTTTTATAAGTCAGCGTGATCTGTGTCGAATATATTAAATTGAAGACATGTTTGTTAAAATTAATTTTAACGGGTTTAAAAAAGCTATTAGTGTATCAGATATTAAAAGATATCTAAACAAGAGTCGCCGTTGACGAATTCGCGATTGAGACGCGACTAGCGACCGCAGCGTCGGGCGATGCAAACGATGAACAAAACAAAATTACGCGTATAGTCGCGCCGCCGTTCGCATCTAGGCAACACAGCGGGTCACTTATCGTCACAAATAAACCAGAAATAGTAATTAACATAATATCTAAATTAAAGTATGGATTATGAATAATGCATAATGATGAATGAATAAACAAATCCTTGGTCCTATCAGTTCGATCAAAGACATTATGAAATATAAGTAACGTCTGTCTCTTAATATTATACTTGACGATAAGGATCGCGATGGAAAGTCATTCAGAAACCCATCAAGACGCGGCGAGGAGATTAAAAAAAGGCTTAAAATTACACTCGACTCGTTCCGTGCTAATGGCCTGTATTAAAAATGATTTCCATTATCGAATACGTACGGTACAGGTTCAAAATTGTACCTATTCTTGCAAAATTTAACTCAACAAGCGGACAGTTATTTAATAGATCTACATTTTTAGACATTAAATTAATGCTAAGGAGTGAAATTTTATTAATGATTACCTACATAACACATGGAAATATTTAAATAAAATACGTTTAACAGTTTAAAATGCGAAATATATAAGTTAAGTTATTAACAATTTAACGATTTGGATACTTTGCAGCAGCAGTGGTGTGTGGCCGTAGTTAGAGAATTACGTAGAAGTTTTAATCTGTTAATAAGTGTTTTATTTTCATGTGTACTACTCGCGTAAACAACAGACAATAAAAATGTTATTAGCGGGCATATAGACATATTTTGGTAATTGTAAAAGCATTGTTCCAAAGGTTTGGGTCATTTGAAGCTGAATGATCTAAAAAATATTCAAGTACACTCATTGAGAGTTGGCGTTACTTGGAAACGAGTTTCGCAGCGTCCTCGTTTCATTGCAAACAATTTTGACAGCACGGCAAACACCAGCTCTTTTAAGACCAACTGTTTTTATTTTAGATTTGTATTTAAACTCGAGTTTTATAAACTCAAACTCATTAGTCCTCTATATGTTTTACTTATTAACTTTAACTAATATTTTATCAGTTTAAGTAATATAAATAAACAAGTTTTTAAATAAACGTTGCCGTGTATGTAATTAGTTTTTTTAGGAAGCAAAAAACTCGATTTGTCTATTTATTTGACTAATAAATAAATACATATATGTAGTTATATTGCCGTTAATCTTAATGATTAAAATATATTTCAATTGAATTATAAAACTCGAAATTAATATAATATAGGTAAATTATTTTTATGACAGAGGTTTAGAATGGAATTCGGAGTAGAAGTTTAATACATAACATATCAACAATGTGCGCTGTCAACCTATTTTGGCTTTGGACCTTTAGAAATCCACAGACTGCAACCGATTATACGTAAATCGGACGGTGGTTTGAGTCCATTTGATGTGATGGAATTTCGACATTCCTTTTACGCATTTATTATCCAGATTTCCAGACGAAGTCCAACAAGTTTCAGGAAGAAATATAAATCTTAGAAAGATCTTTAATTGGCCATTAGCTACTATTGGACCAACGAAGAGCAGTTTTAAATAAGAACAAAAAAAGTCTCAGAAAGTGTGACTTGTCGTATCCGGGTTAGAAATATTTTTTTCTAAATTCAATCGTGAATCTCAGATTGCCTATCGTAGTCTGATTGCTTATAGAGTTAAAAAGTTATAGACGTGACAATTTACTTAAAGTATAATTACGATAGCCAATTAAATTATATTTGAGGCGTAAAAGTGTATTTATATATTGACATATATTTTATCATTCTCTTCGTATTGACATAAATAGGTACTAGGACTCGTTGGAGTAATGGTAGCAAAGTATGGCTTATAATGAACGGGTCACGGTTAAATAAGTTCAACTAATATATATCGCGTTTCAAATCGTTAAAGTGTTTTACTCAAAAGCGAGTCATGGTTCTGTCCGTACCAGTTCCAACTATTATCTAATCTAGATATTAAATGAGCTGTAGAAATATCCTAAGTTCCGTCCGGATCAAAAACCATTGTCTACTTCCAAAGGTCCGAAGATAAAGTAGATCGATAGTCGATCTTATATGGCTGGGGTATTTCACCATGTCTGGTTGTTTTCTTCTATCATAAGAATGCACATAATCATTATTAAATTAAGTATTAGACAATTTAGTTAATTATTAGTAAGATTTTAAATGTATATTAAAAAAGAGAGTTTATCTAAAAGTTACTAGGTCTACGTTGAGTCGTGTCATTGTATCGAATCAATTTCGGAGATTTTTTCTTATTAACAAGTGTGAACCTACTAGAACCATAGATCGAATTGTCCTAAAATTCGTATATCGAATCACAACTTAGCTTTTAAATGAGACGCAAAACGAAACAAAAAATAACTATACAGTGTCTTAATAAACTTAAACGGTTTAAAACGCGGTATATGTTAGTTAAATTCGTTTAAAAATGATTTTTAACTACGGCCCGACGTTTCGGATGCTTTGCAGCAGCCGTGGTCTCCCTGTGACCGCAACTCGCGATCGAAACGTCGGGCCGTAGTTAAAAGTAAAAATAATTTTCACAGACAGTATTCAAGTATATAGTGAACAAAAGAAACCACGAAATACATGGTAATTATTATGATCTACCTACAGACTTCATATTAGTATAAAATTTTGTTTTAGACGTCGTATTTAGTAATCCACTTAATTAAGGTTATAAATCATCTAACGCAATTAAAATTATAATATCACTTTGTTTTTTCTTATATCTTAATATGTTAATACTTATAAAAGCTCAATTACAGAGAGATATTGGTCGTAGGTAGGCAGGCATTGGTTTTTTTTAAATATTAGTAAAATATTTTTTTAATGAAGCGAATTGAAATAACGTCATAACATAGAACTTTATTTCATATTAAAAATAAAGTAAGTCGCCCGGAGCTCAGAGGAATTCTTAGAGGTCAGTGTCCTCGAAGCTCTTATACATCTAAGCCTCCTATCTCATAGATTGATGCCGAAGCCTCGCTTATCGTCTCTCATATTATCGTTATATTCTGTACGCAATTTTTTAATGCCACAGAAAAAGCACTTAGAAAACTATTTTTAATCTTTGGAATATTGAATAACTGTATTTTCAGTTTAGCACATATAAAATCTGAAAACTTTATTATTTTCACATGTTATTGCACATGATGGCACTATGTTAATTAAAAAGCAATTATAAATTCAAAAACAATCTGTTTAATTTATAATAGATATTTATTGGGCGAGAGGTGCATGTATCAGTAGGTTGAATAATTTTGACGATGACGTGTAGAACACGGTTTTTTTTTTTAATTTATAATCGATTTTTAAATTAAATATAAACTTTGTGAATGTATTTCTGTTAATAATCTTTAACAGGTATCTATTTTCCATAGCGCTAAGTGCTAGATATACCATTGCAAATATTAAACACTATGTAAATAAAATCGAGCATAGATAAATCCTGTAAGACCAACACTTCAATAATCTGGCCCACTCTGGTTTTTATACGTGACGAATTAATGAGATTCTTAGCATATAAAAATCTATGTTAAATACTGTTAGTGGACATTATAGAACTTATCATGACTTACACAATATTATTTTATAAGATTTGACCTCAGCGCTTATAATCAAGATAAAAAATCCGACTCAATATTTTAGCTATAATATGGCGGTTCCTTGAACGCTACACATTTTAAACACCTCATAAATAATAAATTAAATATTCAAATCCGTCTTCAATTAAAATTGGTATTCCTTTGGCGGGATAAGTGTAACCTCAATACATAGCCAACAGCGTCAGTGATCGTTAAATGTGAAATTTCGAGAGATAAAAGACAACAAGTCACCTTCATTATGCAAATCACAAATATCATTTTTGAAACAGTAGCGACAGGTCATACATAAATTTATAAGGAACACTTATTCTCGTAGGTAAATCAAAAGATATTGAGAGACTTTGGAATTAGCATAATCCGCCGATTCGTATGATAAAGTTAAGGTTTCTCATTTCGATTTTTAAAATTTTAACGACGTAATTATGCCACTGTGGTCGGATTCGCCGTTTTTCGCGAAATTTATTTGGTATTAATGTACGTTAAAAAATCGTTTGATTAAGAATCGTAATTAGAATTGTTGGTTTAATTTTGCGTTAAGCGGAAAATATCGATTATCTTTAGCGATGAGAAATACTACTTTCATGTTAATACCGAAGATGTATTGCGTACAAGCTGTAAGCGACCGTGCGCCCACGCAATGTTTTATCTCTTTACAAGTGAGTTGGTAAGTCGATTTGTTGTCGTGCTGCCGTAGACGGAACGTCCGACTTTCTGTTAATTACCATTACATTGTCTCTTTTTTTTCAGCGTTTAAAGCAAGCAACTAAGGTCAAATTTAAGAATTTATTGACATTTAATAACCAGTTATCTTTTATGATAAAGGAGGATAGACACTTGATGGTAGGTGGAACACCCACGCTGTATAATATCTGAAAAAGATATGCTGTCGACTTTTGGCTTTGGATATTCGGAAATAAAGAGAATGAAACCGAAACGCGATTAAACTTCACGACCTTTTATTCCTACCATTAGTTTAATATCCACACGAAGTCAAACATGTTTCAGAAAAATTATTAATTGATTAGAAAAATGTTGGTTGGTGGTGATTAGCCATACACTGCTACAATCACATAGTCATGTATGGCAAAATTATAACGTAACAGGAAGTGTGCTTAAAATTGCCAAAAAGAGCCATTTATTTTTCCCCATCCAGTTGCATTATCTTAAAGCTTATTTATTGCTTATTTGATTATTATCATTTAAATTAAATTAAATTGCGAGATGATTTTTAAACATTTATAAAATGAAATATAAAATCTCTAGTAAACTACTTTACGTAACTGAGTAACTTCGAAACGTCAAACAAGTAGCGTAACGATTACAAGTATATGACATATGCAAATGAGACAAAGCGGGTATGAATATTTTTCGCAACAACTTTGTAGTCTTTGAATAGGGTTACTGCATTGCAATACTCGATACAAAATGGATCGTTTTAATATCAATAATACTAGTTAGAGAATAAGAAATCAAAGTTAGGAACTTCCATAATTATTAAAATATAATTTTTTAAAAAGTATTTATATTTCTTAAGGTAATGGAAAATAATTACTTAGATACCTATTATTAGAGAAAGTAATATCTAATTCTGGCAACCCTATTGAACACTTGACATTTAGACGTGGAGGACATTTTTTTGCGCATTTACTTTTCTTGCCAGCGTTAGGAGGCGGTTTTAAGACGTAAAATAATAAAATATTTTAATTAATAAAATGTTACAAGTTATTGTTTACAAACATGAAAGACTCGTTAGTGTAATGGTAGCATTGTTAGGCAACGGGTCGTAGGTTAGTTCTTTGTTCCCCACTGGGTACAATGTTTCTTATTATTAAATGTATAATTTTTCTTAAACATGTTGGATTTCGTTTGGAAATCTGGATTATAAATGGTTGGTAGGAATGACGAAATTCCTTCCGGTTCACGTACCACCGTCACACAGACGAAGAAGCCGCCAAGGTTAATCGCGTATCGTTTTCAGTCTGTGAATTTCCGAATATCCAAAGCAAAATTAGGAACGACAGCGTATTTCGTCGAGATGTTATATGGCTGGATATCACCTACCATCGAGTGAGCCCCATACACGACTGTCCACATCTATCATAATCAACAAAAAAAAAACACATTGGACAACAGGATTTCCCTATGTATCAAATAAAAATAACAACAGAAGGAAGTTTTATATTCAAGAAAAATTAAACTAATTAAACTTACGTAATTATATACTTAGTACGAAGCTGCACGAAAAATGGCGTCGGCTAAGTGATTCAAGACATTAAGAATCCATTGTCCAACAATTACGACGGAACAGCGAAAGAGCGTCGTCATCACTCCATTTTCTCTTCCAGAAAAAAGTTAATCGAAAAATGATAAACCCGCCCAGAGTCGCATAGTTGCACGGTGCATCATTTATTCTCTGTTGTCATACGAAAGAAATTTCGTGTTCGTCGCGGCTTATAAAAAGTCCGAGCCCAAAGGACAGGTACGTGGACAAAAAATAAATGAAAAATACTAATGGAGCGCGGCTGAGGTCCGTCCACCGAGCGTGGAGGTATGTAGCTGTTTTGTGACGCGTGTTGGGCCAGTGGTACTCGGGAATTATGGAGAAAGCGGGATTTGATCACAAATTTCAACAAGAAGAATTAAAAACCATTTAATTCTCAAAAAAAGAGCATTCACTAGTTTAACATCAAGCTATTCAATTATGGTTAAAGGCAATTATAATTTGCAAAAAAGCTTACTTGCTAGAGAACACCATACACATCAACATTGTTATTATAAATCTACCCGCATATGACTTTTAACGATTGTTTTAACTTGTATTAACAAACGATTACGCATTATGCTGTGTTTATAAACACTGCTTAAAAATAAATTAAAAATCTTCTTAGATTGAAAAAGTAAAGAGTATACGTCATTTATATAATGTGAAAAATAATAATAGATTCAAATACAACTTTTCAAATCGCAAACGCTGTACACTACTGTACGGTATCCTATTAAATATTTACGATCCGAAACGTGAAATAGTACGCGTTTTAAACTGTTCAATTTTTCGTTTCATTCGTATAAAACGAACGCACTTTTATAGACGACCTCTTTAAAAGGCTTACGACCTGCCGATTGTGACGTAGGACATACTGTACTGGCTAAAGCCGGTTTGCCGGCGTGGTCGGTGTTCAAGAAATTTAATGGGAGCGACGGCTCGCCGCTGCCGCTTCACACTCAATTTCACCTCTGACGGACACAAACATTCATTGCACTCACTTGACGCTCATATCAGGTGCGTTACTTACGTTACGAGTCCAAAATCTCGCGTTAGCAAACCGCTCCGAAGATAAACAATTGACGTCTTAAGTGCTGGTAATGCTGATAAAATCACCGTAATTAATATGATCTTGCAAGTATTAAGCGAGGATTCTAAATTCAAAATCGCGAAAAAAGATAAGCACGAAAAAAACAGTGGCGCCTCTCGAGCTGACAAAAAATTTGGATAGTTGATACCAAACTTGATCGCGCACGAATGGTTCCGAAGCGCAATCTAATTTTTCAATCTGCTCGCTTTATGAAACCCGATAGCTTATGTTAGCTAAAATAACATTTTGTATCTTTTATTTGTACCGTTCTAAGATTCTAATTTCGTGATACGCCTGGCTCCCTCGGCGAGACCTTGCTTCAACTTTCAAAATTCTAGAACGATGAAGGTTCCATTTGTTGATTGTTTTATTTTACTGTCTTCTATAAAATTATTGGACGCGATAAGATTAAAATACGGAAAGATATCAACAAGGATTGTGTCGTACCTAAACTATCACTATGTACGTGACTAAGAAGAAGTAGACAACATTAAATTTGCTTGCTAGCAGCTTGAGAAGTAAGGCTGCGGTCTCCTATCAACGCCACAAACAGCGTAACACATTACGCTACCTTAAGGTTTGTTTTGACTCCTAATAAGTCACTTCGGGGTGGCTTGAATATACCAATTTCATTGTGTGAAGGAGAAACAACACGTGTGTATGTCTTTATTACTAAAAAGTACGTAAGTATTTACACTAATTTTATAACCTGAAGAGTTTGTTTGTTTGAACTGAAAAATATTATTTTAAAAATCGAAAATAAATTGAAAAAAATTTCGACTCGAGCAGGACTTGAACCGGCATCGTCAGCTTTCCGTGCTGTTGCGCTGTAGCAACAGATTTTTAAATTATGTTATGTAGTGCCTTCATGTGCAATAACATGTGAAAAATATTAATGTTTTGAAAAATATTTTTTATCTTGGTCTTGGTATCATTGATCGAAAAAGACTTTTAAAACATGTGGGAAACGGGAAAAATGATTTATTTTTTAGGGTTTTAAGTCGGCGAAAACGGTGCAAGACATCCAAAATATATCTACGGATGATTCTTCTTTAAATGATATAAAAAATGCCCGCCGTAGTATATGTTTATCTTAAGATGAATTTGTAACAACGACCGGACACGGCCGACGTCATAGGTAACATATAATTTTTAAAGAGGAGGTTCGCAAGAACAAATCTTGATGGCCAAAATAACTATTCTACGCAGACGAAGTCGCGACCACAGCTATGACTTCCATAAGCGGGTTGACACTACGTACGCTACGTACAGCGTCAAGTTGGAGACCAGAGCCTAAAAGAGCCACTCGTTATCAGATCGACTAGCTTACCAGTTGAATTATGACGGCCTCTTCTGGCAATTATTTTGAAGTCTCCTGATACCATTAATCACTCCGTATTGATAGCTCTGTATGTATGGAACCAATTAGACCTGGAATCCTTCATCCAATTTTATGTCTCGTCTTATGATTTATTACGAGGTCGTAATTAGGCCAACGGGGTATAGGAGTGTTAATTTCGGTTTTATAATCCAGTTTTAGAGCCGGCTGTGATTGGATACAATCGTTCTATCGAATCGTTTATTTATTGCATGTAAAAGGTGCGGTCTATCGCTTCGGTTTCATAGTAAGTTATTTTCTACGTGAGTCATACTATAAGTTGAATTAATTGTCTTTCTAGAAATATTTTAACTGTATATAATTAAATTTTCTTTAGTGGAAATATATTTTTAACTGTATTGACGTTTGTAAGGGTACCTAGCTACCTACATGTATAAATGATCTTTAATTTGATATATTATCGACATGGGGCGAATATATTTCTGTATACGTTTCATTGGAAATTAGTTGATCTAATTTCTGTGCTTAATTGAAACAATCTGTTGTGTCCCCAGAATTCAGACCCAGGGCCACTATACACACGTTAACGCCGTACTAGGCAATATGTTTACGCATTTGGCTACATAGGCGGTCGACATAAATTTCTCATATCGTCACATTATCCTACATATTAAATTTTCTTATAGCCTGCTACTTGACCGCCTCTATATGAAGCGTGTTAGCGTTAAGCGTGAGGGGTCCTAAGTACGAATCTTGGGAAAACAATACATTCTTTCGGTCGGACACTGAAGTCTGATTACCTACTTGCTCGTAGAAGAACTGATTACCCCACGTGAAAAAATCTATAAAACTTAAATTAAACTTTGATGATTTTCTAGGCTTGAAAGATGTAACGAAGGTAATTTCTCAATTTTAACGTCTTATTTTTTGCTATACTTTTATATGGAATTAAATTTTAACTTAGCAGTGTTAAAAAAACTGGCGTCGTATTATTTGAAACAGGCTTAGGACACAAATATATTTCACTATTAAACATCCAATCTCCCATAACATCGGCTTGTACGTGCTTAGAACAGATTAGGCTCTTACTGGCAGCGGCAATAAATAACGCGATTATTTCTTTTCAAAACTGGCTCCGTCTAACTCGGAGTTTTTTTGTGAGAATCTCGAGATCTTCGAGAATTAAGCTGCTTTATCCCAATACCATTTATATACTAATAACTGGCTTCTTCATCTAAACGTTTCGAATAAATCTTTATCGCGTATCTTTAACTTGTGTTATAACATTTAAATAAAACACTTTAACGGTTTAAAACGCGATATATTAGTTAAACTTATTTGAAAATGATTTTTAACTTCGGCCCGACGTTTCGGATGCTTTGCAGCAGCCGTGGTCACGGGGAGACGGCTGCTGCAAAGCATCCGAAACGTCGGGCCGAAGTTAAAAATCATTTTCAAATAAGTTTAACTAATATATCGCGTTTTAAACCGTTAAAGTGTTTTATTTAAATGTGTACTACTCGCGTAAACTATAGACAGTATTTGTGTTATAACATTTTAAAATCTTAGCATTTAGTTCATATGTTTGTTATTAGATACTAGAAACATAGGTGTATCATAAGAAATATATTAAGGCATTCATAACGTCGGGCCCTAGTTAATAAACATAATTAACTTTATACTTCGTGTTTTAAACCGTTAAAAATGTTTTATTGAAACGTAAACTACAGACTGTAATATATTTATTAAGTTTCTAATCATTTAGCTACTTTTATTAATATAATAACAATTTAAATTGGTAATTTTTATATGTGCATGTAGTCTTGTTTCTTAATGATTGTCTGTAGTTTACGCGAGTGATACACTTTTAATTTGTCACGTCAATAAAATATGTTTCCCGTGACCACTGCTGAAAAGCATCTGTAAAGTCAGGCCGTGTAAAAATAAATTAACTAATATATCACTCTGTTCAAAGTATTTTTTTTGTTATTACGTATCATTAATTATATACGGAAGATAAGTATAAGTTTCCACGTTCTACAAATTTATTTTCTGTAAGAATACGTCTGTACGCTCGAAGTACTTACAATCAAGGACAACCAGTTAGAGGTGTATAACGTTTTAAAACCGTGGACGCCATCGGAATAAAGATAATATCTCCCATGTTAAATTCTACCGCGTCGCCTGGCATTGCTTACGATCTCCAAAATATATCCACCTGATCTGATAAGAAGTATTATAAATGTTTACCTTCCATTTTATAGGCAAGCCTCGAACATTCCTTTAGTCAATTGATGCTGGGAATATTAGACGAAAAAGTTAAGAAAATGGTATTATATATTTCCTATATTTTAATAAAACACGTTTAACGGTTTAAAACGCGATATATTAGTTAAACTTATTTGAAAATGACTTTTAACTTCGGCCCGACGTTTCACTAATGACAATAATTCTTTCACAATATGTTTAACTAATGTATCGCGTTTTAAACCGTTAAACGTGTTTTATTTAAATGATACCAAGATTATTTTGTAGAGATTAATATTTCTTTAATGCACTTCGATAACGAGAGATGGTTTTACGTCAATTATTTTATCCACAAGCAAGATAAACGCAAAATTATTCTACCTTTTTAGTTAGCAACGATTATAAGTGAGTTAGATAAGATTTGGAAATAAATTGATTTTTAGGATTTGAAGTTATTGAATATGGTATTATTACTTGGTTGTAATATATCTATACAGATTTTTGTTTAACGGCGCTAGTCTCAGGAACTACTGGTTTGAATTAAAAAAATGTTTTGCGTTGGTAAGAGCATTTATCGACGAAGCCTATGAAATATCACACTGCAAGCAATACAGAAACATGAGGAAAATAGAAAACAAACAGGGAAAATTAAATCTTTGAGGACCTTCGTTACATGCGTTGCGAAAACGGTTCAAAGTACCCAAACTCTTTTAATATTAACTTGCAAGAACGACGGGATGCGAACGACGTCGTGGGTAACAGCTATATTTTATAAAGGTGTGCAAAATAAAAGTAATGCCCAAAATAACCATTCTACGTGGATGAAGTCGCTGGCACAGCTAGTATGCACTGCTATGCTAGTGTGCGTCGTCATGGAACAGACGACATTTATGATTAATGATCAGAAAAGTCGCTTGGGATACGTTTCGACGTTCATAAATAACAATGGTCGAGCGTTGGAATACTTTCAAACTCGTTTCTAAGGTTATGTCAAGGGACTGTTTCGAGCTTGACAAAAATACAGGTCAAGCTTTTGAATAATTTGAGAATGCTAGACGGGCTCGTCGGTCCTATGATAGCGATGTTTGGCTAGTAATCAACGGGTCGTGAATACGATACAGAACAACATCTAAATAGAGATAAAGTGCACCTAGTCTGGAATATATGGATATCAAATGGGTTTTATTAATATCGATAATCCGTAGACCGAAATCTAAATAGCTATAGTTAAAATAATTTGTAAAAAGTTCACAAATATATTTCGCATTTTAAACCGTTAAAAGTGTTTTATTGTAATGTGTACTACTCTTGTAATAAGTAATAACATAAACGTATATATACTATATACAAGCGACTACACATCAAGAATCATCTAAACTCATACCAAACCAATTGTGCGGGGAACTTAGAAATGATTTCTTCACAAATCCTCTAAGGAAACCCACTCGTGAATCCGTCCAATAATTACAATATTCATATACAAATACCGTGAGATGTTATGTCAATATAAATATTCTCGGGACGTTGAGTGACCGTCGTTTTGTTTGCACACAGACCGGTCACTGTTTGCACTGAGCCTTCTCGACACTACTCAGAAATATTTTGAACGGAGCTCGTGAAGCGAAGTGCTCGGAGACCAAGCCGATTTGAAGTTGTAAGAACGGGTAAAGGTTTTTTACGTTGGACAGGAACATACTAGCATGGTACTTATTGGAAGATGGCCTTTAAGCCGAGCTATGAACGATCTGAAAACATACTGATACCGAACTATAGGATCACACTTCACAGCTTAGCCATCTGTGGTAAGTCAATGGTTCGTGACTCGGAGTTCCAATACCACCCGACTTAAATCCAAATTTTTTTCTTAAGGTTAAGGTTAAGAAAATTTATAAAACTATTAACGTGTTGAGCTCAGTAGGAATCAACACAGACTTACGACTCGTTAGTTATTGTCTTAGTTAGGTATTGTCCATTGTAATTGTTTTTGGCTTAACACTTTTGACAACGCGGTAGATTAAGGAAATCTTAGCCCCGGCGATGCTATTAAAATGCAAATAAAACGGACTGCGAACCTCGTAACTAGTAACTTTTATATACCATCGAATGTGGAGTAACGATCGGAAACGTAACCCCACACGCGTCAGTTTCTCTAGAAACCATAACAGCTGTGAGTATTCAAACTTATGCAAAACGACACTTTATACCACAAACCACGAGTACCATACCAGAAACATATCGCTACTACAAGCTCAATGGCTCTAAAAACTGGATTAAGTAGCGGAGAAATGCTAAATCGACGATAAGCATACGTCTTGTCTACCCACGCAAAGTCCGCAGCTGATTCAAACCTTATATGTGTGACAAAGAGATTTGTTGTTTGGTTTGAAATGGTATTGATCTGAACAATAAATCATTAAATGAAATCAGAGGATTACAAGAAGGATTAAATGATTTTTTATAATTTCCACAAAACATTTGAGATTACAAAAATTGATAAGCAATTTTGGATTGATAAAAAAGTGGTAATTACAACTGTAACATCCTAGCGATTGAGCTTCAATGTCCAATCTGTTCTTTCTCTCAATGTTTTAGAAGTGTATCTCTGGTGCAAAGTCGTTTCAAATTTATCTGCAGAAAAGTACGTTAGTACAGGTCTTCACATTAGGTGATAAACATTCACATACATGGTCAAGTTATTCCGTAATTCGTCGATTTTTTTTATCTATATCGGGTTTTCTTTTACTTGGAAAGAGAGTGTTAGTGTGTGTATAGTTTGTTATTTAAAGTGTTAACGTATTTTCTGCTGGATTTGTGTACTATAAATTGATGTTTATTCTTTTTTGTTATACTTATTGATACACCATGTCTGTTATGTTCTGAATATTTTATCTTCTGTTACTTATGGGAACTCAAAAGAGTCTCTTAGCAACAGAGACAAGAGAGGAATGAATACAGGTCCGCGAGCACCTTCTGTTTTAAAAAGAGCTTTTTGATTAATGCTCATGATCGTATCTAGAGAATTTTAATTGAAAGTTTATTAAATAAACAATAAAACTGCAGTTGGTACTTGCTATAGAGAACAAGACAGTGATATAACTGAACTGTTAATGAAAAATGTAATGAAAGTGATAGAATGTGAAATAAAGCAAATTCCTGTTAGCCCCAAACGTAATAACCAAATAAGGTAAGACATATTTACGAATTATTAACATTATAATATACACTTAAAGCAATGAGAAAGAAGTTAAATATGATTATCTAACTTCTTATATGGACACAAGTTCCTCTGGTATTAATAATTTGCGAATTTTAGCGTCGTTTTTTGCAAAGCGTTTTGCATCAGCAGACAGGTTAATGCTTTTTGTATAATTTAAGATATCTCCAAATCAATATCACGCGAGAATTTGATTGCTTCGGATTAACAAAAAAACATTTTTCCAACACGCAAACGGTTCACAATAGATTTGAATATCTCGGCTCGTTGATACCCATTTAATCACTAACACGGTCCGAGACCGGACAATTTCGAGCAATTTGCGAGCAATTACAAAGTAATAACTTACGCGAAAACAAATTCAGCAACCGAAGATCTCTCTCCGCGATACCGCTCACCCGAAGGCGATTTATTGATTTAATATTTATTTCTTAAACGATTTTTCGGGGCCGCAGGTGTAATGGTAAAAATGGTACACTTTAGTTGCGCAAGCGACGTTTTCGACGTTCGCTCCGAACTTTCAAAAGCCACACATACTGTGAAATCAACGCGCGCCATGTTCCAAGTTAATTATTCTCCAGCTTCGGTCACGATTATTTCAAATGCGGGCTCATCTCTTCGCTCATCTGTTCGTGTGAGAAATTTTCTAATCAACACATTTACAGCGAAAAAATGTTCGCGTGACAAACCCTCGCTCGGGGCAGAAATGTCTGAAATCGTTTTAACTGTTTTGAATGTCGAGGATTCCTAAGGCACCTTTAGGGAAATGAGGCCGGTTATTATTGGAATGGGACCGAGATGATAATTCGTAAAGATATCCGTAGGCGACCGAGTCCACCTGCCCATTTTGATTTATTATGGATTCAGTATTAATTTGATATCCCTTTTTGCTCCAACCCCTTGAGCGATCGGAACGAGTGGGTCCGACCAGTCCCCATTAAACGTGCTCTCGGTCGGATCATAATTGCATATGAGACGAGATGAAATATTTTGACCGAATATAAACTCTATTTGCGGATCACGATTAAATCTTTTCATTTATTTTCACATATTAATATGAAACGCCAATACGTCTTCAAAAATATAGAACTCGTAAAGCAGCGTTGTTTTTTAATAAAATAAGTGATTTTCAGAATGTGGGTTAGGTGTTAGCAAGATTTTATGTTTAAATATTATGCTAACGTTAATGGTTTTTTTTTTAATGTATGATAAATAATTTTAAATAAATCAAAGCGAGAAATAAACGGTCGCACACCGGAAACGTCGGATTAAAGTTTTAAATAAATATCTGTAATCAATTATCGTTAATTACAGACATGTCATTGGGAGGTTTTCTAAGCGTGCTTTGAATACTGCCAATAAACCTTATGGTCTAATAGTAACAATGTATTCCTAATAACAGTTTTGCAGATTCGATCGCCACTTGGTTTTATCAATTCACAGTTTTTCTACATGCTGCACTTTGTGGAAATTTAGATACATTTAATGGGAGGCACTGTTATGTTTCAGTCTGTGAATTTCCAAATATACAAAGAATAAATAGGTCGACAGCGTATTTTGCTTGGATGTTATGTGGCTAGAGTATTTAGACTACCGTCAAATGAACCACATGCTTCTCTATACTTACGTCTCTACAGTCATGAATAAAATGTAATGAAAATACAGTTTTAAATTACACAAGCGTGAAAATAACATAATTTTTAAGGGGAGAATTAAATTTACAGAAAACCATAAAAGATTTACTTGATGATCGAGATATTTTTATAACTCGTAAAACGACGACGTAACACTTCACATTTTTAATGTCACGTTATGACGTCATCGGAGTACAAGTAACAAAAACGATGTGCAAGTAAGAATTTCAATCGCAGGCGCATTTTGCAAGGCCCGACCTTGAAGGGTCAAAGATGCGGTCACGCGTTTTATCTCCGCAGTTATTAATTATGGCGAGATCATAATATCAGACATTATCTCGAGCCGTACAATAAGGCAGTCGAGTAATAACAAAAACGACGGAATGGGCCATCTCTTGGAATTTGACATCACTCGAGTTTAGGCGACCGGCGCGGATATCTTGTTTAAAAGACTTCCTTATTTTTCACTTCTACTGAAAAATATCTCTAGACATAATTGATCACCTGAACTGAAGTGACGGAAACTGAAACGCGAATAACCTTTACAGCTTTTTCATCTGTGGACTTTGGTTCGTGACCCGGACGGAATCACGATATTTTCACCATCCACTCAATATCCAGATTTCCGAACGAAGTTAAAATTATAAACTGATATAAAATAGAAAAATGTTGGATCCCGTGGGGGTTCAATGCCAACGATCCGGTGATTATAAGCTTAAATTGTGTAAGTAATGTTTGAACCTCGATTTTTATTGAAGGAAATGTTTATTTACTATATAAAAACTGTTCGTTTTAAATCTAAATAACTTAACGGCATTTGTTTAAAATTATATCTTTAATCTTCTCGAATTATAGGTAAACGTATTAATATGCAGTTTATACACACGACGCAGTAAAGATGCAACCAAACTGTACCAATTCACGAATATAAAAATAATTTAATTACCCTTTTCATAGTATATTTGAGTACCAAATAAATTAGTTTCAAAATATCTGTTGTAGTGTAAAAGCAGTTGGTTTATATGAATTAAGGCTGCGTATTGATAATGAAATTATTGTATGTTTTTGGTGAATGATGGCGTATATCTTTTTATATTATAAGCGGCATTTGTATGTTATATGCAACGTCGAAAGAATATTTATTTTTGCAATCTTCACAATAACGCTATCGTTAGGATGGTGAATAAAAAACATTTAATGCAAGCGACTACAAAAGAATCTACGATAGTATAAAAAATGAATTAGTTCGGTAACTAACAACACAATCATGTGATGTAACGCCAGCAAATAAGATCTTATATTTGTGAGTTATATAGTACGTCACTAAAGACGGACATTTGCGTTTCATAATTAATTACTATTTTATTTAAGGAACCTACAATGTCTTTAATTTTATAGACTACGATTAGTTTAATTTTAATTAACTTCAATGTCTTACTAAAATGTATGTTTTTTAGTTTTTACGTGTTTGCTCTTTGTATATATACATAAAATACACATAATTGCCTTAAGTTTAACTCGTAACAGATATCTTTAAATTAAATAACGTACACAACGATTTTTGCTGACCGTACTTAGTTCCATTACCGCCTAAGCCTCCAATAGAAACAGATGAATCATCATTTTTAAACTAATTACGACCGAGTAAAAAAGTAAATGCGAGACGACGCCTCGAATGGGTATTAAGATTCATCGAAAACTACTAAGCCTTCCTCTACGCTTGATTTTGTTTTTAGGGTTCTCTATCAAAAGGGAAAAATTAACCTTATTACTAAAACTTTGCTTGTCCGTCTGTGACTAGGCTGTATTTCAAGAACTTCTAAAGAAAAAATTCTGTTGCTGCTATCAACGAAATCATATGAATATTTTTTTATTATTTTTATAATATTCATATGATTTCTCAGGAAGTAATAGTTCGAATTGAAAAAAATATTTTGTGTTTATTGGACTCTTTATCGAGGAAGTTATCAAAAAATAGGCTGCGATGGACATGAGTGAGGACACAGTACGATAATATGAAGACTAAAAGGGGAAAATTATTTATCTTTGAGAAGATTTCTTTGGCAGAAAAGAGATATTTTTCCTGAAATCTTGACAAAAAGTCTCCGAGAGCCTATGTCTATGTTTTTAATATTAACTAACTAGAACCGTTTTTATATTCGAAATACTTCATATGGCAATAAAAACGTTAACCAGACCAGCTAGAAAGATATATATGTAAGGGCGGTGGTATTGGTTGCTGATCTCTTTTTACTCTATACCAATAATAGCAACTTGTAAACACTAAAAATATTGGTATGAAAATTTCTGTACCTGCCGGATAAGGAACCACGCGCGCTTAACCCGGCTCGCACTTGGTCCGTTTATTATTGATTGGAAACCAGAAATAGTTTATTGAATAGCAATTTAGCTTTGAATCACAGATTTCCTTGGCAGTTGCGCGTATCGTTTTAATTTAAATAATATCTTTACGATTAATATTTTAGTTATATCGATAACAAATTAAAGGCAAACGACACGGGCGGGATTTGAACCAAAACCCCCTGCGTTCCATGCTGTTGATCTAACTAATTGAGCTATACGCAGTCGTCGACGTTTTTTATTTAAAAAAAAATATAATTGATTTTTCATTTATATTGTGCCATCATGTGCGAAATATTGATGTTTTCAACATTCAAGTATTATTAAATATGATAATTCCTCGCATTGAATATCTCGCGTTTGGTAGGAAATCTATAAAGAATAAGAACTAAAACTTCTTATTATTACACCTTTTAAGCAAGTCATGTGTAATTTTTTTTTATATTTAAAAAACGAGATAAATAATTCACTTTTAATAATAAACTTAAATCTTCTTTAATTCAGCATGAGAAATTTATAATGCCCCTTATTTTGATTTATTGAATGAAGTACAGTAAATTTCGTCGTTATCACTAATCCTCCAATAAGACGAAGTATTCACGTGAGACCACTTTTTATAACGTATAATAAAGTTATTTGAATCGATCCAAACGGACTATAACGCAGTGAAATAAATGATGTTTATGGTGATAAGTACTAATACAAGTGGCATGTAGTTGTACAGATGAGTGAATAAATAGTTTTCTCGTGGGGTATGGGGCTGGGACAGTCCGTAAATAAATGAGGATTTTGCGCACTGTCCGATGAATCGGTACTTGCAATTTATGTCCCTAACGTAAAGTGGTGTCTCGAGACTAATAACTATAACGTTATAAAAGATCGATAAACGAAATAAAATTCCAATTTATATTATAATGTATAATTTAAGCATAATACTGCGAAATGATTTAACTTTTATAACCCTACTTCACATCATAAAATAAATTAATATCAAGTACTGTTTATAGTTTGGCAGGACCGCCTCTGAACAAATGGGTAAACGTATTGCCTAGCATTACGGTAAACGCGATAGGTCCCGGGTTCGAATCCCAGGGAAACAAACAATTGTTTCGGTCGGGCAGGGCACAGAAGTCTGATCAACTACTTGCGTGTTAGAGAACGGATCAGTAAAACGAACACAAAAATGTGTCCGCTCCATGCCCCACGAAGGCGAAATGGGAGGTCACTTTACAGTTTACAGCGAGTATACATTTAAATAAAATACTTTCAACGGTTTAAAACACGAAACATATTAATTAAACTACCGATACACTGCTGCGGCAAAACTACACCCAAAACTACGTGCGTAGATAAAATAAAAAAAGAAAATAATATATTTCGTATTTTAAACCGTTTAAAGTGTTTTATTTAAACGCTAACATCGAAGTAGGTGATAACCACGCGTTTTAAATAGCTAGTCAAATATTCTATCAAGATGATTCCCAGAAAGACGATTTAAAAGCTTTATTATAGTTCTATTTCCAAGTAGCGCAGCGGATGTGGCTCACTCGGCTTAACATCTGCAACTTGACTTACACATACACCCAGTTACGTGCGTACTAATGCTTACTATGATCAGCGATGTAGAAAATTAATACACGGACTGAACAGAATTATCACCAGCCTTTTAATAATGATTTAATTACAGATATATCGCTTAAAGAATAATGCTGAATTAATTCCAGTAGGTATTTACTTGCGTCTATATCAAACAGCAATTAAAACAATAGACGAAGTATTTCTTCAGGTAACGCTAATATAAAGTAAAGTAATAGAGAGATATAATAATCTTGAAACGCAATAAAATGTCTTGAGGTCGATATCGTGAAAGCAACAATTCAATATGTCTGTGGAATAGTAGTGGAAGAGAAACACCCACCTGTGATCTCGCAGGTGATCCTGCCTCCGGAAAGCTTTCCCGCAGATGTCGCAGGAGTAGGGCCGCTCGTCGGTGTGAGTTCTCTCGTGGATGAGCAAATTGTACGACTTCGTAAATTGACGATTACAGAATTTGCATATGAACTGCTTCTTCGGTCTAGACGCTCTACCGGGCGCTCTGAGCAGTCTTCTGTCTAAATGTGGATGCATTTGATGAGGTCCCGCCCCAGCTGGGAATAAACCGGCACCAGGGAAATTGAAGCTGTTCGCAGCTGTCGGGGAAGGTCCGGGGGCTCCGAGGAACGCGCCAGGCGGTCCGTATATAGAAGGTTGTGGGGACCCATCTGATATCATACCGTCCATTGATGGTGTTCTATGGTGAGGTAATAGCATCGCTGCCGCTGCTTCTCTAAGAGCGACCTCTTTACGTTTCTCAACCATCATCGCCATTAAATCGAATGAGTTTCTTTTACCGAAATTGCCGGGCGCGCGATCCGGCGAACCTTTTGATGGTTCCGGCCTCTCTCTGTCGAGCAGTCTTTCTCTCTCGATAATTTCGGAGGGAATTAATGCAGGATGCATCTCATTCGGATACATAACGGGATGAATGGCTCTGGTCGGGACGACGGGGACGAAAGCGGATGATTCACGATGTGCTGATGTCAACAAGGTCCCTGTCATCTGCCGATGGTATGGCAGAGGCGGTGAATCGAAACTTCCAGAGTTACGCCCATTTGATGAAGGACGCTGCGCTCTTTCGGCTGAGCTGGCCAGGAATTGATCATGCCTTGATCTCAAAGGCGCGTTAACTGGACTGTCAGGCACTGGGCGCGGTGTCGATGCCCTTGTTACAACTGTTCCACTATTATCCGACATTACGTCGTCACGTCATCTGAAAACAAAAATAGTGTTATATTTTGAGTAATAAGAAATATTCTAATTTAAATGCAACTTTAGGAAAGTAATATCTGATCGCTAAGAACTATTAACTCTCACTTATTATACTACTACTGTTCGGAATAAAAGAAATAAAATCTGGGAGTAGTTTAGTTTTTTCTATACGATGGCCGAGTGATAACAGCGCGCGCTATCAGATGCCTTTGGGTGACGCTCGTGCGTGGAGTTGTGCACAGTTTTAATTATAGGTACTTATATCTGTCTTCCAATTACGTATAAAAGTTTTAACCCTTGAAGTGTTAAATCGATTTGTTTGTTATAATAGTTTTCGTGAATCGAGTGTGTTTTAACAGCAATTAAAATTCGAAAAAGTTATGTACATGTTACGTGGTGACGTAAATATATACCGGACCAGATTTGTTTTTAAATATAATTTTAATTCATCTTTCCAGGCATCCCTAATCCCAATTTTAATACAGACTGACACGCCGCAATAATACGAGTAGTAAATAAGGCAGGACTACTAACTACTGTACCGGAGGTGTGTACTTAGAACATTAAACTTAGCTATAAGTATGTATCGAAGTTTTTGCCGTCTTTTGTCTTCGTAAAACTACACTTGTAATTGTCAATGCCAGACCCTGAATATGTCAATAAAACTATAGATCTCCATCCGAACAGTCGAGCCACACTAGATTTTTATCTTTATAGCTTTCACTTACGGATCGTAAGACTGTAGATATGGGTAGATCTAAGTCAGCGGTTACTACGCAGGTGTCGAACATTTAGATTTATGATTCGAGAGCATGTTTAATTAAGTAGCTCTACATTGTTACTTCGTTATTAACATAAGATATCTCACGCAATCCACCTACGACGCTTCACAACTTGGTTACACTTTTAGCGGGTCTATAGCAATTTCTTTTGTTGGTATCGAGTACGTTTCGAAAGTTTTATTATTCTCTAAAGATTTAAAAAGCGGTTTGTTAAATAAAATCTTTCATATCTAAGTTTTAAAATCTTTATATTCAATTAGACGTGACGCACTAATTCGTTTTGTTTTTGAGAATTTTTCATAACATTAAAAAATTTACATTAGGCGAAACTCGCCGCCAAATACCAACTATGACGAAGCAGATGGCGCTAGCCGTTTTTGCTTTGACATCAGACACCCTCAATCTTTAGTCCTCCCATGACCACAGCCGCCTCAAAGCATCCAAAACGTCAGGCTCTAGTTAAAATTATTAAAATTAGTTTAACTAATATATCGCGTTTTAAACCGTTATCGTGTTTTATTTAAATGTGTACTAGCACGACGTACGAGACCATCTATTAAAAGTTTTAACTATCGTGTTGTTTTGTTTTACTCACAAACTTTGTAATTATGTAAATGGATTCTTTAGCTCATGAATCATTCAACAGTTTATAGAGAATAGTATCATTTCTTGGCTTCTGGTGCTATCGGCAAACGTTAATAGCGACCGGATTTGGTCCCAACTACACGTCTATCTATATTCGATATCGTTTGCTTATATTAAGCTTTTTTTACTTGGATTTTGTTAGTTAATGTTGTAAGAAATAACTTAAAACATAATTTGTGTCTTACCCCACCGAAACTATGCTCTTTCCACCAGGATCTGTATGGACCTGTATTGCTGTACTAGTGTACCTATGCCACGCTATTGATTATTTTATATTAAACAGATGTTTGGGTTTCCGCCTGCATTCAATACATCTTAAGCCAAAATAGGTTTATAGCGATTTGAGAGGTCTCGATGTCTGGGGTTCCACTTCCCATCAATATCCTTCTCCAAAAACAGTTATATATAACGATATCAAAGTTTGAGAAATTCCGTTAATCGTGGCCTTTTTGTAGTTGTCATTTATTGGCCATCCAACAATTGTAAAGGGTGTTATAAAAAAATGAGCTATTTATACTAAGGCATATTAACGTCTTGACGAGTGTGTTTTGTTTGTATAAGTCATCACAGAACGATAGCTATTCCTAGATTAACGATTGTAACTGTACGCAACTGAAATGAACATTATGGCTCGCGACAATAAAACATCTTCTTATTAACTGCCCTTTGCACATACGATGTTATTATAGGGTTTCCGGTTTCCGCGTTCTGTTGTCTACTTATGTTGCTTTGATCGTTCAGTAAAGGCAATAGACACCTTTTAAATTACTGAAAAATCATTAAGTGGGTAAATTAAGTAAGTTAATTATTACAAAATATACGTGTGTAGACATGTTGAAAGATTTTTTTTGTATTTTAATTTTCTCTATGTAAAGGATTTCTAAGTTTTAAACTAAATTTTTGTAGAATAATAAATTTTGAATTGAAATTTGAATGGTGGCTCAAAATGTGTCTCGACCGCCTCTGTAGCTCATAAGTTAAACGCGAGAAGTCTTGGGTTCGAATTCCGGGAAAAAAATAGATAGGTCGGGCAGGGCACAGAAGTCTGATCAACTACTTGTGAAAAGGACACAGATATCTATTCGCCCTTCGTCCCACGAGGGAAGACGGAATTACAAGATTATTAGAGCCGAACAAAACAAAATTATAACTGAAATACAATGGAAAAAGTGACTTATAGAGTCACAACCAGTAAATAAAGATCGATCTTAGAATCAATTTATTCAAGCGCGATTGAAAAAAGGCGGGCGAGCCGGGGCTACATTTCACTGCATGTTGTCCATTCTACCGTAAAAGCCTTCTTGATTTTCCGTCCCTTTCACTCTTAGTGGTCGTACGTACCTCTCACTTAAACAAAGGCTCCGGATCGAGTTTCCGCCATCTTACTCGCTCCATAGCCGAATGTCTACTTTTATCTCTTTCGCTTCGGGAATTTTAAGATAATATGTATGTAGTCCGTAATACTACGTGTAATGATGTTTTAATGTAATCTAGCGTAAACGAGAGATAAAACCGTTAATTTGTACTGCAGTATGGAAATCATAGGAATCACATCAACCTCTTAAAGTAATCTGAATGTATAATTACTTGAGATATCTATAACAATTTATGGATCGAGATCTAGCTGGATAAATAACGTAGCAACTAATTCACACTGAATATTACATTACGAACCAGATACTGTGCACAGTGGTTTTTGAATCCCATTACAGTGTTTCAATATTTTCCTGTTAATTTATACCTGCACCCAAATCATAGTTTATCAATTATTAGATAAACAATTATATGAATGTGGCTGCTACAAAGTATCTGAAACATTGGTCGCGATTTAAATAAAAAAAGTAATATATTTCGCGTTTTAAGCCGTTTAAGCGTTTTATTTAAGTGTGAAATATTTTAACTTCTGTCTACCGTATTTCTATGTGTGTTTGTTCTATGTTTGTTCTTATATAACGCAAAAGCTTTAATAATTTAACAATACCTTAAAAATTTAAACACTCAACATATAAAATAACAAGCCATTGGCTAGTTGAAAATACCTGCCTTCTGATAGGAAACGTCCTTAATTAATAACACCAAGAAAACACGGGGTGAGAAATAAACGAAATCAGATTATCAGGGATCTCCGTACATGCACTAAATCAACGGGTTTTTTGGAACCTGTCCATGCTCCACTTCGTTAATTTGTTTTTAATGGGTAACTCGGGGTTGTTGACTTTATATTTTTAAATATTTTCGCACGAAAACACACGGAACGAAGTAATTTTAACAGCGCTTATGCACACTTGTGAGATTCTGCTATAAGATTAAAATAAAACGATTTAAAACGTGTACGATTTAAAGTTAACTTACTCACCGGGGAGGTGAAGTTTAAACTTAAAAAAAAAGGTAACTAATACAAATCGCGTTTTAAACCGTTAATAGTGTTTACTCGCCCTAACTACGGACAATACATATAAGATTGAAGTTACCTAGTAAGTCGAAGCCTACATTGTAAGTACAATATTGGGTTTTTCAGATAGCTATTGATCAAAAAACAACAAAAAATTGAAAGACAATAATGGTCGTAGAGCACAAATCCTTTTGAAATAAGCTGAGTAAAGGATTATGTATTGAATTGTTCCACTAACCGTGGAGAAAGAGCTTGCTTCTGAGACTTAACACACATACATACCTACAGACACAGCGACGTACACACTAGTGAGTATGCAACTTTGAACAGCAGTCTAATGTAAAACGCATTTGCTACTAACGATTTCTTCTTTTATCGAGTTGACTGCAATCAAGCTGTAATGCGGCGGCGAACATCAAAGACATTTTAGGAGTATTCCTCTATAGCTATGCCGATTATTGATTATTTTATCTTTTAAATACCTTATCGTTTATCGTAATCGAACAATCTCGATGTACAAACACTGAATTAGTATATTGGAGACAATTAGGTTTAATGTAACTCTACGCGGAATTCTTTTTTGGTGCCGCAAGGCTGCTTTCATGGATGATAACAAGTGTAGCATATGTTAGATTAGATTACATTATCAGTTAATGTACAGATTAACTACCATTTCTAGTGGAGAGCACGTTTCTACCGTGTTATATGAACGCTGGCGTGTAGAGTCAAACAATGTTATCCAAACATAATAAACGGCTGACACTTTCTGGATTATGTTAGTGATGATTAAAAATACAGAAATAGATTGATTTTTATCAAAATATAATTGTTTGGAGTACCTAATACGAATAAAAAAAGGAAAACTAAGGATGTTTTGATAGAGAAGGACAGACAAGCGTTCACTTGATAAAGGTGACATATCTCAGCCATAACACATCAAAGCAAGATGCTCTGTCAACTTATGTCTTATTGTATTGTCTTTGGATATTCGGAAATCCATAGGCTGAAACCGAAACGCGATTAAAACTTAATTTTTCATCTGTGCACTTCATAAGGATGCCATTTTGATATTCCTACCGCCCATTAAATATCCAAAACTCCAGACGAAGTCCAACATGTTTCAGAAAAATGATAAATTGATTATACGTTGAACCCGGTGGGGATCGAACCACGACCCATTTAGTTATATATTTAGTTATGCTACCGGGCTTAAAAGGGCAGTCGTCCCTTTATTAACTTTGTGGAAAATCACCTGCATAGTTTATTGGAGCATAAAAGTCAGCTGCGTAACTGCTTGCGTAGTTTGCCTAATCGTAGGGAGCAATTGTTAACATCTGACTTTTAACGTAATAGCCGAAAAGTTATTACTAATAAAGTTATTATTACTTCTTTACAATTTATTTCAACTACTCAACAACATTCGGATGCTTAGAAGAAAACAGATGGCGCTAGCGTAGCTGATTTGACTTTAACATTAGGCGTTGGGTACATCCGCCATCTTCTGTCCCCCCGTGACCATGGCTGCTGTAAAGCATCTAAACGGGGTGTAGTTAAAATAAATTTTGCGTTTCATACCGTTAAGAGCCTTTGTTTTCAAATTAAAACTACTCACTAATCACTATTTAAACGGATGGTTAACCTAAATCAAGAAGTCTCGATGGAATTGGCTCTAAGCATGGTTTGCTTTAACATTTCCAAGTTCCGTTCACCAAAGATACCATATCTTGAACACCTTGTCATTGACGGTAGTAGTACAAAACGCGGTCGTTAACCGCAAACTCGAAACTTGTCGGTGTCCATTGCAAGTCAACGAGAAGTAGCCTTGTTTTATACCTACGGTTATAATACAGCCTTCACCTGATGTGCCGCTATAAATAAATAGTCGCCTTTCGGTACATTACATACCGTGTTTGAACACGTTATAAAACTCTATTGATCCAATAAAATAATATGTATTTATAACAGAAATTACATGAGAAATATTAAAATAAAAATTAAAGACGAAACGCGGTAAAATTCCCCTAACTCAATGTGTATAGCATTTATATTTTTATGATAGACGAGGACAACCATATAACTAAGTATATAAGCAATATAACCAAAATGCCCTGACGACTGATTTTAGCTTTGATATTTGGACGTCCACAGACTGAAACCGCAACATTATAAAGCTTCACGGCTTTCTCATATGTGGACGGTGGTTTACATTCAACACCCAGGTTGCTAGAGGAAGATCAACATGTTTCAGAAACAACATAAATTGATTAGAAACCTCATGGCCCGGCGGGGACCGAACCTGCGATCTGTTGATTAGGTATTAGCTAGCTACCATTAGTCCAACGTACCCGTGTAACTTATAGTGGGGCTAGGTTCTCTCTACTATTTTTAGAGAAGATGGGTAAGCAGGTAGTTTAAGTCTTAAAATGGTATTAATATTAAAATAGATTCAGACAAGTTTTATAAAGACGTCTATTATCGTATTTTAATACTAACTCCATCTGATTGTTGAATCTCGTGTGTAGCTTCTTATTCCTAGGCATTACATTGTTACTATCTAATAATCGGCCGAGCAAATAGTTTAAGCCTTTAAATAAGAGATTAGCATCTCATTTTTCTAAAGATAAGGAAGCCACTGATAATTGTAATTACAGTAATACAGTGGCTCGACGCATTACAACGAACAATAGAATTAAACCACAAACCGTTACTCGGGTGGCATTAAATGTGTACATCATATGTTTCGTAAAAAACAGGTAGCCGGGTAAAACGCACCCTGCCTACCCAATTTATTCCACATCCGCTATATTAAATTACGTGTACTAATAAAAAAACGGACTCACAAGTCGACGGGTCGTCCGATCGATCAGCAGACGCGTCCACCCTCAGCAGTCAGGTAGTCGCCCGCAAAGTTTACAAACCATGGGAGGGTCGAACAAAAGTCCATTGCAATTTTTTGTCACATTTCATAGTCTAACCACAGACTGCAACAGGTGAATAGGAGATTAGTGGACGCGCACACAACAATAGACGCACTATACGACCCATAAAGCAGTTAATACACAGATAAAAAGTTATACACGACGATCACGGAAAAACGTAGTTCATATCACATCACTGTTCGTGTTTTTTCCACTGTAATCCACTCATAAAGTCAAGATATTGCGCTGGTAGCCTTATCTCTAGGCTGCGCGGGCGCAAGCGAGCGCGTCGGGTAGAGTGCGCGTACTACTGTGCCCACGTCGTCAGAGGCAGTAGCGCTCCCGTAGACGTTCCCCCCGCGCCTCGCTACCCGCAAAGCCTTCAAAGTTTTTTCCCTGACAGCGATAAAAAGAGGAAGGATATTCTTGTATTGTTGAATTTTCATGTTAGTAGCTTATAAGTAGTGTAAACTGACTCTACCCTCAAATGTTGGATTCTATCGTGGATTTCGTCTCTAAACGTTAATTGATAAAAATATTTACGTATACATGTGAAGTTTTATCTTTTTAAATTATTTTTATCTCAATTCGCCTCACTTCATTGGAGGATCGCTACATTAAAACATATGCGTTTTTAATAATTTATTTACAACAAAATCTATTCTGTAGTCACATAATTTTTTAAAAATTTACCACGTAAACATAACATTTAATACTTAAACAATATTTAATTCGTGAAAGAAACATATCGATCGACTTATTTAATATGAAAACTTAGATTTTAAACTGTGATATATTTCGTACAATGTGTTTTAATTCAAACGGTGACTATATAATTAATTTAAAATAAATAACATGATTTATATAATAGTTCTGAAGCTTCTTTATTTGCTTCTTCATTCTTTTTTGTTGAACACAATAAATATGTAATACTTAGTTTAAATTTCGATAAATCTATAGAGATACGAATAAAATTATATGGTAACGTGCATTATATATTTCTAAATATCTCTTCGATCTCCATACGATAAGACTCAGGTATATATATGAAACACTCACTAATGTAAAAGGCTATTCTAGAAGCATTTACGAAGTCTGTTAAGTCTTTTTATTTATGTATATTAATTATGTATATTTGAGCTTTACATATTAACTATATACAAATATTTCTTCCAATTATTTTCTTCTATTATATTATAATTTTAATGCACTATTTAAAGTCACCTAGCATGGACCGCTCTCTAATAACTTGTTTTAATACACATAGCTTTTGTTTTACTGAATAGATATCTCATATATTTTTTTATATTCGTTTTCATCGCATACTTTTTCTTTACTAAAGTTTTGGCTTAAAATCTTTAATTTAATATCACTAAAAACGTTGGCACATCGATTAAACAGATTCTTTTAACGTTTACACATAACGTTCCTACATTTAATTTCTTAAATTTATGCTTCGCATTTTCAGCTAACGCTAAATTTTTACTAGTGACAATTGTTACAGTTTATTCACTTTCAAAGGCTCACAATAACTATGTAAGTTGGACACAATTCGTTTACATATTTCAGAGATAAATCTGTATATTATATTTGTCTGTAAATATTACGGAACATTAGTTGTTATTGTCTCTTATGAGACAGAAGTGTAGAACTATTCTCGCCTTTGTCAATTTTAGATTGAAAAATCGACAATGACGTGTAGGACACGGTAGCTCAAATAGTTAGAGATGCTGATTCAAGTCTTGCCCGAGTCGTAGATTTTTACAATCCAAAAACGATTTTTAATTTATGTAATGCGATCACAATAGCGTGCGAGAAATATTAAGTTTTCAATAGATCTGACCATTTCTGATCTATATAAAGTATGAATAACCTTTATTTTACAAACATTGATGGTATAGGATATGTAGCAGATATTGAAAAAACATAAGTGAAAAAAGAAACATGCTTCGATGTGGCTTTTTAACTTATAACATAATATATTTTTTAATTTAAAAGTTTATTTATCTCTGAAGAATTAATTTTTAAAATTCACTCATTATATTGTGTGTGATATATATATATATAAATCTGTATTTTGTTCTAAATAAATATTTCTTCCAGATTAGGACGGGATCCCTCGATAAATCATTCAAATATACCTTCATGTAAATAAATATATATTCAACCCGGGGTTACTATAATTCTGTACGTATAACTCTGGTAGATAACAGTAATAATATATTCTCAGTACTTTTTTCATTACAATAATTAAATATATAAAAATCTAGGGAAAAATTAAGTTAAAATGTGATTTTTTGTCAATTGCCTATACAAAATATTCGAACGAATCCGAAGGCATGATTCGTCAACCGGCCTTCATCCACCTGTCTATAGAATATTCTAGAGCTGCCATCCACCTAGAAAATGAAGAGGACAAATATAAATTTCCTTTTTTTTAAATATCAAGAATACTTAGTATCGTTTTGTTAGAAATTTATATGATATAAGTAATGAATATGATACAAAAACATAGAGTAATTGCGCGGGTAATTTCATGAGAAAAACAGTATTTTTAAATAGTACCTTTACCTTCAGAAAATTCACTAAACTTTTTTATTACATACATGTTTTACGTTACATAAAGTTTATAAAGCTGTCCAGTCTGTACTTTTTGTATGTGGATACGTATTCTATTTAAATTTATTTGACAAATCAGTATTAAAGTGGAACTAAATCTCACCGTTTCTTATCCATTTCGGATTCTGTATGGAAGTAAAAGTGGCGTTGTTTTGGCTCTGTGGGCATAACCTCAAATGCATACTTTTTCCCACCAGCTGCGCATGTTTGAACACGGTATCCGTGAAGACAAGCCATTCCTGTCAAAAACATTTGAATAAGTCATAATACTATTGTGACAATATACATAGGGGATTCCCCGATCAAAAGAACTGTTCTTATTATCCAGACATTTTTATCTAATCTAACGTTTAATCATTTTTACCAATTTCAGTGTGGTGTGTGTGAATTTGCATTGTCATTATGCGAATCATTAGGTCAGTATAATTTCCACGTTAATGATAAAATTTTGGCACAGTAGTAATTGTTATGTATTAAAGAAAAGACAAATTATTAATATCTGTTGTCAATGATAATCTCTTCTTTATAATTGTGTATTACAAACTTGTATTTGTACATTTTAAGAATAGACTTAGTACAGTAAATGTACTGTGTATGTATATGTAAACTTATATCAAGGCCGCTAGGCTATACAGTCAACAACTCCTAAAGATAAAATATTGTATTTTAAAAACTGTAATTTTTTTCACATACCGGCACTATATAAATTAAAGATTGATTATAGATTGAATAAATTTTACACGGTAAGGCTTCAAGTCCTGCACATGGCGTATTTTAAAAAAAATCTATAACTATGACTAACTAACAGCTATGAAAGCAAAACATACCAAAAGCGCTCTTGCTGTTCCCATCATTGTAAAAGTAGAGGCAAGCATCCTTGAGGACGCAGTATCGTTTGGCCCATGATTTCCACTTTGACCCCAGCTTCATCAAGTAACCGAAGCAGTCTGGTCGAGGTATTGAAGATGGCGGTAATTTCATGTTTCTTATCGTCATTTCAAGCCAGCCGTCCCGCTGTAAGATAACGAGACACATTCAGTATCGGTTCAACGCCATCTAGTATCAAAGATAGTTACTTGCGTCATAATACAGTATAGATGACGTTATAAATAAAAAGTAATAATGATAATTTGAATATCCTTGGTAGTAGGGGTATGAATTTTAATTGCCTTTCGTTTAGACTTATGTTCCCTACACAACCGAAAATGTGTTTCTGGACTTAGAACCCAAGTCTTTTTGTAAAGTATGTTTAACGTAGTCCTAGGCAATCCATACTAAAAGGAGCGAGGAAGCGGGAAATGGGGAAAAAAACGGGCATCACACGAACATCTTCCGATATTCCGAGTTTCCGAAGCGGTTCCTAATACCCAACATATTCATAAAGCTTTATTTTACGTATTATTCTTTGTTATTTTTTTAATAAAGGAAAATTAATATTTTTCGAAAAAAAAACGCCATCTCTTGGCTCTAAGTAACAACTTTTTGCCTATATTCCATTCTATAAAAATATACCTGGTCACTGGCATCTATAGCATGAGCTAGAACAGCGCGCCATCTCGCGGCAGCTTCTGAAGTGTCCGCTGCAAGTTGCAACCTGGTTCCACCACCGCGCTGCAGTCGGAAACCATGTGGTTTCCCTGCGTCCTCTTCTGTTAGCTGATAGTTAACGAGCATGAGGGCTCCTACTGGATGGATGCTCTGGAAAGATAAAATACAGTATTTATTACACAATGTGGTGATTTCCCAATTTAATCCCTTTTTTTTATAGAGGAAGACAGACTAGATGTGCTGTTGACCTATTATGGCTTTGGATATTCGGAAATCTACACACTGTAACGTGATTAAACTTCACGGTTTTTCATCTGTGGACGGTGGTTCGTGATGCGGACGGAATTAAAATATTCTACCACTCATTTAACATCCAGATTTCCAGACAAAGTTCAATATGTTCCAGAAAAATAGTAAATTGATTAAATATATGTTGGGTACGGTGAAGATCGAATTCCACGACCACGACGAATTATAAGCCATACATTGCTACCATAACCAACGAGCTCGTCATAATTGAATAATGAAACTAATATATTGTTAACGAAATTTTTACTTTCATATTTCGGTTTGGATGTGGGGTATGAGGCAAATCCATCACTATGTCCGTATCATTAATCAATTCCATTTACAGGGCAGTTGGTATGTGATCAGACCCTAACTACGAGCTAAAGTAAATGAAATTAAGAAAACGATCTTTACTTAATATCCATAAAAAAATCTTATTTGAGAGACCCAGTACCTCCAAATTAAGTGTTGTCAAAACTTTTGGATAGAATTTATTTAGTGTTTAGGAAACCTTATGAATGCCCTCAGAGACGTATTTTGCTGTATCTATTACTTACAGAATCTGTTTTGTAGTAATAAAGGCAATTATCCCGTTTCAAGACGAACCACCTCCTCGTCCATCTGGGAGGATGGTGTGGCCTTAGTGGTGCAGCTCGCCACAAGTACCCGGAGTACAACGCGGCTGGACCACCTTCATGAGCAAGAGATGCCACCACCTCGCAGGTTCTGGCAACCTGGTATGATAAAAATTCATTAAGTATTGTTTGTAGTCACGAGTAATTCACAATTACATAAAACACTTGTAACGGTTCAAAATGCGAAATATATTAGCTAACTTATTTTAACTACGGTCCCTGGACGGCCCGAATTTCACATTTCAAACCGTTTAAAAGGTTTTCTTTAAAAAATTTATAATAAATTATAATTGATTTTTAAAAGTGAATAAACAATCATTAAATAAAAGTTTAAAGAAATGCAGGGTAGTTTAAATAGAAGTGTATACTTGTAACCATTGTTCATAGTAAATAATTTCGTGTTTTAAACCGTTTAACGGTTGTTAGTGTATTATTAAATATAATTTTACTTAGACCGATATATTTAACGTAAAAAGAAGCTTTTATTTTTTTCTAAATATAAAAAGACAAATTTTTTAATATGTTCATTTATCTACGAGACAGAGATGCATTGAGGCAATGATATCTTGTTAACAGTCGTTTTAAATATTTTACAACTTACTTTCTTTTTTCGTCAAGTAATAACAATAATATATCTGACGACAATAAAAAAACATTACTCACATCTAATTCGAGAATTTCTGAGCCGGAATGAGCTATTTTCACCACCTCCGAGTGAGTCTTATCCAAAACATTGATTCCTGTGAATAAACAGAAGCGTATATTTATACCAGATATATTTAAAACCTTAAGAGTATTTATTAAAAAAAAACAATTACATAATTAAAGACGTTGTAAGTTTAAAAAAAAACGTCCTTTTTCCCGAATCACAATAGATAATTGACATTCCTTTGTATAACGTAACTAATTAGATAAAGTGGACTAAAATTAATTGTAATTACCATTTACAGATATGATGATGTCCCCAACTTCCAGACCTGATGATTCCGCCGGGGTATCGGGTTCGATCGCTGACACAACCACGGGTTTGCTGCCATGGATCCTGAATCCAAATTCTTCATTGCCCCGACGTACTACTACAGTTTTATCACTTTCTGAAATGGACATTTGCTGAATTAATAACAAGAATTATAATAAACTATTGTAGTAACTATATAAACCTGTTTAATATTACTGTTAGTGAATTCCAGAGGCCCCATGTGAGGCTTGGGGCGAACACTATATTGTGTCCGTTTCACTAATCGATTTTATTGACACTAAAGTAGTCGTGGGACTTCTGTGCCCAGCCCGAGCAAAACGATTTGTTGTATCGCCGGGTTTTGAACGCAGAACTTCTCGTGCTTAACGCAATGCTAGGTAAGTTAACCATTGAGTACGAATACTAGATTCTGGGGCTTCTAAGAACTGTTGTTTTTTTTCAAATTCTAATGATAGTAAACTAACTTTTCCCATCATGTTTTTTTTTGTAATTGATAATCTATCTGGTTTCGCAATAAATTATTTATTTTGAAAACTTACACTGAGACAGATTTTTATTTTAATTGAAAAAAATTGGGGTCAGGGCGCAAGGCCTTTGTTGTCCTGGGTCCTCTAGACTTCTAAATCCGGCTCTGTTTATTGACCTATTCTTATGCTTTCGTAATCTAATGTTAATAAAATAATTTTAAGATAGCGACGACATAATCTACAATAATTATAAGCATCTTAAAATATTATTAGGATTTTTTTTATAAAAAGTTAACCAAATCATATTTTTGTTTTTTAGTAACTAAATTTGATTGTAAATCCGAGATTTCCATTCTTTGACGGAAGACGGAAAATGTAATTAACAATTGCATACAATTCAAAACATCTGGTTGTAGTTGATAAGGTTAATGTTTAGCGTTAAAAGCAGTTAAAAGTGTTTCAATTAAATTTGTAACTAATTTCGTGTAACAAGAACGTCCAGAAACCTATTGATTTAAATATAAAAGCCATCATAAACAGATGTAGGTTATCTCCTGAGAGAACTCGTGGAAAATTCAAGAGCCGGCGTGACCCTGACACGCTTTTTATGAACCAAGACCTAATATTGAAAAAAATCAAACCATCAGACTTTGGCAAACACCCAATAGGCGCATAGTTTCATTCATATTGGCGCCATCATCATTAATTTTACGTTAATTGGTAACAAAATAATTGTTAATACTGATGTAAATGGTTAAACTACATTGTACTACATCTACTATTACTATTGTTGTAACTGGACTGAAAGGCATCCGAACGTCTGGTCAAAGTGTTAAATAATAACCAATATACTTCGCGTTTGAAACCGTTAAAATATTTGCATATTATGAAATGATGAACTATACACGATGTTTTAATTTTTATATATTACTACTACGTAAATAGATTAGAAAGAAAACAGTTACATTTTGTCGTAACATATCCAATTTTATCGTTAGTAAATAATTCGGTATTATTACTATTTTCTAATTCACGAACATAATATACAAATAAACAATATTTCACTAGCCTCTATCAATAAATTGTGTGTGTGTGTGAATATAATATAGTATGAAAATAGTGTGGCTCCTATTTTCGTACAAATACACTTCACTTTCGGCAATTGATCAAAACGAAAAGGTGCTAAATCATTTTACATTACCGCATGGTTCTGGTGCAACAAGCCTATTCACTTCACACTGTCGACACCACAACACCAGCATCAATTTGAAGATCTCCTCCAATTTCTGCCTTAAATTGCCATACTCACAGTTAGATAAAACTCCCTTTACTAAAACGTAAGAAACAAATGTAGAACAATTCGCCAGTTAAAATAAAACAACTATATAATAACTTACAATGACCCATTATAGTAATTTAGTTTAAACAAGTTTCCGAAACACACTTATCGTTTACACGTTAAACGTAAAACGCGATCGAATCAATAGCTTTCACGAAACACGTCTGAAGTCTCGCTACAGTAGCGAGTCTTCGACGACTGAGATTTGACTTTTCGCCGGCCACGTGAATTAAATTTAGTGCGCATACTTGCGGTCAGTTCGGAGGCGACTTTTTATCGTTTTTATTTCAACTGTATAGTTTAGCGTGATTCACGAAAGTATTGTGATTAAACTGAGCGTATAAAGTTTGTTGTAACCGCCACAAATAAACGGTTTAAAACGCTGAATATATTAACTTGTTATAACTGCGACCATTCGTTTTGGATGCATTTAATATACTGTAGAAGTTTTAGAATTATAAGTGGCTGTAATTACGCCATTTATTAAATCGTAGTTATAATCTTTCCCGTACATAGTACTGTTATGTCATTTTTACGTAAGACAATTCTGTGCGTTGTTGAAAAAATTTTTGAGGTCGTGTTAAAAATAGCGGGTGCTACAATTTAAATGAACAGGTGACGAAAATACTCGTCGCGTCATGCGACGGAGCGGCCGCGGTAATTTTGCACAGATAAATGACGTAGTTTGGATCTGTGATCTATATGCATGACGTAATGTGACATTTTAGGTTATGTACATAGTATATACCTACATGTTTTACGCAGTTCCTTTTGTGGGCTGTAGCACAACAAGAACCTAATCTTTGATGGTTTTCCATGAATACGTTATTATTGATAAGATAAAATGAATTAAAAAATAAATACAAAAAAATATATATATTTTAAAATTTATAAATGTCACAATAATCTGTAACCGGTTCAAAAAAGCTAGTTGTATTAATTAATGCAAAATTTAATTTTTAATCTTCTTAATTTCTCTTATGTATATTTAGACAGCTATATTTGTTTTTTTTCCTTTGCTTGTCTGTAAGATAAAGGCGGATGTATTCGCTTGTATACTCATTGTCATTTTATTTATGTATTCAGTGGAAAATCTTTTAAAATATAAATAAATAAAATATGAAGCACTTAGTTTATATTGTATACCATCTTTAATTACTCATCAAAATCCAAATTAAATAAAATAAAAAATAAAAATCCGTGAACAGTAATAAGTTCAATCTGACGTGGTTACGCGTTTAACGTAACTTCTTTTAAAAAAATGTTGTATGAGATATGTACATCCTAACATCTACGTCAAATATTAGTATGATATACTAATGATACAATAACAGTCAAGTAATTCCTAAAAATACACAAGCAGAATGTTGCCTAGAAATAAAACTGATCCCACGGGGAACCACGATTTCACTCTTTTATTTACAGAAGAGTCGAGAAACCTGCAGCTTTTTTGAAGTTCGTTATTTATCTATTTAAGTAAATTTATACAACATCACACTAAGTTCTATAAAACTGAAACTTATGCGTAATTAAGAATTGAAATAACTAAGTGACAGTACAAATAACTTTTTTACTTACCAAAGCTGTTACTAGTCTGTCGTTTGTTGAGCTCGATGCAGGCTCGCCGGTGTACCAGTCTGTGGGTTAACGCAACGTAACGTTTGTTGAACTCCGATTCAGATTCCGTCGGGTCTTCTTGGCTGTCTGATGATACTGTGACATCTGTTTTGGGGATTACATAATCAGCTATAAACATAGAAATTATGAACAGTACCGTTTTTCGTCTTGAAACATAAATATATAGTTTTGTCCCATGAAGATGTTTATCGCGTTGTTCTTAAAGTATTAAGAACTCCATATCGAATTTATAAATAATGATTATTTTTTTAATTTTTAATCGTAGTGATTTTTATTCACCCAACGATTTTGGAACATTAGTTTTATTTTCCAAATTTGAAAATCGCTAGTTCCAAAACTTGGACTAGGACATATAAATATCTATTAGTTTACCTGGAGGAATCCTGGTCCAATGGTCATCTGTCTCGGACAGGAGAATCCAATTCCCACACCACCATGGTGTGGCATATACCCCACGTTCAGTTCGACCCTCCGCTCCCTCAGAACTTCCAGAACATTCTTCTTGCTCTGTAGGACAGGCAACGTACTTGGTTACTTATTTAAACATTACATAATGTTCTATAAGATTACTTGGTAACTATCTCTTAGTTTTATATATAAAACTAAGTATAATAAGTATTTAGTTACCAAGTAATCGTCGGTTACCAAGTAGTTTTTCTTCAGTAAGCTAAAATTTCTTGGACAACCTTTATCAAAATCAGTTCTTCCGATAATCTTACAAACAAAAACATCTTACAAAGATTTTTTGTATCGCACTAATACGGTACATGGAAAATATAATAGTGAATGCTGAAGAGTTAAATCGTTTTATTTTTATCTAAGACTAGGTGTAAGCCAATTTGTGATTTATTACAGTTTTCTTGTAAAGTCAGATTACACGTTCAAGAAGCGAAATAATCGCGTTATTGTATAATATGATTATAAAAAAACGCGATTAACTTACTGTTGTGAAGTAAAAACATGATGTCATGATTATTGTCTACAGTGTATAATTATAGTCAATGTCACCTAGTTGATCAACACTTTCTTTCTGTACTGCTTTCCTTTATTTTACTATTTTATCGTTTAGTATTTAGCAGTAGTAATTAGTCTGAAGCAAATATAAGTTGTCTTAATAAATTGAGTAAGGCTTTCAAATTAACAATTCACTTAGTTTCAATAAAGCGATTTCTCTAGTGTTCTCCTTCATCCATAACTTTTTCTGATGTACGAGTCTGAATATGATTTTAATTAAAGATCATCTAACCATCTGGATCGACGCTCCCTTGAGAACTAGCTAGCTTATCCAGACTGTTCCCAGCTGATCGTGCAATTCGTGTATCGGCTGGTTTTTCACTTGTTGCGTATTCTTCCTTTCCTCTTTCTTCGGACTGTAAACAAAAGAATTCTAAGTAATAAAGTTTGGAACAGATGACGTACGTAGATAATAAATGTAAAAAAATAATATTTATATTGTTTGAAAGTTGTCCTAACCATAGTGATAGTAGCTAGTTCCTAAGAAGTACTGGTTCAAATAAAAAAAAAATGTGATGGATAGAACATTAATCAATACGCAGATCACCATAATCATGACCAATGGGAGCGAGGAAACATGGAAAATTATTTATCTTTAAGGGTTTCTATTACGTGTGCTCTGGAAATGGTGAAAGAAGATGATGTATAAGAGGATGATTGCTTTTTAAATGATCTAAGATAATGTTAGCTACAGTATATGTCTATCTTTAAAGATTAATTCGCAAGAACGATGGGACCCGGCGATGCCGTGAGTAGCATTGCTTCCATTTTAAAAGTTGAGGAGGTTGTTTTCAAAATAAACAATAGTATGATGCCCGCAATAAATATTGCATGTGGACGGAGTCGCAGGCACAGCCAGTAGAAGATAAGTTACGAAGTACCTTTGCTCGAACATCTTGTCTATGCCGATAATGTCTTGATTTATCTTCAGAACGGTAACGTTTGTCCAATTTCTTATACAGTCGAGCGCCACTAGTTTGCTTCTTTGTGGAAAGACATGAAGGAGAGTCAGCAAAACCAGCTGGGGCAGGAACTATGTCTGGTGTAGCGTCAGCATATGATTCCTGTATATTTGTTATTTATGTAAAACAATGTGAAAAACTCGTAAATGAAGGTATGACCGTTTTTAAACTTATCAAACTTTTTTACTCAACTATACACTTGCTATTTCCATTTGAATCGTGTTTTATGGTAGATAATTAATATTAAATAGTTTATACATACATCCGTATGCGACGTCTTAGAAGTTCTACTGTCGTGGTCGTGGGAGGCAGTGACGATATGGACCTCTTTGCCGCAGTGCAGACAGTGGGCCTTCGCCTCTTCGTCCGCTCCCAAGCTCTGCTCCGTTTGCTCGGAATAGAACACGGAGTCCGAGCCTGGTGAAACGGAACGGAGAGATTCTGCAGAAGCCGCCTTTGCAAACTTTCCGTCTGTTACAAAAACTTTTTTTATCACTGGCTTTTTTAATTTCTTAATTTTATCCTAGAGGACAGACAAGCATGGGGTTGATTGATGATAGATATATACCCCAGCTATATTACATCTTAACAAATACGCTGTCAAACGATTATGTCAGACTCAAACTAAAACGAAATTTAACTTGATGGCCTTTTTTATATGTGGACGGTGCTTCGGGATCCGGACGGAATTCCGATATTCCTGCCACCCATTTAATCTTCAGATTTCCAATTGAAGTCCAGTAGGGATCCAACCGACCCAACAAGACCGTCGTTAAATTAATTTCATGTAAAGCAATAAGTTGTAACACAATGTGCCCTATAAACAATATTAAGTAACTAATAATATCACAATGGTATGGTTGATTACTATTACAATTTTTTTTAATTTAGTATTTTACATTCTTATACTTTTCAATTTCTAACCATGATCCTGTTTCCTATGCCTCGGTGACGTTTGACCCTTTACGTAACGAAGCGGTGTCAATCGTGATCCCGCTCTGGTTAGAGTTCTTGCTGTTTCAATATCCTCCGCCTCTAATGAGCTCATACAGGGTAATGTTGGTATAGACTGTTTTCTCCGAGGCAAGCTCCCGGGAAGTGATATGCTTTCATTTGATCCACTTTTTCTTCTTGGTCTGGAACTGATAAGTCAAAATTGTTAGGAAGAAACGAAACTTTAGACTGTCATAGGTTCAGTCTAACAATTCACCATAGATAATTAAAAAAAACTTACGAATAACTGCTGTGGTTATTATTACAAGTTGGAGATTTAGTCATTGAATTAGACGCGGTCTTTCGCCGTGGACTATCTCGCAGGCGCCTATGTTTCCTCGGCGACACATTTCCATTACTTGTACCTAAAAACAGATAAACAGGTTTATTAGACTATTGTTGTTAACATTTATTCTTTAAAATGCGTATAATTTAAGCAATTGAAATATTACCATTCTTCTTATACTGCTCACTTGAATCGTCGGAAGTGGGTATATTAAGATGTAATTTCATATTTGATCCCACATCTCTTCTATCGTAATGCATTCCTCTGTAACTAGTATCTATAGTTCTACTTTGTGTAGGGCTTTTAGCTTTTAATTTTGTTCTCTTGACATATCTTTCTCGTTCAACTGGTCTTTTATTTTCTATCTCCTTATCTTTAAGCGTCTTTTCTTTTAAAGATTTCTCTACATCTACAGGTTCTCTAGGAGAGGATTGCAAACTTTTAGTTTTTTCTACAAAATGAGCTTTCTTTTTACGAGTTTCTTGACCTTTATCTTCCAAAGGTGACTTTGATATAGCAGACTTTAAAGCAGAACGTTCTGATCTGTAATTCAGGTTTGATGGTTCTTTATCTTTTTTCCCCCAATCGTCTTGAGATGTGGAAATAGAATCATCGTACGATTTCGAAAATTCTAGGGTAAAAGCTTTTTTCTTCCTTCGTTTTTCTTCGGAGAGCCAAAGCTTGGGTCGGCTTGTAGATCTATATTTTTGCGAGTGTTTATAGGCTGGAATACAGATCGCTAATTAATTAAGCGAAATAAAATACACAAACAGAGAGAAGTATAGTGTAAAATTACTTAGTCCCCCATCATCGTCATCCTCAATTGGACTTTCGTAATAGCCTGATGATGAATAATGGACGCTCCTTTCGTCGTCTGACAATGAACCCTGGAATGTATGATAAGAATATTTTGATTAATTTACAGCTAAAAAAGGAAAATATTTTATACAAAAAATATATTTACCACATTTTTAGGTACTAATTGTTCCCTTACTTCTTGTTTCACAAATTTTTCCTTTTTTTTAGCAACATCAGGTTCAGGTTTTTCGGGCACATCTTTCATTTTTTCAGGGGTTTTATCAATAACACTTTCTAATAAGTTAGGGTTGGAGCCGCTTATACTGTAACTTCCGCTGGAACTACTTTTCAGACTTGTAGTGTCTCGTTTAGGAAGAACCTATTTGCAATTTTTCATGTTACAATACCCATGTATACCATTAAAAAATATTCAATAAAGTAATTGAAACGACTATACTCACGGGTCTAGGTGAAACTTCATCTTTTACTTTAATACTTTCAGTCTTATTTTTTCTCATATATTCAACAGATTGATTTATTTCTGCTTTGACTTCGATTCTTTCTACTGAAGGCTTAAGTTTTCTATCTGATAGCGGTAGTGGTGGAGAAGACAAATTTGGTACTATGAAATCTTCACTTATTTCTAAAGATGGTGAAAAACTTGGTACAATTAAATCCTCTGCGATATTATCTGTTTTTGTTGACGAGTACAAGCTTGATGCACTTTCAAACGAAGATCCTTCCTGAGCTTTATTGTTATTTTCAAAACCTACAAAAAATAAGTATTATTAACAAAATAACGTTACTATATGTTATCAAAAGTTGAATACTTACTATGGTTTTGATTTTTACTGTTGCTTTTCTTTGAACTATCTGAATTAGCTGTAACATAATCTTCTGTAGTCGTGGTACTCTCTGATACATCGGTATTTAGTTTCCCGGAATCAGTTCTTGCTAGACTTGTATCGCTACTGCCAGTTTTAGCCAAAGCGGGCTCGGGTGGCGTTTGGACGTTTTGATTTGGTATAGTGCCATTAGGTTCCTTTTGCTGCGCTTTCCGTAAATCTTGTCTTCTGGATGGACTTAACGCTCTTTCTCTTTTCTTGTTTATAAAACTTGGTGTCCGTTTAAAGGGAACATCACTTAAATCTAAACTCGGATGTGTAATTGCGATAGCTGGAGTGTGATTCAGTTTTGCATGTGCTAATGGTGATGTTTTTGATATTGTCGGTTGTTTTGTTATGGGTAACATTGGAAGAGGAATGTTTGGAACGACTGCTGGTGGCGAAAGAGATGGCCTCATCTGCGATAACGAACTAGAACTTGGCATGTCCAATTTATTCCTTGGAGAAGTGGGCGATTGACTCTGAAACATAAAAGTATAATTTACACTACAAATTAATATCGTTATTAAAATTTTAAAATCTTCGTAAATAAACCTGTGAAGCATCAAATTCTTCATCTAGGGCGTCTGTGTCTAATGAAGATCTCTGTTGGTGTTGCAATAATAATAATTGCTTTCTTCGTGACGTTGGAGTTAGTAAAGCGAGTGCTCCCGGTGAGGCGGCTAAGGAACTAAGATCAGAAGAACTGTAATTGGAAATATGATGTTACAGAACTTATAATAGCATAATACTTCTAAAGTATATATTCTAAAATATTTACTTGTGTATTATTTACCTGATTACAGTGCCGTTATCAGTCCCAGAATCTATTTGTAAAACAGTAGTCTGTGATTCATTCCATAAACCATCTGAATGATCTCTATAATAAAATATTTACTGTTTATTTGCTTTTCAATAAATTAATTTTAATATTGGATTATACCGTACTTTTTTACCTAAAACAACTACTATACCATACCTGCTATGATCAACTGTCAGGGATTCATTAGATGCAGATGGTGAATTCTTTTCTAAGGGAGCAAGAATTGTTGTAACATTATTTAAAATAGGCGTGCGATTTTCTTTCGGTGTTTCTTGTAGCTCACGTTGTTCTGTTTCTGGAGATGTGGGGCTAGATTTGGCCGTACTGTAAATGATATACAAAGATAAATGCAATTACTGTATAAAATATTTTATATAAAATGAGATCTAGTAAGAGTTACCGTTATGATTGAATTAAATGAAATCCAAACGTGAATAAAGCCAGCTTAGCAATAACATAGGAAGCGTAAAGGTTACTCTTTAAATCAAAGCTAGCATTCACAGATTATACCGACCTGTCTTCTGGAAGTTCCCCTTTATCAATAGTTTCAGTTTTGTCTTCAAAGCTTACGCTTCGAATTCTAAATGATTCATGCTTGTAACTAATATATTTTTCATGAAAGTCTTCATATGGAGCATTGCCTTCTGAAGAACTAAGAAGAGAATTACATGAATGAAAAATAAAGCAAGCGTAAGAATTAACATTACGTAGCTTGAAGTGGTTACTATGCTCGCGCTAAAGCTTGTACTTTCAATCAATTAGGTTTTATTATTTACAGGCATTTGATGTCTTCAATGTGATTTTACAAAAGATTAAATTACGTGCAAAGTGTTTTTGAGTGCATCTTAAGCTCAAAGTAGAAGAAACTTAATCTAATTTTACCTAAAAGAACCATCGGGCTCGAAAGGAAAGATTCCTTCGTCTTTTATAGGAGTTTCGCTATAATTTTGAGCTATGTACTTTTTATACATGGCTTCCCTTTCTCGGTCCTCTCTTGTCATGTTTTCTTGGCTTGTTGACATTACAATTGGAGCATCTTTAGCTTCTCCCGCAGACGAAATTTCTGTTTTTCTCCTGAAAAAAGATCTTTCAGTATATAGGTTAGACTTATCTCAAACGTTTTTATGATATTTAATACGTACGCATCTAATAAAATTTCCCCTTCTGATAAAGTTTTTTGTAATATCCTTTTATTTTTTCTTCGAAGCGTAGTAAAGGGAATCGCTTCATCGTCGGGTCTAGGTTCAAAATCAATTATAATTTCCCTTTCATTTTTTTCGCTATCATCGGTTGTTGTGGCCGACGTTTCAGTTGATGGCTCTGATTGAAAAGTCGATGTCTTAGATAAAGGATGCGATGAGTTAATTGTCTTTTGCGAAGCATCACTTGTGCTTTTAGAAAGAATAGATCGTAAAGATTTGTCAATTTTTGCTTGTTTTGCTATTTCTTGTTGTAAATATTCTAAATTTCTACGATTTAAAGCCATACTCTTTTCTATGTTTTCGATGTCATCATCAATAGTGTCGTCTCTATCACTCTCGTGAATGAACTGAAAGTTCTGTTGGAAGTATTCTTGTGCTTGTTTTTGAAGCGCGCTTAGTTCTGAGGATTTATCTACTTGCGACGAGGCCATGGATTTAATGGAACAGGATGTGACGTCATCTGAGTCTCCTCTTTGTAGTGGTGAAGAAGGTTTTGTCATTGTGGGTGACCGAGGAGAACGTGGTGGTTCTTCGGATTGCGTTCTGTGTAACTTTTCATGATCACCAGAAATTATACTGTAAATTAAGAGTGGTATATTTGAAAACTTTAATATGTTTTATATGTTATTGCATATGAAACACAAAAATACGTCTATAGTTTACGCGAGTAGTACACCATTTAAAAACCTTAAGGTTAAACAGTCTCCCCGGTCAGCCGAAACCGGAATAAAAATATTTAAAAGTTAATATATCGCTTAAACGTAAAGTGTTTTATTTAAATGAGCACTATATAATTTAAAAATTGAAAATAAATTAAAAACAAATTGTTTTCGACTTATGCAGGACTTGAGCCGGCATCGTTAGTGTTCCGTGCATTTGCTCTACCAATTGAGCTACCGAGTCGACTCGGTAACTCAATTGGTGACTCGGTAACTCCAGTCGAGTCGAAAATTGTTTCAATTTATTTTAGATTTTTAAATTAAGAATGGTATATTTTAAGTATTACGAGTACGAAAAAAAATAATAAAACAATGCGACATTTTTCTTTTTACCTCTCAATAACTGCAGCAACTTCGTCATGGTTTCCTGCCAAACGATCTCCTCCCACTTCCGAAAACGATTTCGTTAATCTTCGAACGCCAACAGTTATTCCATTAGTTTGTACCCCGGCCGCGACCATTTTAACCTGGAAAATAAATAATTAATTTTTTATTGTTATATTTATTTTATGTATGTATACCGTACTTTTACATACGGTAATAAATGATTTTAGTAGCTTTTGTTACCTCAAATTTAATATAGTTTTTTCTTTACTATAAACATAAATTAGTTACCCTTTTTATTGTGCGTGGACTCAATGATAAGTAGTTCGTGTTTTTCTTCCCTAAGCTAGCTTCTGTTTGCGTGGCTTGTGTTCGCATCACACCTTTTTTTATTGTGTCTGCCAAAAAAAATAATAGAGTAATTCTAATTACGAAAACGTTACTATTTTTTTACATATTGCACGTGTTGTCAATACAAGTATATACATATACATTTAGATACAAAAAAAATGTTGTCTATTTATCGGGTTATAAGGAGATAATAAAAATGATGATTGTATTATTATATTAGGGTCTAATTTAATGCGGGAAAGGAACACGGATCGTCTCCACCACCGTGGAGTTCGTGTCTATAAATCCCTGGCATTTACACTTGTCCTTCTATTAGCTCCAAGCTATGTTATATAATTTGCTGCATTTTGTAATTTTTTTTAAGGTGACAAAGACAGCGTTGGTATAAATATTTTTCATGAAAATTTAGAATGTTAAAACTGTAAGACATTGTATTTTAATTTGTGAATTATATTGGAAAATAAAAAAATGATGTTATTGCTTCTTCATAAAATTAAAGTAATATATCTAAATCCTAGCTTGAACTTACCTAATACAACAACTTTAGCAGGTTCAGTCTGTGTAGGTCTAGGCAACGCGGTGGCAGGATGTGGAGCGTGGATTTGCGTGGGCATAGGCCCCACTGGAGGGTAGTGAACCGGCGCCGGGGCAACGAATTGAGGGTAGGGCGAAAACGGCTGAAACATTATTGGCAGGGTTGCGTACGCTTTGTTCTCAGGCTGTAAAGATAAAAACTTTATTATTTACTTAACAATCATACAACGTATAAATAAGGTATATGTTTTTTCTGACCTAGTATAATAAAAAAAAAATTATTTTCGATTATGGTTTAATAATTATGTCACTTTCATTATTTTGATCCTGGAATATTTTCTAAGACTTATAAGTTTTAATAGATTGGTAGTCGTTCTGTAGCTGAAATGTTACTTGTAAAACTTTGTTTATTTTTTTTCCTAAATGCTCCTTTGAGAACCGACCAGGTCAAAAATATCTCAGAGGAATTTGAATTAATCAATTTCTTGTTTTTCAAAGTAGATATAAGTTATAATTAAAGATCTTAGATGTTTGATTTATTCCGTAGTTCTTTAAGGAGATTTTTTCGACAGGTATTTCTATCTACTAACCTTAACAACACGGCCATCGATCAGCCTCTCGCAGTTCCTGAAACGGTTTCCGGCGACGGCCGCGGGCATAACAGAGTCGTCGAAGGTAGTCAGAGTATGTGAGCGAGCGAACGAGACGTGTTTTGTTCTGAAAGATAAAAAAAATATTGCTTTGTAGTATTAGCTTTTTTTTTTAATGATAGAGAAGGACAGACAACCTTGGAGTTAACTTGATGGTAGGTAAATCAAAACAAGATACGCTGTCGACCAGTTTTGGTTTTAGATATTCGGAAATCCGCAGACTAAAACCGATATGTGATTAAACTTCACGGCTTTTGCACATGAAGGCACTATATAATTTAAAAATCGAAAATAAATTGAATCCTACTACTCGTGGACACACGAGTAAGACTCGGTAGCTCAATTGGTAGAGCAACAGCACGGAACGCTGACGATGCCGGCTCAAGTCCTGCCCGAGTCGAAAATTTTTTCGATTTTTAAATTAAGAAGACATTGATCGAAAGATTTTTTTCTGGAAAATATTGGACGTCTCGTAATCTGAATATTAAATGAGTGGTAAGAATATCGAATTTTAGTTCGGGGTTACGAACCACCGTCCACAGATGATGACGTTTAATCGCGTTTCGGATAGCCTCATGTTTAAATGTTAAGCGGCTTGAGTATTTCACCTTACATAATGTGAATGTGTTGCTTGTCTATCTTAAAAAATATATTAAAGTTTATATTATCAATTGAATCCAATTAAATTTTGAAATCCACATTTTGTGAATGATGCTTTTAAATCGTATTAAGCTATTGTGATAAGCTTAGATTTTTGAGCTGTTTCAAAATCGTATTGGAGAAATGGTTCTCGACGTTTCACTATTTCAAGTGGATGACATCATCAAGTGTAGCGCGTTCCTTAACTAAGCGAAAACTAACTTAACTAAGAAAAACGACCAATCACTTCAAATGATATATTACTAAATGGAGGTTTGTGCAATGCAATACATTACCTGTGAGGTGGTATTGTGGGTGGTGGCGGTGGAGGTGGTGGTATTGGTGTGTGGGCAGGGCAACTGGAACATTGCAACACTATTGTATTATCTGTAGACTACGACGAAGAGGATGGCAGAGATGTATGATTATTTTGATATAAACATTTACTAATATTCTATTCAATTATAGAAGAAATATTATAATTGAGTGTAAACGCGATGATACCAATTAAAAAATTCTTTCAAACGGTTTAAAACGACATATATTAGATAACTACAATTTTTCAAATGCTTTGCAGGAGCTGTGGGCACGAGGCGGCTGAAGTAAGAGGGTGCCCTTAATGTAAACTCAAGTCAACGAAACATATGGCACTGGCTATTCATTTTTAAATCATTAAAAGTAATTTATTTAAATAAATATTAATTTTTTCTTTGTATAAAGAACTGAGAACCCAACTCTTATTTATTTATATTATATCTTATCCATTTAAGAATTTCGCTAGTCTTAAAAAGTCATTTATTTAAAAAACGCAACAGAGGCTTTATATAAATTTAATTGGTAATATAATATACACATATTATATTTATAATTTGCTAGAACAATAGATTTCCCAAGATTGGCATGACAGCGTCATTGGAGCTAGCCATGAGTACAGCTGGCTTGATACATTGCTCTGTGGATGGTTCATTAGGTTTGATTAGAGATTATAATACCTCAAAGGACGTATACAATACCTAGATTAGTATTTGCTTACGGTAATTACGATGAGCTCCTGTAATACAAGTATGTAGTTAGAGGTATTTATATTATTGCTTTATAATAAAAATAAAATGGTATATAGAAGCTTGCTTTTTGATCCATATCTAGTACTATGCAATTTTTTTATATTTTATATTAAAGTTTAAAAAACAATTCTTTTTCACCTTTTGGTGCTTTGAAAAAGTGTAGAGGATAAATTGGGTTCACTACTTCCAAATTCTAACTTCTAAAAAAAACATATTTACTCAAATACAGAGCTTATAAAACAAATATTTAAAACAAATCCATCTCCATCTTAAGTATGGTACATCAATTGATACTACAACAGCGCGGAATGCTGAGCTCGTCTGCGTTTTCAGGTTTGAATCCCGCCCATGCCATCTAAATGTTTTGTACTTTTAAAAACGGCTGATTTCTAAAGATGACGTAATATCTCTACGATGCGGTCAAAGGAAGAAAGCGACCGCATTAACCGCTAATTATGAAAAGGGTACAATCGACGCAGGCTTTGTTAGAATAGAGGTTGTAATGGATAAATGAAGTGCTTGAACTCATAAACGAGAGTGCGGATGGAACTAAGTATATTGCGTAAAAGGTAGATGAAACAATTTCTATATAGAATTTTATAAGTTAACTAATATATTACGCGATTGAAATTATTGAGAGATTTTTATTTATGTAACTTTTTTTCTTCTAGTTATATAAAGAACTTCGAACACAAGTATTTCTTCAAATTACGAATTTCTGCAGTTTTATTCTATTTATCTACATAATCGGTCATATTATAAACTATATATCTATTTCTTTGTTATTAAAGTACGTTTTTACGCATACATAGATGAAAGTGCCATAAATTATATTAAATAAATAAAACACTTTAACGGTTTAAAACGCGATATATTCGTTAAACTTATTTGAAAATATTTTTTTTATTTAAAAAAAATAGTTTTTTCGGATTCTTTGCAGCAGCCGTGATCACGGGGGATTTATCGCGTTTTAAACTGTTAAAGTGTTTTATTTAAATGTTTACTACTCGCGTAAATTATTGGCAGTTTTTTTTTTATATTAAATAAGCTAATTTAAAATAATATACATCTTCAGAGATTGGAAATGTCAGCAAGATTACAAAATGTAATAAACTTCTAACTTTCAGTCGGGATTCACTTATTGAACTTTTTCACGCTCGAGTAATATTTACTCAAGTCTGACTTCACACCTATCATTTGCGAAGTTATTTCGCTTCGGAAGGGAACTTGTATATTGATTTCATTATAAACGAGTACGTTATATTTTTCAAAACTCTGTATCATCTATACTTGTATTGTAAAACTGAATAGTTTATTTGTTTGAGTGTTTGAACGCGTTAATCTCAGGTTTGTATTTGTTTGTTAGTTAGAGCGTTTATTTAGGAAGGCTTGCGGCTATTAAAAGACAGACTGCGACGAATAGAAGAGAATAAACAGAGTCGTCTTTAAACAGTCTAAAAAATCTGTGACAAACACGAACAAGAACAGTTATATGGTAATTGAATACGGTCTACTTCAGATACCTGGCAAAAGAAAGAAAGGTCAGCTATATAAATTAGATAAATTATTCTAAAATTTAAATAAGCGTATGAAGAAATAAGTATATTTATTAAAAAGACGCAATATGTTTTAAGTTTTTATACTATACATTTTTATTTTTAATATTACTTTGTATTATGATTGTAAAATAAAGTTATTTAGGATTTTATTTAAACCTTAAATGTATTTATGTATTGAAGCACTGTTACGATATTATAGGCATTTTTTCGATATTTACACATAATTATGGTAAATCTAACAAAGAGATAAATCATTTAACAATGAATTCTTACTTAAAAGAATTTTAGGCCACTTAAACTATGTTCAAAGCACACTCACTTTGCTCACACAACACTCACGTTACTTACAGGTATACCAAAGAGGAAAACGATAAAAATACTTACGGGATTATCGAAGGGGGGCGAGGTAAGGACCCACCCCGGCTGACAGAGGCGATTTGCTCGACACTGTAATTTTGCGGCCACCCCGCGTTATCTTCTATTACCGACCTGAAAAGTTTAGTTTCAACTTGAAGTTGGTACGTTTAATTGTGGTTGTTAAATGTTGTACGCGCGACAAGAATTTTTGCTATACACATTTCAAAGAACGTTCACGAAACCTATGCGAACAAAATGAGATCAAAAACATACTCTATATTATGAACTGCGCCGGAGTTTAAGGAAATTTAATCAAAAAGTATTACTTGCATCAGTCCCGGGGCAAACAGTTTTAGTTAATTGGTTAATTTAGGTTATAGTAGTAGTAGAGTGATCCATGGAATATATAAACCGCCGCGCGGTTTTCATGCCCCGCTAACATATGGACAAATATTGTAAAAAAAGAAAATAAATGAAAAACAAAAAAAAAATTATGTAGCAGCATTTATTATAAATATTAAGTTATATGCTAACGAGTGATCTATGGCGTAAAAACACTGCTGCGTGGTTTTCATGCCCGGCGAAATAATGTATAAAATGGATAAAAAAAATAAGAATAAATGAATAAATAAAAAAAATAACACTGTAAAGTTTTTACTTTTCACATTAAAAAAAAAATACTACACGAACGGGATTAGACCTCCAATCACGAAACTTGAATGACAGTCGAAGTTTGATTCCCGCCCGTGTAATATTTTTATATCAAAAATTTTTTAAATCAAACTCTTTTAACGTTTTAAAACGTTGACTATATTAGTGTTCTATTGAAAATTCTTCTCCGTAGTTAAAGAAATAGTAAATAAGTTGACGGATTTATTTCCCGAAATAATTTACTTGAACTAGAGGCACAAATAAGTCAAAATAAAAAAGACGCAAACAATATTCTTCATAACAACTTCTTCAACTTGTAAGTAAATAACTTTGTTGTTCGAATATTGCCGTTACCAATTGAATAACTCAGACTCGACTGGGAAACAAACAATCCTTATTTCGTTAAGAGAACTTCGTAATGAACCTGCTTCAAACAGCTAACGATACGTATGGAAGATTTTCTATCGCTCAAAAACGTAGAGGTGACCGAAGGTTCGGCTTCGGGTAAAAACCACAAAGCAAAGATGTCGGAAAATCAACTGAAGGTTTCTGAAAAACTATTATTTAAAAAACGTGATTTCCGTGAATTGAACTAATTAATTTACTTATACTTTGCCTAATTTTAAGTATATTATAAAGTACATTACTAAATAATTGAGGGGAAACGACAAGACCACATCGTTGATGCAAGAGTTAATCACAAGAACACACAATCAAATTAATCTACCATGGGACACTAAATTACATTTTGCAAACCGAAACTATAGTGGAATGAAAAACTTGACCACATCCAATAATGAGATAGATATATAGGGGAACAGACAGAGAGGAAGATACAGAATCACAGGGTTCACTTGTTGATAGTGTAATAAATACCCAAGCCATATAAAATTTCAACAAGATGCGCTGTCGAACTTGGCTTTGGATTTTTGGAAATCCAAAGGCTAACACCCAAACGCGATTACCGGCTTTTCATCCGTGGAAATTGGTTTGTGCCCCAAATAGAATTTTGATATTCCTACCACCCATTTATAATTCCAAGACGAAGGACGAACACGCTTCAGAAAATTTTTAAATTGATGAGAAACATGTTCGACTCGAACTTCGAAAGTCAATTATTTAATTCTATGCATTGAATTCAGTTCCTCATAGGTTAACAATTTGATCGTCGCCTTTCTTTTTACACTTTAGTTTGTATGAATGAACTGCTTCTATACCTATCGCCGTGTTCAAATCAATTATCTTCTTCAAACATCGGCGCAATGTAGATTTGAACATTAAGTACAATTTGTGGGACCTAATAAGATCTTTATTAGGGGTTTAAAGAAAATGCTCCCCAATTAATTGCGACTTAAGATCCATTATGAGTTAAGCGGATAATTTAATTAAAATAATAGATTTAAACTTAACTGTGAAAGTCAGTTTATGACGATGTCGTTAAGTGAAGAAATGTTAAGCTTAGAATTTATTGAGGATCCAATTTTCACGACAACCTAAACAAATAGAGGGCGGAATGTTTTCAGAAATGTTATTTTCTATCGTTTTACTGTAGCGTAATTTCTTTGGAATTAGAATTCATTTGAATTTTTTATCCGTTCTCAACATCATTCAAGTCATTCTTTATAATTATATTTTTTTTCTCGTGATATATTATCTTTCTCCGTACTTATTTACCTATAGTTTAAGAATAATTATGAACTTACTGTGGCCACTCCATCCGGGTGAAGTCTTCATCCTCAGGCATCCACGTGTACCGTTTGGGGTCAGGTTGGCTGCAAACGGAGCGGGGTCTCCGGCGAAAGTACGAGCATTCCAGGTCTGCATCATGTGCGCACACCTCGGCTGGTGGTGGAGCTGGTTGCCCGAACCTTGGCGATATTGGACTGATATTAGTAGCATGAAAGGTGTAAAGACACGAAATTTACTGGATTTCTATTATCATTTAAGCGACATAATTAAACTAAACTATTAAATTAACCTTCTTCCCTGCCTTATGTTCCTTTTTGAGCAATCCTAATTGTTTTATTTATTCTGTTCTACTTGTGAATTTATTTTCTTTCATTTTATTATTGTTGTAATTTTAATTTCGCATTATTTAATAGACCTTTCGGCAGACTGAAAAACAGCGCTTTTACCTCGGATAGCGTTGTATGGGCGCATAATCGGTATTGAGGTTCTCATCGGAGGGCACTCGACGACGGACACAGACGGATAAAAATGACGCTCTGGAAGTAGAAACCATTCATAAATTAATCCTCACTCAGACAGGTTCGTTCTTGCAACAGAAATGTATGACTAATAATTCTAAACTCTCTACTTCTGGAAAATCTAGACCAAAAATGGGCGGTAGGAATATTTAATAGCTTCCGTGTCACAAACCACCCTCAAATGAAGCTATTAATTCTAAATTCACGTTTCGGTTTCAGTCAGATTACTGAATCTCCAAAGCCAAAATAGGTCAGCGGCACATCAATTTTATATGTCATATAACTGGAATTCACTTGATGAAGGTGTAACACCTTACATTGAGTGAATGCTTGTTTATGCTGTACGGTCATAAATACACTCGATAATAGAATCTCCTTATCAATTAATGTTTCCACAATATGGTATTGCGGAAACATTAATTGCAAAAACAGTATCGACCTTTTTTCTAGACATTTTTTATAATTAGTTCATAGTATTCATTGACGCGGATATATGCTTTGACAGTTAAGAATTATCTGTAGTTTGCACGAATACTACACATTACATACAACGTTTAAATAAAATACTTTATTATCGGTTTTAAATGCGAATATATCAGTTAACTTACTTTAAAATTTTAACTATGTTCAAATGTTTCGGATGCTTTGCAGTAGCCGTGGTCGTACCGTGGTAACGTTGGAACTGACGATGGAGAGTGTCCCTAATGTCAAAGTCAAGTCAATAAATGTCAAAGATGGCGCTAACGTAGAAGTTTTCACTTTGACATTAGGGACACCCACCATCTTCAGTTCTACCACGACCATGGCTGCTGCAATGAAAGGAAATGTCAGACCGAAGTTAAAATAAATTGTAATTTAGGGTTTAAACCCGTTAAATGTGTTTTATTGAAACATTAACAGTTTCTAAGGGAACATTTAATTTCCGTCCTTACTCCGAATCATCAACTTACGAATAGCTTAACATATCCCATCGTCCTTTGCCCGGGGTGAGGCGTAACTAATACTGTTTATACTTAGGAGGGCACAACATAATAAAATAGTCAATTTGTTACGCAAACGGTCCCCGAGAGAGACGCCTCTTAAGTTAATCCGTTTAGAGAACCACGGAAGAGAAAATCAACGTCGTAATTGAATGACAATAACGATATTGCTACAATTATCGTGTCTAAATAAGGAGAGACATAATTTGATGTCGTTTAATTATAATATACATTAATGTGTGTTTGATGTTTTTTTTATGTCATCGAATATAGTTAATTGCGAGCGAGGGAACGAGGCGTGTTTTGTTTTGTCTATAGTCTATCTTTTTACTGAAAGAGGAGGACAGATATGCATGGAGTTCACGTGATAGAAGGTGAAATATCCCAGCCCATAGCATCTAAAGAAGATGCGCCGTCGATCTATTTTGGCTTTGGATACCCGGACATCCACAGACTGCGGCAACGCGATTGAACTTCACTATTTCATCTGTGGACGGTGGTTTGAGACCCGGACGGAATCACAATGGTCCTACCGCCCATTTAATATTCAGATTCCCAGATGTAGCCCAACATGTTTCAGTAAAATTATAAATTGATTAAAACGACATTTGGATCTGGTGGGAGTCGAACCCACGACCCGTTGATTACCAAGGAGCCCGTCAAAAATAAGATAGGTAGGTAGGTAGGTTCAAAGATTTAAGTGTACAAAGGGACAGAAAAAGCGACTTTGTTTTATAATATACTAGCTGTGCCCGCGACGGCGTCCGCGTGGAATGTGACTTGGGGTAGAATTTTTAATTATTTAGGCTGTTTATTATTTTATGTAAGGACGCAATTAAGGCAGCCAATCTAAGTTGTAAATGCTACTTTGTCGCAACACTCTCACACCTACCTCACATCACTCCTACTCTAACTCCCACCCCCACTCCCACTCCCACCCCCACTCCTATTCCCAAAAACCCAAAGAAGAAGTTTCATTGTTTTAGCTTCAAAATCCACGAATTGCCATACAAACTGCCATCCCCCTTTTCAACCCTTATTAGGCATTAAAAAATTAGCCTATGTCCTTTTTCAGGCTTTAAAATATCTGTGTACCAAAATTAATTTAAATCAGTTCAGTACTTTTGGAGTTAAAGCCGGACAGACATACAGATAGGCAGACAAACAGAGTTACTTTCGCATTTATAATATTAGTATAGAAATATATATAGTGATTTGACATTGTTTTATTTACATTCGCGTGAAGTACAGACTATACAATACAATAACTTTATAAACAAAGATAGAATCTGTAATTCCATACAATTGCCTATACAGTAAGAATATTTATCTATCGCTGACAGCTCGAATACAGTTAGCGAAGGGATTTGTTGTTGACTTGAGAGTCATAATTTTTGCTGTTCCCCGAAAACAGAAGTGTGAATAAGTTCATACTTTATGCATGGGCGGAGCCCTGATAGGACTCGAGGGATGACCCGGGAAACGGGAATGGATTTGAACTTCCTCCCATAACTATTGGCTTTCATGAGAGTTATTTGGTGTTAGTTCCGTTCACTCATATTTAAAAATTTATAAAGCTGAATAGTTTGTTTGTTTGAACGCCATCATCTCAAGATCTACGATTTGAAAAATTGTTTTTATGTTAGTTAGACCATTAATCAAGGAAGGCTTAAGGCTATAAAACATCTTACTACGCGGTTTTAATTGAAAAGGAAGAGTTTTATGTATGTAATTAATTAATTATACCAAATATGTTTTAATCTTTGCACTTTTAGTTTAATTCTACCAATTTCAAGCATTTCGGATGTTTTAAGCTGCCATAGCTACGGAGGACACTCCAGTGGATGGTTGTAAAAAAATTAAAAAAATTTGGGTTTTAAACCGTTTAAAAATTTTTTATCTTAAATGTGTACTTTTCGCGTCAGTGTCACATTATTCGTTTCCCCGAAATTTGAACCCTGAACGAAATTTAAATAAAATACATCTAATAAACATACATATATATTTTAAATAGTCATTTAAAGGTTTAACATTTGCTTTCTAAGAAATTCCCTTACAGTGATATCTATAAAACTAATTCTTACGACGTAACGAATATTTCATGGGACGAACTTAATCCATCCATTATTTGTTTAACGAATTAATCTTGATCCCCCTGATTAAACAATTTACGACGAACATAAGTCTACGCAGTTTTGGAAGGGAAATTAATGTGTTCAATTAGTGCAAATGTCTCGCTCGTAGGCTTAATCGCGATCCAAATATACCTAGTATTGAGTAAGACTATTTTTCAAACGGACTCAAAATTATATTTAAAAGGTTTGGGGTTAACACAATGTGGAGCCATCTTTAAAAGATTTCTTTTAAAAGCATTCTAAATTTAAATTTAATAAATAATGCACTATATAAATCAAAATTCGATTTTTATTATATTCGATTTTATTTATTCGATTTCGACTGTTTTCCTTCCGTGCTATTGCTTCTAATTGAGCTACCGTGTCCTGCACGTCGTAGTCGAATTATTTCAACCTTTTGATGGTTAAAAAAAAGTAATCAAAAATCGATTTTTTAATTATATAATGCCATCACGTGCAATAACACGTAATTTTCAAAATTCAAATATTTCACCGTTGCCACTTAAACTATGCTTAAAAAGCAGCGACTCTTCATTGGTTTTTAATTAAACAGGCTTTAATTACTATTTCACGTTATATTATGATCAGCAAAAATTGTCGACGTACATAAATGGTAATATGTGGCGATCACTAACCTGTACTTAAAATTAAACAGTTACCTGTTAGTTCTCGAGCAGGGGCTCTCAATGTGGTATTGTGACAGACATCCAAGGAATCGGTCCTTCTTGGACTTCTCCAGTTCCAGCAGGTCCAGTTGTTTGTTGTTGATACAGTACTGCTCTCGGAACTCCTATATATTAAACTTGCGTTACATAACGTTAGTATCCTTCATTAGTTACATGGGGAATAACTTAACAAATGAGGAAATAAACATTTTAGTATGTTACAGCTCAATATAGCGACCATGATTATAATTTAGGTTCAATAGGCTATTTAAAATTAATATTACGAGGGAATAAGCAGAGTTGAGAAAAAAAATCAATGTACAACCGTATCTATTTAAAATTGAGCCAGCGTAGTTCAGTAAAAAAATTATCTTCAAAGTGTAACAAAAAGTGTTACAGCTAAATTTAGATATTACGAATTTCTATAAAATTTTTTAGACTCTATATTAACTTACAAACATAAGCAATAAAAAAATTTTCGTAATAAAATAAGGTTGTGATTTTATTTCTACTCTATTATAAACATTCTCTTTTTCATATCTTTTTTTCTATATAAAAGTCTAACAACGCTAGTGAAATTAAAAAAATTCTAGATTCCTCCCCACAGCACATCGATCAAGTGTGATAAAATCGCAGTCTTTATGAAGCCGAAGAAATTGCTTCGCTACAATAGTGATTGAGGATCGCTGTGGAACCCGGGACCATTTATTTATGTTGCTTTTCCAAGAGTTTCTATCTATACTACGTATATATATGTTCAGACATATTACAGCAGCTTTTCTCTTTATAAAACCGTCGTATAGTCTAGAAATTCGCTGATGTTCGTCTGTTTATAAGAGATTGATTGTCTTCGATGTTCATAAAGAATAAACGTGTTCCGTCTTCGTAGCCATTAAAATAATGTCGACATCACTATAATATGACTACAGGATCGTTGGTCTAACTCTAAATTGATGATAATCAACGCGTGGTAGATTCGATCCCCACCGAGTCAAACATTTTCATTTTTAATTTTTCTATAAAATGTTCTACTTGGTCAGGAAAAGCTGGATGAAGCACGATCAACAGATTAAATAAGTCAACAGTGTATCTTGTTCTGAATGTTACTAAGTGACTATCCATTGACCTTCCAACCGTTAAACATTATGCTTGTCTGTCCTGATCAATTACAAAAAAACAAAATAAGAACAAAAACGTCGCAAGAAGTATGTGTGTATGTATAATTTAAAAATTAAGTTTATTTTTAGAGTGATAGCTAATGAAGGTACGTTAAGTGTTAACATCGAAGATCAAAGATGTGGTACCATTTATTGTAATGAGAGACAAGTAGGGACTTTACTTGATGGTACGCGAAATATACCAGCCTATAGCGTGCCATTGCAGTAACGGTACCACCATTACCTGTTTGGAGTACATTGTCGTTCTGCTGGTCGGCCGGTCGTCGCTGACCCTCTGCCTCTTTCTGCTCGCGTTTTCATCCTCTGATTCGTACCCTTTGGCTGACTGAGCTATGTCTGCCTGAAATTAATTATGCTCTTGTATATAATGTCCATTCTTTATAACTTATACTATCTAGTATTTTGTAACATCAATCTAATTGCCTATTAATGTCTATTTCTCCGTGTAGTTTTAAATATCCAGCTTTTACTCACAAGGAAACCAAAACTCAACGAATTTATAAAAACTGTTTATTTTTGATAATTCTTGAAACTGTATTAACCAATTTAGAGAAAGTCGTATGACTAACACTTTTTATACCTCAAAAACGGCTCAACAAATTTGACTGAAATTAGAAGGGGCGTCAAACCAGGGACAGGAGTTGGGATATGGGATACTTTTTATCACGTAACTGGATACAAGAATAGGATATTTAGGACGAATGATAGGATATAAAACATCAATGATAAATAAAGTCACGAAATGTGGAACGTGGAATAAAAAATTAAAAAAAATATTTTCAACTACTCTCCTGTACTTGCCCAGTTTTTAATATTGTAATTTACAGACAAACAAACTTTCTCCCGGTTAAGTCTGTAGTTTACGCAAGGAGTACACGTTTAAAAAAATCACTTAACGGATAAAAGCGCGAAATATGTTAGTTAACTTATTTACAATATATGAACTACAGATGATTTGTAGGAGGCGTGGTCACGGGGTGTCCGAAGATAGAGTGTGTCGTTTACCGGTATTCTGTTTTTTGGGATACATTTTGCGTTTAAATCCGCTAAGTTTCTTATTTAGATCTGTCGCTGTTTTTGCTTCCTACCTTAAAAAGGTAAGGCACTGACGCTAGTATTACACACATACATTTTCCTATTGTTACACAAATTGTATTAACTAATTTTCAGTTAAAGTTGACGAGTAGGGTGTTATATTGTGGCGGATTACAAAGACAATGTTTCCGCTATCGTGTTTCGAGTATAAGCCTACGGATGATATTATTATCTGTCTAACCCAGTTTGGTTGTGGGTTAATAGCAGGTGGTGTAATTGAATTTTAATAATTAGGAGAATGTATGTGTAACAGTGGAGAGGTTTAGTCTATGCATCTTCTCGTGTTATCGCAAGCCTCCTAAATTTCTGTTATCAGGAAAAATACTTTCAGTGAGAGGTAGTTTCAGTATCTCCAGAGTAAGCTATTAAAATGTTTTATGTGTCTTTATACGACATTGTTCGGGATATTCAACTAGGGCGCTATACGATTAGATTTAACACGAATTATACTCGTAACTATGTTTAAATTATTATCGTAACTATTTTTGAAAGTACTTTTTAAAAAAAGTACCGCGACATATTAATGAAATTCCAAATTAGCTCGACTAAGTACGTATGACCTTAATAACAAACCATTGAAAATATATTTTATTATCTTTAGTTTTCTTTTACCTACGCAATAGTTTTGCATTCGCGCTGCCACTAATATATGGCATAATTACAATTTTTTAAGTTCGTTACAACTTCTTCCCAATATTTACATGTTTTGGTACTACTTGTTATCTGATAGCGACAGACTGAAAATCAGCGCTTGCTAAAGCCTTGCTGAGCACATGCTGAGTCTTGATGCCTTTTAGCACATAGTTAAAATTGTACTTCTTTTTGTATTCTTTTAATTGTAAGGTTTCTTTTTTATTACTTATTTTAATTGTAAATTATATACTTTGTGATAATAAACGGATTATTTATTTATTTAAATGTTGTACTGTCTGTAGTTTACGCGAGTAGTACACATTTAAATAAAACACTTTAACAGCTTAAAACGCGATATATGAGTTAACTTGTTTTTTATTTAATTTAACGACAGTCTTAACATATTATATTTCTTGAGAGCAAGGTAAAAAACGAAACTTTACTATTTTGCCTTTACGAGTTCAAAAATACCCTAATAAATGAACTATACAGTTAACGCAATAGCTTTAAAATATTCATAAAAATTAAAGTTAGACAGGCGGACTTTTAACAGAAGCAAAATGCAAGAGCTCGGCTCCGTTCGCCGTTTAATAAAATTTCCATTTCATTTTCTTGTGAAGCAAAAGCGTTATTTTAATTTGATGAAGTAATTGCGTTTCTAAGACAGAACTAATTGGATATTTTAAAGTCACCTTTTGAACCGTATACTTAACTTTATTCAATAATTTTGCATTTTTATTTACAACTAGCTATGCCAACGATTAACTATATATCTTATGTTCATGCATATGTAAGAGATTATATAATTGAAAAAGTATTTTAGAATGAAAAAACACATTCCGAATTATGTGCTCCAACCACGCTACTGTGTTACATATTATTTGAGTCACGCCCGCATTTTCAAAATAACTTTTAGATTTTTCATCCTAGACGTTCCGCCCTTTCTTTAAAAGGGTGACTGGCGATTTTATTAAGAAAACGCCAAGTCCGTGTTTTATTTGTTCTCTCGGAGACTAAAAGCATTAGCGTCTGCAATTGAATGTCAGGTCACTGCCATCTACATAGATTAGCCTGTGATCTCGTTAAATTGGTTAGTATAGAATAGAAAAGGATAGAACAACGTTTTTATTCAGAAAACAACAATAACGGATATAGTTACGAACATAATATAAGAATTTTAAATATTATATTATAACTAGGTAAAGTAAAATCGTTATTTTTATGCTACCCTTTAATTTTGAACTTTTTAGTTTAACTCAATTTTTTCCTCACTTAATATATCGAATTATCTATTATATTAAAAAGGCTCGTTGATTTAATGGCAGCAATGTATTGCTAATAATCGACGGGTCGTGGGTCCTATCTCGGCGGGTCCAACATTTTAATAATTAATTCAAAATAGTTCTGAAGCATGTTAAAATTCATCTAAGAATCCGGATTTTATATAGGTGTGCTTCTCGAACTATTGACCACAGATGAAAAAGTCGACAAATTTTATTCGCGTTTCGGTTTGAGGCTTTCCGAATATTCAAATCCAAAATAGGTGTAAATAGGTACATAATAGGTTGAGGTTTATCTACCTTCGAGTGTCCTTCTCTATTGTAACACCTTGTTTGACCTATCTTTAACAATTAATGAATTAAAAATCAAATCTTCAATTTAAACCATCTTAATTAAATATTCAAAGTAAATAGTAGTTTATCATTTTGACGTTTAAAGACATAGGAGACAAAATTCTGAACTAAAGCCCTTGAAACTGACGCAAAAAGCACTACTTAGGGTATTGAGTTCAAAACTCAAATAAATAATAACTCCCGGAGGCTGGAAGGTGTATCTCAAATTGCAGTTGGAGAAAGTTTCTCCATTTGCGAGAAAGACTTTGACGTCCTTTGGGTGTGTTTTTCTTACATGATAATGCTTTTAATGTTTTGCATGAATAGTTATACTTACTAATTAAAACACGACAAATTTCTCTACACGCGAAGTTGTTTTCAGAAGTTAGAAACTAACTATATAATTTCCTAGTAAAAATGTTTCTCTGAAAAACGAACTACCCCATGTTTACGGAACGCTTTCAAGCTTCAAGAGAAAACAGTCGAGGGGATGCAATGTAATTAGTTATTTTAGAGAAATGAAATGGGAATAGCGAATTTTAAAAATGTTTGATGTTACTTTTATACAAAGGAGAAAATAACATCTTTAAATAAAATAGCAGTATATTTTATTTCATTTAATTATGTATCATATCAGTAGGTGTTTTTTTTATGAGTCACGGCTTTGAAGCACAGTGTTCTACACGAAAAGTTCTGGATTAATACCCCAGTTAAAATAAGCCAAATATAATAATAAAAATAAAAAGTTCCTCAAAGCTCAAACACTAAGATCCTTAATGGCTTATATATTAACAAGGAAAATTACCGTGACTAGTTAGAATTAACACGCCCCCCAGCTTCAAGCCCCGTGACCCCCGTAACCTTAAAAAATGCCAAATACGAAAATTTTTTACACTTACATGTCTATTGTAAGTATGGATATGCAATATGTATATGAAAAATCATCCGCGCATAAATTACATTGTATGCTACGCGCTGCCTGAATTTGAGCAACTTGAATTGTTTTTCAATTGTGAGAAAGGGATTTATGGGCTTTGTTCTCGTATATATCTTTGTACCTTAATGGTTGTTAGATGGTTTTGCTGCTTTATAAGGAACAAGTTGTTTTAATGTATTTTTTTAATATACGTACTTTTTAATGATAAAGGAGGACACAAAAAAATGGGGGGTTCATATGATGGTACTTGAAATACCCCAGCCTAAAAAGCATCTAAATAAGATTCGCTGTCGACCTATTTTGGCTTTGGATATTCGGAAATCCACAGACTGCAACCGAAACGCGATTCAACTTCGCGGATTTTTCATCTGTGGACGGTGGTTCGAGAGCCGGACGGATTTCGTAATTCCTACCGCCCATTTCTAGACAAAGTCAGAAAAATTATAAATTAAAAAACTGGAAACATGGTAGACTCTAGGCATCGAACCTACGACCTGTTGCTTATTAGCCATACACTGCTACCCGACCAACGGGTCTGTCAAAATTTACATTAAATAAAACTATTTATTTAAATTTATGGTACTAATATTTTGTTATTTGATTTGATTGAACATCACAAAACTATATTTATTTTCTCTACATCTTAGACACAAGTCCCTGTTGGTAAAATAGGACTTAAAAATGAGCCATTTTTGTATTACTTGTGTACAATATAATCAGTACTCATTTAGCTATTTGCAATTAGTAGAATAAGTTTTAACATTTCCGTCCTACGTTACGTTACTTAACCTCACTACAAGTGTATCTTACTTAGGAATAAAATAATTCGCCTCACCTGTGTCGAAACTGAGACACCCGGCCCGCCTGATCCTCCTGAAATGATAAAAAGAAGCACTTAAATTACGAATAATTTTTCAATATCTATTAACAAAAATCAACACTCTTATATGCCAGGCATTGATATAAATGCCTGGTATATAGGATAAAATACAGAACGAGATATAATATATATATATATATATATTAGTATAAAAAAGTGATTTTATCTAGAAAAGAATCCACGATCACAGCATTCCGTATATATTGTTAATCTGCCCAAGAGATATCGACCAACATTATCATCTTAAATCTATGTTATCTAGAGGAAGCTAGAAACAAATAAAAACAACCGGAACAGATGAGATTCTGTAAAAGAACAAAAAGAACTACATCTGTGTCTTTTCAGAAGAAGATACAGTGAGAGTTGGACATAAAAAGGTAAAATGAACAGTAATAATCATTACTTTATATGGACTGATCACTCTTGTTGATAATGAGGAGTTCGAATAAATAGAAGAGAGACTCTTGCTTTTAAAGAGTTATAACCTAGCTTTTGTATCATTGAATATGTTTTTTACATACTCTACCAGCTACCCTAAATGACTGCAATAAAGAAAACTTCGGTGCATCAATTATATGCTCCTCTTTGTTCGATAATGATCGAGTCTAGAAGTTTCGACGGCGACTGGAAAATATTAAGAGGTTTGCGAGTTCAAGACGCGCTTTCATTAAGGTGCTTTATGTTGCAAAGGTAACTTATACTTTGAAATTCGTTTTATAAGAACCTCTTGTAACGCGATATCAAGCGGAAAATTTAGTATAGAAAGTTACATCTTTGTAATAATTATTAGTTACATATTGTAGTTTACGCGTGTTACTTAAATAAAAACGTTTTGTTTAAAACGCAAAATATATTTTTTACTTATTTAACTATGACCCAATTTTTTGATAATTTGCAGTAGTCGTAACGCCTTTTAAACAGTTAAACAGGTTTTACTTAAATAATAGTTATACATATATTCAAACATTTTGTATTTGTCGTTTTTGAAATAGGGTAATTTGTAGTTATGAGAAAAACATTATGATATTTCTATAATTGATTTGATAAATTAGATTTAACGCTCTCTGTAGCTCAATCGCATAGTAATTATGATTGCGTTGGTCAAACAAAGTGAAATAGATACAGGAATGTATATGTATTTTGTGTTATGTACGCCTGTATCAATAAATTGACGAATTATAAATACTTTGTCTTATTTGTTATGATTATTCTTTATTTCAAAGGTAACGCGTGATTATCTGATTTATAATTTATTATTCAAAGTCCTGAGAGTTTGTGTTCACAATAAAAGAGAATTTATAATTGACAGTGTTTAAACATAATATTGGAACACCCTGTATCTAGCAGCCAGGTTAATGTAATGTTAATAAACAGCGGCAAAGCTAACTAACATAGCTAAGTAAATCCCACCACCACTTTGTGAGGATGCACTTTGGTATTAATTGGTTTCCAGCGATAAACGACTAGTCTTTTTGATTTAGTCAAACAATTCTTTAAAAAACAATTAAATTTCTTAGTTAAAGGTTACAACTTAAAGTCGAGAATACACTTAGCAGGCACATTTTTAGGTGGCCGATATCGAGCTATTATCTGTAGTTTACGTGAATAGTACATATTTAAATAAAACACTTTTAACGGTTTAAAATGCAAAATATATTAGTCAACCTATTTGCAATTTCTTTTAGCTACAGTTAAAGATGGCGGATTGTTATTTAACAGCATTAGCCGAAGATTCGTGTCTCTCTGTGCTCTACTCAAATGAGAAATTTTCGTTTTTGAATCTAGGATGTTTTGTGTTTCATTTGATGAAGTGATCGCATCTACTGTACAACGTGGTAGTTATTAGTAAAATTAAAATTTAACTTAAAATCTAATACATAATAAACAAAATAGGTTATTGTCGCAATTTGACACATGAAATGTTGTCAAATAAACAATAATTTACGATAAACCAATAAACATATTTCTTATAGTTACGTAGTTAGTACATTTCGTCTTCTTAATTGTCAAATTAAAATTTGATTTAGATTGAAAAGAAATTATGACGCAGGCGGGATTTGAACTGGCATCCGCAGCGTTCAGTGTTCTTGCTCTAACTAATTCACCTACCGAGTATATCCAAAAAAACCGAAAACGGTAGCTCTTTTTAAAAAGATTATTAAGAGTATACTTTAAAATCAAGATATTTTTTATTTAGTAATAACCCCTTATATATGCTTTTATGTGGCTTATAGTAGTAGTCAATTATTTTTTTCTTTTAAAAGCACACTGAAATTTGGATACCGGTTCAAGTCCCGCACGTATCATCATTGTTCTTAATTTAAATACATTTTTAATTTATGTGCAAAAACAAGTGGGAAATATTACAGTATTCAAAATAAAATCAGTATATATCTATACATATATATATGTAACGATAAAGAAAGTCGTTACATTAAGAATATACCAGTTCTAAAATAAAGAGAGTAGAAAACATTACGTTAAAGTCTTTGAACTAGAAATAATTATGTTCAGAACTCATTAATAACTGCTAAGAAGGAAGATAGATGTATGAAACATCGTAATCACTTCTTTGCGTGACGAAGAGTGAACCAAAGAGTCCAATATATTCGTCTCAAAGCACTTTGAAATAAAATATGAAATACATTTATTTATTAAGCCACACATTCGGGTGCGTCACGGGAAGACTTCGGGCGTAGTTAAAATAATTTTAAAAAAAACTCATATACCTACGTCGCCTTTTGAACCGTTACAGTATTTTATTTAAATATATAAAACTTATTACTTAATATAAAGAAAGAACATAATTTAATCTTACCAGTATACAATCGGATAGCGCTTAACTAACAGCGCCCTATATTGAGAAAATATAATATTGAGTTCTCCCGAAGCGATTTTCTCACTTTATATTAGCTTTCACGCGCCCAATTCCAATTTCCGAAGCCAAATAACAATTTCTATTCTTTTGCGAAGCAAACGGAACAGCTATTAAGGCATTCTCCAATATCGTTATCATATCGTTAATATTTATACCTAGACAGAAGTGGGAGGTTTTCCCCCAAAAATCTTATTGTAACTGAATGAGAATTCATTTTCCTATTCTCGCGTTAACGATAGACAATAGTCTATCGTTAACGCGAGTAATAAACATTAAAATAAAACACTTTTAGCGGTTTAAAATATGAAATGTATTGGTTAAGTTATCTGTATGTTATTTCGACTACGATTGTATTAAAACTACTTAATATATGTCGGGTTTTAAATCTTTTAAAGTGTTTTAACTAAATTGATTTACCAAATATAACATAAGAACTACGTATGCGTAGACATTCTCATACATTAAATATGTGGACTTAAAATTTTATTAACTTAGGTTCATAATTTTTTGGTCAATATAGCTAGAACATCAGTGTAGTTTAAAATAATAAAAAAAACTCAAAATTTAAAGTTCTTAAATAAAAGGAGTACAAAGAACGAGGATTGATATGAAACTGGACACTCATGTTACCGCCAATAAAAAAAACTAAAGGCTTAGTATAGTGATTATTCATATATGAAAAGTCATCACCCTACCACTATATTATCCCAAAATATATTCAAATGAAATCCTCACACGGGAATGTTCACAAAGGCCCTTATTTTAAAGCATGCATGAAAAATGTTTCAGAGGGCCACGCTTCATTAGAGCGTTCCATTTCCTTACATTATTCCCATTTTTCCTTGTCTCATTTGGACGTTTTTATTCGAAAAGTGGAAGGATCGTTTCTGTAGTTTTATTTATCTGTGGATTATAATGATGTGTAAACAAATTTTAGAATCAGTACAATATTACGTTGTAAGTGAAGACGTCATACTTAAAACTATAAATGTAATCTAGTAATTAATATAAAATCCTGAATGAAGGAGAAAAATAACATTATTATTTATATATATAATATCTTAACAAAATGTGCTGTGGACCTATTTTGATTTTGGACATTCGTAAATCCACAGACTGAAATCGAAACGCGATTACACTTCGCGACTTATCTGTGGACGGTTGCTTGTGAGCCGGACAAAATTTAAATATTCCTACCACCCGTATTCAGATTTTCTAGACCGAGTAATGTTTCATAATAATGATGTGAATGTTGGATCCGATGGCGGTCAAACCCACGACTACGATGATTATTAGATATAAAATAAATAATTAAATAAAATATACTTTACCTTAAAATTTAAAGAAATATTTAGATTCGTCAAATTTTTTTTTGCTTGTCTGTCTGTTCGTCGTGATTCTACAGAGTGTTCAAAAGAGCAACATAACTAAGAAGAAGACCCAAGAACCACAGTCCGGCTTTTTTAAATATGTCTTATTAACTAATAAATTTTTGTAAATTTATTAACAGGAGTAATTCATATTACTTGCCAGGCGGTGATGTCATTAAAGAAATCGTTCAGACAACTATCCGCTTTTTGAGACAATCTAAGTTTTATGACTTTCTTCAATTTATTTATCGATAAATAAATATTTCTTTTATCGATATTATATATTGCTGCATTAAAAAAGCGCCCGTCAATCAAAATAAATGTCACAATAATTATCCACGAATTAATTTAAGAGTAAATGAATTGGTGTAAATTTATGAGAGAAAATGTTGATATCCATTTAAATACTGAGAGGCAAGAGAGTAGGCATATTTTGTTATTGCGCTCTTCAGCACCAATCAATTTGTTTTTTTAATTATAAATTGTCTACTGTTTAAACAGAAGCAAATCTACCACTTGTTTCGTAAACACTTACAATTACAAACAACACGTCCGGGTAACTCAAATTGAATTTACACGAAGCTTATGGAAATGTTTCAAGTTGGATTTGCAGCTGCAAATTATCCAAGTCCGCCTTCGCCGAGGATATTAGGACGTGTCTCATCGATCAGTCGTTAGCTCTTGTCTAATGCGTTTTAGCGTCTAGAGCCGTTGGCAATTTGAATTTCATGATGGATGCACCCTAATTTCCTCTGGAACATCGAATTAAGTTTATGGGATGCATACACGGTTTTGCGTACTGCATTTACGAATTGGTTGTTTGATACAAATTTTATCAATACCTATAGAAGATAGATTAACTGTTGTTAAAGGTGATATTTTTTTAAATCCTTTTTAAGTCGTTTTAGACATTTGCTTCATAGTGGATGGACATATCTAAAAGAATAGAAAATTTTCAAGTCTCAAATGTGGTCTAATAAGTGTGCCTTTTATCAATCGCTTCTTGTTCTTTCTATACAATGAACACCGAACACTAGATTCAGCATAATACGTTATATTATAATATCCATTAATTTCGATGTTTAGTTATTGCATGAAGGCAATTGGGGTACCGAGTCCTACACCTCATCGTCAAATTTTTTCAACTTGTTGATACATGCACCTCTCGCGCAATGTAATTTCAACCTTAACACATGAGCATTAAGGTTCAACGTGTTGTTCTCGTAACTCGTCTTATCCTAACAGCATGGAACGCTGACGATGCCGGTTCCCGTCCTGCCCGAGTCGAAGTTCAACTTATTTTCGATTTTTAAATGATGTTTTAGTTAGCCAACTGAACATTAGCTATAATACGATACGTTAAAATTAAACTAATGTAACCGCAATTCTAACATTGCAACAGTATTTAGCAACATCAGTTTTTTACATTATTTTATCATCCTTGCAAGTGAATTGTCCTACATTTTGATTTGTCTTAAATTATTTCATGTCTGCACAATTTTACTTTCTCTTTAATATATTCTCAGACTTTGCTAAGATATTTCGTATCAGTTATTCCGTCGCACCAACGTAATGTTACGTTCCTGTCATGTTGTACGTGCACATGACGTCTACAGAGATAAGCAGATAAGTTTTTGAGGGCAGAAGTACTTGATCATGACATTCTAAAACTTAAAATGTTGTACAGTTTAACGAATATTTAAACAATCAAACTTTAACGGTTTAAAATGCTAAATTAATTATAATATTTCGCGTTTTCAACTATCAAAAGTATTTAAACAGATTCGTAGAATGTTCATTTCATAAATGATAAATACAAAGAAAACCTGATTATAACAGACTCGGACCATATTTCTTCACAAAGTCTTTGTATATACAGAAATTATTTCAAACACAGTCTTTCGTTTGTAACTTATCAATATAAAAATATTTACAAAATTATATAGACCTCATCTTCGTCGCACATAACGATTAGATATTTTGTAGAAATTCAAAATATTGTTATCTAGTTGCAGGTTTCAAGAAAAGACAATACGAATCATTTGACACTAAAATCTTACAGATATTTTAAGCTACAGTGATATCTACTTATGTACATTGACTGACACAATCATGGCCATTCCCTTTGTCTTCGCAGTCGGATAAAAACAATAGGTAGCTTCTAGAAAAATGCATTTATCATTACCCATTTACTGGGCTGACTGTGACAGCATTGTTCTAAAGGTTTTGATGACAAAATCCCGCAGAGATTTTCCAGACAGAAAATAAGCAGTGCCCCGAAGCAACGTTTGCACTAACGCTGTGCGGGTTCACGGAATGGCTTACTGTTAAGAGGTCTCATAGAAAAGACAGCCAATTATGCGACTGCGAAAGATTCATTCTTACTTAACATCTGTTTTATTAGACGAGGAATTTTTAATTTAATACATCAATCACATATAGCTTATTTTCCCAATAAAAAAAAATACTTGAACTGAAGGGTTTAAATGTTTAATTTCTGTAGTTTACGCGAGTATGGGTTTAAACCGCGATATATTTTTGTTAAAGTTGTTTGAAAATCATTTTAACAACGACCCGATGTTTCGGAGGCTTTGTAGCAGCCGTGGTCTTGGGGAGATTCGTTTAAATGTTGTTTTTTTTTTTTTACATATAAGTAACTAATTTGATTACAATGCATATAATCTTATACTTATATAAGGAATTGATACATTTTTACCTTTATTACTAATATAGGTAAATAACTTATAATTTTTCATACGTTATTCAAAATATATATATCTATTTGCAAAACGCTTTTAAGTTGTGAATGATTGATATATCGTTAACAATACCTAAACTAGGCCGTATATGTTAGGAAATTGCTATGTGCTCTATTTTAATAGGTTTTCACAATTCTGAATAAAAGCCACATAATATCGAATACCGATTTTTTTATGTTGGCTACGACGCTATTTAACTCGTAAATAAAAAAGTGTTTTAAGTTAGACAAATTGGATATTTAATAATTTTGTCTTTTATAACATTAAAATTGAGCTAGGCGATATAAGAAGCGGCCAGTTAATCTCATAGGTTTGTTTTCACAAATTCATGAGACAAATAATTTTTTATTTGGTTTCCAATGAATTTTGATCTCTACAATAATTTAAAAAAAATAGAATTGTCTTTCTCCGTAAATTTTATAAAGATAAATTTTATTAATATTAGATCAAACAATTACTCAAAGTATTTTCTTTATAATCAATAAAAGGGGGGATTTGAATAAAAGAAGAAAGAAAGAATTTTTACGATCGTTTACCTAATGGTACAATATATGTATACGGTTCGTGGGATCCAGGATCGTACGATCCATTAATACCCACGTACCGATGAAAAACAATGAAGTTTAATCGCGTTTCGGTTACAGTTCGTAGTAGATTTTCAATCCAGAACCAAAATGATCTTGCTGAGATGAATCTGGGGTATATCACTTTGCATCGAGTAGTCCTCTTGTTTGTTTATCCCCCTCTATCGTAAAAAAATACATTTACCTATCCCCATTAATTACCACTTTAATCATAACAAATTTTAACGGCTTCAGACGTTTACTGTAATAAAGTTTTTACGAGAGTGACACTAAAAATGCCATAAAAAGTGAAATGGTACGGAGTCATTGCTTCATTGTCACGTAAAACGAAGGTGTTCTTGAAATTACGATTGCGCTGCTTTAGGAACACGGGATTACATAGTAAATAAAAATAATAAATGTACATATCTACTTACAAACACAGTGTAATTCGTAATCCTGAGTCTTAAATTCTTGAACGCTGCATGCGGGTAGAATTATAAAAATTATGTTGATTTGTATATTGTTCTCAAGTAAATGATCTAATATTTTTTTTAAAGTTAATGTCTTAATAATATACTAGTACTTATGGACAAGAGATCTCTATTTAGTTGACTGTAGATTGTATATTCCTTTTAAATTCAAATGATTAGTTTATTTAAATAAAACCTGTATAATAAAGGTTTTCGTAAATACCTATATCTTCTTTAATATATTACTTTTCCACTATCTTTTTAGTTAAAAGCTTATTTAGTAAACTTTATTATCTAATCAATAATCATTTACTTATTTAGGTAAATTAGATGCTCTAAATCTACCTGTATTTGTAGTTCTCTAGTCAATAACGAACCAGAACTGGCAAAAAACTTGCTGGCACTCTTTTCATCTCCATTTTATTACTACAAATTACGCATTCAAAGAAAATACGTTATACTCATACGTCCATATACATAAACATTACACATTCATAAAAATATAGCGTACATAACAAATGTGCATTGCGTATTGTAAAATAATCCAGGAAATCGAAGAATTGTTTCAAGTTAAAATTCCATTTATTCGTGAATATGTTTTATACAAAGAACTTCACAGAGAAACGTTGATAAATTTAATAGTTTGGTGAAAGCAAAAATCTGAAAGTTCTGATCGAGGAACGTTATTATACCGACGCTCTCCTGGTATATTTACCGTTGCGACCTATTTATGAAATTTTAGCGTTCTTGTATTTATTATTTACAAGCGATATTTAAAATCCAGGAAATAATATTTGCGTTATATAGATAATTTTAATTACGAAATCATTATAATATGGAAAAAATCCATTTTTAATTATCATTCCTAGAGCACTATTATCGGTTTTCCATAATGAAGATTCAATCACCTATGCAGTGGAATCATTAAAAAGGAGGTTGGCAAAACAAAATTTCGGTTGGGCACAAATGTGTCTGGCGCGTTACGTAGAGGAAACGGAATCTATTAGATTATCTATATGTACGCACGTTGAATATCCAATTATAACGCCCAGCTACACAATGTCGTTGTAATTAAATTTTAAAAGAATAGCTCGCACTGTTCCTAGCGAGATTAAATCGCTTCTGCCTCCACAGGAATCTTGTAATATCCGGGAAAACTCATTTCGACGATCTCACTATGCAAATAGTTCTCCGTTATTGCTGTCATTCTGTGGAGAGTCGATATAAGAGTTTGTTCGTTATTCATTAATAAATACTTAGATAATTTATGGCTGCTAGGCAGCTGTTATTTCAACAAACCTAATTTCTTGGTAAAAAATCGACGGACGTTTGGCCGGATCTGAATTCGGGATTTGGAATAGAGCGACCGTGTTAATTACGTTATAACTCTATTTGCTTTATAACTCTAAATAACATTTTATTTTAAGCTTTGTCTGTAGTCTACGTGACTACACATTTAAATAAAACAATTAACGGTTTAAATTGTGAAATATGCTAGTTAAGTTATTTTAATTTACTTTAACTACGGCCAGGCGTTACGGATACTTTGTAATAGCCATTGTCACGGGGGGACCTCCCCCTGCTTAAAAATTTTTTAATTAAACATGTTATCGTGTGAAATTTGTCTGCTTCTCTGATCATTTTGGTTTAGTAGCAAAACATTAAATAGACTTGAACTACTTAGACTATAATGTGTCCTGCTCAACCTAAAAATAGTTTTCCCGGAAATCAAACCCTGTAACTCTCGCGATGTAAATCTAACAACAAGCGAAAGCGATGGAGAATTTTGGTCAAATTACATGACCATATTATGATATTCGGAAGAAATAAAACAGACGTTATGCATCTAATACATAGGTGAAGGTTTGTATTTGATGCTGGCTGGAGTCCAGCTGGCAACTTATTACTTGTACCTGCAAATTGAGGGGAAGCAGAGCTCACGGTTCGATGGGTCTCGAAATATTTTACATTATATTTTTCTTTTCTAGTAGCACGTGTAACTTTTACATTAAAACCGTTATTGATAATAGTATCGACGTGTTTAAACAAAACACTTTAACGGTTTAAAATGCGATATATTACTTAAACATATTTTAAATTTTAACTACGGCCCGACGTTTTAAACCGTTAAAGTGTTTTATCTTAAGTGATCTACTCGCGTAGCTGTAAACAGTATTTAGTATTGTGATGTTTATCCATTTCAGACGTAGTTATTGTGATTTTCATGAAGTTTTTTCTGGATGTATATACAATGTATTTTACATTCCGAATGTGCGAGACAAAAGAGGTCGACAGCGCGACATTGAGAGGTAAAATGGTCGGGATATTTTCTATCAAGTAAACCCCAAGACCGTCTGTCCTCCTAACGTAAGAATAACTCATCTCGGTAAATAATCAAATATATACAATGCTGTGAATTAGCAATGTTCGTGAATCTTGATAATTGAAATGCCTTTAAAAAATCAAATTTTGATACCCAAAACAACTATTCTACGCGGACGTCGCTGACACAGTTAGTATATTATATAATTTGAAACGTCTGGGCAAGATTAAAATAAATTCTGAATAAGCTAAATAATACATACGCCTTTTAAACCGTTAAAATAGTTTTAACTTATCATAAGAGACAGGGCTGTTTAGTTTCCTAAATAAATAAGCGTTTTAATTGTGTATTCGCGTAAACTACAGACGATACGAAAAAAGTCGTTCGAATGTGAGAACCAAACATTTAATTAATAAATGATATTTGGCGAAACCAAATTTCCTGAAAACCGTATATGATTAACAATAGCGTCACTAGTACGATGGCTCTCAACAAAAAGCGAGGAAGGCTCAGTCGAATTCATTTTGAGGGATCGCTCTGTAAATATTTGTAACGTAAACGAATATGGCGGACAAAGGCTTTTGTATTGGACGTCAGCGCTTTACGGATTAGCCATTTAGTGTATTGTAAACGCAATGATTAAACGATCTCCTATTTATTCTAGTAATGTGGCATAATTCTCATACATATAATATACTAGATGTGTTTACGACTTCGTCTGCGTAAAATAGTAATTTTTCGAGCATCGTAATATTATTTATTGTTGCAAACAAAGTAATTAGCTTTTTAAATTATATCTTTTACGTCGTTCTTGCGGGTAAATCTTAAATGATAGACAAACTTACGCGGATATTTTTTTAGATCATTTAAAGAATCATTCTTCCATATTTTTTTTCTTTCATTAAACGTTTTTGTATCGCACGCAACGAAAGCTACCAAAGATAAACAATTACCAAATTTCCCTCTGTTTCTTGGCTATATTTAGTCACAGCGCGATGATAATAGTCTTCAGCCTTCCCCGATAAATGGTTTATGAAACGCAAAAATATTTTTTCAAATCGAACCCTCCTTCTTTTAGTTCCTGAGATTAGCGCGTTCGAATAAACAAACGTTTGAGCTTTGTAATATTAATATAGATAAAAATACCTTCGTTAAATATAACCACTAACTTTTTAACTCAATGGTAATGTTATCAAAATACCTACTGTGTTGTATTAAAACTATTAACAACTTGCCTGTAAGTAAAATAGACTATACACATCCTAGTATACTACGTATCTTAGTGATCACAGACTTTAGACTAAAAGTTTAAAAACACAGAAAGACTTTTTTTTATAATAAAGAGAGATAAGCATAAGACTCAGGTGATATCCCAGTCATATAACAACTTTAGTCACTCAAACGTATAAATAACACAATAATTAATTAATACTTTCAAAGCACCGTGTAACGTGTTTAATAATCAAAGTTATAACAAACGCCAGCCGGCATTTCAACGGTTCCCAAGTTCCAGAATAGCCCCAAGCCCTTTATAGTTAGGAATCATCTTCATCCTAGTTTAATATAATTTATTAAAGAATACAATTTAGAAATGATCACGAATTTTATTTTTACAATGCACCATAATAAATGTAAATTTCAGTCCCCTGAAAATAAATGTTTATACTAAGATAATACAATGAATTAATTCTTTCAGTTACTGTGTATATGTACCTATTACATCTCTAGAATAGATATTAAGTTGATATCCCGCTACTCCCTGTTAGGCATGGGGCTAATGTATATCTGTGTCTATTTAATATAGCAATTTAATTTTCAGGTAAAGACCTTTGTGCCATCCGACCGAAAAATGTATTTATCATGTCCCAGTAGTTATAATCTAGATCTATTGAACTCTATGCAATGCATTTAATTAATTTTTAGTTTATCCGAAACGCAAGTTTACGATCTTTCTCTCTCGAAGTAAATTGTTTGATTACAATTTTCTGAGGCTGAGCGGTTAAATCAATAACAGATTCTTAGATTGTAATCCCGCTGTATAACTAGTTAGTTACTCAATTTGACTTTAAAAGCAAGCAATGAAACGGACGCATAAATGTGTTCGCCCCGTACCTCACGTAGAGGATAACACTGCAGTGTTACCCGTACACGGTATAAAATTTTTTCCTCCATTAATCCGTTCTTATTAACTCCCGTTAGTTTATGTTGCAACAAACCACATTTTGCCAAAGCGAATAAAGGCTATTGTTTACAATGTTTATGTGCTTTGTGGACATCGGACGTGCCTTGAATCGTATGGCGAATTATTTCGGTACACGATGAGCTTGTAAAAACATCAAGTTTTTACTACAGCTGCAAACATGATTATAGTAGACAATAGTTTTTATTTCACTTCGTCAGCTGTTTTTATAGTCCAAACTTTATAACATATAAAAAATTATATGACCACGTTTTTAATTATTAAAGCTTTAAATACAATATTCTTTTTGATAGAAGGGGATAGACAAGCGATTAGAATTACTTGATAGAAAGTGATATACCGCCGGCTTTATAACATCTAATTACATGTGCTGTCAGCCTATTTTGCCATTTAAACAAATAGCACAATATTTTAAAATAGTTATTTAATAGTTTTCGCTAAAAATCATTTATCTTTATTTGATATTAAATTCTGCTGTTTTATTTGTTTAAAAAAATGGGTCCCTACCAAATTACGTTCAAGGTTTGATATTCTGTTGAATTGAAACATGTAGACAAATATTTAGATTTAAATAAAACACTTAACGATTTAAAACGCGAAATAAATTACTTATTACTATACACCGAAGTTTTTGATGCTGTGCAGCAGCCTGTGGCCAGGGCGACTGTAAATGGAGTGTGTCCCTAATAATAAAGTCAAAACTGCTACGCTAGCGCCATTTATTTCATCGTGATATTTGGAAAAACTGGCTGATTTGATTAATATATTTTATATAAAGTATGTATTATAATACTAAAACAATACGTTTGAATGTGTCTTAGACAGCTGAACCATTGTCAAAAACGAAACAAAGGTACGGAGAATTGCAACGCGAAAACTGGGACGTGAATTATTTAGACGGCCATTCGTCAAAACAATTATGTAGTGTGACACGCGCTTCAGAATTTAATTGTCCCTACCTCGGTATAATTTGTTAGAGCGGCCTCTGTAGATAACAATTGAAGCTCGGAAAGATTGATCATTTCGGAATTGATGCGCCCCATGCGGTATTTGTGTGAAAAGGAAAACAATAAGCTTCTTGGGTCCATAAACTGTTCGGCAGTCGTAATTAATAAATGGTTCTCGACGATTTAATCGGGAACGTCGAGGACCGCTTAACATTTGAACAGCTAGAACACGTAAGGAGCTTTGCTTAATGGCCGCGAAAGCCTTATACGACTTATAATAAACCATATCCTACGTTACTTAACATATTCGTGTTTTACTTTATACGATAAATCTTTTAGATTAATAAAGGCATTTTAGAGATTTTAATATTAAAACATTTATATGACTTTATAATAATATTAATTGTATTACTAATAACATTATGTCGCATAGTTTTACATTTAAGATCTTCAAGAAACATTTACTTAAAAATATAATCTATCTATACTTTTATATTAATATTTAAAGCTGAAGTGTTTGTTTGTATGTTTGAATGCGGTAATTTCAGAATCTATTAATTCGCATTGAATAAGTAGCAGGAGCGAAGAAGCAGCGAAAAATTATTCACTTTTGTGAGTTTCCAATGCGTAAGTTGCGAAAACGGTTCATGACGCCCAAAAAATATTTATTAAAGAATGATTGCTGTTAAAATTATCTAACAAAAAATTCCGCGTCTTGAGTATTGCAAAAACAAATTCGGATACCCCAAATACATACTCTACGCGGACGAAGTCGCTGACACAGCTTGTTAATTATATAGCCAACAAAAAGAAAAGCTGGGTTAATTTATTTCATAAGTGAGTTTAGATCTGTAAAGGATAATAGAATTAGAAGCAAAGCTACTAGATCTAAACAATTCTCCACCAGTACATATTTGCACACAGTGAGTTTACATTGGTCGTACGGTCTGCAACGTAATAGTAGAGTTTTAATTTATTTTCCAGTCAGGTCCCGTTTACAGCGTTATTGCGGATTCTAATTTATTTTCTGTCACAACAGATTACGTTCTTAGCTTTTCTTTTTAAAATATATAATTGTTTTATACAGCTTAACGTTCTTGGGAATATATTAAATAAACAAAACATTGAAATCATGTTTAGGACTTGTGAAATATTTAATGACACTTCTGAAAACCGCATCGTAATTAGTTATGCGCTACGAACAATTGTGAGACAGGAATAACAGACATATGTCCTACAAGGCTAAAAGTAAAATATTTTAGCAAGATATTAAAAGTTACAAACCTCCGCCTCGGGTTTCGTCAACAGTGACAGATGACAAAACAACAACAGTACTCATTAAAACCCATAGGTGGAACTCATAATATTTAAAAAAAGAATTTGTTATGTAAACCAGTATAAATGTTGGTTTGTCAAATGTAGAATAAATCCAGAAAAAAAGTTTAAAGTTACAAATGAGCAAAGTTCTCTAGCGTACTTGCGATAAGAGTATCAGATTACATATTTTAGGCACTTTGAATTATGTATGCGTCTTGGAAAACTTTTGTGGAAAATTTAAATCATTTCTGATTTATTGCCTCGCGAATCTGATCTATTGGTTTAGGACGTTACTTAGCATTGCGTTAAGCACAAAAAATATATTGGGTTTGAACCCCAGGGAAACATTAGATTCTCTAAATACTGTCTGTAGTTTAGGCGAGTATAAAACACTTTAACGGTTTAAAACGCGATATATATTAGTCTAACTTATTTAGAGATTATTTGGTATTAACTGCTGCAAAGCATCCGAAACGTCGGAATGTAGTTAAAATAACCTCCAAATAAATTTGAGCAATATACATCGCTCTTTAAACCGTTATAGTGTTTTATTTGAATAAATATATTGTCTATTTGCTAGCTAGTTATGGAAGTTATTTTAAGGGGTTTTTTTATGAACCTCCTTTTTTACCATGAGATTTTGTAATAACAAGTCTAGAACGAATAAACAACCTAAGTCTTATTACAACGCTTAGCCTGAGGATTTCATAGTAAGGGCCTTCGTGCAAAACTTCAGCGCAGTGTTTGTTCTTCATTCGTCCCTTTTCTAGCGAAATCCCTTGTTACGTTTAATTGTCCCGGGGCTAGAGTGCAGGAATGTAAAAAACCGTTAAGAACGAGTCGGACTTGTGCTAAGGGTTCTGTATGAATATTGATAAAACATTATAAATCACGTCAGTAAAATTAAAACAAAGCATTTAATTTAAAACAATTGTTCACAAACAAAATCTTTAATTAATTATACTATACCAAATATAGTATGCCTGTCATTTACGCGAACACTTTGAATAAAACAATTTCTAAAATTATTTTGATCCAGTGACCACGGTTATTGCGTTTATTGAAAAAATGTTTTTGTGTTAGAATATTTATCGAGAAAAGCGATAGGCTATAGAACATCGTGCTTTAACTAATATGAGCGAAGATACAGCGGGAAATGTGAAAAAAAGATGGGAAATTTTTATCGCTGTGGGTTTCCGATGTTCGCAGCGTACGCGTTTATACCCAAAAAAATATGTACGTAAGAATTAATCCTTTTTAAATAATCTAAAAAAACCATAAATATCACTATATATGTCTATCTTTGAAGATTAACTTGCAAAAACGACGGGGCCCGAAACACAGGTCGCGAGGTTTGCAAAAACAAAATTGGAGGCCCAAATTAACTTTTCTACCAGACGAAGTCGCTGACTAGCTAGTTAGAAATAAGTTACTAAAGTATTTTTCATTTAAAGCCTTTGTTAACTCAAATAAAACATTATTAAATTACACTATCTTTTATTATATGTGTATAATAAAAAAAAAACTCAAAGTTCTGTGACGATTTTAACTTAACAAATTTTGTTTGTATTGTTTACAGATTACTACTCCATCATTCTAAGCTCAGACCATTATAGTTTCATCCCCCTGAAATGGAGAGCAAAGTCCCGTTTTATCCTTTGGATGCGGAACCCTAAAAGAAGCAGTCTCACAGAGAATTCATAGCGACCTGGTTTAACGGACTATTATTGTAGATCAAAGTATTAAATCCACGTCTTTGTTTTGGGATGGTGAATTACACTTTAATTTAAATAGATCTCACCTTAAATACTGTCTATAGTTTACGCGAGTAGTGCACATTTCAATAAAACACTTAAACGGTTTAAAACGCGATATATTACTTAAACTTATTTGAAAATGATTTTTAACTTTGGCCCGACGTTTCGGATGCTTTGCAGCAGCCGTGGTCACGAGGAGACTGAAGACTTCAAATAAGTTTAATTAATATATCGCGTTTTAAACCGTTAAAGTGTTTTATTTAGATTTTATCTTTATAAATTATATTATGTTTTGAAATTAATAGTTCATGTCAAGTACGACGTAATTCAGAAGTATGTAAACGCCTTTATACAATTTCTATGTAACGCTAATAATTGTTGAACGGTTTGTCTGTATCTACTAATTAATTAAAATGTAATTAATATAGAAGATATATTTAGAAAAAAATAAAAAAATGTTGAAGAATTACTATTTATTTTATAGTTTTTTCAATTAAAAATATATATTATCCAAGACCCGGTAGCTAAAGGCAACAGCCGTGAATTGCGGTCACGACTTTTTAATTTTGCCCGTGTTATTTAATTTTATTAATCTAATATAATTAATAATCTTTACAGAATCTATTAATGTTTGAGTACCACTGGTAAAAGGGGACATAGTATTTCCAGTAGTTCTTTTTTATCATAAAAACTGAAATTATATTAGAGAAAGCATTAACTTATTGGTTTGTCAACTCGTGCTCCGCCAGCTGTCATAAATAAATTATTACTAACATAACAATGTGTATATTTATGGAATTTTAAAAACATTGTAAGGGTTTGCTATCTGTCTGTCTGTTAATATGCTGTATATTAACAGACAGACAGACAATATAAAAAACAAACATTTAAAAAAACGCGATGTCTGGTGTGTCAAATTTTACTCTTTTGTGTTTTTGACAGCTATACATGCTATTGCAATAATAAAAAAATAAAAAAACGAAATAAATTCTATTTTAAGCAGGCAAAACATACACTTGTAATATTCATAAAATTAGCCATTCTTATAACTTTACAGTTATATATTTAAATTTGAATAGTGATACAAAAAAGTACTTAAGTGGCTCACTTGATATAGAACTTTTAAGCCCAAATTTCATATTCCAGCAATCAATAATATAAAACACTTCCTACGATATTCCGACTCACACTTGGCGACTATCACTTAAACGCAATACGCAAATCTGTAACCGTTCAAAAAACTTTAATCAGACTTTTTATTATATTAGATTAATAAAAACGCCGTGAATGAATTTCACGAAACTCTCTGTGGATATTCCAAGAGTGAGAATTAGGGTCACACCGCGAGTCGCTGGTTTAATTTAAGGCATATTTTTTGCTCCTATACAATTTCCCAAGACCCTCGTTACGGTAATTAAAATACTTGTGTCTTATAAATTTCATTTATCAAAAATGTTTTCAGGACACGGTTTTTACTTTACACTTTCTATTGAAGTGAAATCCCATTTCCCCTCTGGCACATGACGCGAACACAAATTTTGCGTCTTGGCCTCCGTGTGTGTGTAGTTGATCAGATTTCTGTGCTCTGCCCGAGATTCAAACTACTGCAACGTATCACGATTTATCTGAGGCAGTTACACTTTCTATTAGGACTGCTAGTAAACGTTTTTATTACTTTACTTATCATATAAGCTGGTATAACGATTAGCAATGAAGATATATCAAATCAAATCGTGTTTGATTAAGGGCTTTAATCCGAGAAGAACAAATAAAGTTTTATGAATATATCAGAACAATAAAATAAAACTACATTAGACAAACAAAGATTTTAAGACACTTTTTTAGTATTCACAGTGCGACAAGTAACATATAATATTACGTGCATTATTTTTATATTTTTGAATATATATTGTATATATATAAATCGAAAATTTTAAGAATAACAAATTTAGAAATCATTTCTTTTCTGAAAAACAACTTATTCTTGGGACAATAAGACAGTAATATAAAGGAATATATGCGTAGAGCTTTGCTTAAACCGAACTTTCTGTGTAAAAAAGTAACCAACACTCAATCATTCCAGTTTATTATAAAGATTTTCTCGAAATACTTTGTATAACGTCTTTTAATACTCACAAAGCATATATACGAATTTTATGATTACTTATGAAATATTAGAACATCTCATTACCCCGAACGAAGAATCCTTTTTAGCGAAAATGGTCTTATATATTTCTTCCGAAATGACTCCACATTTTTACGTAAGTAAATAAGATCGTACTGTAATGTCATACATAATTTACGCGATAAATTCTTCGACGAAATTGCCTTCATTTCGTTTTCTTGGCGAGTCGAGTTCAAGCAGTTACTTTCAAATAATTATTTTAAGAGAATTTAATTTTAATAATTAAGGTTGTTGGTAAGATACGCTATATTAAAAGTTTCTTAAAAGAATAAATACCTTAGTTTTACCTAAAAAGCTTGAGTATAAGTGGTCAGAACATATGTTTGTTTGTAGCTACCGCATAAAAAAGGTTTCTCTTTCAACTGATGTATCGTAAAATTATTTTTTATTTAAATTAAAACATTCTTAATTCATGTTTTTTTTTGCTTTTATAATGAGGGAACACTATCGCTTTGTACCGAGTCTCTAATTTATTTATAATTGTCAAATTTGACATGAATATTACTTTTTAATTACACAAAACGTGTTACTATCTTTGACGAGTAAAAAAAGTATAATGACGAGGCGTAACACGTTATGATTTATAAATAACCATAGCCTAAGAGTAAAATTTGCCACAAATATTACTTGTAGATTACACATAACGGATTACTTATTACTACGTGTAGAAATATAACAAGTATCTTGCCGTGGCGTAACGCGTTACCCTCTACGCTTAAAAAATTACCACAGCCTAAGCTACCTTAATATTTGTTACCAAAGCCTGTTTTAATTTATTTGCCTTGTTTGGGTTCATTTAAGCCGTAGATGGTCTACGATCTCTACAAGATTTAGTTATCATGTAGACTGATTTACTACGGCGTAGAAGATCTACGTCAGTTTGATCTACGGTAATTGCTACAGGCGGAATTTGATTCGTCGTGGATATATATTTTAATACGATTGTTGTTGTTTAAAATATGGGTGAAGTTAAATGACAGACGATAATATGTAACTTGAATATGTAGCAGTATTTTATAAGTTAATTTCGAAAAAGAGTTAGGTAGTAAGTTAGTTTCGTAACATAAACTAATTATCTTTTCCTTTCACTCTTTACATAATTTAATCTTTATTTCTCCTACAATTTGACTATACAATTTAATATTAACAAAAAAATTAATACATTTAAAAAAATAAAAGATTATAAGAAGATGATAGTTTTTATTTACCATCATGAATATTATTAACTTAAAAAATAAACTGCTCATTTGGTTTAATGATAAACGGGTCGTAGATCAGACTGAACAATTGGACTTGCAACCATTTGAACAATTGGACCACCGTTTGCAAAATTCGTAAAGTTTATTAGCGTTTCGGTTTCTGTCTATGGATCTCCAAAAATCCAAAGCATAAATAGGTCGACAACGCATTTGGTTAGATGTTAAATGGCTGGGGTATTTTATCTAAAAAATACTCAAAAAAATCTAGAACATAAACAAGTGGCATCTGCTTCATTAAATACTTTGGTACTGTTTGAACTATCGTGTCGATAAACAAAATACTATATAGGAAGGAAATATTGCTATTTCTATGGTTTTATTAAGGCCATTCTGAAGTATATCAATCAACACACGATCCATTTGCCGATGGTAGTTATCATTCATAGTGACGTTTGGTCGGAGACTCTATTGTCCGAGCGATAACAAATGTTTAGGTACTGAGAAGAATATCTGTGTGTGCAAAATATACAAACTCTTAACATTGATTAGACCTAAAATTAGTTATCTCAGTTTGGGACTTCATATCATGAAAATATTATATAATGAAAGGAATAAGATTAAGAAGCAAATACCCATATAAAATTACTGATTTAATATCATTTAACGAGCTCATTGGTCTAAGAGTTACAATGTTTGGCTAATAAACAAGGTATAGTAAATTTTAACGAATGAGTTTTTCTGAAACATGTTCGGTCTGGAAATCAGTCTGTGAAAATTAATCAGGCTTTGGCAGTCTATTTTCAGTCTGTAATCCAAAATAGGCTTAGATTTTATATCCTGGTTATTTTACCTACCATCGCGCACCAAACCTTATTATTTCATAAAAATACCTAATTCTACAGGGTTAGTAGAAATTTACGACTAAGGACTGATTCTCAAAGATAAAAAAAAAACATTATTCCTTTAGGTCTATATTTAGTATTTATTAATATTATTCTTCAAAACTTTATTTTATCTACATTTAACAACTTACTTTTTGTATAGCTGCAAAAACTACTATTAGTATCAAGTATTTCTGTTCAGCATTCAAGAATGCAAATAGTCCAAGCTTTGAAATACAATGTCTTGGCTAGAAAGGGAGCTAATAATTCTAAAAGGAGCTTGAAACATGAAACGACACGCTTCGTCCTAACTGGGGCGATTGAAACAACATCGGAAAATTCCTTCTGTTCCTTGTTCCACTCGTGTTTGATGTTTGAATTTCTTTATTCATCCTAAGTGTTTTGTTTAAATAGAAAAACAAAATCTCGTAAGACATGGGGCATGGCGCGAATGTCCGTTTTACTAATCGGTGTTTTACTGACAAGTAATTTATCAACTTCTGTGCCCTTCTTTCTGACTCAATGATAGGCAACACCTTTAACAGAATTCTTGTTTAGAGCAATACACAGAATCATCGTGAAAGTCTTCGACGATCACTCGTAGCGATTGGTAAAGGGGGTGGTAAGCCTGCCTGATCAAAAATTTTTTCAATTTATATAACGATTTTTAAAGCAATATATATTTTTATGTTTAGTTCCGTTTATGTAAAATCGGTTAAAGTTTTATAGTAGTACAAATATACGCCCATTTTATATTATTTATGGTTTCAGATAATAAATTACAAACAGATTTAACATATGCAGTAAAACCTTATTTTATTTTCATGAAAATCATTTCGAGTTAAAATGTTTTGAGTGATATAAGCGTGCCTCTTGTGTTCAGGGTCAAAAGAAAATGAATTGAAAATAGAAAGCGCTTTACTTCGACAGTGTTATTTGCTTTCAGCATTTTTCTGATGTTCGTTTCAGCACGATCCGATCATTCTTCACCTTTTAAGCCTTTACGTTTTGTGGTTGTAAAAGTTATTAGTAGAAGACGAGAAAATAGCGATTGTATTATATAAGGGTTTATCTATACTAATATATAAAGTTTGTTTGGTTGAACGCAAGAACTGCTAGTTTCAAATGAGTTTCCGTTGGTTCGCTGCAAAAAAGATTAAAGATACTCAAAAAATTTGTAGAAAATAATGATTTTCCTCTTTAAATGACCTAAAAAAATGTCTGCGACGACAAATACAACGGGACATGGATGACGTCGTGTTCAAGAGCTTAAATTTAAATATTGGAAATGGAGGTTTGCAAAAACAAATTTAGTTGCCCAACAACATTCGGTCATTGACACAGCAAGTTTATCAAAAAACTAATTGGATTGATAAAGATGTTGTTCCTAAATTATTTAATCTTTTATTATTTATTCCCCATCACAACTTAAGGTCAGTCTAAAAGCAACAAAGAAGACACTTACTCCTAATTACTTCGCGAGAACTGAGCTTAATCGTTTTCAAACACACGTACGTTAACATAAATGTAGCTTCTACATAAACGGTATAAAAGCAATTTTTCTTCTCCACTGGAGCTTGATTTATTACAGAAATCCTTTCTCATTTGTAGAATGCTTGAGGATTGCTACTTTCCGAAAAGTGGGGCATTTCTTACGTGTCCCAACCCAACGTTATGTGTCGCATTTATAAAATTAAGTTTCTCAAGTCAGAGAAAAACTTGTTCCTATTGGAAAAAGCAAACAAGATTTATAACTAAAAACATAGTTTGGAAACAGAATTGAACTTTTGACGAAAAAAGAACATAGTTTATTTTGTTTAGTTAATTTGTATCACGGTTTCAAATCATAAATTGTTTATAAGAAAGAAGAAAGTATTTACAATATAATGATATAAAAACTACGGGTACGTAGTTTAGGATATACTGGCGTTATATACCTACTCATATTTTATAATCCGACTTAAATATCGAAAAAAAATTACAACACGTAAAAATAATATTTTCAATCTAAAAGTAATTTTTTAATATATATAAAGCCATCATGTGCAAAATGTTAATTGTTTTCAATACTTGCGTTTCTTATTGTGATTTAATATTGTCTGTGGTTTGTCATCCTTCAAAGAGCCGCTTACCTGAAATAAATAACGCATAACTCATATAATAGATATCAACAAACGCAGAATTAATGGTCTATCATGAGCATAACACCAGGAAATTGAATTTCAAACGAACAATAATGCCACTCCGATATTAGTACTACTAACATCATATATTATTTGTTTATCTGCTGGTTAATCTGTTGACACTAATTAGTTTTGTATTTCATTTGTATGTATATATCGTTATTGGATAATTATGTTGTAGCTAAATGATCCAACGGGTTACTATGCATGTATATGCAAACAATAAATAATTTTTGATTCATATTTTTTTGAAGCGTGATTCTTGTGATTGAGGGTGCTGGATTCGAAACCCGGGGAATCTAGATTATTTCGGTCCGGTATGGCACAGATTTTGATCAATAAGTTACTTACGTATAAAGAAAAAATTTAATTCATTTATGACAAGACTCTTTTGTCATTTTGAGCAGATAAAAAAGCGATATCGTATTTAAATATGATATTTAAGTGAAAAACAAAAATTTTAATATTATTTACATTATGCTGTATACTCAATCAAAACAAGGGAAAGTAGAACTTTTTTGTATATAAAATTCTCGTGTCACGGTGTTCGAACTTGAACTCCTCCGAAACGGCTCGACCGATTTTCACCAAATTTGATATGTGTATTCAGTAGGTCTGAGAATAGGACAACATCTATTTTTCATCCCCCTAAGTGATAAGGGTTGTTCACCTTTAAATTTTTTTTTATTTTTTAGACAAATTTTTAATTTCTATTTTTTTATGATACAACATACAAAAACACAAACAATCCTTAATTTTCACCCTTCTACGATTAACCCTTATTTTTTAATAGACATTTTAGTAAAATTATTTATATGGCAAAACAACGTTTGCCGTCTCAGCTAGTTTTTGTATATAACTTTGAATCACAATAAAGTAAATATTTTCATAAACTAAAACTGAGAATTTTATAAGTATTGTCTATAATTAAAGCGGGTTCGCAATGAAATAAACATATTTAACGAGAAATATTAGTACACTTCTTTTTGGTTAATGTTTATTACGTTTTTCTGAATTAATGGAAAACCGTAATATTTAAATCGTCAATCGTGGATAGTTACGTAATTAAATAAGCATCTTTAACGGTATATAACACTAAATATTATAACATTCGAAAACTTTACTATTTTTTAAATAATATTATAAAACTTATTTTTAGAGAGAACGGTAATCTTAAAATCGTTGGTCTAAGTTTTACTAACGTTTTAGAAAATAATATAGGATACCTTCTACTTTACACGTTCACAAAGATAAATTCTCCAACGCCCTTATTAAGTCAGACGCCTCGTGTATGCCCCAAGTCGAGTAATGTTTAATGAATCCAAGAAAGTAGGGTGAAAAAAACACACGAAAACTCCGTCCACTTTTCAGGAACGTGCTTTGGCATAATGCAATCCTTACAAAGGTAACTTAACTATGCGAAGCGATTGGAATTTCAATATATATCGTGTTATATCTACAAGTTTAGTATATGAACCATAAAATATAAAGCGCCTTCCGATGCAAATATCTAATACTAGCTGTCTCAGCGACTTGGTCCGTGAAAAATAGTTATTTTGAACATCCAAATTTGTATTGCAAACCCCTTCGTCGACGTCGACCGCGTCCTTTCCTGTCGTTCGTGAAAGTTAATCTTAAAAGATATTTTATAACTTTTTTAGCTCTTTTAAAGGGGATTCTTTCTTTCAGGTTTAATCAATTAAGGTCATAAAACATGGGTTTATTATTGTGTTAGAAAATGAGTTTGCTGAATATACACAACATTTTAACATCAACGTTTTTCAATTGGTCGGGGTTAATGATCATTAATAATTATTAAATTATTTTTCACCATAATATAAATTCATATATTTTGTACCTAATTTATACGATTTTAAAGGTATTAAATAAGCTAGTAAGAGAACAAGATCGAATGGTATTTTTAAAGTCCATTAAGAAATAATAGCAGTGATAAACATTGAACTGTAAAGAAAATAATCTTGTGTTAAATACTGTCCGTGGTTTACGCGAGTAGTATACATTTAAATAACACTATAACGGTTGAAAACACGATTTATATATATTAGTTAAACTTATTAGGAAATTATTTTTGACTTTGGCCCGACGTTTTGGATGTTGTGTCTACTTTGTTTTTACTCTGACGTTAGAAACACCTTCGATCTTTATTCTCCCCGTGACCACGGCTGCTGAAAAGCATCCAAAACGTCGGGCTAAAGTTATATAATTTTAAATAAGTTTAACTAATATAATAATAAAAATATATTTCGCGTTTTAAACCGTTAAAGTGCTTTATTTAAAAACGAAAGTGTTAAACTAATTGTTAAGCACTTTGTTTTAATTAAATATTACCCTACTGTTGATGATCAATGTTTTGTATTATTTTTATGCAGCCATTAATTTAAAACTTGCATAGGACGCCACCTGTACTATGAAATAGCAATAAGTCATAGCATGCCATTGTCAGAACGTGTTGTGGAAGCGCCCTAAGGAAATTTGGCGTCCCGCCAAACTACCGAGGGTTTGAAGCCTTCCATTTTGCACAGATGTCTACGAACCTGCGTTTTACGTTTGCGGCATTCGGATGAAGTTTTGAAAGCAATTAGCATTGTCATCTGAGGAGCGAAGAATATGCAAAACAGCGAATTGTGAACTAATCAGGAATTTTCATAATTTACATTTTTATTTCTATCAGTTTTATATTAAACTTGAAAAGTGAAAACTACGATGTTGGTCTTCGGTAGGTGGCATATCTTGCAGCTGGCTATACCGATAAGATCAATCATTATCTCGGCAGCAACCATTACAACTATTGGAACGTTAACATTGTGTTAAGTTAGAGGTCCAGGGTTCAAATTTCAATGAAACAATAAATAAATTTGAACAAGCAGGGTGTAGAAATTTAATTAATTATTTATCTCAAAATCAATCAGTGAAACAGACAAAAAAATGTAACCTTCACAAGCTAGCATTGTTACATTTTTAAAGGAAAATATGTGAGATGTGAGACTGGTCGTGGTCTCCCCGTGACCACGGCTGCTTTAAAGCATCCGAAACGTTAGGCCGAAGTTAAAAAACATTTTTAAATAAGTTTAACTAATATATCGCGTTTTAAACTGTTAGTGTTTTATTTATAAGGTAAACATGTTTCAAATTTTATTCGAGCATATAATTTATTCAAATTGTTGAATGTAGCTAGTAGTAGTACATACAAGTCGATTGAGTCTCAAACTGTTTCCATTTGAAATCACGGTTGTATATTGAACACGCTTGTTTGAGGAACCGATAATAGCTTACATGAATTTCCAACGGTTAATTGCAAAATTGATGCGAGGTAATCACGACGAAATGTTGCCTTACGATGACATATAAATATGGTCAAATAAAGTATAATATAAATATAGATTCATTAATATTTTGAAATTACATCGATAAAATTTTCAATCTATTTAAGTTGACAAAAATTGACGACTCAGGCTAACTCTAACCAATTGGGCTACCGACCTACTTGTTATCGTCGAATTTCTTTAACACCTTGATATATTCTCCTCTCGCGCTCTGTAATATATCAGTGTATATATATAGTATATAAGTTAATTTATACAACTAGGCTCATATATATGATTACACACACAGTATTTTTATTAATTTAAAATAAAGACTCTAAATTAACATTCCAGTTCTTAAAACAAGAAGAACAAGAGCTCGCCGCCATTTCCTTATCGCCTAGTTAAATTTTTAACACTGGTGAACATATTTCTTCTTTTTAGAGTGGGTGTCTTCAAACCAAAAAGGTATATGAAAATACTTCTTAACTAAAAACGCCAAGCACAGGAAAGATAGTAAGCAATTACTGAGAGGGTTTTTGGAAATATTTTTATGGAACCTACAAATCGTTGATTGATTAAAGCTCTCACAGGGTTGTGCTGGCGTGCGATATAATGTTTATTGGGGCAATCAATCAAAGTAGAAAAATAATATTTTTTATGTTCTAGAAGCCGTCTAGACAACACAATTTGTAAAAAATATGTTCATACTTATAAAATGACATGAGAGCTATACCTACTAAAAACAAACAATCTTTGACACTTTATGGTTTTATTTGTGTTAATATCTGTAATTCTAAGAGTCAATATTCATTATAAAGTAAACTAATCATAACTGAAGGCAAAAAGTCGCGTAGGAACATATTTTTTTTTATAACACAGGCATGGCATGGTAAGCACGGGGCTAATAATGTAAAATGCTTTGCTGCTGTTGCTTGATGTATAATTTTACAATCTCGGTCGACATACAAGGACCAATTAAATCTTATTGACTATGTTATTAATAAATTAATTTCTACTTTGTTGTATAAGACGTTACAAAAGCGTAGGAGTTATTAAGTTGGGTAGAAAGCACATATAAATAACGACAAAATAGATAGCGTAGTAGATATTGCTTTGCCCTTAAGGATGCCTTAAAAAGTAATAATACATTTCACGTTGTAAACCGTTAAAATTGTTCATGTTTTTATTTAAAGATAATACTAGCAGACAAATGCTCCTAGAGTCTCGTTAAGCCCTTCAAAACCAAAGTTATCTAAACAAGCTGAAATGACGTTTTGTAAGCCCAAAGGCCCATATCAAACTCACGATAAAGTCGGAAATGAAATTTTCAACAAATTTTGATCAATTTGCCAGAAGTTTGCGGGGAAAGGGATTCTTTATAAGCATGGGTGAAATAACATTATTATTACCAATTTGGACATTATATATTTTCTTATTAACAGGCTTTTTGTAACATACGATAGATCTCGACTTTATACAACATATTTTAGAATTTTAAACAGGTGTTAAATAACGTATGATACTTGCGTTCTCTTAGCGATTTTGTGCTATTGAATTGAAATCAATAGATCCATTTCAAATACGTTTTTAATGTAAGCTTTACGTAATATATTTCGCGTTTTAAACCGTTAAATGTGTTTTATAGAAATGTGAACTAGTCGTGTATACAAAAAACAGTATTCAATTGAAACATTCGACTTTAATATAAGTACTACATAAAATATATAAAAGGAACTGAACGCCTTCTATTAGTAAAGAAATTGTCAGCAAAAGGGAATAACAGGAAAATATTGCACACTTCCGAGACATCTGGACGCAATATTCAGTGTTATTACGAGTTTCGGGAATTATGGCTTCTTTTTCCACTTATGAAATCTAATGACACCATAACAGTTTGGCATAATACCACCATTAAACGTTTACACTTATAGCTTTTTTAAAACTAATATATACTTTTACTAACTGTGCCATCGACTTCGTCCGCGTAGAATAGTTATTTTGGGCATCGAAATTTATTTTTGCGAACCTCGTCTTCATCTTTAGAAAATTTAATTAAAACATTTTTCTTCCCCTCCCTCCAAAACATAAATTGCTGTAGTAAATCGTCGAAAAGGACGAATCGCAATATAATATAAGTTCACTAGTATATTTCGCATTAAAAACCGTAAAATGTGATTTATTTACTCGTGTAAGCTCGCGTCAATACTTAATGTAAAGGTTATATAAATATAATACTGTGTAAGTAAGTAATGTATAACAATCTTAATAATTTAAAATGTTATTTATGAATTAAATGAATGTTTGATTTCGTATTAGCTAAAAGTGCCGATTAGGTAAACAGTACTTAAGTTTTCCAATAAAACTTTTGGCTTTGTTTCGAGTGGTTAACTTTAAATATGGTTTTTCCTTTTTTATGATCGTCATAAAACGAACTTACTACTACTTATCAACTTTTATGACTTTTCTGAAACGTGGACTTCGTTTGGAATATGAATATTGAATGGGTGTTATGAATATCGCAATTTCAATTCGGTTAACAAAACACTGTCCACAGCTGAAAAAGCTGTGAAGTTTGATTGCGTTTTGGTTTCAGTCTGTAAATTTCTGGAAGTCCAAAGCCAAATTAGGTTGATAGCGAAGTGATATTTTTAAAGCTGTTGTATGGCTAGATTATTTCACGTTCCTTCAAGTAAACCTGTCCTCTTAAAAAAACTTATTGCAACATAAACAACTATTATTCAGAGTAATACACTTACTCACTTACTCCGCGCAGAGTAATACAGGGTTAAAGAATTTAGCTAAATATGTTTTGGTGTTATATACTTTACGTTTTTACATTTTATTTATAAAGTATTGAAATTGACATGAAGTAAATATCATTATTTTAAAACTGTAAAGTAACAAAATTGTAATAAGATTCAAATAGTGGTCAGTACAATACTGTCAGTATTTTAAAGCCACAAATAATTATAGAAGCATCTTAACTAATATTTAAGGTTAACCACTACTTATATATTTTTGGCTAATTGGAATTAAAAAACTTTTGTCTGTGTCAATTTATATGTTTAACTGTCATCACTTTTGAAGTTATTTATAAGGAAGTATTAAAATAAAATACTTTAAAACGCGAAATATATTAGTTAAACATATTTACAAAATATTTTAACTAGAGCTGGAAGTTTCGGATGCTTTGCAGCAGCCGTGGTCACACGTGGTTCTTGCATAGACTATAGACGCTACAAGAAAGTTGATTTTGAACCCGGGACCTCTTTTGTTTGATGGAATGCATTAAATAATTGAAACACGAAAGAGAGAGTCAATTCAGATGACAAGTATATTGAAATTTCACCATAACAAAGCAATGTAGCGGGCACCGCAGATGGAAAAGTCGTGGAGTGTAGAATAAATATACTTCTCGTCCTCAATCAAGGGATTTTCCGCATGTCTGAAGTAAAAAGGTCAACAGCCCATCTTTGTTTGATCATGATTGGGTCTTGTTACCTTATATTATTTGAAAGTTACGTATTATTGTTGCACGGGATAATGTTGTAAGCGTAATGTGGGCAAGTAAAGTTTTCAAAGTAAGCTTTTTTATGGAACCAATGTTTGAAAAGACACGTAAAAAAAACGGCTATAGAAGATTAAATAAAAGTTTTTTCTTCCCTTGGAAACGGTCCAAAATACTTTTTCAAAAAAAAAAACATACTTAAAGGTTGACCAAAAAATCAACTTCTAAATTACATAAAACCTCATTGCTCCTTTATATTACCTTAAAATTATTTTTAGGTAACGACGGACAAAACTAAAAACACATATGCATTGAAATCCTTATTCTGTTCAACCTATTAATATCCCACTGCTCTACAACTCTCTCTCGCAGAGGAGATGGTTCTAAAACTTTAGACCACGCAGCTCCATTGCGGGTTGGTGGACTCTCATGCTTAACGTCTCGAAATTAGTGGTAATAACCAATATTGACCAATATTGGGTGGTGATTTTCTGATTCAAAATTTAAAACCCATGAATTTTAATTACAATGGAGTGCACTAACCACCAGACCAGCGAGGTAGTTATTCTATATCTCCATCATAATTCTAGGAAATAGTTAGGAACTCAACAACTACAAACGGTTACTCACATCTATTCAAGTACATCAAACACGCTCCAAAGCTTTCCCATCTTGTGTATTGCATATGTACAAACGTTAGCTCCTGTGAGAATTGTTTATCTGTGCATCTTGGTTCGGTTAATCTTAAGCTAAAGAAAATGTAATTACTGGCTGGGCTTAAAAAATATTTATATTTATGTAGTAAGTCTATGTACATTTTCCGAGAAGTGTTTGAACAGAATTTTAGTTGAAATCAAATTAAAATTAAAATAAGACACTAACGTTTTAAAACGCGATATGTTTTAGTTCAAATAATTTTCTAATAAGTTTAAGTTATATATATCTTGTTTTAAACCGTTACAGAGTTTTTTTTTATGTGTAGGTACTACAGGCGTAAACTGCAGACAGTATTTAATCAAGTTAAAAACTTTTCCAAACACAGATTACGCTAGCTAGAGTCAGCTAAAACGCTTTTTAATAGTTTTAAATACGAAATATTATATTACCTAACTTAAAACATATATTCTAACTACGACCCGACGGTTTGACTTTACAGCAGCCGTGATCTCCGTAATGATATAAGTAATATATGCATTCACATGTTGGATATATTTTCCACTAGCTGTATCAGCGACTTCGTCCGAGTAGAGTAGTAATTTTAAGCATATAAATTGTATATATTATACTTACCGTATGTCTTGCAAGTTAATCTTAAAATAATGACATAACAGAGTTGCGGACTTTTCTAGATCATTCTTTCATAAATATTTTTAGGTGTCTTAAACCGTTTTAGCAGCGCCACGGAAACCCATAATTAAAATTATTTTCCCATTTTTTTTACATTTTTCCCTGTATCTTCTCCTGAATTAATCAGGTGAGATTAGTTAGAGCGATGTTTTATAGCCTATATAGCCTATAAATATTCTAACCAACACAAAAATATTTTTTATTTATTATTATAGATAAGCGCTTTCAAACGTACAAACAAACAAACTCTTCAGCTTTATTTATTGGTATAGATATATATGCGATAATATCTAATAATACTTTATACAGTAACACAACATGTTTTCCACCTTTCAACTACAGTACACAGTAACATATATTCAAAGCTTTTATTATTCAAGAGAGTGAGACAATAAAAAGGCGTCCTCGGGAAATTACTTGAAATCGATAAACGACTCGTTGTGATAGTGAAGTGAGATCGTAGTTTCTGTTCAGTTGACTAATAATATTGTTTTAAATTCTATGAAAAGATATATAATTGTAATTATCGTGTTATGTCGCCCCATAGTTGCATAGGACTATTAATAAGATATAGTAAAAATGTTAAGAGATGGATAATACTGTATTCGCATAATATGTTCTTCTACCTTTTGTTACAATTTATTTTTGGTTTTAATGTTGCATAACTCTGAGAGTAAACAATTAGTATAACTTTTTTACTTTACTTTAAGTGAATGTATATTCTTCGGGTAATAAATTTTTTAAACCTAAAAATAATCGTTAATTAGCATCCAAATGTATTTTTTCTTGTTGGCTCCTGAAATTACTACGCAGCTGAATTACAGGAGCCAACGTCAACATCCGTATGCAAATTTAAACTAATAACTGTTTAAAATATAAGAGTAAATTAACAACGATAAATTAATTTAATAAATCACTTATAGCTAGCAACCGTGTATCCGAACAACGAACAGTAGATAAGATATATAAAAAAGAAGTTTAATTGATATACTTCTAGTTTGAAACCGTTACACGCGTAAACTCCAGACAATATACATACTTTCATTTGAAATTCTTTAATATAAGCAGAACAAAGTTTCATATGAAAAATGATCCCTAGAGGTTTCTTTTATTTGGGTTGCGTTCAACCTTGTGTTATCATTCATTTTGAATGACACTTTTAAAAATTGGATATATTGTTTATTTATGATCTACGACTATATACGCTACATGGGAAAATAAACGTAATAAAATGGAAAATATACATCAATTTGTCTTATATGTCATTTTGTAGCACATATTGACATAATAATAATAACACTTAACATCCGAAATTTGGTGTTGTGGTTATAATACACAGGTTAACTAACGTTTCGTTTTAAGCCGTCGTGATTTATTAACTCTATAAAAAAACTCACTTAATTTTAAGCTTTAAAACTTGACTAGTATAAATGTAGTATAATAGTGACTGCATGCAACTATCGTTCCATTATACAATTTTTGTAAAGTCATAAGATCGAATCCCAACAGTTTTCTAAATAAGAAAGAACAGATATTTCACAGACACCCTCATATATATCAATCAACTGTAGATACTCAACAATGATGAATGATTTTCCATTGAAATTGTATCATATTTTGTTTCAATGACATTCTCTGAAATTCCTTTATCATGTGTTATCGCGGTACTTAATTCAATGAAAGGCCGTTTTGAGAACTGAAGAATGCAGGCTATATAAAGATTTGACCTAGTTTCCATGCCGGTTGAGGTCCACAGATGAATAAGGGGTAGACAACTTTTATTATGTTTCGTATCAACTGGGAGTGAAGCATAGTATGTAGTTTTCATGTTTGTTTACAAAAAATAAGTCTACGGTATTATTTTAAGACTTACAATAATTTTCGACTTCAGCGTTCAGCTACTTGTAAAGTAGCTGAACCTGAACGCTAAGAACTCAGTATTTTTGAAAAAGAACGCAGTGCTTTATGATAATAAATAATTAAGTGTTATCGGCTTAACACGATTAGTCGAGATTAAAAAATCGCTTTTAACGGTTTAAAACCCGGGGTATTATATTTCTATTGAACTAAGTTCTTCTGATTATGTGATTGACAAGTGTTTTATTTTTATCACTAAAAGTCGTAACGAAATTCGGATGCTTTGCAAACGTGGGCGACACGTTACCATCATTAGTTTTTAAAAAATTGGCTCAATACATTTCGCGTTTTAAAACGTTAAAAGTGTTATATTCAAATTAGATAATTGTTTATTCATGACACGACCATGACATAACACCACTAAAAAGTAAAAGTTACCGATGTTTTTATTTTAAAATAAGTATTTTGAGATAAGATTCAACTGTTATCATAAGAAAAATACATAGATAATACTTAAACTTAAATTTTATTTCAGTAATTAATGAATTTCCTAATAATTATCCCCAAGCGAAATTACTTACGCCGACCTGTTTAATTGCTTTAGCAACAGTGCGCATAGATAATAGTCTCAAACAAAGGATCAAAGGAGTATTTTACCGTTGACTTAGCTCGAGTATTTATTCCGTCAATAAACTCCAATCTATGGCGCGATCAATGTAATTAAAGTCTGTTTTATCTTCGTAATAACAATAGAATCCCAGAAGACAGTTCGTTCAATACAAATAAATTGATCAATCGTATAGAATTCTGAATTGAAGCTTAAATAGGAAAAATATTGTCTGTACATTGCAAGCAGTGTTTAATATAATAAAACACTTTTGACGGTTTTAAACGCAAAATATATCAGTTAAACTGGTTTTGTTTGTTCTAAATTCGACCCGACGGTACACGGCTTAAGTAAGCTTTATAGAATTTAGACTTTAGTAGATGTTATTTTTCTTTTTACAGGCGAATACACACAACTATAAACTGTACAGTACTGTTAAATAACTCAGCTATATAACAAGGAAATATGTGCTGTCGACGTATTTCCGGAGTTAGAGGTCTTACTACTACGGACTACAATATAGTTTACCCGAAATGAAAATGATCGATTTTAGAAACGTATAGAATTTGTAACTAACTTTTGGACCTATGAATTCTAGATATATAATGGTACCATGCGAATAATATATAAAACAGCGCGAATTTATTAGGTACAAGGAGATGTATGGTTAATTGATTCTATTAAATTCAGAACTTATGAAATTCCAATTAGCGTAGAGCTAAAATATAATATTAATTATAATTAATTAACCCTGAGAGGTTACCTACACTCAATATTTGAGCACTTTTAAGTTTTCAAAAACAAATGAACGAGGATTATATAAATTATAATATTTTTATATAATTTTCTTTATAAAAAATTCACAAGGCACACCGCCCGATATACGAGTAAGTTACTGACGTTATTTTAGTATACTAAAACATTTTTATCCCTTTTGTACGTTCCTGTGGAGGTTTTCTGATGAAGAAATTTGGATGTATTAGACGACAATAGGTCCGCATTGTAAATGACTATATACTCAAGTATATATTGGAGGCCTAGGAGGGCAGCCCCAGGTGTGGGACTGCTGCTCATGCCGGCTGTTACCGTGATAATAAAAATAAATATGTGTAACTGAACATCATGATCTACAGAGGGTTTTAAAATTTTTAAGATGTATATACATTTGAACCTTGGACATATGTGTACAATATATACATATTGTACACATATGTCATCAATATGTAGTTATTATTAATGCTATATATAGTTTTATAATTAGGAATCTTTCGGGACATCGGCCAATTGGAACGACTGAAAAGCAGCGTCCTACGTTATCCATTCTTGTAGACTTCAGGTGATTCTAAATATTTTAAGAATGACCCAAAGAACCTAAAAAAACTAAGATTACATTTCAAGGCTAGATTTAAGATATTATACAAATTACTGTGTACATGAAATAATTGTTATTGCATTCAAAGATGTGAAGAAATGTGATCTTTATTTTTATGATAGAAGACAGACAAGCCTGGGGTTCTGGTAGTTGAATACCATATAACATCCGAACAAGATGCGCCGTCGACCTTTTTTTGTCGAACACACGACCAGTTGAGTGTTAGCCATAAATCGCTACCATTCGGCCAACGAGCCCGACAATTCTAATCTAATCAAAACTAGATCTTAAGATCCGTGCCGCTTCGAGCCATTACACTATTACAATGAACTTGTAATAACTCGATAGTGTCCGACACCCAAAGTACAATTGACTTCGCAAATTAGATTTCATGAAACGTAAAATCGCTTAAAGCGAATCTTCAACCGGCTTTGCCTGTAATTGAAAAACTTTCGCCGGGGTTAAAAGTCAAACGGACTGACCTGAATAATGTCCGACGCGAGAAAATAGACCTTTAGTGGTAATCTGTCGAAAGTTTTAATGACAGTTTCATTTCAACCCATATGCGTTACTCGTGAGAAAATAAGCGTTACGTAACTTTTCATGTAAATTCAACTGAAATCCCGTTTTATCCCGTGAGGCATGGAGCGCTTCAATTTCTGCATCCGTTCACATAAGCAAGTAGTTGATCAGACTTCTGTATCCTGCCGAACCGAAATTTAAAGTTTCCCCAGTATTCGAACTTAGGACTTGCTAAACCCAACTGGCAATACGCATCTCATATATGTAAGTTATATAGTTATTAATTAAATTTTAATTACAATAAAAACATAAATACAAATGGTTCAGTGCTTAAAAGCGCCTTGAGTCAGAATATCGAGGAAACAGTAGTGTTGGGCCGGCGGAAGTCTGGTTATCCACTTGGCTGCAAATAAGCATTGCTTTGAAAATAAGAGAGTCGAAGTCCTGGAAGGACAACAAATTCTTTCGGTCATGCAGGGCACTGAAGTGCCGACGAGCTTACTCTCTGAAGTTTTTTGCGAAATAAACAAAACTGTCCATACCCCATAGTTATATTCCGATAAAAGATATATTATTTAGGTCTCCTACCAAGAAAAAAAATCAGTAAAGCAGAAAATATGTCTCTATACTCCACACAAAAGAATCAAAGTTCAAAACGATGACTGTTCTAAAATATAATTGAATAAAACATATTCATTCTTATTCTCGAGCTTTTCACATATCAAAGTACGAATCATTACATCGTTAATCTCCCAAAGAAACGCTTATCAAAGGTATAACTGAGCGCAAAGGGCTCTCGTGCTCAAAGGCGGTTCCTGTAACCCATGTGATGAGCTTTCAAACCATGTCAAGCATCATTTATTCCGACTATGCATTTTCCCACATTTTCCATCTTCAAACTGATCTATACTAATGAGTTAACTATATTTAACCAATTTCAAAGTGTTTTCGTCTAAGTTACAGGCAGGGTCGTTAAATGTGTTACCTTATATCTTTCTTAAATCCAAAATTGAAACATTTAAAATCAACTGCACTATAATTAATTAAAAATCTAAAATAAATTTAAAAAATGTACTACTCGGACTACGGATCTACATTTAGGTCCGTGCTGTAACTCTAACTAATTAAGCTACCGAGTTCTACGTGTCATTGTCGAATTTCTTTCGACCTATTGATACATGCACCACTCGCGCAATGCACTATAATTAGTATTTTTTTATTATAGTGATAAACTATTGTAGAAAAATTAAATGTGACACCGATGTGACTAAAACCTAGTAACTTTAAAGCATGGTATTGTTATACCATTTTAATTAAAAATAAATTTATATCTATCTTTCTTTATATTATCTATCTATCTTTGTATAGAGAAAGATAGTCAAGCATGCCGTTTACTGGATGGAAGGTCAAATACCCCAACGATATAACATCTCGACAACATGCGCTGTCGACCTCTTTTGTCTTTGGATATTCGGAAAAAGAACTAAATTTCGAGTCACGCCTAGCTCTTTTGTAGCCCAATCAATATCCTTGGTTATATTAAGATAATATTCTATTACTCCATTATTTGTTCTGAGCATATTGTTCGCCCGAGCGCTGTAATTTCAACCCAGTTACACATCAGATGGGGCGCGGCAGCTCTCCGCCGCGTGAATTTCCAATAAATTCTCTCGTTTAATGAAATTTGAACCACAGCATAATTATTGCGAGCTTCAATTGTTTTTGGTCGAAATTGAACAGGGCCGTTGGAAAATTACGTTAATCACAGGGAGGATTTCCGTTTGAATTTACTTCTAGTTGAGGAAATTAAACTATTTAATGTTGAAATGATCATTTCCACCAACAAACTCATATGTTTATATTATGTGAAATTGTTTAGAGTTTGTATTCTATTCGTAAACGTTTCTTTCATGAGGCTTCTATCTATACTAACAGTATATAAATATTCTTCTCGAGATAATCTGAAAAAATGTCTAGGACAGTATATGTCTATCTTTTAAAATTAACGTTTTTATGGTAATAAGTTTGTTCAAATAGTTCACATGGCAAAACGTTTGCAAGATCTGCTAGTCAAGAATAAATCGAGAAGAATCCACAACAAGCTTCTGAAGAACGCCTCATTAAAATGTGTGTTGATCGTACTAAAGGCAATAATAGACCTTAGTCTGAAACGGTTCCAGCAGAAACAAAACAATCCTCGCTCGTGCTTCTAAGTGCTAACCCCATTTAATTACAATGAAAATAAAAATTCTATCACGAAAGCACTAGTTTAATGAGATACCTTTCCATAGATATGTTGTTGAAGTGTCATATGAATAGGGTTGACAATTGTTTAAATTTATTATTTTTATAATAAAAATATATAATCTTATGATTATACAAAACGAACCCTAAAAATAATGAATACAATGGTACAGTACAGTAATAATTAACTGTTTATTAGTTCGAATCCCACTCGATTTTTCGAGGTTAGGAAATTCAAAATTTCATCCGTGTGTATCAGATGAGTACAAAACCACGTTTGTCTATTCCGTATGTCAAAGCCTAAATAGATCAATAGCACATCTTAATAAGACGTAAGTAAGTCTATAGATTATATAACTATTCTAGTTAGTAACCTTGTGAGGTAATCTAAACTTTGATATCAAATTTCTAAAACCTCATGCTATAACAAAATAAAACCTATCAATTTAAAGTGTAAAAAATCCCATTAACGTACATATTTTATTTAGTTTTTGGCAGCCCTATTAAAACGCAAACTACGCACTAGACAGGGTGATAACATATCAACGTGCAATGCTCTAATTGACTTCAATACAAAACCAATGAATACTATATTTTTTTCCTTTGTCATTTTACGCAAACTGAGTAATGATTTGAAGTCCTGACTTCTAAAAAGTCTACCTTTACTGTCATATTGATTTAGTTCTTGGGAAAGTTAGTTTTCGTCGTCGGTGGAACGAAATGAGTTGAAATAGTTTTGAGTACGGATAAGTTTCTTTGTTTACTTACTAAACAGAAACGATATGAAATGAAACTAATATGTAATAGGCTTTTAAGAGAGGAAGACAGACATGGGTTCATTTGATGGAAGATGGAATACCTCAGCCATGTCACGTTTCAAAATGTTGTGCTATCGACTTGGGTTTGGACATTTGGACATCGGACGGACTGAAACCATGAAACAGATTTACCACTTTACGGATTTTCCTAGAATTTTGATTTTCTTTTCATTCTATAATTCAATTTTATACAAATTGAAACATGTACCAATAAAAACACAATATGAATAAAATTTATTTGTATGAACTTGTTGGAACCGTTAAATCCTATTCTTATAACGTATTCCATATCTATAGAAAATAGTTACAAACGAGTAACATGCGTATAAATAAGCAAATGTAGTAGTTTTCTTTTTAGTCTCCCCGTGACCACGGCTGCTGCAAAGCATCCGAAACGTCGGGCCGAAGTTAAAAATCATTTTCAAATAATTAGTTAAACTTATTATATATCGCGTTTTAAACCGTTAAAGTGTTTTATTTAAATGTGTACTACTCGCGTAAACTATAGACAGTATTTAGAAGTTTTCTTCTGCCTAAAAGATACATTACTTTTTAACTTACGTAACTAAGTTTCAAAAACTACAATTGTTTCTATGCGCATTTATAATTCAAAAGAATGCCTCAGCCCTATTTTTACCAACCTTTATCTATGGCGATTATATTTCCACCTGTTCCTTCTAATGGAACCTCTTACTTAACATTTAAGAAGTGAGCTTTTAGTGTAGACTAAATGTCTTTCAGACGCCCTTTTTCAGGTTATTCTTTAGAATATAATGGAATAGAAATTCTTTAACTATATTTAGAAAAAAATATTGTTATATTTTTATCACGTAAGGTTTAAAACATTAGGTAGTCGCTTAACTCTCATGGTCTTATTTACTTTGATTTTATTTTAAGTTTAGATTCAACTCCTAGTTTGCCGAGTGTTTTAATAAGGTAAATTATTTTGCTGCTACGAACCTCAAATAAAAGTTAATAGAATACGTATGTATGTAAAATTGTAATGTCAAAGCAAATTATGATAATTATTAATTCGCGTTTTAAACTGTTAAAAGTAGTTTATTTAAATGTATCTTCTCGCGTACTATATACTACTAGAGACATTACTTAAGGACTCTCTTCAAAAAAATGTTTTTTATACTCGATAGTAAAAATAAGATTATACACGAAAGACACGAAAGAACAAAAGACCATGCGTGATCGCATTGAGCCACTTCTAGTAGGTATATAATGCTAAAAGCAAGATACAGATATATTATTAATATATTTTTTACTACCTAATTTTCCCTAGACATACTCAGGTGTTCACAAGTCTGATGCGTCCGGGAAAATTCATTTTCACATATAGTGAGTTGTCTTTTCGTGACTATTGTATACATCTTACCGTGTGGTTTTTGGTATTGTTGCTCGAGTTCGCATAGCTTATGCTAATACTCTAAGCGAGAAATCCGACGGAATTTCGGAACACGAAAACGCCATTCAAGTCAACAATCCCACCGAAGTCACACCTTCAAGGGAAACAAAGCTAAGAAATGTCAAAGCAGAATGTTTGTATAGTTTTTGACTTGTATATAAACAAGGATCTACAAGTTAACTATTTTCCCGTTTCCTCCCATGTGGCATGGAGCAAGCATATTTCTGTGTCCGTTTCACTGATCGGTTCTCTTACAAGCAAGTAGTTTCAACAACTTTAGAGCAACCAACCTTAATTGCACAAAGCTTTTTGCCCTACTTAACCGTAGCGTGTGCACAGAACCGTACGTTTGATGAATTACGGTTACCCGTAGCAACTAACTTTTTCCCTAGGATTCGAACCCACGACCTCACGCATTTTACACGATGGCAGGTTTAACCATTTAGCTACTGAAGCGGTTCATTTAACATAACATAATTTTTAACGATTTGAACATACGCAGCTGCTCGTGAGGCGTCGGGTCGTAATTATAAAAAAAAGATTATTTAATTTTTTATATTTTTCTTTACATCCCGAGTTTTAGTTTCATATGTATTGCTGTTAATTTTGATCGAAAGCTCTTAGTCGTTAAAACTAGAGTGTTCACTGGTTTAATTACTAAATGGAAAATTACCACATTTACTATATAAAATACAAATGTTTTAAACTATCGTACATGGTAAAAATATCAATTCTAATGTCACCTTTCGCCTTATTTCTATGTAATTACTATTATTATAAAATAATTAGTGTAAAGATTGTGGGTAGATGATATTTTATTCGCCACTATATGTTCTACTACCTACCTCTACAGTTTATTATGTTCTTGATGTTAAGCAACTCTTTGTATCTAATTTTATACAGAGAATAATATAACTTTTTGTAAGTTATTAATTGTAAGGTTTTGTAGGCATACAATATTTTACCTTAAGTGAAATTATAAATTAAAAAATCAGTTATAGGTTAAAAAAATTACGACACGGGTAGAACTTGAACCGGCGTACTCAGAGTTCCGTGCTCTTCCAGCCCGTGTCGCTGTGGATGCCGCTTGATAGAGCCTAATTGCCCATGTGCAAAACTTGTGAAAAATAAGAGTTTTTAAAATGTATATTTTTCTGGTGATAAATTTCTTCATCAAACTAACAAATCTTAATTAAATCATTTAAAAATATTCTTAAATCCAAATTAGCTTCGTTCAGTCATTATACTGAAATAATAAAAAAGTAACATAATATAAGCTGAGTTAAATATGATTTTAATAACGACATACCTTAATTTAGTGTCACTTATTTTTGAAGTTATAAAAACTGTTTAAATTTAAAACCACAATCAAATTAAAAGTTAAGTACGTATGTTTATGAACACTTACTAAAATATATACACTACACACAAATACTAATAAGAAGACTAAAGGTCTAACACACTATAAGTCTATATTATAGAAACATTTACTAAATTGTACTGTAAATGGTTCGTTCGAGCTTTGTTCATCGCGAGATGTCGCGTCTGATCTACGGCCGCGCAGCGACTGGCAGTTTCAGGGGCCGAACTAATGTTTTATGCTCACGCCTATAGATGCATTTTTATGTTCGTAAGTGCATTGAAAGTAGGTTACATTCGGACTTCGATAGATAATTACGTAAAGTTTGAACTTCGCTAAGAATGATAGGTTATGAATAATTTGATGGAGACAACAAAAGTATTTCAAAATATATGATATCGAGCTGAAAGCCAAACATAGTTTAGTGTTCGTAATAATTACGAATTTGTTTGTTGGAACGCGCTAATTGCTTCAGGTAAGATTTATCCAGAAAGGCAAAATAATAGAGAAACATTGCGCTGCGACTAATACAAGCGAAAAAACAGGAAATGTGGAAAACACGAGAAATATTATTCATCTTATAGGGTTTCCGATGCGTACGCTGCAAATACGGTTCAAGTACCCAAAAAATGTGTTTTTTTATATTAAAAAAAATGTATATTATTATCTTTTTGTTGAAGATAAGCTTGCAAGGACGACGGGACGCGACCGATGTCCTCGGTAACAGCTTAATTAAAAGCTGAAGAGGAGGTTTGAAACAAATTTTGATATCTAAAATAAATTAGTTAACAAATAGTTAACACAGCTAGTGTATAATATAAATAATATATTATTTACTCTAAAACATTATAATATTTTAATATTCTCCGTTGGATATGCAAAAATACGTGTTAAGCACATTTCCCCGTGGTGCAACACGGAAATGCACTTTCTTTAATTTATTCAACAACAGATTTAACTTTTATATAGTCACGAATGGGTTAACTGCGGGGGATAATACACTTCAAGGATTTAAAGTGTTAAACCGGAAAATGGTTAGTAATCATTTAATTTTAACTATGACCCGACGTTTTTAATTAGACGATAAAAATGCTAATGCTTATATTTTTTGCATTTATAAGTATATTCATACAACAGTATTTTATTTAGATAAGTTACATTCAATTTAAACTTTAAGAAACCTTCATATTTTAACAGATTTGATAATGATTGAAACCCAATAGAATTTGGTTGAATTAACGGTTTTAATACAACCAAATTCTATTAGTTTTCAGTTGTAAAACAGATTATTCTTTCCTCAAATGACTTGAATCAGACTTAACTTTCTCTTAACTCGTTCACCCAGAAACAGATTAAAGCAATTTGTTCAAATAAAGGCATTCGTATAAAGTACCAGAACGGCGTAAGGGTCACCGAACACAGGACATTGCTCTCAACTACCAAACACAATAACGCTTGGATGAATACATTAAAACTAAAATAAATTAATATAATAAGACTACTTTTTATTTAATACTTTTTAATAAAATACTTTTAACGGTTTAAAACGATAAATTTTAAACGTAAACTTATAAACGAATTATTTTAAATCCCGCCCGACGTTTCGGCTTCTTCCGATGCTTTGCAGCTGATCACGGGGAGACTAACTACTAGATTTCGCGTTTTAACCCATTCACAGTGGTTTATTTATAATGTGTACTACTCGTGTAAACTAACAGTTAAAGTAATACTTTTTTAATGACAGTAGATAATCGATCATTTGCTTGAATCTCACCTCTGTTAATGGATTTTTTAATTCTATTTTATTTGTGTGTGGAGAGCCTTATTACCGGGCAGTGGGGTCGAAACGACCGGACGGTAGCCTTGTGGGGTTTATTGTTATGCCTTGTTACTGGTTGTAACTGCAACCACGGTGATTTAAGCGTTTGGTAAAATTAAATGTTTATACTCGGGAATATCTGTTGAGCTGTAAAATTATTTTAGTGAAGAATTATATTTAAGTAATTCTTCGGATTATATATATAACTAGCGGCCCTGTCCCGGCTTCACACGGGTAGACATAAATAGGTATAGATATTTAAATTATAAGCACAAATGCATGCAGCGAATTAAACGGTCGTGGGCTTTCCCGCCGTTTTAGGCCCCCGCCTTTTCCCCCCGGGGGGGGGGGCCCCGGGGGCCCCCCCCGGGGGGGGGTTTTCCCCCCCCCCCCCCCGCGTTTCTTTTTTTTTTTTTTTTTTTCCCCCCCCCACGATCATGAATTATTTTATCAAGTTAACGATAGAATCTCTGGTTCGGGATTGGGACCCAAAAATGTATTACTTTCCAGACGATCATTCTAGGAAGAAGACGCTCCAAGCTTCGACGAACTTTTTCTAATCTCGCTGTGGGAACTATTCTTAGATAGCTGCGACCTTCTTCTTCTAGGCATATTGCAATGAAGGATATTTATTTTAAATCAGGGAAAAGAAGAAAAACCAAATAATAACCCCCCTACAAAAGAAAATATTCAAGTTCAAAGAGATAGTTATAGAATATTTTGCAAAGTGTGATGAAAACTAAGTAGCTTTATAAAGAACTTTTTCAAGTGAAGCATAAAAATTTTTTAAAAAAAAAAAAAAATTCCCCCCCCCCCCCCCCCCCCTGTCGTTCGCGCCCACTGCGTAAGGAGCCCACTGCCTCTCTATTGTCCAATTAGTTACTCGAGCGCGGCGTGGCGGCCGCCAAATCGTTCAGAAAATAATACGCTTTTGAGACAATCTAAATTTTAAAATTTTTTAAATCGATTATCGGTAAATTTGAAAACTCAACTGACAATGTATTATACATACGAATACAATTCCTCGCAACTTAATTAGATATTTTATGGAGCCTTTATTTGGGGTTAGCTAGGTTATCCTTATTTTCTCCTATATCCTTATTTGTTAGTTTTAATGAATTGTTATTACTATTTATGAGTAGCACGTGCTAACAATATACGACGTGCGACGATGTTTTTTGTCTAAAATACCTAACAACTAAAATGTGTCGGTTTTTTCATAAAAATATTTTTATTTAAAAATAATATTAGTTGTATTCTCGTAGCGAAACCGCGTCGTAGGTGCACGCTTCTACGAAATATCGTAGCAGTGCTACGAAACCATTTGTTTAGACTTTACTTGCTTAGACAAATAAAACCTAAACGTGTCGCCTTATCGTTTTTTTTAGGTTTGGGCATTTGAAAAAACTACGGAATGAAACCGATACGCGATACACTTTACGGTGTTTCCATTTAAGCACGCTGGTTTGAGACCCAGGGTGGAATTTTGAGATTCCTGCCCACCATTTAATAAAATTTGGTATCTTAAAAAGATAAACAGTTTCAAGAGCCTGTGACCACGACTGCAAAGTTATAGTCAAAATAATATGCAAATAAGTTTAACTAATATATTTTGCGTATTAAACCGTTAAAGTGTTTTACTTAAATGTGTACCGCTCGAGTAAACTACAGACAGTATTTAATTACAAGAATTAAATGTAGGACAACATTTTATATTTTGATAAAGTTTTAAGTAATTTATATAACCAAATGAAAAACTAATCAAAAGTTAGGTTATTTTGGTAAAACATTTATTTTACGTCTATGTACACATTTAAATTGTATTTAAATGAGTTTATACCCAAGCCCACACAGGTTAACAAAGAAATTTAATTACATTTTCTTTTAAAACAACGTAAGCTTGTAGGCTCAACGTTTAAAAGAGAAATTTTGTGCTGATTCCATTGTATAAACATGGTAAAAAATTACATCGGGTATTTAATTATTTTTATTTTTTAAGTTTTTATTACAGAAGGCAATCAAGCATGTAGTTTACTTGAAGTTGAAAACCTCCAGCAATAAAACATAAGATGAAAATGCGCTGTTAACCTATTATGATTTTAGAGATTCGGAAATCCACAGACTGGATAAAGACGCAATTACACTGCATTTTCTTAACGTAATTTTTTTAATGTAAGACCATTTTTTTACCTAGATCATTTTATACCATAAATCTTGACTAATTTTGACATAGTAATTTGCAAAGCGTTTGGTGCTATTAGATCAACAATCAAGTAAAACTTTGATACCCCCGATTTACTTATAATTTTCCTAACGCTGAAAAAATGTTGATCAGTATTTTCATCAGATTTTTTGTTATTCTATTACTTATATTTATGTTTTATAATTAACACGTATTAGTACAGTAATTTTAAATATTTGATTGAATTCCCTGTTGTCAATTTCTTTCATGATATTTCGCGTATCAAATATTTGGCCTAGGGCGAAACAGCGTCTTGTATTCGAAACTAGATATGACACAATTCTCAAGGGGTCTCTAGTGACAATCAAAAATAAGAATATGAAGTAATAATATTCATGCAAAATAAACCAGAACCATGAATTAATGTTACAGTTTTAGCACAACCATTAAAATATAAACTACACTTGGTTGGTTGGCCGTTCTTTATCTACTAGACAGTAAGTTATAGTTACAAAATAGAGAATTAAGTGAAAATTCAGTTTCCCTGGCATGGAACCGTATACGTTTCAGTGTTTGTTGGTCTGATCAATTTTATTGACAGAGTAGTTAATCAGAATTCTCTGCCTTGATGTTTCTTCGAGATTTGAACTTAGGATCTGTCGTGATTAAAGCTATATTAAGCAACAAGTATAACTATTAGATTACAGAGATTTTAAAATACCAGCTTTCATATAATAAACATGATATATTTCAAAATACCAAACTGTCCGATTTCATACATCGATAAACGTGGCGCCGTCTAGTTTGGGAAATCTTATAAAAGCTTATTACCAAGTTTCAGGCGTATCGCTTTCGTAGTTTACAGCTGAAAGTAACACCGGATCTTTTAAATAAAACACTTTCACTGTTTAAAATGCGATATATATTAGTTAAACTTATTTGAACAAAGTAAAAACTGCTACTGCTACTTTGTGACATCCTCCATCTTTAGTTTCCCTGTGAGGATGCTGCAAAGCATCCGAAATGACAGGCCGTAGTTAGTATTTTTAGTATACAAATAAGTTTAAGTAATATATATCGCGTTTTAAACCGTGTTTTATTTAAAGTCACCATTCGCGTAAACTACAGATAGAATTTAATACCTGATCTTATTTTGCCATGGTAAAAACAATTACCATACCGCCTGAATACATGAATGTATAATTAGTTGAAAACGTAAACATGCGCATGTTGCCATATAAGCCTTCAACCGCCTGTAATGAATGATGCAAATTATTTGTGCTCAACACAACTTTTGAATAAAGTTTTGATTGAACTGATTCGTTCATATATAGAAATGGCGTTTGCGTAGTTAATCGAGTCGCAAAAAAATCTTTCATTTGACTTAGATAAAGTGTTTGTTTAAAAAAACAACGAAGTTGCTATACTTGCTATATATTAACACTTTAAAGCCATTTTAATAGGTAAGTAGTAAGTAATAAAACTTTTCTATGATGTGTTTACTGTAAATATTACTTTACAAGTAAATATAAAACAGTAATTTTCGAACCGTATTTGCGAGTACTACACAATTAAATAAAACACTTTAACGGTAATGAGTTAACAAATATATTTCGCGTTTTAAAGCGTTAAGTGCTATTCAAAAGAGAATCTTTAATTATTGGCTGAAAGAGATTGCTTGTTAGCGATAAGGCCGCCTATTGCTTTTTATATTAGTACACTAGCTGTATCAGCGACTTCGTCCGCGAAAATCGTTATTTTGGGTATCCAAATTAGTTTTGTAAAGCCCTTCACCTTTATAAACTTAAGCATTCTTGCAAGATAATCTTAAAGGTCGCTGGCACAGCTAGTATATAATAAATGTCTTGTAGACACAAATATCTATGTATTAATTGAAAAGAAAATCTCTCAATACGAAATATTTTAGACTTTTAATAAAAGAAAGTGGCCCATATTGTTAGCTCGTAAAATATTAATAGCGGCCGTAAACGTCGCTGGGAAAATAATTACAGCTTTTAATTAAGCTCACGCCCCCATTCCCAACGTGGAACGGTGTTACTGAAAAAGTGTAAAAACATTTTACTTGAAGAGATGTGCGATTTAGTGCACTTCAACTCGAGTAATGTATTTAGTTGAGACTTCAACCAAACGACTAGAAGAACGATTTCATAATTTAATTTATTTAGTAATCAAAACATTCTCTTACAAACTTTCGAATTGAATCATCTTTGCTTATATAACAAAGAGATCATTTTTACAAAACAGTTAATCAAACATTCTTTATCTCTGACTTTTCTTGTATCACACGCTATGTATTGCGTCATGAAAAAAATTGAAGTCCCGCCTACCCTTCGTGGGGCATGGGGCGAACACATTTGTGTGTCCGTTTCACTGATCAGTTCTTTAACAGGCAAGTAGTGGAATCAGACTTCTGTGCCCTGCCTGACCGAAACAATTGTTTGTTCCCCTGGGATTCGAATCCAGGACCGAATCGACCGATTAACGAATCTAGGCAACGTTTAACCGATTGGCTACAGAGGCGGTCATATTACATATGAATGAACCATCGTAAAAAGGAATAATCTTTTTAATATCAGCTTGAAGGAATGAATCAATTAGCTTAAATATCAAGATGATATTTAAATAATAAATAACAATTTATAATAAAACATTAATCTCTGAATGTGTTAAGCGCAAATTTTATCAAACAGCTGAATCGTTTTTGATGTTAATAATTTTTTTCATTTCTTATATTTGGTGGTTTTTAAGGCGAGAAATTTAAAAAAGAGCCAAAACACTTTTCTATACAACCATTTAAACAATTAGTAACACGCATATGCCGATTTGAATTTCAATATCACAAACATTAAGTTCAAATGTTGGTGGAGCTTTAGAAAAAATTATATATTATAAATATGTGAAATTTATTGTTTATTGATAGTTTCAAATAAAAATAGTTAAAACACTTCTTCTTACTAATAAACACTTGAATGGAAACAACGTTTACTGCTTTTAGTTAACGAACGCGAAAAGCATCCGTCAAAATAATTGATAAATAACCTTAACTAATGCGGTTCGCGTTTAAAAACGTTAAAAGTATTTTATTTAAATTGATTAAAATAGATTTACAAATAATATACTCTTTAACTCATTGTAATCTTTCTAGACATTTTTTGCATATAATTTTTAACAATATTATCGTTCAAAATAAAATGTTTAAATTATGTTATGAAACACTATATCTATACGCCAAGCTCGATTTGCAATTCAGTAGGATCCGAAATACTAACAAAAGAAACGGCCCGACTATAAATCTGTCCAGTTGGTGCGCAGGTCAATAAATAGCGGATCCGCTAGACTGTCTCATAGTTAAGTGGCTTAAAACGTCCAAATATCGGAATAGCTGAGATATTGAACGTCTATCGATTTCAATTTAACCGTTTATTGCAATCAATAGCAATTCAATAGTTAGTTCCAAAATCCACCGCAATATAGAATATTAAGTAATTATTAGTCTAAATTAAAAATCGATTACAAATCGAACTCGGTAGCTCAATAGGTTAGTGAGACTGTATGAGCAACAGCTCGGACCGCTAAGGATGTCGGTTCAATTCCTGCCCGAGTCGTACATTTTTCAATTTATAATCGATTTTTAATTAAGACTAATAATTACTTAATATTCTATATTGCGGTGGATTGTGAAACTAACGATTGCTGTTACTACGGACCGACAATGGCTAATTTATTTCGCGATGTAAATTGTTAAATATACTTCATTTGAATGACTATTAGTCGAGTTAGCTAGAAAATACTTAATCTATCAGTTTATCACAATATTTATAGTTCTGTACAGCAACCTAAATGCATTTTCTAACCTTAAGCTGAACTTTTTAATACGAGAAAAGTTTCTCGAGGTAATATAAATTACAACAGAAAAAGCAGTAGTTAAAAGTATTAAATTCAAATTATATATCTGTGTATAAAAAATCCACGAAAACATTTACGTACTATAAAAGCTATTGTGGTTAAAGCGAGCAAACTTTATTTAATTTCTCTTTAGACGCAATAAAACTTAAGTTAACTTTATATAAGTAAAATCAAATTTAAACAATACTTATTACTCAAAAGTATTAAATGCAATAAGATTTATCTATAGTTGACCTTTGTATTGTGTCTATGTGAAAATTCCACAACTAAAATTCACGTGCTTAATTTCTCTCCAAAAACTCGTCAAATTCAATCAAACGATCAAACTTATGTTCACTTCAACTCTAAGTATTTCGCATTCAAACAATACTTATCCAGAACAATCGTCCTAATCGCTCGGATCCATACATTGTCTACAATCTTCCCACAATCCCCTCGCTCCCCAAACAATCCTATAATGTATTAAAAGTTATGCAAATGTTCGCAACTTCTCGGGCTGAAACAATATTATAAAAGCCGCCATTGTAACTGCTAATGGCTGTAAGTGATATTATCATTCGGAATATTGGAATTTGTATTTGTGTTTGTAGAGTCAAAATAACAGCTATCGCATTTTGAAGAAAACAAAACAATAATACTCATAAAAGATCTAAAGTAAATTTATTTCAAATACTGTCTGCAGTTTACTCGAGTAGTAAATATTTAAATAAAGAACTTAAACGGTTTAAAACGCGATATATACGCCCGATAGTCGATTGGCGATAGTCTCTCCATGATCACGGTTGCTGCAAAGTTAGTTTAACTAATATGTATCGCGTTTAAAATCGTTAAAGTTCTTTATCTTTCTTTGACTGTTTTATTTAAACAATTTTATCTTACCTAACGTTTGCAATATGTATAAACCTTTTGCATATATTGATTTAAAAGTATACATACATACTAAAATCTCTAATACAACTAAATCTTTTTTAGTTGTATTATATTATTTGAAATTTACAATACATACAAATCTGTAACAGCATTAAAAAACCTTACAACCAACAAGTAGAAAAATCACGGAAATGTGAATGAAATGTTTATTGAATATTTCAGAATTAATAAAAATAATTGAACTACTTGAAAATATCTATAAATGAATATATACAATACATTAAATATAAATGAGGCTATCGTTGTGTATATATTTGCATATTTAAATAAACACAAAGATTTCGGTTCATGTTACGCCCGTGTCGTAGTATTAATATAAATAGTCAATCAGTTTAAATTTATATTAGTTAACTTACTTTTAATTTATTTTAACTACAGCCCTTTTTAAGCCATCTTTAATTTACATCGGATTGCGTTTTAAACAGTTAAAAGTGTTTCGTTCACTCCACTCGTTATTGTTATTAGTTATACGTTTAAAAAAGCATTTTTCTGCCTCTTCACATAATTGGATGGAATTGACATTTAGAAATGAATGTCACCATAAAACAGATTATAAAGTAAGAAAAACAATGGTATTTTTATGGGAACACAAAGTTGCTTAATTACATTGGGGACGAATAAAGAATTAAGTGATATTTTTCTCTTTCCCTGAAATTCGCGAAAGAAACATTAATTTCGGTAGAACTTCTCCCGACATTTCGTTACTTTTTCATTTCTTAAACGAAAATTGTATTATGATTGTCTGTATTATACACGAGTAGTACACATTTAAATATAGGACTTTTAACAATTTTTAAAGCGATTTTTTTGTTATTATAAAAAACTTTAATTAACTTATATATTTCGCGGTTTAATCCGTTTAAGATGTATGGATTAAATAAGAATAATTTCCAAATCATCTTTGATATCTAAATAACGTATAGATTAAGTGACCTACAATTTCCAAGTCATGTGTTGCTAGATGTCAAAGAAAAAATGCGGCTTGTGTTATATACACACTTAGGAATTTATAATAAACCAACGATTCCAAAAACCAGAGGACACCGAAAGTCAGTTCTGTAAGGACTCAGTCAGTTTCTCCAAAATCGATGTCGCTTGCGCAGCAATTTTTTTATATTCCGTCCTCCATGGCCACGACTGTTTTCGAAAAGTCGGGTACGGTCCGTCGTTAAAATAATAATTGTTAATAATTTGAACATTACATATTGTGTTTTAAACCGTTAAAAGTGTTTTATTTTAACGTAGACTACTTTTCAGTACTGAGGCGATTTTAAAGAAGGTCAAATTTTACTGTATTGTCAAACTGTATGGTCAAATTTTACTGTAGTGTGTAGGCTTTCTTTTGATAGAAATCCGAAATAGGTCTTTGGTCTTTCCAATTTATTTAAATATAGTATTATTTCTGGAACCCTTTTTGTAGTCATTGTCGAGTTATAGAGTAGTATTTTATTCTTTTGAGTATACGGTTTTATTATTTGCAAGATAAATTCAAATGTTCAGAAAACCCTTTAAGGAATTGAGGCGAATAGTTCGTTTTATCCCTAAATAAAATTTCCCTACAAATATATTTCTTCGAAAAAAGGTTTTGGGCGCAATCACCATAATTTGTCTCATTTTAGCTTTGTGTACTCTTTTTATAGTTTATGTAAAGTTGCCATACCCCTGGGCCATGGAGATATAGTCTAGGCGACCACCCATTAAAATCTAGATTTCCAAAAAACTGACACTTTTCAGAAATTATATAAATTAATTAGAAACTTATTGGTCCAGGATCGAACCCAAGACCCGTTGATAATAACCTAAGCATCGCTACCATTAGGCCTATGAGACTGTCGAAATTATTTCCCTCGCTGAAAAAAATTATGATAAACATCTTACCTTCAGGCTTTTATCATTAATTTTAAAATAACGCTAATTCTACGAAATCAAGACACAAAGTAAACGTACCTGGAACAAAGAGAAATTACATAATTAAAAATTGAAAGGTCACATCTTCTCGCTTAAGTAGTGAACTTTTTATTAAAGCCTTGATCCTTATACATTACAACTCATCTTTTAATATAAATAAATAAGTTTTTAAATTTGAAAGAGGCTTAGTGTGTAGTAATAGAAACATAAATGTTAATAATAATAACACATAACGATAAGATTGGATTGGCAGTTTAATTGTAAACTTTAATATTTTTCACGTGGTATTGCATATGATGGCACTATATAATTCCGTGAGCATACGCAGAGCAACAGTACGGTTCAAGTCCTGCTTAAGTTGAAAATTTTGTCAATTTATTTTCGATTTTAACACAAGAATAACCAAATGGACAACACTTGCTTTGAATGATTGAATATCGATGAAAAAAAATAGCAAACGATTCTTAACTTTTCAATTAAGCCAAGGTTGTCTGGATACACTATAAAATAATTAAAATAAACTTGAAACAGAAGCAGACGGTAATTGACCTTAGGGCATGACTTTCCTTGTGAATATTATATTACTTACTCGCACAAGCTTCGTGGAGAAATCCAGACCCCTCCTAATTCTATTATGTCACAAATGTTAATAGTATAATTAAATGTAAATAATTCATTTTCAAATGATCATTTTTATGCAGCTACAACAGGTAAAGCAATCCAATAAGAGGCATCAAATTTAGTACATACAGTATTTTTTAAAAGAGAAGACAAAGGTAATTAAACATATTGTTAAATTGGTGTTTTTGTTTAATTTTTAATGTACCGCGGATACATCAAACTGTTTTTTGAAGCAATTCGTACATCACAAAAAAAATCTATATCTTCGTAACAACAACGTACCTCAATTCGTACCTCAATTTATTTGAGATTGTAAGGAGTTTTACTTAAAAAAAAGTAAATACGAAAAAAGACTCTTAAGAGCATATAAAACAACGACGATAAATAATTTATATATTTCTTATCTGAGTATAATTTTGCCGTGTTCGGTGCACCCTTTGTGTTTCAATATAAAAATGTGAAACATTTTATTTGCAGAGATGTTAAACAAAATGGCAGCGGGAAGGACAAAATGGCGCCGACATTCAAGTCAAGTGATCTGTCAATACGAGGACCAAAGTGCTTTAAGCTGTTTGCAGCGAAATATTCGTATTTATCGGATTAACTATAAACGGTTCGATCACTGACTATAACTTTGATATGACAGAATGTATTCATAAAAATACACACTGCTTTTATGTATTTACAAAAATCAGTATTCCTGTCTATAGTTTAAGCGGGTAGTACACATTTAAATAAAAAACATTTTAAAGGTTTAAAACGCGATATATTACTTAAACTTATTTGAACATGATTTTTAACTTCGGCGCGACGTTACCACGTGACTACGGCTGCTGCAAAGCATCCGAAACGTCGAGCTGAAGTTAAACATAATTTTCGAATAAGTTTAACTAATATATCGCATTTTAAACCGTTAAAGTGTTTTATTTAAACCAGTATTCCTATTATATTCACTACACATAAAAAAATATTTTACCAAAATGTTAGTTTAAGTTTAACAGACTTAAGAAAGATTAAAATTTGTCAGATTTGGATCGGATCTGCTGTACCCCTGTGACCAGGCACTAAATAAGGTACTAACATATTTTACATTTGAAACCGTTAAGAGTGTTTTATTTACGTAGATTAAAACTGCTTTTTAATCTTACGACAGCCTTGTTCATCGTCTTTGTAGCTAAATGATTAAACGTGTTGCCTAACATTGCATTAAGCGCGAATGGTTCTGCTTTCGAATCCAGAGAAAACAATAAATTCTTTCGATCGGGCTGGAAACAAAAGTCAGTAAAAAAAATCTAACTCAGAAATATGTTCGCCCCATGCCCCACAAAGTGAAACAAGATGATAATTTACTGTATAATATAGTCATTTATATACTTCATGCGCAGTAAATATTTATATAAAAAGAAGAAGTGCCAAAGTTCTTCTATATCATCAAAACAGTAAGCCGATTCTAGCGTAGACAATTTTCAGTGTCGAAGCTTAAACGATCTCAACGGAATAAAATAGGAAACCTTTCAAAAAAGATTTCTGAAATAAATTGTCAAGAGATTTCCAATTCTCCTACCAAATCGGTTTATTTTTACAGGCAGGTATTGAAAAACCGATGAGTTGAAATTGAAAATGGGTTTTTCTTTTACTGCGTCGAGGATGTTTTCACTTTGGGAATAAAGATATTTTATTATACTTATCGGAGTAGTTAGATGAGTAAAATTTACAGTTACATGATCGTATACTGTCTGTAGCCTACGCGAGTACATTGAAATAAAACACTTTAACGATTTAAAACGCGATATATTTTAGTATAACTTGTTTGAAAATTATTTTTTTACTACAGCGCGACGTGTCGGATGTTTTGCAGCAGCCATGGTTACGGTGAGACTAAAGATGGAGGATGTCTCTGACGTCAAAGTAAAAAACTGCTACGCTAGTGCCACCTGTTCCGGTCCTTGCAGAATTGACTCACGGTGTCTTCCTTACATGATCATTAAATTTATTTTAGATGATTTTATAAGTATATCGAGTTACGTAAAATGTCTAACACATCACACTAAAAACAATAGCATATTGTCGCACTTTTTTTTATATTTCCTTAAATAACCATTATTTATAGATTTACAACTCAACAAACAAAAATATACGAAACAATTTTTTCTTCTGAACTAAATTGTACGTTACATCTTATGGTGTTATTTTTCTTAATTTTGTATAATATAATCTGGTAATAATTACGTTACCCAAAATAAACATTTACTAATAGTAGAATATCTAACTTGACTTTTGCTTATATAAAAACATTACGCAAATTATCACTTTTGAGAAAATAACACATGTTAGTTTAATTTAAATAAAGCGCTTTTAACGGTTTGAAACGTGAAATATAGTAACTTATTTATTTTTAATTTATTATAACTACGGCGTTAAACGTTCGCGTATACTACAGACGATCTTGGTTGAATAGAGAAAATATGATGTCAACTCGCACATGATTTAACGCCACGTACTCTGCGGTGGAAGCCTTAAGAGGCACATTATGGCTCATCTTACTAATGCGTTACCATTACGAGGACTTCGCTCTTTGTTTTATAATTTAAGTACAGCACTTACAAATTACGGTATTGTTACTACGTACCTCAATCTCTTCGTATTGTGTCGTATCTTTATTTAGATCAGATTTAGTAAAGTTAACACATGTTTTAAAATATTCATCACAAAGAGATGATCTGTTAAATGATAATGAGGATAGACAAAATTGCGAAATAACTGACTAGATGGAAGATGGAATAATCTGGAACTAAAACGTGACTATATATAGAACATCCGGAATCCATCGGGAATAAAACTCACGAGCTATCCTTTGCTATTCGACTAACAATGTAATCGTAGTTCTTAGGACATTTGCTTTCAAAAAAAATGAACTGTCAAAATAAATTGCATAATGCTTTCATGGCCATCGTTCAGCTTATCATTGTTGTTTGGGTGACGTACGCGAGAAGAGCTTCTCTACGTTTCGCCATCACGGGCGAACGGCATCATCAGGAGATGTTAAGACTTTAGAAGACTTTATTTCTCATAAGCTTTACAATGAGATTTACATAACAAAAAGACTTAGATCACTACGTATACATATACACGAGTGGCCTAAATAATAATAATTTACATACGATATTGTTCGACTATATATTTTTTTAAACATCATCTTAAAGACTTCGTAATTAACAACAAGCTAATTCAATATTGGAGTGAATGTCTTTTGATATAATTTTTCCAATTAAGATGCAAGTGTTATAAAAATAAAGATTTCCTAAATTTAATTTTTTACATTTTGAATAGATTTCGTTAGTTGGCGTTGTATGTTGATAATGGAAAAATAAATTATTTAGAGTTAGTTGGAGGGGATTTCAATGAATTAAAATATTAAAAGTTGAGCCCCAGATGTGTATTAAATAATCTAGTTAGCTCCTCGATTACTCGAGCAGCCCGAGAAACAATGATAAGTTAACTGTAAAAGGTTAAATTAAGAAAAAAGAACAGTAAAATGTATAAATATTTTTAAACGTTTTAGATCTTAAAGCAAATTGTAAAAAGCTAACCCCATAAAACTCTGCAAAGCAACGTGCAATTAAATATTATTGAAAAGCCAAAACAAATTTAAACAGTAAAGCTAAAACCTCCTTTAAATATTTATTCAATTCAGCGGCGGATAATCCTTAAAATAAAACGAGACAAATTCCTCTGGGATAATTCAATATTGAAGGGAAGGTACATTGTTTCAGTTACCACAGCCAATTAAAGGCGTCATCTCTTGTTTGATTTTGAGAAGACTAATTTGGTTTCGCTGTAATCCGGTTAGGTTTCTTTAATTCAACTGTAATTTTATGAGGAAGTACTTCAAGGATTACTACAGCTTAATGACGTAAATTTGTCATTTTTATTATTGAGAATTATCTGTTATTTTACACCAGGCAGTCATTTAAATATATTTACGGCGTTGATATTTATAACAAATGTGCTTATATTACTGCTACTAACCAGTTAATTATTTAATTTTGTATCACATTGATGCTTACTCGACGTAATACAAGATTTTGTAATGGTTCCTAAGTTCCTAAGGGCTCCATGAAGGAGATTGCTCTAAAGCCATAGGGCCGTGTATTGCACTCTATATTTAAAAATAATAATTCTCTAATTAAATAATTCTCTAACATTTGTATTATTAAAACTATTTTTTAAGTATTTTTTATTAGTATATACTTTGTGTGTACATCATTTTAAAGCTCCGAGTTTTAAGGAAATTTTCTTCCTTTGTAAATCGTCTGTAAAGTTTGCTTTAACCGAGTATAGCTCTCCTTATCCAGCCATTAAGCTGACTTAAGATGTCGGCACAAACGGTCTCTTTAACAAGCGTGGATTTTCATACAGACATTTCTAAAATTTCGATTGTATGTTTGCAGCGAAAAATGCTTAACTGTCCTTTTATGATCTCAAATGAGTACTTTCTTGCGCAAGGACAGCTTTGTTGTCGATGGTCGTAAATTTGAAAAATATATAATAATTTAGATCCGTGCTGCTGTAGCAAAACCGGATCGCTGTGGATGCCGGTTCAAGTCCCCTAAATATAATTTTATTTTCCATAATGCCATCATTACAATAACATGTAAAAAATAATAAAGCTTCCAATGTCAATATTATCCAACCCACTTCGTTTCAGACCAATGATACTTTTCATATTAAATATTTATTTCTATCTTTTATATTCGTTGCCTATGTGTATTTGTAAATAGGAACAGACATAAGTGTGTTTAATCCTTTCCTCATACAAGTGATGTGTGAACAAGTAATATATAAATAAAATGTAATTTTATGAATGTAAAATCATTGATAGCTATTTGCACTGCTACGTAAGTGCTACGGCGTAGGCATTTTTTAATACATTACTATAGCACCGTATTTAATACTGAAAGCAATATAATTGTGCTATATATAAACATTAATAAAGCTTCAAATTATTATATTTTTTACATCTATCTACATTGAAAAAATATTACGACACAGGTGGGACTTGAACCAACATCACGTGATCTTTGACAAGTTAGCTCAATTGTCTATAGTAGAAATATAAATTAATTCAGTGATCCATGTTGCTTCTATACTAGTCGTGTAGTATATTTTTTTCAATCTAAAAATCGTTTTTTAATTGATATAATAAAAAAATATAATGAAAATTATGGTGAGACGTGTTAAGCACAAAATAACTAACCAATTGGCTATCAACAACTTAGCCATTACATCAGAGCGTTGACAACTCAACAAACAAAAGTCCAAAGTCCAAGTTCCGAAACTACTGGCCCAACTGTCAAACTGGACTCGCGAGCACGCCATCACTTTAGTTTGAAATAGAAATGAGGGAACTTCTACGAAAGTTCTAGAACTGGGTTTGAAGGAACTTTTAGTACAGAGGTTTTACAAATAAACAGGGCAGCGAAATAATTAATTGCAGGTTACATGTGCTGCAACTGGATTAGTTAGAAAGTTTTTTCATTACAATAAAAAGATTACGAACTTATATATTTATATAGGTTTTGCGAGTACTTTGAACTAAACACTTATACCAGTTACAATGCGAAATGTATCAGTTATTTACAATTTATTTTAACTACGGCCCGACTTTACACTTGCTTTGCAGCGACTCCCGTTTTCCATTTATGTTCAGTCCCGTGAGCAAAGCTGCTGCAAAGCATCAGAAACGTAGGGTCGTAGTTAAAATAAATTGTAAATAAGTTATCTAATACATTTCGTGTTTCAAACCGTAGAAAGTGGTATATTTATAAATAAAAAGTATTGTAATGTGCTGTATGAGAACGATGAGATAAGAATGTGTTTTTTTTATCTTAAAAGTTTATAGTTCAATTCAGCGTGGCAGTGTTTTTAAATTTGAAAATGATTTTAACTACGGGATGTCTTCCCGTGACCATGGCTGCTGCAAAGCATCCGAAACGTCGAGCTGTGTCAAAATTTTCTAATAAGTTTAACTAATATATATCGCGTTTTAAATCGACAAAGTGTAACAAGTGTGTGTGTGACACAACAAAGTGTGTGTGTGAACAAAGAGATGCCAATGCATGAAACTTCGCCACAGTTCTGGCCTTAGACGTAGTTCGCTGTCTTTTATAAAGGATTCTATTATTCAAACGCGCTCAAAACTTTATCTTCGCCAACAAAAGAACTCAACTAGATTCCACTGTCATTAAGTCCGCTAAGTTTAACTCGCTTCAAGTCAAAGTACACAGTTTAGCCTGTATTTGTGCTTAGTAATTACACGACTAACTCACTGTGTGTAGGACTTGAACTACCGTCGCGTTTTATATGTATTCTGACGGGCAGTATATCGCTAACAATCAACGGGTCATGGGTTTGATTCCCATAAAAAAATGTTGGACCCGGTGTCAACATTTTGAAATCAATTTATAAGATAAGTGGTATATACAACATATACAATACTAAAAGAATTGTCTGCCTTTGAAATTATCTCCTAATGTAATTTGTAATAACCTATTGTTTAAGCGTATTTGTTAATTTGTATAAAATCTATTAAAAAGTGTGTTTGTTTAACTATGTGTACTACTATCTAAATAATGTCAAGTTGTGTTATAAATAAATAATTTTCTTGGAACATGTTGATTTCGTCTGGAAATCTGGATATTTAATGAATGGTAGGTATACCGAAATTTCGCCAGGTCATGAACGCCTGTCAACCAACAAATGTATCAACAAATGTAAAACCTATCAATTTTAATCTCGTTTCGGTTTCATTCTGTAGTTTTCCAAATATCCAAAAACAAAATACACCGATAATGTATGTACGTACAATATTTCAAACTACATATTATATGTATTACATTTAAAAAAATATGTCTAGTACTGGTACGTTTTATTTACAGTAAGGATTTTTACTACCAGCCCGAAGTTTAAAAGTAGATTGTATCATTACACCATGTTAACTATCAGTAATTGAATAGTGATAATCGTAAAAGTCCACCAACCTTCATTGGAACAGTATTGTGGATCTACTCCATTCACTTTGGTAAGACGTGTTCTTAGCGGCAACATAGTTTAAAACTACCCACAAAATGATATCAAACGTGGTTTTTCACACAAAAAAGCATTTAGGTTACCAAGACCACATTACATCTCGCAATATCGTCGAATCACATGCTAATATGAGCGAATCCTATGTAATAATATTCGTAATACCTCCGAATATAGCATTTTCAGAGGATCCAACATCGACTTAATTTAACGGTGTCATAAGCCGTGAAAATTGTCTGCAAAACGTGCTCAGCTCAAAATTGCTGACGCTATATTTTGTTTTACGTCAGATTGATTCTTCGCTTCGGCCATATTTTCGGAATGGCAGAAATACATTCTCGTTTCTCTTTAATTGCTGTTAGGTTTATGTAACTTTGAAAATGTTTTATCAGAGAATTTTTAACGACTTTAGGTTAGGTGACGTTTTAGTTAAATATAAAAACAGTGCTTATTAAAATGAAATAAAGGTAACTAGTATATTTCGCGTTTTAAAGCGTTGAAAGTGAATCGAAAACAATTTTTATTACAGTTTTTACGACACGGGTGGGATGTGAACCGGCATCACAGCGTTCTGTATTCTATGCCATTATATGTAAGATATTAAAGTTTCACCATTTAACCATTATAAGTATTTTATTTAAGTGTGTACTACTCACATAAACTACAGATATAACATAAAAAAACGGGTATCTTAATTAATATGTGTAAAAACTATATAATACCAATATGTAAAACATATTAAAATTCCATAAACTTGCATAAGCCAGGGACAATAAACACTATCTTAAAAAAATGTGAATAGAATAATAAATCTTTATCCATCGGAAAATAAGACTTTGGATAAATATACTCAGCTATTCCTAAATTCCTAATTTTAACATACGTTACAACTATTAACCTAAACCGTGCATCACCTAGAAAATAAAACAATAAAATCCCGGCACAGTTAAATTGGAGTGTCTAAGATATAATCAATGACTGAAACTTATCCCATTACCGATTTTCAGTAGTTTCAATATCAGTTACAGGGATATCTTATTGAAACTTGCTTTAAATAATAATTGCTTCGCAGTTAAGTTAGTGGGTGTCCTTCGCCCGAATCTGAAGCAGTTTACCCTAAAGTTCTTGGATAGACATATTTTATAACTAGACATAATTCTATAGTTTAACCGATTAGTACCCATTTAAATAAAACACTTTAACGGTCTAAAACGCGGTATATTGGTTAAACTTATTTGAAAATGAGTCTCTGAAGTTGAGTGATGAGACTTAGTATACTAGGTCTCCCCGTGGCCACGCTGCAAAGTATCCGAAAATTCGGGCCGAAGTTAAAAATCATTTTCAAATAAGTATATCTAGTATATCGCGTTTTAAACCGTTAAAGTATTTTATTTAAATAGACATAACTCTTAAAATATATCAAATGTACTGTCCAAAGTTTACGCAAGTAGTTCACATTTAAATAAAATATTAAAGTATTTTATTATCGTTAACATAATATTCAAATAAGTTTAATATTTATCTCATATAAAGCCGTTAAAGTTTTTATTTAAATATATCACACGTTGCAAATAATAGCTTCTTTAATAAATTAAAAATCTATTTTAGATTGAAAAATTTTTTTGACGATAATAAACAGCACAGATTTGGCCGTATCATCAAATCGATTCTAATCAAAGGCATACTTTTATTTAAATCAAACATCAATGAATTATCAAAATAATATATGATATAATTATATATCTTGGTATACTAGGTCCATTTTGTACTTAGCCATAGCTAAGCTAAGCTCTAATATTTTATATTTTAAAAAATATTATACACTTCTAAAATTACAGCCGAAACTCTAAAAAATATGGTAAAACTCGGAACAATACTCCAAACGCCATCTTCGATTTCGTGTGTAAATATTTTCTCATAAAAATCTAAGAGGATAAAAGGTAATAACGTTTCGACCTGCAGTTTATAAATTTAATTTACACGATGTGCCCAAAGGGCTCGTTTAAGGTATCCCGGGATATTCGAGGACGTAAAACGTACGTCCACTCGAACCAGTGAGATTTTATGAGCTCCGCGATGCCACGTGGAAATATCGCCTGAGTTATTCCATAATATGACGCCCTAGAGCTCGATAAATTTATAAGTTCCGCCACGTGTCGAATTTATTTAAGATAAACGGGCTCCGTGATAAATTTCAGTTACCGATACCGTAATTAATGTTGGAGATGATACATGCAGACTAGTAATGTATGAAAGTACAATTATACATTATTTAGGTGTTTAATTGTGCTCACTATACACCTTCACTTGAAATCTTAACCATTTGAATTTTTATCCACATGGAAACTTTTTTTTTTGTAGGTAGTCGCAAAATCCACAGCCACTACATACTACGTACTATTTATTTTCTTGAATGCATTTACCAGTAAAAGCAATAATATTCTTCACATGTTATTACACATGATTGATATAAATTAAAAATAAATTTTAGATTGAAACAGTTTTACACGGGAAACGCTGTGGTTGCCGGATCTAGTCCTGCTCGTGTCATCTTTTTTTTCGACGAAACGATTTTTAATTTCGCATTTACAATATTAGCCGCGTTTATTAAAATATTCGTTAATCAATGCATGTCTGTAACTTACGCGAGTAGTACACATTTAAATAAATATTTTAACGGTATAAACGCGAAATATATTAGTTAAACTTATTTTAACGGCGGCCCGACGTTTCGGATGCTTTGGTCACAGCTGATGCAAAGCACGTTTAACTAACATATTACGCGTTTTAAACTGTTTAAGTATTTTATTATAACAGGCACTATGCATTAAAGCTTTTCTTAAAAATTGTACTACTATTTCATAGTCCTTATATTTAAATATTAAAGACAACAAAAAAGCGTAAAAATTTTAAACCTACTAAAATTTATTCATGTAACAGAGACTGTCCAAATGGGTGTAAACATGACGTCAAAAGCAATGAAACATGACCGTAAAATTAGGTCAGAGTGGTCAAAGCCGACACCCGTTTGTAACCATTACGCCGTAATTATTATCAATCTATGCATATGCGGAACGGCATATGCATAGAACAGTGTTATTGCAAGACTCGAGAGAATATGCACAATTCAATTATGTATTAATTGAATTGGGTTTACAAGGACGCATACGACTAAAGAGGATCTTAACTCAAATTTAAGTGCAATACAATTCAACAACATAGGTTAAGATTGTGATATTATTAGTTTTGGAATAACTCAAATATTCTTATTTTATTAGACATACTAGTAAGGCAATTAACGATAATTTGAATATTACCATTTTTTCTGATTATATAGTACTAGCAATGCCAGCGACTTCTTTCGCGTAGAACAGTTATATTGGGCGTCCAAATTCGGTTCTACCTACGACGCCGGTTGCGTCTCTTCCCGTCGTTCTTGCAAATTAATCTTTAAAGATAGACATATCGCATCTCGGACTTTGTTTTAGATCATTTAAAGAGATATCATTATCTTATACATTGGATATCTTCAATCGTTTTTGCAGCGTACGCCTCAGAAACCCATAATGATGAATAATATTCCCATTTTTTTACATTTCCCGCTGTATCTTCGCTTGTATTAGTCACAGGGCGATATTTTATAGTATTTTTATAGCCTTCCTCGTTAAATGCTCTAACCAACAGAAAGAAGAATTGTTCAATTTGAACCCGTAGTTCCTGAAATTAGCGCGTTCAAACAAATAAACTATTAGCTATATAAATAGATTGATTTTACGACTATTAATTACTCTTAATAACGCACTCGCGGAAACTATATAACTAAACCAGTCATCTCTCTAAAACACGTCAAAAGTTATTTTTTAATTAGCAGTCACATATACATATATAATTAAATCTGTGCACAACTATGTCGCACGAGTGTCACCGAAAAACTTCGTTCGGCCGACGTATCTAAAAAACTAAACTACCAAATTGTTATATATTATTTTGAACAAATACCCTCTATCTTCTATCCCTTGCTTCACGGTCTTTTAAACCGCTAAAATTAAAATACCCTCGCTCGAATATCATATTAATCAGAAGAGATTCATACTACATATAATGTATATTGTTAACATTACCTGTTTGGTTTATATATCAGCGCGTGTGCAGATCAATTTGCGAGTTGTTAGGAAGGCAAACAGACCAGAACTTTGAATATCGAATACGCTCCAAAGTATAATAAAGTTGAAAAAATCTTCAACTTCCGCCGTTACATTTGACGAGATTTTTTCCAAACTTGGAACGTAAACAGAGTCTACGTAAAGTAGATGCCGGTGGAAGTTGTGTCGTAAACCCGAAGAAAGTTGATTGCAATTGGGCTCGTTTCTTTAATGCCGCAAAGGGAGTCGTGCCGAACATGACTTTGGCACTTCGAGCTACTTGTCTCAGACACAAGAGGGAAACGACGAGAAAAACAAGTTTGGTTAAATGTCATTAATAAGTGTTATTTTTAGGACCTAAAAACAATTTAATGACTTGCCCCGATGGCCAACTGGTTAGTACATCTAATTGTAGATTGCGAGTTTGAATACTGAGCAAAATGTAATTTTCAATGAAGTATCCAATACCAGCCTGTGAGGAATTGAAAAGTGTTATTTTTTTTAATGATTGCGGAGAACTGATTGGCATGGCGTTCGGTTGATGGTAGGTGATATACCCCAGCCTATAGCATCTAAACAAGATGGCTGTTTTGGCTTTGGCTATTCGGAAATCCACGGACTAAAACCGTAACGCGACTTGACAACTTTTTTTATCTGTGACCCGGACGGAATTTCAAAGCCGACACGAAGTCCAATATATGTCAGAAATATTATAAATAGATTAAAATATATTGTATACGGTGGAAATCGAACCCACGATCTATTGATTATTAACCTTACATTGCTAACATAACACGAGCCGGTAGTTTTAATAAATAGGAACAATAAAAAGTTAACTAGCACAACTAGAAATTCAAGAATATAACAGAACCGTTTTATCGAATCTTGTTAGACAGCATTCCTTCTATTCTAGAGACGTACTTCATTTTGTAGAAACAGGAACAATACCCGAAATAACATTGTTATGTTGCAAGTTAACAAGTTTAGTACACACAACAAATTAACGAACGTGAAATTGAAGTTGAAGTACAATAGAACTTGTTCTGTGTGAAAGGATTTAACTCAATTATTTTAATAATCGCATTTATTCTAAGGAGATTCTGCATTGCAGATACATAAGCTATGTATATTAGTACTTACTGACAATGTCATCAATTAACGTAAAGAATCGTTACATAAATACTGTCTATAGTTTACGCGAGTAGTACACATTTAAATAAACCCTTTCACCGGTTAAAAACGCTATTTTTTTTTTATTTTTTTTTAAAAATTTTTTTTAACCGTTCGGGCGGGGTGGGTGCACGCCGGGGGCGGGGGGGGCCCAAGGCGCGGGCCCCCACGCCCCCCCCCCCCCCCCCCCCCCCCCCCCCCCTTCCCCCCCCCCAAAATATTTTATAAGTTAACTAATGGTTAAAGTTGAAGTGTTTTATTTAAATGAATCGTTACATGCTTATTTATAGAAATACTAGTTGTGTCAGTGACTTCAACCGCATAGAATAGTTGTTTAAGCTGTTACCCAAGATATCGTCCGTGACCTTGCAAATTGATTTAATCATAATCAGACAGATTTTTAAGATTAACTGTATACTAAATACAATTGCTTACATTTTTGAGAATCACTTTAAGAGGAAACATTCTATTATACATATTGTTTGGGTATCTTGAATCGTTGTCTTAACATACAAGAATGAAAAATTTTCCCTGTTTTTTTCCACATTTACTCCTGTTTCTTGTTGTTTCTTCGCTGCTATTATTTACTGCGCCTTTCTTGATAAATGCTCTAACCAACAATATTTTTTTTCAATTGCCACCTTCCTGAGATTAGCGCGTTAAAAACACAAATCGCGCTTTAAACCGTTAAAGTGTTTTATTAAATAAACTCTTCAGCTTCAATACTAGTATAGATTTTGAAACCTCGCTAGTTTTTATCTTAAAAATTATTCTAAAAATGTTATATACCTAATGTAGGAATATAGAATTTTCAAATAAAAATTTTTCAGTATTAGTCACTCTCAGACTACGTTGCAGTACAGTTCTACATTAATGTCTTAATACTATCTTCATCAAAGTCCATTTCCTGGCAAAGGTTAGTTCTTTGTCTTTACTAGCTTAAAAGAAAATGTTGGATAAGAAAGGTTTCCGATAAAATATGTAAAGGGAATTCTTTTGAGAAAACTAAATCTGATTACATTTCGATGTGACGGGGAGATTAAAAGGACTTAGTTTTAACGTGGATATTACTATTCAATTGAACGAAATCTTCGTTTCATAAAGACCTTTAAGGACCTCGTAAAACTCTTCTGGCTTCCAGAAAGCCTTCAACAACGGGTCTTAGTTCAAAATAAGTGCACTAATATATTTCACGTTTTGAACCGTTAAAGTGTTTTATTTTAATGTGTACTGCATAAGTTACAGATAATCTATATTAATAAAGTTGATGAATTAGTTAGTTTGAACCCTCTAATCTCTGGAATAATTGTTCGAATTTAAAAATTCTTTTTGTGTTGGTTGGACTTTTTATGGAGAAACAGTAGGCTGCGACCAAAAATAACTATTTCACGTGGGTGGATTTACTGAGAACATACTCATTATATTGTATTCCACATACTTTGCTTAACATGTTTTTTTATAACTATAGTTGATAAAGAACTTTGGTTCTCTTCTGGGTAGTCTATGGAATAAAATATGGGACGCAATTCTTAGCCAGGCCCAAACGCGAGACTGCTCACGAACAAACCCGATCTTTTTCATTAGTATTCAAAGCGTTGTTACATTTCATACGATAATTTTCATATAATCGTTACGAAGACGTGCTCGCCATACGTATTAATGAAATGTATTACAAAATAATGTTTTACAAAATATTATGTGAACAATAAAATGTATATGTGAGAAGACCCCCTACCCCTCGGCGAACACATTTCTGTTGTCGCCCCATGCCCCAAAGGTTAATTTTACTTTGATTTGAATTACAGGCAAGAAGATTTAACTGTTTAAAACGCAAAATTCATTATTTTACTTTTTTAAGCATATAAAAATAATTAATTTTATTGACTTAATATTTCATATTTCCTCGAAGTCTCTCGGTCTATAATGGGAAAATCGCGGTCTATTTGCCCCAAACGTTTCCGTCCCATTCTGTAATTTATGTCATTAATTTGGTATGACGGGCGCCCGCTTGGCTTCATAAATACGATACCTTAAATTACTCCAAATTATTAAGATCAAATAATGTATAATTACATATCGATGCCCCCGAGCAGTAATCCAGTAAAAGCACATTACTGGATTTTTTTTTTATTGCAAAATTGGAATCTGTGGGCCATAATTCATGTATGGATTTTTTTTATAGATAAATACCGAAATATGACTATTGAAAGTTTTATTGCACGGAACTTCAGATTGATTTTTATACGACAAAAATAAAATTACAAACTGTAACTTTTTAAATTTTATGACTGATAATTGGTAGGATCATGTTACGTGTTGGTCTTTGCCATTACAAGGTTATTGCAGTAAAATAAGAAGCAGGCGTTTTCAGCAATAGTTAGTAACATTATTCATAAGGATTGAAATACAGTTATAACGAGACAAGTTAAGATAGAAAATAATATAGAATGGCCCTACAACGCAAAAATAATCGTACTCAAACTATGAGATATTTTTTTTTATTGGATGGTGCAGAACTTACGGTTTCTAAGAGACTATGTATTTACTCTTATTGAAAAGGCTCAATCAGATGAAGGTTCAAATGATAAAAGGGAAAAACATACAAATAGACCTCGGAAAATGAGCAGTGATACAGAATCGAGTATCGTAATACATATTAAACTATTCCTAACAGCAACATTTTACAAGAAAATTATCTAGTCAATACCGATTGGTTTGTACAACAAACAATACAAATTATCGAATTAATGTGCGATAGAAGAATCGTTTAATTCGTCGTTAGGCAGCCAATTGAAGTGCCCCACGGTTTTATCTCTCGTAAGTTGATATTACTAATTTCATCTTTCTAAATCAGTAAGGTAAGATAAAATTACAGTTAAATGAAATCTTTACGCAATGTGGTTATTCTATAAAAAAATACCTTTCATTTGATATATTTAACATGAAACAATAATGATTCATTGAAAATACATAGCTAAAAAACACTAAATTTGTTCTCCTGAAAAATTTGACTTTTGCTGGGTTTTATTGCTCGGTGGCGTCGATATATACGCCATTAGCTCTCATTGAAATAAAACACTTAACGGATTGAAACGAAATATGTCAGTGTGTTAATATTAGTTAAAGCGAAGCAACTAAAACGACGTTAAAAACAAATTCGGTAATATATTTCCTTCCTTCCAGAAATGTTTTAAAATTATTGGGAAAATGTTGTACCCCATGGGGATCGAATCCACGACCCGTTGATTATAAACCATACATTGTTACCATTACACAAACGAGACCATCAATCTACTACTTTACAATGAAGTTAGATTTTTTTATTTAAATACATTGTTTATATTTCCCACTTCAGTATCTATATTCTATGTTGGCTACATATCTATATTCGCATGACACGAGCCAGATTGAACTTTGAAGAGTATTCAATTCCTGCCTTCGATAGCCCGTGTTTGATAACGTGCTTGAAGTGGGATCAATATTTTCAATTCTACTAGGATTAAAATTTAAGGATTTTTAGAATAAAGGATTTTTTTTACATATTTTCCGTTTTCCTCATAGAGTGGAGAGAACTTATTTTTGTGTCCGTAAAATTTTATTTATCTTGCCCGACAAAGACAATTTATCGTTTTCCCGGAAATCGAACAAATTACCTCTCATGCTTAACGCTATGCTAGGTAACGCGTGTGACAGTACATATGGGGCTGATTATATATATTCGTTATCCTAATTGTGTTTCATGCACATATTATGTACATTTATATAAAATTAGGAAGCAGTTCTGTAAGGACTTCGCCAGTTTATTAAAATATGGACTGCGAAGAAACAGATGGCGCTAGCATAGCAGACTTTGATATTAGGGACACCCTCCAATTTCAGTCTCCCCGTGACCACGGCTGTTGTAAAGCATCCTAAATATCGTAGTTAAAATAAACTAACAATAACTTATATATTTCGCGTTTTATATCGTTACAAGTTTTTTTAGTTATTTTTTTAATGTGTTCTACTCAAGTTAATATTTGTACAAAATTATTAAATATACCTTTTAGAAAATATGGGCCACAACAGATTTTTAGATTTTGTTCTGAGTTCTGCAGTCACGTCCAAAGTTTCTTTTTCACAAACTTCACTTCTGACAAACAAGAACTTAAAATGTAATTTCTCTGTGTAGTTGTGCCTAAAATTGCTTTTATAATTACTATTTTTTACATCAATTACTAAAATATATACATGTCATTAATAAAAAAGGAAATAATTAAAAACCTTCGATATCTATAAACTGAAAATACAGAAGTACCATTCTAGGTACGTAATTTTCAGTTTTGCAAAAATTATTTAAGGACATCTCAAAAAATAAAGTTTTGGGTGAGCATTCTGCCTTGTTTAGTAGGTAATGACAGTAAATCACGAGGTATGAATCCTGGGAGGGACGAAATATAACTTAGAAAAAGATTATATTTAGAATCTTTGCCATAAGTTTTCGTACGCGCGGAAGTATCACAGTTTGTTCCATATTGTTTTTTTTTGCTATCATTTATTAGTCACCTAAATTATTCCTAGATAAATGCTCTAAGATTAAAGCGTTCAACCAAACTCTTCAACTTTATTATAATATTAGTCTAAATTGTATTAGTATTTTTTATTTATTTATTATTGCTTTATTATTTATAAAACGCATTTAATAATCCTTTAAAAGTAACCAAAAAAATGTTTGAATATTTTTATTTCAAAGGCAATAAATTATTAAGCCACGTCCGAGATAGTATCTGACCTCTCCATAAAAAACCGCTGACGTCGCACTAAAACCGAATGAACCACCAAAACTATGCGACACTCGCGTGAATGCTTTGACTGGAAAATGCTCGGTTTTAAACTTCGCATCGTAATGTTTTTTCGCAAACACAATGTTAGACAATGATTAGATGTGGATATTTTTGTAGACTATCTAGAGCTTACGCACATTTCAATACATAATTTTTAGATACTGTTCATAGTTTACGCGAGTAGTACACATTTAAATAAAACACTTTAACGGTTTAAAACGCGATATATTAGTTAAACTTATTTGAAAATGATTTTTAACTTCGGCCCGACGTTTCGGATGCTTTGCAGCAGCCGTGGTCACGGGGAGACCCCGGAGAGACGGGGACGCCTAATATATCGCGTTTTAAACCGTTAAAGTGTTTTATTTAAATACATATTGTTTTATTTAAATACATATTTTTAACGGTTTAAAACGCAATATCGAATGACTTATTGTTTGTAGTTAAAATAAATTCTAAATAGTTACTATATTTTGCGTTTTACACCGTTTTTTTAACGATATATCCATATAGCAGAAGAACTGAAATACCCCCACCCTATAATGCTACTGATTAAGATGTGCTGTAGGTATATAGTGCATCTTAATCATTTTTTAGTTCATTAATTTTGACTTGAGACATTAAGAAATCCACAGACTAATACCGCCACGCGATTACACTTTAATGCTAATCTTATGAAACTATTAATTACAATGCGTTGTAGAATTATTTTGGCTGTGGAATTTGGTCATTCTTTGGGCCTTCAGTCCAAATTGCCCAGAGGAGTCTTGAATAATTTAGGAAAAATGAAAATTGATTAAAAATCAAACCCGCGACCCGTTAGATGACCATACATTGCCTTTGGATCGACGAGCTACATATTTATTATAATATGTTAAGATATTATATGTTTGTGAACCTTATTGACCCCATTGCAAATTGTCTAATATTTTTAAATTGTTTTATTTAGCTCCCAATAAACAGCATACCAGCAAACGCGAAGACACCGTCAGTCAATTCTGTAAGGACCCGGCTAGTTTCGCCAAATACCAACTTCACCCCGTTTGTTTTATTTGACGTCAGAGACATTATTTATTCTCCTGCCGTGACCACGGCTGCTCAAAGCACCAAAACGGCCAGTCAAAATTTATAATTCCCATAACTGTATCTAATTTTTTTTTTTTTGCGTTTTTAGTACATTTATCTTAAACATTGCAATGTATGTTCAACATAAAACCGTTTAACTTAAAAAGGTTTTTTACCTATTTTTATTAAAGTTTTATTCAACCATATTTGCTCCAACTGTGCATTAAAACATTTTATTTTTCATCGTCTGGTTTTTCTGTCGCTTTTGTCGCATAAAGACAATTTCTTTGTAACAAACATCAAACTTTTATTAGACAGCGTCCTAAAAGGGACTTTTGTTAAATCGTCCTAACGTTTTATGCAAATTACAGACGTCGCGAATATTTGAAATAATCCAGGAGGGCGATTCTTTTACGAGTGATATTATATACCTAAAGCAAAAAAAAAACAGTTTCGACGTATTGATAGACTGGACAGTCCTATCAATACGTCGAAACGATCAATAGTCTGTAGTTTACGAAAGTAGTAAAATTAAAGTAAAATTAATAAAAAGGTTTACAATACGAAATCTATTCATATATTTAATTGCAACCTGACATTTCGGTTGCCTTGCAGAGGCCTTGGTCTCGGTGGGACTCTAGTCACAACTTAATAAATTTCGCGTTTTAAACCTCAAATAGTAATTTTCGAACAAAGTAGCAATGCACATTTAACATAACATATAATACATACGTTTTAATTTCTTAGCTGCCTCACAAAAATCTCGAAAAATTTTTCGTTCGTTCAAGAATTGACCTCCCCCGCTTAAGCCTTCATAGTGGTATAACAAATGACCTTGAGATGACATCTTTCACGAGGATATAAGTAACTTGTCACTTGGTGCCGTAATTTGTCATCACTTTCTCAACATCTTGTTTGGCGGAGTGGCTAATGATATTGTTATAGTCAATTAAAACTACATTAATCACTGGTCAACGTGTCTATGGGCATTCAGAGATAAATGTAGAGGCCCGATTTCATCACAAATCATACAATCTATACTAATATATAAAGCTGAAGAAATTGTTTGTTTGTTTGAAAGCGCTAATCTCGGGAACTGTAGGTGGGAATTGAAGTTCTCTTTGTGTTGGTTAGAATATTTACTGAGAAAGCTTATATAGTTACTGTAAAACATTGTACTGCGACTAATAACGAAGACAGCGGGAAATGTGGAGAAAACGGGGAAAATTGTTAAATTCTAGATTTTCGTGGCTTACGCTGAGTAAACGGTTCTAGATACCCAAAAAATTTGTGTAAAAGAGTGAATTCTCTTTAAATCATCTAAAAATATACTTTTATTATAATAGTAAGTTTACACAATACAATACAAGTTTAACTAAAAATATATCGCTTTAAAATAAGGTTTTCATCTAAAAACATGTCCGCAACACTATTTGTCTATCTTTTAAAATTACCTTGGCCGGGCCGACGGGCCGTGGCCAACGTCGTGGGTAATAGTTGAAATTTATAAAGATGAAGAAGAGGTTTGCAAAACAAATTTGCACGCCGAAAATAACTTTTCTTTGCAGGCCAAGTCGCTGACACAGCTAGTTTTAAATAAATGATAATGGTTAAACAATACGATTAAACTGATCGAGCTTTACAATTGAGTGTTAAGTAACACTTAAACAACTAACAAGCAGGGTTTATACCTTTGTTTACAGGTGCAGGTAATTCGGAAACCATTTTTATTACACCTGCGCTGTTATATCAGACTTAACGTATTGAACATTTTCGTATGTACCAATTATTACTTTAGAATCTCCTCTCTTTTATGATAAAGGAAAACAGACAAGTAGGGGGCTCACTCAATGGGTGGTAAAACAGCAATATAGCTAGCTAGCTTTACTAGCTCCGCTAGCTAGGTGTTTTGGCTTTGACAATTCGGAAATCCACAGACTACAACCGGAACGCGATTTCTATCACCCATTTAATATCCAGTATCCAATAATTGCTAACATTTGATTTTTTTAATAAAACTTAAACGTAACGGAATTTTACCTTTGTGATTAAAATAAATATTACAACTTATAATGAGGGTACTAATTAAAAATAGAAAGCCATAACTTATACATCAACGAACGTGGTTCTATAAGAATAATTCCAATAAAATTCATTTCTGAAAGCTTAACGTTGATGAATAAAGCTCGGGAACCGACAGCTGTGCAAAAAGAAAGTCTTTTCACGGCATCCGTCAACTGAAAATCGATAGGCAATTAGTTCGTTAGGACGCGGTCAGGTTGCGGCTATACGGGGTGTTCGCAAAGTGTTTACACTTAGTTTTGGCGCTTTTTAAAACTTTGTGAAAGGAGTTCGGTTCGACCGAGCTAGATCGTTAGGTATTCACAGAATGTTCACCAACTCTGTTGGTCGTTGAGAAATTTGTCGTTTTTGCGATCGTCGGTTATACAGAGTGTTCACAGATTTTTTGTAGCCCAAACTTTTAGAACTATTTCCATTCGCCATTTAATTAATTATGGCCCTAATCCTACAATGGTTGAAAATTGTAGTAAGTAGTCATTCGGTATAATGTTATGCTATGTAATTACTTTTTATAACAGAGGAAAACTGACAAGCGTGCATTTGAATTGGTGGTGAGATAGCCCAGCAATATAACGTCTAAATACAAATGTGCTGTGGACTTATACCTACTCGTAGCTTTGGATGTATCAATCTGTAAGTACCTTCAATAACAGAATTCTGTATAGTTTAAAATTCGTTATTTAAAGTGTAACTTATATAGTCCTAAAAACTGTGTAACGATGGTTCTAGAAATATTATCATTCGGTAAAAAACGTCTCAGTTGAATGTTGAATTTAAATTGGAAAACATTTTCCTTAGCATTTCCATAAAAATACCGAAGAAAGCATGGTCTATGAAATTAATGACGTCATAACTTCCGGGTCACCTGCTACCCCGCCGTCCGACCGTGCATAATCAGACAATGACGTCAAACACCTTTTTAAACTTGCTTGCTTTTCGTTTATTACGAAATCTGATTATGTAGTCAAACATATCCTAAATGACATTGTATTTTAAGTTATTTTACTATTTCTTTACGTAAGTTTTTTTTATTATCTTTCTTTTTTATTCATTTCTTTGTTAAAAGAGTTCGTTTTAATTCTAAATTATAGTTGTTAAAGTAATTTAAACAATAAAAGCTTTATTTAAATAAGGGCTAGGGTATATAGTTATAAAAATAAGCCTATAATTTAACACCTACCATGTCATCTCTGCATCATTTCTAATTATTTTTTTGTCTTCCTTTCACGTGATGATAAAATTTACTTGTTAATATAATTATGTTTACAAAAGCTTGATATATGTACATAAGTAAACAAGTATATTTATTATGTTACCAAATTGCTAGTTTATCTATGTTATCACACAGTGAAGTAAAATATAAAGGCTATTTGGCTGATATCGGGAAATCTCTTGTTTCAAGAAAAGGAGAACGTGTGGTGTTTGATGGAACACAGAACAAAATTTACAGTTGGATTGTTTCATAACACTTGTAAACCGTATTAGTTAATAAAATTTTATTAACTATTTTCAGAGTTGAAGATCTTTCTATATTCCAAATAAAGTGCAACAAAATACATTTTATTGGCGAGTTCGTTTTCCCTTTAAACGAGCGGTGATTAGTATCGGCCTCGTAGGACTAGTAAAAGTAAAGTTCAAAAAGTAAAGGCCAATAAAATATCAAAGATTTTCACGATAATCAATGCGGGATTTGAGCCGGCATCAATCATATACGTCAATCAATTGAGCTACTGTATCCTATACGTCATCAACTCCCGTTTCGTTTGTTTTTGATTAATTAAACAGATTTAAATAATGTCTATAATTTACGCGAGAAATACAAACGCGATATATTAGTTAAAACTTATTTGAAAATGATTTTTAACTTCGGCTCGACGTTTCAGATGCTTTGCAGCAGCCGTGGTCACAGGGAGATTTTAAATTTATATATCATGCGAAAAAATGTTTTTAAAATCTTCACGATATTAATTATAGTAAAGAAAATAAGGCAACAATTTCATTGAACAAATGAAACTTACGAGAGTTCAGGTCGTGTCCCTACTAGAAATTCTGTGATAGTTTTGATGTAGGTCAACTTCGAGAACGTAGCTGAAACCGATATGGAAGTAAGGAATTTATTGATATCTGAGTGATACATTTGGGACCAACTTGTTTGGTTTCTATTTGAGAGGCAATCCGATATGATTGGTTTACGTGTTCAATGGTAAAATATGCTCTCGCCACCGTTTAAATTCTTTTCACTTGTTTTTTTATGATAGGGGGGGAGACAAACATGGAGTTTATTGATGGAAGGTGAAATAGCCATATAACATCTAAACGCGATGCGCTCTCGACCTATTTTGGCATTGGGTATTCGACAATCCACAGACTGAAACCGAAATACGTTTACACTTGACGGCGTTTTCATTTGTGGACAATGGACGTGACCAGGAGGATTTTCGACATTCCTACTCCCAGTCCTAATAATATTTCCAGACGCAATCCAACGTGTTTCAGAAAAATTAATAATTGATTAGAAATTTGTTTGAACTGGTGGGGACCGAACCCGACAACCGATGATTATTAGCAATAAATTGTAATCAAAGTCAAAATCAAAATGCTTATTCAAAACCGATACAGTGGGTCTACGGTTAAACGCATTGTTAACCATCGTATTTCGTCAACATTTGTTTGCATACCTATAATTAAATCTACTTAATAATATTATAATTATAATGTATTGGACATAGAATTTCGCTTAATTAAAACGCAGTGCACTTATTAAACTTGTTGTTTATCCTTTAAAGTAAAAAAAAGTTAAAACATATATAAGGTAACAAATATAATGCCAACATATCTAAATTTACCTTTTCATCTTCGCAGGTATTTCAGTAGCAAACGGGTCACCGGGTGTGGAAAATAACTGACCTTATACCTTCCATAAGGTGAGATAAATTTAATAAGACGCGATTTCCACTTAACACGTAGGGTATTTAAATATAATACAGTATTACATAGTTAATAAGTTTGTAATGAAGATTAATGAGAGAATGAAGTAGAATTTGTATTTTGTGTTTGTGTGTTGTACTCTTTAAGTAATGTCTGTAGTTTACGCGAGTACTACACACTCAAGTAGAACACAGCCTTCAACAGTTTAAACGCGAGATATATTGGTTAACTAATTTGTATATTTTTAGGCATATGTAAACGTTTTTTGTTCTTATTTATTAACAAAATATATTTATCATCTATCACGAATTCACGATATTATTTATAAAAAATATATAAATCAAAAATGTATTTTTTTGTATTCAACTGCATATTTAACATTTAAAAAATAGGTTAAAAAGAAATAGAAAATTTATTTTCAAAGATAAAACCAAACGAGAAAAACTAGCGAGAAACTTGGCGCCACTGTTTGCATTTCATTTCATTTTAAAATACTTCCTGAATTTAGTAAAGTATAAATTCACAAACACTGTAATGCATCAAAGTTAAATTTATAACATTATTTCTTCGAAAATTTCAGGTCACATCTAGTAGTTTAATTTCAAACTCAAAAACATGCAGATTTAAATCATGGTAAACGATATAAAATTTTAGTTCAATAATTGTACACAATGTGTTTGAGAGGAAACACATGACTACCTGACTTCTGTCAGGTAGTCATGTGATGATGCACCCGACTTTCAGTGCCCCCCTGGGTGGTAAGAAGTGACTATTAACTACTTCAATGTATGCTTTAATACTAAGTAAAATAAAAAGGAAGAAAAGTGACAAATATAAAATGCTCTGCGTACATGAAACTGCGACGTCAAATAGATCAAACTCTGTTTAAAATCCATCTTAAACCAGCAGTCATTCAAATAAGATACCAAATATTGCAATACCCTAATAATACGAATAATATAGATTAGGCTTTAGCATCTATTGATGTCCTGAGTAACCGAATAACCAAATCACCCCGCTCGTGCGATTGTGGGTTGCAAATTAGCGCAAGAATAATGTTTACAAAGTTACCCACGTCCCAAATTAGTCACGCGAAATTGTGTTAAAATCGGCGTAATTCAATTGTCTCGGTAGATTTTATTCGCTCGACACAGCTTGGTTTGCAAAGGAGTTAAAGTTACCCAAAGACACTGCAGTAGATAACTATTTTGAATAAGAAATCCAGTTAATAAACGAGTCTTCTGTGCTGGACAACTTTATTAAAAAGTAATCGATACAGTTTAAATAAAAAAGTAACGGTTTTAAACGCGAAATGTAAAAGTAACTTATTTACAATTTATTTTAACATTGGCTTTGAATTTGTACGTACATCTCTGTGGGTTTCAGTTGCGTACGCTGCGAAAACGGTTCAAGATATCTAAAAAATATGTAAGAAAGAATGATTTCTCTTTAAATAATCTAAAAAAAAGCCCTTGACGCTATATGTCTACCTTTTAAAGTTAACTTGCAAGAACGTCGGTAAGGACGCGATCGACATCGTGTTAGCCACGAGCTTAAGTTTACAAAGATGAACTTATTGGGATGCCCAAAATAATGATTCCCGCGGACGAAGTCGCTGGCACAGCTACATATAAATAATATTGTAATTATACTATGTAAAATTACTAGGCGTGTACTTTGTTATATCGAAAAATTACCTGCCCTTCTAACGGTGACGTATAAAGGATTATAATTTGGCAATAATTAATTAACGAAATACAAGCGCTGTTAACATTGAAATGAAAAGTTAAATGAAAATCGTGGAGATGGAAGTTTCCTCCGAAACCTTCTCACTCGCTTCACGTCAGAACAAAGGGAAGTATTTCGGGAATTATTGTTTCCGCAATTAATTAACTCCTACAGTATGTAAATAAAGCTATTTGGCTGCTTAATTATGTATGTTAATGCCTTCTTAAGTAAACCCCCCGATTGTGAAACTGAAGTTTTAGTATAATCACAGCGATGAATTATAAACAAAGATATCTCTAGAACCAAGCTTATTGTAAGTAATAATAATATTTGTGTCTGTTGTGTGAAATATGTTTTGCGGTTAGTCGTCCAATTAGCCGTCATCAAATTGTGTATTAAAGTCTTGCACTGACATAAGGCCGCAGCGCAACCGCGACTGTTTCACGTAGCCGTTTGATAAACTGTTTGCAGCGAATAATTCGAAATTCGATGTTCGATCGAAATTTTCCAACCGAACATTTCTTGGTTATGATAGCCGAACAGGTCGAAAACCCAAGTAGATTTGTAAAATGACTACTAAATACTAACTGCATATAATTAAAAATCGATGTTATATTACATAAAAATTCATATAAATCGTATATGATAGAATAGATGGCAATGGGCGGCCTTATCGCTAACAAGCGGTCTCTTCCAGGCAACCTAAAATTTACTACACGCGCCATCATGTGCATGTGTTGTTGCTAATAACTTTTAAATGTAGAAAAACCCCTTCTAGTCTTCTCTTATGATTTTATAGTATTCACGTCATCATAACTATACTGCATAAAGAGTACGTTAGAGGCCAAACCACTATTCTATACCTCTCCTCTCCGTATAAGTCCCCCATTCAGCGATTCCCAGTGAAGCGATAGTCTAACAAATTGCTCTTATGAATCACAATAAAAGTGTTTTGGACGCCACGTAACCGCCCGGAAGTTGCTACCAGAAAGTTTTCAAGCTGGAAAGATTCCTTTATACCTGCACAATAGGTGGTTGTTAGAAAAATAACTGGATTCGAAAGCGAATATATATAAATACTAAAAATGTCATCAACAAAATTAAAAAAAAAATCCATACTTATACTTTATTTTCTTGTTACTTTAATTAATAGAAAGTCATGAGAAATAAAGAATTCTCTATGTAACGGTAAATTTCCGAGAAACCTAGGTATATCAAATTCAAAGAAATTAAAATACACTTTTAAACATTTAAACGCGAAATGTATTAATTTATTTACAATTACTTTTAACAACGTTCCGACATTTGGGATGCTTTGTAGCAGCAGTGGTCACGAGGGACTAAATACGGAAAGAGTACTGCTGCAAAGCATAATTTTTAATAAGTAACATATTTCGCGTAATAAACCGTTAAACTGTTTTATTTAAACCTTTTAGAGTTTCCATAGTTGAGATACACCTCCTAAGAAGTTACAATAAATTTTCGCTTCAAGATATCGAACTTTCGTCCTCAAGAAAAAAACGAGCGGCTATTTCAAATCGATGCGGTTTTAAATTAACTTAGTAAAATAGCGTGTCCATTAATTGAAAAACAAATTTCAACTAAATAATGCTCCGCGACTGCTGCAAGCCGCTACAAACGCAACGAAACCACGAAATATGCATTATGTAAATTAAAACTCGACAAAGCTTTTAACTCTCCAGCCCGGCACGACTTGGAAAAGCTGACTTTATGGATTTGTCAACAAAATAACGCTTTCACCTGAAATTAATTAAATTTGAGCGCTGCTTTAACCTGTGCATTTAAAACTATAACCGGAACCAAAATAGGACATCGCATCGTGGTAGGTTTATATGGCTGGCGTGTTTCACCTTCCATCAGTGAACGCCATAAGTATCTGTCTTGTCTATTTTTAAGTCAGGAATTCATAGATGGTTTCGTATTCGCACTTGTAATTTGCATACAAACACCCATATAGTATATGAATTAATAACTTTTTTTAAATAAAACACTTTAACTGTTTAAAACGCGATATATATTAGTTAAACGTATTTGAAAATTATTTTTAACTTCGAACCCGACGTTTCGGATGCTTTGCAGAAGTGAAGACAGCGGTAGTCAGTTCTGCAAGGACCCGGCCAGTTTCGCTGAATACCAACTTCGACGGAACAGATGGCGCTAGCGTAGCAATTTTTACTTTGACTTCAGAGAAATCCTCCATCTGAAGGTGTAAATAATTTTATAATAAGCTTATTTAAATATACTACTCGCGTAAACTATATTACAAACTATAGACAGGTTAGTAAGCATGATATACCAGGAGCCTTTAAATAATTTAAAAAATACTTTCTTTAATCGTATGAACAGTGTAATAAAATCTAGTTTATCACTAGTGGAATTCATGCCGCAAAAATTTTGCTCCACTTATCTATTTTATAGATTGTCAGTAGTTTAGGCAAGTAGTACACTTACAAATAATCCTTTTAACGGTTTGAAATGCGTAATAAGGGGCAGCCCAATGTCGGGTCATAGTTGAAACAAACCTTATATATTTTGCGTTTTGAACCGTTCAAAATGATTTATTTAAGAGTTTACAAGGCTACTTTCAGGCCAATAATTTATTTCGGGAATAAAACCTAGAGTCCTCGCGATTTATGCATTATTATAATAATTACGTAAGTAATAACACACGCCTTTGCAATTAACAATGTGAAATAATGCTCTCAAAGAGAGCATGAGTACAAGGCCCCGTCCAGGAAAAGTCATTAGGTTCCGGAATTTATTAATTATAAATCAGATTCCTCAGTTGAAAAGGCCTTTGTGTGACAGTCTCCTTGGCTTTAACAGGAATTGTTAATTGTATAAAACCAATGGAAGTGTCTTTGCGTGTCTCTACTTTATTGTATATTTTAAGAATTTGTAACGTAAATTAAAAAACAATTTATATTGAAAAATGATACGATACGGTCGGGACTTGAATCGGCAACCGCAGCGTTTCTTGCTGTTGCTTAAGCCAATTGAGCTACCGATTGATACATGCATTTCTCGCGCAATGAAATTCAACCTTAAAACTAAGAATTAAGCTTCAATGTCTTATGTTTTAAGTACGTAGATTTTTAATTTATATAATACCATCATGTGCAATGACGTGTGAAAATCTATAAAAAAAATTTTATTATTTATTTAAGTACTAAGGCTTTTTACATATAAAAGTTTTAAAAAAATGTTTAGTTCTTTCATTGACTCTGTAGCTAGATAAAACGTGTGGCCTAGCATTGCGTTAAGCGCAAGAAATGTTGGATTTGTATCCCGGGAAAACAATACTTTGTTCCGGTCGGTCAAGGCATAGAAATGTGATTAGTATATAAAACCGAACAGTGACACTGACACAAAAATGTCTTTGCCCCGTGAGGGGATAACGGGATTCATTTTCCATGTTCAAGTGTAAATTGTTCTTAAGTGAGATACATTTTAAATATTCTTACACAATTAATTCTCTCCATCTATTTTAATCATATTGGGAGTTTGCAGACAAATTCCAATTAGCCGGTTTTAGATTTGACCTACAACCCCCCGGTTGTAGGTCAAATCTAAAACCGGATAATTGGCCCAAAAATCGATGTTGGGTCACTACTTATAGAAATGGTAACTGTTTCATAAAAGAGGATTATATCGATACATGAGACTATAAGCAAATATCGCATGGCAATAATTGTCACATCAAGGCGTAGGGTGGCAATGTCTTTCGTAATCTTCCGTCCTACTTTTGTACTATATTATTATGTAAGTATGAAATAACTGATTATTAGTGCAGAGACGAAAGTCACTTTGAAATATTTTATTTTATTTTTTTGCTAAATGTTAAATGAAAAATTCGATGTTTTTTTTATTATTTATACCTAGCGTAAATTTTTGTATTAAGTAAAAAGATTTATATTACATTAGGTATGTTTTTATACGTCCGAAAAGATTTAGTTACATTAGGTATGTTTTTGTGACAGAAAAGGACACACAAGCATTAAGATTACTGGATGAAAGGTAAAAAACCCCAACAATATAACATCTAATTAAGATACTGTGTCAGGTCGACAGCGCTGTCTGATTAACTAATTTTGGCTCTTGGACATTAGAAAAAGTGAGCTAACTATAATCTATAAATATGTGATGTACATGTTCCAAAAGTTTATTTGTACGATAAATAAATAAAATGAAAAATAATTATAAAATTGAGAAGCCTTTTGAAAGAGATCCTACGACCCATTATTGCTAAACGTTTCTATCATTAGACAAATTAGTCCGTTCAATTTAGACTTAAGCTCAATTTGTGACACAAATACAGCACCACATTTTAATGACATCTAATCAATATGAAGTGGACATCGGTCATACACCATGGCCACCCTACCCCACTCCAGTAAATGGGCCAGAGAGCAGCTAATGGCATTGAGGCGTCGGCACACAATCGCCGATAAACAACTCGATTGGATTTCCTACACGCGTCGACTATTACAGGCATACTAGTATTTCCTATTGACGCATTAACTAATGAACGCGGGTCCATAGTTCCAAACCAGAGTTAAGTAAAACACTTTAAATATTTACCTTTGCAAAGAATCTTCTAAACCAATCTTAAACTAATTTTTAACGTTTGAAAACATTAATATTTTTCACATGTTATTGCACATGAAGGCACTATATAATTTAAAAATCGAAATTTACATTGCGCGAGAGGTGCATGTATCAATAAGTTGAAAGAATTCGACGATGAGGTGTAGGACTCGGTAGCTCAATTGGTAGAGCAACAGCACGGAAAGCTGACGATGCCGGTTCAAGTCCTGCCCGAGTCGAAAATTTTTTCAATTTATTTTCGATTTTTAAATTACTAATTTTTAAACTAATTTTAAAGCGCACGCATAGGGAACACTCAAAGATGAATAATATTCTCCATTTTTGCCATAATGGCAAGTTGTGTTTAATAAAATAAGTAATAATAAAGTTTGCCTCTTAAAACCCGAAATTAGTTAAATTATTTTTTCTTCACTTTAACGTCAACGTTTCGGATACTTTGCAGCAACCGTGGTCGTTAGTCTTAAAAAACTAAAACTTGGAAATATTATAATGAAAATACTTCGCGTTTTAAACCGATAAATGTATTTAAATGTATCGTAAATTACAGTCAACACTACCTAACCTAACCAAAATTTTGAATTAAAAATTATCACAACCGTTTATAAATAGCGCGGTATTCAATTTATTTATATTTATAAATACTGCTCACATAAAACTACTAAACAATAGTTCATAATAACTAGTAGAGAATCTCGTTTGTCTCAATCAAAACAGACACACTGTTTGGGCAGGATCATTTGTCAAATCTAGCTATAGATTAATCTGTAGTCTGATTCACTGAATGTTACAGTTTATGTAACACGACCCGATAACAGGAAACGACAAGAAATTGTACGTGGATAGAAAAAATAAGCCGAAAATGTACTTAATTAACAAAGCTTGAAAATAATGATACTGGCAGGACTCGAATCTCCGACCTATAACGTACAAATATTATACGTCCAAGTATAGTAACATTCAAATTTTTTTTACAAAATTCACAATTCGCCGGATAGGAATCATTAATGGAATTTGTTCTTTATTTAGTAGTTTAATTTATTCCTTAATTATATTTCAGAGCGTGAATTGTTTGTAGTCCAAACATGTTAAGAAAAATGTATATATAAGGGTTAGCCGGGGTCCCCCGTGACCACAGCCACTGCAAAGCATCAAAAACGTCGGACCGTAGATGAATTAAATTAAAAAAAACGTACACGAATATATTTCGCATTTAAAACCGTTCAAAGTGTTTTATTTTCAATTCAGTTTATAACCACATTTACATCGAAAGCCGACTCTTAGACTCTTCGGTACGGCAACTTTTTAACTGCGTTTGTACATTTGGACTTCCGTGCACTGTCGTACAATTTCGGAAGCCGAGCACCGTGAAATTAGATCTTGGGTACTCGGTACATCTAAATACTCCTAAATTCAGAGTTCAGTGAAAAATTAAGTCCTGTTCGTAATTTCCATTTCCCGAAAGTAAGATTGAGACACAAATTTTAACTGATCAGTTTTATTTATGGAAAAGGAGTCGATTCAACGTCGGGATTCAAAGCTATTTATTCAAACAACTATTTCAACCAATATCATGTATAATAATAGTTTTAAAAAATACACGGTAGCTGTGGATGCTGTGGATGCCGGTTCAATTCCTGTTTGTGTCAAACTTTCTATGTAAAAATCGAATTTTACGACGTGGGCATGACTTGAACTGACAGCCACGGCGTTCCGTGCTATTGCTCTAACCAATTGAGCTACCGTGTATTTTTTTTATTAATAATCTCATGTGCAAAATATTTAAGATTTCAAAAGAAATACGGCTTTAAATTTAATTGTTAAAAAAACAATCGCTATTCTTATATTGTTATACTAACATAAAAAAAAACTACATAAATGCCACATGTTTACGGAAACAGTCCACCCAAGATATACCTCAATCGAAACACTCCATACAACGTATAGCGCATTCTCGTATTTCCGTAACCAAGCCGTGGAACTGAAAATTCAATTTTCACACTAACACACATTTCAGTGTAGACATTTTCCAGGAATTTTACAGAGATGTAGCCAAATAGTCCTCGCTAAAGTAACGCTCTCGCAACAAAGAAGCGCTAAGCACTATTTAGGTGTAAAACTTAGTATACGCGAAGCTTAATTATGAATTATGAAGAGCGCTACAGTTTAATTTAATTCTATATTTATGCAAGAAAAGCAGTCTGTATTCGTTATTTATTAAGATGCTGTCTCTAAGTACTTTTTGGTGTCTTAATAAGTCATACATTATAGATTCATTTATTCTAAAAATAATAATAATAATAGAAAATAAACACACCTTCTAGGTGTGTTTATTTTCTATTTCACATGTTTTCTGTATTTTCGTTTTTATTATTGCTTCCACATATATAAGGAAATTTAAATTTCACGCTAATGACATAATATGCCTGACGTGACGTCAATGGAAAAAAGATGGTGGTTTAACGCGTACAACCTACAATTTATGATTTGAAGAATGCTATCAGGCTGATTTAAAACATTAATTTATAATAAAGGAGTTTAGAAGGTGCGAACTTTGTGCGATAACGCTGCTTTTCGCTAGTTCATATTTGTTATTAAAAATAAAAACTTAGCAAACTATTTGTTCTTGTTTTCTTTTCAACTAAGTGTAATATAACTATAGTTTTAACTTTTCGTTAGATTCACAACATCACTTATGAGGGGAATTGAAGTATTCAATAATTGTAGTAATTGTATTTTTAAATAAGATTAAGTGATAAGTTGACATTTTAGTGCAAGTCATCTCGCCTATATCTCCTAACGTCATTGCTTTGTGAGATGTCAAAGTTTAAAATACTTAAAGTAACAGTGTCGCACCGGGGGTGCGATATAAGAAATTGCACAGACTACCGAATCACTGGATATTGATCTTAATATGTAAGTGCTAAATTGAAATAATTTTGCGCGAAAGGTACATACAGTAAGTTCGAGTCCCGTAAATGTAATTTTCCTGCTTATTGTGTTCTAGTCACTGCGTTGTCTTAGTAATAAAGAGAAATTTAATAACTGAAAATAACTATTTTAAAAACTGTGTATAAAACGGAAAAATAAGAAAGCTCAATATGAATAACTCTATTACTGAAATAACGAAACAAGCTACGTCGTGCCCATCCTGAAACAGTCGATGCTGGTACATCAAGCTTTCATTTGAGATTTGAGTCAGAAAAGCGCTCAACTTCACTCGTCTATTTTTATACGCAATTCTTGTAAATGGACTCTTTAGACACTAGAGAGTCTATTTACTCAATTGCTGAGATTTAGAGCAGCTCTTGGAATTCTAGAAACTAGTACTCTACCACCGGATTTGTACTGGAAACTTGTAACGGTTATAATATTCGCATCGACGAAATGGCTGTTAAAATAAAACACTTTTGACGCTTTAAAAACACGAAATGTAATAGTTAAACTTATTTAAACATCGAATCTTAGTTTAAGATTTCACGTTTAACCCTTAAGAGTGTTATAATAAAACACTTGAACGGGTTAAAACATGATTTAAATCGTTAAAGCATTAATTTAAGCCGTGCAAAGCTGCAGAGCATACGAAGTTTAACTAAAATATATCGCGTTTTAAACCGTTAAAGTGTTTTATTTAAACGTGTGTACTACTCGCGCCACCAATAAAACAGTAGGTAAATGTTTTCAATTAATAAATTAAGATTCTGCAAGAAAACCGGAAGGTTTGAAGGGGACACCCGAAGAGTTGGATGACCCAAATCTCTGTATGGACGAAATGGGGAAATGGGTGAAATGGTCAGCGGACAACGTGGACTGATCACCCGTCCTGCCAAGGTTGTCCCCGATAGAAAATAATAATAATAATAAATGTTTTATTTAAATGTGTACTACTCGCGTAAACTATAGACAGTATTTAATAAATGTTTTAATCACGTAGGCACTATGTCATAAAGACCACTAAGTGACGTTGTAGCTACCTTAGATAGACGACTTCTTCAATCTTCATTATGGCGATGAAACCGCATTCTATACGAACACAATAAATTGCGAAGCTTTTGTTTTATACGCTAAACCATCGGCTTTCCTTCTGCTTTGTGGTATATTGTTGGTCTCTCCTATTTGTAAACAATAAAATGTCTATGTTGCTTTTTTATAACTGAGAACTGACAACGGGTTTAATATCTCGTATTATAATATAAATTACTTAGAACAAGACAGTCTGACGATCAAAGAATGATATTCTATGGATGGATGTATGTAAAATAATTTATTGTTTCCCCGGGATTCAAACCGTGATGATTGATAAATGTTATATAAAAATAGTACTTATAATATTTCAGTACAGAGAACATTAAAGACACATAAACAAAAGTACTATGTTATGATACAAATATGGTATAATTAATTGGGCTAGTAGGACAAATGAAACGACGTACATTAGAGTGATAGCCTCTTGATTAAAACTTTCAATTAAAACTTTACTTTCGTGGTTTCACCCTAATTATCTTGTTTCAGAGTGTTGACGTTATTAATCTGCCTGAAGTTTTAGGGGCGAACACGTCGAATGTTATAGAGCTTTCGTGTTCGTAGTCATTCTATCATTTTTGTAACACAAGTATATATCGTAGTCTTTTATTCACTTGTCTTACTTCATTATGAAATAGGGATAGACAAGGATGTTGTTCACTTGAAAGAAGGTGAAATAACCACCCATTTAACATTTAAACAAAATGTGCTATTAACCTTTGGCTTTAGATATTAAAAAATTAGTAGACTGAAGCCGAAACGCGATTAAACTTCACAGCTTTTTCATCTATGGACGGTGCGTGTCTCGGGTAGGAATTTCTTTCTTACCACCCGTTTAACATCCAGATTTCCAGATGAATGTCTTAGAAAATTTACACATTAGAAACAGGAAACCGGCGAAAATGGAACCCACGATCCATTAATTGTTATAAATGGTTTGCGAACATTACCAACGAGCCCGCCATATGATATTTAATACTCAAAAATGCTCAGTGTTACACTTGTTTTAAGCGCAATAACACCGGTTAATCTTATCTTTGTTTCTTCGGGCTGTTCGGCCGACGTAAGCGAGATGGGGTTCTCGACGTTTCGCCATCACGACCGAACGGCATCATCAAGAGATGTTAGCTCCTCGATTGCTCGAAGAATTATGTTCACGCTCACATCGGCCTAACAACCCGAAAAACAAGGATATGCTGAACGATGGCCTTACACAATTTATTATTATAAACTGGTTAAATTTACATTACATTTATTCATATAAAAATACTAGTAAGATTAAATAAAAATACTTACTATGATTGCGTAAGTATTAAGCATACATACAATAAAGTATTTTTGAAGTCTGCAAAGCCATTGACCGAAAAACCTTGTAGTATGTAGCCACAAAAGCGTCTCCAGCGAAGACGAAATCAGAAAAATACAACCCTTGTACACTTAGGTTGAAAGTTCGTATCCAATCAGGCCGATAACACATTACTTATAAGGGTTTTTGTGTAGCTAATGGCTATGCCAAGTGAGCCCTGACCTCGGACGAAACTATCGGAAGTCGGTATTTATACGGGAAGCTTAGCAGAATTGTGAGGCTTACTTACGTATACTAGGTACGAATAGCTTCATGTTTGAGAAGTTTGAGAACAATGTATACCAATATTGTAAAGCTGAAGAGTTTGTCTGTTTGAACGTGCTAATCTCAGAAACTACTGGTTAGAATTGAAAAATTATTTTTGCGTTGATTGAACCATTTATCAAAAAAAGCTTTAACACAACCTAATGTTTTAATTAGGTTGTGTTCAATAGAAGCGAAGAAACACGGGAAAATGTGGAAAAATCTAGGAAAATTGTTAATTTCTGAAGGTTTCCGTTGAGTGCGATACGAAAACGCGTTAACCCAAAAAAATACACATTAAAGAATTATTATTCTTCATATAATCTAAAAAAAAATACGCTAAACCTTATGAGATTAACTCGACAGAACCGCTTTTATGGTAATAAAAATTGGTCGAAATAAATACTTTATTACCAATTTGTTGTAACAACATTTAAATCTTGCAAACAACAAAACAGCGTTTGCCACATCAGCTAGTGAATAACATCTCTTGATTACAGCCCTTAAGACAGTCTACGTGTAATGAATCTCAGTTTGAACTCAAACGAAATGCATTTTCATACATTTATTATTCTCACCACGTCCGCTAGTTCATCTATTACTGTAAAATATGAAAGAATTTGCGATCAAATGAACCGGCTGGCAAGTTACCAACTTCGATACGACCTTTGTAACAAGAGTGCTTCGGCATTCCCTTTGCAGTTATACGATTCGAATGAACTTCTGAAACGGCCAGACATCATTTCCTTGCTGTCACTACGGGTCTTTTGCAGCCGTTGTGTGGTGTGCCGTTTGTAGGATTATAATACACTTATACACATTGGTATCGATGTGTTATTAATGTAATATAAGTAAATGACCAAGCATATTATATAACACTAGTTATACCCCACAAGCCAAAAGAGGATTTTAAAACATTTACACTCCATTTAAATAAAACAATTTGACGGTTCAAAACGCGATATATAAGTTAAACTTATATAACCTTAAATAAGTTTGCAGCAACCGTGGTGGCGGGCGTGACGGCGTGACACGGGGAGACACGGGGTCTTCCCGTGACCAAGGCTGCTGCAAAGCATCCGAAACGTCGGGCCGAAGTCATAAAAATCATTTTCAAATAAGGTTAACTAATATATCGCGTTTTAAAACAGTTAAAGTGTTTTATTTAAATGTATACTATAGACAGTATTTACTTACAGTCCATATTTTTGTTTATTTAAATATTAATATTTGTCTTTTACTATCTCTGCTAATATTATAAAGCTGAAGAGTTTGTTTGCTCGAACGCTTTGTTTTTGTGGTGGACAGATCATTTTTTTTTGGAAGGTTACGTACATGATCATTAGTCTCCCTTTGCGTGTGCTGCAAACTGTTCAAAGAATCAAAAAGATATATATTAGGATTCTAGGTTCCTCTTTAAATGACCTAAAAACGTCCGTGACAGTAAATATCTAAGATCAACTCGCAAGGATGGCCGGAAGTGGACCACGCCGTGGGTAACAGCTATAGTTTTTAAGTAAGGACGTTGTTTGCAAAGATAAAAAAGATAATGCCCAAAATACCTATTCCACGTGGACGAAGCCGCGGGCACAGCCAGTGTAAAATAATTCCCACACACAATGTAAAACGTATGTTCGAATATTTGAAACACACAATTCTCTGTAGTTGAATAAAACATTTCACTTTGTGAACGAACGTTGCCGACTAGAACTAAATTAATGAAAACTGTCAAAAACAATAAAACACCGCGTAACATTAGTTAGGGAAATTTTTAGGTTATTTTTTTCACGTGCTGCGGAATTTATGACAGCTCATACATTTATAGATTGCGTTGAAACCGAACATTTATTGTTGTATTGCAATTTTGATCAAATAGTTTTAACACTGTTTTTCAAATCACATTACGATTATATAGCATATTCGTTACAAGCTCGACACGACTGTTTAATCGGACAGTTACATACACGGGTAACGATGGCCTTGTTGCCTTACTATTTGTATTATTATTCAATATAAATTGATAGAATAGTTAAGGATCTCCTTTTAATATTATCAAAATATACATGAGGTAAGTCATAAAATTGCAGGTAAACTACTCTGCCTCCAGCAGTCTCAATTCATAGACGAATTAAAAATGTATTAGGATTTTAAAAAATCGATGACGTGGAACCTGAACCAGCATCCACAGCGATCCGTGCTGCTAGGCAATTGAGCTACCGTGTCTAAAAGTGAGCTGACATAGATGTCATCTTATCGTAATCTTGTTACAATTTTACTTTTCTTTAAGAGATCGTAGAAAAAAATAAACTTTATCGCCGCGGCAAGAGCGGAGTGTAATTCCTTTTTGATGATCGCCATTCAATATGAAATCGTTTTTTCTCAGAACAAAGGAATCGTTTGAAAATGGAATAAAACATTTACGCCGATAATTCCAACAGACTCGTGTTGAAGTAAATAGGCACAGTAGCAAATCTAACTTCTTTATTTTAAAATCAAAATTATATAACACAGTCGCAGCGTCGAAAAATCAGATAGGGGATGACAGGCAAGCCTGGCCTCCACTTGATAGTAGATGAAGTTCGACCTATTTTGGCTTTCGATATTCGGAAAACAATTGACTGAAACCGAAACGCGATTAAACTTTATGGCTTTGTCATCTTTGGATGGTGGTTCGTGACCCGGATAGAATTTTAATATTTTCTCCTACCACCCAATTAATATCCAGATTCAGAAAAATTATAAATTGCGGAGAAACATTTTGGACCAAGCGGGCATCGAACTTACAACTTGTTCGATATTAGCCATACATTGCTACTATTACGCCAACGAGCCCGTGAAAAACCCACCCATTTTACTAAGAGGAGAGTGTTTAAATGTGTCATGTTACGAAACAGTAAAAAAAATGTAAACTTGAAGTTCCAATTTCGATCTTAGTTAAGGATTTCTGAATGAAGTGCATTTCCTTAAAAACAATTTGAAAGATTGTTATGTGATAACTAAGTACTATTTTAAATAAAACACTTTTACGGTTTAAAACGCGATATATTAGTTAAAAATCATTTTCAAATAAGTTTAACTAATATATCGCGTACTACTCGGGAAAACTATAGACAGTATTTAACTAAGTACTATGTTTAAATATAAATACAAATGTTTGTATCCTCTCCACAAAGTAAAGATGGCCGCTCACGTTTATCATGGATGTGAAATTCAGCTGTTTCCTTTTAGCTTCAGTAACTTGATTGAATGTACATACGAAATAGAGTAAGCCCACACAAGCTAAACCGAAATATCTCAAAACCTTATGCCACTTCCAATTATCTTAATTATATTTCGTGGATTACAACTAAAATCTACTCTAAAAGTAAGTAGTAAGTACGTTTTATGGTTACTATAAGTTAGAAGTTAGGCAGAACAAAAAAACAACATAATAAAAGTGTTTTATGTACTGTCTATATATAAAAATATCTTCAATTTTTTTTAATTGTAATGTGGCGCTAGCGTAGTAGATTTGTCTTTGAAATAAGTTATGCCCGCCATTTTATTATCTATGGAACGATGGAAAAGCTTATCGAAGCCTTCATAATCTTGATATTAATGAATACAACCTGATCTTGATATGATGAATACCTTTTAATGTAACTAGAAGTTACAATAAAATAATAAACAAATAAAATATCACGATTATATGCATGAGTATTATGGTGGCGCTAGCGTAGTAAATATACTTTTGGCATAAGGGGCGCTCTCCATCTTGTATTTCGTCATCAGGTCTATGGAAAAGCTTTACATCGTTGCGTTTAAAAAAAAAACACTAATTTATTTTGCATCAAATAAAGTACTAATTTAAAGAACAACTAATTAGAAATAAAAACAATATTTTTGTAGTGAATAGACCATTTATTGAGTGACTAGAAGGAGCGAACAGACATTGAAAAATGTAGATAAAACGGGGAAAACTGTTTACCTTACAGTGTTCCGTTGCATTCCCTGCGAAAACGGTCCAATAATTCAAAAAATATGTCTGATAGAATGATACCTCTTTGATTGACCAAAAAAATGTCCCGCATTACGTGTCTATCATTTTTAACGGTTTAAAACGCGATATATTAGTTAAACTTACTTGAAAATAATTTTTAACTTCGGCCCGACGTTTTAGATGCTTTGCAGCAGCCGTGGTTACGGGGAGATACATCGGGAGGAACCTCCTCAGCTTTATATATTTATAAAGCTGAGGAGGTTGTTTGGAAAAATAAATTTTGATGTCAAAAATAACTATCCTCGTCGACGAAGTCGCGGGCACAGCTAGTGTAAAAGTTTTTTTTTTGTAATACAATTTCGTATAATATATATATATATGTTAAATATTAGTTCCACCCACAATCTGATGAGTGAATACCGTCCTAAATGGTGACACTTACCAAAGGACATATAGAAAGCTGGTAAATGTCATAGTGGGCGACACAAAGGCGCTCGTTTGCTCTTCCCTTGTAAAATAAAAGAGCCATTGTAACAAAACTCCTCCAATCCTCGTAATCAAACGACGTTTGGTCTTTGTTGACGCGGTATTAAGAGTTGCGAGGAAACCTTCGTCTTTTTCAATTCGCCCAATCACGATAATGTTCCTATTTGTGTCTGAACATGTACATTCAAGTCAATTAACGAGTTATTAATAAAACTTCAATAATGAAGGCCACATCTTTTAAAACAAAATCAGCGCGATTTTCTTTCCATTGTTAAAGAGTATTCTTTCATCAACCAATACTTTCAGTTGTAACCTCGCGCAGATAAGTAGTAAAACAACTTAAATTGTTTAAAACGCGAAATATATTAGTTAATTTATTTTTAAGTTATGTCTCGCCTGTACAAGATGCTTTACTGCAATCATGGACACTGAGTTAACTAATATTTTTCGCCTTTTTAATTTGTATCACTCCCGTTAACTATGGACAATACTTAGCTCTTAAAATACAAATTAATTATCTATACATATATTATTTTTATTCATTCGCCTAATGTTATTATTGGAGCCATTGTCTATATGTACAAATGTACGAGATTGAGACAAAATCAATATTGAATAAATATACATGAACGACATTCCACGAGGGCTTGCCAAGTTCTATTAGATTTGATCCACCAAAAAAGCTTTATGGAAGCAAATCTAATAGATAAAAAGGTGGTAACGTTTTTGCTATCCATTTTAACGCCCGGCATCAAATCGAATAACTGCAGTTAGTGGTTAAAACTAAAGCAATGGTATATAAAAGCATAGGCTTTTAAAAATGTTACAGTCTGAAATTCCATTGCTCTACACGCTTTGTATTTTGTTGTACATATAATTTACAAAAAGCATAAAACGAAACTAACAGAAAAATAGAACAAACGTAAAACAAGAAATATTTTGTATAACTTTCGGATATATCGCGTAAGATTATATGCCTAATTGTGTTAAATAAATGTTTTTTTCTTCAAATTATTATTTACGGTAAGCTTTTGCTTAACGTATTTAAGCAATATGAATGAAATTAACCCTTGTCTAATGAAACTTAGACACCGCCGCAGACACATAAAATTTAGCCCCATTTTAGGACGTAGGTCATCTTTGAGACAAAAGATAATAAATTGCAATGCAATATTGATAACTTAAGTTCAAGAAATTGTAACTAAATAAATAGTTATATTGAACAGTAATGATCTATCAAAAATCGAATGTTGAAATTAAAACATCCGTTCATCTTTTATTGGGCTGTTTGACAGGTCATACGTTGGTGCTCTCTCCGACCGAAACGCTCTACATAAGTTTCGAACAATTAACATCTCGTTTCCCCTCGTGGATTATGGGACGAAGATATTTTTGTGTCTATTGTTTCCCCGGTATTCGAAACGAGGACCTCTCGCGCTTAACGCATTGCTAGCCTACACAACTAGACATTTCGCTGCAGAGGCGCTCTAACGTAAATAAATAATAGTACTAATGATAAATTATGTCTGGAGATAACTCGAATGTAATTTATATAAAAATACATATTATCATAATCAATGTTTAAAAATCAAAGGATTCTAAGAAACAAAAGAAAACTCTTGCTAAATAATTTTACCAGTGTTCCTAAATACTGTTGAATTTGTGAAAAAGGATTAAATTCAAGAAAATTTCCATATTGAATTAATAAATCCATAACCAAATAGGTCGACAGTGCATCTTGTTGCAATGTTATGTAGCTGGTGTATTTCACCCACCATGTAAACAACATGATAGTCTTTTCACTTCTATCATAAAAATATTTACTTTCTGTATAAATAAACTGTATTATTAATAAATTGGCCATGCGAAGGTGATTTAATTTTAATCAAAAACTACTGAACTGAAGTTTCATTCAATAGCAAATAAGCGTAATATTGAACAGTTGGAAAACTTCATAAAATGGCGGGAATTCAATCAAAGCTTCATAATTACTCTTCCTTTGAAATTTTTCATGTCAAATTAACTTGAAAGATAAAAGTTAATAGCAGGTTTTGTATCAGTGAAATGACAAAATTTTAAACTAAAATATTATTATTACATGAAAATTGATATTCGGGTAATGTTCTCCTAATCTTATGGTTCAGTTTTTACACAGCAGATAATTTTCATACTTATCTTACTCTGCACAATATACAGAGTAAATACTATCTGTAGTTTACGTGAGTAGTACACATTTAAATAAAACACTTTAACGGTTTAAAACCATCGATCACTTTAAAACCGTAACCGCAAACCACGGCTGCTGCAAAGCATCCAAAACGTCGGTCCGTAATTGAAAAATGATATTTAAATAAAGTTTAACTAATATATATCGCGTTTTAAACCGTTTTATTTAAGTATACCAAGTAATAAGCGATAAAGTCATTTAATTTTACCACACTTTGAATGTTTTTATTTAAAGTAGATAACAAAGAAAACGACAATACGCCCAGTTATAAATTATTGTCATTCATTCAAATGTCTGCAGTTATAATCAGATGTTTTTGCTAATGAAATAAACCTAAACAAATGTGACAATTTTATTCAAACTTTGCGAATATGATCAGAATTCTTCAGAGAAGATCTTTTATAACCTATTTAAAATCTGTGTCGTTCGAAAATTGCGCATTATTCTGTGGTATTGGTATAGTCTGTGGTTTTTATTATAGATTATAGCATAATACCTTTTGTCTCTGCTAAATTTCCAATATAACCAAAACAAATTCTTTTATTATCTTTATATATATAGCGAGTAGATGATATCTGTCTTTGACAATATAACCTTAAAATAATAAAATTTAAAATTTCAACTAGTTATGGTCGAATTTCCACCACAACGCGACTAGTTAAGAGTTGCATAACACAATGCAGCTTTATCAAGTCCTACATCAATTTCAAAAGTACAGTGACGTAATCCATAGTGATGTTTAATTAAACTTGCCCCTCACTCAACCGTAGAAGATAAACTACCACTTAGCGCTTCCATTGTCTAAAACAACGTTAAGTGTTAACAATCAACTTGAGAAATGAAGCGAAATGAACATCTAGAATTGTTGAAATGTAAGTAAAAAACAAAGGAATGAAAATGTGATAATTAATTCATAGACGTCGTGATAAATACGAAAATAGGTTAACCGATAGAGCGTGGTTTTGTCAGCTGATCTTACATATACATAAGATTAGATAGCTATACAAATATATCCGTAACTTAACAAAACAGAAGATTGTTATCTCAATCGCTCTCACCTGATCTCAAGTCGTAAGGCATGTTAGCCTCTCTTCCAATTCGGTCACAGTCGTATCCCTTACTTCATACTTCATCCAAACACAAAACACTCGATAGCACAGGCTAGCTGTCAGAACTCAGAGGTTATTTAGCGTGACGCACGCATTCTTGATACGTCAGAAAACGGTGTCCCGAGGGTTGACACAGCATCCGCGGCGGCGGCGGGGTCACTTCTGCCGTTGGGCGGCGGCGCGCGCCGACAGCGCACCCCGTTGCCATGACGACCGTCCGGGCGATCCACCTAGTGCTCTATCGCATTCAAAAACAAAAATAGCAAATTAATTGCGTAATATTGTGCTTTGTATTTTTTTATTATAAGCTTGTGCGCTGTCGACCTATTGTAGCTTTGGATATTTGAAAATCCACAGCTGACGGCTTTCTCTGTGGATGGTGGCTTGTGATCTGGACGGAATTTCGAAATTCCTAATCTATTCTTAGATATCCTTCCTATCCCTACCACCTATTTAATTTCAGATTGCCAGACGAAGTTTAACATCTTTAAAAAAAAAATAAGATAATATGCATAATTTTAGTAAAATTTATTAGTAATACATTATACCAATTACTAAAATGTATTAGTAAAAGAGCCGTCTAGCTTTAATTTAAATAAAATACGTTTAACGGTTTTAAACGTTAAATATATTAATTACTATTTCTGCATTTAATTTTACTACGGCCCGACGTTTAGAATGTTAGGCAGCAGCCGTGGCCATGGCGATATATTTACGGTTTAAAAATTGTTTATTTCTCGAGGGAGTAAAAAAATCTCTTACTGAGAAACTCGGGTAATTTGTTTTAAAACTTTGCCATCGTTTAGTACTACCCTCGCTGTCTTTTAGTTCAAAATACAATCTATATATAATTACAAATATATGAATATGCCGCGTTTTAAACCGTTATAGGTTAATACCTGTGGTAAGGAAATCAAGATATAACAAATGTATAGTTTACCAAAAAAGAAATTCATACAATACGTACGACTCCCAACGAATCCTTTTGTCTTTGCAATCGGCTCTGTACAAAATATAGATAGGATTATAAAGAGACATATGTAATTACTAAAGTGTTGTCAGTAATTTCTGCGGGTGGTATGCATTATATAAATCTCTTACAACAGTACAAAACGCGAAGTCTATCCATGGAAAAACGGCCCTACAGCAAATCTGTTGTTGCAGCAACAGCGGAGTGATATGATGTGATATGTGATCATTGTCAAATATTTATGATTTTTTCCTTTTAACAAAGGATGATCTGCAGTTGCAAGAACGCATTAAAAATGTCGTGTCGTAAATATATATACGCGTTTTAAAGCGTTTAAACCCGTTAAAAGTGAATAAAGTCAAATTAGTAAGTTGGTATGAACGCCACATAAGTTAAAAACTCAATACTTAATTTACATTTACTACCAGTTCTCAAATTAGTGGCGTAGAACGAACGAGAAGAAATAGCAAGAAACTCGCCGCCACTCCTTTTAAATACAGAGTACCTTCTAAGGAGTCGAGCCAGAGCATTACTAGTTACGATATGAAGAGGAACATATTATAATTCAGCAGAGGAAAGTTTGAAAATTGGATGTCAGAATGTATTCTGAAAGGAGATACAAGTTGGATGTCTCTTTGTAACGTAATTGGATATTGCAAGCTTGATGCACTACTGTCTGCCGCACTTTGCACTGTTCATACGCGGTACTATCGACAAAAAAATCGTCATTTGTGACTTTGATTTATACTTTATATTAAGGCTTAGATATAAAGCATTCCACAGTTTTAAACGATGGTTTTTAAACTTTCGTTTTTAGCAATTTTAAATTACTTAACTATATTGCTGACGTTACTTTCACATTTAAAGGATTGGCTTACTGAATATCTAGTGTACAGTCTTGTGAGGTAAGGATTTGGACTTACATTATTAAGTTACGAAATTTGATAATATGTATTTCAGATTCTGTCTATAAATAAATTAATATTTTATAGTGTTGTTACCTGTTTTAAGTTGTTGAAAATATTAGACGTTTACAATTTGTAAAAAAAAATATTTTTTTAATTACTATATTTTGTATGCATAAAGTGATATTACAATTAGGTACAAATGAATCGATTTATAAAGACATAACTGGACGACAAAATATTTGTAAATATGTAATTACTGTACGGGGGGGAATATTTTGGATTTATCCTTCGTTTCTTCTGTTTCGTGCTGTTGCTCTGACGGAACGCTGACGTTGCCCGTTCAAGTCCTGCCCGAGTCGAAAATATTTTCAATTTATTTTCGATTTTTAAATTATATAGAGCTTGCATGTGCAATAACGTGTAAAAATAACAATATATAAGTAGCCATCTGGTTAAATGCCTAGCATTGCGTCGAGGTTCCTAGGTTCGAGACCCAGGACAACTAAATAGTGAATTCGGTCGAGCTTTCAGTTCTTTTACAGGCAAATAGTTATCGACTGCCTGCTAATGAAACCGACCGGTTAAACGGACACAAAAACGTTTTGCCCCATACTCCATGCGGAAACGGGATTTTACTATGCCTTCTATTATGATCGGTTATTATGAATTGATAAGTTAAACCGTTACTGGATAATACAGTAAAATTACAGCCATACATTATTTGAATAACATTTCGCTGACACAGCGTTCGCGACTATTGTTACGGTTCCGTGTGGATTTTGCGAATGTGATATTAAGCGATATTAATTATTCTAATTCTGATACACTGGCATATAAGCTTCAGAAGGCATAGTAAAATTCGTGCGTTTGTGAGGATATGTAACCGTTAATTTATAAACCCTTTGGTAATGGTAATGTAATCGTTCCAGTGTAACTTTTCAGGAGAATATAGTTTACGCGAGTAGTACAGATTTAAATAAAACACTTGAACGGTTTAAAACGCGATATATTAGTTAAACTTATTTGGAAATGAAACGACGGGCCGAAGTTGAAAATCATTTTCAAATAAGTTTACATATATATCGGATTTTAAACCGTTAAAGTGTTTTATTTATATTGTACTAGTCGCGTAAACTACAGACAGTATTTAAAGTGAGTGTATCTGTTAAAGCGAAATATATTAGTTAACTTATTTACAATATAATTTAATTACGTCTCGGCGGTAGCATGCTTTGAAGCAGCAGTGGTCACTTAATAAGTTAACATAAACTAACTAACTTGTAACTCTGACTATTTTCCTTTCTTCGCCTCCTCCTCTAAAAGCTTCCACCTAAACGCAAAATATTAGTTAAACATGTTTAAGTATGCGGAGACCTGCCCAGTACCAACTGCGACGGAACAGGTGGCGCTAGCGTAGCAGTTTTTACTATAACATCAAAGACACTTTCGATCTATAGTCTCCCCGTGACCACGGCCGCCGCAAAGCACGCGAAACGTGAGGCCGTAGTTAAAATAATTTTCAGGTATACCTTCCTCAGTGTAAAAACGCTACAAAATGTCGTAATTCCAATATGCGTCTAATGAATTTTAATTAAATTCTCACCGTCATATGACTGGTACTCACTGACCGCAGACATGAAACCTCAAATCCCGAACCCTAATATCAAGATCTCTGAACCGCGAATTACAAGTCAGTGATTAATCATAATATAATTGTTATTAATTCTGAGTAGCGAAGTTATTGGATCAAACTTGTTTGAGGTATATTCTAGTAGATACATAACTAAGGCACTTCTATTGAACTTTGTTCTTGAAACTAATATTCCGTAGGGATATGTAACTAATAGTAACAATATAGGTACCCTCAGATAATGGTAAAAATTAAATACTTAGTAACTTTAACGGTTTCAAACGCGTTAAAAAATTATTTGAAAATATTTTAACTACTGCACGATTATTCTCTTATATTATTGAACAATTTTTAAATAAAGTTAACAAATATGTTTCGTGTTTTAAACCGTTAAAGTGTTTAAATAAAACACTTTAACGGTTTAAAACGCGCACGGTTTAAAACATCCGAAACGTCGGGCCGAAGTTAAAAATCATTTTCAAATAAGTTTAACTAATATATCGCGTTTTAAACCGTTAAAGTGTTTTATTTAAATGTGTACTACTCGCGTAAACTATAGACAGTATTCCGTTAAAGTGTGTTATTTTAATAGTAATTATTCAATAGATCAAAATCTATACTAATATTTTAGGCTGGCGAGTTTGTTTGTTTAAAAAATTGGACTATCTAATGTGTACTAGTGACGGTTGAATTTCTGTTGGCACCAAAAAGAACTGAATAACTAAAGCCTAGCTAGAATCTATATATTTCCACATGTATTGATTCCAAGACTGTCTTGCCTCGTTTCTATTCAGCTTGCGTCGAAGTTCGTATATCGACTCGAAAAATAGTTTCTAGAGTACACTAAGTTCATTAGATTCTGAATTGAAAAGACGAACGAATAAAATAGGACTTATTTCATTCGTTAGTGTTTGGCATGCAAAAATTTACCCCTTTGAGAAAACGAATAGCAAAATATAGTTTTCACTAAGAACGATAATTAAAAACTATATCCTTTAAAGTTACAGAACCTATGTCTTTAACTGTATATTTCTAAATTGCACAAAAACTCGCAAAGCAATTTATTTGTAACTTACTTACCTTTGATGAGTGAGCTACAAAGAATATATTAATTGACTTATTTATAATTTATGTTAACAACGGCCTGTCGTTTCCGACGCGACCACGTACAATGAGTTAACCAATATATTTCGCCTTTTAAATCGTTATAAGTGTTTAATTTAAAAATATAAAATACTGATTTATAATCGACTTTTAACCAGTGATAATTTGTGTCCTACTGTGACATAAAGACATCGCGAGAACAAACTAAGCTCATATAGTTCGTGTTTTAAAACGTTGAAAGTGGTTTAATGGTATATAAGCTACCAGTTTTAAATTGAGTACACTTTTATCCAGTAAAAAAATATATCCTACAGTGACATATCTACTTAAAGAGTACACGTGTACAGTGGTAACTAGGAAGTGCTACACTTTTTAGAAGAATCGAGTATAAATTCTCGTGTTGATTTAAAGAACAATAACACAGTTTCGGGGGAAAATATTTTTTGTTTCAGCCGGCAGCAACGAGAAATAATAAAAAAGTAACTTCTCATTTCTATGAAACTTGTTTTCAAGTCCGCGCATAAAACTTACTTTCCCTGAAGCCTTCATCAGGCTTCGAGAACACTTCGGAAATTAGCTCCGCTTCCGTAGAGGAAATTTCCTCTTGTTTCTCAAATGACGGTAAAATACGAGTATACATGGCATTAAATTAACAATAACCCTGACGATAAACGAATTAACGATCGAGTTACCTTTGTTTAATCATTTTTCAATAATACATATTTATTTCAAGTGGTAATCCTTTACTTTATAATCTACCTTGCATTATTGAATGTTTATTTCTAATTCTATCATCGAGCTAGTCCTGCAAAAAATAATGAGCAATACTTTACTACATCACAATTGCTATTATTTTAAATTAAAGATTACGTTTATACCTTAGACCTAACGTTAACTTAAATTAAGCGTTATTAAAGATAAAAATACGTAAATAAACATTTTTTTGTACTTTTCTTCGGTTCATAATATGGTATAGTTTTGACGGATTTGTAAGAGTTATGGTAAGAATGTATGACTAATAATAACTGGAAATCTGGAAATTAATTAGGTGGTAAGGATATCGAAATTCCATCAGGGTCGGCCATGAAGTCTAATCGCGTTTCAGTCCGTGGATTTCCGAATAACCAAAGGCTCTATCATAAAAAATAGAAACTTTAAAATGTTATCTCACCTTTCTTGATAGTTGGTTTGATATTCCATCTGTGTCTATACAATGCGAAAGAAACTAGTGATTTCGTCTAAAACGGGCACTACAATGGACGACAAAGACAGATCTTTTTCAATATATCTGCAATTCTAAGGAATTCCCTTTTGACCTTGTCGGTCCACACTTATGAATGAGACCGTCGTGGCGGGCAGGTAGAAAAGATTTATTAAATGTCGTAGATTATTTACTCACCTTCAATGGTAGGGGAATATAAGAGGCATACGTAATTCTAAGGCGAAATGGGAAATTATTATTAATAATTTGAAGTCGTTACTACCACAAAAAAACAATACTGATATTCGCTCAGGAGTTTGTTTACACGTTTGTTTGGGAACTACCGGTTCAAAATTATTTTTTTCTTACGTGTTCGCAACAGAATTTATCGAGAAAGCCTTTAGACTATATAACAGCACGCCGCGAAAAACAGTGTAAGAAACAAAAAAGAACGTCGAAATTCCTAAGGGCAAAAACGGTTCAAGAAAAAATGTATGAAATAATAATTTCTCTCTAAATTATCTAATAATATGATTAGGACGATATGTTTATCTTTTAAGAAAAATCCGCAATAAGCGCTATAGTAGACAATTTTGGAAAGAAAACATTTGAGAGAGATAGATAGAAATAGAGAAAGGAGACAGAAATAAATTTAAACTATTTATCTGGTCGAAAATAATGCAATACATATTACCTTCTTACTCTGGTGTGTCGAAGCAAGATCGTACATACGTATTAACAAGTGATTTGAAGTTCGACAAAATCATTTAATGTTTAACTAAAAGTTACGTAATAAGTTTTTTTCACATTCAATAACATTTTTAACGTAAAATTGTGAATGGAAAGGAACATTTCTAATAACAGCTATTGTAAAGTTACATACACGGACCTCATTAGAAAAAACACGCCGAGTCAGCATAAAAAAATATTGTTTGGAACCCAATAATTGCGTCTCAAGTGGACTGTCCTTTTTCCTTTGAGCCATTTGTTCACAGTTAACGAGTATTGTTTGTTATCTTGTTATTGTTTTTAAAGGTCCTCGTCTTCGAGGGCCCTTCTGTGTTAATTCTTGACGAAATTACAGATTACGCTCCCTTTTCAGCGTTTTTGTAACAAAAGTGACGCGTTAATTTTAATTTTATCTCTAATTAGTGTATCTCTAAGTAATTTATTGTTTTCGTGGATTTTATCAATGTTCTTCAACCAAAGAAAAAACAAACAATAATATTTAATGTAAAAAAATAAGTAAAAATGCAATATACTCCTTTAAATAAAACACTTTTAACGGTTAAAAACGCGATATTAGTAAACTTATTAAGAATTTATTTTAAGTTCGACATTTTAAATGCTTTGCAGCAGTTGTAGTTACGGGACGACTAACTGATATATGTCGTGTTTTAAACCGTTTAAAGTGTTTTATATTTATGAACGAATTAAGGTTTAATGCAGTTATTCGTTAGAATTGTATCAACACATAAATAAATATCTTGCAAAGAACGAAACAACGTTTTGAGATCGGTTAGTTACTAATAAGCTTTTCATTGTCTATAAAATGTCAACATAACTGCTGTGTACTCTTATATTAATATGACGATAAGTAGTTAAATACCAAGTTATTTTTAACCCACTTGCGATGCACGTGCTTGGGGTAGCTTTTTATAGCATCACCTAACAAGCCATGCGTTCGGAACTCGTATGGTTCCCTGCCCAGGAAATCCTGTTTGAAAATAAAAGCGCCCCACACCTTGGGCTTTGAAACGGACAGAGTGATTACATAGTCAAATGAGAATATTTGTACAGTAATATGTGTAGTTTACGCGAGTAGTACGCATTTAAATTAAACGCTATTAACGGTTTTGAACGCGAAATATATTCGTGTCCGCCCGTAATATATATCGCGTTTTAAATCTTTAAAAGAAATTTAATTTTAAAATGATGTTTGTGGATAGTGAAAAATATATTAAGTAAAGTTTATTTACAGATATAAAGGAGAAATTAACATACAATATTACTTCAATTGGTGATTTGTTCCTGCTTTTATACTGGGCAAGAATATTAGTACAGTCTTAATGGACGACAATTTAGGATAAGTCTACTTATTGGCTACTTTAAGCTAATACACGTATAGGTATTTATTTTTAATGGTCAGATATGGTTTTAATGGATAGATGCCTCACACAACAACATAATATGTTATCGCTTAATTTTTATGTACTTTGAAATTGAGCACGTAACTTTGTTCCAATTTTTGATATCTTTTACAATTACATTTTATAACAAATGCTCATAACTTACATTTTTATAGCTGGCAACATTGTACTGGACCGGCATGTGCCAGACGGGAGAACCAATTCTGTTAACTGTCGCTCCCAACTAGAAAGAAGTCACGAACAGTGAGTTAGTTTAAAGCTCGTTTTAATACAGGTGCTCAGTAGGATAATAAGCATTAATTATCTAAAAGCGAGTTTAATTATAGTAATTGGTTATTATGTTACAGGAAAAGCTAATCTGATTTGTGATTAAGTACAAATAAGATTACGTTCGAGAGGCCAGTGTAAATCGCAGAATCAGACTGCCCAGCCAGGCGGCGTTTCCGAGTCCCGGCATGTTAGACGCCAGTCGAGCGCCGGCCGTCGATTCGATAGTACTGCGCATGCGCCGTGCGAAGATATAACGAACTGTCAAATCGAAGAAACGTAAATAAACAAGTGAAAAGTTTGTGCTGGATTTAATTCGTGTGTGTAACTGTATGTATTAGTTCATTGCGAGGAACTGAAAAGTGCAACGAATTTACGAGTGAGTACATAATATTAATTCTGTTGTTGTTTTTTTCGCACGATGCGCCAGCCGGCTTCCGCAGTGATTTGTTTCATCTTTAGGTTTTGTTTTTTTCGTTGCAATTTTGAAGGAGCGAAGGTTGTGTTGAAATTAAGCGGTTAAACATATACATAAGCATTGGCAAATATGCAATATTTTTAACGGTCACTTGAAAATTGGTCATTCTATATTACCGAAATAATATAACCTATAAATACCTATAAGTTTCACCCTTTCTTCCTCCTTTATCGTCTAGTTGTCTTTTGAAAGTGTTCTTAATAAGAGCTTTGCATTTTAAATAACTACAACTGCCATTTCGTAATACTGGCAGTTATTAAACGTGCGTCTTAACTTATTGGTTCCCAAGTTAAACTTAGTTAGCTTCAGCTGTTTTTAACGTATTTATCTGGCGTCTAAAAATCGCTTATAGAGAAGAGATGCCAAGGTCAAAAGGGTCGGCAATTGAAAAACGGTCTCTTTAGCCTATGACTTATTTTATTATAAACGTTATCTTTTGTGTATTGTAGTGTAAAAGGTTTGACTAGACCATTCTAGTGTTCCTACTGCCGTAGGGTCCCGACAGTGGGAATTTCTTAAGACATAAATTAATGTGACTTGAAACATATTTAATGTCACGCACCTGCAAACAGCAGGTGTAAATGGTACTACGGAAGTCAAATTAAATTTTATTTTAAAATCTTACAACCTTAGCCAAATTAAGATCGATAATATTAACAAAGAATAAGTAAATAGTTCAGTAACTGATTCGGCAAGCGATGTATTTGTGTTTGCTAGATTATTATTATTATGTCGATACAAATCTAACATATTCTCGTAATTGGTAATAAAGCATTTAAATTTAAAAATTTAAGCCTTCCTCGATATAAAAGTAATTCCTGGGATTAACGCGTTGAAACAAACTCTTCAGTTTTACAATATTTGTATAGATTCTACAATTGCTCTATATTTTACAATAATCAAGAAAGACGCAAATGATAACCTCTGTTATAAAGCCTATATTATTACCATCAAAGCCTTCTAACAATAGTAGGCAATACAATTACTGTGCTGTCTATTCATATACGTCAGTAGACATAAAGCGGATAAAAGAACTTTGTCTCAACAAGATAGTTTATCACACAACAATTATCATCTTTTATTATCGACTCATTACATCGATATTAATAGGTCTTATAAATGTGAAAGTGTGTGTGTCAGTCTGTTTGTTTGTCCGTCTTTCTCGGCAACAGCGATTTATTAACATAATTTCTCTTCTTTTGGTTCATCATATTCTAGAGTCTGTAGCGTTGATTTTCAGCCACTAATAATACAAAATAATATTTACAGAAAAGCAGGGGGAAGGTATGGAAGGAACATAATCAACACCTACTTAAAAACTAACAATGTCGCAGACTTCAATCTTCTCAGTCTAACGGCTAGTCCTAAGTGAGACTACAAAGAACGAAATATTTAACTTCAAAGTAGAATGTAATTAACCGGTTCTTGAACTTTAGACTAATGCCAAAGGAAGTCTAGACTCTTCTACAATGTCTAGGCCCGCATCGTGTATTTTTGGGACTAGATAAGAACGATACGATAATTAACAAAGGCTGATTTTTAGGGTTCCGTAAAGGGTATAAAGGAGACTAACACTTCTTCTATCTGTTATAATGCTAGTGTAATTTTTTTCTAGATGCATCTTTAAGTATTGTCTTTCAATTTCGCGAGTAATACACAATTTAAATAAAACACTTTTAACGGTTTACAAAATGGTAGATGAAAAGACGCCGTTAGTCAGTCTTGCAAGGATTGCCTATTTCGCCAAAACCATCTACGGCAGATAGGAGGCCCCAGCGTAGTTTTTACTTTGACATTAGGGACATCCTCCATTTTTATTCTCCCTGTGACCACGACTGTTGCAAAGCATACGTTAGGCCGCAGTTAAAATAATTTGTAATTAAGTTTAAGCCACTACATTTCGCGTTTTAAACTTTTAAAATAGTTTTATTTAAGTTTCGTACGTTGCAGCTATAACACCGAATGCTCAAAACTAACAATAATATATTGTAGGACTCTTACAACAAATGTTTTATCTGATAAGACGTTTATTTTCGGTCGACATCAAATTATTTATGAAATACTTGTAGAATTAATTACTGTATAATATATATTTATTGTTTACCTTTGACGTGCGTGCCCGACTAGCACTTATCCTAGGTTACTAGCGTCATTGAAATAAAAAGCATGAATCCTATCTCCTTTACTAGTAATTTCTTAGTCAACGATGACGTATTGATTACACATAGACACTTACTCAGCAGGTGGTATCTTAGGTTATTCATCTTATATGCTGGCGGTTTATTTTTTATTTTTGTTTTGTAAATTTTATTATCTATACTAATGTATAGAGCTGAAGAGTTTGTTTGTTTGAACGCGCTAATGTCAGAAACTACGGGTTCAAATTGAAAACTTTGTGTTTGTTAGATCATTTATCGAGGAAGGCTATATGTGTATACTAAAAACATCGCGCTGTGACTAATAGAAGCAAAGATACAACTCAACATACAAATCTCTGTCTCTGACTTTCTGTTTAAGATGTACCTAAAAATGTGTATAAAAGAATGATTCCTCTTTAAATTATCTTTAAAAAAACGCGTCACTATATGTGTTTTTAAAGTTAACTTGCAAAAACGACGGGAAGGGACGCGATCGACGTCGTGGCTAACAGCTTAAGTTTACGTTTGCAAAAACTAATTTGGATGCCCAACATAACGATTCTCGCAGACGAAGTCGCTGGCACAGCTAGTTATTTTATAATGGAGGAGGAAAGACAAGCATCCCCATGCTTGTCCCTTCACATTGTGCAACGTAAAGTACCATATATATAACATCTCAACAAGATATGTTGTCGACATAATATTTTTTAGCAAATCTTGTGTTTTTATTAAATTGTTATATAATATCGCGTTTTAAACTTTTAAAGTGTTTAAGTAAATGTTTACTACTCGCGTAAACTGCAGGCAGTATTTAAATCTTGTGAAATTTACGTAATTTACACATTCGATTTTCAATAAATACAATTTCCTACAGGCATTTTTTGATTACATAACTAGGTTATTCGTAATTACACATGGTACGTGTAACTATAAAACCGTTATACGTCGAATTTAAAATAAATGCTCGTAGGAAATTAATAATAATTTATATGAAAAGTGGACGCGATCAGGATCGAACACACGCCATGAGACCAACGTCACTATAAAATGGTTAATAAATATATATTTAATGTAATAGAAAATACCGTTTTCGTAGGATTTGATCTTTCAATAATGATTATTAACAATTGTGAGTTTAAAATGTATCTCACGTTAATTTCCACTTTTTATTTAGTCTTATGATTAATGATCACGCAAAACTGTGGTAAGGTCATCGTACCGTTAATGGGGAAAAATTAACTATGTAGAATTTAAATTAGTTGCTTCAAATTTCAAACTGGGCCTGGGTCTAAATTCGCATATCTCTAATTCTAATCTAAGTATCTTTGCGAATAATAAAACAATTAAAAATGGTAATATGGTTCATATTAATGTAGCGCTCTCAGCAACGGATTAAACGAACAATAGGTTTTTTTACTTCAGTAGAAATTAGTTGTCATTTACAGTTTTTTAAGAAAACCTATTTTAGTGTAGGTGCATTTTAAATTTTAATTATCCTTAATTTAATAAATGTCCTTTAACCTCGCAAAGTTAAATTATCTGTATTTGTTACTTAGGGTAGGTAAGGTGTAGTAGAGTCAGTAGTATACATTTAAATAAAACCCCTTTTAACGAAGAGAGTCCTCTCGTGGCCATGGGTGCAGTAAAGCAGTGGAAAAGAAAGCAGTTAAATTGAAAAGGGTTAACTAATATATTTCGCGTTTTAAAGCGTTAAACGTGTGTTATTTAAAAGCTACTCGAGTAGTAAAAAACACATTGTTAAAAATAAAAATACACAAACTTTTGCTTCTTAACGCTTTGATCACAGCAATGATTAAATGCTGTATATTCATTTATTGTTTTACTAGATCCTACTGTATTCGTTGTGCAGTCACGACGTCACAGAACGACGCTAGTATTACTCGTTTAAAATTTTGATATCTTATACGAAATGTCAATAAGGCATAAACTTTTGATAGATCAAAGTTGAGTATTTCTCAGCGATTATTGCGCAAGCCCACCTCTCTACATTTGAAAGGGAGCGGCGTACGACTAACCTCAAATCCCTTACTTGCATTCCTTCCTTATTAACATAATTAAGAAGCTATGGGAAGTAACTCTAATGAGTAAAATCGGTTTCAGAAAATAAAATAAGTTTCGAATTGGTGTAAATTGTTAAGCAAACTATGTTAAACGGATGGTCCAAAGTTGTTGCGTTTTTAAATTTAAACATATTTATATCTTTGTTGTTTTATACTATTTTTATTGCATATATATACTACTACACTATGTTTACTGAGCACGACGACCTATATAGGATCGGTCCTGTATTCGAATACCCAACTCCTTGGTGTAATAGCAATGTATGGCTTATAATTGATCGTGGGTTCCAATATTTTTCCAAAATTAATAATTAAATTTTCCAATCTAATTATAATTGTTCTGAAGCAAGTTGGACTCCATCGGGAAATCTGGATATTGAATGGGTGGCAATATCGAGATTTCGTCCGGGCCACGAAACATCGGCCGCAGATGAAAAACGCGCGAAGTTAAATCGCGTTTCGGTTTCAGTTCGTTGATTTACGAATATCGAAAGCCATAATAGGTCGACAACTCATCTTGTTCAGATGTGTTAAGGCTCGGGTAGTTCACGTTCCTATAAATGTCTCCTTGAATTGTAAACATACCATGAAGCTATTCTTACATCTCCAATAAATTCTCTGATTGAAGTGTAGTGAATCGAGTTATATAGGCCGTAAATGACTTTAAAGAAATTAATATAAATCCGTTGATACGCAATAAGATCACGAAAGCGGAACGGACTGATATTATACTCAGGAATGTTCTTATTAATTTCTTGTACTTTCTTTGAACTTGACTTAAAATTAAACGTTATAGTTGTTTAAGTTCAATTTTATTTAGATTTAAATTTAATTATTATGTACATAAATGTTGTGTTTGCGTTTCAAAGTATACTTTGTGTGGATTCCTTTTTATTGTTATTGTTAATAATTAGCTTGCTTCGTTTTTCTAACGAAATCATTATCTAAGTACCCTCTACCTAAAATAATCTAAACAACCCCCCTTCCCCCCCGCCTCCTATTACTCCGCTTACGTAATTCTTAAACGGGCTACCCTAAAAGCGGCAGTTGCCTAGTAGTAAATAAAGAATCGAGTTGGAATTCCAATAAACAAAAATAGTAATACAAATAAAACCGCTTGCGCATCCAAATATTCGCAATAAAAAGTTGTGTAGATCATAAATTTCGTGAAAGTGGTTAACACTGAGTAGAGTGAGTCACTGTATAATGTACACTAGTTAAGAGCATAGTAAAGGGGTGAAGAAGCATTTTAATAACTTTCCCATCAAACAGTGTTGCTAACTAAAACTCATATTTTTTCTTTTCTTTATATATTATACGTATATTTGATTACAAAATACCGAAATAACACTTAGTTACTCTAACTACACTGTCCGCAAGACTCTATATTCATATAACTAAAATTAAATCTCAAATTTGTCGTTGCTATTATCGCACACTTATGTAAAACAGACATAAAATAACTTACCTACATTTTCATTGTACTATGCTCTAGGTATACTAAAAATATACAGAGGTCGAGGCCGCGGTAATGACTAGTCGAGTCAACGGCACTGTAATGTGATTGCGATTAAATTTGCGGAAATAAAATGTGTAAAAATATTTCTAACGCTGAACATTCGTAAACTAGATTTACCTTTACTAGTACCTACTGTACTTATAGGTAAAGTGCGTTACGTTGCCAAGATTATCTATGTTACACATATTAAGTAAGGACTAGCTGTGTCAGCGACTTCGTCGGCGTAGAATAGTTGCTTTAGGCATCCAAATTTGTATTTGCAAACCTCTACATTTTTATAAATTTAAGCTCACGACAACAGTCGCGTCTCGTCGCTTGCGTCCCGTCGTTCTTGCAAGGTAATCTTAAAAGATAGTGTTGCGGACATTTTTTTTAGATTATTTAAAGAAGAATCATTCCTCTATACATATTTTTTTGGATTCTTGAACCGTTTTCGCGGTGTACACACCAGAAACCCACAGAGATGAAAAAATTCTGTATCTTCGCTTCTATTTGCCACAGCGCGATGATAAATATTCTAACTAATACAATAAGATTTTTTACATTTTTAATTGGAACCAGTAATCCTGAGATTAGCGCATTCAAACAAACAAACAAACTCTTCAGCTTTATATATTAGTCAATCACAACTTGATCGATTTTTTAAATCCATAGTAGATTTTTAATTGCATATGTATTTGGTAACTATATCTACAAATAATACTGTAGATATAGTTAATTTATGCAATTAATTAGTCTTTTAACTAAATAAATAACTTCAAAATACTTATTTATTCCCTGCTTCTGTGAAATAACATATTTTAAGAGTTTTAAAAGCATAAAATGTATATTTTATGAACAATTTTTTTATCGTTACGCTACTTACGGTGTTCTGAAATAGTGTTGTTTGAATTTCAAGTTGGTTTCTTTTAATCATCAACAATTCCAAAGTCACGTGCCCATCGCAATTACTCAAACACCTGAGTAAGATTCGCAGACAATCAATTTAGCGGTGCCCTGGAAATTAATATGACTCAATATCCGCGGCGACTGGCGTCACTAGAAGATACGAGCACTGCCAATCACTACTAATCGCTATTGGCTAATGGATTAGAACGCCGCGAGTTTTAATCCTGTTTACATTAGTTTAATTTTGATTTAATTTAATTCATTTTAAAGCCTGCTTAATCTGTCTGGTTAGTCGTAAAATGTCTGATGATCGCGGTATAGTGCTATCCTGGTATATGAGAATCGCCTGCGCAAACCAGGAGTTTAGTAGCTTATAATGATGATGTTCGGTCCCGGCAATCATCACTTTCATATTAGGTTTAACCTGTTAAGGTAGAAGTTTTCGTAGAATCTATAAATAAATAAATCGCATTTTTTATAGGGGACAGACCAGCTTCACTTCATAGAAGGTGAAATACTCCAGGCATATAACATCTTGACAAGATCTATACGCTGAATCCGAAACGCGATAACACTTCAGGACATTAAATACTGTCTATAGTTTACGTGAGTAGTACACATTTAAATAGAACACTTTGACGGTTTAAAACGCGACATATTAGTCAAACTTATTTGAAAATGATTTTTAACTAATATATCGCGTTTTAAACCGTTAAAGTGTTTTATTTAAACTTCAAGACATTTTCATAAAACCTGTGATATCGAACCCACGGCCCGTTGATGACGAGCCCATTAAAACAAATATAATAAGAATCTGACATTCTTAGTTAAAATGGCTACCTTTACTTTGACATTAGAGACGCCCTCCATCTTTAGTCTGCCTGTGACCACGGCTGCTGCAAAGCATCCGAAACATCGGGTCGTAATAAAAATAATTCTCAAGTAACTTTAACTAATATATTTCGCATTTTAAACCGTTTAATAAAAAAATATAACCATCTAAGAGTCAAACATTTGCTTTAAAACCATAAATGTTATTGCCAGATTATTCCTAGCGTTGGTTTGTTTTGGTTCATTTAATAATCTTTCTGCCCACCTGGAGGGTTTTTATTGGCCGCTCCGAATTGCACTCTGCTGAAAGCCTTTAATACCAAGTTCCAACGCAACGCAATCTGGCGTTGCGTTTAAACCTGGTATTTTTAGCGAGATAGCTATCATTCACTATACCTCGCGATTTGCGTGAAACCCGTGAATGTTAAAAATCAACTTTTAAAAGGCCTTTAGAAGTGTATCAACATATTGAACACTCATGAATTTATCACAAAAAATACATATTCAGTTAAATCTAAAAATGGCGTTTACTAAAATGGCATTTTACTGATAATCTTTACATCGGTTTACCTTCCTACTCTTAAGATTATACAAATAGACGATTTAAGTTCTCGAAAATAATTATATAATAATATAAATTAATTATAGAATATTATAAAGAGAGATATAAAATCAGTACTTAAATATATTTTAAAGGCTAAAAAGAAGTTTCACAAATTAGTACGCATAGTAGTAGCATAGACTATGTAAATATTCCTAGACGGGAGAATACTTAGATGCGTGGGAGTCGCTGAGGTGCTAAATAATAAGGATCCGGCACCTTGTAGGGGCACCGGAATAGTTTTTATGGTACACGTGAAGGAAGTTGTCGAATTAACAAAAAATGGTGCGGAGAAAAGAAGCCAAACTAATTATGAACAATTCCTTGGCGACAAGGGTGCAGGTTTTGGGAATGATGAAGTAAACATTTTGAAGGCTACTTGGATTTAAACGCGATAGATATAAGTTTAAGTAATTTGAAAATTATTTTAACTACGGCCCGACGTTTCGGATGCTTTACAGCAGCTTTGGTCACGGAGTGACTTAAGATGGAGGGTATCTCTGACGTAGAAACTGCTACGCTAGCGCCATCTGTTCCGTCGATGTTGGTATTTGGCGAAACTGCCCGGGTTATTGCAGATTTGACTAACGGGTTAGTCAGTTCTGCATACAAAGCATTCGAAACGTCGGACTGTATTGAATATATTTTTAAATAAGCTTAACTTATAAATATCACGTTTTGGATTTAAAGTGTTTTATTTAAATTTGCACAACTCGCGTAAACTAGAGACAGTTAAGACAAAGCTGCACAGTAGATAACATTCAAGAGATGATAATGGTTGAAATTAGATTCATATCAAATATTTAATATAAATACAAGAGGATGCTATCCGTAAACAGCTTCCTTTGTTCAAATTACATCCTTCACTTACTGTATTAGCATTAAGCACATCAATAAATCTACGAGATGATTGTTCAGATGTTATCATTTGTGAGTCATGTGTTATTTTATCACATCTCAGTCAAGACATGCCGTGACCGGTTCTTACATGTCACGAACTCTGTTTTTAACATTTGTTATTCAAACGTGTACAACTTAATTAGATTCATTAGTCAAATTCTGGATGCAAAGAAGTAATTGCTTTATGTTTTATGAAACGTTGTGTTCCGTCTGTATAAAATGTTTAGCTGTGTCAGCTACTTCGTTCGCGTAGAGTAGTTATTTTAAGCATTCAAATTCGTTTTTGCAAACCTCCCTACAACTCTATAATCTTTAGGTGTTACCCACGACGTCGTCCGCGTCTCGTCGTTCTAGCGTGTTAACCTAAAAAGGTACACATTTTTTTGGTATCTTGAACCGTTTTCGTAGCGTTACGCATCGGAAACCCACATTTTCCCCCGTTTTCTACACATTTACCGCTATTTCTTCGCTCCTAATATAGTGTTATAGACTATATAGTTTTACGCGATAAATGCTCTGACACACAAAAATATTATTTCAATTCGAACCAGTAGTTCCTGAGATGAGCGCGTTCAAACAAACAAACTCTTCAGCTTTATATATTAGTATAGATATACTGACCTTGTCCGCGGCTCATTTATTGCGAAAAGTCCTAGATATGAAGCCTAGGAAAACGGAAAAATAGTTTCGGAAGGATAGATATAATTATTCTACTGGAGAAAAATATGAGATGTTCCAACCTTTGACTCATTAATTCAGTAATTGGTCAGTCTGGTGATGTTTTTTGATTAAGTTGATCATTCGAAGGAAACACCTTATTAATTCCAAGTATTATATGATTCACCTTTGAAGTGATTCTTCTGAATCTTCAAAGAAATTCCTACAGTTCTACATTTGTATATTCAATACACACCCTAGTTCGAGCATCAAATATAACTGTAATATTATCGTTACTCTAATTGTAGACTATTTCCATATGTCTGGATACGCGCTTTTTATAAACTTGCCTACAGTGCCGTTATTAGCTAAGTATAGGTCTCCTTGCTATCTGTTGCAGCGAAAATAGCATCGTCTTAAAGTGAACGACTTCCGCTCATTTCCGCCTCATCGTTTTAATTAGAGATATTATCTGTAATAGGATCGATCTCAACTTTATATTAAGGTATTACGGTACAATTTGTAATGCAGGTAATTTTCCGTACCGGTTCCAGCAAAAAGTATGGATTGCTCGGCATATAATGACCCCTTGTAAAACAGGATATCCTCTACATATGTTTTAGAGTTAACAAAAAGGCGTATTTTTATATCGTATGGCTACCGTTTACTTACTTCTTATCGTTCGAGGGGCTTCGCGTGCCGAAAATTATGGAAAGGCAAAACATTGTAAGGAATAACTCCCTACATCTTCAGCCCAATGGGTGTATAACGTTTTGGGATTCTTTACAAAAGTTTTGTAATATGAAATTCGTTGAAATTGAAGCGTGTATCGTTACTTTTGGATGGAGTCGAATTCTTCAGTATATAATTAGGCTATTTGTGTCTTTACATTAAAAACATAAATCGTTTTTATTGTTGCGATAACATTATGATTTTAAAATTCTTTAGTATCATAAAAAAAATATTTGTATTAAATCACGATAAAAATTCTGACAATTTGATTTATTTATTTATTATGTCAATTAAAAATCTATTTAGATTGAAAAAATATAACGCCACGGGCGGACTTAAACCAGCATTCACGGCGATCCGTGCTGCTTTAACCAAACAGGCTACTTGTGTAGTTCATTGTTAAAGGTTTTAAATTAAAAAATTAAAAATTATTGTATAGGCCGAATATATCGAAAATAAAGTCTAGTTCTCGACGTTAAGAATTTTTCTTGGTACTTGTATTTTTTATTGCTTATCGCAAGCATGAAGTACTCTATCATTAATTGGAATTTTGTATCTAAACATATCCTTTTTTAGCACGGGACCCCACCTCGTGGTCTCGTTGAACCGGTTTTTTACTACCTCAGGAGTCCGTGGCAGGTTAACCGCTCCTCAAATCACTGTTGATGATGAATGATTGCTGAGATTTCGTTTAATGACGGACTGACGGCTTCCAACTGGCAACCCGTTTCGAGTGGTCTTATTTTCCTGCGCAATGTATAATCTTGTTGAATTTTGTATCATCAAGTTTAACGATAACGTCATTACTAGTATGAACTACCTGTCATAGTTGTCCATCCCAATGGATCTTTGCATATTGAACTAGCTGTCCTGACAAACGTTCTTTTGCCATATTAAGTATTTTGACTAAATTTGATTACTACAGAAAGGCTTCTTGTTAGTTAATCTTATAACATAGACTATAGATAGATATACTGTCGGACATTTAATTAGATTATTTTAGGAAGAATAAATGATGTATAGAGATTTTTTGTTCATCTTCGCAGTGCAAGCCATCAAAGATGAGCTAAGCAGCGTAAAAATAGTAGTGTAAAAATAATTTCAATACAAACCAGTAGTTCGTGAGATATGTGAATTGAAACAAACAGTTTTTTTTTATATTAGTATAGATTTATATTAACGTCTCCATAAAGGAAAAAATATATATTTTAGTAAATACTTTTAATGGCGGTAAACATTCGAAGGCTTACTTCAGCGGCCATTTATCTGGGATTACATTTATCGCTGGGAGCGTTTGGATTTCTTTCATTCCTCGTAATTACGGCTTTGTTATATATTGTGAGTTGGCCAGGAATTTCGTGGGATCGCCGCAAGTCCGAAGTGGACCCGCGCTGTGGTCGATTTTGCATTCCGCACTTGATGTGTGGCGTGTTTGACTCTATAATTATCGGAGACATAGGTACATAGGTACGTTCATAAAGTAAATATCTTTACATTTATATGCATACATAGATTGTTGAATTGTGTTGTATGGACTTAATAAAATGTTGTTTAAGATACCTTATACTAATAATAAAAATCAAAACTTAACCTATTATTGGATTTTATTTAGTATTTTCTGTATCGTCAACTCTTAAAAAAATCATATGGCTTTGACAATAAGAATTTGTAATTCAATTTTAACGAAACAAGAGAAGGAATGTCCAAAATGAATTTGACAAGGTTTCCTTTATCTTTTACTTCACCGGAAAGCATGAGTTTAACTGAGAATCGAACTCACGAACCAGGGTCAAAGTAAACATACATAAAATATTTATAATTCATTACGCTGTACCCAAAAACCAAGTGACATTATTCCCTAATACGCGATCAGTGAGCGCATTCACGAACTTAACTGATCGTTTATCTGGTTACGAATTCTCTACCATTCTCCAGGGAGCTTATGCAAATAGATCCTAGTACGAATACAGAATAGTTAGTTACATCACCGTACCCGCAATTCGCGAAATGTCTAACTTAAAGTAATCACCTGGGTTTCAGAAGACGAATATACGAAGCAATTTATTTGACTGTGTCTGATGTAGGATGGTACGTTTGATAATTTTATTGTCTGTAGTTTACGCGAGTGGTATTCATTTAAATAAAGCACTTTTAACGGTAAAAAATGCCAATATATAATTTATATTAATTTTACCCAATGCGTCGGTTGCTTTGCAGCAGCGTAGCTGATTTGTTTCGGCTGTAGTTAAAATAAATTAATTATAAGTTACCTAATTCATTTCGCGTTTTAAACCGTTAAAAATGAATTATTTAAATGCTCACTAACTTTCACAGTCGTCTTTTGTTTGTCAGGTACTTTACACAGAGGTAATCGCCATTAAAGTACGATATAAAATGTATATTTTATAGACAAAAAAATAATATTTCATAGACGTAAACTGTCCATATACAAGGTATAGAAATGACTGGCGTTAAGCCCTTATTAATGTTGGATAAAATGACCCAGCTAATGTTCGCGATTCGTATACTTCTAGCGCCCGCTTAGCCTAGGAATAACTTGCTTAGGTAATGATAACTTATCGCCACTTTCGTCTAAAACAACCTCCCTTTGCGGTTATTTTAAATGTTCTCTTATCTCGTTTTAGGCTTTTACAAATGTATATGTATTTAAAAAAACTGTGCTCGCAAAAAATAAAACACTAACAAGAATATACAGTTAACAACAGAATACATAAAATAAAACACTTTTAACGGTTTAAAACGTGTAATATATCATTTAACTTATTGTAGTTCCATGCTTGTTGTTAAGCAATGTCGGGAGGTAGTTAAATTAAATTAACTAATATATTCCGCGTTTTAAACCGTTAAAACTATAGACAATACTTTAATAATTCATTTCTATACTAATATATATAAAGCTGAAGAGTTTGTTTGAACGCGCTAATCTCAGGAACTGCGGGTTCGTGTTGAATAATTCTTCTTGTGTTAGTTAAAACTTTTATCGCGCTGTGATTAATGTGAACAAACGGGATAACGAATAGGATTTAAATAAAACACTTTAAATAATATATCGCGTTTTAAACCGTTAAAATGTTTTATTTAAATGTGTACTACTCGCGTAAACTATAGACGTTTAGGATGCTTTGCAGCAGCCGTGCAGCCGTGGAGACAGAAACGTCGGGCCGTAGTTAAATAAAATTTAAATGAAAATAAAAATAATTTTTTATCAAGTTTAACTAAAATATATCGCGTTTTAAACCGTTAAAGTGTTTTGTTTAATTGTGTACTACTCGCGTAAACTACAGACAGTATTTAAATTCCAAATAGTTCCAAATTTATAGCGCAACCAAAACGTTGTGCGCGTGATTCTTTTAACAATGTACGCTTTTATGAACAACATTAAGAGCAATGAAACTTGGTGTTTTGGTATGCATAGTCGTGGGCGCAGCAATGGCCTTTGTTCTTCTGAGCCATTTTTTTGGGCGATGTAATTGTGCTAAAACGTTATTTGAGACACACGAGGGTCTGAATAGATTGTCCTTTTCTGCGGGGATAGCTAAAACAAAAAAATATTTGAATAAAACACTTTAACTGTTTAAAACGCGATATATATTAGTAAAATTTATTGGCATTTATTGTAACTTCGGCCCGGCGTTTTAAACCGATAACTTGTTTTATTTAAATTTATACTCGCGTATATAATACAGACAGGATTTAAAAAATAAATGATGAAATAAAACACTTTAAAGGATTCCAAATGCGATTGATTTACCTACGTATTGTTACAAATTTAAAAAATTTCGCTGTAGTGTTATTTTCCCTAAAAGTTAAAAAAAAGAGAAGCTGTAGTATGGAAATAACAACAAACTGCTTGCATATTACTATTTATTAAATCAACGTACATGAAGTGAAATCCTATTTTCGCTCACGGGGTAAACACATTTCTGTGCTCGTTTAACTGTACGCCTTTATTTACAGGTAAGTAGCTGATCAGACTTCTATGCCCGACCGAAACAATATATTGTTTCCCCGGGTTTCAAAGCCAGAACCTCTTTTGCTTAACACCATTCTGGGCAGCACGCATAGCTACAGAGACAGGCACATAAGGTGGTTTGTATGAGCACACGAAAGCTTTAATGTATGTATATTAATTAAAAATCGATTACAATTTGAAAAAAAAAACGACTCGGGATGCTGTGAATGCCGGTTTAAGTCCGGCCTGTGTCGTCATTTATTTCAATTTATAATTGAATTTTATTTCAAAAGTAGTTTTCATTTTACCGTATAAACAATGAATAAAATGCAAATGTTATGAAAGCAGATTACGGTAGAACATTAATTGTAGCAATTTGATGGTATGTGAAGTAGTCGGATGTCTCTAGTAATGATGAGAACTTGAACCAAGTGGATGACCATAAAAAGAATAGTTAAACAAAACCGGTGCGGCGCAAAGTTTGTTGACTGATCGCTAAACTGGTTATGATGTAACGAAATGACCAGATTAATAGGAACTAGTGATGTTCTTTTGTTTTGCTTTACAAAACGTTTCTAAGACTAAATAACTCTTCATTTTTTATGACGGACGCCATATCAAATCTAAACAAGACGCGCTGTTAGCCTATTTGGGTTTTGCATATTCGGAAATCCACAAACAGAATATACAAGCGATTAATCTTCACGCGATCTAGACGGAATTTTGATATTCCTAGCACCCCTTTAGGTATCATCTAGGTTTTCAGAACGAGCTGCTTTCCTTCATCGTTTCTCCTGTAAGAAATGGCGGTTGAAAAAAACATGCAGGTAGTTGTAAACCTTAACAGCTGATCATAAGTATAGTCAGTTAAAGAACGCTTTCTAAAACTATTAGTTTTACGTATGTACGAACAGACATATTATTTATATATTATGGTAGAGATGACACATACTTTTTGTAGAGTAGGAAGTTAACTCTTATATTTATGTTATGTTTTTATAATAGATCTCGAATTTGCACGTGGGTAGATTATCGAATATTTGTTTGCGCTGCTTTTTTTGAGCATCGTAAATATTTGCAAATCGGAAGTGGCTTTTTGTACATTTCCTCATCTTTTGTTTACCTAATTGGACGACACTTGAAACAGTTCGTAAATAACCGAGTTGTCCAGTTCTATCATTCATTTGAAACAATGATTCGACACGGGACAGAATTCGAAAGAGCGTTCGAAATTCAAAATTCAAACAGTCCATTGTACTGGCCGCCATTCACCCGTCCTCTTCAAAAACTGGCAACACTACTGACAGGTGTGTTCCCGTCGTGCCCCTTTTTTCAACGTCCGTTCAATTTCACGACACCCAGTAAAGACCATAACGCCAATAACAATACACACTCGATCTTAGACTCTATTTAAATTATTTTAAAGCCGTCTTTACTGCGACAACACTTTTGTAAGATACGAGAGTAACAATGAATGGATCATTTTCCTTACAATATGTTACAACGGTTAAATTTCGACGGTCAAAGTAAAAAGGCCTGTATTACGTGTATGTTAAACTCGCTTTTCTTTATTACTTTTTGCGAAGACACTAATTGTACAAGGTTTGGTTTTAATTTATTTTCGAACTCGAAATCACTGAGCGATTAGCGCTGCGTTTTTTGCAGTTTGTATTATTTAAATTGTGTATTTTAGATTATAATTGTAATTAATTCTCATGAAGCATGTCTTGCCGTGGACAGATTAATTCAGTCGCTGGTTCCGTAGAGAACTAGAACACGCTTCGCCTTACCAATTTAATTTGAACAATCAATCTGTACTCTCGATAATCCATATCGGTATCGGTCTCATGATTTCTATCCATTCAATAACTATTGTTCGATGCGCTGATGTGTTGTTCCGTGATATCAAGTTCACACGGCTCATTTCATTCGATTATTCGTATATAACTACTACAAAGGAAAGTAGTCCTCACTTTAGTGACATAAGGTTTGTTTTGCATTGACCTGTATTTATCTGTATCATTCGATTAATATTTCTCACCTTTTCAAATGGAAAATGGACTTATGAAAAAGATATGAAGGGACGATCGTTTTTGATCTATATATGTTCTTATATAATATGTATAACTATGTCGGGATCGTTGGTCAAACCAATGTATTGCGTATAATCGACGAGTCGTGTCGATTCCCTCCGGATTCACCATGTTTTTAAAAGCAATTTATTATATACTTTGTCTGGAAATCTGGATATAATATAGATTGTAAGAATATTGAAAATGTATATATTTTGATCATGAACCACAGTCTACAGATGAAAAAAGGCGTGTACTGTTTCAGTTTGTGCATATCCGAATGTCCAAAGCCGAAATAGGTCAGGGCAAAGGGCGAATAGGCAGGGTTGTTTAGATGTTGTAACTGGGATATTTCACCTTTTACATGTGTACTCCGTGCCTCTTTTTTAATGCCATTAAAAAAATAATAATGATTTGCGGTCTTAATCCAATAAAGATTTTATAATAATCATAATGAGAGCTACCCAAAATAACCCGGCTGCATAAACTTGGCTCCATTTAATCCACTTTAACTTCTCACGCAATTCTAAAAGGTTTTAAGTAAATTCATTTTGCAGGGCGCTTTCAGCCGGGCTGTTGGCTTAAAGACTTGAAAACTCTTAAATCAATCAATTATGGTATAAAGAGATTAAGCTTTGATTCTTCATAAAAGGCTTATTGAAAGCAATTTTACCGTTTTAATTGTCGTTCTGTTAAGGTTTCAAAAGACCCAGTAAATGGAAAGATGAATTGAAATACTTTCATCGGTAAAAAAAAAAAAAAATTAGTCAATACATTTTCTTTAATGATCTCCTATATCAAATTCTGTATCTTAGTCGTGGTGACCAGGAGCCGTCTTTTCGAGTTTTATATTATTAAAAATGTTACTTGAAGAAGTCTTGGCTTGTTTTCTTTCTAATTTCTTCCTCAACATAATATAATGAATTTTTAAAAAGAAGTACTACGTAATTTGCTACAGATTGATTGTACTTAAACTTGGACGACCTCATATCAGGTGGACCGACGACCTGGTCAAGGTAGCAGGGAAACGCTCGATTCAACTAGCGAACGACCATTCGTGCTGGAAGCCTATGCGGGAGGCCTATGTCCAGCTGTGGACACCGAACGGTTGAATCGAACACTTGCTACACGTGAAATACCCCAGCCACATAACATCTAAACAAGATGCACTGTCGACCTTCGATTAATAACAATCGTAAGCAAACCTGCTCTTTCATTTGCCCGTCCCAGTGATTCAGTTGGCAGGTCAAATAGAATTCCGAACAGGCCTTTGTTTTACAAACAGTCGGTGATTGCGCGTCGCGTCCATCTGAATTTCGCCAATTCTCGAATGCATTGAGACCGCAAAACTGATTTCAGTAGCTCCCCAGCGCCGGCTTCGAATAAATGACGCCGCTGAAGTAGAATTAATTGCCATCACGTTATTTATTCACTAATGGTTGAGTTATTTTCGTTGTTAAAACAAGACGCTTTAACGGTTTAAAACCCCAATATACATTAGTTACACTTATTTGAAAAATATTTTACCTACCGCCCGATGAATCTTGCAGCTGACTGTACTTCTCCCCGTGAAGTTTAATCCGTTAAAACACCTATAAACAGTTTTTATTGTCTTTGTTATTCATAAAGATTATCTACCTTCTAAAGCTAAATAGGCTAGCATTGCGTTAGGTACGAGAGTTAGGTATCAAATATTAAAAATTTAATTTTTTTTTACGAAACCGGCTTGAACCAGCGTCCGTAAGCTACCGTGGCCTGCATACATTTCTAACTTATTTAATGCCATCATGTGCAACATAGGACGTTTTCTTCCAAATGCTACTGTCACTTGTCTGTAAATAAATCGATTGTAAAGCAAATGTTCCCATACCCCAAAAGGGGAAATGGGATTTCATACCTGTGGTCCAATGTCGGTTGAAACAAGTTAGTGTTAATTGGATAGTAATAAGTAGAATTTTCCCGTTTTAATTCATTTGAAGTTCATCTCACTAAGAAAAATGTCTATGCAAATTGTTCTACCTTTCATGACCTGAAAACGATTTTAACTGGAGTAACAAAAATTTAAATTGTATTGTCTAGAGAAGGATTTGTATCTTCATAGACAATACTTTTGCATACAAATTATATTTTAAGAATCTTATTAATAAAAATTTACACTTTTGTTGCGAAGATTTGAAGTATTTGTCATTGATGTTTTTAATGACAAAGCATAGACAAAACAAGACAACACTAAAACGGAGGTATACGCCAGCTATACAAATACAAATTACTTTTTCCATCTGTAGATGGTGGTTTAGGACCCGAAAGACTTCGTTATTCCAACCCCCCTTTACATTCACATTTTTTAGACGAAGTCCAGGGATATACGCGAGTAGTACATGTAAAAAAAATAACACTACTGTCGTGGTCACGGGGAGGGTCACGGCAGTTGCAAAGTATCCGAAACGTCAGGCCATAGTTAAAATAATTCTCAAATAAGTTAATTAATATATTATATTTAATTTAAATTAAAAAATTAGGATTGTAATGTACTCCCGAACTTGATTATAGCCATGCATTGGAGCAATTTATTTTAGATTTTATTATATTATGTTGTTTTTTTTTACATTTTATTCAAAATAATTATAATATTAAAATAAGTAAGGGACGTCAAGAGCGATGAACTAAGATGTGTACGGTGTACTTCAATAAACACTGTTTGTTTGAAATGTATGACTCATTGTTTTTTAAACTAGACAAACCACTTTGTAATTCTTGCTCTCGGATAGTTCCTTGAGAAAATCTTGTTGGACGTATTAAATTATTTACTGCTACATGAATACAATTTGTTTTCTATGATTCACACTAGTTACACGGTTGTAAATATATAAAAATATCGTATTAATAAAACGCATTTAGCGTTTTAACATTACGGTCACTAACAACGCATTTTTACTACGACCCGTCGTTTCAAATGCACTGCTACTGTCAGTGGGTCGTAAAAATAAGTTAACGTGTTAACGTTGAAATACAACAAAACTGTTTAAAACTCCATATAATATTTTAGTTAAACTTATTTGAATCCGAACCGTAAGGCCATAGTTAAAATAATTTTTAAACAATTTTAATATATATCGAATTTTGAACCGTTAAAGAGTTTTTTTTTATTAATATATAACACGTTTTAGACCGTTAAAAGTGTTTTATTTAACTGCTACTCGCGACTATAGAAGTTTTTAAAAGAAGTAGGTTTACATTTGAAGACGGAATTACCACAATGCAGAATGTTCAACATTTCAAAGCAATAGATCGCTTTATATTTACTCCTTCGGGAGACCCTCGGAATTTCCCGATCGAACGGCTACATTAAAATCGGGAATGAATCTGGAGAAATGCTCTCATCAGTCCATTAACCCAACAGTGATAAACGATTTATGTTAAACCGAACCGAATCGGAAACAAGGCCGTTTTGGAAGAGCGCCGTGCTCCGAATAGTCTTAATTACATAGTCTGTGGTCGTTACCATTTCCGTGCCGAATGCCGGTCGGAGAAACTGTTGATGTGCGCAAGCGCAGCTGTTGTCCGTTTGACAACGGAGTTCCGTTTTCGGTAGAGCTTTTGTAATCTTCCCAATTCGAATAATAAAGTTACGTCTATTTCGCAAACTTTCGATTTGAAAAAGGAATACGCGAACTAGTTTTCGAAAACATATTTTTTACGTTTTTTCAAATAAAAAGCACTACAAGATTGCTATCGATTCCCATCCGGTGTTATAATTTTATACGTAGAAATACAAACGGAAGCATTTTTTACTATCTCCGTTTTATGTTAAACTACTTATTTATGTTTAACTGCTATTAAGAGATAATATCGGGCAACGACGGGTTTCCAAATAGACTTAAGTTGGTTAATTAGTTTGAGTAATGGTGTTTAAGATAAATACTGTTATCATTATCGTAATTTTAATTGCTTTAGATTTAAGGAGTTACGGCAATAGACACTTAAGTTACAGAATAACTAATTACTTTATAACGTGTTTGATTTACTGTTTCCGATTAAATAGAACACTTTTAACGGTATAAAACGCAAATTAATTATAATTGAAGAATGACATTTACAATGTATTTTAATTATGGTTGTTTCCGTGTGTGCTTTAAAATAGTATGAACATAGTTCTGGTGTAAAAAATGTATTACGTAAAATGTTGTATGTTTTTTTTAAATCTTTTCATTTAAGAGATACTATTTAGATTTTCTTAAGTTATGTATTTCTATGTCCGCTATAGCAAGATATAAAAAAATTATCAAACATTTTTGGGGGCAAACCAGACAACGAATGCATTTTTCTAGACACGAGTTGAGTATAAATTTGATAAGGACATGTTTTCCGTACTAGATGTAATAGATAGAATAGAGTCTAGAGAATTCTTATTTTGAATTGTTTCATTATCCATTTTTTATAATAGTACCACTGAAGGCTGTGTATGCCGTTTCACATCCTGCCCGTGCCCTAAAATTTGTACAATCTAGAAATCGTTTTTTTTAAATGATCAGAAACATGTTAGATGAACCCGCTGATTATTAGCATATCTTGGTATCATTAGACCAAACGAAAAAGTACTATGTTAATGTATTGGACAAATTTAATTGCTTTCCGAGCATTTCGGTTACAGTTATCTAAAAAGCCGAGTGTTTTTGTCAGCCGCTCCTGCCCACTGGGCAGAGGAATTTTCACGGTTCGTGCGCCTTTCGTAACAGTCTCGAGTGTGCAATTGCAAAAGTTTTTGTTTGCATGCCTTGATGGGTATTCATCGATCGTACGCCACACTTTTTATGTAAGACATAGGATGTGGTCTTGGTGGTAGAACTTCACAGCTCTTCATATTTTATTTGACATGTTGGATGTCGAATTGCAAAGCTTATCTAAACAGCTAAACCCGTCGACTAAAAGGCCGACAACGCATCTTGTTTGATTTTATATGGTTAGGGTATTTTACCTACCATGAATTGAACCCCATGGTTGTCTGCCTTCTCAATCATAACATGATTTACAGTCGCTGGTTCACAACTACCAAACTATAATAGTAAGAAACTATGACTGCGTATTTAATATCAAATCGTACGAGGGCTTAATTGTTATCAACAAATATGTAAATTTTAATACAAACATATAATACTTCGTGTATTATATCGTTCTCCTAAACGGTTGATAGTTAGTTTTTTAATAATCCATTTTTACCGGTTCAAAACGCATAATGTATGTTAACTTATTTAGGCCACTGCAAACCATCTGTAGTGGTGTAATAAATCGTAAAGAAGATAACTGATATATTTCGCGTTTTAAACCGTTAAGAGTGTTTTAAATGTGTCTCACGACACGTATAAAGAATATACGTGTCGTGAGATTAACATACCTAAACACAAACTCTTAAAAACTCAGCTGCATGCTGCTGTTGCTGTTACGACCACCAACTTGGACGGCTCTCTAGGGCACAGAGGTGATGACACTATCGTCTTCCAAGATGTGGATGTTACTCGATTTTCTTAAAAAGATTATACTGACAATATTATACCAAACACCGGCACATGACTTTACTCTCCCTACAGCAACAAGGCTAGTTATTTACAACAAATATACTAGAGAACAGATGCCTCTAGTTTCCACCAATCGGAATTTAAATTGGAAGTTATGTCTTGTGCTTATCATTATGGAACCTCTAAATTGGTGACGAGCTATTGATATTACCCTTGCTGCAGCTTCATTTAATTAAAAGCTAAAACAGAATACCAGCGGTGGAAACGATATATTGACTAAATATGTTACGTTAGTTGAAATTAATTCTGTAGAGCTAGACAAAGAACTCTTACTCTACGTGAATAGTACACACATAAATAAAAAGCATTGAACTGTTAAAAGTACGAAATATATTAGCCAACAAACACACACCAAAAACAGCTTTGATTACGTTTAAATTAAACAGTTTTAACGGTGTAAAACGGAATTAGTTTACTCATTTTACCTACGGCCCGATGTTTCGAATTTTATTCAGCCGTGGTCAACGCGCCGGTTTCAAATCATTTTACAAATACATGTTTGAAACTGGGCGCGTTTTTTTAAACTAAATATTATATTTGAAAACATTAATATTTTTCACATGTTATTGCACATGAAGGCACTATATAATTTAAAAATCGAAAATAAATTGAAAAAATTTTTTGAAAAAATTTTCCTTGTCCTGCCCGAGTCGAAAATTTTTTCAATTTATTTTCGATTTTTAAACTAAATATTATAGTAAAAAGTGGGATAAGGAAATTTTATCTAAATTGCGAATGCTAAATATGTATTAAAATAAAGTACTTTTAACGAAACGTCAGATCATAGTTAAAATGAGTTAATAATTTGTTAATTTATCTATTTAATGCGTTTAAAAGAATAAAAGTGTATAATTTTATACTACAGACAATACTTAATGCTAAATATATTATTTGCCATATATTTATAATGTACGTACGTATGTATGTAAACTCCAATTGCAGCCGTACGTTGCATTGCTTGCATTCACAAAGCTTCGATCTTGACACTGTCATTGTTCGAAATATTTTTCTCATGAAAAGAATGATTGCCATACGAATTGAGTGTGTGAACGATACATTGAAAAGACCACATTACTCCAATATAAAGCGGGTCCGTTTTTTTATGCTAGAGGAGGCCAGATAAGCATGGGGCTTACATGATTGCAGGTGAAATACCTCAGCCTATAACATCTAAACGAGATGCGCTGTGCGACCTATTTTGGCTTTGGATATTTGGAAAGCCACAGACTGCAACCGAAACGTGATTAAACTTCTCGGCGTAGATCTGTGGACGGAGGTTTCGTACCCGGACGGTATTTCGATATTCCTGCCAGCCATTAAATATCCACATGTTGGACCCAGTGGGGATCGACCCACGACTCGACGATTATTAGCCGTAGATGGTTACCATTAAACTCAAACTTGCGTTGGGTCTGTCAAGTTAATCATCGACGACTTTATTACAATGAGACAGTAATCACAATAAGTTTTGTAATTAAAAGCTCTGCTTATAGTTGCCGCGAACACATTTAAATGAAACAATACTAACGGTATAAAACGCGAAATGAATTACTTTACTTATTAGCATTTTTAATTGTGGTCCGACGTTTCTGATGGAAGATTCTATATTAGGGACCCATCTTCAATTCCGTGACCACTTCTGGTGCAAAGCTTCCGAAACATCGAGTCGTTAAAATAAATTGTAAGAAAAATTAACTAATTATTTCTATGCTTTTTTATTGATCTCCTTCAAAATACAAGTTAGGAAATGTTTCAAATTTTAAAAACACAGGCAGCATTTAAACGTACGACTAACAAAGCACATATGTTCCTAATAATAAAATAATTTAAAGTCTTATAATTTGTAGCATGTAAAACATTGACTAATCTCAATACAAACGATACTCAAATTCTGGGACCCAATAAACAAACATATTATGGTTCTCAAAACCACAAAGACTGGTTTTTCTTCAAGCATATTGATCCTTTTTATTTGCTTGATTTGTTAAAGTATATTTAAAGTGTTGAAGGAAATTGATGTTATAAATGTATACAAATATCAATTCGAAAACGATTCGAGAGTGTAAAGAAATATATGTTACTTTAATACACTTAAATAACAGTAATTTAGTTTTATTGGTTAATATTCAATTTCTGTTTTGTTCATTTTGTCAGTCTTTATATTTCAAATTATTGCGTTGATAATCTATTCTTATATGTAGAGTTGAAGAGTTTGTTTAAACGCGATAATCTGAAGAATTACGGGATCGAATTAAAAAATATTTTTGTTTTGGTTAGAGAATTTATCGAAGAAGGCTTTAGGATATAAACACTGAACTGGAAATAAGACCAGCAGATGAAACAGCAGGAAATTTAAAAGATAAAAACGGGAAAAAATATTCATCATTGTTTGTAAGTTTTTGTTGCGTGCCTTGCGTAAACGGTTTATATATTTTTTGGGTTCAAAATACCCAAAAAATATATATGAAACAATGTAAAAAAACTTACAAGAATGATGAGACGCAACCGACGTCGTGGCTAACATAAAAATGGAAAACCCCTTATTCAAATTTTCTAAACTAATTTGGATGCCCAAATAACTATTCTACGCGGACGAAGTCGCTGACACAGTCGCTAGTCGTTTTATATAAATACTGATTTAACATAACTGATTTAATAGTTACCTTCTCGAAGAAATACACCCTAAATCTACTCAATAAATATATATTCATTCTTTGTGGTTCTATTCATTTAATTTAGTTTACTTAAGTAAGTTACCATCACTATCGTAATTTATATAAAAAAGATTTATATTCGCTTGCGCTGAACAAAAAAATAAATGAAATCTGTCATCAAGTAATTAGAAAAAAATATCGAAATGTACTTCTTAATCCACAATGAAGAGTAACGAATCGATTTCGTGGATCTTGAGCCAAGAGCGAACCGATTCGCAAGAAGCACTCCGGAATGTCACGTTCAGGTGTGCGGAGGCCGTTGATCTCCCGCGCGTGCGCATCTTCGCGTCGCATCCTCTGTTCATTGGTTAATTGATTGATTATTACAAGTGATCTGTCTGTGTATTGTGTAACATTATTTTTCTGTTCTGTCATTCGAGAGACATATCGTTTTTTTCTTCGCCAGTTAGAAGGAATAAGGATTTGACAGGATCCTAACAATATCAATGTCGGTTTAGCAAATTATACCGTTTTCGCGGCCATATTGCCAAGCTATTTGTTGGCTACTTGGAGCTATTTGGCAGTCGTCATTAGAAATCTTTCTCAATTAATGTTTTACTGACAAATTGCTATATCTGTAATAATCGGTAAATACCAACTACGTTGGAACAGATGGCGCTGGAGAAGCACTTTTTATCTTGACATTAGGGACATTCTCCATTTTTAGTTTCCCCGTTACCACTGCTGCAAAGCACGTCGGGTTGTAGTTAAAATAATTTATTAATAAGTCAATTAATACATTTCACGTTTTAATTCGTTAAAAGTGTTTTATTTATGTGTATTACTCTCGTAAACTACAAGCAGTTCATAATATTTTTTTTATTAAATTTTATGCCACTACGGCAGTAGCATAAAATTCTCATGTCTTGTTTATTTTAAGATTATTCGTTCGTTTAGTGGTCGTTACTGACCTCGCTGTTAAAAAACGACCTAAAATAAAAACGATTAAAATGTTCATTCTTCAGTTTAATATATGTATAATCCATTGTCAGATGATAAATTGTGTGCAATGTATATACAGATTATAATTACGGTTATTGTAAAGATCTGAAGACAATGGACTGGTTCTGGGAAGTACGAGTTTACTAAGGTTACTATTTATAATAACCTCCTATAAGCCGTTAGAAAAAAACATATAAGTAATCATATATATTTCTATATATTTTTCACATGTTATTGCACATGATGGTAGGCATTATCTAATTAAAAACTCGATGCAAAAAATTCACGACATGGGCGGGACTTGAACCAGCATTCACAGCGTTCCATGCTGTTGCTCTAACCATTATATTGCGCGAGAGTTGCATGTATCGATAAATTGAAAATATTTTACGATCACCTATAGTGTCCTACGGTACTTCTTAGATTAGAGTTGATTTTGTCTATAGTCTACTTTGCTGTCATACCCGGATTCAAACCTACGACTTCTAGTGTTCAGTAAGTGTACTTAAATTATAATGTAAGATTCAATATTGACGACACGGGCACTGTAATTTGTAATTTAAATAATGCAATCATGTGCAATAACATGAGTAAATATGTAAGTTTTCCAGTATTCGTTTCTTTGTAAAAAAGTGTTTAAATAATAGTATTATGCGACTGGTCAATCTAATTAAAAATACATTTTCTCCTGAAACAGTTTATTATTAAATAAAACACGTTAACGGTTTACACGCGATATATTAGTTAAACTTATTTGAAAATGATTTTTAACTTCGGCCTGACGTTTCGGGTGCTTTGCAGCAGCCGTGGTCCGTTAAAGTGGTTTATTTAAATGTGTACTACTCGCGTAAACTATACAGTATTTTTACTTATTTCAAATGGGAAATATATTAGTTAACTTATGACTAAAAAAGTTCATGAACTTATAATGATTAAATTATAAATAGGAAGAAGTTAACTAATATATTTCGTGTTTCGAACCGTTAAAAGTGTTTTATAAAGATGTGTACTACTCGCGTAAACTACACACAGTATTTAGCAATAGATTATTAGTTTTGGTCGTTTTTTGTTCCCTTACTTATATAGGGATAAATAAATACAGACCTTATAAAGGTTTTCATAGGATTACCTAGAAAACATTATCTTGCCATTAATTCGACTAATGGACATATGAACCGTGGACAGGATATAATCGTTTATGCACTAACCACGTCCCAGTTAATTAATGAATGCCCAATACGACGATATATCACGTGAAACCAAATAGGATTTATTAAAAGTGGATTTATAACATTACTCGTACGCATAATACTTTGACATTAAAATTATTGCTTTTACTTTTTTTTATTGGCTGAACGCATTGTCGTCCTTTGTTTAAAAAACACAAGTGAATTTTCAATGTTCTTACAGCAATAAATGAAACTCGAGTAACACAAACATAAACTCTGTCTGTAGTTTACGCGAGAAGTACACCTTTAAATAAAACCCTTTAACGGTTTTAAATGTGATATATATTAGTTAAAATTATTTTAACTAAGGCCCGACGTTTCGGACGCTTTGCAGCAGCCGTGGACACGCGGAGGTCCCCGAAGTTAAAATAATTTTCATATAAGTTTAATATATCGCGTTTAAACCCGTTAAATGTTTTATTTAAATAACACAATCTTGCTTTAAGAAGATAATTAGCGTTAAGCAGTTTTCACAGTCTTAATTCTGTCAAAATGCGCTGCAGCAAAATATTATACTATGCAATTACTAATTCCTGCATTTTGAGCACCAGCTTAGAGGCTGTTTAATGGTTGTACGTCACCAGGGTCGGCGTCTGGACCGCCGAGGCCCCGTAATTGAACTAAAAATACTTTAAAAAGTTATATAGTCTGTAGTTTACGCGAGTAGTACACATTTAATTTGATATGTCGATAACGCTTCAAAGCATCCGAAACGTCGGGCCAACAAAATAAGTTGACTAATATTTGGCGCTAGTGTTTCATACTGCTAATAATATACATTAATAAATAAAAAATACAGTTAAAAACTATATAATAGTTTATTTTTAAAAACGAGCTCATTCGGATATTCTCAGCACAATTGATTGATTTTATACTGATTTCAAAGAATTTTTCACTTATTTTATGCGTAAGCGCAGGGATTATATAAAGCGTAGAAAAATATATATACTACATGCCCCGTTCACCTCTCGCTCGTTGCCCCGTTGGGCTTCTGTGCCGTCGCTTCGGGCCCTACCGCGATCGGAGCTGTACACCACTTATTAAGTACACAATATTTTATACCCGGTAAAAATAGTGCATACGTGCTATAGTTGCTCTAACAAAAAATGATGGTTAGTCCGATAACTTATTTCAAGTTTACCTATATTTAACAGATTTGTGCCTATCTTGTGTTTAAGGCCAAACAAGGAGACGTTTTCGAACTCTGACCTTGGCCGGCTGATATATATATATATTATATGTATTTATTGAATAATTCTTCCATTTTATCTATTACATTATCTATCACCAAGAATCGAACTTTGGACCTCTACCGCTTTAATTCTAGTGCGTTTGGGCAAGATTTAACGACTAACGACGACTTACCGTGTTTCTAGATCACGAGTGGGTGACTACTTGCGAGATGGTACTATACATTTTTTTCTTAATGGATTCGAATCTGAGACCTCGTGTTCTGCTTAGGTGACTAAACTAGACAACAAACTGATCAGGTAGAGTAGGTATGTCCCTGTGAATATAGTGAAGTTGCATAATAACCAAGATTATAGCAAAGTTACTACAAATTTATAACGCTTGTGTGTTCTGGCTCTGCATATAATATTCGCTCTCAAAGCAGTTAGGAATTGTTTTCGCAATCTCTAACATTATTAACTGTCGTTGATTTAGTTATGCTGTGAATTTCAAGATAACTTCGTGAAGGGAAATAGTTTTGCAAGATAGTGCATTTAGTACGCATTTTAAGAAATCGAAATAAGTAAATTTAAAAAGTTACTAAATATTAAAGAGATAATAGATAAAATACTCAGTCAGACACCTGTTTTGTACTCTCTTTACTTTTTGCCTACTAGCAATAGTTTTACATTCACCGGCGCTAATAAATGTGTATATTTTTTTTAAGTTCCAACTTATCCTCGATGTTTCAATTTTCGGTACTACTTGTTATCGGCAAGCCTTGCTGAGCACAAGCTGAGTTTAAATTAAACACTTACGGTTTAAAACGCGATATATTAGTTAAACTTCTTCCCTTCGTGACCACGGCTGCTGCAAAGCATCCGAAACGTCGGGCCGAAGTTAAAAATCATTTTCAAATAAGTTTAACTAATATATCGTGTTTTAAACCGTTAAAGTGTTTTATTTAAATGTGTACTACTCGCGTAAACTATAGACAGTACACAAGCTGAGTCTTGACGCCTTTTAGCACAAAGGTAAAATTGTACTTTTAATTGTAAGGTTTTTTATTACTCATTGTAGTTATAAGTTTTGTACTTTGTGTTAATACACTAATTATTTATTTAAAGTTTAAAACTTATATTTCATGATACTGCAGACGAAAGTTTATATAAATAAAAAATCCAACTTAGCTATTGGAAGTGGGTTTGAATACCGCTATATCTTTTTTCTTAATTTGAAACATTTAAATAAAACACTTTAAAAGTTAAACACGGAATAAGTATATTAGTTAAACTTTTTACTAATTATTTTAAGTATGGACCGACGTTTCGATTGGTTTGCAACAGACATAGTCATGGGGAGACTATTGTAACACAGTTAAAATAAATTTAATGTACATTTTTCGCGTTTTAAACTGTAAAAGTGTTTTATTGAAATATGTACTACACGTATAAACTACAGACAGTGTTCAATCTGAAACAGTTTATTAAAAAAAATCAGGCATTCACGCGCTAAGCTAATTTAAAATTTTGAGCAGTTATTTTAGTCCTTATAGACAGTAGACCATAGATTTTTCTTTGGATTTTTTGTAGCTATCGTCTCTTCGTGCCGCCCAGTACAACTGGAACAAATTGTCAATCGTCTTAACAGTTATTAAATCGGCAGCAGTAATTATATCTTCGGTTCCGCATAAGCACCTCGTGAGAATATTCGTTTTTATGTGTTTAGTTTTTCTTATAACATAGAGGCACATATAAGAAATTTTACAAGTAAACTCGTAAAAGTCGGCTTATTGTGGCTTGGACATTGGGAACCTCCGACTGAATCTGATACACGATTAAACTTCACTTTTCTTTCTCCTGGACAGTTTGATATCCAGATTAAGTCTAACATCTTTCAGAAACAGGTTGGATTATGTTTATATGTTATGTTTAGATAAAATACATATATATTGTATATGTACTGAATTTTACTCCGGACACTGAGAAAACATCTGTCCTTGTCCTAATAATGTACATTGCCGTAAGACAGAGTGAATATTATAGTTTTTAATACCTTCTTTTAAAATTAATCTTCTAGAACATTCCATTATCAAATCGTCTATGCTAAGCACTAAATCATTGCGTAAGACAATCGCTTTAGTGGCGATGCGTCAATATTAGAAGGCAGCTCGTTACACAATCGACGCCAGGTGTGTGGGCGGCCTATGTATCATTTTACTCAACATTTGATTATTAAAGCCTTGCCAGTTCTATTAAGATATTGCAAAATCACAGATGAAACGAATGTACTTAGGACAAATATTTTTGTTTTAATAACTAGGGTTCTACGAATTCTAAAATCTAATCTAATTAAAGTTAAACTGTTTATAACACCATAAGAAAGTAACTTACAGACCACTATTAATCATTATTCCATTATTCTTTAACTTTAAGATTTTTAGACACATACAACGTAATTTCGTAATAAATTAATAAAACATAGCCTTCTTATCACATCTATACTAATATATAAAACTGAAGAGTTTGTTTGTTTGTTTGAACGCGCTAATCTCAGGAACTACTGGTTCGAATTGAAAAATCATTTTTGTGTTGAACGGAGAATTTATCGAGGAACGCTATTTATAAAACTGGGAAAATTACTCAGCATTATGGATTTCCGAGGCGTACGATGCAAGGACGGTTCAAGATACACAAAAAATATGTATTAAAGAATGAATCCTCTTTATTTTACTTAAAAAGTCCGCAACCTTATATCTCTATCTTTTAAGTTTAACTCGCAAGAACGACGGGCCCCAAACGACGGGTTGCGAGCAACGGGACACGACCGATGTCGCTTCCGACCGTCTGACCGGGTAGCTTAAATTTATGAAGACGGTCGGAAGGTTTACAAAAACAAATGTGGATGCCCAAAATAACTATTCTACGCGGACGAAGTCGCTAACACAGCTAGTATTGTATAAATTGAATGTATACTCGTCCTGGCCGTGCCATCTATTTTTTTCAATTTTCTTTTACTTAAAAAAATATTGCAGATTGCTTACCGTACGTACTCAGCTGTTGCTCTTATATGTAAGCTTTAAGCTCTTATATGTTACATGTTATTTACTTTGTCAAAAGTTTTTAAAAAAATGTAACCAAAATCATTGTACGTATGTCAATAACAGATATCGTTTACCTGAATTGATCTAGTGACTTCCGCCGATACACTCATATCCTGCATTTGAATGAGATCGATAATCATTACACTTCCCGTACCATAGACAAACATTACATAACCAAACAATGCGTACGCGTTTATTTATCTTGAGAACGTAGATCTTTGGAACGCCGTATATATTTCTCTTTCAAACGATTAAAACTAGCATTTTTAAAAATAATTCTTGATGATTTTAATGTAAATGTCTTAGTACAGTCATTTTGAAATAAACATATGTATATTTAAATAAAACACTTTAACGGTTTAAAACGCGATATATTAGTTAAACTTATTTGAAAATGATTTTTAAGTAATATATCGCGTTTTAAACCGTTAAAGTGTTTTATTTAAATGTGTACTAATCGCATTCGAATTCGAAAATCAATCACTATTACACTATAACTAAATTTATTTAGGTATAAATTAGATTATGATTTCCGAATCTGCAGTAGTTTCAAACTCTGAAGCTGTATGCCATGTGTATACCAATTTACAGATTTTTTAATTGGTTAAGATTCTTTTAAATAAAGTTTATTAATTATACTTTTCGCTATAGAATTCTGACCACACACTCTGACACAATCTTAAGCACAATTGGTCCCAAGTTCGAATCCCTTGGAAACACTTGAAAGGCACACGAGTTCGATCAAATTACTGAACGTGCTTGTAAATAAAAATCCACCTTTCTTATACACACAGTAATGAAGCCAGAGCGCCATATAAAATTTTCTCCCATTGTAGGTTTGGTTAAACAAAATACGTAAATATATTATACATTAACATGCAGATTTTATTAAGTACTGTATGTAGTTTAAATAAAACAGTTTTAGCGAATTAAAACGCGAAATAATGACTTAATAGATTTAACCCCAGTGGCCTAGTATAAACCCTATATTAAAATGTAAGGTGTTTTAAACCATTAAAAGTTTTCTATAAATATGCAAGAGTAATGAATCTGAATGTTCTTACGTTGGGTAAAAAATAATGTAAGTAAATAAAAATGGCTGAAGTAACATTTGCGGACGTCTTGACTACTTATAACAAAGATTCGCAAAGAAATGCAGACTGCGCTGTGCAGTATGTAAAGTCAGTCATTATTAAACGGAGGTTGGATCGCGGAAACGTTCTTGCATTGAAGTTAAATCGTTCTTCAAATAATATTCATGAATATCCGCGTACAAACAGTACTCAAGTAATTAGTTATTGAAATGTAATGTATTTAAGTATTGTCTTTAGTTTATGCGAGTAGTACACATTGAAATTAAACACTTTTAACGGTTAAAACCGCGAAATGTATTTGTTAACTTACCTTAATCTGTGATCAGGGCTGCTACAACACCATTCGGGCCGCATTTAAAGTACATTGTAAATAAGTTAACTAATATATTTCGCTTTTAAATCCGTTTAAAGCGTTTTATTTAAGTGTAATAGCTACATTAAAATCGTAAATAAGGCTTACTTAAGGCATGTAGAAAGAATCTCTAAGTAAGCAAGTAGTCTTATTAAAAAAAACAAAAGATCTTTTGTATGTTTGTCCTTCTATCTGTTATATTATTCCTTCACAGCACTACGATATGTTAGTTCTTTAGTGGTTTTAATTGTAGTCTGTATAAACAATACTAACGATTACAAGACACATTCTACATTCAATTGGAAATAATAGATATTGTTTTTTCAATGGTGTTAAGAACTAAATAAAATTAATTAATTATGAATACTTTGGTCAGTCAGGAAACCGTTTCATCGAATTATTGGTCTCATAGATCAATAATTCCATGAAACGGACACAAAATGTGTCCCCTTATATTACTATTGGATTTTTTTATTACTACAAACAGCCATTTGTAATCGTAGATTAAAATTGTTTTGTTCGATATTCATAGCGACGCTTTGTGCTCGTTTCAAAATATGAAATTGTGGATTCTGTAAATTGCATACAGCATGCATACAATTTGCATATAAAAATGTATTTATATTTCAGCATATCGAAGCTCGATATCAAATTGGGGTTTACTAGACTATTGGTAGGGCAATAATTTCTATTACTGCTATAAGAAGAACAATAGAATGATAGGTAATTCGATTTATTTTTCATAAGAGACGAAGATTGATGCCCTAGCCATATAAGGTCTAAACAAGATGTGCTGTTTATAAATTTGACATTAGATATTTGGAAAACCAAGCCGTTTGGAAAATATTCCTATCACGTAATAAACGTCCAGATTACCAAGACGAAGACCAAGACTTCGGACTTTGACTTTGGACATTTGGCATTCCCATGGTCATGGCATTATTGTTGTTAAACTCTATTCTGTGATGTCTTAGTTACAAATTAAGTTTTAAATGTTATGAATATTTACGATAATTTTTTCCTCGTTTATCATAACAAGTTTTTAGGCCACCAAAGTGGAGTATTTCTTTACAGACAAGTATTTGATCTGTTTTTGATCACGAACGAAATTATACTGTTTTTTTCGATTATGAAACAAAAAACCTCTAGCACTTAACGCAAATGCGAAACAACATGTTTAATCAATAAGGACACAGACGCGGCCACAGTAGTAGGTAGCCTCAGTACTTTTAGATGTTCAATCAAAGTTTTTCCTAAAAAGCGAACCCCTTTTTACAAAAATGAGTCGCTACACAAAAACTGGGCCGTTAGCCGTCATCTCAGTTACGAATAGAATATGATACAGTTTTTGTGTCGAGAGAGGCTTTTTGCCGGAAAGGACAAAAAACAATTGCAATCTCAGCGAGCGAGCCGAGGCACAGGTGATTATCCGATATACCGCTTATTGGACGGAAGTTTCGACCGCGAACTCGTTATGGCCAGATGAAATTAGAGAAATGATCTGTTAGCGAGGCGTGACAAATGATATTGGACCACTAACTAACGTGCTTCCGTTTGATCTCAACTAGAATATATTCTATAATTTAAACTCTTGCTGTAGGTTTGATTCTCATTTAGTGCAGCACTAGCTATTGGTGACTTTTCTAAATAAAGGAAGAGAACAAAAAGACAGAAGTTTCTTCTACCTATGTAATTCCTGTGTGAATTCAATCATAAGGCCTCATATCATATCAACGATAACAATATCGATTTTAGAATAGGCCGACAACGCATCATCGTTGTTTTAATACACGTAGTACCTATTGATAACTCTAAACGATCACCTTATTTCAAGTAAAAATATACCAAAAAAACAGAACTTCTGTTTATGTAATTCCTGTGTAAATTCATACATATGGTCGTGATGTACCTACTAACAATATCAATCTTTAAATAGGCCGAAAACGCATCCTCGTTATTTTCTTTTATTGTTTTGGGTGTGTACAACCGCTAGACCTCATTATCGAGTTATATAAAACACTCATCGCTGTAAAAAGTAGTTATACAATATTCAACAGTCTCGTCTGAAATGAATCCTTTCTTGGTAAGGCTTCACTGACGTCCAGCGTTGGTTGGAAGGGTTGAAACCCTTCTAATTTGTAGTCAAAATAAAATCACATCGGATTTAGGAGATTTGAGCTAGTATAAATTGGGATAAGTGAAGGGTTTAATTTAGCGTGTATTTTACATTTAATCCTATTCTTTACCCCGTAGTAGGACGTATGTCCTGTGGTATGTATATGTATGGTGAGTTAAATACCTCGGCCATATAACATCTAAATAAGGTACGCTGTTGATCTATTTTAGCTTTGGATTTCGATGGATGGATTGGATTGGATGTCAGAGGACGACGTTTCGTGTCCCGGACGGAATTCTGGTATTCCTATCACTCTCATTATTTCATCGAATTACAATAAAATATTTATAGGATAAATTGATTTTTAGAAACATGGCTGAACATGATGGAAATCGAACCCACGTCCTGTTGATTATTATAAGCCATTGCTCAATTAGACCAACGAGTACGTGATTACATTTTGTGATTTTCACATGTTATATAAATGTACGATAAATGTAAATAATTTACGAAGCAATTACTCATGTATTATTGTAGTTGAATGTTATTAATTGAATGGGACAAAATATTTCAATTTTTATTTTTAATGCATATAACCTTGTGACACTGCACAATTTATATTATACTATTAAAACAGTTCTAAATCTACGCGACATTTAAATAAAGCACTTTTAACAGTGCAAAACGCGAATTATGTCGGGTTATATTAAAAAAAGAGTTAACTAATACATTTCACGTTTTAAACAGTTACAAGTGATTTTCAAAAATCTACAATTTTATGTTTTTTGTGCCCATTTCAAACAAAATATTCCTTTTTAAAGGGATTTATTTTTATTAAAATAAAGCACAAGTTCTGTCCAAGTTTAGAGTTACAGTTTCCGTAATTAGTACGGCTAAAAATAATACCTTTAACGGTTTAAAATGCGCAATATATATGTGTATCACATTGACATTTCTCGAAAATAATTCAGTGCCTTGTCGTAAATTCGTCTAAAGGTGCCCGGGTCGCAGCTGGTACAAAGGTTCTGCTTGTAGATATCCTCGTACATTTTACCTGCCCTGAATACATATCAGGATAATTTGAAATTGATCCGTATGGATAGAAAAGAAAGAAATATTTAAAAAAATAATATTTAGCAATTGTGCCTACAGTGAATTTCAAATGCACACGAAAACCACAGCATTTTTGTATTCTAAGTATAAATTAATTGCTAAAAATGCAAGTCTTGTAACCATTTAAGGTCAACGACATTCAGCTTTAAACGTTAATATTTTATACATTTGTTAGCTATTTAATTAAACACTTTTAACGGGTTAGAACGCGAAATAAGTTATTTAACTTATTATTTATTTGTTTTAATTACGGCGACGTTTCGGGATGCTTTGCAGCAGCCACGGTCTCGGGTGGACTAAAGAGTGCGGATGTTCCTAATGTCACAGTTCTATACGTAGCGCCATCTGTTTCGTTGGTATTTAGAGAAAATGGCTGTACCCATACAAAACTGACCTTTATCGGTATGCTATACAAAAAACAGCATATAATTAAATTACGGCTGCTATAACGCATCGAAAACGTCCCCGTTGTTATATTAAGTTAACATACTTTGCGTTTAAAACTGTTAAAAGTGTTTATTTAAATGTGTCCTAGTCGGGTAAACAACGAGCAATACTTAATTCATTGAGTTTTACTGTATAGTTTACTATTCTACTACCTGGTGTATTTGTGTTGTTAAATCTATTCTGCTAATTATTTTTAATATTACTAAGTAGGAAATTATTAATTAATTAATATTTACTATAGTATACTCTTAACTCGGAATTGGTAATCAAATACATTCTGTAATATGCAAATAACATTTAAAATTACACGACTTTTGAATAACAATTACAAAAATTGTTTTTGTTTACAGGTAAAAAGTGATGCGCAGTCAAGACTGAAACTAAGATGAATCCTCTAGCATTAATAATATTAAGTGCCGCACTTCTATGCGACGCGAAACTGCCGAGACACAGGCAGTTTCAGCCGAACGATCTGTCGAATCCAGCGCAAAACCAAACGCTTAGAATACAGACAGAGAAAAAGAACGAGAGAACGACACGAATCGTAAACGAATATAGAACAAGGCACAGAAGGGAATCGTTCGATTCGAGATCGTATGAGTCCAGTTTGACCTGGGCCCATTCAGAACGATTGGATGAGAATGGAGACGTTTTACTGCGGTGGGTCAACACGGATTCGAGTATAACCTTCAGGCTGGAAGCGAAGACTCGTGGTTATGTCGGCTTGGGGTTTAATTCCGGAAGGAATATGAGGGGAGCTGATCTGGTCGTCGCTTGGGTGGATGACAGACATGGAAATGCACAACTGTTGGTAAGTCTAAGTTTCTAAATAGTTACAACTATTTAAGGCTTTCACGGAAGTCTTGCCAAACATTTCTTAATTATGACGGCTATCCAAAAACTGAAGTAGCTTTTCTAGATTCTTATTTTCGCTGTTGTCTTTCATTGAATATTATCTAAGTGTTTATACTCGTACAAGGTCTTATACGTTATTAAATAAAATCTATTTTCATTGTGTTGGGTACAACGACTTTGAATCATAAATTAATTTTGTGTCCTGTATATGTTTTTTTTTCGCATTTAACGGCCATGTAATTGTGATACAAAAGCCACAAAATATGTCCGTTCCAGCAAACATTACTATACATTCAAATAAGTGTGATGCTAATTCTTTGGTGGGCCTTCTAAACGCGCACCTGTTGTCATTTTCTCACGCACGATTTCGATGTTCAAGTGGTTTTAAGGCTACGGTCTCCTATAAACGCCGTAGCCTTGCGTGACGCTGCGATATACGCTTATTATAAAATAATATTTGGTATAGATCCAAATCCCTTTATTCTTGTAGTACTGCTTCCCTTCAGTTAACGAATTTAATGTATACGATAAAATTGACAAACTCGTAGCTTTAATGGTAGCAGTGTATGGATAATAACCACCGGGTCGTGGGTTCAATCCCCACCGGGTCAAACATGTTTCTAATCAGTGTCTAATTTAAATACTGGCTATAGTTTACGCGAGGAGTACACATTTAAAAAAAACCCTTTAACGGTTAAAAACGCGGAATTTTTTTTATTCTTTTTTGCCCCCCGCGCCCCCGGTGGGGGGGGGGGGGGGGGGGGGGGGGGGGGGGGTTTTTTTGGGGGGGGGGGGGGGCCCCCCCCCCCCCTTTCCCCCCCCCCGCCCCGGGGGGCCGCCCCCCCCCGAAACGTGGTTCGAAGTTAAAAATCATTTTCAAAAAGTTAACCAATATATCGCGTGTCAAACCGTTAAATGTTTCTAATCAGTGTCTAATATATCTGAAATATGTTGGAGTTCGCCTGGATATTCTTGATATTAAATGAGTGAGTAATAAACCACCGTCCGCAGATAAAAGCCTCGAAGCTAAATCACGTTTCGGTTATAATCAGTACTGTCCACAACCAAAATAGGTCGGCAGTGTGCATCTTGCTTAGATGGTATATGGATTGGGTACATTACCTTTTATTAGGTGAATTCAGAAAATAATACGGAATCTGTACGCGACCTCGAGTGATGTTAGGAGACCGCAGCGTTAGTCAAGTTTTCGCCTTTATACAGGTTTATCGATGTTACTGACGCGATGCTTTTAGGAATGAATAACGAGCGCCGGATTATGCATACTAAAGTGCAGTATTTTTTATTTATATTTAGTCGAGCACATCAATTTATTCAAATGATTGCATGCACCACTTTTTTTTGAAAAAAAAAAATTTTTTTTTTTTTTTTTGTTGGGTAGAATTTTTATTGAAGTATTTTTTTCATACTGTAAATATATAAAAATGCTGCATTATTTTTATTATAAAGAAGGAAAGACTAGAATGGGATTATAGCATGGAACTGATGTGAACGAAATACCCCAATTAAACCCAAATTAGGTAAAATTTGTCTGCCCCAAGCCCCACAATGGAAATACACTACTCTTATAAGTAATATATGATTGTCATATATTTAGTACGTATTACAATAATTATTGCGCGTGGTAACGAGGAAGGGGAATTTGAAAATGTTGCGGCAACTGCTACTTTCCAATTTTGAAATTTCCGAACTACAATTACAGCTCAGCTCAGTGCATTTAAAATAACTTTTGACCAAATGCTATAATTAAACGTTGAATATAAAATTTATTCGCTAACTACCCGTTTCCAAACTACTAATAGTTCAATACACTATCAGTGTTTATAAATAATTAGCAATAGGATATTTAAAATTATTATTGTTCTATTTTATTTATTTCCATATACAACTTAATCCTTTTTTAATATTGTCAGTAGGTAGTTGCAAGGAATACCCATGTGAATACATCATTTTTAACGGTTTAAAACGCGAAATGTATTAGTTAAAATAATTTTATTTACCTAAGGCCCGCAGATGACTTGCAGAGGCCCTGACCGTGGAGAGATTAAAGATTTACAATGTCCCTAATGTCAAAGTATTTTTTTTATTAGTTTGAACAGAGGAGTAAATACTCTCAATATCTTCTGCATACTCCTTGTCGCAGTCGAGTAAAGCTTAGCCTCGTAGACGTAATTAAGATAAGATTTGCAACGCACAGATTGTTGGACTAAAGGCTTAAAGTCTAGACTACGTTGGCCTAGGCTTGTAACAAATGTCAGTTATTAGACCCACTTGCGGGATTAGAAATTTTATGCACTATGTAACTTATATGTTAGTAAGGAAGTAATTTTGTCGCTTTTTTTTAATATCAAAGATATTAAAGTAATTAAATAGCATCACATTTTTTTATATATATAAAAAAAAATTGATGACTTTAGTGTAGGGGCTGTATTCAATAAATACTGTTTACAATCTTTATTATTATTATAGTAAAAAAAAAACACGTTTCGCGAGACGAGGTTTCGGATCCTACATTGTGCTTGTGCATAATTAAAAATTTCGCGTTTCAAACCATTTCTAAGAAAACTATATAATTTAATGTATACGTAAATTAAATAGTTTTCTTTTTTATATAACTTAAGCGTAAGGCTTATCAGTGAAAACAAACGAATTCACGCGTAAAGATATTTGAAACGATTAACAAAAATCAAAACTGCCCGATGTTAACCACAACCGCTTGATAAATAGCGGTTGGGCTAAAATTTATGTTCCCAAAGGCTCCGATATCAAATTAACTGCTATTAATGTTACAGTAATCCAATATGTTCGCTTTTTGTCCAAAAGCAAACAAAAACAAATACTAAAGGGTACGCGGTGAACGGAATTGAGCTTAAAAGACCTTTTTACACACTTCTGGGTAGTCCAAAACACGTTTTGACGTCCATTGATGAGGCAAGTTTCCTCTTAGTATTTGCTTTTACAAGTTTGGTTAGAAAACTATATAAATAAAACACTGTAACGGTTTAAAACGCGAAATATTGTCTCACCGCGACCACGGTTATTGCAAAGTATCCGAAAGTAGTTAAAGGTATTTTTAAAACAAGTGTACATGTCGCGTTTAACAGTTAAAATGTTTATTGAAAATTCTTGTTTATTGTTGTACTACTTGCGTAAATTACAGACCTACTGTCTGTGTCTTTGTATTTATATTCTCATTAATTTTACAACGCCTTCAAGTCATTTAAGAAATTAAACAAAAGATTTTGGCAAGATGGCGGCTGAGAAAATGGCGCCAAAAAATGCTATTTCTTAATTACTAGAAACATTTAAATAAAACACTTCTAACGGTTTAAAATGCCATCCCCCCCCCCCCCCCCCCCCCACCCCCCGCCCCAAAATTTAAATTTTCCCCCCCCCCCAGAGGGGGTTTAATATTTTTCGTACATTCATGCACATGATGGAAATATATACGTAAGCTTTAATTTGATTCCATAAACAACTTACTTTTATAGGTGTAGTTATGATTTAATTTTAAGTAGTCGTCACAATAATGGCTGCGTTCACCAATTAAATATTTAAAAAGGATTTGCTGAAGCTAAACACGTTTAATACACATTTTGTATTTCGCAACACTTTGAATCGTGTAATATTATCCGCAAACAACAGCGTATTTGATTACGCGATTTATTTTATCATTGTTATGTAACGTTTTAAACAATGGTGAGTTCATGGGCTGTGTCAACGTACAGGCAACCGTCCGTGACTGTTGTCAGTTGTCATCTTATACTTCTGTATTGTGTTGCTGGAAAAAATATATCTCTGCCCGTATCCGGGATTAACATTTGAACTGAAGTTTGTTCTCCTTAGCTATATTTTCTTATAACGAAGAGTATGAACATATACATTAATTATATAACTATACTGAACATGTCCGGAGCACAATACCTACCAATATACATATGTTTTTATTTACTTAACGTATAACTACATATTGCACGATTTTTATATATTACCGTTACTTGTAGACACTCAAAAAACAATCGTGAAGCGCTATCTGTGCCTAGTATGGCCGAAATCAAAAGTCGATTAAGATCAAATATGTATAAGTGTTTACGTCTAAATAAAAAACAAACTACGTTTATTAGGCAGTATTAGAAGAATCATTTTATCAGCTCAAATTATTATTAAATAATTACCCTACTATTAGACCTACATCAAATTTTAATAACATTTAAGCTTATAAAAAAAGTTAGTAACGCAAGTAGTAACACATTAATGAAAAAATCTTTCAAATGTTTAAAACATAATAAACTTTCCGTTAAAGGCGTTTTATTTAACAAACATATTTATCATTTACCAGTTATTTATACAATTAAAACTGTTTCTAGCCAGCCAAATCCAGTTATATTAATTGAACAGTAGCACAAATAGTAATGTAACAGTTATACATAAAACTTAATTAGATTAGATATCTACAAATATGCACGAGGGCTTAGTTGAAGAAACAGACATTTTTTGCAATATTGTGGACATCATTTGGATCGAATTCTAGTGAAACAGACATTTCTAAGTCCGTTTCGTGTTGGATTATGTTTAATGTTTAATATTCGTATGTTATTGCACATGATGGCATTATATAAATTAAAAATCGATTTTAGATTAAAACAAAATTGACACGAGTAGGGCTTGAACCCCGGCATATATCATTCCGTGCTGTTAATAATATGTTTCCGATGTTCAGTTCCAAATCCTATCGGTAAAGAACATATAAGTTATTAGTAGGGGTTCGCATATATATATATATAATAGACGCCATTTCGTAGAGCCGAATATAAAGTTAATTAAGGTGATCGTACGTATGAAATGTACGCGAATATTGTCTCGTTAAAATACAAAGGGTAATAAAATTGTTATTACGTGGGTCTGTTAGTTTCTCACGTGTTATAATTACTGGGAATCGTTTGTTATTGTAACAAAGTTTTTTTCCTATATTTAACGCTATTAAATGTACACGGACTTGTTAAGAAGATAGTGTCAAGAAAATTCTCTAAGTATGTATTGTTTGTACTATCGGTGAAGGAAGGATTATAAATTTGTTTTAAGAAAATTGTCTCTATTGAGAGTTAAAACCAGTTTTAACTGGTTAAAACGCAATTTGTTTCTAACTATAAGTAAAAATATTAAAACAATGTATTTTTATAGAATGAACGAATTTTGCTTTTATATACCTAACATAATTGAAATAGTTCTTTGTAGTTTCTTTGGCCAATCTTATACTTTGTAAAAATATAACAACTAATCCTACAAAAATTATGCTTAAAGAGCAGGTTATTTATCTTAAGAAAAACTAATCTTTAACTTTTACGTGTTTAAAAAACATTATTAATATTAAAAAAAGAGCTTTAACAAATTAACATATCAGATGCTTGAAGCAGCCGTGGTCTCCCGGGACCACAAAAAGTATTTCACTTAGGTATATGTTAAATAACTGGCGTAAACTACAGACAGTGCTTAGTACTAGTATTACTTGTTTAAGCGAGTAGTGTATGTTCAAATAAAACAAGTTTAACGGTTTTAAAGTGGAAAAGTATTGGTTATCTCATTTACACGAATTATTAAAATCGGGTCTTACTTAAAATAAATTGTACATTACAAATACAATTCGCGTTATAAACCGTCTAGTCTTTAATCTATTACTTATTTTATTATTAGTAGTTTAGGCGAGTACCTACAAATTTAAATAAAATAATTTTGACGGTTAAAATCGCGAAAAATATTAGTTAACTTATTTAAACGAATTGTTCAAACGTCGGGCCTTAGTTAAAATAAATTGTAAATAACTAAAACATTTTACGTTTTAAACCGTTAAAGTCCTTAAGTCATATTAGTAATTAGTAATTACCTAGAGACTAACACGTTCTGCTTGTAATCCCGCACTTGTACTAAGACCTACATATCCTGTATCGCATAACATACCTGCCCATTCCGGTTTGGAATCCTGTATAGTTCCGACTTATAGAATTGCAGGTACTGTCGCGCACACAAGTTAAAATAATTATTCCTTATATTATAAACAAAATATCGTAACGTGTAAACGCCTTTGGTTACAATCCGTCTAGTCCTATCCAGTCTGGGAAATATTTTTTTTTTAAATAGATTAAGTAAATAGGTCAATAGCACATTATTTAGATCTCTTATTTCTGGGTTATTTCACCTTCCATCAAGTTAACCACATTTTTGTCTGTCCTCTCAAATATTTTGTAGCTGGTGACTTGTTCTGCTTGGTGCTGTTCAAATTAGGTTTTTATTTACCACGTGATATTGCATTTCCATGGTCAAAATAAATCGAAAAGTTAAGAAAACATTTTTAAGTTTTGTTTGTCGATTCGCTTGTAGTAAACGTTTAAATAAAACATGATATATATTATTTTGAAATCCATGTTTACGAGACCGTTATTATGATTTGATGTGAGCAACGTGCGGTCCTATAAATTTCATGAGGAAGCCCGATTTAATATAGTCCGCGTTCCCTGAAATAATGTGAGCTCGGCTCTAAATAAGGGTAATTTGTATTCATGTTGACACGTCACACTTACACTTCGGGAAATTCCCAAAGCTATCAATTGAACGCGCGACTGTACTTTTAAGTCTGCTGGTGAAGTACAATCACGTACAGTGAGTCATTGTGGTACATCGATGGTGTATTGATCAAGTGTCAAATACTGTACTTACGAGTACAGTACAATTATAGAATAGAATAGAATAAAACGTTTATTCAGAAACAACATTTACAATTAAAACTTATGTATCGAGTTCTATGTACAGTATGTTAGTACCGTTAACTTTCGCGCATTGAACCGTTAAAAGTGTTTTATTTAAATGTGTACTACTCCCGTAACTTATAAACACTACATGTAGTATTAATTTACACGATCCCATAATTTTTACCGTTCTGGCACCAATATCTCTTTTTTTATATTAGGTTTTCCCAATTCTCCATGCCTGCTACTCTTATACCACATTCTTACACACTTACAATAAGGTAGATTTGTTTTCTGCACTAACAATCCCCAGAAGTAATTTACATTATAAAAAAGGTTTATCAAGAAGTTTTGACTTAATAAATTTAGAATAATAATGTTAGTGATGTATAAGATAATGTTAAAATTGATTTTTATCGTTCATAGCCTTCGGGCGAAGCCTTTTCCAAAATTACTTAAGGTCGTAAAAATTCCTGACGATCATTTGTCATAGAAAATTGATGCAACGCGGTAACCATTACGTGAAATTTACGTAAATCTTTGAAGAGGAATTTTTATAATTACAAATTATATTATGTTATAGATAATGATAAAACAACCCAACCGCTTCAGTTTAAGCCTATCGTGTTATTTATATAGATTAAAAACATCAAGAAAGTCGCTATGCTTCAAATTTGAGAAACAATTTAATAAAGAATGATTATTGTACAATTTAAATAAAACACTTTAACGGTTTAAAATGCGATATATTAGTTAAACTTATTTTTATTAGGTCACGGGAAGATGTGGTCACGGCTGCTGCACAGCATCCGTAACGTCGGGCCGAAATTAAAAATCATTTCCAAATAAGTTGAACTTATATATCGCGTTTTAAACCAGAAAAGTGTTTTATTTCAATGTGTACTACTCGCGTAAACTATAGACAGTATAAAACTATTGCTCAACAAGTATCATCGTGCTCATTTGTTAAAGAGGAAAGGTTCCGGGTTCGAATCCCGGGACAATAATTACATGCAAAATACAGAAATCAGAGAATAACTAAAGGAGACAGAAAAAGTGTCTGCGCCGCGCCCCATAGAGGTCCTTTTCCCACATTTCATATTATACAAATGATTTCTTTAGCGGTATCAAGTTTTGCTAACAACGCAAAAAGCACTTGCAAGAATCCTTTTGCTCAAATTACATTTTCTCACGATCTACAGTTTGACTGCTTAATATTCTGTCTCATAGGTTATTTGCATTTTATTGCAGAATAGTATATTCAAAATGGAATACATAATGTGGCTTATTTTATAAAGCGTGAATCATAGCTTGATTCTTTTATCTATTTCGATTAGTGTCTATATAATGTATACGTAAACATAAAAACACGAAATTGAGTCATTTGCTTGATTAGCCATTAAATCTAACGAATGCTTATAAACAATTAAAGAAATAAAATATGTCTTCACAGACATTTCAAAAGCTTTAAAGCCTACACCACCTCAACTCCTGTAGAAAATCTTCATCACATATTAAACGGTTAAAATCGTTTTATTATAGGGTTATGGATTATGTGGTGAATGTTATGTTAGTTTTCTTGACATCTTATTTCTTAACTAAAAGAGTATTAATAACATTTACAAATTGATATACAAGAGGCTTTTTACAGCGAAATAAAGCACTCAACCGTTTAAAACGCAAGAATATGTTTCAGTACTTTACAGTCGTGGTCAAAATCGACACTTGGAACAATAAAACTAAGTGAAAAATAAGTTAACATGTCGCGTTTTGAACTGTTAAAAGTGTTTTATTAAAACCCAGATCACGTCATTTTAGTTTCGTTTAAAATTCTGTTTGTCTATAGATTAGATGAGTTCTGTCCACACGTACCTTAGAGGTGACACATAATCTGAATGCTTAATATTGGGGGCCTTACCCTGAAAGTAGATTTTATCTATCCGTCCTGTGTTAAATTCTCACGAGTAACCTTATAGCCAACTAATTTTAGTATTTGCTAAGGCAACACCAGAACTTGGGCCATCATTGAAATCGTTGTTCCTACTTCCAGGGACAACAGAAGTTGAGTGGTGTCTACATACATCTATTTTATATGTACATATTGTATTATCTACTCTTCTACATACAAAGAAACAACAAATATTTGTATATAGAATAAATGGTTTGATTTAACTAGACCGTTATAAATCAACTTAAACGTAATGTTTATAAATAGATTTGAACAGATTGACGGATAGACAAATTTGTCTGGCTTGTTGGCATAGTTGCACTGTATGGCTAATCAACGGGTCTTGGGTTCGATCCCACCGGTGCAATATTTTTCTAATCATTTTTTTTCTGAAACATGTTGGATTTGGGTGGTAGACAGCCGTGAAGTTTAAACGCGTTTTGATTTCATTCTATCGATTTCTGAATGTCCAAAGACAAAAACAGCACACTTGTTGTCATCTGTGGTTATTTCATCTACCATCAAGTGGACGCCATGCTTGCCTCCTCTATCGTTTAAAAATCATAACTTGAAACTATCCATTTCATTTGGTAAGTATATTGTAACTTACATATAAAGTATACATTTGTAAAAATACACAAAACAATTTTAACGATTTCAAACGCGAACCATAATTCATTTATTTTAATTGTTAAAAAAGTACTGTATACTGCATTCCAACTACACACTATGTAATAAAAACCGTAGTGTTAACAGTTAGTGAAAATCTTTTATTGACAGAGCTTTACAAACGTACTGAAAATATGTATTTCATTGTAATAAAACGGTTCGCCGAACTATTTTTAATTTACTCGCCGCGGAAAATCAATGTTTATTAACGTAACTTTACGGCTTTTCGATTTTAGTGTTGCGTTTCGGACGCATTTTTAAATTAAACTAGGCCGTTTTTTAACAAAAGCGATATTAAAACGTGAAAAACCCGCCCTGGCTTAGTGGCATTGATAAAAAAACTTTAAATGATTTAAAACGCGAATGCTTTGCAGCAGCTGTTACGTTACGGGGCGGCCGAAGATAGAGAATGTATCGATATCAAAGCCAATTCTACTACACGCTGCTAAACGTCTGCTAAAATAATTGAATTAATTGCATCATATAAAACACTTTAACGGTTTTAAACGCGAAATATATTAGTTAAACTTATTAAAAAAACTTATTTGAAAATTATAGCAGTCGTGGTCACGAGGGCACACCCCGTCCGAAACGTCGGGCCGCAGGTAAAATACCTTTCAAATAAGTTTAACTAATATATTTTGTTGTTTTAAAACGTTAAAGTGTATTTAAATGTTGACTTCTTGTGTAAACTACAGACAATAGTTGACAGAAAAAGTTTTAACATTTATTACGTGTTACAGTATATTTAAATACAGAGTAAGTTTGTGTACACCGACCTGCGCTTGAGTCTTTTGTATGTAACTTACATAATTCAAAACATGGGCCACTTATCGGCCGCTTAATTGTCATGCAAGGTGCGTGCGGGCAGACAGACACCTGCTACTTTTATATGTATCTGTAAATGTTAAGGTTATAAGTAATAATACGTTCAAACATCGAAGGAAGAAGAACAGAATGATTTTAGCAGTACCTGTTTACCGTATGTTGTTTACTGCAGTAGTACACATTCAAACACTTTAAAACGCGAACTATATTAGTTGAACTTATTAAAGTGTGCTGTGTGTCTATTGTCAAAGTAAAAACTACAACTACTACTAGAGCAACAGCACGCCACATCGGTTCAAGTCCTGCCCGAGTCAAGAAAAAAATTTCATTTTTTTCAATTTATTTTCGATTTTTAAAGTAAAAACTGACAATCCCACCATCTTTAGGCTCTGCAAAGCAAAGCAAACGTAGGGTTGTAGTTAAAATAATTTTAAATTTTAACAAATCTATTTCGCCTATTTTAAACCGCCAAAGGGTTTTATTTAAACCTTCCTAGCACTTACATTACTAAGCAGATTTTAATGATCGTCGTGTCACACGGTTGTAAGTGCGAATAATTTGAACGTAACACTCGAACATGCAGACTAGCTTGGTCCTTAGACAATGCATATGCGAAACAAACGTTGCATATGCATGCGATTTAGTATGCATAATTAATATTCAACGGTAAACAGAACGTTATTAGTGCGTTCTACGCTCCATTGATTTTTCTGAACGATGTTCTTCATTTACAAATGGAAGACTGTCTGTCTTCCAGCCTAGGGTTCGCTAGATGGAAAATGAAATGCCCCAGCCATATTAGATATCAACAAGATGTGTTGTCGACCTATGGCTTTAGATTATTGACACAAACTAAAACCGAAACGTCTTTAACTTCACGGCTTTTTGGACAGTGGATGGTTTTTAATATTCAGTTTACCAGACGAAGTCACATTTCACTTATTATACCATCACGAGTATGTTACATGTTAAGTAGCATTTTTTATTTGAAGATAAAAAAAAATAACTTGCCCTGCAAAAAGCGCTACGATGTCCATTCTTAAACCTTAACACTTAGGTATGGTGTGGTCTCTTTACAATTTTTACATGTGTAGTTCTGTTGATAAATAAATAACAGCAAGTAACTTTAGTTCAAGGCCCCATCTCCCAAAATAGCCTTATTTTATTCAATATATATCATCAAATAGTTGCTTACCTAATTGAGACATTATTTACCTACGTTGTTTTGTATTTCACTTTGACAATAAGGTCTGCCTACTTCTTCAATCTTCATCGTCACCTCTTAAATAAATTTTAATTGTTAATACATTCTTTAGAAAAAAATTCACAATAAACATTGGACATATGGCTTAATTGTTATTTAATTGTTGGTTGAAGAAATTCGACGATGAAGTGTACGGGCGCCATATTAGAGCAGCAGCCGATTCAAGTCCTGTTCGTGTCGTAAAATTTTCAATCAAAATAGATTTTTAATATTGATACCTGTAGGAAATTAATTACGGAAAATATATTTTTCGGATTGCATTTATTGTATAATATTTTAAAACAAGGGAATAATAATTTAAACTGGAATTGGACGTTAATTAAATTCGTCTTCGAAACGCCACACGTTTGAATTGCTAATTAAATTTCATTCAACGCGTGGAATTTTGTTAATCAGATATTCGATTAGCATTTGTATCAAAATAGATTTGAATTATATTAGTTATTTAATTTTAAATATATAGCTATAGTTTATTTGATATAAAATCTAATCAGCGCATCTCGCTGTCAACCTCCATTATTTTAGGATATTTGGATATTTTACTTTCTGTTTAAATATTGTTCCCTCGTGAACGGCCGTTGCAATGGATTAAAATCGTCGGGTCGTTCAAGTAAGTAAACTAATATTTCGAATTTTAAACTGTTCATTTTTTTTTAATTTAATGAATACTACTCGCGTAAACTACAGACAGTGTTTTATTTTTGTTAGTGTGTTATTTTAAACAAGTTAAATTAAAAAACAATTATTTTTGTCTATCTGTCTAACTAAAGTCACAGAAACGACATAAAATTATTCGTAGTTAACAAAATATATTTGAACTAAGTATATCAAGCGGCGTGAACGCATTATCAATAAAATATAGAGAGCAGGTAACGCGCTGATTCGAAATATTTCTCTACACAGATTCCTGGGAAAAGCATTTGACGCCATCGAATCCATTGTAAACGCGATTCACATGCGCCGACCATCAAACGATTCTCAAAACTTATTCTTTTGTGCGAACCTCGAAGGAATTTTAATGCTTCCGCCTGAACTTTGTGTAAAATTGCACAATGGGACTGCTCTTGCGCAATCCTGGAGTCATAGACAATTTACCTGACATTCCTAAAGATGTGTGCGAGAGATTGTTACTTTGGCATATTGCGGTGTAGATCTAAGCACTCTGTTATAAGCAAATCTAGTACGTTATGTCTTTTCAACGTAGCCTATCTCTCAAAGTAACTCATAAAAAAAGATTCCATCCAAATTTAAATTATTATAAAGCTATTGTACATTACTAAAAATATATTTTTAAATATACTCGTAATATCCAAATCATAGTTTTGTAAGTCACCAGATCGGCTCTAAGATTCTCATTGACGAGGAATTAGTTAATTCTAATTAACGTGAGGTCCGTTAGACATTTAACCATTGAATCATACAGACCGTCTTATATACTTAATTATTATATTCTGAAAAAATACTGTTAACGGCTTAAAACGCGACGTATAGGAGTTAATTTAACTTAACTTTGCAGTAATCGTGGTCAAGGGGCTACTGAAGATGTAGGCTGTCCCTTAAGTAAACTGCTACCGCCATCTGTTTTGTCTTAGTTTGGAGATTCAGTGAGTCAGTTTTAAAAGGATACAACCAGGTTCTCCAATTACGAACGACGACAAAACAGATGACGATAGCGTAGCGTTATGACTGACATTAGGGACACCCTCCATCGTCAGTCCCTAGGCTAGCTAATATTATTCACGTTTAAAATCGTTAAATGTGTAAAAACTAAAGGCGACACTTATCGTATCAATATTTTTCACATTATAACATGCCTTACTGCATAGAACTTATCTTTCGGTAATTATTTAAACGTGTTACGCCATAACGCCGCGAAAAATATATGCTGTCATTTTGAAAGGCAATAAAGGCTCGTGAACATTATAACACGACCACAGATTATGCGCAGTTTCATATACCAGGGGCATATTATCAATTTTTGCTGAGAGTGAAAATGATGAAGGTAGCGAGGCGACGCGATAGAAAAGTAATTTTATCCAGAGCGTTTTTTCAACTTATTTACTCCTATTAGAAATTATAAAGAATAAAATAAAAGAGATTATAAAGAATTGTTATGTCCCTTTATAATTAACGTAGAAATAATTTCAATAAAATATAACTCATATGTTTTAATACAAACGTTTACAGATTTAATACGTAAAGTTAATTAGTTTATTCATTTCTAATTATATATTTCGCGTTTTAAACCAGTATGTGTTTTATTTTAATATGTAAAAATCGCGGAAGCAACAGACACTACATATTTAACAAATAAAGGTAGTGCATAGAAGGCTACCTCGTAACGTACTAACAGAAACAAACATAGAAATGTCTTTGCCCCCCCATGGCCCACGTAACTGTACTGTAAGCAAAAGGACGTTAAGATTTCTCCCTCCCATTAAATAACCTATGTGTTTTTATACTCTTTCATGTTTTTGAGCACAATGTATTAATAGCAATAACGACATACTCTACCTTATAGTCGCGTACCACCTAAAGACATACATCTTACATAAATATGTTGTAAAGCATTTTTTTTCACCATAAAACGTCCCCTTCGCGCGTTTTTTATAACCCATAAAACGTTTCCGTTGTCGTATTTAATATTCGCATCGATTTTATCAACCCTACAAAAACTGGATTTCGCGAGCCACTTAAAGCTGTTAGTTCCCACGGTGAAATTTCTTTATAGCCACAACCAACCGTGTTTATTTTAAACAGATTTCGAAATTAAGTACTTTCCGTAGTTTACGCGAGTAGTACACATTTAGATAAAAAACTTTCAACGGTTTAAAACACGAAATGTAATAGGCAACGAATTTACAATTTACTTTAAGTACGACGCTTAGAATGCTTTGCAGCAAGATAGATAGATTACATAAAAGAGAAAAAAAACGACACGGGCGAGACTTGAACCGGTGGCCACAGCGTTCCGTGTTCTAATAAGACACGATATATAAAAGCAGGAGTTTTAGATGCTTTTCAGCCATGGTTATAGTAGACAAATATAATTTTTACTAAAAAATAAATACCACATTACTCCTACTACTATAAAAACTACTACTACTTATATATATATATAATTGAAACACCATCCACAGATTATAAGCCGTCGAAATTCGCGTTTCGGTGTCAGTCTCTAAATTGTTCCTATTAGATGAATGCTTGTCCTTGTTAAAAGATTCTTCAGTATTTCATCAAAATATTATACACATAAGTAATTCTGCTAAAGCTTACTATAAAAAATTAAACATACGACAATAAAATGGAAATAAGTTTATAAATTCATATTTGCCCTAACATTTGAATTCATGAATTATGAATTAGGTCAAAGGACATCGCTTTTTACGGCTGCCAGAACAACGCATAGTGTATAAAAATAAATCTTCGTTAACTGTATTACATTACTTAATGCAGCTTTTAAAAATCGACTTTGTACATAACGTATGATATAAACAAACCTTTAAAATTTCAAAATCAAAAGATTATTGTAATCGGAATTTTTCTTGCGCTGACTTGTGCTATCTTGTGCTTTATTATACTTGCTGTTTTACACTTTTTATTGCACATACATAATATGAATAAAAACCATAGTTATTTCTCTAATTATTATTTTTACTACCGTTTATCTATCATATGATAGGTTACTCGTGATATTTAAAAAATAAATATAAACTGGGCTTCGTCGTTAGATATAGTCCTCTACTATAAGTTTACCTAATATATCGCATTTTAAACCGATAAAGTGACAGTATTTAATTCCTCTGACAAGTGTAGTCGAAAAAGCCTTTATGTAGCTAATGTAGCTCAGAACTAAAACATGTTATCCTTTTTATATCATGCCTTTTTATATGCAAAAAGTTAAGGTTCGACTTACAAATTCCTAACACTTAACGTTTTTATTTTCCTTTATATAAAGGTTTGTGATATAATTTTTTATGGGCTCAAAACATTTTTATGGGTATTGATAACTTCATGGGCGTACTCAACTTCTGGCCACGTTAGCGACAACCCCCCTCTCGTTTTACCTTACTTTACATACTTAGTTTCTGTCCTCAGAGGTTCCCCCCCCCCCTATCGTAAGACTTAGTAAAATACCTAGGTCTTTTCAGCGTTACATAAAAGTATCTGCATGTTTGATGTCCAGGGGAGGATTGCTGCCTCCAGCTGCACCCTTCCCCCCCTACCCCCGAGTAGACCCCTGGGTACATTGACGTTTGGTAAATAAATTAATTACGCGTGGAGCCAGGTGCGGGACATGTGGCACGTGCGTTGAGGACCAGCGACATCTGCCGAATAAAAAATACACTTATCTTTATTGCACACTTGCATCTGCTTACGATCAGCTGTTCCGTTAGAACTACGATGTATCTTATATTATGGTAATAAAGAACAAATTCGCATGGCAATGTGTGTAAGAATAGGATCTTTCTAAGGGGTTGAACACAACAGCTACAGATCTACTGGTTTTAATAGATTGGCGTTTTTGTCAAAATTGATTTATGAATGGAACCCACGTTTCTTTTAGATTTGAAATCGAAAAGTAGTGAAGCAGCTGCTGGTAACACGTTACATTATGGCGAAATGTATGAAATGTATTGGCTAATTAAACGTGAACAATTTTGAAATCATTATAATTATGATATTATTAATATTAACAAGAAGTTTATTTCAATCTTTTCTTTATATGTTTATTGGTAAAGAAGACATGTTTAATTCATTTCATCTAAAAATCCTTTACCTATTTCAAGATTAACATTTTGATACAAAAATCATTGTGCAACGCACTTAAAAAAACGCTTAAACTTATTAACAAATTCTTTTAACTGTGGCCCGACGTTTTTGATGCGCGAGAGACTAAAGTTGGACTTATTTACAAATTAATTATTTTAAATTAATGTAAATAAGTTCAACTAATACATTTCGCGTTTTAAACCGTTAAAAGTGTTTTGTTTAAAATTGACTATACGGGTGTAATAGAACCTTAAGCGTAAGCCCATATTCCTTGAAGAGTTTAATCATATTTTATTTTTTTTAGGATTGCCATGGTCTAACCTTCGAAGACAGAGCGGTGGCTGATGAAGTCCAAAACTACGAGCTGATTTCTGGGTATCAGAACGACACCCACACGACTCTAGAATTTAGGAGGCAACTTGATACGTGTGATAAGCAAGACTTCGTTATTGGTGTAAGTAAGCTTTCACGAGGAATTATCTTTGCTTGTGATAGAATATTCTTTACTCGATAACAAAGTTAGAATTTTGGAAAGAACTGATTAAATTTCTACTTATTTTGATGGGTTTAATGTATGAATATAGACAGCGGGTCGTGGCTTCGATTCCCAACGAGTCCCATATCTTACGAAAATGGAATAAATTTTCTGCAGTTTAGGATTTCGTCCAACTGCCGTTCCGTTTCCGAACCACCATCCTCAGATAACTGAACCGTGAAATGTCTTGGCGTTTCGGTTTCTCCTAAGCCTCGTACGCTGCATATAATATCTACTATGAGCTAAATTCCATATCTATTCTCGTTTCATACCTCAGATGCTGTCCTATTGCAAATGGCATACCAAAGCCAACTATTTTATGAAATAGTTATTAATAATAATACCTATATATGTTGGTAACCTCCCTAGCTCCATGGTTAAATATAAACCCTAGTCAGGGGTTTTATTTCAAGGAAATAAGTATTAACAAAATATGAAATCCCATTTCTTCTCGTGTTGCATAGGATGAACATTTTTGTGTCCGTTTCACTGAACAAGTAGTTAACCAGACATCTGTGTCCTGCCCGACCGATCTATTGTACCCCGGAATGCGAACCCAGGACCTCCTAACGCAATGCTAGTCAACACGTTTAACCTTTTAGCTATAGAGTTCAAAGTCTGGTCAACTACAATAAATATAATTTAGTTTCGGTAGCTTTATTAAATTGCGTTAAGCGAGTGTTGGGTTCACAATTCGCGAATTAGATTATTTAGATTATATAAATATATGATTTTACAAAAGGCCTAAAGTCTAAGAGTAGAAATACAGATTATATATCTATGTTTCTACATAACTATATTTTTATTTATCTAAGTATGTAGAACAGTTTATTCATTTAAAATTAAAATTAAATTAATTTAATTCTAGGTTGTTTCTAGCGTAGCACTCTAGACAGTCATACACTAGCCTTATCTATTTAAATAAAATAGTTTTAATTGTTTAAAACGCGTAATGTATCATTGAAACTTATTTACACTTTCAAAGGATCCAAAACGTCGTAGTTATTATGATCCGTAAATAAGTTTTAAAATTGCGCGTTTAAACCGTTAAAAGTGATTTATATAAATGTGTACTACTCACATGAACGACAGATAGTCCTTAGTAACATTTATTGTTTTGTTTAGTTCTGACGACATTAACTACAAATTCTAAGTTTTAATGTAATGGTGAGATAAATAAGATTTATTAAATTTCGATTCTAATAAATAACATCAATGATTTTCACAGGACGACACGACGCAGATCCTCTGGGCTCTAGGTCCAGAAGGTTCCGATGGAGACCTGCCGAGGCATGTCAACAGTGGAACGAGACCCTTGAGGCTTTTGCAGCCCCTGTCGAAACCGGAGACCGTCCCTCTCAAACATTGGGATGTGCGGATCGCTAATGTAAATACTTTGACACATTATTAAGAGCTTATATCCTTTAAATAAAACACTTTAACGGTTTAAAACGCGATATATTTTAGTTAACTTGTTAGAAAATTATTTTTAATCAATTTATAATTCTTCCAAAATATAATAGGCTTTGTCTGAAATTTTTGATGTTAAATAAGTGGTAAGAATATCGAATATTCGTCTTATAACAACATCCTCCATCGAATCGAATAACATCGAGCGAACCCCGTGCTCGTCTGTTCATTTCTATCATAAAAAACATATTTCTTTAGTTGATTACCGGCTAGAATTTTTTTTACAAAGAGGTAATCATTAGATTGTTTATACGACAAAAAAAGTAAAAATAAATTATCTGTAGACTGTACAATCTTTGCATCTATATAGTCTTATTACAACATTTTGGTCTGTTCAACAATACACAATTAATAGCTAAATAAGGTTTAAATTCACTCTAAACGGTATAAAACGCGAAGTATATTGGTATATTGGTTTCAATTAAACGCGTAACTACAGACAATCCTTAAATGATATTTGTTGTTTCTTTTGCGTTTTTATACAACTTTAAACAAATTACGAAATTTAATTTTAAGATATATGCACTGTATTTGTAATAACGGTTACTTAAGTCCATTTTCGTTAATTATAGCAATAAAATGAAAGTAACATATATAAGATTTCTCATAATTACCTTAAAATACTGAGATAAAACTTGTATAATGAAGATTATTTATTGCATCCTGTCATTAAGATTTTTAAAGACATTCTCTAGTTTGCTCAGGATGTCAAGTCCGTGCTTAAATTATTATAAATGTAATAATTCCTTATTAAAATTTAAAACTTATTTTTTATATTTATCACATGTTATTGCACATGGCGTCACTAAAAGTACATAAAAAAAAAATTGACTCGGGCAAGACTCAAACCGGCATTATCAGCGTTCCGTGCTATTGGTCTAACCAACTCTAACTCGGTAGATCAATTGGTTAGAGCAACAGGACGAAACGCTGACGATGACGGTACAAGTCCTGCCGGAGTCGTAATTTTTTTCAATTTATAATGGATTTTTAATTTATTTTTTCTTAATATTAATAGATATTCCTCGGCTAAATGTTAGGACAATTTAAAAGTTTCACATATTAAAATTCACTAATAAAGACACTTAAAACAATGTTTAAAATTTAATATGTGACAGAGTGGAAAGAAGATTTATTAGATTCTCTACAATTTTATTAAGAAAGTTTCGTCATTCTTTGGATGCTGCATTTTATTTTCTTGAAGAGACAGCTAAGGGGACTCTTTTGTACGTCTCGTATGCACACACAACTAATTCGTCTAGTAAAATTTAATTTTACGTAAATCACGTTGCATTCAGAAACTAGTTTGTCGTCTATAGTTTATGTGAGTAGTACACTTTTAAATAAAATAGTTTTGACGGTTTAAAACTCGTGATATATTTACATATTTTATGTCCATGTATACATATTTTTAGTTTAAATAGAGTTGTTAATAAGTTAACTATTACATTTCGCTTTTTAAACCGTTATATATGTGTTGTATTAAAATACATGACCCTGGTTTTCCTTAACCGTTAAACAGTCGGCAGCAGAGACGGGACTCGAACCAGCGGACATACCGAGCTATTGGTTTGCTAATTAATATAATATTTCTACTGATTACCTAATAATTTAAAATGTAAAAATTACGTAAAATTACAATGTGTGGGGGACCGAAGTTGGGGTGTCCTTAATGACAAAGTCAAATATGCTACGCTAGCGCCATCTGTTTCCTCGTAATATTTCGCGTGTTAAACCGTTGAAATTGTTTTATTAAAATAAATACAACTCATTTACAGACAAAACTGCAACTTACTCTTTATCCCATTCCAGCTTACCATTCCTCATGTAATGGCAACACTGTTCTGGTGCAAAGTGTTCAAGGCTCCAGAGCTCCTGAAGAAGCATCACATAGTTGGCTACCAGCCTCTGATAGACAGCCGGCCTATCCGCAACAAAAAACCAGTGTTAGAGAAGGATAGCCTTTCCCCAGTACACCATATGGTTTTGTACGAGTGTGCTGGCGACCACGATAAGAGGATGTGGTCGGAATGGGCGGAAGGGGAAGGCTTCTTCGGGCCAAGTCGTCCGGGGGAATTGGCCACGTGTGTCACTCCAATCGCTGCTTGGGCCATGGGGTCTAAAGGTATATCTTTTGAAAACTTTGATATTTTTCACATGATGGAACTATATTAATGAAAAATTGACTATTAATAAATACATTTTTTTTCACGTTTCTCGCTGTATCTTCGCTTGCATTGGTCACAGAGCGATGTTTTATAACCTATTTAAACATCGCCTTGACCTACTTTCCTCAATAAATGTTCTAACCAACACAACTAGTTTAAAAAAAAAAAACTCTTCACTTATATATTATATATATGATTATTTCAAATCTAAAAAGAAAAAAGATTTACATAAATTTATTTTTAGTTTATAATTGAAATTATTTTTCCTAGGTAATAATGGCAAATATTTAAAGCTTATCCATTCTTTTAGTTTCCTGTGAATTGTCAAAGCTGGGTTGAGTTTCCTTAAAATTTTGGCGAATTTCTAAAAAAATGTGGCACTCTCGTTGTAACTGTAAAATCCCGATAGCCCAGCGTCCAAAAAGCGGTCAGCCAACGCAAGAGGTTTTGTTTTCAGGACGTTGATTGATGAGCAAGGAATGAACGGACATTTAGGATTGATTATATCCGTGATTCGCACTTTATTGCCTTCTGGAAATAAAACAAATGAAAAGCCTATTCTCTACACACCTACAACACGAAGCGTTCTGTCTAAGTATTATACTTCGTATAGACACAACATGGTGTTGTTTTGAGTTCGAGTCCCACCCGTATTATATTACTAGCTGTGCCAGCGACTTTTTCCGCGTAGTATAGTTATTTTAGACATCAAAATTTTCTTTACTCAAATGTCCTCCTAATTCCACGCCTATCCTATAGTTCTTGCTATTTAGTTTTTTTTACATATTTTAGTTTATTATATTTTACATATTTTTGGTAATAAAACAAAACGCACATTTTTTACACTTTTCTTCTGATGTTTTATAATTACAAACTTATATAAATTTTCAACACAAAAATAATTTTCAATTCGAACGAATAGTTCCTGAGATTAGGGTTCAAACAAACAAACTCTTCTATTTGATACCAGACATATGTATATTATTTACTTTAAAATACTTATAGTACTGAAGATATTACTTAATATTTGTATATATGTTACTTAAGATGCTTTGTATAATCTTTTCAGTTTGATACGAAACGTTTGAAATGTATGTAACTTTTAATTTATTTTACTACTGCTCGATTTTTACCGAAACGGGCCGTATTTAAAATGCATTGTAAACCGTTAAACGTGTTTTATTTAAATGGTATTTATGCCAATTTCACCATTACTATCAGATACATTGTTTGTCTAATATTGTCTATTAATTTCAAGATATGAACTGTCTAAAGCAGAATTTCTTAGGAATTAATTAATTTGTACTGCGCACGTCGTTCTATCGGATTGTGAACTATGACTGTATGTTAATTAAGTTTAATTTTGTTCGACAGGCGAATTCTTGCCGGAGAACGTTGGAATCCCTCTCGGCGAGCGAGGAGGTGTCTCCTACTACATGTTGGAGGTTCATTATGATAACCAGGAGTTACATGAGGGTAAGTGAACGCTAATTAAGCCACAGTCAAGTACATACAGATAATTATAACATGTTATAGTTTAATTGGCACCTGTTGTTTGAATACTGGCAACACAAGATAGAGTGAGGAATTTGTATAGAATCATTATATGAATATTTGCAAAAGAAAATAAGCAAGTTTTACGGAGTATTCTGGTATATCATCCACAGACTAAAACCGTTACTAGATTAACACGGTTTTATTTTTATCTGTGGTTCGTAACCCGGACGGATCAGATTCATAATTCAAAATTCAATATCCTGATTTCCAGACATAGTAATACATGTTGCATTGAAAATATATATAAGTTATACATTTAAGAATAATTTAAACAAGTAGTCAATTTACGTAATGCTTATAAATTGTGACAATATTTTTTTCTAATAGTCAACTAAGAATAAATTTATTAAATCTACACCTTACTTTTTGAAATGTGTCTAGTGTGTGTGATCAGTGTCTTCATACTTCGTTCACATTAACTTTGGTTATCCCAATTCAATGTACAAGTAAATAATAAAGTAATACTTTGTTTTCAGTTCTTGATAATTCCGGAATAAGGATTCACTACACGCCTCAACTAAGGGCGCACGACGCTGCACTTTTGGGTTCCGGAGTCGGTGTTTCCGCCCTTCATGTCATCCCGCCCAAACAACGCGCTTACCGAACGGTCGGCATATGTAGCCCCGAATGTACTAACAATGTAAGTAAATGATGAATTACAATAATCAATATACGATATAATACAATTACGTATATAAAATGTATGTTATGTTGTTACCCATTTAAAACTCAATAAGTTCTACACCCATTCTTGAGATTTTAACTTCATTAGAATCCGCATTAAAAGATGGTTTTCATACTGTTTTTCGCGTTCAGATTGTGTTGATTATTCTAATGTTTTTAGTTGAGCCGCTATTTGCAATGCATCGTAAACTTCGGGTCGTAGTTAAAAATAGTTTTAGTTTTAGTAATATTGGTTTTATAACCGTTAAAGATGTTTTATTTAAATTAATTTGTTCGTTCACAAAAAATCAATAAACACGTAAAATACGATTGTTCAAAATCTGTATAATATTTTTTCGAATAAAACGCCGACTTAGACGTGATTACTACACCGTTAGTGATATTCTACAACATCTGTATTCTATCCCTTCTAAATACCTCAATCGTTCCTAAAATTTATGAGCCCTTAGAACTATGGACTACGGTCTGCGGAAAGGTGTATTCTTGATATTCCCATCCATTCAACGAACTTGGCTAGTAACTCCTATTCTATATCTGCTGCAAATCTTTGGAACTCGTTATCTGATTAACTAGGTCTAGTCCCATCCTTGACCTTCTTTAAAAGCCTTTTATTGGTTTCGTGTTCATTCGATTAGTAAATATAGTTCTCAGTAACAAATAGGAGCTAAAAGTATTCACATTAATGTGAAATCAATCACAGAGTTGAATTAAAAACTCGCTCTAATATAAAATGAGAACAGTCAACCGTATTATGAGTAGGTTTTTTCATTACTTGGTTCATAGCAATTGCAATTAAATCGGTCTTTTACTGATTTCTGTTTGCGCCATAATTTTAAAAGTAGGCTCGGATCAGATATATGAAATACTGTGTACACTAGTCCGTTTCACATTTTATGATAATAGTTTATATAACTCGTGTCTAACTCGTAGTTCGGTAGCGCCGTGTATTCGATATATAAGCCTAGGTTGCTAAATGCAACGATCTTTATATAAGTATTATTTTATTCTCATGTTCTTAGTATAAATAAAGTCAATTGTAAATAGGCTTGTAATTGTACAAAGTTTACAATTTGTATTACAGACCATGCCAGAAGAAGGGATAAACATCGTTTCGGTTTTACTGCACGCCCATGGCACAGCCAGAAAAATTACTTTAAAACATATAAGAGGAAATGAAGAACTCCCCAAAATCTCGGAGGTTTGTATTGATTACAAAGATATGCTTTATAAGAAATGACAAAATAACATCTCATTAAAAACATTTATTGTTTAAAGCGCCATCTGCACGTACAATTTAGACTCAGTATATCCGCTGCTACTGAAATGCGCTCTTTTAATATGAGTAAATACCGAAAGATGGCGCTTTTGAAAAAATTTCATATTGTATATATTTTAATTTTATCTTTCGTATTTTTACGCTCTACGAAAAACTATAACCTAAATACAGTGTTTCATATTCTAAACATTTTACAGGAAAATGTATACGACGCCCGCTACCAACAGTCCCGGATAGTTCCTGGTGGCAGAAAATTCCACCGGCGGGATACCTTGATAACAGAATGTACTTATGACAGTACCATGCGATATAAACCAATTTTAGGAGGATATTCCGCGACACAGGTCAGTGGCCAGAGCATTCTATATTTGGAATAAACCTACTGTTTGTAGAGGAAAATAGCGTTTAATTATTAAATAATTCCGAATATTAAAGATATTGACTTGTTTAGATGTAACATGGCTGGGGTATTGCACCTTCCATCAAGTGAATCCCGTGCTTGTATGTCCTCCTCTGTATTAAAATAACTATTGATCTTAAATAAGCTAGGTAGACTTATATTCTGCCGTTTAATCTCTGAATATCAAAACACAACTCTAAGTATATATAAGTGTTTAGAATTAAAGGTCGTTGCTGGACATCAATACATCTGCATAGTATATGTTTGGTTATCAATTTTATTACATAACCTATTGACTGATTGATTCGAGGCATTTTGCGATCGTTTCCTACTATTTGAAATATTATCAGTTCTTCAGTATATAATCAGACGTCAAAAAAGTGATTTCTGTCTTTTTTTTTATCTTCTAAATTGAAAGCAATTAAGAAATAGCAATAGGCTTAATATTATGTTTATTTCAGCTTCTATAAATAAAACATTTATATCTACTCTTTGCTACAGGCTTTCTGAGTTATTAAAAGAATATTAGAAACGCCCCTTTCCCTTTTCAAACAGACAGCATCATTCATTCGCCTTATTTGTTACAGGAAATGTGTCTATCCTTCATCCTCTACTACCCTCGGACAGAGCTCGCCGGATGCTACTCGATGACACCTGTCGTGGAATTCTTTGAAACCTTCGGCGTCAAGGAGTTTTATGGTCTTAGCATGATGCAGGTGGAGAAAATCTTCTTGTCATCAGGGTAAGGACACAAAAATTTTAACCAAGACGTAGAATTAATTTCGATATTTACTTTCCCTTTCCTTTGTATAAAGTCTATGTACCTAAAATCTAGTATGTTTAGTACTTGGGTGGAATAGCGAATTTTACCTGTTCTTATCTTTCTTATTTTAATAGATTTCTGTAAAGTTGGGAATTTGTCAAATTGGCAGATTATAAAAATGATAACTTTTGACGAGTATGTTGTAATAATAAGAAATTATGTTATAGGAATCTGGAAGGTTTGCCTCAAGAAATCGAATCCGATCTATCTGCTATGCAGGGAGACGACCAAGGAGTGGGATTAATGAGTAAGTAAACTACTCTTTCAGAAATAGAATGCTAAATACTTTACTATACTTAAGGACTTTTACTTATTTCGCCAATTTTCATGACTCAATCAATACAATAAACACTAAACCCTTTTCGCTTAAAGCAATAAGCGTCAAAGGTCCTCGGAAAATCAAAACAAGATTAACGTTAAAGTTTGTGCATGTATGTAATTAATTGATTATTTAGTATAAAGCAATGCCCCAAAAAATGTGCAAGTCATTTGAAAACCAAACCAAACCGTTGTAACATATTAACAATTTTTCTATTTTCAGAGGGTCTAGTTATCAAAGAGCCTCCAGAATTCCGAAACAAGACATTCATGGCCCATCTGAACGAAATGCCCTGGTCGGAACCTCTGCTCACGGAACAGATCGAGAAGACGCTGTACATGGGCTGGCACATGACCTTCTGTAAAAAGAGGGACGACTCTTGGGGAGCGGTGAGTTATTTTTTCGACATCGACAACGCATCCTAATAAGATGTTAGTATAGTAATATGTATTAAGATGCCATCGTTGATCCTGCTCTCTCATTATAGATGTTAAGGCTTTTATTATCATAGCCTTTGTTTTACGCGACATGCGAACAGCCACATAACGGAGATAAAAAGTCTAATACTCGCCTAACTCAGTACGTACTATGGATCTAAAGACGTTGCTTAGCATTTCAAGACACTCGCCTTAATTACCCCTAACTAGTCGAACCAAAGCCAAGTAACAATTAAATTCCTTTAAAAAATGTATAGCAACATTTCTTCTTTTTCCTTTTACATTATTACAAAATAACATAAAATAATATGTCTTGTACATTATTTTAATTATTTTTTTCTCATTGTTTCAGCCCATCCAAATACAGAACTATCCCAACTACACAAAACTATCGCATAACGATGCAGCGGACAACTCTTGTCATTACAAGAGTATGCGACTACCCTCAGTCACGACGACAACTGGATCCGCGTCTATGCAAAGTTTATCAATAGTATTAATCATATCCTGTTTGAATTTCGTCCTCCGGTAATATATAGTGAAGTGATAGTTGTTTTCGGGCCCGACAACCGGTTAATTTAGTTCCTTGTTTAGAAGTGACGTTATAAGAAAAAGTAGTTTTGGTAGACCTTTTTGAAATAAGAATATTAGGTTTTCAAATGCATTTAAGTTCGAAGTTCAAATTCGTTTTATTCAAATACAGAAGCTAGGAACTAAATTATTCGTTGTTTCGTTCTACCTACGAACAATTTTGAGCCAAGCTGATTGTTGTGATTGGTGAACTGCCCAGTTTGTTTTAATTTTGAGTTCACGAGCTTAATTTGAGTGTTTGCAAGTGGAGTAGTTGTATAGTATTATTAGTGTTTTTTAATTTAAATAGGGTATGTATTTGTGTTTTTAAATTATTGACGTCGTCGTAGAATGAAATAAGGTATGCTTACTTCGAATTAATTTTACAGATGATTGAACCGTTTTATATTTTTTACTAATTGCATAATATTGCGTATTACGCCTTAATATAGGTTGTGACATGTAACAAAGGCATACCTTATATTATTTTACGATGGTATAAGGAAAAGTCATAAGGAACAATGCATTAGTTCTCTAGAAATAACTTTTTATTTAGAATACGTTTGTTTACGATTTAATGTAAACCTCTTTTATATAAATGCTGTTTAAATGTCTGTGCAGCTGAATTTTCTGTATAATACGCAGTAATCGAAATATCAAGCCAAATATTAAAATGAAACAAGTTCAATGGAGTGAAGCCCGATAAATATGAAGTTAATATGTGAATGATTTTCGCGTAAAATATAGAGGCAAACCAAACGATATTTAATGACGAAACAGGTAAATTTTAAAATGCTAACGTATTTTACGGTTCATTTACAATATTTTAGTAAGAGGTTCATAACCTAATCCTTTCGTCCTTATAAAGCAAGTATGTATATTCGAGCTTCAAATTAGATAAATTTTAAACCCAATTTTTTTTTGGATGTAAAAGGATTAATATCAGCGCCCAAGAGAGGCAAACTGACTTTAATATGTCCTTTTAAAAACCAATGTTTGCCAACCAAAAATAGAACTTTAGGGCTCCAGAACTTGTTAATTTTATAATATAGGTGATAATCAATACCAAATCAATGGTATCTTATGTTAGTAATCTTATGTACATATTTTAATTGATAATGCTAGGTTTTTGTAGACTTTGATTTGAAACTTTATTTGATGGTCTTATGGTATCACTAATAATCAATTCGTAATTTTCCGAAACATGTTAGACATCGTCTGATGTCTGAATGTTAAATGGATGGTATAATATCAAAATTCTGCTCGGGTCACGAACCACCTTTCATAGATTAAAAAGTGGATCCAACAATACCGTAGCACATCGTTTTATGATATTATATGTCTTGGGTATTATACCTTCCATCAACTAAATGCGTGTCTGTCCTCCACTGTTATAAAAATATTAATAATCTCCAAGTATTATTCCTTTGTTAACTTTCGATGCCTAAGAGACTCGTGATCTATTACCTAACTTATTTTTCTAAAAAATGGTAACCGAAATTGTTTAGAAGTTTCAAAATCCCTTACGTCTTATTCGTCTTCTGTTTCTTTTCCCTTGAAATTAATTCATTATCCACAAATAACGGATGTGACATTTAACACGTTTGTTGAAATTCCGTGGAATTTTACTAGGAACTTTAAAGAGATTGTAGTTACATTCCTTCCATCGCTTAAGTCAATTAAGCTGTTAATGAGTCATAACCAGATAATTATTCCCTAGAACAAAAGACTCATCACGTTTGTTTTAAATGCTGAGATATAATCTGTTAGAATTCAGCGCTCCGCAATTTGTTAAAATTGAAAAGAGTAACAAATATTATTATTTAATGAAGCAAGACCTGTATTTATGAAAAGGTTAAAGATTATCTAACTAAAATTTAAAGACGATCGATTGGTTTTCTTTAACTAACACAAAAAGATCAAAGAGTCTTCAACCACTCGTTCTGTTTATAAGTGTTGTAATTAATCTCAACGACTAGACACGTTCTTTAAAGCATTAAAAATGGTTGTAATATAGATGTTACATGCAATATGGGCTGTGTTATGTAGGCTCTGCTGAAGTTCTCGCAACTACCCTCAAATAGTAGGTATAAAGATACAATTTCACTAAGAAACATACTTTACTACTATCTTTATATAGAGTTTAAATTTAACACCCCCCCTATTCCTAATCGTTATTGTTTGGTGAAATTGGTCTTTAAGCACGTAATTTTTTAATCCCTTACAATACGTAGGGTAGTTGTATCGTAACGAACAATGTTTTCGAGTCAAACTTTTTAGACGGATAGTATTGCATTTTGCTATGATTTATATTTTTCTAAGTAATTTTAAGTATACGCTTAGTAATTAAGGTTTATTTATTTAAAAGTCAATATAATGTGTTTTATTACTTGATTATTGAGTTTTATTTTTGTTTAGTGTATGCGTTAATGCGGGAGTTAGGGGAGTTTAATCCACAATTTTATAATATCCTTTTATTGTCTATTAACAGTCATTTTTTATAAATTATGATTTGTATTGAGCCCGGGCATTTACAGCCGGTCTTAGGCCTATAATATAAAAGGAACTAAAACAGGCAACGTGCAAGGACACATTATAATTATAAAAATAAAAAACAAGAATAAGTTTAGCGTTTATATTAAAATTATTAATTATCATTGTAGGATACATTTCATCATATCAGTTAAGCAACAGCCATACAAACATCACTATATGAAACTGCTAGAGACAGAGTGGCCTAATAACATTTTTTAATAATGTGGAAAATAAAAATGCGAAAATGAATTTGTACTATTATTTGTGTGATAATTATGTTAACAATTTTCGGACACTGTGCTCTTGTAGATTAACATTTTTAGACTATAAAAGTATAAGTCGAGTCGTAGAATTACAGTTAGGCTACTCAGGCTCTAGCGGCCTCAAGTCTTCTCTAATCATTCCACTCATATTAATAGTGTCGATGAGTATTTCTACTTCCTACGTACTGATAATATTGCTGTTCTTGGGATTGTGATGACTGACTGGAATCGGTGTTGAATCTTGAATTCAAGTCGTTCGTTGCTTGAGTATTAACCGGTGCAGTGGTAGGTACTGCTTGGTTAATAGTTGAACTGCCTTGGTTGAAGGTATTGGCTTGGTTTGCAGCAGCATTAGATGCTAACGGGTCCACAAACACATTTGGCCTCAGTTCGTATGTCTGCGGGTTGCGTCTGTTCTCTTCTAGAGCTTTCCAATTGATGTACCAGAACGGTTGTTTGTCTACTGGCAGTTTGCTGATTCTGTTTACCAGGTCTCGGTCCCCGTTGGCTTCTACTGGTAATGGCAACGGTTGGCCGTCTTCGCCGAATCTGTAAATGGAAATAGAATCACTTAAATATATATAAGAAGATTTTTTATATAAGAACTTGTATGCAGGAAGGAGCATTTCCGGGGCATCTCTGTTGGTTTCTTATTATTCTATACTAACTGTGTCAGCTAATTCGTCCGCTTAGAATAGTTATTTTTGGCATCCGAATTCGTTTGTGCGAACCTCCTCTTCATCTAAATTTAAGCGTTACCGCGTTCTTGCAAGTTAATCTTAAAAGATTGACATAATGTCGAGGTCATTTAAAGTACAATCATTCCTTATTTACAAATAAGCAAGCGAACTCTTTATATATCAGTATAGATTTATAATGCATCTCTCCCTACATTCACGTCTGAAGATCTAGTAACTAATAAGCAGATAAATTAAATGGTTTATTATTTGAAATAGGATTAAAATACTTCGTTATAACAATGTCGCTAATGGGAGAGACAAATTTCGCGGAAACTTGAAGCTTCTCTCGTTTTCCCCGTATTGCAATCAACAAGCGCAAATGCAAATATCTTTATGAATTTAAAGCGCAAAACATAAAATATAAATAAAACAAAACATCTATTAAACCTTTTAAGTTTGAAATTTAAAAAAAAAAATATTTACGTATTTTATTTCATATATAACAAAATATTTATATACACATTATAATTTTATTCTAGGAAAATGAGATCATAAAAGCAGACACATAAATATGTCTGCTACTTAAGCAAAAATAAATATAAATAAGGTGGACTATCTGGGAGGTAATTGTACCTACACTTATTAAATATCAAAAGTGAATTTTCTCTTTGAAAATTACAGAAGTAAGTAAATAACATACCTGTTGCCCAAATCGTCGTTGCTGGGCTTTTCTACCGCTGGATAACCAATCGGTCTGAACCCAGCGAACGAGGGTCGTTGACATGACACCAAGCTCGCTAACACCAGCAAAACAAACGCCCATGTAGATATCATTGCCTTCAGAACAATAACAAAGATTAGGACGTATACATGCTCAGACGGATACTAATAACTTATAGATTCAGTGGTTTAAAATGTTGACTACAATTGCGTAAAGCCGGAAATTTCCTGAGTTTAAACGTGGGATAATATAAATTTGCTTGTATTTGAGTAAAACGGACATGAAAATGTGTAGGCCTTAGGCCTAAAGTGGGAAACGGAATATCTTTATATATCTACATAGCACATGAATATCTCGGACATAATAATAATGATAATAGCGAAACAATAATAGTTAAATACTGTCTATAGTTTACGCGAGTAGTACACATTTTAATAAAACACTTTAACGGTTTAAAACGCTATATATTATTTAAACTTACGAAATCGAAAATGGTTTTTAACTTCGGCCCGACGTTTCGGATGCTTTGCAGCATAAGTTTAAGTAATTTACCGCGTTTTAAACCGTTAAAGTGCTATAGGCTCTTATAGTTATTGACTGTTGGCACGCTATTAACTATATATTTTATATTATACCGCAGCATCTTAAACTCAAATTAATCAATTTTAAGTAAATGCTACGTTATATTACTTTTCTTTCAATAGAACGCACTGAATGGATTTGAGTATTTGAAAAGTTAAATATTATATTTACATAAAATATTATATAGCTTTTAATATGTAGCTAACATATTAAAAGCTATATAATAAACAAGACATTTGGCCTGAGTTTATATAGATAACATTATATCCCTATACAGAGTACATATATAGATCTCTTTAAACAAGACGAACAGGAAAAAGTGTACAAAAACAAAACACTGTTTGTGATTAGTTAACTAATAAAAAAGAAGTCAAACGAATTATTTACGAGTGTTTTTTATTTATTGCACAATCAAGTTTTTGCTGAAGGTTGAGGATTACCTATAGTCGTTTAATAATGTGTAATTACGAACATGACATTTAATTTATTTTATGTTTAAACAGAAGTTTAATTATGTTAGCAACAGCAACTTTATTGTTATTTAGTACATACCGTTTTTGTATCTTATAAAAAATCTCGCCGATTAAGAATAAAATCTAAAACTGTCCTACATAAAGATATTATTAAAGTAGGTATACCTGTCGTCGTTTATGCCGCGCTAACACGAACTCAAAACGACCCAGAATTTAAGCTTAAATAATGACCTCCGTCTTTTAAAAAGATGCAATTTTAAGTATAATAATAAACGAAATATTAATTAATAACTTACTGCCTTACTTAGGCAAAGTTAAAAAACTGCAGTAACCCAGATAACACTTACCATGGCTGTTTCTGTTCTTAAGTTTAGTAACACATCTGTTTATGTACACGATTAAAACACGACTGACGTATATATTCAAGTGTGAAGCAAAAACATGCGAATATCTTTGTAATTTCCCGTTATAGTCACTTCGTAGTATGAGTCGTTAAATGGGAAATCCAGCGTCGGGTTTGTTTATTTGACTTTGTTGATCGAAAACCGAAAGTAGGCTCATGCTTTTCAATAACACCTACTTTCTCTATCACGAGAATATCCAAAGCCAAAATAGGCCGACAGCGCATCTTGTTTAGATGTTCTATTTCACCGACCATCAAGTGAACTCCTTGCTTATCTGCCTCCTCTATCTTAAAACCTCCAACCCCTCCTTTCTTTATCACTTAGAGAAAATTAGAAATTTATAATTTTCTAACTTACAGTAAGTTACTACCCCTGCCATAAAGAAATAGCGAGAAACGCGAGGTTAATAAACTTTTAACGGTTTAAAATAAGTTATCTAATTAGCATTTCAAACCGTTTAAAATATTTTTTAGTAAACTGAATAGTTGATTAGTCTATTGGTAGTGACGCTCTATTACTGTAAATGTATAAATGACACCATAGCTCAATTGGTTAGACCATCCATCCATTCATCCAACCGGCATGCATTCCGTACGGATGATGCACAGTACGAATGCCTGCCGTTCTAAATTTTTTTCACTTTATACTAGATACAAATAAACAATTCGTTTTGACATCTGTTAAATTAAATCTGTCCAGCTGTACAACTGATGAACGAAACGACATACTACAAGTGAAAGTTATTTTGAACTCTATAATTACGGAATCTTAATAAATAATATTGTTTTCTTTAATAAAGTTACCGATGTATTAATGTTACGCATCTTTCTTTTGTTCGGTAATAGACTTTAGTTGCAGAGAGTTTTTTCGAATTATAATTATAAATAATGATAAAAAATTAACAACAAGTTACGCAACAAAATTTCGATTAGTATGTTTGAGCAAATTTAATTTAACCTCCAATGCATTTAATAAACCGGCTTCGGCACCAGGCAAAGCAGTAACTACAGGTTATCAAAAAATTATAATCCCACTATAAGGCTCTTTATAAACAAAGAAAACAGCGCTGCTAAATTCGATACCTAAGCGTTGTTGAAATTTTAAGGTGATCCCCTCAGACCCGAATTTTAAAACCAGTTTTAATGAAACTATCGGTAGTTTTACTTTTTATGTTTCTCTTATAAATATGGCTTTATCATAGATATAACGTTAAAATAGATACCCTACATATTTCGGTCTGTATATTTTTGTAAAATAAAATTCCGTCTTAAATTACTATGTATTTAATATTTTCAAAAAAGTAAATATTTCTTTATAGACATGCATTTACAATAGAGTATCATTTGTAATATATAATCAATAATTATTATTAAAACATAGATTACATATAAAAATAAATTTTAAAATACAACATTAGTTAATTTATTAACGATAAAATAAAATAAATTAACAATCCAAAGTGCAAATATCTATTTATCCGTGTCATATTGGCTGATGAATCATCTTGCACTTCCTTACAGCACTTTGTACCTATTTCCACGACTTTAGGATAAAAGTCCGTCCAGAACTCGAACGCTTTGTAGTTGACAGTTTCCGGTGTGCTCATCGTGAAATTTTTCCTGTCTATTATGAAGAAACCTGGCTTTTCCACCTCAAAAGGATCCCACTGGATAATTACGCCAGAATTCGTCGGATTCGAATACCAGGCGAAGTTTGTCCACATTTTCATTATGATATCCGATATGCTTTTGTCTCTATAGTCCCATTTATTTAGGTCTTCGGGCAGGGGCAAATATGGCATGCCGAATGCGAAAATTAAATCGAAGTTGTGAGGAACGGCCACCCAATCCGGTATACCATCATTTGCGACGTCAGAAAAGGGCTTCAAATCGAAACGGTACAAATAAATAGGAGCGTGCTTACTTATATACTTAGCTAGTTGATACGTCGTCGCTCCATACACTTTATCCGTGTAGAAATCAAGAAAGAGTTTCCTCAAAACGGTCTCGTTTGTCGTCGGCGGAATAGGTTTGTAGAAAAATGCTACTGCGTCCTGAATATGGTGCTGATTGGTGAAACATGAACTATTGTCCACCGTGATATCGGATAGGACAACTTCCTCGCGCATAACGTCGAATTCCCTCTGACTTATGCCCGAGTCTTCGCTCCCGTCTTTATCTAATAACAGAGCATCTTCCATGTTTGTGTAACCTGTTAGAATCGGGACCGGACTGAATATTTCGTCCGCAAACATTTTGCTCGGCAAATCGGTGAGGAACGGTAGTGAAATGTTACTGAAACCGTTGTCAACGAGCGGTTTCCATTCGGCCAAGGGTTCGCCGATGTCCAGAAGCGCTTGGTAGTTGACCCGTCTGAGACAATCTAGTAATTGGTAGGTCGGCTTTCTGAAACAGCTGAAGGCAGTGGCGACTTTGTCGACCGTTATAATTTCCTTTCGTGCTATGTTTACTGTGTCGGGTGACAGAACGTTTCCGCTCATCGCGATCGCTTTCTGGAAGAGTCCTGAAGAATAAGACGAGATTAAATGGAGTCCCACGCTGACTGCGCCGGCGTCGTGACCGAAGATGCAAACGTTGTCGGGGTCGCCTCCGAAACTCGCGATGTTATTTTTGACCCAGTTCAAAGAAGCGACCTGATCCAATAAGCCGAAATTGCCCGGCGCTTCATTATCCAGGGTCGAGAAAAATCCAAAAATATTCAGCCGGTAAGCCACGGAGACAAATATAACCTGAAAATATGAATACTTTATGAAATTATGTCAAACTTCACTGATTGCCTAAATTACGTAAGCATTATGTTTGGAGGAGGGTGTAAAAGTTTCAACTTGGATTTTACCGGCAGGTTTGCATAGGCTTATTTAATTTTACCTTTTGCTTGAGAACTAGTTGGAAGGGATTGATCGCGTTTGGACTGCCGCGTACGAAATTGCCTCCGTGAAACCATACCATGGTCGGGTAGCCTTCCACTTTGAGATCTGAAAAAAAAAGATATATTATAGTATAATTACTGTAAACTCTTATGGGCATCCGTGGAGTGTAATCAAATAGTTTGATCTTATATGTGCATTACTTATTCAAATTCTAAGAAATAACGCTATGGCGTATAAATAAATAAATAAAAAATAAAACTTTAGATAAGCTTTCCATTTTTTTTTATATATATATATCTAGTTTTGTTGTAATTTTAATGATTAAATAAATAAGTTTAGTAGTGTATATTATAAGATAGCTTATCTATATAATTAATAACTATGTTTACCCTAGAGATTTCTTAATCACACATAGAGGTCAATAAAATAACTACTAAATAATGAGTCAATTTAACTTTTCTCGTTTCACATTTATGATCTTAATTTATGTATTGCTAAAAGCACTTAAACACGATCATTTTGTTCTCGTACAGATGAGTACATTTCGCGTTTTAAACCGTGACATAAGTCAAAACAGGATCACAATTGGAGAAAAAATACCATGCTAAAGCGAAGAATATTAACTTTGGAATCATAGCTCTTAAATTTTCCCTTTTTATGACACATGTGAAATTTAGGTCACGAAAAAGAGGGTAGATTTAGGTTAGGTTGATTCGAAGTGGCTTAACGAGTAGCTATTGGCACGGAATTCTTGCATTAATGACTCAAATTTATTCAGCGTTGTAAAGCCTGGTCTGCATTGTTTGACAACTCCATATTTATCGCTTTGCAAGATATTCAGGTCAGTTCGTGTACTTGAATGACCGACTTATTTGTTTGACCAAAGCTGTGTGCTTTTGCCAGTCAGCTTAGCTCAAATATTATTTGAAACAGCTTAGAATAGTATTTTTGGGTATATTGAACCGTTTTGCAGTTTCGTCTACATTTCCTAACGATCCTTCGCTCATATTGGTTGCAGCGTGGTTTTTAACAAAAGAAAAGAATCGTTCAATTCGAACCAGTAGTTCCTGACATAGCGCGTTCAAACAAACAAACGAACTCTTCAGCTTTATAATATTAGTATGGACGAGATGTCGTAAGAGGTAACAATTTTCGAATGATGGGAACCTAATATTGGGATCGTAGGTAACCCGAACACCGAAAAGTAACAAATAAATCTAAAATTAAAAATTTGCTTTTTGACTGCTTTTAAATAATTTTTCATGAAATACTATATTTTTTAAAACTAACTACAGTTTTTATAATCCCTTTGTAGCTAAATGGTTAAACGATTCCATTAGCATCTAAGTGCGAGTGGTCTTGAGTTCGAATCCAGGGGAAACAATAGGTTGATTCGATCTACTTTTTAGGTATATTGTGTTTCTCTGTAATTTTTATAGCTCCGCCTTTATAAATTCTATTTTTGCCGCAAAATGGGCACCCTAGTTATAATTGTATAAAAATGTTGACAATCCCTTCTATAGAAATAAATTATGCAAGTGTTAAGGTTTAACAACCCTGTCGTGACTCTATGCCGTATTATTCATACAAAGCCTATGCTTATATGCAAAGCGAGCGAAACAACACAAATCTCTATAATGATCGCATTAAACCATGTAAGTGGGCATATGCCGTAATTATTTGCATGAATTTTATGCAACTTTTAGCACCCACGTAACTTTTCAAGATACCGATCCGTACTGAAAGATTCTTGGAAAGATTTCAAGAAGTGGTGACAAATTTACACGGGTTTTGGAAAACGCTATACAGTTTATAGTAATCTCTATTCTAAAACACACCGCCTCTCTGGTTCTATAGTTATGTAAGAGTATTTGAAGTTAAAAATGTATTTTTGTTAAATTATTTTTTTATTAAGATAGATTTACCTCAAACGTTATTAATTGATTTAAAATGTACTACGTACAATTTAGATTTTTATTAAAACAACAGTGTAACTAACTTTTTGTACTAATAACATTATGAAGCTTTCTTCTTGAAATTCCCCCGTATTATCTCGCTGCAATAAATATAACAAAACAATGGGAAATGTGGAAAAAACGGGAAAAGCACTCCTACTTGGAGGCTTCTGTTGCGTGCGCTTCGAAAACCGTTCAAAAAATGTCCGGGAAAATATATGTCTATCTTTTAAGATTAACACGCAAGAATCGTTTTTATGGTAATGTGGTCGTAATTATAGAATTATTTGAATATGAACATATTAATGTTCAATCAAATACCACACAACGTTTGCCGGATAATCTTAATAAGATAATGAAGAGAACTGTATAATTATGCCCACTTTTGGCCCGGTACCTGTCTTCTTACAAGATAATGCCTATTTGAAAGAAGTCAGTAGAAACTCCTTATACCGCACCTCATGGAAACTTTTAACACGTGTAATTTTGAGGAGGTTATATATGAACGTCATATCTTTTATAATAGTTTAATAGTGTTATTCCGAGAATTCGTAGTGTACAGTCGGGTGCAGAATGTTTACCTGTCTTTACCTTCATAATGACGATATAATATGTGGGAGAGTAGACGGGCAAGTTCACTTCAAGTGGAATTAACTTGATATATCGATACACTATATTTTAAAGATGTTATTAAATGAAGGTGAGAAATGGTGTTAAATGTCGCTTCTTGCTCTGGAACATAAAGCGAACACATTTTTACGTCCGTTTTACTGATCATCTGGACAAAAATTAGTTAAATACTGTCTATATTAACCTAGTTATATATATATAAATAGTTATAACGATATATTAGTTAAACTTACTTGGTAAACATTTTTAACTTCAGCCCGACGTTTGGGATACTTTGCGGCAGCCGTGGTTAGCGGGTATTAAATAAGTTTAACTAATATATCGCGTTTTAAACCGTTAAAGTGTTTTATTTATAGCACACCATAAAACGTTTTGGTTTGTTTTTTTTTCCTTTTTATGGACGGGGGGTGTTTTTCCCCCCCCCCCGCCCCCCCTTTTTTTTTTTTTTTTTTTTTTTTTTTTTTTTTTTTTTTTTTTATAAAAGGGGGAAAAGAGGGGGAAAACCCCCCCCCCCCCCCCCCCCCAAACCCCCCCCCCCCCACCCCCGGGGGGGGGGGGGTGGGTTTTTTTTTTTTTTTTTTTTTTTTTTTTTTCTTCCCCCCCCCCCCCCCCCCCCCCCCCCCCCCTTTTTGGGTTTTTTCCCCCTCCCCCCCCCCCCCCCCCCCCCCCCCCCCCCCCCCCCCCCCCCCCCCCCCCCCCCCCCCCCCCCCCCCGCCCCGCCCCCCCCCCCCCCCCTCCCTTTTTTTTTTTTTTTTTTTTTTTTTTTTTTTTTTTTTTTTTTTTTTTTTTTTTTTTTTTTTTTTTTTCCCCCCCCCCCCCCCCCCCCCCCCCCCCCCCCCCCCGGGGGGCCCCCCCCCCCCCCCCCCCCCCCCCCCCCCCCCCCCCCCCCCCCCCCCCCCCCCCCCCCTTTTTTTTTTTTTTTTTTTTTTTTTTTTTTTTTTTTTTTAAAAAAATATACCCCCCCTCCCCCCCCCTTTTTTTTTTTTTTTTTTTTTTTTTTTTTTTTTTTTTTCCCCCCCCGGGGGGGGGGGGGTTCTTTTCAAAAACGTGTAACTACTCGCGTAAACTACAGACAGTATTTAATATTAAAGTTTCTTGTTTAATATTTCTAAAATACTATTAGTCATCGTTTTGATTTAAGATTTAAGAAGCTCACACACACAATTCTGACTAACTTATTGTTTGAAGAGAAAATACAATACCGCAAAGTATATTTGAGGTAGTCACGGAAATTTGTGTACTAATATTTCACAAATGTGTTTTCGCGCAAAGGTGAAGGTTTGAGCATTTTCATTTATACCCAAGGCAGCCTTCAGTCCTTTTGAAGTATCGATGAATACATTATTTCGGGTTTAGACCCTAATCTCGGCTAAAAGCGATGCGTTTTGCATTTAAACTTCATAGGACATTTCGGATTTACGTCAAGAGTTACGGTTCGGGATTCGCTTAAAATTAACGTGGCTCAACGTATTCCTAATTGATACTTATTTATTCACTAGTAACTGCGTAGGTTTCGGATGCTAGGGAAATGTAATTTCGGTCGTGCAAGGCACAGAAGATTACGGGACTTTACTTTGCCAAGTTCTGTACCAAGCCGCACACTCGTGCCGTGGTCCATAATAACATGCCCATAAAAAAACAACTATTTATTTTTTCCAGCTTACAATAGCTTAAAACATAATTACAAGTAAAGATAAAAAACTATACATTTTATAAGCAGTAACTCAACGAATTTTAAAACATAATAAGATTTGTTAGGGCTGTAGTCGTTGTCGTGACCAACAATTTATAAATTCATTTCATTTTTAAATTAATTATATTATCATTAAAATAATAACAACTCGTATAATATTTCCTTATCGATATCCCTAACGGAAAATCAATTAAATTAAATTGTTATTTGTATACACAATAATTTTATGCGGTCAAAATATTTAGGTCATTAATGATATAAATTAAGTTAGCCAAACGAGTATTAAGGTTTATAAAATTAAAATATAAAATTTGTTTCGACAACGCAGCCAAGCGGGAAATTTTATTGTATTTAAAAAACGTGATCTACACATAGTGGCCGCTTCTGTAGCCAAATCCCAATTCGAATTCCAGGAAAACAAAAAATTGTTTCGGTCAGGCAGGGCACAGAAGTCAGATCAACTACTTGTTAAAGAACGGATCAGTGAAATAAACACAAATGTGCGTTCGCCCCATGCCCCACTAGGGGGAAACGGGATTTCACTTTACATATAGTGGTGTATAGAGTGTTCTTTGAAAATGCGTCTTGTCTGATGATTTTTTGTTATGTGCTTTTTGCATTATATGGAATCAATTTAACACTATTTTAGTACTAGTTTTTCGTGATATAAGAGTTATATGATACAAGCACGGGGTTGATTTGATGGTGAAATACCCCAGCCATCTAAACATGATTCGCTATCGCCCTTTTTTGTCTTTGGATATTCGAAATCACACCTGGACCTGGACGGAATTTCGATATTCCTACCACCAGCATTTAATATCCAGATTTCCAGACGAAGTCCAACATGTATCAAAAATTATAAACTGATTAGAAACGTCTTTTCCGTGGGGATCGAACTCACGTCTGTACATTGTAACCATTAGGCCAACGGTCCCACCATGTTTCTTATTTCAGCGTTTCATTAGAGCGCACAAATACACAGGCAAAATCATTTCCTCTTTCTCATTATCGTCTTTAGGTGAATATTAAAATCACCTGTCTAAATATGTAGGCTACTAACGCTACTTTTATAGCGCCACATTTGATATGTTCCCCCGAAAATTTGAATATCGCGCATATTAAAGTACGCACGTTTTTGTATGCATATTAATTGCTATTCCGTTTATTAATTGGGATTTATACACGCACGTCCCTTCCTGTATGGAAATTGTTCATAAAGGTTTTTGGTGATATTGGGCTGAACTCAATGGATATAAGTCATTTAAATAAAACACTTTAAATGGTTTAAAACGTGAAATGTTGTAGGTAACTTATTTACAATTTAATGTAATTACGACCCGACGTTTTGGACGCTTTGCAGCAGCTATGGTCACGGGGAGACTAACTATGGTGACTGTCTCTGATGTCAGAGTAAAATCTACTGCGCTAGTGCCATCTGGACTTACTAGGACAGCTTGGTTTTAATTCTTTGGAAAATCGCAGATCTCGCGAGCAATTAACTATAAGTAAGACACGATTTGTTTGACGTCCCGTCAAAAGGTCGCACCTCCGCCCGCGAGTTTTCGCCGATACCGCGAATTTTGACCTCACTCAACGCTCTCCTCGAGTTAAGACCCAAATGTGACCTCTTCGCAGATGATTGGTCACCAATACTAAAAGAATTGTCTGCCTTTGAAATTATCTCCTAATGTAATTTGTAATAACCTATTTTTAATTGTTATTGTTTAAATATGTGTGTGTGTTAATTGCTGTAAATAAATAAAATAAAATCTGTTCCCTCGTAGTTGGTATTTGGTGAAGCCAATAGATATAAGCAATTTAAATAAAACACAATTAACTGTTTTTAACGCGAAATGTACTAGTTAACTTATTTACAATTTATTGTAACTACGAAGGTGACCACAAGTCAAGTCGGTCAGCTTGCAACGCATATCGGATGTGGTCACGGAGGGACTAAAGATCGGCATTATGAGTATTAAACTGTTAAAAGTGGTTTATTTTAAATGTGTATTGTATGTGTTTTCTTCCGTAAATTATAGACAATAGGTATAAGCAATTTTAATAAGAAAATTCTCTCATGTGGCGCTAGAATTTTTCGAGAGGAAATCTTTCGAACTCAATAGCTCTTATCAGCGATTAGAAAATGCTTATCTTCGATAACGTATATTTTTAATGGATGGGTAGAGGTCACTTTAGAAGTATTTTTTAGCGGAGAGGTTAAATAGATATTATAAAGCTGAAGAGTTCGCTTGTTTGTTTATTTAAATCTCAGAAACTACTGGTTCGAATTGAAAATTTATTTTTAGTTTGGATACATCATTTATCGAGAAAGGTTTTAGGCTATAAAGGGAGAAATGAGGATAAAATAGGGAAACATTTAAATATGGGAGAAAATGTGGAAAAATGATTCATCTTTTATGAATGCTGTTGCGACAACGGTTAGGGAATCAAAAAAATATGTATAAAAGTGTGATTGTCCCTTGAATCTGTTTACGACTGTATATATCTATAATTTTAAAATCAACTCGCAAGAACGACGGACATCCAGAGGATGTTGTTTGGAAAAAATATATATATAACTAGAGGCCCTATCGGCTTCGCACGGGTGGACAAATAATACAATATTTAATTATAAGCATTAATTAAAATGCCCATTCTCCTAAATTAGAAAAAAATGTATTGGCGTCCTCTCTATTAACGACCGTGGTCTATCTTGCTGGTTTAGAAGCGCTGCGAGCGTTCAGTGTTAGAGTCCCGTACACCGTTCGGGGATTTCTAGCTCTTTTCGCTTTCGCTGCAAGCGCTCGGCGCTTGACTGTTATTCGTAGATGGATATTGAAGTTCAAAGAGATAATTCCGAAAAAAACTTTGACAATATTATGCAAAGTGTAATTCCTTACACTAAAACTAAGTAGCTCTGAAAAAAATTTTTAAGTGAAGCTAGAATGTAAAAAAAAACGAATAAACAATGTCGCTCGCGTCACTAAGCCCACACACAGACTAACTCGATCGCGGCGTGGCGGCCGCCGCCGGCATGTACTTTTATTTTAATTTCATGATATCTTGAATGGATGTCCGAATTCAATAATTAAAAAAGTAATCATCAGATATTGAAAGTCTTGAATTTAAATTTAAAAATTGTTTATTTGGATAAAACTTATAAATGGTATGGATAACATGGTCTGATTTGATCGGCATTTATTAATTGTTAAATGAAAAAAAGTAGTTATAGACGTCACTACATGTGAGACTTATGTTCTAGGGATGTTTTTTAGATTTGATTTTCTATAATATTGTCAAACATTTTTTTGTCCCATCATAATACTTTTCCAGGTATGCGAGAAAGTTTACGGCTAATTTTTTACGCTTCTGGTTTAAAGAAGTTCTTTCTTAGAAGGCTCTCCTTAGTAATCAAGTACTAAATATAGCCTATGTTACTCAGTGATAATGTAGCTTTCTAATGAAAAAAGAATTATTAAAATCGGTCCAGTACTTTTTGAGTTTATTCGTTACATACAAAAACACCAAAATTCAAATCTTTTCTCTTTATAATATTGGTATAGATATAGATAGTTGCCCGAAAGAACTATTTCACAGCTAGTGACTCTAGTGATAAAATTATATGAAAAAGTCAGAAAGAAACAATTATGTTTCAACGAATTATTGAATGACGAAAGCCATTGGTCGAAAGCGCTTCATTAGATTAGAAGCTTCATTTGATGTTATAGGGCTATAGCATTCTTCAACAAGTTGAAAAGATTGTCTCTATTTCACAGTAAAATAATTACTCGCTTACTATGCAATTTAAAATTTTATTTCTCATCTATTCACTAACATAAGGGCTGTAGAAGTGAAACATTCACGGAGATAACTTATCTTTTTAGAACTGGTTTGAACTAAGCCAACGCGCCCATAAATTCATACATATTTGATTTGGAAAGATAGTTGTAAAGATATCATTTTTGCATGATATATTGCAAAGTAGAGATGGGTGAAATGCATTAGCCGAAAACAAATAAATACCGAATAATCGGTTCCAAAAATGTTCAATTATTTCAAATAATAACACTTAATTTAAAATACAATTATTCAAATAAAACACTTTAACGTTTTAACAACGCGAATATTTTGTTAGACTAGTTTGAACTAATATATTTTGAATTACGGACCGTTAACGTGTCCTAGTCTCCCCGAGACCACAGCTGCTACAAAGCTCCGAAACGACAGATTGTAGTTAAAAATAATTTCAAGCATGTTTAACGAAATATTAGCGTTTTAAACCTACTTGCAACATATTTAAGTACACTGTCCAAGACAACCCACATACAATTATTCTATGATTTGCATTTTTAAACATACAAGTAGTCCACTAACTAACTAACTATCCAATAAATATTGTAACTATGTTTTGTTATAAACAGTTATTACATACATTCGACGAACGTAACCGAATTTCGGCTCTACCAGGAAAAGCACTACACAAAAATACCTACGTGAATTTTACGTGAAGACAAATGTTCTCAATATTTTGAACGGTCATTCAGAAAAGTACATCAATAAATCCACGCTACAGAGTTGACGCAAAAACGATAGCACATCGTTCCTCTTCAAATTAATTATAACTAGGTCTGTTTACATGTTTTTCTCGCTTTTAACCTGATAACTTCCATTAAAAATATTATTAAAATATCTAATATTTTACAGTTATCAAGATTTTTAAATTAGGCAACAAGTAATATTAGGGCGTCTTAATTATATTTTTAAATGACATAGGCGTTTAGCTAAAATACATTTAACGGTTTAGAATACGAAATTTATTGTTTAATTTACTTTAACTTAAGGCCACTGAGTTACACCACGCGACCACGACTGCTGCAACGGTTCAGACATGTTACATTGATACAAACTGACAAATATCGGATCTTCTTTTAGTTATAACTTTTTAATAGTAACTACAACAGACAACAGTAACCTACAATTTCATAATATATACATTTCATGAATATCTGAATTCTCTTGGTAGTTTTGGTAAAATGGCACATCCAATTATGAATCTCGACAGATAATTTGATACTCCGGGAAATATATGTGAACTACAAAAACTCGCGACGTCAACGTATACAACGGCTGCACAACTGCGCAATTGACTTTTAATGACAACGATTATTAAATGACACTTACATTTGTACCATTTTCTGTATTTTACGCGAATAGTACACACATAAATAAATCAGGTTTCACGGTTTAAAACGCAAACTATATTAGTTAATTTATTGACTTTATTTTGACTACGGTTCGGACGGTTGCCGCAGTCGGTTCAGGGGGGCCGAAAATGGAGGATGTCCTGAACTCAATGTCAAATCTGCTAGCGTTGCCTAGACCACGGTTGTAATAAATATAAATGAAAATGACGTTACCTAATAATATATTTCGCATTTTTAATTTTTATGTGTTTTTTTTTACTATTAAATTGACATTCTGTGATTAGAAAACGTGGGTGTAATGATACGTAACTGAATTATCTATATAAGTATTTTGTACAATATTATTCTAACTCATGCCTTAGTAATCATTCTATGTAAAAGTTTTTAAAAGTAAAAAATAGACATTCCTCTACCAGAAAGAATATAAACCGACGAATTTCTCTAACTAACTAATCTTTCTTTCTTCAAAAAAATCTAATTTCTATATTTTTGTTATCTATTCAAAATGTGAATAGACATACGTACAAATATTTGTCCATACTGTTACCTTGTAGAGGCCGCAAAGTTCAAGCTTAAAGTTATGTTATGAAATTTTGAAGTTGCACATTTAGTGAACGTAAGAAACCAAAGCGATCCTCAAAACTTATAATTAAGGAGTACAAAGGCGAAGTTAGGCGAAAATATGCGAGAGCTATTGAGTTGTGGTGTTATAAGACATACAATATAATCATGAACTAACTACCGGGGGCGGGAAATTAAATCTTAGAGTTCGGAATGAAATAATACATTTGAGGGTAGTTTTGTATTATCGATACGACGGCTGAACGAAAGTAGCGCGCACTGACAGTCGCTTGTGGGCGTCGCTCGTGCGGGTTGATTATGCGCAGTTTTTGATTACTACGTTTGTGTGACTGCCAAATGGGATATTATTAACGCTAGTTTAAGAAAGATTTCTGAATATTTTCATTAAAATTTCCGCGAGTCCAGTGCGTTATTTAAAGTGATACATTATTCAGTGTATTGTATTCTACGTGGTGAGTGAGTGAAGTTAATACGCGACCCCTCTTTTATTCCTTAATATATATTATCTCAGCTACGGACTGACACGCAACAAGAAGTGTACATAAGCTAGGACTACCACTGGGCTAGAGGTATGTAAGTACTTACAATATTCAATCTGTTTAGCTATATGCTTAGTTAATTGTAGTATATTTTACCCATTTTGTCTCTGTGATGTATCACACTTATATAGTTTACATATAAGATTTCTTAAATTACTACGTGCAAATTCTTTTAACTGAAATGTTTCTTTTTTATCTACGACTGTGTATTTACTTGACTATAACAACACAAGCTTTATATAAAAAAACACGGTTTAAAACGCCGAAATAAAATGGTTAATAGATTTTATTAAATGGATACTTTTAAACAGCTGTGGTGGAGTGGGCGTTCCTTATGCTGGGTCCAAATTACAATAAATAAAGAGTTTATTTCACACTAGATCTGTCAGCGACTTCTTCCGCGAAAATCGTTATTTCGAGCATTCAAATTGGTTTTTGCAAACCCCTTCATCTTTATAAACTTAAGCTGTTACCCACGACGTCAGTCGCGTCCCTTCCCGTCGTTCTTGCAAGTTAATCTTAAAAGATAGACATCGCGGACTTTTTTTAGAACATTTAAAGGGGAATTTTTCAATTCAAACCGGTTAGTAGTTTCTGAGATTAGCGCGTCCAAACATACAAACAAACTCTTCAGCTTTATATATTAATATTGATTTTAATACACCGACAATATAAGTGTATACATTTTAAATAGTTATAAGATAGCTTTACAAGTAAATGTAATAAATCATTTATAGTAAAGCTAAGTAGGGTAAGATAGTTAGGTAATTTACAGTATAGCTATAGGGTATAGTTATCTATTGTGAGGTTATCCGTGGCATACCTAAAGAAAGAAAGCAAAGGAATAAAAGTATGCGCTCCACTTTATGAACAGTGAATTACCTCAACTAAATACTGTCTATAGTTTACGCGAGTAGTTCACATTTAAATAAAACACTTTCAACGGTTTAAAACGCGATATATTAGTTAAACTGATTTGAAAATGATTTATAACTTCGCCCGACGTTTCGGATGCTTTGCAGCAGCCGTGACCACGGCTTAACTAATATATCGCGTTTTAAACCGTTAAAGTGTTTTATTTAAATACCTCAACTATACAAGTTGCACTGTTGACCTATTTTGTCTCCGAATATCGAGTTAGTTTGTAATTCAGGAACCAACATAATATGTTCGCAAATGTTACACGAACGTAGTCTTTGTCTGAATTGACTAAGCCAAGTCTAATGTGCTTCTAGAATCTCTATATTACATGTGTCTCTATAATATGTGTAGTAGACCTATAGAAACCTCTCTTAACAATCAAGACAAAGCACCAGTGCCATGTAACTATAGTGCATCGATTGCAATTCCTCTCTTGTAGGAGAATAAATACTGTCACAACATATTTTGATATAGAGGAGGTGGTCATATTTCCGTACAGGAAATTGTAATATTACGTTAAGAGACGTGTACAGCACAGAAACAGTAAACCAATTGAATTATGTTACTTACGTTTCTATGGAACGATATTGAACAATTGAGTACATTATAGGTAAGCAATATGGTATTACTACTGGGTATAAGTCTTAGGAAATAAATATCACAAGATCTTAGATTAGGCTTTAACGATTCTGAATTAATAAAAATGCTGTTTGATGTTTGAGGAGACTTCGCGATGTTTTTTTATTAAACCTGTTAGTTTTTAAGCACGATAGAATTATTTAGATGAAACACTTTTAATGGTTTAAACGAACTATATAATTTAACCTGTAACTACGTGTAAAATATAGATGATTCAATATAGTTTTTCATTATAAACTTAAGAGTTCTAACAAACCTGAGTTTGGATTCTTGTTATTTATTAATGGAAATGGATGGAGGGCGAAAATACCTCAGCCGTACGTTAACAAAATGCACTGTCAACCTATTTTGGCCTTGGGCTTTCGAGTCTTATCGAATCTTATAGAATTCATATCTATATTAATATATAAAGCTGAAGTTTGTTTGTTGTTTTTGTTAAGATTAGTGCGTTTATAATCTTAGGGACTACGAGTCCGAATTGAAAAATTTTGTTTTGGTTAGAGCATTTATCGAGGAGATCTATAGGCGATAAAACGTCGCCCTGTAACGAATACAAGCGAAGATACAGCGAGATTTGTGAAAAAAATTGGGAAAATTATATATCACTTAGTAAGTGCCAATTTGCAGCAACACTCTCCTACTCACTCCTACTAACTCACTCCCACGCCCTCGCCCACTCCCACTTCTACTCCCAAAAAGCTAAAGAAGTAAGTTTCATTGGTCTCTTCAAAAACCACGAATTTCCATAAAAACTTTTATCCCCTTTTTCAACCCTTTTTTGGCATTAAAAAGCAGCCTATGTCGTTTCTCAGGCTCTAGAATCTGTGTACTAAATATCATTTAAATCAGTTCAGTAGTTTCAGAGTTAAACCGGAAGATAGAAGAGGTACTTTCGCATTTATAATATTAGTATAGATATAGATTATGAGTTTCTTAGGCGTACACTGCAAAAACGGTTAAAGAAACTCAAAAATTGAGTGAAAGAATGATTTCTCTTTAAATGATCTAACAGAAATCCGCAACGCTTATATGTCTATCCTAAGATAAGCTGAGACGGGAGGGATGCGACCGATGTGCGAGTAACTGTTTAAGTTTATAAAGATGAAGGGGTTTGCGAAAACAAATTTGGATTCCCAAAATAACGATTTTCGCGGACGAAGTCGCTGACACAGGTAGTCTTATAAATAGACTAACTGCATCTTATAAAATGTAATTAAAAACGTATTATAAAAACCAGTAATTAATGCTTTCTTAGACTAAGCACATTCTTATCAGCTAGACGAGTTAAAGCATAGACTAGACTTGAAAAATCTCTCAATGCATTCATATAAATGAGTCTGCAGTCTTGTAATTAAGGAGACGCTATCGAATGCCCGCGAGCTGTTTGAAGATTAATTATTATTTGACTCGTAGTCTGCGTTCATTAGAGGTCGGGCCCGTAATCCGCACAATAAAAAATGCTTTGTCCTGTCTCACTTAACGCCCTTAAACAGCTTATCAACCGCCTCTGTAGTTGAAGGGGTAAATGTTTTGTTATTATGACAGAGGAGCACAGACAAGTATCCTTGGTAAATGAAATAAAGTAGAGAAGATGCGCTGTCGTAATTTGCTTTTGGATCTTTGGTAATCTATAGATCCCGAAACCCGATTCAGGTTTACGGCCTTTTCATCAGACGGTGATGGAAAATCTTTACATAAATAATCGAACCCACGACCCGTTGGTTATTAGTCATACATATATATAATTAAAGAGCCTGTTTATCTTGTGCATTGTTGGGTTCGATTCCCGAGAAAACAATAGATAGTTTCGGCCGGACTGGGCACAGAAGTCTGAACAACTTAAAACTAAACTAAGAACTAATCAGTAAAACGGACACAGAAAAGTCTTCGTCCCAAATCCCATGAGGGGAAACGGGGCTTCACATTTAACTTTTACAAGTAGCTGAAACCGTATTTTATTTTGAGCATGCGATAAGAAATTTTAGTTGTAAGGGGATGAAAATGTCTTTGTTCTGGGTGCGAAGTGTTCGGAGAAGCGCACAGCGCTTCTAGTTAAATACATAATCAACTAGACAAACTGCATCTTAGTTCTTGTTGCTTTGCTAAGAGTCCATTGAATGGGATTTCAATATTAGCGCATTAAAAAACTAATAGGTACTATGTTAGTTCAGTCTCTTGAAGAGATTATCCAGTCAGTAATGCAAGTTTATCTAGATTATTTTATAAGGTATAAAAAGTATTATGGACATACAAGCATTAGTTCACTGAAAAAGGTGAAATGCTCGAGTCATATAACATCTAAGTTAAATGTATGTTTGTAAAACATGAAAAACGTGCTTGAATTATGTTTTTCCAAGTTTTTTTGTAATAACACTATTATAAGAGAAACCATCCAATGACAAAGCTTTCTAAGTATTAATTTAATATTTTAATGTTTAATACTAATACCTAACTAACTACATTAATACTTGTAATATGAACTTTATCTAGTAAGGAGAGCATAAATAAATACGACGGGCGGGACTTGAACCGGCAGCCACAGCGTTCCGTGCTGCTGCTATCTAACCAATTGACGTAACGTCACGTGCCGTCACGTTTTTTTAATATTATAATTCGCAAATATATTATGAATACATCATTTTTACGTAACTGTCGTAAAGCAAAATCTTGCATGTTCCCGTAATTACACACGGCGCGAAAACGCAGTTAAAGTCGGAGTCGTTGAATTGACCCCCTTATCAGATTGTGAGAAAGCCACGTGTATTTGGAAAAGTAGGCTAATAAATGACTGTGTAGCCCATTTTCCTGTAAACGGTTTCGCTTGAAATACATAAATCACTCCAAACTCCTACTAAGAGAACTGGGAAGTAATAAGCGCCTTAAAGGAAAAAGAAAAGAAAATATATTTTCTAATTCAATCGCTTTTCTTACAACGCGTTTATCGTCACCTAATTGTCGACAATTTGTTTTTAAATAAAATATTCTCAAGTATCGTCTGTAGTTACCCGAGTAGTACACATTTAAATATAACAATTGTGACTTGTATTAGTTAACTTATTTACATTTTATTTTATCTACGGCCCGACATTCACTCGTGACCACGGTAGCTTAAAAGTATCCTAAACGTGGGGTGGTAGTTAAAATAAAATGTAAGGTAACATTTATATTTAATATATGCTACTCCCGTAAAAGACTGACAATAATTTTTAAAAATACTTCGTTAACGCAAACAATACCAATATTTTTCTTTCATTAGGTTCTGAACACTTCCATAATCCTAGGATGGACAGCGTAATCCCGTTTACATTTTTACCAACAATTTAATGCGCGTAAAATTAAACTTCACTCACCGTCTGGCACGTAAACATTCAAATAGAGACAATCCTCCGAATACTCCTTCTTCCTCGGCTCCTCCATCTGCCCTTCTAGAAGCTTCGTGAATAATTCATCGTGTTTATTCAAAGGGTTCTGCACATCTTCCTTTTTGGGATCACTTTGCATGCAGTCCGGTGCAAACACCGTTGCGTTCCTCACCCCTTCCCACTGGGGAAGATCGGTGTACTCTGGTGGACTGAACCGTCGGAACTCCACTGGAGGCTGCGCGTATGGTATACCTAGGTATGCAGCAATACGTCTAGTCCGAAACCTGGTGATGTACATTCCAGCGATGGCCCCTTGATTTGCGAGGGTTATCTGCTTAGGTTCCCTCGCTGATAGAACGGTGGATAGCAAAGACAGAGCGATTAAAAACAGCATTTTGATTACGTCATAGCTTTGTTCAGACCGCACAGTTTGGAAGGTGGTGCGTTACTATTTCTCGTGCTGAGTTCGGCTCATAAACAGTGGGGTGGTTCGTCGTTATAGAAACCGAGGAATCGCTTTCGCGAGCTTAAAGTGGTTAGAAGTGGCATGGAGGTTTTAATTTGTAAATAATTAAGAACTTTTATTGGCTTCACCATACTCTATCTATTATTATTATAAATTTTTATTGTCTATCTTCTTCTGTTAATTTCGAATTGAAGTGTAATTTGTAGAACAATTTTACGAATAAATATGATAATGAAAAGGGGTTCCTTGATATATTTCACCTTCCAAAGAGAGAACTTAATGCTGGTCTGTCCTACTCTGTCAACAAAAGAGTAATTCTAAATAAGCTAATTAATTATTATCATAAAAATAATCAGTAATAGTGGATTTTAAAAGTACATAAAAAATCTATTTTAGATCGAAAAAAATTCAGGACACGGACAGGCCTTTGTACTTTAAATGTTCTGTCAGCATATTGTCCTAAGAAATTGTGCCATATAATGGGCTTCCGAGAAAATCCTTTCGAAAAACTGCCCTCTCACTATGCAAATAATTTCATAATACACCTCTTTGTCTACCGTGCCTTTGACAACATGCGAAAAGTCGTTCGTGTTCCTAGGAATTTCTTTGTTCAGAAAATGCATTAGGGGAATCTCTGTTATAAGGTCAAAAGGCTGTCTGATTTCTATCTTTACTTCGTTCAATAATTATTATCTATTCATACAAACGAGAGTTGCAAGTTTCCGGAGTCACATGACTTATATTATAGTTTGCGAGCTTAAGAACAAGCTTTGAAATGCATATTGGTATAACTTTGCACTGAATTTGTAAATAGTTAGAAACATTATAATTATACACTTTATAACTACATCCATGAATAAATAAATAAATCCATGGCGCAGGCAATTTGTCGGGCACTAAATAGCATTTTGTAAAAATATTCTTCGACTCGAATCGACTTCGAATTAACCATTTTTATGTAGTTATCCTGCTTGATACGAAGAACTATGAATATCGGTGTAGCTGATCATGGATTATAAGTATTCAAACATATCGCGTCTTATATTAGCATTTTATTCCTATATCTTGTAGTTTGTTTTCGTCATGTACTAACTAATATGTTTAATTCCTTATAAAATATTTATTAACTTAATGTTTCATTTATTTATAATATATCTTGTCTATAAATATCCATGGTCTCTTCTAGAAATATATGTCTTTGCATATAAACAGCAAGCTCGCGACTCAACGTGATCGCGTGACCAAAGTTAGGCATCGGGAGTCATTGCATTCCGTTTCAGTCTTATTCCCGTCTTCTCCCTTAAATGGGTCAACGCGACTCATTGATTCCTTTAAAAGGGCAAAGCCCTACTTCCATCATTGTTCTAAACTACAAATTAAATTAGTAATAATAGTTTAATATGCTTGAACCGAGCCAAGAAAAAAAATCGATATTCGCCATAAAATTACAAACAAAAGGTAAAAGTCATTAAATTGCCGAACTTTGCTTACCTATTTTCGGTTTCCCGCTTAAGACGCGTTTTTCGTAGCATACCTGAGAAATCGTCTTAAGCGGGTTTTACTGTATATTTGATAGGAATTCTACTAATACCGTTTTTATTGGTTTTTCATGACTTTTCATGGGCTCTTATGGTCTGCAATTGCGATTCGGCCTGTGGGGCATGGGGCGAACCCAATACTGAGTTTGTTGTATTGGTTGATTTTATTTACTAGAAACTAGTAGTTCAAGTTTTGGTGCTTTGTTCGAAACAATTTACTGTTACCCCAGAACCAATTACATTTTCAAGATTAAATCTGGGGGAATTCCTTACTCGAATATTTTTTAGGTAGATTTCAACTTAAGGAGTCTGTAGATAAAAATACTGTCTAAAGTTTACGCGAGTAGTACAAATTTAAATAATACACGGTAACGGTTTAAAACTATATTTTAAACTTATTTGGAAATGATTTTTAACTTCGGCCCGATGTTTCGGATGCTTTGCAGCAGCGAGGTCTCCCCTTGACCACGACTGCTACAAAACCGTTCAAGTGTTTTGTTTAAGTCTGTAGATAAATTTGATACTTTAATAAAAATAAAACAGAGGTTCATCTATCTTTGTTAACTCCACCTAAATTCTAATTATAAAGAGTTTTTAAATGTATAACGTGCTTCGTTTAAAGGTTGTAAGATTAAGGGACGATAAAGCGGCTTATAGCGCTGCAATATCAATACTTTGATACCTTGGCCATACTTTATCACTATTTTCAATATACTGATGTAAACAGAGATTTTCTCGTCTGCTTCAAAGAAATTTGTCTCTCGACTCTTGAAGTTTTCGTGTCTTTTAGTTCAAGAATTCATATGGTCTATGAGAACCCAAAAAGTTTATATAGCGTGTTTTGCCTTTTAACTCCTTTTTCTTTTGGTAATTGGTAACTATTTCAAAATGAAGCACTCTTAAATCGTTAGGCTTATGCTAGAAATATATTTTTATACTCGTTTGCCTGTCTGTGAATTCTCGAATGTCCAAATCAAAATGGGACGACAGCGCATACTAGCGATGTTACAGTGCACTTTCCATCGAGTGAACTCTATCCTTATCTATTTTCATCTATCACAAAATACCTAAACTATTTCTAGAATTGCATTACCTACCTTATAGAAAGTTCACTGCACACACTCGAATTTCACTACCTTTGTTCTAAAAGGTTTATTTTTATCGTATAAACTGACGCGACAAACCTTGCCGAACGATATCGCAGCCAGGCACATTTTCGCATTTATGTTTCCTATATTATACTCAGCATTAGATTTCGCCCGAGACCTCGACTCTATATATGTTTTAATTTGTTGCAAAACTTCCGAAACATAGAGCCGTAGTAAAAATAAGTTTTTTATTGGCGTTTAGTTATAAATATTTTTAAACCATATATGTGTTGTCTAGCTGTAAAAATAACAAATAAATAAATAATTTATACGATAAAAAATAATTTAACTTATATGTTTCGCGTTTTGAACTATTAAAAATGTTTTATTTCAATGTGTACTACTCGCGTCAACTACAGATAATTTTTTTCTTTTAACTTTACAATAGTTTCACACTGTCTATAGTTTACGCGAGTAGTACACATTTAAATAAAACACTTTCAACGGTTCTAAAACGCGATATATTAGTTAAACTTATTTGAAAATGATTTTTAACTTCGGCCCGACGTTTCGGATGCTTTGCAGCAGCCGTGGTCACGGGTCATGAGTCTCCCCGTGACCACGGCTGCCTGCAAAGCATCCGAAACGTCGGGCCGAAGTTAAAAATCATTTTCAAATAAGTTTATAATCGCGTTTAAACCGTTAAAGTGTTTTATTTAAATAGTTTCACAATAAAATATACATTCATAAAAAGCCTTTATTTCCATGCTAAAATAATTATAAAAAAAATGTATGTAATCGGTCTGTCACACATTTTAAAGATAAAAATAAAAGATTTGTTGTGATGAGATTTAGGCGTAGGCAAAGTGTTCACTAGCAATCGCTTCTATGTCACTGGCCCACCGTGCTGGCCTCCCAATAGTCTCCTGATCATGTACCTAACATTTGTGGCTTTGAACCATAAAAACCATTTGTCTAAGTGAGGTTGAATCCCTAGGAAACCATAGACTGTTTCGTTCGGGCAGGGCACAGAAGTCTGATCTACTACTGACTGTAAATAAAACCGATAGTGAAACGGACACAACAATGTGTGTGACTGGTTTACCCACGGGGTTTATGGGACTTTAGTTTAAAATATATAGTTTGGATCGTTATTTAAGCTCGAATCTAAAACATTTTAAAAATCAAAATATGGAAGGGAGTAATTTTCGAATTACTGCGACATAGTTACGTATAAGTACTGACACGCGCTTGTAATTTTTTTCGCGTGACTGCTAAGTTCACAAGTACGTGCTTAAGAAATTTCTAAGCCAACTCGATTTTCTTTACGAAATTCCGTCCATGAACAAACAGTGAAGCGTAAATTTGCTTCTCGGTTTCAAGTAGTTTATTTCTGAATGTGCAAGAACAAAGTAGGTCGGTTGCCCATCTTTTTTAGATGTAGTATGGGCTCTTGTGTCAAGTGAATCTTATTTTAGCCTATCCTTCTGTATTCTGAAAAATTTTAAAAGCACATATAAAATTACATTTCTTTTACATATAGCATTTTCTTATGTTAATCTAAATAAGAAGGATGAGATTATTTCTACTCGTAGCTAAAAGCTTAAAAAATTTAAAAAGGATATTTTATAATTGTGTGAATATGGAAAACATAAATTATTGGCATTTTTTTACTTAAACCCACTACGATGATAAAATACATTTCCTCGATAGCTTATATGTAGCAGGATGTGTCAGTAACCTTACCATATTTTCCTTAGGCAGGAATCATATTTATAAATAAGATTTGTAAGATGATAATCAAAAGAAACCTTATGGTAATTTAACGGCGGTTTCAGTAATTTTCAATTAAATCATTTTTTTAACAAGTATTATGAGTCAGAGAAGAACTGACAAGCTGGTCTAGTCGTAATAACAATTTTAAGATTTATAAAATAGTAATCTATCTCCTTATATTTCCTAAAGTTAGCATTTTACGTTTTTTAAAAATTACAGTTTTAATTTACGATGTAAACGCACATTTGTATTATTTTTGTTGTATCTATTGGTGATCAGCGATTTTTGTAACAGGAAATTAATATATAGTAATTATTTTAAATTTAAATAAAAATATAAAAAATCAAACACCAATAGATTACAGATCACCAGAGTTCTAATGACAACTCGAGACATTTTTAATTTTAGTCCGAATTGGAAAGTAGTAGGGGTCTAGTGTCCTAAAGACACCTCACCATTGAATCCTATCCTAGTAGGTAAACTCGCCTATGAAAAAGAGATTTGTGCCGAACTCTAGGACCTCAATAGGTTGCGATCACTATAAAAAGTAGTTCGTAGACCGTGACAAAGCGTGCTGTATTATTTGCTCAGGCTCGCGTGGACCAATTACACCCTCAATCAAAAGTGGTAAAGGACGAAGCCGATTATTAGTGATGGCTATTACTGTAATTTACTTTCCGCAGAACTGTAGTGAAACCTTGAGGTTTCACTTTCTGCTAATCATTGTATGACACGTACGAGTATAACCTAAGTTACTTTTCCGAAGGTTTTTTTAGGTACCTATAGTGGTTATTTATAAAAAAAACTTTTAACCAGTAAAAATTTAAAAAATGTACTACCTGTTGTAGTATGTAACTATGAGAAAACAGATGGCGCTAGCGTAGTAAATCACTTTGACATTAAGGACGCCGTCCCATCTTAAGTCCCTCCGTGACTATGGCAACTGCAAAGCCGAAACATGCGTCGAGCCCTAGTTAAATTAATATGGTATAAATAATATTTCGCGTTTTAAACCTTTAAAAAACTTACATTTATTGCTATTTATTAACTTTTTTAGACTCATATAAAATTAAGAAACAAATAAAAAGAATCTATAGAATCTAAGCGACCAGACACCTCGAAAATAGATAAGCTAATAAAAGGAAAAATAATGAACCAAAAATTATAAAAGGGAACTAAAAAAAAGGCTACGATAATGATAGAAAGTGCTGACAAAGCTATTGAAGAAAATCAGGTAACTTCATTTTTTTTATTTATTGAAATGGGTTCAACAACGTTATAATACATAATAATAAATGCTACATATATTAAAGTATCTTATAACATAAACATAATGTCACAATTAAAATGCAACATGTTTAACAAAGGACTATATAATTTTTTCTACACAAATTATATAGTCACAACTTCAACTTTCAAAAAGTAGATTAATAGAGTAAGAGTTGAATCAAATCGACAATAAATTTCCTCGATCGCCAATGAAAAACAATAGTCAATTGTTTTTTATCATAAGCAATTATCTATAACTACTATTCGATTTTCCTCTTTCTTTTTTGCTTCATTCTTAGTTATTTTCTTGCCACGACAAATCATAGCATTTCTTCACACAATTAACTTTTTATTAACTACCACGAATACTTTTCTTATCACCATTCTTGGTATTGTACTAAATCATGCCCAACTCGACCTTGAACATAGTTTGGAAGTACTAAAATATAGCAACAGTTTGTAAATCTTCCTGAACTTCCAAATCCTTATTAATGACAAATTTCTATCGGTCTTAATTACTTCAAAAATAAACAGTATAAAATTTACACAGCGTTCTGTGCATTTAGTATAAAATTTCTATAGTAGTCAAAATCGTTATGTATTATTTTTTAAATTATACAATTTAAAAAATAATTTAAAATTCAAATGTGTTATTATACAGTATCAATAAAGTATGTCCTATTATCGTTGCTGTTGTAATTTAAGCGATTTTTTTAAGTCCCTACTGTTTCCAATACACTGTGCTGAAGTTTTTGGGTAACCTTGGGCGCATTGAGTAACTAACGATACATTTCAAGGGCGCATTGTTATTCTTAAGGTCGAAAGCCTTATCTGATGGTGGTTTGGTAAGCTAAGCGGTCACTTAGCCAGTTTCAACTTCTGTAACTTTATTGCTTCCTTTGCTGTACTTTACGATACAAATACAGGCATGCGATCTAAATATTTAATTAACGGAAAACAAATGCTACTTGAAAGGCAAAAGACAGCTGTTAATAAAAACTTGTGGAAACCTCTGTAAACGTTTATAATATAACTAAAAACTACAGTGCTACCGTCGTACCGATGCTAGTTCATTTCTCGTCCTAATCGTATTTTTTTTTTAATTAAAATTTGTGATTAAATGTATGTAAATGTGTTTTTTTTAAACTCCACAAGTAAGCCACAAGGAACATAACAATGTTTTTTATTGTAATGAATCAAAGTAAATATTTACTTTTTTGTTATAACTAAAACATTTTGTATCGTCAGTTGACCTCGTAAAAGAAATATGTTCATGAAATTTGTAAACAAAAGATTTATATTGTATATCTTGTTAAACGCATTCGACTCTAGATCACGAAGTCCCGAGTTCGAATCACAGGTCTTACTTTTATTATTGAAAAGTTGGTAACGTTTCTACTATTAGCCCGAAGACTAAATGTAGTTCATTTTTGTACCATGAAGAGCTCGTTAAGTCGGTTCCATTTAGCTGACTTACTGGTGGCATTTAGTCATAAAAGCCTGCAATAGACCTATTTGGATTATTCTATCTATCCTATGTCTTGGAAGCCATTTCTTTCATGAGAAGAAATTAAATACTGTATGTTTACGCGAGTAGTACACATTTAAACCAAAACATTTTATCGGTTTAAAACGCGATATACATTAGTTAAACTTATTTGAAATTATTTCAACTACGACCCGCCGTTTCGGACGCTTTGCAGCACAAAAAATGATGGGTGTCTCTGATGTCAAAGTAAGAACTGCTACGCTAGCTCCATCTGTCGCCCAAATACCAACTAGGACGTTACAAATTGAGTTAACTTGACCCAGTATTGTTACACAACCATTTTTACTTTGTTTCAAATAACCACTTATATCTAACACTTAAATTAAAGATGGCAAAAACCTTCAAAGAAGTGTAAATTCTCATCACGAATCTAAGTTATCTCTATGAATATGATCTTTTGGAAAATTCCAGGTAACTCTTAGCTGCTTATATGGAAAATTCCATTCTTACATCTCAACCTAACATAACATTTAATGAAAAGTCTTGTTAACGCCTTCGCTATCCACCCAAGCGCGATATTCCAAAAAGAGCGTTGTTATTTTATTTTCGTTACACAGTTTGTGAATTAGGAGTTTTCAAACTTTATATTATACCAGATTTTTTCTCTTGAAAGAGTCAAAATATTTATATTTCTGCATATTCAATATATCGTAACGAAATCGGCAGGTCCTGAAATTAATAATTCGACTATATAAAAAAAGTGTTACCTTTTATTAATAAAAGAATAACAAATTAGGTAATGTCTGTAGCTTATCTGATTGATAAATAACGCGAAACGTATTAGTTAACTTAACTTTTATTTATTTTAACCACCACCAGACGTTTCGGATGCTTTGTAGCAGCCGTGGTCAAGGAGAACTAAAGATGGCCGGTGTCCCTAATGTCAAAGTGAAGTCAACTACGCTAGCGCCATCTGTTTCATCTTAGTTGGTATTTGGAGAAACTGGTTCAATTACGAAGTCCTTTCGAATACCGATATGCTATTTCTGAGTTAAAATAATTTAACTTATATATTATGTCGCGTTTTAAACCGTTAAAAATTATTTGATAAAGTTATTCTACTATTATTCAATAAATAAAAGTGCATCATATGCACTGATGTTAGTCTAAAGAAAAAAATAAGTTACACTATATCTTAGAAGGGTTTAATCTATTGTAGACATTTTTCCTACTCATATTTTTTACCTAATTTCATTATCCTAGCCAGACGTGTTTTACATACCTAACGAACCGAGCATATCGTTTGAATTCATACCCAATCTTTAATGATTACTTTTGTAAAAACCTTTGTGATAAAAATAATCACGCCATGTGAACACGCGAATTAAAATTTTGTTAAAAGAAATAAAAATTCTTTTATTTGGCGTCTGGCTAGTTCTTAAAATAGGTTAACACAAATTGTTAATAGTTTTCTTATTCTTGAATATAGACCAAGGTTTTACGTTTCAACATCCATCTAAATATACAAAACCAAAATAGGGCGACAGCGCATTTAGTTAAGATCTTATAAAGCGGAGGTCTCGGGCTTAAAAAAATATAAGTATTTTATTTATTATTATTATTATTATTTTAATAATAGTACATACCTGAACCAAATCTTAATAAATTATCTGCTATAATATATTATTGTCTAAATCTCAATGCATCTTAATTAATCCCTATAATTAATAATTATTATTAATCTTACTTCATAATAACACAAACCTTTAATAAATCACCCTGTACACAGGGACATTATGAAACCGCACAAACAATAGAGAGAATGGAAACAAATTGAGAATATACGTAGTGCTAGGATTAGCAACCAATTTTCTCAAAAAAAACGTAAAAATCTGTAGTCTACACAAACACTTTTAACGGTTTAAAAAGTAAAATATATTAGATAAAGAATTAGCGAGCAGAAACGAGTGATGTTCCGGCGCGGGTGGCTTGATGTTCTTTAATAATAAAAAAAAATATATAAAAAGAATTTGAATTTTTAAAATTACCTAGTGGAGACGTTTTAAATCATTCTGTGTGTGCCACCATATGTTTTCAAAAACTAATTATTGACCCATATGTTCATTTGGATCTTAATTATGATTTAAGCGCTCTTTACAACCCTTTTACGGTTGGCAGGTTCTCATCCGAATGGAAAGATAATTATATTCATAGGATATAGGTGAACTTTTATTATTGTAATTAACATTATTGCTAAGGGGGTTAATGTAGAATTTTCAAGGTAATTAAACTGTGATTCCAGTTTTATTATCTCGTATAACTGCCCTGTACAACATATGTCTATAATTTTATAATATTAATAGTATCTAGTGTTTACCCCTCAGGATCTAAAACTATACAGCGCTTTGACATTCATACTTCATATTTGGCTAAAATGCCAAAATATTTAGTTAAAACACAAAATATGCATTTTTGAGGATTTCATAACAATTTTAATCGAAGCTATGTAATACGTGTTAAAATAATAAAAAAATATCGTAATATAATTAAGATGTATACTTTAAAGCCAAAACACCTTTTCAATTATCGTTACTTATTAACTCTAGATTTCGGGACGCCATATTTGTTTACCATTTTGGCCAGGCGCAAAAGATAACCTCTATGTATTCTTTGTTTTTATTTATCGAGTCTTACCTTTTATAATTATGTACATAATTATATATATAATAGTAATAAAATTTGATAATTTGTGTATTAGTTTATGTTTGTTATACGTAATTAAGGAAATGTGTAATAAATTAACTATTATAAATAGATTTTTCTTTCAAATAAATTAGCTCCCATTAAAATTTGACAAGAGTCTTCATCGTCGAAGATTATGGATCTTGCTTGTTCAATGAAGATGCACTTGTTTTAATTTCGCCTTGTTTAAATATTACGATCAATAAGCAAATAAGCAATTTACCTGAAGTGCAAGCAATAATGCGTTATTACTAAGTTCCAACAGTGAACGCTTTGAGACTTGCAAAGAACTTCGACACTCACTGGAAGGAACTGCGAACTTTATCTCTGCGATTTTCTCGACAACACGAAAGTTCTGCTCATGTATGATCTCGGTTTACATATAGACTATCTTCAGGAGTAGTTGAGTGTATATTGAATTAATTTTAAATTATATGAAGGCTTACTTCTGTGAAATGAACGCTCAACGTTCTATGTTCGAATCCTGGGATAACACTAGTCTGATCAATTACTTCGCTGTAAATACTGACGATTAGTAAACAACAATGTTATTATTAGTTTATTACAAAAAAGAAGAAACAGGATTTTTCACTTATCATTCTGTAGAATTATTCGAAGAGTAGCCAGAAATGTGTTGCCGGCTGTCGCTCTACAGACATCTTAAGAGGCTGATCTCTCTCATCAAAACAACACACCGGGAAGTTCAATTTGATATATATATATTTATGACCGAGGCGGACAGACAAGCAAATACGGTTCGTTTGATGGTAGGTGAAATACGCAAGAAATATAATATCTATATAACATGCGCTGTCGACGTATTTGGCGATCCACAGATTGAGACCGAAACGCGATTAAACTTCATCTGATGATGGTGGTTCGTGACCACCGAGACGAAGTCCACCATGTTTTAGAAAAATTATAAATTGAGTAGAAACATGTTCAACATAGTGGATGTTGAAACATGGTGGGGATCGAATCCACAAACAATTGATTATTTAAATAAAACACTTTAACGGTTTAAAACGCGATCCGTGGCTGCTGCAAAGCATCCGAAACGTCGGGCCGAAGTTAAAAATCATTTTCAAATAAGTTTAACTAATATATCGCGTTTTAAACCGTTAAAGTGTTTTATTTAAATGTGTACTACTCGCGTAAACTATAGACAGTATTCAATTGATTATTATTAGCTATTGCTACCATTACACCGACGCTCCCGTCGAAACTATATACGCTGGTTTATATTGCTTTTAATGCGTCAAATTTCATGGGTTTGAATATTTCTGCAGATATATCATTTTTCAGTAAAAACGCAACTTTCATAACTGTAATTAAAGACGAGAATAAAACGTCAAATGAAAGCAATTTAATTCGCACAAGTCGGACCGAAGTTAATCTTCAAATTCGAGCTTTTGTGGTCCAAAGTAAATATTTAAAGCAATTAAAATACCTCTCGATTATCTCGTAAACTGGACCAGAAAATAACTAACAAGACAACACAAAGACAAGTATATCTACCGTCGCTTCTTACGCTTAGCCTTCGGTCTCCTATAAACACTTAGAGGCTACGTCGAGATAATTTACAAATAGCCCAATTTTCAATATGACGTTAGTTAGATGACGGCTCGTTAACAACAATAGTCGAAAAATCTTTCCGCTTTAAATTTGACTTTTTTGTGCTCCGCATGTGTCCGCTCGTGCGCATATCGTTTGACAAGCAAACGTCATCGTGCGGATGAAATAACAACTGTGCATATCTACGTGTTTTCGTCTTATTAAGAAAAATAAATTATTTATTTCTTAATTAAAAATCGTGTTGTTGCTCTAAAGTCTAAGCAATTGAGTCAATTGGTTAGAAAATCAGCACGGAATGCTATTGATGCCGGTTCAAGTCCTGCCCAAGTTGTATTTTTTTAATTATACTCGAATTTTATTTTATCCCATCATGTGCAATGTGAAAAATATTGAAGTTTTGTAACACTCTTATTACTCTCAAAATTAAATATACACAATATAGGTAAAATGATCGGTATTAAAAGTTTTGTTCACGTGGAAAGAAAAATCTTTTTCTCTTTCGGGCAGACTATTTTTGAGAAGACAGAAACAGGCAGAAATACCTGTTTTATGCCGCGACCTACACTTTATAAAAGGCCCGAGCCTTACGCTTAGTCCTTAATTGAACGACGCTTAATTAAATGGAATAGGTAATTTTATTCGTTTATTTTATTCTCGCTCGGTTTAAGCTGAAACTGTCAAGTTAATGGGAATTATGGCGCTCTCGAAATTCGCTTGACGCGAACTTAATAATACTTACCCCAATTAAGTAGGTATTTAATTGGTGGACTGATGTTGAAAGATGAATTTTCGAGTTTTGCTCAAGAAATTTTAATTATAATTGCTTAGGTACATTCCAAATAATTGGAAACGGCAAAGCGTTCGTCGTGTATAGTGGAAATATTTTATAACTACCTGATCCGGCACACGACAATATTATTATGGTCTCTCTTTTAATATATTTGATTCCTGTAGTCGCCTATAATTGTTCTTCACATCCTATTTTATCCCCTTAAACTTGTATATAAGTATTGTTTATAAGAATATTGGTGAATCAAATAAATAAATGTTGATACGCCTAACAAATAATTAGTCATAAATAATTCATTGGGTTTGATCAAAGTTGATTACCATCAAAACAGTGTGAGTTAATTTTATATAAATAAAGACATCTACTGCCGCGGGCATGTTTTAGATCATATAAATAGGAATTATAAGAATGTTTTTACGTGTCTGGTCGTACCTTGAATCGTTTTCGCCACGCATGTAACGGAAACCCTCAAAGAAGAATAATTTTCTACGTTTTTCCCACAATTTATACACTTTCTTTGCTCCTGTTAGCTACGTGATGTTATAAAAAACTTACCTCGATAAACCGCCTGAAACAAAAATAATCTTTCAATTCAAACTAGTACTATCAGCGATAAGTGCGTTTAAACAAACAAATCTTTCCAGCTTTTGTGATATAATTAGATAAAAAAGGGACGTGAAATAAAATAAATTTTATCTATGCATAACATCGCTAAATCCAGTTCAGTAAATTATTGACATTTTTATCTTCAGCTCGAAAGAAACTATTGGTTAAGTTTTATCGGGCATTAGTTATAAACTAAACGTCTATGTTACTCCAACTACTTAAAGTTACGAACAGATGTTAGAGCTTTTAACCCAGATGAAATCTTTAATAGTTTAATCTGTGCTTAACTAGTCCAAGAATGGCGGACGCGGTCGAGAAAATCTAGAATTAAAGTTTTCTTTCATATAAAAGTATGAACCATGATTCACTTGGTAGATGTTGAAATACCGCAGATGTGCTGTCGACCCATTGATGGCTTTGGACTTTCAGAAATTCACAGACTCATAGCATCTCACTTTACGGCCATCGACCGTTAGAGAAAAGTGAGTCTCGATCCGGAGGGTAGATATATAAAGATGAAGGACAGCAAACCAGTATATTGTCGTCGGTTCGAGTCTCAATCATTTTTGTCAACTACCTTTTATTTTTTTAGATGATATTATACAGATGTTAAGATGTCTCATTTTAAGAACCTAAAGAACCTTACTTGATCGCAAATCCTACAGCAAATTACTTTGTTCTATATACTGTAAACGACATAAGCTGAAAACAAAATTAACGAATTGAAACACGAACTTATGTTATTCTTATTCATTATCTTTTTTTATTATTTCTTTTCTCCTGTACTTCAGGTTGTCTGGAAGAGATCACTGCTTAGCGATAAGGCCGCCTTTTATTTATAATTTAGTATGTAAGTTTTTATCTCTTAGTTTCTGTGGTATGTATTATGAATAATAATACTGTAATAAATAAATTAATAAGGAATCTGTCCGAATTACAACTATAAACTTTATAACCGTTATAACTGTTTTAATTTAAAATATATAGCGCGATATGAATGCTATGAAAGCCTTCCTTAAGTCTGCCACATCGGTAGCTAAAAAAAGCATTAAAGGTACGAAGTTATCTTTTAAATAATAATAATTGTTCGCAATAAGTCCTCTAAAGTTTTCGCAGAGTTCTATTAAGGGATGTAAGGGGCTTTTAACGAAACCGTTCAACAATAACGTTTTGTTGATATTGTTATTATGTTTTATAAAATAAATCATGACAAATTGTTCTTTTAGCTTTTTGAATTGATAATGGCTCTTCGCCTTTTGTTAGACAGCTTATTTTGTGTTTGGAAAATGATTTTCACGGAATCGAGGTAAAAGGTTTATAATGAGAAGGAATCTTTAACGACAGGTTTATTTAATGTAATTTAATTTGTAATAAGTATTATTTTACGTTCTGCTGAGTTATTATTATTATTTTTCCTAATATAAGCGAAAATGTGCCTTCTTTGTTAACGTGTAAAGATTAAGATTGATTATGTACCAAATACCAATTACGCTGAAACAGATGGCGCTAGTATCGCATATTTGACTTTGACATTAGGGACACCCTCCACCCTAATTACCCCTGCGTCGGCTGCCAAGCAGCTAAAACATCCGGTCGTATACATATACTTAGTGGTTAAAAACGTTAGATGTGTTTTATTTCACTGTTTTTAAACTATAAACCATACTTACCATGTGTAAATCAATTATTTCAATTATTTTTTGGTTTTTGCTGGCTGTCGTTAATGAAAAATGGTTATCGACGGTTTGCCATACTAATGTACCTAGAATATTTATAACACGTACCTATACTAATATTATAAATCTGAAGAGTTTGTTTGAACGCGCTGATTTCAGGAAGTAAGGTACAAATTGAAAAGTAATTGTGTTAGTTAGAAAATTTCTCGACGAAGCTATAAAACATTTCGCCGTAACCAATAGGTGCAGAGACACAGAGGGAATTTAATTTTTCTGGATACCAAAAAATGTATAACTTTATTATTCATCTTTAAATGATTTAAAACTCGCGACAGAATATTATAACTTATAAGATTAACGTGCAAGAACAAGGCAAGGACGTTAACTGTTACGCGGACAAAGTGGCGGGAACACCTACTATACTATACAAGAGACGAAAGCTTAAAAGTAATTTAATTGCAGAATATAAAAAGAAAAACATGTTTTCAAGGCATAATGCATTTCAAATGAAACCGCGTGAAATAACTAAAGAGTACTCATTTAAATTGCCACGAACAATTTAATCTTGACATTATTGCCTTCTAGATTCGTACACACTACAGAGTCTAATGTGCCATAAAACCCATTGCTGAACCTTTCAATTTAGATAAACGTAATGAACAACAATGTAATGCCCTTTTTATTTTCATAGAATTAAGTCTTATATAGTTTGACAATAGCGTACTATAATACCTTCTTTCTTAAAAGGTCAACTTAGTAATCTACATTTAACTTACAATGTTTTTGACAGCAGCAAACTTCAATCAAGTAGTGAGTAAATTAACCGAGAAGTACATTTACTGGTTTTAAACGCGAATTATATTACTTAGTTTTTTTCTTATTTCGTGTTAAACGGGTTTTCTTCAAACTCATATATATTTGTTATCAATGCATTTTTTATTGTGATGTGTTTTAATCATCAAAAGTGTTAAATCATTGCTAATTAATATGTTTGTATTAAAAAATACATGTTCACGTCGGGCCCGTAATTAAATTGTTTTCAAATAAATGAACCTTGTCGCAAAAATTTCGCGTTTAAAACCGTTAAAATTGTCTGTTTAAAGATTGGAACTGTTTAAACTACCACATAAATATCAAATTAAGTTATCGTTACCTACTTTAATAAATCTAAATATACTATGAATGCAAGACCCAGGTAATAAGGGAGCTGAAACTTTCAAGTTTCAGCGCATGTTTTATTCAATTCAGTTACAAACTGCTGCCGCAAACAGTCCGCTCATCTTCACTATTATGATGGAGAGGAAGATTGTATGTTTGTCTATGGTAATCTCTGCAATAACTGGTGAAACTATCTCTCTCTCAAACATATTTTTAGAGCATGATAATTTAAAAAAAAATATACAAACGTAAGTCCTGTTGTTTATGCTACAAACGAGTATAGAGTTCACTTAATCGAAGGTGAAATAGCCATATAACATCTCAAGAAGATACGATGTCGACCTATTTGATTTTGGATATTTGATTTTAATCAATTTCTTTATCGGCAAGTATTTGCGTTCTTTGCGCTGAGCACTGCAAGACCAAAACAATTTAGTATTTTTCACTTAATATTAGTACCACCCATTTACATGTTACAGATAGAGCCTTACATATTTAAGACAAATATAAGTTTAAATAGAACACTTTAACAGTTTAAAACGCGATATATTAGTTTAACCTCTTTGAAAATGATTTTTAAGTCATCAATCATTTTTAAATAAGTTTAACTAATCGCCTTAAACCGTTGAAGTGTTTTATTGAAATGTGTACTACTCGTGTAAACTATAGGCAGTATTTAAAATATAAGTTGTATATTAAAAGCACCCGTTGATTGTCATGTATTACTAACATTGCAGCTAGGCCGGCGATATAAAATAAAATTAACAGTATTAGTAGAACGGAGTGAATTTGTTTGAAAACAGTCAACAGCCGAACGACGCGACGGCCGTCTCAAATCGTTTCGATCGTTATAAAAAATTATTGCAACGAGCTAATACATAAATCGCGTTTTACTTCAGAAGCCTTGTAAACGATTGAAGTTTTAATGCGATTGTATCGTAACTTGTAAACTACTTTCTTCAATACACTGCAATAAGTGTTATAAGTACTTTGTCTTGCGAGGGCTTTATTTAAGTCAAGGTAGTTTTAAGAACGAACCACATTAAAACGAACGAAATTACCCGATACTGTCTGTAGTTTACGCGAGTAGTACACATTTAAATAAAACACTATAACGGTTTAAACCCGATACCTGTTGACAGGCCGTGAACTCGCCCCGTGTCACAACCTTACTTCTCCGTAGTCAAATTCAAATTAATTTTTTTTTTTTTAACTTTTTTTTTTTTTTTTTTTAAAACCCCCCCCCCGCTTTATGGCTAATTAATGGTAAATTTTTTAACTATAAACTTTAATTTTAACAGACTATCAACTTCACTATGAACTTGTACGGTGGCTCCTATATATATATATATAATATAATATATTTTTTCTCAAACAGAATCAGTCTTCTTGGAAAATTGGATATTAAATTGGTGGGTTTACTGAAATACCGTTCGGGTCACGAACCACCGTACACAGATGTACAAGCCGTAGAGTTCAATCGGATGTCGGTATCAGAATGTCGATGTCCGATCATCCATACCCAAAATAGTAGGTTACAGGTAATATAGCTGGGGTTTTCCATCTTCTATCAACTGAACCACATACTTGTCTGTTATCTGCTATCATTAAAAAATATGTAAAAATTATTATCAAAGGCTTTTTTAAACAAATTCTACAAAATCAGTATAAAATTTTAGCTTTGCATAAGTCAGGCCTAAGTTGGACTCTTGAAAATTAGTTTGTGTGTTACTAGTTTACAAAATTTCGGCTCTGACGTTTATAGGTTGATGCTTGACCCGACAAATGTTTTAGGCGAATTTCTCTTGAAGCACGACAAAGGAAAACAAACATTTTACTAATCCTTTTGTTTGCTGCCATAATTATTGTAAAAATATTGGTTTTTGTACGTAACGTTAGTCGTATACTAAATAAATAAGTAAGCCAATAAAAACTGTCTAGTTTACGCGAGTAGTAAAAATTTAAAAAAAAAAATTTTACGGGTTAAAAACAGAATTTAGTTAAAATAATATATCACGTTTTAAACCGTTAGAGTGTTTTATTTAAAACCCCCTTTTATTTTCTTGGTTTTAGAATTTTATCGATCTTAGAAATATGATTTGTGTATTGTATTTTATACTGTCTTTATTGATCTTAGTTTCCGTTAGCCTTTCAAAATAATTCAGTATATAATTTAAGTATAAACATATATTTTCATTTGTTTTAGTCTAAATTCCGACCTTAAATCTATCTTTACCGATCCGTTATTATATTTAGTACTGGCTATTTTAGCGACTTCGTCTCGTAGAATAGTTATTTTGGGCATCCAAATTTGTTTTACAAACCTTCTCTTCGTTTCAAACTTTGCTTTCTTTTTTTATCTTATAAATTTTAGCTTCCCACGACATCGTTTGCGTCCCGTGGCTTACGCCTCTTAGTTCCGGTCCCGTCGTTCTTGCAAGTTAATCTTAAAAGATAGACATATAGTGTTTTGAACATTATTTTAGTTCATTTATAGAGGAATCATTCCTTGATACATATTTTTGGGTGTCTTGAACCGTGTTCGTAGCGTACGCTTCTGAATCCCACAGAGATGAAAAATTTCCCCCCTTTCGGTCACATTTCCGCTGTATCTTCGCTTCTATTAGTAACAAAAATTTATAGCTATATAAATGCTCCAACGACACAAAAAATTTATCTATTCGAACTCGTAGTTTCTGAGATTAGCCGTTCGAACAAACAAACTCTTAGTTTATTATTAGTAAAGATTATTAAAAAATGTCTCATAGTTGCTTAAAAAATCATGCTAGACTAATTAATTATTTTAGTTTTAAAAATTAAACATGTAAAGTCCTATAATTGTAGTTAGGCGACTCTGCCTCTAGCGGAGTTATATATAACTTTTATAGAATTTTAACCGTTGAATCAATAGGCATAGCAAATTTAAAGTAAACGTCGGTGTGACCACGGCTGCTGCAAATCATCCGGCCGCAGTTAAAAATAATTTTGAAACAAGTATCTAAAATATATCGCATTTTAAACCGTTGAAAGTGTTTTATTTAAATAAAGTAAAGGACTTTCAGTTACACGTGAAACATATATAGAAACTTATTTTTGTCTACAAAACACGGCTACGACAGACTGTCTTGGTCCGGTGACCCGTGGGTTGCGGTTGACCACGACTACTGCAAAGCACCACAAACGTCGAGTCATACTTAAATATATTCACTAAGAATATATTTAAATAACACACTTTAACGGTTTAAAACGCCAAATATATCAGTTACACACACGACACACAATATTAAATTACTTTCAATGGTTTAAAATGTGAAATGCAGTAAATCTAACATATTCCGCGCTTTGAATCGTTAAAGAAGTGTTTTTATTTTAAATAACCAAAGTCGGACCAACTCTTAATACCCCTACACATATCGGAAACTGGATTTTACTTCATATCTATAGATTTCGGTATAAAAGGCACAAGTGACTAAATTCGGGGCTATTATCAAAGCATGTCGCTCGGCTTGCGAGGCTTTGTGCAGATAACAGGATAAAAGGTCAATACATAAGGCGTGGGCGGAAGTGAAGGGTGCACAGCGCTCATTTTTCAGGACCCTTCCGCATAAAACTCCAGATAAGTACGCTGAAAGATGAAGCGAGGGGACAAGAGAAAAACAAGTTCCCCGTTTTGTATACACCAGACAATGCCTTTATAAAGTCTACTAATATTATGTGAATGATTTTAGAAATAAAACCCCAGGAAAGTAGTATTTTCGAATTTTGATAAATATTTGATATATTTTCATATATGTATATATATATATATAACACAAACATGAAAATCCAAAATTTAAATTGCACGCCTAAACGTTGCAAAATGGCTGGTTGACGTCCGGGCCTTATATTGCGCCATTGGTATAAGTCGGCATGTATGTACCAAACATTTGTCTTTTAACCATGATTGAAGCAAGAAAATTAGTTAGAATTTTATTTATTTTTAATAGATCTGTTTTAATACTAGGAAGCACGGTTATTAATGCAAGTGATTTTTAACACATGTGACTCTTTTACTATTTGTAAACTTATAATTAATACTGATAACAACAGCCCATTATATAATATGGATTATATAATTTAAAAAGAATATCAAAATATAAAAATAAAACACTTTTAACGGTTTAAAACGGGAAATGTAGTATCAGTTCAACTTATTTACAAATAATTTTAACAACCCGACGTTTCGGATGCTTTGCAAACTACAGACAGTTTAATAAAAAAACCCGATGTATTTAATTAATAATGTATGTAAGAATGGCATAATATACATTAAAAACCTTCTAATAAAGATCTTACGAAGTTGGAAAATAGTTTATCAAGTTGCGCTAGTTATTTCAAATTTAAATAGTTTTGTAATTAAAATAATATAACTGATTTCGATATTGACATGAAGGTAGGACTTCCTGGATAAATAAATAAAGTAAATCTCGAAAAGTTATGGTCCTCACGGGGATGACTGTTAAATTGTGGATATTTTATGCATTTTAGATAAATGCATAATATATCTGACAGGCTTGTTGGTCCGTATATGATAAAAATAAGTAATATATATATAATTTCAGCTCATATGTAAGAGAAAGGAAAGCCATCTACATTAGCATTTCAATTCTGTGGGGCCGAACACTTATTTGAGTCCTTTTTTTAAAGATTTTAGTTACAGACAGTAGATCAGACTTCTGTGCTCTGCCCGACCGAAAAATGTATCTACTTTCCGTGATTCAAATCTAGGTCCTCTCGTGCTGTAATACAAACCAACACGTTTAACCACTAAGCATTAAGACCCGATTAATTTAGTTAATCTGGATCAGTTTTAATGAGATACAATAAAGTGAAAAGTTATTAGACGGCAGAAGAAATAAAATAAACAAATTGGTTAAGGTAATGCGAGGAGTTTCAAACTTATATTAGTCCCTGGAGGGAAAGCCGTCTGTGTCCTCGTACAGCACGTATATTCTACAGACATTTTCTTACTTATACATTTGTATTTTATATACTCAATTATCTCTGTAACTAAATGGTTACGCGTCCTGGCACAGCATAAGTGAAAGAATATGGGTTCGAATCCCGGGGAAATGATAAATAGTTTTGGTCGGGTGGAACACCGAAGAAGAAACTAAATAGTTTAATAAACAATAAAAACTTTTTGGTTACATATTGTGCACCAACAGCACACTGTAGATGCCGGTTCAAATCCTGCCCGTGTCGTCATTTATTAAAATTTACACTCGATTTTCATTTTAATCTCATAACTAAAATAAATGATAAAAATAAACTTATATTAAATTGATATTATATAATTGCGTGGCCTTTAAATAAATAATCACGTATTTCCCCTTCTCAAATGTCTCTTAATGGCTATACATATCGGCTTATACTTGAAAAGGCAAATAATATAATAATAACTAATGCACATAACTTTTAAATGATTTCATATTATTGAAATTATAAACAAAATATTGATTACTAAGTATATAGAAAAACAACCTTCAAAAATGCCGGAATGACGCTTAGCATTAGTATCATAATATGAAAGTAAACACAATAATGACATTACAACGTTTAAATTAAAAAAGAAAAATCCTGCACTGTTTCACTATTATATGATACTAGCTAAGTCAGCGACTTCGTCCGGGTAGAATAGTTAGTTTGGGTATCGAGTTTGTTTTTGCAAACCTCCTGTTCAACTCTAAGAATTTAAGCCACGACTTCATCCGTGCCCCGTCGTTCGTGTAAGTTAATCTTAAAAGATATATATATTTAAATAAAACACTTTAACGGTTTAAAACGCGATATATTAGTTAAACTTATTTGAAAATGATTTTTAACTTCGGCCCGACGTTTCGTCTTCGTCTTCGTCTTCCCGTGACCACGGCTGCTGCAAAGCATCCGAAACGTCCGGCCGAAGTTAAAAATCATTTTCAAATAAGTTTAACTAATATATCGCGTTTTAAACCGTTAAAGTGTTTTATTTAAATGTGTACTACTCGCGTAAACTATAGACAGTAGATATATATATTTTTCGCAGCGTACGCATCGGGAATCGTCAGAGATGAATAATAATTCTTTGCTCCTATTAGTCTCGATAAATGTTCTCCCTAACACAAAAATAATTTCTCAAATGCAACGAGTAATTCCTGAGATTAGCGCGTTCAAACAAGCAAACAAACTCTTCAGCTTTATATATTAGTATAGATATTACAGAGCTAGTAGAAAAGGAAATAAAAACGAGTGAATGATAAATTGGGATGATGTTGAGCATGTCTTATTTGAATTTCAATTTAATAAGCGCGTGTTGTCTCGGAATTTTGAGGAATGCGCGATAAAATAACGTTTATTCTCAAGAATAATGTATGAGACACAATAGGGTTGTATTATAGGGTTGCTTCGTAACGATAACAAGAAAGATGACTTCAGAATATATGTTTTCCTATAAAAAATTGAAGTTCCGATCAAGAGTAGCTATACGAGTACTGGTCAAATAATAAAATTAGAAGATCTGTTTAAAATTTACCCTTATTCAAGCATTTAAATAAAACATTTATAACGGATCTAAACGAGTTTAAGTAAGTTCCGAGGAACTTAGTTCACTTATTTGAACAATGCCCCGTCACTTCGGAAGCTTTGTAGCCGCCGTGGTCACGTATCTTTATATACACAAGCAGGGCCCGCGACTTCGTCCGCGTGGAATAGTTATTTTGGACATGACTATCTATTTTTGCACACAACTTCTAGCTTTATAAATTATAGTTTACATATACTGTTAAGGACATTTTTTAGATCATTTAAAGAACAATCATTCTTCCATACATGTTTTTTGATTTTACGAACCGTTTTCGCTGCGCACGCAAGAGGAGCTCTCGAAGATGAATAATTTTCTCCGTCTTTTACAAAATTTTTACTGTTTCTTCCCTAATATTGGTCACAGCGTAATGTTAAGCTTGAGCCTTCCTAGATAAATGATGTATTCAGAATGAAAAGAAACTCTTCAATACGAACCAGTAGTCCCCGAGATTAGCGCGTTCTAATAAACAAACACCCTCAGCTTTATAAATTAGTTAGGATAGATGGACGCATATGGTGTAATGCACTTTCACGAAGACAAAAAAGGTTGTAGTGCAAACAGTCTAAATCAACTTGTAGTAATCAACAAAATTATTCCGTAAAATCTTTAACGTATTTAATTCTAAGCTAAATCTCTGTTAATCCACAAGACAGCCGCCACCGTCAACACACGAGGTTATTCACATAAAACTTAACACGTCACCAAGTTTCGTTGAATTTTTAAGAAAGCTTATTGAAATATAAATAAGCTGCTTATCGTCATAGCAAATGTCAGATTTCTTGTAACAAATCAAATAAATATGAGACAAAATAAGAGTTAATACGTATCTGTCATTTCGTACAGTACCTATAAGTGAACGGGACAGATGACGAGATTTGAATGGTTCTTATATTCTTCTAAGAAATTCTTTTTAAATGGAATATTGTATACACTTAATTATTTACTAGCTGTGACGGCGACTTCGTCCGCGTAGAATAGTTATTTTGGGTATCCAAATTTGTTTTTGCGAACCTCTACATGTTTATAAATTTAAACAGTTACCCAAGACGTAGTTCGCGCCCCGTCGTTCTTGCAAGTTAATCCTAAAAGATAGACAATACTGTCGCGGACTTTTTTTAGATCATTTATAGAAAAATCAATCTTTCATACATATTTTTTGCTCCTCGATAAATTATCTAAACAATACAAAAATAATTTTACAATTCGAACCAGTAGTTCCTGAAAGGGCGTTCAAACAAACAAACTCTCGAGCTTAAATCTATATATATAATATAGATAAAAAATTGTTCTATCTTATAATCAAATGGACAATAACACTTAACGAAATGATGTCTTTAAATAAAACATTTTTTACGATTTAAAATGCAAAATATAGTAACTTATTTACAATTTATTTTAGCTACGGCTCGACGTTTTTGCAGCAGTCGTGTTATATACCAACTACGCAGATGCCACTAGCGTAGTAGTTCTGATTTTGACTTTAGGCTCATCTTACGTCATCAAACACCCCGCGACCACGGCTGTTGCGAAAGAAAATAAGTAAACTAATATATTTCGAGTTTTGAACCGTCAATATACTTAGTTTATTAAATGAAACACTCTTAATGGTTTTAAGCGTATTTCGCGTTGTTATGTTAATTTCGAATGGAGGTTTTAATGTCTTACCGTAAAGACGGCTTCTGTGAATCCTAATAGCTGGGTTTTAACAATAAGTTGACAAATATATGTTGCGTTTTCAACTGTTAAAAATATTCTACATTTTTAATTATAGAGGAGGACAGATAAGCATGACATCTAAACAAGTTGTGCTGTCGGCCTATTTTAACTTCAGGCTTTCGAAAACCCACGTTACATTACATTACCCTTATTTAAAAGACACGATAAGTAGATGTTATGGTAAACTCATTTTACGGACGGTCGGCTGTCATTTCCCAAGTACGTCTCCGAAACGATTATGCGACTGCTCTGCGGCATGGAAAAATACCGGAAAATACAAAAGTTCTGACATTTATGAAATCTGTTTGGTATTGACAGACGGAAGCTTATTATTTTATCAGGATTGTGAAAAAATATTTTAGATTGAAATCGTATGCAGTCGAGTATGACCAATGCGAGGTGTGGGGGTATGGGGCAGAAGGACATCTATCTCAGTTTCTTCACTCGATGGATTATATAATATTATATGGCAATAGTGGTTCAACCGGAAATCTTTATTATTTTTACTCGGGATTCAAATCCACGAACTACCGCGCCGTTTTTTTGTAAATTATTTTAACTACAACCCAGTCGTTTGGGAAAAAATCCTTAAATAAATTTAAATGGCTACGCAAGCGCCATCTGTTTCCCCGAATTCATATTTGGTCCAGCTCAGGTCCTACAGAGGTAAAACTACGGGTCGTGATAAAATTAAAAATAAGTTAAATATATTTTGCGTTTTAAACCGTTATAAATGTTTTATAAAAGTTACATTTATTTTTATGGGTTTTTTATTATTATTAATTTAAGTTTATTTTGTTTAGTTTCAGTAATATTAAGTAATTAGTAATTTGCACATCTCACACATATAGAAGTAATTAATCTTTCTACTCGGGTTGCCTGGAAGAGAACGCTTACAGCGAAAAGGCCGCCCGGTACACCCTATAGTTTTAAATTGCTTAGTATCTGTAAGTTCTGTTTGTAGTACCTCTGTATTACCTTTGTGGTAACTAGGTATTAACTTATAAACGTCACACTAATTAAAAGCTAAAGAATCTAACTTTACAATTACTATCAGTTCTCAAATCAAGGGCTAAAATAAAACGCAAATCTTCACTTCTTTTATCGCCTTCCTGATTTACTTTAAGTGCACTACATATTTTTTCTTGTTAGAGCGGGTTCCTCCACACCCCCCCCTAAGAAATTTGCATCATACGTCATAAGATAGCCCTTTCCTAAGAGCGTTTGTGTTACTTACGATTTAAACTTATTTATTGAGAATGCTCTTCGATAACCAAACGGTTATACGTATTGCCTAGCATTCCGTGCGAGAGGTCCTGGGTTCGAATCCCGCGGAAACAAACAATGTTAAGGTCGGGCAGAGAAGTCTGATCCACAACTTGCCTGTTAAAGAACGGATCAGTGAAACGGACTGTGTTCACCCCATGCCCCATGAGGGGAAACGGGATTCCACTTTTTTTTAATTGAGAGTGCTAGAGTATACCTGTAGGTGAGGTAATAAATCTATGAAATACAGTTTTATTAATACTAGTTATGGAAGAAAATATGCAACGCGCTGTCTAGACTATGTCTGCATTCACACATAGAAATGCAATTTCAACAAACGTGCCCCGGTATAAATGATGCAAATGACACAAAATTCCTGCAAATCTGCTATTTATTTGAGCTCCTTTATTCTTATTCAATACAATACTACACTGATTTGCTAAAAGCTGCAAAGTAACGTACGTCAATACACTTACCTTTTTTAAAACTTGTGTTTATTTAATTGCATTGCTTTTAATCTGAACAGAAGAGGCACTGCACTAAAAAATAATCTTCCATCGTCTCGCACAGTACTCAAATATAATCTCGGACTTTTTTTAGGGACTTTTTAATTATGAAGCGGAGATCATGATTGTGTTGGAGATATTAATGCTCATTTAATTTATTAATATATTTAATTTAATACCTTAGTATTATTTAAGACTTTTCCTGTTTATTAATTTTTCAAATACATATAAAAATCTAGAGTCTCTAAGATAAACTAATAAATATTATACTTGTTAGGTCCCGTTTGTTTAAAGCAATGTGTGGCAAACAATCAACTGGTCGCGAGTTGTATTCCCACCGGGTCTAAAATGTTTGTAAATATCAATTTATAATTTTTGTGAAACATAAAAGGCTTCCGCGGGAATATCGATCAATGAAAGTGGATTTTTTTTTTTTATCTGTCGACTTCCGAATATGCAAAGACAAAATAAATCGCGCATCTTACCTAAGGGCCTCCACCTTCTTTACCGTTTTGAAAAGTGAAATACACACGGAAGAAACATCGAGCAATTTATATTACCTACTATAGAAATCCTTAATCTGTCCATGATCTTAGTCCGCCGTGACGACTTTAGCCAAACACCCGGAACAACGGGTCTTTGTTAAAAAACGTTAACTAAAACGTAAAAAACTGGAAAAAAAATATATTTCGCGCATATATAAAACCGTAGAAAGTTTTATTTAAGTTACAAAAGTATTAAACGCTTGTTGCGTCAGCGACTTCGTCTGCGTGGAATATTTTATTTTGAGCATCCAAATTTGTACTTTGTAAACCTATTCTTCATATTTATAAATTTAAATTATAACCTACGACATCGGTAGCGTCCTGTCGCTCGGCCCTTCTTCTTGCAAGTTAACCTTAAAATATTATGTTGCGGACATTTTTTTTAGACCATTTAAACAGGAATAATTCTTTCATACATATTTTTTGGGTGTCTTGAACCATTTTCACAGCTTACGCAACGGGAACCCAGAGAGATGAAAATTTTCCCCCTTTTTTTTACATTTCTCGCTGTTTATTTGCTCCTATTAGTCACAGCGCCATTCATAGCCTTTCTCGATAAATGTTCTACTTAACACAAAAATATTTTTTCGATTCCGACCAGGAGTTCCTAAGATTAGAGCGTTATAACAAACAAACTCTTTGGCTTTATATAATAGTATGATAGATTCTTAAAAAAATATATTAGATTTCGGTAGCCCAATCTGTACATTTTTAATACCTTTAATATAATATAAGTAGCCTTTTCATATTTATTTTAGGCACAAAAATTCTGTCCCAAAAATGTTACCTAGAAAATTTTGTATGTCAACATTCAATTCAATAGTTAAGATCTGGGATAACATCAAACATCTTATTGGCAACATGTTATTCCTATAACTTCGAAGAAAAACACCAATATAGCTAAACAGATTATTTTTTCATTTAGCTAAACAAATATTCCCGTTTCACGACTTCTTTTAGGGTTCCGTAAAAGTTACACCCTACGTTGCTACGAAACCGCTGATATTATTCCATAAGTAACATAAGTGTCTTATCGGTTACTTCAGATAATGCGGAACCCTCCATACGTAGTTGACTCGATCCTGGCCGATTTTTGTAAACTAAGGCCTCTCCTAACCAAATAACACTTATAGGACTCTCATAAACTCAAGCTGTGACTCAAGTGCTAGTATATCTTGAGCTGTCGAGGAGGCTTTTACGAACCTAAATTCATGTTTTTACGACTTTCGGAAGAAAAACTTACGCATGTGAGAATTATAACTTGAAATACCACTTCCCATATTAAAATGAGGTGGACACATTTTGACGTCTTTTTACTGATCACACACAGCCAATTCGATTCCAAGACCTTTTCAGCTGAATGTTGTATAATTTGTTTCAATCTAGTACACTTGATGAAGAATGTTGATTGTGATATTCCTAGCACATATTTAACATCCAGATTTCCAGACAAAGATTTCAAAAACAATTTTTTTGATTACAAACGTGTTCGACCTGGTTGGGATCAAACCAGGATTAGATATACGTTGCTATTTTTAAGCGATTTGTCATAAACGGTTTATGTTATTTAGAACGTGATATATATATATTAGTTAAACTTATTTGAAAATTATTTATTTAAAAAATAAATTATTTAATTAGGGCCCGACGGTACAGTCTTACCACGGCTGCTGCAAAACATGAATTAAATGTGTACTACTCGCGTAAACTACAAACCGATATTTTTTATATCCTGATAAAAAATATTGATTTTACCCTAAGAAAACGGTACGAAATAGTTTAATTAAACTTTTTTTTCGCCCTTCTTGCTTTGTTTATCCTGCTTTTGCTCCAAACTGCACATCCCTCGTTAACGACGAATATCCAATGGTCCAATTATAGGAGGGTTCTATTCCCACCAGGTTTCTACAATAATTTATATTTTGGACAATAGTGAAGGTATTTTATTGTAATTGATTGGCAATAAATTGAACTACAAACGGTTCATAAACACATCAATTCACAATCACTTGAAGTTCATAATAGATATAACAAGTCGTTACCAGGTGATAACATATAAAAAAAAGATATAACAAGAGTACCTTTTTTTAATTTCTAAACTAGAAGTTATATCTTTCTATTATCTTATCTTTGCTTATTCTTGTAATATGACAACAAGTTTGAACTTACGATTACTACATTACATGTTTACACTCATAGAATTTCGCTTAAAGCTAAATGTACACTGGTTGGCAAAGCTGGATGAATTACTATAAAGGCGAAATAGTGGTTCTAGTTCGTAATTACACAATGTTCTAATCGCGTATATAACGTAGGTAAGGTAAGAACCGAAATTCGGTTAAACAAAACTATTAAAATTATTTTAATGAAGCGAACATTTCTTAGTTCCTAATTCTGACACTGGCGCTACTTTCTTTTTTATTCATTTATTGCACAACGTTAGTCTCATAATTTAAAGTATAAATGATTGAACTAAATATTTAAATTTATAATCGATTTTTAATCTAAATATTTCATGTTCCACAACAATGCATATTCCTTCAAAAATTCTGATACCACAGTTCGCAAGTCAAAAAATGATGCAAAAGAACCAACACCAAGTTAATAATAACTAAATAAGACACATTAATTTTGACTGTGCATTAATAATACTTAATGTAATAAAATTATTTTCAAAAATAAAGATCAATTTCGATTAAATTTTATAGAAAAATATTTTTAAAACTTTAATATTTTTCAAGTGTTATTGATTGAAAAAAGTTTGACTGGTATCCACAACTTTCTTTTAGCGATATTCATTCTAAGTTCTTTACGTGCTGTATTTTGTCAGTTGGAAAAATAGTTCTTCTTCCAAATTACTCGGCCAATTTTAATAAAATTTCGCAAATATTATAATCGTAAGTCTGACGGTACCCTGTAGAAATGAAAATCAGATAATTAAGCATAATTTGATTAAAACCACAATTAATTGACTTCGCAGAGTTAGAAGTTTGTGGCAAATAAACTTATGAGTAACTGAAATTCGGCTTCGGTTATATTTAAACCACACATAACATCTCTAATAGTTATATATAGTTAAAACCGCGCGCTCATAACATCGTACTAATCGCAGACTATATTGAAGTCGCACTTGAGACAAGAGGTTGATTGACACGTCTCGCAAACACCAAATTTCAAACTTTCGTATACTTTAATCAGATGTAACGAGAATCAATCAAGCGAGATTGCTCGTAAAACACTAAGTCATATAACGCGAAGGAAAGTTTCGAAATTACACCACTTAATCAAGTTTTTCATACGTTTTCACACAAACAAGCATTGCGTTTAACCAAAAAAATTTTTTTAACAGACAGGCAAACATAGAATTTAACTTACTCTTTGTTTAACAGACGTATGAGCATAGAGTTTAAATAAAACACTTTTAACAGACAGACAAGCAAACTACTTTTAAATAAAACACTTTATCGGTTTAAAACGCGATATATTAGTTAAGCCCAGCAGCCGTGGTCACGGGAGACTCCCCGTGACCAGGGGAGACTCCCCCGTGACCACGGCTGCTGCAAAGCATCCGAAACGTCGGGCCGAAGTTAAAAATCATTTTCAAATAAGTTTAACTAATATATCGCGTTTTAAACCGTTAAAGTGTTTTATTTAAATGTGTACTACTCGCGAACTATAACTATAGAAGTAGTTTAAGCAAAATACTCGTATGCAAATTTATAGACTTAAGAGGCGGTGCCTCCAAAACATCGTATTTTAAATAGATTAAAACTTGTTACCTCGTGTATATTATAAGTGTTTTAATTAAATATGCACTACTCGCGTAAAATACAGACGACACTTAAACATAACTTATTTTATCACATCTTTATGAAGTTAGAAATCTACAGGCTGAAATCGAAAACAAATAAATTTTACGGTTTTTCCTCATGTAAATCTTAAACTGGTTCCGATCCTCTTAAACTGGTTCCGATCTTCTTAAACTGGTTCCGATCTTACCTATCCAACAGAAAACAAATAGTCAGAATAGATAGTTTAAAAAGCCTGGAAAAAGTAGTCTCCTACGGCTTGCCACAGGGTAGTGCAATAAGCAGTTCTCTATTTCTAATCTATATTAACGACTTATGTACAATGAAGCTTTCTAATGCCAAGTTATTCTCTCTGACGACACGGCATTATCTTTTATTCACGTTCCTGGGAACAAGCCGCCCTCGTTGCCCAAACGGGTCTCAGCCGTATTTCTCAATGGCTCACCAATAATCTTCTTTCGCTTAATACAACAAAAACTAAATACATTTGTTTTAACATCTCTAAGGCACTGCCCCAAAACCAATCCCCCTATTAAACTCCATTCTTGTCATAACCCCTTCTCGACCTGCCAATGTCCAACCATAAATCGACTGATTCTATTAAATACCTCGGGGTAATGGTAGACTCGAGGCTTTCTTGGGGTCCTACATTAGTTATCTGTGCTCTCGTGTCCGAAAACTTTCAAGCGCCTTTAAACGCCTCGTAAGGCGGCAGAGAAAAGGACAGTCTATTACTTTATGCCAATCTGTTTATCTTATTGCATTTCCACTGGGGCGGTCGGTAACAGGTCTTGCTCAAAATAGAACGGGCACAGCGTGCTTCCTAAAAATTTCCCTTAGAAAACCGTTTCGGCATCCAACTTCAGAATTATAAAAAATGTAATCTCCTGACGGTCAGCACTGTATATTATATAACTTGTCGTCCCAACTCAAAACGCCATCACAATCTAAAACCCGACATCTTTAACAAACGAAAATCCAACCGAACGCTCAAAAACCTCTTTTGCCCAAGATTTTACTTTAAAGGTCCCTTCTAACTTCATTAATAAAAATATAATTACCCCACTTACTTCTATTCTTCCCAATTAAATAAAATTAAATGTTTCTTCTAAAATTAATTATACTCAAACAGAAAACTGATTAAGGTAATTGCATGACAAAATGTTATCCATATTTTTAAGTTTATTTTTTTTATTTAAATACTAGTAATAACTTTATAAGTACATAGTAGATACTAAGTTTTTCATTGTTTTTCTCGAAATGCACCGGAAGAGTCACCGCCCACGACACAGGGAACTAGGGGGGGCTAGCACACCCTGTAATGATTGTACACAGTTTTGGTGATAAAGAATTTGTATTTGTATTTGTATTTGTAAATAAACCCAGATGGAATAGTGATATTCTTACTACAGTTTTAGATGAAGCATAACATGAAAATTTTTTCCATCAATAAGTTAAGTCTTACATATTCGGTATTGTAGAAATTGATAATAGTTAATAAAACTCGAGAGCGACATAATCTGTAGCAATTACATTTCCAGTCATGTACAACTTGAAGTAGTTAAGATATCTAATTGAATTCCTCTGTATCGAATTGTACGATTAGTTTCGTATTGGTAACACTTTAATATTGCTTGGTTCTTATTTACCACTTCTTTATCTGTTGACGAGGTTATTGCTCTAATGGTAGCAATCGGTGACTAATAATCGACGGAGGCGAGTTCGATCCCCACCGGGTCCAACAATATCTACTAATACTATTAATAAATTGGAAAGAAGGCTAAAATTTAGGCTTCTCTTGATAGACCGAGATGAAAATGAAAACAATACTAAAAAGAAAAATTTGTGTTGTGTGTATTTTTAACGCAGCATTATTAAATAAATAATATTAATAAAGAAAGACTTAGGGGTGGAACCCTTTCATTTAAATTGAACACTTTAACGGTTTAAAACGCGATTAGTATTAGTTAATTTGAAAATTATTTTAAATTCGGCCCGATGTTTCGGATGTTTGGTTTCTTTGCAGCAGCCCTTATCAGTTAGGGGTATGAAAAATAGATAGTAACCTAATCTTAGACCTAATCAATCTAATATATAAAATTCTCGTGTCACAGTTTTCGTTGCCATTACACCTCCGAAACGGCTTGACCGATTTTGATGATTTTTTTGTGCTTATCCGGTATCTATGAGAATCGGACAACATCTATTTTTCATCCCCCATTTGGGTTCCACCCTTTTTTTTTTTTTTTTTTTTAAAATTTTTTTTTTTTTTTTTTTTTTTTTTTTCCCCCTTTTTTTTTTTTTTTTTTCTTAATCATTTTTCCTCTCCGGTCGAAAATTGATCAATCGTCGTTTAATTAGTTATAAATTATTAATATGGCAAAACAACGTTTGCCGGGTTAGCTAGTATGCATATAAAATTTCATAAATATCAATCAAGGCGTTCAAATATATAATTGTAAAAAACATCAAGAAGTACATCGATGTTCTATTGTTTCCCATTTTGATATTTGATCACTTCAAAATCAATCTGCCATTTTGTTTCATTATACCGATTTATATAAAGGAAGTTGAAAGTACACTCCGGTTTCATTTAATTTGTATCTTTTTTTATGGTTTCGTATCGAATTCACGAGGATTGTTTTAAACATGGATATTAAAACTACTGGCGAACAATTACACATTAATACACTGTAATTAATCGGGCAAAACGAATGAGTGCTTTTAAAACTTATTCATTTACATGTTCCGAGGAAATGTTTTAAAAAACAAACTGAAGGCCCAATTTGTTATTGAGTGTAAATAGATTGAAAAGGAATATATTTACAAAATAACTAACTGTGTCTGCGACTTCGTCCGCGTAGAATATTTCTTTTGGGCATCCAAATTGGTTTTTGCAAACCTTCGTTCGTTCTAGCAAGTTAACCTTAAAGAGTTATAGATTTTAAAGTAAGAAGTAAGATTTTCGATTATACAATTGTTTGCGTGAAAAAGATACTACGCGGCATTATTAAATACGTTGAAAAGTTGGTGTAGATTAAAACGTACAATAACATTTTACAGAAAACCACATGAATATCAGATGTTTCATTACTAGCGTGTACGAACACGCACAGGCAAACAGACAAATAATCATTGTTTTGATACTATTGATTTAATAAAGTTCTGCTATATTATTTTTTATGTACAGACAGCGATAGATTACATTTTTAATTATATGTTTAAACGTAGCTGTAAGAAAAATGGACATAATTTTGTACTTAATTAAAGTTTACATTACATTTTAAGTATTAAGTTAAGTGTTATATCTAGTAGTGTGTAAACACAACAGGTCCTAGGTTCAGATCGAAAGAAATGTAGTTACACTAGAGCAGGACACATACGTTTGAATGTCGTAAATGAAATCAACTAGTGAAACGGACACAGAATTGTGTTCGTCAGGAGGAATGAATTCACATTGAACTAGAGATGTGAACAAGAGCTCAAACACAGTAGCAGTTGTCTGTTCGACCATGTGTCAAAGACCTAAACGAGGATGAAATAGTTGGGGTGAGTCGCATCCGGCTTTGTGAAGCGTCCAGACCTTTGTCAGTTGTCTGACGACATTAATATTTAAAGAGAAATCGATACGAATTAAATATCTATTAAGATTGGCGAAATCTGACGACACTGGCGGGACTGGAGCCGGCATCCACAGCGTTCTGTGTTGCTCTATCCACTTGAGCTATCGTGTCCTACACGTCATCGTTAAATTTCTTCAACCCATTTATACATGTGCCACTCGCGTAATGTAAATTCCACCTTAATTATACGTATTGAGGTTTATTGTCTTATACTTTATAGCTTGAAAATCATTGATAATGAAATTACAGCTGTAGACGTCATTCAGTCACCTTCTATCCAGCGTACTCCATGCTTATTCATGTTCCTGTATCATAAAAAGTTAATTTAATCAAAAATTTTATACTATTTACATGTTATTACATATTGACAATATATATAAATTACAAATCGGTTGATCCACAGCGTTCCGTGCTGTTGCTCTAAACAATTGAGCTACCGTGTCCTACGTTCAACGGGCAGGACGCCCGTGTCTTAATTTTTTATTTCAATCCAAAATCGTTTTTAATTCATTTCAAGTTTATTTAGGTTGCATTGACCAGTATTTTCTGATGATAATAAATAAAATCAATATTATTGTGATACCATTTACACGAGCGCCCTCAGTACTTGTTTATCACACCGTGCTGTAATGAAGTGACTGCTTTTGTTTTAAAATTAATTATGTTTGAGCTCGGACTATTCAAGTGGAAAGGGATTGATATTGCAAATACATATTATTTTACCTGACATTTAATTAATATCAGTTATACAACTATTTTAACAGATTGAACGGTTTTAAAAGCGAATATTTCGCTTTTAAAACCGTTATTAATTTATTATAATTACGACGTTTAGGATGCTTAGCAGCTAGTACAATATATAATTTAACTAGTTACTTAAAAATAAAAAATACGGTATTCGCTACAATATTAATGTATTTAATCGTAGTCTCTATAATCGTAAATATTGGATATAATCAGCTTTTCCTTAAAGATATTCTTCATGAGATGTCGCTGGCAGAAGGTCAACGGGACCTCGACGTACCCTGAAAAGAGAAATCGAAGGTTAGACATCTGCAAATGATCAATCTATCCCGGACGTAATGATAAAACTCATACTAAGAATGTGTGTTTGACAAGAATGATTGAATGTCTAAATCCAAAATAGGTCATATGTGAGCCTCAAGTTTGTTTATAAAAAACTCGGTCAACAGTGATAAAAAACCACACTTTATCATAGAGGAGAAAAGTCAAGCATGGGTTCACTCCATGGAAGGTTAAATACCCCAGCCATATATGAGAAGATGCGCTGATGGCCTATTTTTGCTTGGATATTAGAAACTGGTGTTTATCCAAGAAAGATATACAAATACAATTAAGAACTTCAATTTTATAAGTCGATTAAATTTATTTATTTAAGAGGCTTACCAACTAAATACATAACTAAAACTTAATATAATTTATATGACGATTATGTATTTATATTAAAAGCAAGAACAACATTGCTATGAAATTAGATATAAAATAGATAAAAGAAAATTTAAAAATGCATAATCTGTTCTAAAGGAGCTTTTAAACCGTAATTACTATTGCTTTGCTTTATGTACATAGGGGAAAGAGAACTAAGACGAAATAAATAAATCTCACCTCTCTCCTTAATTATTGCGCCACATTAAAATTATACAAAATCCACAAAAACACCTTTGAATATGTACAACAATTTATTTTTTGTACAGCAAGCCATGATATGATGTACTTAAAAAAATTCACACAGTGTTAGGTATCAGATTGCCGATAACTGATCCGCGTACGCAGTATTTTATCGATATAATATAATAATACTACACAAAAGCCTCACCCCTCAACCCTCTGAATGACAGCCTTTGTATTGAGAAATACTGACTTTATTTTTTTTACATAGACTCTGGACGGTGGTTCGCGACCCATCAGTCAAGATCAAGGATTTTTCAACCGGTGTCTAACGTGTTTTTTTTTTAATAAAAATATTTAGACGCGGTGAAAATCAAACTTATGTCTCGTTCGTTGGTTACTGCTTACCATCATTTTATACCAACGATATTATAGACAGTGTCTACAGATGAAGTGTAAATATTTGAGAAAAATATTATTTTAGATTTGCACGCGTAGGAGTCGACCTCACGGCCCGTGTTGCATTGCTACTATGAGACTAACGAGGCTGTCGCAACTGTACCACAATAATGATTAATTGATCGATTTAATTTGACATCCGACAGTACCTGCGTAATCGTCATCTCCTCTGCAATTAATCATATCCAGATAACAGCCGTTGTTAAACGTCCTGTAATTATAGCTTCTGTATTTGGACGCGCCACAGACTGGGCTGTAATGGCTTGGGCAGAAAACTGGACAGGACTCTCCGTACATTCGTCTAGCGTTCATGAACTGTTCCTTGATGCAAAATCTTACAGGAGTTTTGACGAAATCTGAAAACAAATTCCTCTGATTGTCAAAACAGCGCATCTAAGGTTAATGTTGCATCGTGTGATCTTCGTACTTGTCTGTCTTGCTTTGTCATAAAAGAATCCAATGTAATATCTATCCCAATATTAGCATTTTCAGGTAACATTTTTTCACACATTTTGGTAAGAAATATATAATAATATAATATATACTTTTATTTTCGGCAAACAATTTCTTTAATCTTAGTAATTTTCACACCTATCACAAGTAATTGTCGACTCCGATACGGCCCTTTTACTATTGATATATATAGATATTATTTTAGAAATATAATTCGTATATTTAGAAACAACACCAGATTTACAATAATAAACTAACAATACAAACATAATACAAAAATTACAAATAAAATATTATATATCTAAATACAGATAATATATAATAAAATAGATGCCTCTGAAAAGAAATACACACAGCATTGTTGGGGTATCCCAAAACTGATATTCTGTGGCTCCTTATATATTATTACAGACTAGCTGTGGCCGCGACTTCGTCCGGGCGGGATAGTTATTATGGGCACTAAAATTTGTTCTTGCCTCCTCTCCTCCATCTTTATTAATTCAAGCTGTTACCCACGACGTCGTCCGCGTCTCGTCGTTCTTTCAAGTTAATCTTGAATTATAGACATATACTATCTCAGACATTTTCTTAGGTCGTTCAAAGAAGAATGATTCTTTCCTACATATTTTTTGGGTATCTTGAACAGTTACATTTTCATTATTTTTTACATTTCTCGCTATATTCTTGTATTAGTCACAGGGCGATGTTTTACAGCATATTACCATCCTCGATAAATGCTTTAACCAACATAGGAAAATATTTTTTTTAATTCTAATCCGTAGTTCCTGAGATTAGCGTGTTCAAACATACAAACAAACTTTTCAACTTTATATATTAGTATAGATCATTGATACATAATATATACATTAAATTTGTTGGAATAATATTATTGTTATCAATGAAATGGCGTCGCCTTAATTGTTACCGTTATTCCACTTCTTAAGTAACAAAGCGAGGGAAATAAATCAGCTTATTGGATTACATCCACTTAACTTTCTGAATATTTCTGAAGACATCGCAAGAGAAGAGGTATTCAAATGGAAAATAGCAGAAAACACGGCTTAAACTTAACTCCGCTCTGGTTTCCAAGTATTTTGTCTACGGATATTAAGCAAAAAACTTGTGTACAAAAGAACTATTGTCTGTGTATAGTTTACGCGAGTAGTACACATTTAAATAAAACACTTTAACGGTTTAAAACGCGATATATTAGTTAAACTTATTAGAAAATGATTTTTAACTTCGGCGCGACGTTTCGGATCAGTAGCCGTGGTCACCACGAGTTTATCTAATATATCGCGTTTTAAACCGTTAAAGTGTTTAATTTAAAAGAACTCTTTTGAAAACTTTCACTTGAAAATAGGGCTCATGATACATTACAAAAATATATATTCGGTAAAAATGTTATTGGTAGATATCTATATTACACTATCTGCCCGCGACTTCGTCTGCGTGGAATAGATATGTTAATCTTCATATTTATTTTTGCAACCAACCTCCTCAGCTTTACAAATTATAGCCGTTAACCATGACGTCGTCCCCGGTCGTTCTTACGAGTTAGTTTTAAAAGATAAATGTATACTATGGGGGAACAGTTGTCTTGTGTAACTTTAAGTTAAAACTGGGAGGTTCTTTTCAAAACTTATAATTTATTAAAGCCTTAACAAGTAAGCTGATGACTGAAATAACCTATTCCATATCTAGTATCTTATAAACGTAAACTCACCAATTTGATGACACTGCGCATATCCTGCCATAGCACACTCGTTTGAAAACATTTTATAGATTTTATTGTGTATATCAAATGTGCAGATCATACTTTCTCCTTCGTCTGGGCATATTATTTCACATTTCTTTCCGTTAATTGTGTGAAATGCTGAAACAAAGATATGATTTAACTCAGAAACAGGACTAGTACCCAGCACCTAAGTTTGTTAGGCGCAGGAGGTCATGTGTTTGAATCCCCAGAAACAAAAGTATACAATAAGGGGAAAGTATTGTAAGTTACAGAAATTGTCAAGAAGTGTGTTCGTCTACAAAATTAAATTGTAGCATTAATGCCAAATAATGGGGCAACTGATAATTTGTTTGAACTTAGACTTGTATTGGAATAACCTCCTAACGAACTAAATATATTGGTACAGAAAAAAAGCAATTTACATGACAATTATATTACAAATATTACGAACTCATTTCCGTACAAGAAGGTAAATCGCAGTTTAAATTAATAATTAATCTCGAAAGTAATTTTCGAGGTTTGTAATGTTGTTACAAAGTTACGGTATCTGCCGCTTTATATATTAGAGTTAATTACACGACAATAACGTAGGAATCCGGTGGGAGTAGAAAAGAGCATAACTCACAAAATCATTAATTTAAATTAAGCACTTTTGACGGTTCAAAACATGATACATTCGTTAATTTATTTCGTGAAAACAGTTAAAAGTGTCTTATTTAAATCACTCATGTCATTATATTAACCCATGAGGTATTATTCTATGTATTATCTTATAACAAGAAAAATATAGAGTATATTTTTCATGTTTGTTATCATCAATCATTTACATCATCAGTCATTTTGTAATCTATAAAGATTATTAAGAGTATATTTTTCCCACTGCTGGGAAAGATCTATCGAACACTTGTTCCACGCTAAACCGGTAAATTAACCGGTGTTTTAAACTAAACGCATAAACTAAAGACAATATTTAAGTAAAAACTATCTTTCCTATTTCGATTGTTGAAGTTATAAAAACTTACTCGTCAAAACAATAAACACAAGTAAATAAATCATTTTCTGTTTTAAGACGTCATCTTATCTGAAAGGTTAGACTTAAAATTTAATTTCGAAATTATTTTTCTGAGAATAATTGAATTTCCTTTTACGACTAAACTTCAATCACTGCTGAAACTTATGTGCCATATGGCTAGTTTAGTACTTAAGTTATTTTATTGTTATAAAGTAATTATTAATGTAAGTTTTTGCACATTGTATTAGTAATAATAGATATTGCCTAAAAATAACATAACATAATTTTGACAAAAATCACTTTTATTGTAATGATAATTACATACTATGTTTCAGTAATTTATCATCATTAATTCGAATCCAGTAATTAAATGATTGTTCCACTGTGACCACGGCTGCTGTAAAGCACCCGAATCGTCGTAATTCAATTACATTCTAAATAACAATATTAAACTGATTTAATATACATGTCGCGTTTAAAACCGTTAAATGTTTTGATTAAATACGTCCTCGCGTAAACTATCTCTAGTTTGAAGTCTTTAAAATAAAATTTTGTCAAATCATATGATGCATTAACAAGGATCAAAGGATCCGTATAGTTTCCTAAATTTACGATGACATGCAAAATAGAATGAAGAGAAAGTAACTTCTGCGCGTTGTTTGAAAACCCGTGCCTTTTAATGGAGTCCTTTGTGTGGCCAAAGTGTTTTAGTGCGGAGAAGGTTTTAAAGCGATTCGATGATTATTTAAACAATATGACGGTAGTTCAGCTGACGCCGCTAGTCGTGGATTTAAATTCTGCCCGCATAAAACATTAATATATTTATCTAAAATACTACTAAATAAATATAACTATAAATATTGCTAATATTATAAAGGTAAACAGCTAGTTTGTTTGAACTCGGTAATCTCAGAAACTACTGTTACTTTTCAGTAAGATAATTTGTACTTCGCTTGTCAATCAATACATGAAGATTTTATTTACGGGGAGCTACTTGATAACCTTTCTAATCTTATTTTGACTGAAATTAGAACTTATGGAAAACACTAAACAAGTATTGTCTGTAGCTTACGGGAATGGAAAAGGATATTAGGATATCCATCGCGAATGAATTACTTAACTGACGTAATCCCAGCTGCTGCAAAGCAGGCGGAACGTCGGGTCATAGTTAATGTAAATTGAAATAAATTAAGTAATATAAATGGCGTTTTAAAGCGTTGTTAGTAAATAATATAATAGTATAATTGTTAATTAAGCATGATTTGATTTGTAGTCTGGCTTAATTCGTATTAAATCACCTTATTCAAAGCGTGGGAAAGTTCGCTGAGGGCACCTCGCTATATTAAGATGTGTTTGGATCCAGACCACGTACAAACAAGAGGACTGGTACAAATATTTGTTCTACTTTAGCGTAGGAATTTAGATAAGATGAACGCAATCTGGCCTCTTCATTCACGGAGAAAACCTATTTCGGGATCTAGTGAAAATTACGCACTTACATCAGTTTGATTAATGCGAGTTGAAAGTCTGTATTTCAGTGTACGATTTTCTTAATGATTGTTATCTAATGAATAAGTTCCATGACCGTTAGAAAACTTTTATATTTTCACATAATTATATGTATATTAAAAATTTTAGATTGAAAAAGTTTTTGGACACACGCAAGATTTGAACCGGCATCCACAGCGTCCCGTGCTGTTGTTATTACCAATTGAGCCCGTGCGAGTTCTAAATACACCCCTTAATGCTTTATTGTGATTTTTTGTGATATTTGAACTGTGTCAGAGGTTTTACTGTGGGGTTTTAGTCAGTTTAAGTCTGACATAAACTATTTGCTCCGTACAAAAAAAAACAATTGTACTACCGTCATTGCCAATTTTATTTAACCCATTGATACATGCACCTCTCGCGCAATGTAATTTCAATTTTAACAAATCTTCAATTATTCTTAAAAAAGTATCCGTGGTAAATGTCCCATTTTCTATGGTGCGACGTGGGACGAACACATTTGCGTGTCTATTTAATCTGTGTAACTCAAACTATATACCGTATCTCTAAGTTTCAAACCAGAATTTCACGTGCTATAAAGGCGGTCAGTTCTTAGTGATACCTTCAATAAAATTAAGCTAAACTTTGCTTCATCTATATATATATTCTTTTGTATCTAGTGATTTAATATTTCCATAGATAATTAATTTTTATGACAAGATCATCTTATGTTTCAAATAAGTATAGAAAACACAAAGTACCCTGGAGTACCGCCAAGAGTCATAAGTCCCTATGGAATAAATGTGTTTAAAAATGTGTCTTACCTCTGTACGATATGTAGCATGAACAGTTGCTAAGAGATTGTTACTTCTATCTATTAACACTTTTTTCTCTCTTCCAGGCAAACCAGGGTGAAAGAAAAAGTTATCGGGAAACAAGATACACCAGGTTAGCGAAACAAGTATTAAAAAGTGAAAATTTTCAAAACAAAACGTAAATAAATTCACTAAACTTATCTAGGCACACTTAACTTAAAATCAGAAGGATACGTAAAAAAATAAATAGATTGATAAGCAATTTCCTTAGATGAATAATTAATGGTCACAAAATGTTTGTAAAGGAGCTTTTAAAAAGATATAATAGAAAAATGACACTTATTCCAGTCTAACGAAGCGCCAAACGTTTTAGTATTTTATTTAAATACTAGCTGCGCTCGCGACTTCGTCTGCGTAGTATATATTGGGCAATAAAATTTTGTTTTTGCAAACCTCCTATTCAACTCTATAAACTTCAGCTGTTACCCATAACATCGTCCGAGTCCCATCGTTTTTGCAGGTTAATCTTTAAGGATAGACATATCCTATCGCGGACATTTTCTGAGATCACTTAAAACGAACCGTTTTTTCAGCGTGTGCAACTGGAATCCAGAAGTATGAATAATTTTCTTCGTTTTATCCACATTTCCCGCTATTTCTTCGCTCCTCTTAGTCACGGCGCGATATATAACCCTATCGATAAACGCTCTAACACAAAAATAATTTTTCATTTCGAATCAGTAGTCCCCGAGATTAGCGCGTGCAAGCAAAGAAGTTCTTTAGCTTTATATATTAGTATAAATATATATTACTAGTATTCAAGTCAATTAAAAACTTATATGTCATAGCGATTTCCGCTGAACATCTGTTAGATATCTCCAGTAGCTACGCGCAATAAAACGAGCCGTTAAGAGACCAGTAAAACTATAATTTTCATATTATCTAAGAGCTATAAAGGACTTTTATGTGCGAAATAATAAAATTCATTTTCTTTGAGGAAAAGTGCCTAAAGCGGTGAAATACCGCGATTCGAAGTACTCGCATTGAATTTGTTTGGAGGACCAGTATTTTCTCACGAGACAACTTACAGTATTTTCACATATGTTGGGATATATAATATATATATACAAATTTAATTCAATCTTGTATTTACTATAATTTATTTATTTATTATATTATGAATCAAGACGTTTTTTAATCTTCAAAGTCATTGTATCTTTTTGAAAATGATTTTTAAATTAGACATTCTTAGTATGTGTTGTATATAACGTCTAAATAAAGTCAACGATTCAAAACGCAAAATATTATATTTATATTATATACACCCAGAAATATCTGCTGCAATCTCTCGAAACAACAAGTGAGAAGATTTAAATAAAACATGTTTCTCGATTCAGCCGTTCGGTGTCCACTGCTGGACATAGGCCTCCCCCATAGACTTCCAGTACGAGCGGTCGTTCGCTAGTTGAATCCAGCGTTTCCCTGCTACCTTGACCAGATCGTCGATCCACCTGGTAGGAGGTCGTCCAGGTTTTCGACGTCCGGTACGTGGTCTCCACTCCAGAACCTTCTTGCCCCAACGGCCGTCAGTTCTACGAGCGATGTGCCCAGCCCACTGCCACTTCAGCTTGCCAATTCGATGGGCTATGTCAGTGACTTTAGTTCTTCTACGGATCTCATCATTCCTGATTCGATCACGCAGGGTAACCCTTTCCATCGCACGCTAAGCGACGCGTAGTCTGTGCACCATGCTCACGGTAGGAGACCATGACGTACGGTTCCGAACGGCATCACTGGTAACACACACTGCTGGAACACTTTAGTTTTAAGGCACTGAGGTATACGGGATGAAAAGACTTTGTCTAGTTTCCCGAACGCTGCCCAGCCGAGTCGGATCGACGATTGACCTCTTTGTCGAAGTTGGATCTACGGTCTACCTAATTGTATACCTGTAAACTGTAAAACATATTATATATGCTTCGCAGACCCCGTAATCACGGCAAGTACAAAACATCCGAAACGTGGGTTCGTAATAACGAAAATAAGTTATACACATACATTTCACGTTTTAAACCGTTAAATGTGGTTTATTCAAAAGTGTAATAAAAAAAATTTAAATTCAATATTTTTTGTAAAACTCTCTATTAAATAGGTTTATATTAAAGGTGTCATAAATAGAAGCTGAAACACAAAGGCCGGTGGAGAGCTAGCCAATCTCGTAGATACCTGATAAATATTCCAGGGAGGTAGCAACGACAATGGGCTGTAAGACGCCACGCGCCTCGGCTGCATTCACTTCTAGTATTAAACTGCACTTCTGACTTGTTCTGAATAGGTATTCCGCAGAGCCGGTCAAAGGATTTTACCCGACTTCATAAAGGGATAAATTTTACCTAAATATAGTCTGTGCGTAAGATTTATTATTTAATAAAAAAATAAAACATATTTTAATCTTACCAGTCTAAAAAACACTTTTTCTTGGTCCTTTGTTGACCTGAATTTTCAGTAAGCCCTTAGAGTGTGGCCAGTGGTGCTACAGGCAAGTAAAAAATTAAAAAAAAACTTTGTTTTAAAAATAAAAACCAAGCTGCATAAATAAATATTATGTTCCATTCCACGTACTTAAACTTCAGTGAAAAAGCATCTGTCGTCTTTAAAAAATGTCTCTTATTTGTATTGCGTTTCAAGCCGTTCAACGTGTTTTAATTACAAATGCGTCTAAACCGTTGAGTTTAAAATATACTAGAATGTATATGGATTTATATATGCAGTGGTTATTTTTAAATTTGTTTGTTGTTTTTGTCACTGGCTTATAGATTATAATTTTGTCTTTAAAATATTTTGTAAACTACTTGATAGATACAAGATTGAATAGGAATCTAGAATAATTGCCATCAGAATTTTCTTTATTTGAAAATGTAAATACTAACTTCAATTGCGAACTACAATTGCTAGAAATTTTTTACAATATATTTAAAAGTGTTATTTTTTTAAAGACTTACTTAAAACACTTACGCATCAGACAGGTTGTACAAACAATTAATATATTTGGAAAAGAGAAATTAAAATCGTTTACATAAGCACTCAAACCCACGCTAAATACCGTTGTTCTATTAACTGAGTTATCATGTCTATGGCAATTGGTGGATTCAAATCCCGCGTGTGTCATATCATGCTAAAATACTTTCTCTTTACAATACCGTCTGATTTAAAATATCAAATGAATAAGACAAAAGCTTTTAAAATTCCAACTTGTTAAAGAAGCTCTATAAGTTCAAATAGTTTCTTGACATTTTTTCCACGAAGCCATCAACTTTATTGAGATTGCGGAATCCCTATTCAATCTGCGGCGGCTTATTTTATAGATCATATACTATGCCTTGTGAAGAATGATAAGTTAGACGTGTGTTATCATGAAGTATTGCTTTTTTCGTTCGAATATTTGTGATAGTAAACATCTAAGCAAATTTTTTTTTAATTCAGTCATAAAATTATTAAAGTTAGTGACAAGTTTTGTTGGTCGCGGGTTCGGGTCCTGACTAATTCGTTAATTTTACGCAGAGAAAAGGCTAAAAATTATTTAGCAACTTTTGACGTGTTTTCGTTAAATTGTGTTATTTATATATTAGTTAAATTTATTTGTCTCCCCGTGACCACGGCTGCCGCAAAGCACTCCAAACGGGCCGTAGTTAAAATAATTTTCAAATAAGTTTAACTAATATATATCGCGTATTAAACGATTAAAGTATTTGTAGTAGTATGTCAAATCTTGTATAATATATACCAATATTAGAATGGATTCACAAACGATTATATATCACACCCACTTGTAAAACTTAGCAGCCTATATTAGACAAAGTATACAATAAGGAAAGGTCAGGTCATATCTCATTAAGGGAAGGCGAGATAACTTTCTAGATTTTGATTTAAAACTTATGAATCGCTAGTGTTAATGTCATTTAAAGGTCACGAAAACTCCGTAAATCCTAAGAAACACAAGCTTATCATTATCTTTTTTTTTTTTGATAGAAGGATAGACATGACTGGGGGGGGCAGACATTTGCAAGATACGCTCTTGACCTATTTTAAGACAACATTGCGATTAAGCTTCCCGTCTCTTTTATCTGTGGACGCTCGCTTAAACTATGTCTGTAGTTTAGTTTAGTATTTAAAAAAAGGTTCTATAAAAAAAAGTTTTTTTTAATTAATTAGTAAGCGTTAAAAAAGTTAGCAATTTTAACGAGCTTTGTTACCGACTTCGTCCACGTAGAATCGTTATTTTGGGCATTAAAAATTGTTCTCTATAAATTTAAGTCGTTACCCACGACTTGTAAGTTAATCTTGAAAAATATACATATAATAATCTCGTGGACATTTTTTTAGATCATTTATGGAAGAATCATTTTTTGTCCATATTTTTAGGTATCTCGAACGCGTACGAACAGCGTTCGTGACGGAAACTCACAAGGATGAATATTTTTCCCCGTTTGTTCCACATTTATCGCTGTTTCTTCGCTCCTATTAGTTGCAACTTGAACCAGTAGTTCCTGAGATTAGCGCGTTCAAACAAACAACACTCTTCGGCTTTATACATTAGTATAGACATCTTAGAGACAAATGTGCAGTCAAACTGCTGTGCTATATATAAGAATTGATAAGCTCCACAGTCCACTGAAGCTACACTCTTCTGCCAAACCACGATATCTGTAGTGTGTACTTAGCAGCTTACTGAAATTAATTATTGGCTACTTTTACCCAATTAGGGCAGTATATTTCATAATAAAATCCACCTAATAGTATGAGAGTTGGATTTTTATTTTATGAATTTCTAGAGTCAGGCAATCATTTAAAATACTTGCGGAAACTCTTCGGTAAATCGTAGAAATCGAAATACAAAAGAAATGCTACATCAGTATTATATCTATAGGGACTATGTTCTTTTATAAAGTTTTGATTTAGTTGTATAGTAGCCAATGTTAATTATAATGACTCTCTTGTCAAATTTCACCCCGCTTGTTGATCTAATGGCAGCTAGGTATGGCTATCAATCGACAGGTTGTAGATTTGTTGCTCGCCGGATTCACATTCGTGGTTCTAATGTATTTATAATTTTTCTGAAATATGACTTAATCTGAAAATATAGGGCAATAGAAATATTAAAATTCTCTTCGGGTTACAAACCACCATTCAAAGATGAAAAAGTCGTAAAGTTAATACGCCTTTCAGTTTCTAACTATTATTTTACCTACCATCACATGAATCCTATGATTTTCTGTCCATCTTAAATACGAAAAAATACTTCAATCGAAAATCGACAATGTGTTTTTTTTAGAAACGTTATTCTATTTAAATAAAACACTTTAATGGTTTAAAACGCGATATATTAGTTAAAATTATTTGAAACGTCGGGTTAGTTAACTAATATATCACATTTTAAACCGTTAAAGTGTTTTATTTAAATGTGTACTACTCGCGTAAACTATAGACAGTATTTAACGTTATTCTAGTATTATTCTATTTAAGAATTATACGAGTATTTGAAAGTCAAGTGTTCTAGTATGTTTTTAGTATTTTCTGCAGTTTCCTCGAGTAAATAATTTCAATCTAAGTTCCCTTGTCATCGCGACATATTATCAGAAACGTTATAGTATAATAAGCTAAAGTTTCCATTTTGAAACCGTTGTCTTAGATTTAGTATCATTTAAAAATTAATTCAATAAAAACTGTACTTCAGAAACAAACACTTGATTCTTTCCAAGCAAGTTGTTTTTTAACTCGGTAAAAGAAGCGCAGTGAAATCTCTCAAGAGTTTCTACAAACAGAGCACGAAACACAGATTGCTATAAGAAAAGAAAAAGACTGCGGCGTCGAGGAATCTTCCGCTCCATCAAAACAAGAAAGTTTCGGCAAATGAGAGTCATTTTTGAAGCAGAAGTCAGCTCTAAGCTGAAAGTTTAAGCGACGTTTAAAACCCCAAGTTAATAGCCTCATAACTCCTACATAAAATAAATACAGACGGATTATGGACGATGATGTAGCTTTATTGTGTTTTAAAAATCGCTTCTGAAAAGAGTTTTATATAGCCTGTAAAACGATTTGAAAAACCATAAATTATTTGAATCTTGAATAAGTATTCGATTTTTAAATAAATAACTAATATATTTCACGTTTACAACTTTAAAAGTGTTTAATTTAAATACAGGCAACTAGTTATTCAGACTTCTGGGCTGACCCTGTCTGACTCGACTATAACCAGGAACGGAACCCAGTTCCTCTCAAATACGGACACGGATGAATAGTGCAATTGTTTTCTATTGTTACAAGATACTATCTGTAGTTAACGCAAGTAGTACACATTTTACAAATATAACACTTTAACGGTTGAATACGCGATATATTTTAGTTAAACTTGTTTGAAAATTAATTTTAACTACGTGTTTCAGATGCTTTGCAGCTTGCGTATTTAATATATTTTTCAAATAAGTTTAACTAAAATGTATCGCGTTTTAAACCGTTAAAGTGCTTTATTTAATTGTTACAAAATATTGTTTCCCTGTTGTTTTTATTCGTTTAGTGCTGTTATCACAAACCATGTCCAATGCTTCAATTATACATTTAATGGGGACAATTGTTTTTAATATTATCGCGTATTAATCTGTTTTTTTTTACTCTAGAGATTAATCTGTAAAGCCAATTACGTCAACCTTATACGCCAATTCATCTCAGGTGAAATTTGTGTGAATTCTGCAATCGGTAGCACCAGGGAATGATTTAAAGGCATCAGGCCCCGTTGGACGTCAGCCAACTTGCAAATGGATTCAATAAAGTCAGTTCCCTGTTTACATGCATTCAAAATAAACATTTACGTTGACTCATATATCCTTTGAACTTACAAAACACCTTCCTTGAATGACCTTCGCTTTTGTTTACTTTAACATCATTTGTGCACTTTCCTGTATGCAATACGTGAGGTCTGAATAAATCTATTCACAACGTCCACAGATTTAGTGGCCGGCAGATATAAAGTTAATCTGCGTTATGGTTACAGTGTGTGGCTTTCCAACTCTAAAATATTATATAGCTAGTGTACTTCCCCTACCTTTAAGGGAACACCAGGTTTGTTTGTCTTTGTCTATTATATAAAAAAACAATGCGACAAATGTGAAAACTCTATGTAAATAGACAAAGAGCTCAGTAATTTTGTATTTTTTTACGTTTCTGAATCTAAAGGCGAGAACTTTAAATTGGCTCTCTGATCTATCTAATTTGTGGGTCATTCTATTGTACTAGCTGTAAGTTTTCCATACGAATGAGTGAATAAGTAAATAAATAAGAACTGAAAATTTGATAACTTTATAATTTTTTACATGTTATTGCACATGAAGGCACTATATAATTTAAAAATCGAAAAGAAATTGAAAAAATTTTCGACTCGGGCAGGACTTGACTTACATTGCGCAATAAGTGCGTGTATCAATAAGTTGAAGAAATTCGACGATGAGGTGTAGGACACGGTAGCTCAATTGGTAGAGCAACAGCACGGACAGCTGACGATGCCGGTTCAAGTCCTGCCCGAGTCGAAATTTATTTCAATTTATTTTCGATTTTTAAACTAAAAAACTTTAAATCAATTAACCAAAAGATTTCCCGTTTTCTACCGTAAATAATGTTTTATTTAACATGTGTATCTCGAAACTACTGGCTGGAATCGAAAAATTGTTTTCTATTCAATAGATAATTTATTGAACTATCACAAAAACAAAACATAAAATTAAGAATAATACACTGCGGTGAATCACAAAGAAACAAATGTAAATGTGGAAAAACGGGGAAAATTAACTTTGAACTTAACTTTTCGCTTCCTATGCGTGAGATGCAATAATGGTTCAAGAAACAAAAAAATTATGTACGAAAGAATGATCCTTCTTAAATAATCTAAAAAACTAGAACAATATATTTTTTGACGTTTTGTTAATCAAATTTGGTAGAAGTTACATTATATGCATTATTACCAGTTATTTGTAAGTGTTGTATCAATATAAAATTAATCTTTCAAACAACAAACCAGCCTTTGCAGGATCTGAAATAAATAATTACTAGTTACCAATATTATAGACTCGTATGAGATAAGTATCTTATTTTTAGTTATTTTAAATGAAAGCAGGAAATGCATTGTTTACGTAACTGATTGATTAAGCGATAAATACATAAACACACGTTCTGCACAGTCATTCCTCTAAAACCGGTCTCGGATTAGATGGGTAAAACCCGACAACACACAAGTATTTTATGAAGCGCAATTATGTAATTTGCACGCTTGATCTAAATGTGATTCATAAATGATCATATTTATTTACATTTGCCACTATTTTAAGAGCGAATCCGCAATACAAATAAATACAATATTAGCCACTGATTAAATAAAGGAAATCCTTACCACATGTATCTGTTATATAAGAGATGCGGGATTCGGAAAAAAACATAGATTACTGAAATAAAACACTTTAAACGGTTTAAAACGCAGAACATATTGAGTAATTTTTAATTTAATTTAACCACAGCCCGACGTTTGAAGTGCAGGAACAAGGCTAAGAAACGTCGGGCCGTAGTTACAATAAATTTCAAGTAAGTTAAGTAAAATAAATATATTAGTTAATTTATACGTGTTCCAGAATTTGTAAATATATTTATGTGTTCGTTTCGATCAACTCTATTTTAGTAGATTCCGGTTCTTATTCCATCATATATAATATAGCATTGTCTATAGTTTACGAAAGTAGTGCATATTCAAATAAAACACATAAAACGGTTTACGATCCCATATTAATTATATTACATAATTTTAAATAACGGTACGACATTTCGGATGCTTTGCAGCAGTCGTAGTCACGACGGAAAAATAAGCTGAACCAAATAATTTTGCGTTTTAAACCGTTAAAAGAGTTTTATTTTAAGGTGTAGACTACTCGCGTGAAGTACAGACAATAGTTAACGTTATGTTTAATCAAACCTCTTACATCAGTATCATGTATTTTTCCAATAACGAGTACCGCAGATTTATAATAACGGTTCTGGTGGCGACCGCGCAGTTATCCATTAAATGAATCATTCTTCCAACGTAAAAAAGTAAATAGATGTTACATTTTGTCATTGATTAAGGAGGCCAAACGGTCAATACCTTATGCGGGTAACCGTTCGATTGCGGTTTATCGTTTTTTATGACAGACAGCATGGAGGTTTTTTGACGTAAACTAAAATACGTCAGCTAATTAATAACTAAAGAAGATGCCCTGGAGATATTTTGGATTTGGGATTTTGGAAATCCATAGATTAAAAAAAGAAACGTTTATACTTCACGGCCTTTTCGTTATGGTTCGTTAGTCGGGCGGAATTTTTTATATTCTACACTTTTTTAAGTGTTTGAAAACGAACAATTGATACATCTAATACAATTTATGTTGTGCTAGCACGAACTCGGTATATCTATTACCGTATTTTGGTATTTTGAAAAATTATAAGATATAATTTTTATGCGATGAGAAAATAGTTGTACTCGTAATAAAAATAACGATGGCTTTGTCGGTCTTTTTAGCTACTTTGCGATTTTATAAAGCAAAACAAAACCGTTGAAACATAAAAATGGTGTGTAGTGACGTAAGCAAGATTTTTCCATTGTATTAAAATAATACAATGGAAAAATCTTTTTTTAACAAGAATTGGAACTTGCTTTAAGTATAAACGTACTAAAAATAAATAATGTATGTCAAATAAACGTTAACAATGCAAAAAAAATGTCAAAATTACAAATCTACAATGATCAAGTTAAAAAGTATTATTATTAGTAGTATTTTCGGATTAATTTATTATAACCGTAACTCGTATAAAATCACAGCATTTCAAGAACAATAGAAAACAAATTTAACTTTCATTCAATTATTTCTACTGACACAAATAGTTTTCCTACTATTTAAAGATATTACATTTCTTTAACTAATAATTATTTTACCAAAGAAGTTTAAGTTTAATAGTTTAAGATAATAAAAATTTTAAAGTAATTTAAAATATTACTATATACCTAATTGACAAGGCGGATTCCCATTGCGTTAAGGGAAAGAGTACCCGGGTTCGAATCCTGAGACTATATAACAAGAGGCTGACGAACTTCTTGATGATAAGGAAATGAATTCAGTAATCGTTTCACACTGCCATACATTTATTGTCTGTAGTTTATTGTCCGTATTACACATTTAAATAAAATATTTTAACAGTTTCAAACGCGATATATTAGTTAAACTTATTTGAAAATTATTTTAACTACGGGCTTTCATTTCCTATGCTTTGCAGCAGCCATGCTTACGGGGAGACTAAAGATGGAGGTTGTCCCTGACGTCAAAGTAAAAACTACGATGCTAGCGCCATCTGTTCTGCCGATAACAGAAAAAATTCAAATAAGTAACCAATACATATCGCATTTTAAACCGCTACAGTGTTTTATTTATACATACCTATTTATTTTAACAAAATATTTTTTTCGAAATATATTATTCAAAGGAGATACTGACCGCTATTATATTATTGCGTAGTCTGAAAAGAGCCTAATGAATATGAATAAATTCATGTTTAAAGCGACGCTATGAATATTGATGCGAAAAATAACTGAAGCAATTATATAGAAAAACGTTCTGTTATATAACGCAACAGACACAAATTAGTTATGCTTCGGACAAAGGATGTTTGAAAAATTGTTTTTTAAAATAAAATAAATAAGTTTAAGTGCAAAGCTATGTTGTTTAATATGTAAATAGGATATATTGAATTTTCTCACCAATATTTGCTTTTCCGAAAACAGCTACAGTATAAATGACATCTGGTCTAATGGTAGTAATTGTAAATCAACGAGTCGTGGGTTCTTTTTTCACTCAGTGTATGTTGTGTGAATTTTATCACGAAACTCTGGATGTTATATGGGGTGGTAGAAATGTTAACAACCGGGTCACGAACCACCGTTCACAGGTGAAAAGTGTTTTTTTTTACGGCCTTTTCACCGCGCGTTTTAATTTGTGGATTTCCAAAGGTTTACCATTCTATAGGCCGATAATACCTATATGACTCGAGAATTTCACCTTCGATAGAGGGAACTCTTTGCTTCTTTGTCCTTCACTTCAATATATCTGCACGTTTTATTTAAAGACGGTATATTTATAACACAAGTTACACATATATAAACTCTATATCTTTAATGCAGTTAACTAATAATAATGTAAGCACTAGATCCTGGTTCGACCGTGCAACCACGACATCATATACAAGTAGTTAATGTTTAATAATATTGTTGTTTATAATCTATGCTAACTACTGGTTCAAATTTAAATGTTTTTGTATTGGATTGACCATATATGGAAGAAGGTTTAGCTTTAGGCTATATAACAACATTTTACAATCAATAGGAGCGAAGGAACAATGGAAATGTAAATAAAGAAGGAAATTTATGCGTCGTAGAAGGCTTTCGATTTGTGTGCGTGTGTGTGTAGAATCCCGTTTCCCCTTCGTGGGGCATGGGGTGAACACATTTCTGTGTCCGTTCCACTGATCCGTTCTTTAACAGGCAAGACAGGCAAGGCTGACTTCTGTGCCCTGCATGACCAAAATATTTTTTTTGTTTCTCTGGGATTCGATTCCAGGACCTCTCGCGCTTAACGCAATTAGGCAATACGTTTAACCATTTGGCTACAGAGGCGAAAAGGCGAAAACGATTTAGGAAACCAAAGTATTAATGAAAGAATGAGATTACTCTTTAAATTATGTGAAATAAATCGCGAACTGTCGCGTTTATATCTATCTTTTAAGATTAACGCGTAAGAATCGTTTTTGGTAATGGAATTTGGTCGACATTAATGCAATATTAGCACTTATTTGTTAGAGTTGTATCAATATATCTTGCAAACATCCAAACAACGTTTGCCGGAACATTTACAATATCTCACTATCATTTCTTTTAAAACATTTCTCTTGCTACGAAAAATTCTTGCTTTTATTGAAAGCATGAAATGATTGTAACAATCAATAATTAATACATTTTTTACTGTTTTGTTTTCAAAATAGACGTTTGTAACTTTTATATTTAGATTGTAGAATAAGTAACTAAAGCTTCTCCATTTTCTTTTTTTCTTTTTATGACTTTAACAAACTTGACGTTATTTTTTTTTTATGATAGAGGAGAGACAAACGAGGATGACGTTCACTTGATTTTTACAATGTGCGCTGTCGACCTATTTTAACTTGAGATATAAAATCCACAGACTGGAACCGCAACGCGATTAAACTCCCGCCTATTTGTCAGTAGAACATGGTTCGGCCCGGACAGAATTTCGATATTTCTACCACCAAATTAATATCCAAATCACAACCGGTGGGGATCCAACCCACTACACGTTTAGTATTATCATCAACGAACCCGTCAGAAAACTTTATGTGTAAAAAGTCTTTAAATATCAGGAAAATAAATAGTCAAATGTTGCACTCTACTTTATTTGTGCTCCTTCTTAGAATCTAATTTAAGTTGGCCTAATCCCAAAGTTTAGATAAGTTTTGCCCAGGCGCACAAAAACTTGCAATGATTGAGAAAAGTTACTCAACATCGCTCTCTAGACTTATTTAATCAAATCAAAAAACTTAAAATAACGATAAAATATTTATTCACAAACTAACAATACAAATTCGGATTGCAATATAGAGGAATTATAAACGAACGCAGGACTTTCCTCTCATTTATGGCACTTAAAACAACAATACTGGTATTTATCACAGCCGGCTTGATACATCTTCAAGTTATTAGCCGCTTGATACGAAACCACTTGGTCGTTGTGGGTAAGTTTGAGGGTTTCTCCTTAAATCATCGTATTGCTTGGAATTCAGATACCAAAATGGCCGCTTGTCGATCGGCATTTGTTCTATCCTGTTAATTAAGTTTCCATCTCCTCTGGCCTCTATGGGTGCGTCGGAGTCTTCGCCGAATCTATTTAATAATGGTGCTGAATCGACCACTGGGTAACCGATGGGACGGAGGCCAGCGTAGAATGGTCTCTGGGCATTTACTACAGCTAGGAGCACTGTTATCGTAATTATTAGTCTGTGGAACGCCATTTTCTGAAAATAAAATTGGAATATTAATCGTGTTTTGATGGAATTAGAGAATCATATAAAACAAAGGTTGTGTTATAAAATTATTATATTAAATTCATAGTTTACAAATCGAAGATAAATTTAAAAATATTTCGACTCGGGCAGGACTTGAACCGGCATCGTCAGCATTTTACATTATTTAGTGCCTTCATGTGCAACATGTAAAAAATAATAAAGTTTTCAAACATTAAATTAATAAATTAAAAACCGATTTAGATTTCAAAGATTTTAAGACATGGGGGGACTTGAACCGATATCCACAACGTACCGTGCTGTTACGTTCCATTTGAGCTATACTGTCCGTAATTTACGCGAGTAGTATAACGGACAGTATACCAAATGGCATTTAAATGAAACACTTTAACGGTTTAAAAGGCGAATTATATTAACAACGTTTCGGATGCAACGTAACGAATTATTATTATTTATATTTTGTGATCATGAAAGTGTTTTATCTACCGTTTCGATTTTTTAAATTTAAAATCAATCATTTTTGAAATGATATTTTTTAATGATAAATATTGCTAAAAATTTTTAAATGTACAATATATAAATACAACAAAAAAAACAAAGCTAGTTAATATAAAACTCAATAAATAAGTAAATACATTGTAGTAATTATTAGAAGTAAATAAATATTTATTACAATATACCTTTTGTTTATGATCGATGTCAAAGACTGTGAAGGTCGAATATTACTGGCAGCGCGTATTTTCTTGGCGGAGTCAAAACTTGTTATGAATGCATGTGGACAAATCGCCGTATAAATATCAGCGCAGACACACCTTATCACAGCGTCACGGCTACCATAGAGCTAAGAATATAACAGACAGATAGATTCCCCTGATAAAAACTAACCATTTTACTTTGAAACACTTTTAATCATGGCCCGACGTTTCAAATACTTGCACCAACAAACCGTTTACAAGTAGTTAAAATATATTGCTTATAAGTTAACTAATACTATTCGCTTTTAAAACCGTTAACAATGTTTTATTTATATAATCTATGTCTGTCTACTCTACAACTACTCTCGTAAACTACAGGCTATACAAAACCTATGTTTCTAAGCTTTTTATTATTTAGACGTCTAGTAGTAGACTAATCCACTTATGATCGTTCAAGCTAGGATCAGCATCATACATTTTAAAATACTACACAAGGGTTCATTTTTGCTGACGAAATACAATTCAAACGAAAACACACACGTACGGGGTACACAAAAATAAAGATTTCCCGGGTTTTAATCCTGGAGAAACAAAAATTACTTCGATGGGACAAGCCATAGATTCAGATCTGATTAAGTAGTTGACTAAATAATTGAACAATGAAACGGACACAGAAATGTATTTGCTCCATGCAGGGCAAAACGGGTATCACTTAAATAAAAATGATTTACCTCCTTTTTGAATTTAGAAATACATATATTAAAAATCGATTATAAATTTAAAATAAAGACTTGGGCAGGACTTGACCTGGCATCCTCAGCATTCCGTGCTGTTGCTCTTACCAATTGAGCCACCGAGTCCTACACGTCATCATATATTGAAAACATTCGACGCAACTATATATAGAAACTTATAAGAGAACGACCATGACCTACATTCATAGAATTAAAAACAAAGCCACGGAGAGTCTATACATTTTTAAGCCAATGTAAAAACCCAGAGTTGCCCCGCATGATACGTCAAGCGGGATCCTCATCTTTCCGGAGCGTGACGTAATAAATCCACCACGTCACTATCGCTCGCCCAAGACCACTGTAAGCTGACCCCGCTCGCTATGTCACTGAGACTGTCTCGGGTCTCTTCAATCTCTAGATTTGTTTGGCTGCAACTTTGCATTAAAGAAATAGGAGTTGGTATTGAAATTTTGCGAAAATTATAAATATTCATTATTTTGCAAAGTTATGACGTAACGTACTTATACTCCTGGGTCAATAGTGTACTAATTTTCTTAGAAAAATCTCTGCGCAGGCATCTCTATCAAATGGCGTTTATTTACGTTATCGGTCTTTCTGTGAGAGCGTTTTAAATTTTCAGCCGAAATATTGATTTGATATTGACACTTTTTGATTGTATTTTAAATTTTTTTTTGCCTTGCTCTTATTATATCTATTATAAATTTACATCAATTATACACCTAATTTTTTTCAATGTATAATCGATTTTTTATTTATATGGTGCCGCCATGTGAAAAATAAAAAATAAAAGGTTTTTTCTTATTGAATAGTACAATGTGGTCGTTGGGTCAATGGCAACCATTTATGGGTAATAATCGATGGTTCATGGGTTCGACTTTCACTGAGTACAAAATGTTCCTAAAATGTTTAAATTTGTGTGAAAAAACTAATCGGAGTTTTGAATTCCGTTCACATCTCGACCCACAATCCACAGATAAAAAGCCGTGAAGTGAGTTATTTTGTTTCTTTTTCAGTGAGGTTTTGAATCCTAAGCTAAAGTAGGCCAAAAGAAAATCTTATTTAGATATTATACGGGTGGGGTTTCACCTTTCATCTAGTGGCTTGTCTGGTGATATAAGATATTTGTCGACTTTTTTCACCAATCGACTTCTAAAGGCGTTAATATTTTGTCACCGTTTATAGAATTGCACCTCTATTCCTGGATCGTTATCTTAAACTAGTAATTACTGTCAAACGAAAGATATATAATACTAGCTGTGCCAGCGACTTCGGCCGCGTAGAATAGTTATTTTGAGCATTAACTTTGCCCACGACCCACGACGTCGCGCGTCTCGTCGTTCTTGGAAGTTAATCTTAAAAGATAGACCTATAGCGTCGCGGACTTTTATTTAGATAATATAAAGAGGAACCATTATTTCATACATATTTATTTTGCTACTTGAACTGTTCTTGCAGCGTACGCCTCGGTAACCCATAATGATGAGTAATTTTCCCCGTTTTTTTCACATTACCCGCTATTTATATTTCGCTCCTATCTCGTCACATCGCAATGTATTAGCATATGCATTCCTTGATAAATGCTCTACCCAAGACAAAAAAATAATTTTTCAATTCGAAACAGTAGTTTCTGAGATTAGCGCGTTCAAACAAACACACTCTTCAGCTTTATATAATTATAGATAGAATTGGATGAATTTCTCGTTACAAAATGTACCACTTCTAACTTAAGATTGAAATCTATATGGTACAAGTGAATCAGATATATTGTTAGTTTGATGACACAAGCGAGATCCGAACCCACGAAGACCAACAAAGATCGTGCCCTGGTCTACCAAGGTACTGTTAGTAATATTTGATACAAAAATGTCAGAAAATTATAAAAGTCGCTGACACAAGTGAGATTCAAAATTACGACGACATGCCGTGTGTCATTAAACGCTATTGGCGTTTATAACCCGTCTCTTTATATTCTCTTAACTAAGTTTACTCTAGACGATATTGCCGTCTTACACAGTTCTAAATGTAATTCGGTTTGTATTTGTTGAAGATTGATTTATTAATACATCTCTTATCAATTAATAATATGTACTTTCCTACTGATAGCGTCTATTAGAATGAAAACTGATTCATTTTATGACGGTATCGTCCAGCACGAACAAAACCCTCGGATCACGATTCACAATAAGATTATTATCTGACCTTTAATTGTTTAGCGATGGAAATATTGCGAATCCAATACTCAATATCTCACAGCTATACATTCTTCTTGTAATGGTGAGGCATATTTAATTATATTAACATTACTAGCTGTGTCAGTCTTCGTTTGAGTCTCAACTTTATAAATGTATGCTGTTACTCACGACGTCGGTCGCGTCCCTTCCCGTCGTTCTTACAGGTTAACCTTAAAAGATAGACATATAGCGTCGGCAATTTATATAAGTGAACCCCAAGCTTGTCTGTCCTACTCTATCATTAAAAAAAAAGTCCTAATTACAGTCTCATTGCTAAGATGTATGTATTCTTATACATACGACAATTTATACTAGACAAAACGTAGACTCTGAACATAGTTGTAAATATTATGAACAATTATTAATTATAGATCTTATTCATTACTGTGGTTTTCGCCTTGGGAATTCATGTTATTCCTTTCAGCAAGTAAGTCGGAAATTGTAGCTATAATTAAGTAGCACAGCAACTATTCCTTAGACCGTATAACAAAAGTTATGCAAATACAAGTTCTTAAGAAAAGGTTTTTTTATTTTAACTACATATATGTTTTTATTGTTTTAGTATTATTATACTACTGTATAGAATGAAATAATATGTATTTTCCAGAAATTGTGCTAACTAAGCGAAGGATTTCAACGTTCCCACATAAAATTTTTAGTAGATATATGACGTTTATAGTATTATACAAAATTTACGTAAGTCCTGCCTGAGTCGAAAAGTTTTTTCAATTTATTTTAGATTTTTAAATTATATAGTGCCTTCATGTGCAATAACATGTAATAAATAATAAAGTTTTCAAATATTTAATAAAAACATAGAACGGTTTTAAAACGCGAAAAAAATTACAATTTAGTTAACTACGGCCCGATTTTTCGAATGCTTTGGATAATTAAAAGTGTTTTTTTTTTTAATTTGTACTAGTTGTATAAACTACAGACAATTCACAAACAAAGGCTTCGGTAGAGAATAAATTAAATAAGTATGACGAACTATCGTCTGCATCTCGCTACATTTTCTATGTTTTCTTCACTAAGTTTTAATATATATTATATTACAAGTATTTTCTTTTGCCTCAAATAACATATAGAGTGCGTTTAGCATTTCGCCTCCTCGGATAAGCAAAAGTACAGGCATCTTAAATTACAGAGAAATTCCCCTTATTGACAAGACACTATATTGGACGGATATTGGTTGTGGTTCGCGCAAGAGTAATTCCGACCGCAGACCCAATACTATAGCTGTTCCGAATTAGGCTGCCTACTCACGAAATGAGTAATTTAACGCTTAACTGAGTGACATGTTATTTACTTTCCCGTTTCATGGATATACACACTTATCGATAATGTTCTTAAGTGGTGTTGGTCAATGTATACTTGGTTTTATCGTTCATTTATGCCGCAGTACAATTAAACCGTAATTACTCAACGCGTTACGCTTAAACATAATTTTGTTCCCAGGTAAACAAAACAATGTAAGCACAGATAACAAGCTAATTTTGACATTTATTTGACCAGACATGAACGAAATTTATTTAACATCACTATTGTCTGTAGTTTACGGGAGTAGTACACATTATAATATAACATTTAACGGTTTAAAATGCGAAATATATTACTAAAGTTATTTAATGACGTTTCGGCAGCTGCGATAGTAGTCTGCCCGGGTAGTCCAACCGTTAAAAGTGTATATTCAAAAGTTTTCACTTAATTTAAATACTATTATTATAATACAATTCTGATACAAATTAAGAGAAGAAATTTTTTAAAAAAATTTAAAAACTATAACAGTTTTCAATACTAACGTTAGTTTAAACTTTAAATAATTTAATTAACTAACACAGCAAGGTATCACTTAAGAAGATCTGTATTTCAATATAATATTAAGTTTTCAAATATTAGCTTAAAGGACATCTAAGTGTATAAAGAATTAATGTTTTTTATGACCCACTTTTATTCCCTTGGTATAAGATGAACTATCAAAGCCATATACCGTTTTAAAAAGTTGTCGACCCCCATTTTGATCTTGGACTTGAACCAATATTTTGAACTATCTCTTAGAAGTTTTATGATTTTACTTAAATTTCATCAACATTCATAATAAGTTATCTTAGTTATAGAATGAGTACTTTTACTGTCTAAAAATATACAATATTTCGCTCGCGAATCGCTATATTTTCTCGTAAATCCCCTTTACTTTTGGTTATTTCTAAAATCTTGTACCTAATTATGCCAGTCGTTTCGTTTTCTTGTAAAAAATATCTCGTCTTCGCGGTATTCATTTCCAAACAATATCCACTTTGAATTCAAAAAACCAGCAAATCTTTATTGTTCTTAAAATCTGTAGGCACTTATTTGGAATGAAATATCGACAATATTTTTAATCTCAATAGCTTATAGTACTTAAGTTACTTTAAGATTTAGATTATTATACAGAACCTATATAATGAAACCTCTGACATGTCATCTATTGAACTTTGTCTGTAGTTGTGTACACTTTAACGGTTTAAAAGGTGAAATGTATTAGTTAAAGATGAAGAGTTTATTTGAACGCACCAATCCCAGGAACCACTAGTTCGAATTGAAAAAATATTTTCGTGTTGGGTTGATTATTTATCGAGGAGGGCTTTACGTTGAGACATCACGCTGCGACAAATTTGAGCTAAGAAATAGTTGGAATTGTGTAAAAAACGGCGAAAAATATTTATCTTTGTGAGTTTCCGTCGCGAAAGCTGTACACGACGTATGTAGAAAAGAATGGCGACGGTCTATCTTTAAAGATTAACTTGCAAGAATGGCGGGACGCGGACGACGTTGTGGGTAACACTAAACTAAGATTTACAAAGATGAGGTTTCCAAAAACAAATTTTGATGCCCAAAAAACGGACGAAGACGCGACTTCAGATATTAATTTATATAGCAGAACAACGTTTGCTCGGTCAGCTAGTACTGTTACAATTTTTAAAACTACGATTCTGCGCTTCTTCTAATTTTCAAGCAACGCTTTAAACATCGCCCTTGCGTCAGAAACTGCGCAGTTAATAAAGATTTATATTATGGAGAGGCTAAACTTAAACGACAGTGATGATGCCTGCACTTGGTTATTTGTTTATTCATCTCTGAAGCAGTTAATCCTAAAATCCGCTGAACGCAGAGAAACGGTTGCGCAGTTTATTTATAAACTCGGGACGGAAATTTATCATGACGTCACTTTCTACCCCAATTCGAGACTATAATATATAGACTTTTCAAACAACTCTGTATGTTAAGTCTTAGCATTGCCGCTGAGGCTACATCGTTAGAGCTTGTTGCTTGAGAGGTCACAGGTTCGAATTCTGGGAAAACAATATAACACTTTAACGGTTTAAAATGCGATATTAGTTAAACTTATTTGAATTATTTTAACTACGGCCCGACGCTTCGGATGCTTTACAGCGGCTGTGTTGGGGACCACCGTTGCTTTTTATTAAATTGTACTACAGCATTTAAAGGATTCTTATTATCGCCCAGCACAGACGACCCCATCGTCTCACGACATGTTTTTCCTTCTCCTAAACATGTATAAAAAATACATTTTGGTATAGAAATATGAGTTAATTTATTATTTTTTCTTTTTTTTTTAGAGGGGGAAACAGTTCCCTTGATGGAAGGTGAAATAACCTAAGGCCTAACCATATAACGTCAAACAAGATGCTCTGTCGTCTATTTTCGTTTTGGATATTCGATTTTAAATGTAACTTCGGCCACTTCTTTAAATTATACATCAACGCGGAATATATTTTTGGAAATAAATAATTGTTAAAAGATTCCTATAATCCACTTTTTGTTGAAACATTATGTGCTGTCAAACGAGTTAATAAAAGGGTTTTAAACGATCGCGGGCGTGACAAATATTATCCTCTCCTCCTTTTAGGCCCATCAGTACTTTTCCAAATCGGTGTGGTTATAAATATTCATTTACGTGCTTAATAGTATCAATACATTATCATCCCACAGATGGCCTTAAGTGTCCTTTTGCAAACGAGTTTTAGAACCTAAGAGCCCACCACGCTGCTCCAGTGGAGGTGGGCTACCTATGAGTCAGAGTGGCGAACTTTTAACACCTCCAGACTTCAGAGTGGTATTAGAAATTTCTTAAAAAAAATACAAATACCGAAGTAACATTTGCCGCTGCCGAGGATTTGAATTCTGGACCTCGTTGTCTGCAATCGAGTGCAGTAACCACTACACCATCAGATTCTTAAACTTGACAGGCTCGTTGGCATGGCTAATCAACGAGTAAGTGAGTGATCGTGAGCTCGATCCTCACCCAGACAGACATGTTTCTAAAAGGGAGGGGGGGGGATTTTTTTTTTTTCTTCTTATAATGTTTGTTGTCATGTTTGACTTCGTCTGGTTATCTGGATGTTAAATGGCTGGTAAAGTTATCCTATTCCGTGCGTAACGAATCACCGTCCTGATGATGAAAAAGCTGTGGGGTTTAATCGCATTTCAATGTTAGTATGTGGATTTTCTTATATTCGAAGCTAAAATAGGTCGACATCGCACCTAGTTTAGATGGCCGGTATTCACCTCACCTTTCAAAAGAATCCCATGCCCTCCTCTGACAAAAGATAATAATCGTTTAGTAAGTAGAATCATGAATATTATTTTTGTATTTACTTTGTATTGTTACTTGAAAACAAAAGACAAAAATATGACTCAGAAGAAGTCAATCAACTATGACTAACGTTAAACAAAACAATTCAAAGTTTCAACATGTGTTTAAGTATGCGTATTGGGACACCAAAACTGGGAAGGAAGAAGGATGAAACCGCAAATATGTTTAACTATTGTCTGTAGTTGACGCGAGTAGTATAGAACAAAGAAGTTTGTATAAATGTCTGTGCGTAGTTCAATAAAAATGCAACAAAATATATGCACGACTTAAATGTACATTGGACTATCGAAGACCAAAACTTTATTTGATGATGTGAATACTAAAACCTCACACTAGACCTAAGATAAACCAACAAAGCAGATCGTGCTCTCCAAGATAGAGGTGGACATACAATCATGCAATTCACCTAATGGAAGATGAAGGCGAATAATATCTCAACAAGATATGTTGTCGACCTGTGTTTTTGAGCTATGAATGATGAGCCTGGAAATCCACAAACTAAAACCGAAGCGCCAAGAAACCCAGGAGGAAATTTTGATATTTCTACCAAATTACATTCATAACTAACATACATTTCCAGATGAGATCAACTTGTTTTTGGAAGATAATAAATTGACTAGAAATATGTTGGATCCGACTAGAATCGAACCTCCCTTTGATTACAAGGCATTCGTGCCTACTGTAGTACCAAAAGGAAATACGGAATATTTTGAAGACATTTATTTAATAATTAATCGTTATAATCATACAGTTAGAAGTAAGTACAAGAATAAGCGGAGTGAAATTTTCTTTACAAAAGTACTTAGAACATAAATATATACATCTAACATCATTTAATGTATATACAATTATTATGACTAGATATCTAGATAAAACTAACAATGATAACATTCTTAAAATAAACGTAGTACCTAGATGGAATTAACTTTTACCATTAGTTGGAAAAAGATTAAATTTTAGATACGATTAATACAAAGATTATTATTTTTTTTTTACGTCGTATTTTTTTATTTAATTCCTTAACTAACATTTTTGATAGTTCATATTTACAAAATGCTCATGTATAAAAACTAGATTTATAAGAGAAAACCCCTTTTTCTTTCCTACCGATCTTTGCTAACTATCTGACTCAAAATCTGCGATAGATAGAGAATTTGAAAACTTCACAAATTATATATTTCTTTACCACAAATTATATTAAAGTGTACAAATAATATTAAAGTGTGCTAAGATGTACCAAGTACGGATCCCTTTATGGGTGACTGAATTCTTTTCTCTGATTGGTCAATGTAATAAATAACATTAAAATAATCACAATTTGACTAGCTTAAATAAATTCTGATATACATTTTTTTTGCAAAAATATTTTATCTCTTTCATCTTTAAAGTTTTATTGGTCGAGAGACGCGGTGGTATAGTATGACTCATGTTATTAAGATCGGGGGTTCGATCTCCATCGAGAATTACATTAAGTAAAACATGCAACAGATCATCAAACCGATATGTCCTAGGACTAAAAATTCGACCACACGAGTCATCAAATGCTGTTAGCCAATAACGTGCATGTCCCAGCAGTGGGACGTGCGGCCATCCAAAATCTGTTGAAAAAATAGTAATGATATTTTTTTTACAGAACCTATTCCTTACGTAGACATGTCTTTTACAAATGGAATTATGAAACCGATCTATCTGTTGATGCATTTTTCGTTGACATCCGTGAGGAAATCGTTGGAATCTCTGATGGTCATGATTGTGACACCGTCGCTATTCCTCGATATGATGTTGTTCTTCTTTTTACTTCCATAGTCGTAGTTGGAGATTACCACACTCTCTGTTGGGTTCCTATAAAAAATGAGAAACGCATTAAGCTGTTGTAGCGAAGCTATATTTAATTTGAAGGCATGTAAAATAAAATTTAAGTTTAGCTGTCGTGGCGCATAGAGTAGACATAATTGTGTGTCTGTGCTACTGATTGTATTTACAGAAAAGTATTCATCGGACTTTGGTGTTCTTTTAAAAAAAATATCTAATTGTTCTTTCTGAACTTGACTACAGAACCCTCAAAAGGGCTGAGTTTTCGTCTAAACAGGGCACAGAATTGTGTCTTTGATTGCCCTTGGCTCACATCATATAAGCAGACACACGTATACAGACAGAAACAAGAAGGCTTCACTTTTTAATAATATCTAAGAGAGTTACAAAATCAGCCTATAACAGAAATTACGAAGCCGGAAACATGACGCTGTGTCAACAAATAAAGTATTATATTTTCCAATACGCTCGGAGTAAGATAAATATAAGATATTGGCAAAAAGAAGAAAAAATATAGTTATTGCATGTAAAGATAAGGCTCTTGTTTGCTTCAAAAATTATAATAATTGCTTAACCTTCCTTGGAAGGTTGCAGAAGAGTTACAGAAATGATAGTTTATTTTCCTTACCACAAAGGTTAATGTTACATTTTTTTTTATTTATAAAGAATAAACTGGCTAAGTGCGAATCGTTTTCTCCTACAAATGATTTCGTACCATTCCCTAGGCACACGAATTCCATACTTTTTTTTTTATTTCAAGTGAATGAAAATCTATTTAGTTTAAAAATATACGACACGGGCGGGTCTCGAACCGGCATCCACGGTGTACTTGCTGCTCTAATTAAGCTACCGTACCGTTATTTTAAGTGCCTTTATATGTTATAAAGCAAAATATATAGTCCTTCTAATTTTTGGTTTCCCTTCACATTTGGTTGTCTGGAAGAGATCGCTGTTTAGCGATAAGGCAACCTTTTAGTTATAAGCTAGTGCACAAGTCTTGTAAACGATTCCTGTGGTCTTTGTAATTAATAAAGTTTAATAAACATATAAATAATTTGAAATATTTGTTATATATAATGGAGTTCCATTTTAACCTGTTCGTTTAATTTAATGTAACATTTCACGTAATAAATGGATAAATAAATTATTAAATATTAAATTTCTTAAACGATATATTGATTTTATTCCTTAGGTAAAATTAAAATGCAATACAAAAATATATAAAACGACACATTACATCTTATATGAACTGAAAGTTCAGTTCATATAAGATATAGATAGATAATATAATATATTAATTAACTCTTCCTTAACTTTACCATTCTTATAAGTAGATCTTACCTAGATGTATTGGTTATTTCTATTGTTTCTTCAGTAGTTCTAGCCCTTGAGAAATAAATGGACGTTGCACGCTATTCAAAAGATGAGTCATATTGAATTGGGTTCGTGACACTGGTACAATACCATCGGATATACAAGGATTTTACCTTGTTTTTAAATGGACGTGCTATCAAGGGATTGAATAATTTTGCATGAATTGAGTGAAACCGTTAGTTAGACTAACTAAAGTGATTTTCGTCTAGATGTTTTTATATCTTGCGATTAAATTAAATGTCTTTTTCTTCAATAATAGTATGTAATAAATTTTATTGCGACACAGGAGCTCAATTGTTAATATTGTGGATGCCGTTTCAAGTCCCGCCCGTGTGATTTTTTTTTCATTTGAAATAGGTTTTAATTTAGACTATTAATGATTTTTTTACTGTGTCCAAGACTCTATGCTTTACACGAATAGTACATATTTAAATAAAACAGTTTTAACGGTTTAAAACGAGAAAAGTATTAGTTATTTTTAATTTAGGGTAACTGCTGCCCTCATTTCGGATGCTTCACAGCAGCCATGGTTACAGTAGGATGTACTTAAATTAAATTATAAACATAAATAAATTTAACTAGTACTTTTCACCGTTAAACGTGTTTTAAACTTAATAAATTCATTTGTCATTAAACTAACGCGACTTTTACTGAAAAATTTTCAACGTGAGACCGTGTCTCATGTCGTGACTAAATAATATTTTTCTATTGAAGGAATAAACAGTTTTGGATCAACGCTAGAACCAAGACCTATACCTACATAAAATCAATCTGTGAAAGAAACAGGAAATATATATTTTCATTACTGATAGCTTGAGAGTTAGTACTACTACTAGTACTTAATGTAGATTATTAATTTATAAATCGAATAGATAGTTGTTAAAGATATAAGTTACTCCGACACTTCAGCGAAAAACATTCTTGAAAGTATCGACTTTACACAAATGTCACCAGCGAAATTCCCTAACAAATATACTTTAGAAAATTTTCTCACCGATTACATCGAAGCCTTTGTGTGCTCCTAAAGGACGTCTCACATATGGCCGTCCGGGACAATCTGGAGCTGCAAGTTGGATGGAGGGCACCCCGCCGACAACACAGGTACCTATTGAAGTGTTGTCTAAAAACGCCGCTAACGCAATAGAGCGCCACTGGGTTCACACAGGAGTTCAGAAAGCTGTGGACGACAAGCTGTTACAATTCTCTTTTCAAATTCAATTATAGAAGAGAAAAGTTAGTCTTGAAACTACAGCGTTTCCACTATAGCATATAAGGTTGAAATAAGCTTTTACGGCAAAAAAGAGATTCGTGTTCAATAAATAATAATTTACGGGTCGTTAGTGGTACATATTACAAATATATGACTACTAATTAATAGGTCGTAATTTCTAATATAGCTGAAACATGTTGTACTTTGTCTGGAATTCAGGATATTAAAAGTAGGGATATCGGAAATTCCGTTCGAGTCACGACCACCGTCCTCAGATGAAAAAAACCGTTAATTTTAATCGCGTTCAGTTCGGTTTCAGATATATTTTACAATCTTAATCTACAATATCTCTTATTAATATAAATTATAGATTCGAAACGAAACATATGAACGATATAAAAATATTTTATTGGAAACCGGTAGCATGTCATTCGCAGACCGAACCGCAACTCATTTTTTGATAAAATGTTTTTATAGTGCGTTTCGTAAAGCTATTTAAGTTTTGTCTGTATGTGTGTCTGTAGGCGCATAAAACGTGAAATATTATTTTACTTTTTAATTTGTTTGTTTAAGATGCTTGTTTAAATTTAATTTTAAAATGCTTTTCAGTTCAACAAAACTTAATTAATATATTACAACATTATATGAAACGAATTCATACCTCTTTTTATAGTACCTATCGTTATAAGAGTTTATTTTGTAAAGTTTTGCAATCCGAAGACAATTTTGTCAAATGTCAGGAGGTACATATTCGCTTAGTATTAATATCAAGCGACCTATATCACCAATACAAGAATGTTAGGTTTTTAGAGTAGTAAATAGGGCGGAAAAAGTCGTTCGCCACGAGGGAATCATTTCATTAACTTTGATTAACTTGGAATATTTTATCGAACTTCGTTTAGACGTGATACGAAAGCGGAATTTTTATGGACGCCTGATGAATTTAATTAGCAATTTTGAGTCGACCACATTTAGTCAAGTTAAGAAAAATATGGTTAAACATGTTCAAAACGAAATCAAAAATAATTTTTACCGAATTGAATTAACTATAGAAAATTTAGACGTCATATCTTTCAAAATTCTATCGTTCGGATAACGAGATACATTAAACGTTTCATCCTCCCGAACTTTCCGAAGGAGCACATCAAACTTTGAGTGGAGTTAAGATGTAAATTGCTTCTAAATTTTCTTTAGACAAAGTTTGACAAACATTGCTCACCTAAGACAGAAACCCATTATTCTTAAAGCGTGAATCCAATCATTGTAATCGGTCTGGGCTGTTGGCGACAAGTAGAACCACATCTCCAGAGCGTGATACGGTAGGAAACATATGAAAAATACTGAAACAAACGAACAATTTATATGTTACCTGTAATCTGTTTTATCTGGTATTCTACACATTTTTTTTTTACGGGTGTCATGGTAGCAATGTACAATTAACGGGTCGTCCGACATATGTTGGACTTCGTCAGGAAATCTGGATATTAAATGTACAAATATTAATATTTCGTCCAGGTCACGAACCAACGCCCAAAGATAGAAAAGCCGTGAAGTTTAATTTCGGTTTCAGTTAGTGGATTTCAGATTTTTCAGCCAAAATAAGTCCACTTGCTGAGATGTCATATGGTGGGGATATTTCACCCACCAAGAGAATCCTACGCCTATCTGTCGTCGTCTATCACAATAAAATTTAGGTATATTTTTATATAATAAGGCTTACCTAATAGAAATGTATCCACCCAAATTCTATTAGAGAAAGATTTACCTTAATTTTATAGATAAACAAGTTAGCATATGAAAAACCTAGACCTGATAGATATATAGTCAACATCGCCGGGAGAAGAGCTGGTATTCAATTCCTGGAATTATATTAATTACCCGTATATCTGTAGCGTACAATAGTATTCATTATATTTCAAATAATTTCCGGAGTAAAATAACTGATTTAAACACATTGAAACATACAAAAATATCTATTTTCTTCTGAAAAGATAGCAATGTGAAGCGACAAGTTCATTACAAGAGCCTAATTTTTCCTTATTATTTGCGAATCGTTTAAGTAAAATATTAGATTTTCCTGAAAATAGATTGGCGAAAATATTTTTTTACTTTGGATGGTAAAATCAAATCAAATCAAGTTATTTATTCAACATAAAATTAAACGAAAATAAATTTAGATATTATTAAATTTAGATATTAAATTAAATGAGTGAATATCGAATTTTTGCCCGAGTCACGAACGACCGTCTACAGATGAGAAAGCCGTGAAGTGAATCGCGTTTAGGTTTCAGCCTTTAGATCTCCGAATGTTCAAAGCCGAAATAGGCCGACAGCGCATCTTTTTGATATGTTATATGGCTGGGGGATTCCATAAAGTTAACGCCACGCTCGTCTGTCCTCCTCTTTCATAGAAAACCCGAAACTTTTTTGTTTCCGATTCTCGAACCCAGGAAATGTCTATAGATAATTATCGCCTATTATTTGCCCCTTATTCCCACCAATCGGAGTAATCAAGACTCCATCAACCTTTTGTTTGCCTAACAATGCCTCTAAGCTGAACACTATTGTATGTTCAGTAATTGGTCTGTCAGACGACAATGATCATCAAATAATACTATGAATCTTGTTTAATTTCATAGATAAGATTATTTTCATTTAAATAGTGCGGGGTGACGTCACCGGAGGAAAAACAATTTGTTTATGTCTTGTGAGAAGTCCTGTCTAACGGGTAATTGCATATTCTGATCAAATATGTTATCCTTTTATATGTACATGCTGTACAAGTCGGAGAAGTCGCGAACACAATGTGTCCGCGACTTCGTCCGCGCGGAATAGTTATTTTGGACATCATATTATTTATTTTTTCAAACAACCTCCTCGGATTTATAAATTATAGCCGATACCCATGACGTCATCCGCGTGCCGTCGTTCTTACAAATGAATCTTAAAAGATAGACATATACTATCTTGGATATTTTTAAAAATGATTTAAATAAAAGCCATTCGTTCGTAATAATACATTTGTTTCTTAGCCGATTTCGTAGCGCCCAAAGGAAGCCCTAATAGTTTCCACCTGTCACATTGTTTCTTCACTTCTATTGGTCGCAGCGTGATGTTATATATTCTAAAGCCTTCTTAGATAAATAGTCTTTACGCTTCACCCTAATAACTTACCTCAACCTTACCTCAACTGGGCTGACACTGCGTATTATTTTACTTTGTCGAATGGTTGCTAGTACCCATACTATCCTTATCAAATCTTATCATCATATTATTATTAAATTTACTTATATAACATTTTCTTACTTATCTGAGGTATTTAAAGTCCTAAATAGAACGTTATTTTAATTATAAATGCTGTATGTAAGGATGATTTCAAAATTACACAGTGCTACAAAACAGACCATCTTGTAGTTTTAGTCCAGACATTATAGTAAGTTCACTTCGGAATTCGGGATACGCAGCTGTAAGTCTGTAAATACTTGTATATTGCAATTGACATCCTAAAAGTAGTCTCAAAACCTACATATGGTAGAGTGTACGCAACTATTAGATTTCAAGGTGAAAAATAATCGATTTTGTGCGCTTTTTATATAAATATCTCATTTCCTATGGTTTTTTTTTTACTAGTTGTATTCATTGTCAAAGTTGTAGAATACAATTTTTTTTACAAATTTTGTTTAAAAACATTTTTTATACGATGAACCGTTTTCGAGATAGAGGGCGGACAGCGCGCGGTAACACTTCAGGTCAACCGGTCGGAAACGCGATTTTTTTTTAAATATACATGACAACATATTTTAAACAAAACATTAAATGTATATTCTAATCTCTTCGGAGTGTTATACATCTGTTGTCATCTTCAATTTTATAAGCTTCTTAAACTGTAAAAGTTCAGCCTGATGCGAGATTTGTCTCATCTCATCTGTTACAGACAGCCTTTGTTAAAATTTATTTGGAAACAGGATTATGAAAATCCACAAATAAGACTTTGGTTAGAATAATTGTACCCTAAGCCAGCTAGTAACAAAGATGTCTAGCACAGACATAAAGATAAATCACGAGTGTGTAATCCTATTACATATATATATTGTATATGTAATAGGATTGCCAAATGCTGTTCCATATATATATATGGGACAGCATTTGATTTTAATTACTGGTTGTTAATCAGATATTTAAGCCGCGTCTGAAGTAATTATTGCTTTATCGGGTATTGAACCTAAAGCCTAAAGCCTCGACAAATGCTCTAACCAACACAAAAATAATGTTTCAATTCGAACCAGTACTTATTTAGATTAGCGCATTTAAACAATTTGTTTAGCTTTATATATTAGTATAGATTATCTACATGGGACACTATATTTAGGAACTAAGACTGACTTTGTTTTAACTTAATTGACTCACCTATAACAAATATCAAAACCATACAAGCGACAGACTTCCTCGCCTTCGCCTGTGCTTCTCCTTGACCAGCGTGGAGTGCTCCAGGCATTTCCCTCGTGCTGGCCAGCAGTCTCTGCGCCATCAGGATATAGAAGAAGGCTATAACCAGTAGCGGTAGGGCGTAGTAAATTATTGCTTTTGCCAGCGTCATCCATCTGAAAGATACCTGTCGTTATTGGTTATCGCTAGGACGCTGCGTGGGTGGTCTTAGTGGGCGCGATGTTATGTGGAGTAGAGAATAATATAATATATTTCTAATTGAATTTGATGAGGATTTTGACATGTTATACATATAAATATTATATTAACAATTGGTGTCTGATACATAAATATATATTTTAAAGGTGTGACTGTGTTATAACAACGCATGTATATTTTTATGGCAGGATAGAACAATATTGGATTCAGCAACAAGGCGCGCTGTCGATCTATTTTGTCTACATTCCAAAATTCGACAATACAATTCGAAATTCGACCTATATTTCAATAATTATTTGAAATATATGGCATATGTCAAATATTGGGATTAGCGGGATATTTAAATTTTCTAACACATATTAAAATATATACATACAACTAATAATGTAACACATGTATTAAAGATAAAATAATATTTTAATATCCTGTAGAAAATTATTAATACAATGAATTTATAACAACGGGGGTTCGTAAGAATCGTATTCATACTTAGGATAATAAGTCCATCCAGGTGGATATGGCGAGCAATACAGTATTGTGACGTTATTGTGTATATACGCTGTTGATGTGTTGGAGAATATAGCAGCCGGTGCAGCAAATATCAACGCCGCTGCCCAGATGAATGTAGCGCAGACTAGTGGTAACTTTCGTAACTAAAACAAAAGAAAATACAGATCTTCGTAAAAATCTTTAAGCTGTAAAATATAATTATTATACTATTATAATGCGAAATCCCATAGCTCCTGGTGGGGTATGGGGCGAACAAATTATTGTGTCCATTACATTGATACGTTTTATGTAAAAACACTTTTAACAGTCACAAACGTTAAATATATATACATTTGCAATTTATTTTAACTTTTGTCCGACGTTTACGATGTTTGCTGCAGTTTGAAATACAATCAAAATAATAAAACGAAATGCTTGTTACGAGAATAAAGACGAACAGTCCATAGACATTTAAAATGTATAGACCACTCGACATAGACAATACAAGACAATAGATACTAGAACTAATACACAAGTTGACACTTATTTTTTTAATACGAATGCAAAAGATTTAATTAAAAGATTCCTACCTTGCATTGCTACCGATATCACTATAAAAATACTCCACCAACATTATCATCGAATATTCCGATTAATCATAATAATTCAGTAAATTGAACTGAAGTGAGTAAAGGTTAATTAATTCATCAATATTTCGGTAATAATAACCACTCACTCGATTCCCTATATTGGGGTTGTCAGATACAAATTACATTAAGACTTCTCGAGCCCAATAACTTATTTTTGTCACACTGCCACCTGGGAGATGAGATGTCTTCTTAACTTATCAACGCAACTGTCTTAGCGTCCTCTAATGGAAATGGAAAGTTTTCTTATATATTTTACGAACAAAAGCACTCCTCTATATTGCTGTATATGATTGTCACAATACAAATCTGAATTTAATACGATGAAAATACAGGGGTACAGTCGGCTGCAAAACGTGTCATCTCATTTCAAAAATGCCCATGCCGTACTTATATTATAATTGTAAAACAGTATTTATTTTTGAATGGCTGTGCCCGCGACTTCGTCGGCGTGGAATTGTGAATTTAGGTAGAATTTAATTATTCGGCTGTTAATTTATTAATAAAAGGACATTCAAGGCAGCCAATCTGTGTGGTAAGAGCTACTTTCCCACAACACTCCCATTCTCACCTCACATCACTCCTACTCGAACGCCCACTTCCATTCCCAAAAAGTCAAAGAAGAGAGCTTCATTGTTCTAGGTTCAAAAATTACAAATTTCCATACAAACTTTCATCCCCCTTTTCAACCCTTTTTTGACATTTAAATACCTGTCTTTCTCAGGCTTTAGACTATCTGTGTACCAAATTTCTTTTAAATCCGTTCAGTAGTTTCGCCGTTAAAGCCGGACAGACAGACAAACAGAGTTACTTTCGCATTTATAATATTAGTATAGACTGTAAACTTTGTGAAATTGTTGTATATGGAATACATGATTTGCTTTAATATTATACTTACAAACAAAAATAATTTGCTACGCTTTTTAAACCACATATATAACATAATTATGATGAATGAAATAAAACACGTTCTACGGTTCTAATCGCAAAATATGATAGTCAAAGTAATAAAAAATTGAAAATAAAATATCAGCTGGTTAAAAAAAAACAGTTGATTAAGAACTTCGACCAAGGATTAAATTCTATTGTCATCTTTATATTTTCTTGTATCTTAAAAATAGGTATTTATAATTAATCTTCTCACAAAAGCTGTTAAAATAAGCAGTATTTGAAATAAAAATCCATTCATGCCATTGTAGAGTTTCGATATCCTTTTTATAAAGGCAACTCATACTTAGCTATAAAATGGTAAGCGTTTTATACACCCGACTGTACATGCATATAGAGAAGTTATTAGCATTTAATATTTTAGTGCACACACTAACTTGCAGTTTCCTAAACGGATTGACAATTGCGCAATATCGTTCCGCTGATAGTGCAGTCAATGTGAAAACAGATACTCCTATGCTTATATCCTTTCCGGTTTCGGAGAGGCGACATATGACTTCCCCCCACGGCCATGACTCCAAAGTGTAGATCGTAGAGACGAAGGGAACGCAGATAAGAATAACGAGGAGGTCCGCCAGGGCTAAAGAGAAGATGTACCTGTAAAAAGAAAAATAGGTATACTAAAGTGAATTCTCGTTGATTAGACTTCTGTGCCTTGCCTGATTACAACAATTTATTGTTTCCTCGCGATACGCTCTCGATCTCTTTTGGCTTTGGATATTCAAAAATCGACTGAATCCGAAACGTGGTTATACTTGGCGGCTTTTCATCGCGGTTCGTGACCCGGACGTGTCAAGTCCACTAACCACTAAAACAACGAGCCAGTAAACTTTATAAACCATAAATTAATTATATAGTAAACTATCTGGGTATAACGCTATTCTGTAAACATAATGTTTGTGTTGCCGCTACATAATTACTAGACACCATGGGACTTAATCACACAGTAATCATCTATTACGGACTGTGCATACACATCGATGGGGTCGATAATATAATAGACATGTTCATTTCTCATTTTGGGGCGGACACATTTTTGTGTCCGTTTCACCGATCCATTCTTTAACAGGCAAGTAGTTGATCAGACTTCTGTGCCCTACCCGACCGAAACAAGCAGTTAACACAACGCTGGGCAATACGTTTAACCTTTTGGCTACAGATGCGGTCGTGTCTCATTACGATAAGTTTAGATACCTAACTTAAAACAGTCTTCTGGTTGAATCTACAAGACAGACTGTTTGAAGGCATGTTAGGAGACCTTATAGTTACAGTAATGATTAATTAGTTAAAGACAGGACTCAGTCTAGATTCTAGATAATTTTTAGTGACTCATCAGACAAAAGGTATACAAAAAAATGTAAATATTTTTAACACCTATTCAATAAGCTATTTGAAAATTTATTACATCGAACGACATTTATTTCATCTTAGATTTTTATAAAACTGATACATGTATATAAATAAAACATTATTGACGGTTTAAAACACGAAATACTTATAATTAGTACACATTACTGTCACGTGACTAGGGCTGTGATAAAAGACCTGAAACAGCGGTTTATAGATAAAAATAATTTTAGTGAATACTGTCATTAGTTTACGCGAGTACACATTTAAATAAAACACTTTAAAGGTTTAAAGCGCGATGTCTTAGTAAAAAATATTTTAACCTCGGCCCGACGTTTCGGATACTCTACAGCAGTCGTGGTCACGGAGTCATAATTTTCAAATAAGTTTAACTAATATATTGCACTTTAAACCGTTAAAGTGCTTTATTTAAATAATTTAAGTATTTATTCCAAGTTTTAAACCGTGTAAAAGTGTTTCAAATAGCTGGATGCTAGTCTTGCGAACTAGAGATCGTACTTTAAACATTTACTTTTTAATTCTATACTGTTTTTATGTAACAAGCTACATCCATTCACTATTTTATATTCCCAAGTACAAAATAATAAAAGACGAACGAATTAGTAATTGTATAATCTGGTTTAAAAACGTCCATTTCAAAGCACCGTTCGGAATATTATAAAACCACATTTCACGAGACAAAAGTGGATTTATTCGTGCATTATATTAATTAAAACTTAAATGAAAACCTCGCTGCTTAATGGCCAGTTTTGTAGCTGCTGCAGCGATGTTTTTAAGACGTATACTCGTGATCGTTAGTCAAGACTCTGCATTTCATTTGCGTGCGGTAGAAATAATTAAGAGTCTTCTCGCTTCTATGTTCTTGGTAAATTCACGCTATTAACATTGATATACGCTGGTAGTAGTGCAGATTTGTGGTTCAATAAGCTTAGCATAGCACACGAGACGTTCTAGATACAAACCCCATGAACAAAATAAGTATTGTCTGAAGTTTACGCGAGTAGTATCGAAGTAAAACGTTTTTAATGGTTTCGGATGCTGTAGCAGCCGTGTTCAGAACGTGGTCACGGGGGGTGACTGAAGGTTGACCCTAATGTCAAATTCAAATCTGCAACGCTAGCGCGATCTGTCGTATCTCAGAAGTCATCAACTAAGAAGATAAGTGAAAGTTGATGAACACAGTATGTTTGTCCGTTACTCGACATGGAAAATGGAATGTCGTATGAAAACAATATCTTATGAAAACGTGCATAGCTATGTCTGATAAAAGTTAGTAAAGTTTCAGGCGACACTTCAAGAACTAGTATATTTTTAACTTTGAGTTTAACACAATTCGGAAACTGATTCAAATCTTGACACTTTTATTTAGACCCATATTTTCTTTAAAATAAAAAAAAAAATTATTCCAAATTCAAAACTATGAATTTCACAGGCGATTCTCTACGACCCACAATTTTAAAACTTGTTGCCTAGTTATGCGTCAAGCAGGAGATGTCCTGGGTTCAAATCCAGGGCAGGTCATTACGTCCAAACAACTCATTTTGCTGTAACTAGAAGTAGAACACAGCAATGTATTCACCCCATGCCTCGCAAGGGAAAAAAGGAATTTACTTACCCCCCATGCCCCATGGGAATCGAGATTTCTCTTTAACTTAACGTTCAGTAACTACACATTTTCATCAAAAAACTTTGTATAAGATTACAGCATTCCTCGAATAAAACAGTCTCTTGGCGTTCACAGTTCAAAGACGAACACCGAATGACAAAATATATGTGATTGAGTTGGAAAGCTGTGGATTTGGGCTTGACTGAATTTTCATAGGTGCTTGACATAAAAACAAAATAGGTCGACGAGGCATTATTGTTTCGTGGCATAGTGAGCTTTGCCGATGTTGTTTATTATCATAAAAGCACGAAAATCTGCGATGCGAACGGCGACTAGTCGAAGAGAATATTCGCGCGACTTCATAGTGATTCATGGTTGATTTGTTTGTTTCGCTGGTATGCATGACTTCGTAGATTGCAATTTATTTCAGACACCAAATTGGCGATAATCCCGTGGCCTGGTTATGACTTTTGGTCGTTTGATGAATTCTTTCAATAGCGACGATTCGACCTTACAAAGCACATCAGTTTACGCTTCAAAGTATAAGACGTCGAACCTTAACGCCCTATAGTTAAGGTTGAAATTACATTGCACGAGAGGTGCATGTATCAATGGGTTGAAAGATTTCGACGAGGACGCGGTATCTCAATTGGTCAGAGCACGGAACGCTCTGGATGCCGGAAGTATTGTCCGTGCCGTAAAATTTTTAATCTAAAATCGATTTTTAATTTATATAATACCATGAGCAAAAAATATATATATTTTAGTTTTCATGTATATTTATTTTTTTATGAATATATAATTCGTTATTCTTACGGCCATGCGCTGAAAAGCGCCAGATAAATAATTCGTACACCAATTTAAGGAAAAAGTCTTATCCCCTAGGAATTTTAAAAATTGTTTTTCTTTCGTCTGTTAAATTTATTTCGTGAGACAAATTTTCTGAATTATACAGTATTCGACTTATAGTTTCTTTCGTTTGATTGCAAAGATATGTTGTTTTAAGTGTATGTAATTGTGTGAATACAATTAAAATATGTTCATTTAATATATCACTAAATTAAATAAAACAGTATTAAAGGAATAAAACGCGAAATATATTAATCCGTTTCGTTCGCCATTACCACGACACCTAAAAATCGTATCGTAAATTAAATTCGGGTCGTAAAAGTTCAGTAAATTTCGCGTTTCAAACCGATTGTTTTTTTACCCAAACTTTAAAAAATACTTACGTGTTCGGAGCGTTCCTCATACCCCTATGTCGTACGTAAACTATGACCAAGGTCCCATTTCCCAGCACCCCCACTATGAAAATGATCGCAAATATGACCGGAACCAGGTAGGTTTCTACCCTGTCCTTGTATGGGGTATATTCGCTGTCCGTTGAATTGTCTTCGAAGAAGGTGATGTTTGTACTTGCTGGGGTGTACATTGTTCTGAAACAAGATATTAGAATATAGAATAAGTTTTTAGTATTGAAAAGGACAGGCAAGCTTCTGGTTCATTTGATGGAACGTGATATACCACAGCCATATAATATCTTGTTTGTGTGAGAGAAATATTTCAAAAAATATATTTTATTTTTTATAAAAAAATATATATACCGCTGCAGCCCGACGTTTCTCTATGACCACGGCTGTTGCAAAACATCCGAAACGTCGGGCCGCAGTTCAAATTAGTTTAACGAATATATATCGCATTTTAAACCGTTATAGTGGTTTATTCAAATGTTTAGGCAATATTTGAATCCAATGTCGTATTGTCATCGCCGCAATGTTTGAACTAATCAACAACGGTTTGCGATTTCTGAAAGTAGATTAGATTTCAAAATCCGGTGTGTACTAATTAATCCGCTGCGCGTTAGTTTACTTATCCTGTTTACTTTAATAATGTGGGAGTCGCTCAAAGACGTGTAATACATCTACTTTGTACGTCGATCGTTCTTGTAATTAGATTTGTGTCTGCATGGTTAAGGAGAGAAGAAAAAAACACCTTTCAAACAAACACTACATCTTTAAATAAAACACTTGTTACCGTTTATAACGCGAAATATATGAGATATTATTATTATCTCTGCCTTGGTCACCGGGGACTTTCGCGCAGCTTTAACGACCGAAACTTCAGGCCGTAGTTAAAATGCGTTTTGAACTGTTAAAATTGTTTTACTTAAATGTGTATTACTCACGTTAATTACAGATAGATATCAAAACTTTCGATCAGATGTTGCCTTTCCTTTACAATTTTATTTATCGAGAATCGAATCCACGACCGTTTTGTTCTGTTCGTCTTACCTATTGAGCCGTAGTAAGTTAATAACATTTAAATAGCAAATAGGAACACCTTGAAATTTATTCAACGCCAGCCAATTTGCGTTAGGTGGATCGTAGAACGGGGATATTACCACAAAATTGCGCTCATCTCGACACCAGTAGGGTTGGCAATTATTATTTCAATTTGTGGTATAGTGCGTAAGCTGGCCGTTCATAGCTGTAATATAAGCCTTGGTCAGCTTATCTATTCGGATGTGACATTCCGCAAAATAAGCAATTGCATAGAGTCAAATATAAGAGCGAGTATACTGAATTATATCTACACATAAAACAATATTATAGGTTTGTCCACCTTCGCTTTACACTATACACTGACGACGCCGGTTCAAGTCCTGCCCGAGTCGAAAAATGTTTTAAATTTTTTTTTCGATTTTCGAACTATATAATGCCATCATGTGCAATAATATGTTAAAAATATTAACGTTTACAAATGATGATATCTGCATTAAGAATTGTTTGTATACAATAGTTATATACATTACTAGTTGTGCGCATAGAATAGTTATTTTGGGTATGAAAAATTGGTTTCTGCAAACCTTTCTGGTTTCTTCATGTTTATTACATTAAATTGTTACCCACAACGTCGACCGCGTCCCGTTGTTCTAGCGAATTGATCTTAAAAGACATTTTGTAGATTTATTTAAAGAGGAATCCGTCTTTTATACATATTTTTTTGCATCAATTTCGCAGAGCACGCAATGGAACCCAAAGCTGAATAATTTTCCTCGTGTTTTCAATATTTTGCACTATTTCTTTGCTCCATTTGGCTTTTCCCGATAAATGGTGTTTCCAAAAAAAAGTTTTTTTAATTTGAACGAATGATTCCTGAAATTAGCGCGTTTAAACAAACAAACACTTCAGCTTTCTAATGTTAGTATAGATATAAAAATATTATGTTGATGGAGTATAAGAGCGAAGCATAACTGAAATGTAGCATGCTATAATCCCCATACATAAATCATACATTAGTCACACATCCGCGTCCACAAAAAAAAATAGGTTTTTTTAACTCGACTTGCCTTGACACACCGCGACCACGGCTGCTGCAAACCAGCCGAAACGTTGGAATATACTTAAAATCAAAGTTAGTTGCCTTTTAATCCGTTAAAAGCGTTTTACTTAAAAGCTTTAAAATTGTTCTGTTATGGTGGCTCTGAAATTATTCTATGGTGAGATTAACGTGTTCGGAAGCACTACGCGTGAATAATTCGTATTCATAAGCATGGTCGAGTGGATCTGTCGAAAACAGACGTGTTACTGTTGCCTACTGATATGAGGCTTATATCTATTATTATTAAGTTAAGCATATTTGAATTACAAGCATTGAGTGGGCTGAAAATATTATAAGCAACTTAACAATTCTCGTCAACCTTTTTCGTCTCACAAGTCTTCTTTTTGAGAGAAGAAAGAGTTTCTAGATATACCATTCTTTCTCTGTATTGATCGATGCTAGAGCATAGGCCGGCTGTTGCAATCTAGGATGTTTTACTAACGATAATAACGTCGCCTTTTTTAAACTAATGGTGTAAATGCCTAATGCACGCCCACGTCGGGCAATAGTGACATGGGGAGTGTGGTAAATCGAATTGCCGATCAGAACCCCTAAACACACCACCAGCCCTCTACGATGCTTTAATGGAGCCCTGGGAACACATTTGTGCGACTCCAAAGCTCCCCAGATAATAACGTCGCATGGAAATCTCGATATTTAATGGGTAGTGGGAAAATCTAAATTTTCATCCGAAACACCACGAATAAATAGTAAAAAAATTTACTTAACAAATATGACTATTTGTTGTAACAATTTAATCTGGCTCGAAGGACCATGTAAATAATTGGTTCAGTGTTAACACCACCGCGGATGGGTATACTGACGGTACTGAGCTTTTTTATGGTGTCGATCCCATGACATAACATTTTCCAATCATATAATAATCGGAATATATTTAAAATTTTTCGAACTTATCGAACAGTAGATAAATAAAATCCTATTAATATAAAATCCAGCTTTCCCGTGTGGGGCATGAGGCGAACACATTATTGTGTACGTTTCACTGATTTATTCTACTTACAGGCATATAGTAGAACGGATTTTTGTGACATGTTCGATTAAAACAATTGATTATTAAATACTGTCTATAGTTTACGCGAGTAGTACACATTTAAATAAAACACTTCAACGGTTTAAAACGCGATTTATTAGATAAACTTATTTGAAAATGATTTTTAACTTCGGCTCGACGTTTCGGATGCTTCGCACCAGCCGTCGTGGGCTGCTGCAAAGCATCCGAAGGTTTCACAAATATATCGCGTTTTAAACCGTTAAAGTGTTTTATTCAATTGATTATTTCCCCGAGGTCTGCACAAGAGCTTCAATGGTAGTTATCACGTTTAAGGGAGGTGGTTTAAATCCTGTTAGGTAATCCTTTATTTAAAGAAAAGAAGATGAAAAAAGATTGTACAAAATTTCAATGAATTTAATGTTATTTGATATTGTAAGGAATGTTCATTAATCGTGCGTTTGAAACCGGTTGAGTAAGACTATTTGATCGTTATTGAATATTTCCTCGCTCCAAATTATTTGAATCTTACAGTTATTGTACTTTGTCTAACATAGGATGGCGAGGTTGTCATTTCGCGGTACAATTAACTTAATAAAATAAGCCTTTATTGTTCCCCGTAGGCCTTCTCAATCATGTTGTATTGATGTCTTTCTTTCGTATTCGACTCAGGCATTTTGGGCTTTCTTCTTTTCTTAGGTCACCTTTCCATGTTTTAAACTTTTTCTCTATTTTATTTGGATCTCTTGAATACCACTATGTTATTATTTATTTTTTTCCTTCCATTCCTATATTGCGTAAATTTTTTAACGAAACATAAATTTCATTAGTATTTCATCTATGTAGGAAACAAATAAAATTGATTTGACATAATTATATGCAATACTTTTAACAGTTATACATATTTTTAACAACGCAAAGTCAACAGTTTTATGGCCGTTAATAATTAGAAATGTTTGATGAAATGAGCAATTTTTAGAATTTCCAAAAATTAAGACAATACATACCCATTAAAAACCCAACAAAAAAATTACTTGTATTTTATTCATGTATTTAAAATCGCAGAAATCTAATTTTGTGAAAAATTTAAATCTAAATGTACGTATAATAAATCAAAATGATCATCCTATGTTAAGCAAACTAGAGACTACTTGATCGTTATTGAACATTTCTCAGCTCGCAAACATTTGACTCTTGCAATATTGAAAGTGACATTCCGATTTAGCGTGACACTGTTTTCGAACTTTAATTTTTACATTTTACGCAAAACCTTAAAATTTTGCGAAACGCCGCCATTTTGGTTACAATAAATCCACAGATAACCGAAAATGCATTTGCCATAGGCTTGGGCAAAATATTTTACCTGTTCCAATATATGGGATGGGATATAACTTTTGTTATCGCCAATGTTTGCGGTGAGATATATTCGACAAAGAAAAGTAACGGCAGCTTCAAAATATATGGTAACAAGTAGATTATTAAAGAAAAACAGTTAATAATATAAAAAAATACATCTATACTAATAATAATTCGTATTCCCTAAGCTCTAAAGTACTGGCCTTGTTCTGGTCGACGCACGGTTCTGGTACTCCCGGCATAAACGTGCAATATGCATTTTCACCATCAGTTAAAAAGAATATACACTGAGTTGAGAATTACCCCCCGTTCACCGATAGTCCGTGTTTAACACTGGTGTGATCAAATAGTAGTGTCGATCAAATTTACGATGCGCGTTCAATGGTTTCTCGTTTGCAACAGAACTTAACTACATTTTCAGTGTATCTTATTTAGATATAAAAGCAACGATTTTTTATGATATATGAGGTCAGACAAGCACGGAGTTCACTTAATCGTAGGTAATATACCCCAGCCTACAGCATCTAAATACGATGCGCTATCGACCCTTTTTGGCTTTGGATATCGGAAATCCACGAATTTCCAGCAAAGACCAACATGTTTTAGTCTCCCCGTGACCACGGCTGCTGCAAAGCATCCGAAACGTCGGGCCGAAGTTCAAAATAAATTAATTTCAATGACTTAAACTAATATATTGCGTTTAATAAGTGTTTTAAATGTGTACTACTTGCGTAAACTATAGACAGTATGGTTTAGAGAAATTATAAATTAAAAAATTGGAAACATTTTAGACCCATACTAGCCATACTATCCATCCTTAGACCAACGAGACCGTGGAACTGCTGCATTTTTTGCGTCCTAAGATAAATAGAAATGAGGCTACAACACACTAGTGTAATTTAAAGGACCTATAAAACCTCGTTAACCCGTCAAAAATTTTGCACCGTAACAATCAAAACATTTATTCAACGTAATTAAATTACTCTAGATACTTTAAATTTTAAAAATATTTCTCACTTTACGAAAAATCTTTATAATATTTATATAAGCCGTCAGCGGTTGATGGATTTAGATCCGGAGGGAACTCGCTCGTCAAAATGCAATAAAGTTTATTTTACGCTTTAATATGACTGGCATTTCTTTAACGGGTTCATCTGGTGAGGAATGGTTTTAGGACTTATTTCATAAAGATGTCGGCGACGAAAAGCCTTTACAATTTGTTTCTGACGCAATGTATAGCTTATATCAACGGATCGTGGATTCGATGCTCACCGGATTGAACACGTTCCTAATCAATTTATAATTAATATAAAACATGTTTAAATTTCCAATTCAGTCTGTGTATTTCTAAATATACAAAGCAATAGGACGCCAGCGCAACATTATTTCTTTTTTAAGAAAATTTGCAAATACTGTTTCAAAATTAATTCTATCCCCGACGCCCGAGATTCAAACCCCGGACCTCGACAAACACAGGCGGGACTCAAACCGGCATTCAAAGCGATTACGACTTCATAAAAATGTACAATTCTAAATAGTACATTTAAAACACTCAGAGGTTTTAAAATTATTTAATCCCGGGGGCTTTATCTTTTGTTCTCGTTTTCCCTCTGGGGCATGGGGCGAATTCTGTTTGCGTTGTCGCAAGTAGTTGATCAGACTTCTCTACTGTCCGACCGAAACAGTCTATTGTTTCCCTGGGATTCGAACTCAAGACCTCTCGCGCTTAACGCTGAGCTACGCAACACGTTATACCATTTAGCTACAGATGCGTCTTGCTGAGTTCTGTCTGTTCATATAGTAAATAGGTTATTAATTATAATTATTTGAGTAAAAGGGAAAAAACCTAATATAATATACGTTTAATCTCCAAAGTGTCTAATTAACACATAATTTCTCTTCGTGTTGAACATGTCACCTTGGTCTTTGACGAAGGTCTAAATTGTTAATTAAATCAATACTAATATCATAAAGCTGAAGAGTTTGTTTGTTTAAACGCTCTAATTTCGGGAAATACTAGTTCGAATTGAAAAATTCTTTTCGTGTTGGTTAGAGCTTTTCCTCAGGGAAGGTTTTAGGTTATAAAACATCAATATGCGACAAATAGGAGCAAAGAAACAGAGGGAAATATTTGACCGACATTTTGTAATGTTATTGGTATTTTATTTTTTCTAAAAACAAACCCAGCGAGCATTTTAAATGTAGGTCTCACCGAGCAGCGTGGTGGATCTAAGCTCTCAAATTATTAGAGAGCAGACATGTTGGATTAAAACGATGTTATTCATAAACAATATGGACGTCGAAGACTATAAAACTAAATACTATATGATATTTCCTGGTCACAAGAGGTTGGAAAGCTTCCAGAATGTTTAAAGTCCCTATAGAGTTGAAGTAGTCTGTAACAATTTATCGAAGACGATATCTCAAGTTAGTTAGGAGTTCTAGGCAATAAAAAATGTTAGAATTACTAAGAATATGACGGAGTAAAGTACGTTCGTTATATGATAAATTATTTTTTTTACCGAAATAACTTAAAAAGACATATTTATTCAGAGACAACACAAGACATTTAACAAACACAATAAAAAAATCATTACAAATAAAATAAAAATTAACTAATTACATGTGAAATAATAAACAAATAAAATAGTTGCCTCCGAAAAGGAGTCCATCCAGCTACGTTGGGACTAATGTCCCAACACTGATATTCTGTGGCCCCTTCAGAGGCCGAGCTAAATAATAGAGCTATAGAATTCGAATTTCAAAATCATCCTTCTTGCACCATTGTTAGGTGTTTAATAATGTTATTCCTTCTAATACTTTAATATTTTTTTAAACGGCTTAAAACGCGTAATGCACGTTTTAAAAACAGGGTTCAAAAAGTTTACTCCAGTTAGAACACCAGTTTGGAGTTAGTATCTTTTAAACACGTTTCCAATGATATTGTAATACTTTTGTAAAGGTTTTCAAACGGACAAATGAACGTTTTATTTACATTTGTTAGTCGTTTTAATCCTCGCTTTGGAATACAACAACATAGGGCATATGAAATAATTAACTAACCCTAAAAATAAAATAAAATTTTCCACATTGGTTAGTCACCGGTTTTACCTTTCAGTCGCAAACTAACGAGGCTCGACATTAAATACAGAGGAAAAGCCACTTTTATTTGTTTTCAGTTTTACAAAGCGCAGGCCTCGGGTCTCGTCATTTTTTCATGAACAACAATGAGAGCTTGTATTTTTAATGAACTCTGAAGCTAAATAGCTTTGCCTAACATCACGTTCGATGCGAGATATCTTGGCATCGAATCCTGGGACAAAAAATCAGCTTTGATACTGTCGGTAGTCAAGTGAGTAGTACACTCCTAAATAAAACACTTTAATGGTTTAAAACGCGATATAAATTAGTTAAACTTATTTGAAATTATTTTAAATACGGCGCGACGGACGTTTCGAATGCTTTGGCGGGGCCGGGGTTTGGTGTTTTCCCCCTTTTTTTTTTTTTTTTTTTTTTTTTAATTTGAAATGTGTCTACTAAATATCCTACATAGAGGACTAGACAAATAAGGATTTATACTTTTGTCATTAAGAAAGGTACATTGTAATGTTTATTTAAAGTATTAGGACAAAAGGTTTTTCGCAATCCTTGTTAATATTTACAAAAACACTCCTATAGTATATAGGTGGGGTTTCGAAAATTTTAAATTATTACAACAAAACTTCTATTCACTAAAACCATAACAAATTAAACATATGTTTTGTCGAATTCAAGAAGCGACTAAAGCTACATTGAAAAGCGGAAAAAATATGTGAAATATAAAAGCAGATATTTTCATACATTTCCTCACCCGCTTTCGCATTCAGTCTAAACCACACGAGTGATTTTGCGATGTACTTCGCCAGAGAATAACATCTGTGACGTATTTCTATGTATAGTTATTTATAGAGCTTCGAGTGTACTGAACCGTAACGGGAAAATGTTCGTTTGTTAAATGAGTACGAATTGAAACGCCTACGAGCCAATAAAATACCTGGATCTAAGCAATTAAAACATAAAATTCAAAAACGCAAAATCTTAATGTTGCTGTCTAGTAAACTAACCAATTTATTATAACGATACAATAAAATCTTGCTGCTATTCCAAGCAATTGAGCTATGTCATTTTTTTATAATAGAGGAATACTGTCTATAGTTTTCGCGAGTAGTACACATTTAAATAAAACAACAATTTTTTACTTTCACGTCAGAGACATCCTCCATCTTTAGTCACCCCGTGACCACGGCTGCTGCAAAGCATCCGAAACGTCGGGCCGAAGTTAAAAATAATTTTTCAAATAAGTTTAAATAATATATCGCGTTTTAAACCGTTAAAGTGTTTTATTTAATTGCATAATTTGTCACTGTGTTTAATAATTTATTCATTATCTAAAATGCGGAAATCCACTGACTGAAAAACGAAGTCCAACATGTTTTATAATCATTATAAACATATAAATTGATTATACACGAACGAAATAAATTTAAAAAAAGACATTGTGCTCTAGATTGTAGAATTGTGTTTAACAACAATATAGTGAAGTTAACGGACTCTTTCTCCAGTGGACACTGTAATTTTCCAGCGTCGTGATTTTTATACTTTTCACTTTAATAAATAAAAAATATTATTGCAACGTTAGCGAATAAATTCAATATGGCTGTAAGGCTGTAATTTCTTTCCCTCGTGAACATCTTTATTGTGTATCAAGATTTCAATTTTATCAATCTATTGAACTTTCTAGTGCTTTCAAATTAAAAACTGCGGGCTTCCTTTTCTGTATGTCGCCATTCTTCTGGTAGCTATTATCTGTATAATGAGGAAGGTTTTCAATTTTAATTAAATTTTCTAACATAAAACGTACTTATTTAACTAGGAATTACTGTCAATAGTAAAAAATACACAGTTTGTCATTAAATTAAACCCTTGTAAAGGTTTAAAAATGCGAGATACATTAGTTTACGTATTTTTAATTTATTTTAACTACGGACCCGATGTTTCGAATACTTGGAGTCCAGAAGTCCATGGCTGCTTTAAATACTTTAATCAAAGTGTTTTATTTAAATGTGTACTGCTCTCGTTAACTACAGACAATACTACATACACGACAAGTGTTAATCAAACATTTTAATATAATCTTGTACAACTGTATTATTGGCATTAGAGAAAATCCTTGTTAGTATAGCGAGTCACACCGAACCCATCAGAATCGGAAAATAACGGGTTATTATTATTTGATTTGAGGATTGCGTTAACAAGAGTTTGTATCCCGGGAAAACAATAAACGTCTGTCAAACTTCAGGCCTGTACATAAAAAGCGATTAATAAGACAGAATCATATTCGCCTTATGCCCCACAGGTATTTGCCAAAATTGTACTATTATTTTCAATGTAACAATACACCATAAATAACAATTACATATATATTATTCCGTTCCAACCTTTCCTTGTCAAATAAATATCATTTATTGAATACAATAACAAAACTTTTTCTTTCAGACTTCCATCTCTAATCACAATAACCAATGAAGTGGAGAAATATTGTTTTCCCGAGTGTATCGCATTTTGAGACGATATTCCATTTCTTGAATAAATTTGGGCAAATTATGTTGTGTACCTCTGAGAGAAGATCCTTATTATAACTTCCAATACGATGGGTTATGAAAATGGTTTCGGACAGTTAGGGCACAAATACTTGTCCCTAGATAAACAAGTGAAAAGGACACAGTAATATGCCCCCTGTATGTCCCATTTTAATAATGTTTTTAAATTCATTATTGTCTGTTAGTTTACACGTAGTACGTCTTATTTAAATAAAACACTTCTCACGGTTTGAAACGCAAATTATAATGGTTAACTTGTTTTAATTTAATTTATCAACGGTATAAAACGCAAAATATAGGTATTAGACCTATATTTTGCGTTTTATACCGTCAAAACTGTTTTTTTTTTGTTAACCCAATTTATGTTTTAGGTGTAATTTATTAAAATCATTTTTTTAAATCTCATTAAAAGGTTTTTTTCGCTGATTTCACCTACTTACTCAAGTCTTCGTTGAAATTAGAGAAACGTAAGAATAATCAAAGTATTATTTTTAACTGATCGAATCCATTGTCACGCCTGTAATTATCCAGACTTCTGGGCCCTGCCCAACTGCAAAAATTTATTGTTTCCCTGGGATTTGAACTCGGGACCTTAACGCCATGCTACGCGTGTAACCATTTAACAACAGAGGTGTTTATTTTTGATTAGGAGACTAATAAATAATTCGTACATAAGAGAACTACTAATTCGTATCTATTAAGAGTTGAATAAGAAATCCATTTACACCTTTATAGAGCCTTCGAGAAAACTTCGAAGCCAAGCAAACAAAAGGGGAGCGTGTCTGGAATTTATCATAGAAAACTTACACAGATTGACATGGTGTGCAATTATATGTAGTTCGGGTAGATTTATTGGCTTTCAAGGGATTTGCTTTAACGATGTGTTGGGAATAAACAATATGGCGCCGAGATGTAGTACGAATAAAATAAGAAAGCACTTCACAAATACACCTAAACTTTTAAATAAAACACTTTAGCTGTTTAAAACGCGATATATATTATTTACACTTTCGAAAAATATTGTAACTACGGCCCATGTCGGTCTCCCCGTAGCCAGGGCTGCTGCAGAGCATCCAAAACGTCGTCAATTCAAATTATTTTAACCGATATATATTGCGTTTTAAACCGTTAAAGTGTTTTATTTAAAGTTCTACTACTCGCGTAAACATTCTATGTACACTTGTTAACCTTGTTGTTATTGTTAATTGCAAATCGATTCTTGAGGTCTTGAGTTCGACCGCCACTTCTTTTTTATGATAAATACCCCAGCCTATACGGCTTCGGATATTATGTGAGATACAAATACTGTCTTTTTATGTGTGTCTATTTAAATGTGTTTTTAAATAAATAATTTAATAACAAGTACAAAAAAATGTGTCAAAATTTTAATCACAGGACAGTTCCCAAAAATATACATGATAACTTTATACACTTGTATCATACAATCTGACGTAATTTTTGTCTGTATTAAATTTTCTTATTCGGGTGATCCCAAAAAGTACTTGTTAAAAAGATTAATTATTTTTAATTACAAAAGAATAAATGCCATAGTGCCTAGGGCCACATTTGTGTGTCTGCTCAATTTTACAAATAGTTAATTAATTTTGTGTCTTGTTCGACCGAAAATAAAATTTCTAGTTATTCGAATTTAGAACTTCCGGTGCTTAACGCTATACGTTTAACCATGGTTTTTTTTTCCGATTCAGCCGTTCAGTGTCCACTGCTGGACTTAGGCCTCCCCCATAGACTTCCAGTACGACCGTTAACCATGGTAGTCCGATACATTTCCGTAACAAAGGCTAACTTATATGTATATTATAGCCGTCTGTGCTATTCACTGCACAAGGGGTTGTGGACGCATTAATCACTGCAACTGACACCCGAACGTGCCCAGACCGGTAGCAAATATTTGTTGCGGACGGACACAAGCAAGCTGTACTTCAAACTATTTTGCATCTATACATTTCGCCTTATAAACTCAATTGTTAAACGCGTCGCCGAGCATTGCATGAGGTTCTAATACCGGTGAAAATATTTTTTTCGGTCGGGCACGGCACAAATCTCTAATCAATTGAAAGTGAAATTCTGTCGCCTGCCGTGGGTGAGTGGCGAACACATTCCGGTGTGCACTGATTGGTTCTTTAAATGGCGAGTAGTTGATCAGTTCCGTGCCCCGCCCGTCCGAAACAATCCTTTGTTTCGAAACCAGGACCTTTAACTGTCTACGCAACACGTTTAACGGGTATTGTCTAATTAATTGGCTGTAAATAAAATCGATCAATGCCCCATGCCCCTCGGGAGAACATTATATATCCTTGACTCGACCAGATAATGATCAAAAAACTCGAATAAATTAAAAGTAATAGCGTAAAATATGTAATTTACATAAATATATAATTGCAATAAGATTCGTAATAAAAGTATTTTCCCTCGCAATGCGTCCCCCGCGAAAACTCGAGTGTTAATTAAGGACTTGAGAAGATACAATTTTCCAAATAAAATAGCAATTTATTACAGCACTAAGGAGTAACTACGTTTTATCACGACTTTGATAGCCTTATCTTTATATTAGGTATGTAACGAAAATAAGTGCCTAGGTTAGATGTGATATCTTAGCGGGGTAGAGATTTGTGCCTAATGTAGATACGAACATCGGCGTATTACATTTTACAGACCAGTAATAAGAGAAAAGAAACGTAACATTAAATAAAATAAAAATATTCTATTAATTTCATATGCGGTGTAAGGGAATTAATTACTTGATACACATCTGTGCCCTGCCCGTTTAAAACTATTGTTTTTCCGGGATTCGAACCCAGAAGGAACGAGGCGAATAATCTTTTATTCCTAAAGTGTAAACTAGGTACTGTTCCAAACCCTTTAATCTATATCTTTATTAATATATAAAGGCAAAGAGTTTATTTGTTTGTTTGAACGCGCTAATCTCAAGAATTGAAAAATTAGTTTTGTGTTGGTTAGAACTTTCATGGAGGAAGGCTATGAAAGAACGCGATGCGACTATAGATAGCGAATAGTGAAAAAAAAACAGGGAAAATTATTCAACCTTGTTAGTGACCGTTACCCTACGAAAACGGAACAATCTAGTCTAAAACAAAAGATCTCTACTAAGCGTACGATATTATAGTAAAGATTTTTTGTTTACCTTTAGTAGACATGTTTATTTCGTTCCCAACTCGGAGCAGAGGAACAATAAATTGTATGAAACTTCATTTGTTATTTTATTGTTGTACTAAATCAAAACATACTGTTTACTTTGAAAGAACGTCGTTCATCCTCGCGTGTTTATCATGAATTTTCATAAAACGCCTTCTTACGTTAACATTTTTTCAAGGAAATGAACAATTTTGAATAATGACATATCTTCCACTTGATCGGAGCTGGTAAGTCAAAAGAAAAATTCCATAAATTTTTTTGTGATCTAATTTGCTCATTAGAAACGTTTTATTCTTAAAGAAATTAACTATTTGACTGAGTTGAATAATTTTAAAGCAATATCTTCTATCTATTTTAAACTTGAGTTAAGAATCCCCCCGAAATTAATTCTATAGTGTCAATATCGCAGACTTGAGATTCAATTAGTTGTAAGAAAAATTAATTACGAACTCTTTGCGATCCCAAAAGCTCAAGTAATTTAGATTATGTCAACTTCTCCTGACAAATTGGACTGTGGATTCATAGAAGCAGTTGGTACTTTTAAAAAATTAAATTTCTGCGCTGCGAGCTCTAATTTTCTACTTACAAACTTCCCTTATCATTTTGAAACATGTATTGCGTTACAGCATGTCAACGGGGGTAATTTCTCATGTTGGGGATCATCTTCCATCTTGTTATGGTGTTAATATAAAATTTTCAAGACATATTTTGAGGACTCATTTTTCCTACACGTATTAATAGTCCTTTTTTACGTTGGATCGATTCAAACTAAATCCAATAAGATACTAAAATCTAGAAGTCTAGATTCAATCCGGGTCACGAACCTTAAGTGACGGTATATTCGTAAAGTGTATACGTTCAAAACTAAAAAAGGCCGACAGCACATCTCCCTTAGTTATTATGGCTGGTCTTTTTCATTTTCATCAAGTTGGCCTTTGCTCTCGTCTTATTAAAAAAAGTACTGAACATTAATCTACTTAAAATATAATGACAATGGATTAATTCGTGAGTGTTTTTCCCTCTCGTGTGACATGGGGCGAACACATTTCTGTGTCCGTTTCACTGTTCCGTTCTTTACCAGGCAAGTAGTTGAGTAGACTTCTGTGCCCTGCCTGACCGAAATTTTTTTTTGTTACCCTGTCATCAATACGTTTAACCATTTGGCTAGTGAGGCGCTCGGATTAAATCGTAACACCTGCAAATACATAAGATTCTGTATTCTAACTAAATATAGTGTAACTAGGTCATCACAGGAGCACTAATTGATTCCTAATGCTTTCTCAACGATCCCTGGCTGTTTAATGATCGGTTATAGTTTATAATTTAACACATTTCTCTGACAAGGGTTACGGTACAGAATAGTATTATAATATAAGCCCGACGCCTGTACCCGCGGCTGCAAAAAATCTACTTTAACTTAAACCGTTTGATTTAAGGTGTTAATGACGCTAGAATTATTTTAAAACTGCGAGTAGACCGCTCGCCAAGTTACAGTAGGTACCTACCTAAATTTCATATAGAAACTCATTTCTATTATTAAATTAGGTATTACATTACATACAATTAAAAAGTTTATAAAATATCTTGCGATTTTTTTCGAGCGTCACCGTTTATAAATTTACAATGGCATTTGTTGTATTGTAAGTAAGTTTTTGTTGTAACGGCATCAAAACTTTACAATTTCTAAAAACTCCTACTACTAAGCTTTCGCGGTTCTTGATTGGGTAATACTATTGCTGACAGACGAACAGACAGCGAAGTCTTATTTGATTTTTACTATTTTTTATCCGTAATACATTCGGAACCCAAAAATTAATTTAGTAAAACTATTTGATCATCTCATCGAAGAACATAATTACTTAACATAACTTCACTTAAGTTATAGTTTAAAGGCACTTTTACTTAAATGTATATATATGAGGCTGGTCGAGGCAGAGTGGCCTAATAAAAATACGCAATAAAGTTAGACAAAAATGAATTTGTATTATTATTTGTGTAAGAATTATAGCGTACCTAAATTCAAAGTATTTTACCTAAAGTCAAAAGATATTTATTTATTAATGCTAGTTCTCAAAAAAATTCCTTTTTTTTTAAACCCCCCCCCGGCTTTCCCCGACTTTTTTTTTTTAAAAATTATAAACAATTTTCAATCATTGTGCTCTTGTAGAGACATGTACATTTTTAGATTATGAAAGTATAAATAAGTCATAAAACTCCAGTTAGGCTACCCTGCTTCTAGAGGCACCATTAAGAAGATAATATCTATACCTTTTTTTTAACGATAGAGGAGGTCACATGGCATGAGATTAACTTGATGGTAGGTATACCCCAGCCTATAGCATCTAACCAAGATGCGCTATCGACCTATTTTAGCTTTGGATATTTGGATACTACAGACTGAAACCGAAACGCGATTAAGCTTCACGGCTTTTTCATCTATTGTCAGTGGTTCGCGACCCACACGGAATTCCTTTATTCCTACCACCCATTTAATAGTCAGATTTCCAGACGAAGTCCAGCTCGTTTCTGAAAATTAGAAACATGACCCTGGCGGGGAACGAACTCGCGATCCGTTGCACATTCGCCATACATTGCTACCATAAGATCAACCGTCAAAATATTCACGAACGATTCTTCGTCACCATACAAATAAAGCAACATATTAGGCCAGTTTAAACACAAAATGATCTAACAATAGCTGTGTACGAATTCACGATGAGACCGCGTATTCATTATTTTATCATCCGCTCCGGTTGAAAGAGATTACTTACTCCTGACAGTTTTATTCCATTAGACCTTTCCCACATTATATTTGCACATTGATACAATACTGTTTCATCCCCCATATCGCATTACTACCTGCGTCATTCTGATTCTTGTTTGAACTATAGATCTGTATATAAAGAAATCTTACTTAAATAAAGTAATAAACAATCTATTTATTAAAACATCGTTAAAACAAAGTTTTAAATAAACACTACAAACGGTTTAAAACTCATATGTTTTTATCAACTGAACGGTGTGTTCCTCCGTGTCCTGCAAAGTATCAGAAAAATCGAGCCGTAGTTAAAACAAATTGTTAATATTTCACTATTATATTTATTATAAATTGTCAATAGTTATAAATATGTTATATTTGGCTTCTTTGAAGTTAAAAGTGTTCTATTTAAATCGTGTACATAACTAACAATACAAATTAATAATAAATAAACTTGAAAAAATTATTATTTTTCACATTTTATTGCACATGAAGACACTATACAAAAAAATTTTCGACTCGGTAGCTCAATTGGTAGAGCAAAAGTCCTGCCCGTGTTGAAAATTTTTTAAATTTATTTTCTATTTTTAAATAAATAAACTTACAATGTCAAGAATAAAAAAATTTTAAATTTGCGCTAAAAGGCAGACTCATCTTTTGCTCAGCAAGACTTACTAAGCGCTGATTTTCAGTCTATCCCATGTCAGATAATAAGCTGTATCACAAAATAAAACATTGTGAAATTCAGTAGAACGAAATGGACGAACGGCGGCGCGAGTGTACAACTCGCCACTAATTGGTTAAACCAAACTACGAATTCAATTTTATTACATCACTAGCTATGTCAGCGACTTCGTCCGCGTAGAATAGTTGTTTTGGGCATCCAAATTTGTTTTTGCGTATACATTTTTATAAATTTAACCTGCCTAAAACATCGGTTGCGTCCAGTCGCTCGCGATCCGTCGTTTGGGTCCCTTCGTTCTTTCAAATTAATCTTAATACATAAGACATATAGTGTCGCGGACATTTTTTTTCAGATTTTTTAAAGAGATATCATTCCTCTATACATATTTTTTGGGTTTCTTTTCTCAATAATTAAAAACTAGGGTTGTGCCGTGTTGTAGACCAATTTAAATTAAAAAGAAACGATGATAAGGGGGGATTCAAACCCGCGACCACATCCTACTATGCTGTTGTTCTTGCCAAAACTAGATTCAAATTGTCCCGTTAGATATAAAACCTTAAATCTACATTTGTTTGTTAAATTTGTTATATAACGTGTCTAAATATGTATTAGTTAATATGTAAAACGTATTAATCATATTAAGAAAACTTTATAGGTTTGGTTTTTGTTTCAATAAATTGAATTGAATTGAAGTTCAGTAACATTTGTTAACTGGTAAGCCCTAGGGTTTTCAGGCAATATATGGATAAAGAAAAGGTCGCCCGACTCCGGCTTAGACCCTTAAACTGTCAATTATGTTCTTTGTCTTGTCGTTTTATATGATCTACGTATTAAATTATTATGTTACGGAGTAAGGCGGTCCTTTTTGGCTACCTGATTTCGGGTACTGGCTGTCAACCAGCGCTGTATCAGCGTTGCTAAATCCTCTTTCTAGCTTATATACTACTTATTGATTTTGATAAGTGTTCACTGAGATTTAAGGATTTAATGATAAAAAGACACCATTGGAAATCACTTTAACGTTTTAAAACAATATATATATTAGTTAAACTTATTTGAAAATTATTTTAACTACGGCCCGACGTTTCAGATGTTTTACAGCAGCCGTGGTCATGGGGAGACCATATTTAAATTTGTACTACTCGCGTAAACTAGAGACAGTATTTAAAAGAGATTGTTATACTTCTATGAATAATTTCGAAAGACAAGCATATAATATTTAATATAACGAGTATATGTTCTCGTACTTCATCTCTCTATACATATCAATCGTCAACGGTATGCATACTTATAAGTTAGTTACATAAGATTATTACTATAAATAACTTAAGTAGTTTAAAATATGTTTGTGTACCTAGTTAGTAAGCCTTATTAAATAAATAGAGGGAAAGTGTATTTTTTTATTTCCAGTTTTACAACTTACTGTGGTACTTACGCAACAGACCAAGCAGGCAGTGTTTTTGTGCACACGTCTAACAGGTATGTGCAGACACAAAAGTATGACTTTATGAACCTAATTTGATCACTTCTGTTGCAATATGGTTAGACGCCTAGATTTGTGCTAAGCGAGAGGTCGTGGATTCGGATTTCCAGTGATACAATAGCACGTTTCGGTCGGGCAGGGCACAGAAGTCTGATCAACTTGCCTGTACGATAACCGGTAATTAAAACGGCCACAGAAATGTGTTCACTATGGGGGAAGACGGGGTTTCATTTATGTGCTGAACATGAGATTTTTCACTTAACACTAGAACGATCGTCAATTTTTACGCTGATTTACTGCAAACAGCGTTGAAGAGGTCAACACACGAGTCAACGATCAATTAAGCAGGCACTTGACTTCGACAATAGCCACCCTCACATTTTACACACCCCCCTTAAATACATACAATATCGGACGAGCGAAATTATTTGACAGAAATGCTTTGCATTTCAAATACGCCGTCGAGTTTATTATCAAACTCGGAATTTGTAGGTGCCCGAGTGAAAAATGTTTTCCACTTAATTTTTCACTATGAAGTTTAATTTGAGAACGAATATTGAACATTTTAGAGTCTAAATAAAACACTTTAACTGGTTTAAAATGCGTCTATTTATGAAGTGTTTTATATAAATGTATACTTACGTAAACTACAGACTATTCTTTGTTTTTGATTCTCTTCTTCCATCTGTGCAAGTTCATTGTTAAAATATTTCTTCGATAAACTAAAATACATTTCAATCAAAAAGCGTGTTCTGTATTCAACATTTCATTCGAGTTTATGGAGAAAACATATTTAGTAGAAAACGGTACCAAAATAATGTCTGGAGGGGTGTTACACTATTAAATAAAACTTTTTACTCTTCAACGAAACAGATGGCGCTAGCATACCAGATTTGACTTTGATATTAGAGACACCCTTCATTATCAGTTCCCCGTGTCCACAACTGCTGCAAAGCATCCGAAACGTCAAGCTATAAACTATAAATAGATTAACAAATATATTTCGCGTTTTAAACCGTTACAGTGTTTTATCCAAAGGATTGCATAAAGCAATGTATACTGTACAGTCTGATTTCTAAATAAAGTTTACTGAAACTGAATAATAATGATACTCATATGGGGAAATCAGAATCTCTTACTTTTCTTAATTTGTTACAGCTTTGTTATTCATAATGCAAACCTCAAAACAAAAAATACAAAAGATAAAATCTTACGAACTAACTTATAAATAAGGGGCGGCCTTCTCCTTCCCCTTCGGCGATCTCTTTCAGGCAACCTGAAGTACAGGAGAAAAAAATACAAAAAAGCTTATTAAATTTTACCAATTATTCGTACCCATTTTTCTCATATTTTACGTCTTCAAGGTAGATCACTAACTCAATAGGTGGACAAAAATATCCTAATAACAAATTGTAGTCGCGTAAGTGTATCTGGACGAAGGCCAAATGACAATTCAAAATTAGAATAATATCCACCTTATTACCAGTAATTTCGTACGACATATACGAACTAGAAAGCTGGAATATCATACTCTAATCACAAAGGGATCGTACAATAAAGGTTTTTAGGATCGTAAAAAATAGAATTGTGTATTGTGTCAGGTCGCATACTGCTAAGCTCCTAAAACCAATTTATATAGAACTTTTAGATAAAGTGAAAAATATTAATAAATGCGTATGTTTGAAACCGCCGGTTTAAGTCCTGTCCGAAGTGGTATTTTTTTTATATATATAGTGCCATTATCTGCAATAACATGTGAAATATAAATAAAACCACCTATACACAAGTTTTTAACCCAAAATATAATTTATGTGGCGAAGGGCAAATACCGCCTCTGTTTGAGCCAAATCGTTAAACGTGCATTGCGTTAAGCACGAGGGGTCCCGGATTCCCTGGAATCCCTGGGGAACAAAAAAAGTTGTTCTGGTCGGATAGGGCACAGAAGTCTGACCAACTACTTGCCTGTTAAAAAGAACGGATCAGTGAGACGAACACAGAAATGTGTTCGCCCTACGCCCCACGAGGGGGAAACGGGATTTCACTAACTAACTAATGTGGCGAAGGAATGTTTGTCAGGTCAGCTAGTATTTCTATAAAACCGTTGATTGATTGGTCGCCTTCCACGCTCGCTCATTCAGCAGATGACAGAAATAGAATGTAATAGCCAATTCTTCGCTGCACTGAATTGAAAAATACTGATTTATTTCCTATGGAAAATAAGTTTTAACAGCAGTGAGACTCAAGCCTAGACAGTCTTTAGTCGGACTAAATGAACCAATCCGATAGTTACCCGTTTATTAATGAAGAACAAGGGGTAATAACTGATTGAAAGTGAATCGTCAAACTATATATTATTCGTTATATAGAATGGAGACTGGACTAATAGATAGACATATAATGTTGCTAACATTCTTTAGATTGAAACGGCAATCATTCTTCTGTCTGTTGTTTACGGAAGTAGTACACATTTAAATAAACCCCTTTGACGGTTTAAAACGCGATATATTTTAGTTAAACTTGTTTTAAAATTATTTTTAACGGGGAGACTGAAGATGGAGTCTCTGAGTCAAAGTAAAAATTCGTAGCAGTTTTTTTTACTCACCCCAATCATCCGAAACGTCGGGCTGTTGTTAATAATAATTTTCAAACAAGGTTAACTCAAAAAGAAAAAAAGAGAATAATTGCTTTAAAAGTTATTTAAAAGCAATTATTCTGTTATACACAGGTATATATTGGTTTATTTGAACCGTTTTCGCAGCGCACGCAATATGAACTCTCTGAGATAACTTAGTATAGATTTTAATGAGAATTAAAAATATATAATATTTCTGTATTTATAATGTATCGAAGCACAACGAAACGGTCAAAACTTCACAGAAAAATATCTGGAATTCGCGATCAATGAAATACTTATTTTTAGATCAACTATGAATTTTCAATTTACTGAGTCCGCTTTTCAATCGTATTGGCAATAAAAAAGTCACGTCAGCACAAAAGTGAATGTGAATGAGTGATATTTGTTTACTAAGGAGACTTAAAGCTATAGGCCAAGCTTTAAATCTATGCTAATAGTATTAATTTTAACGTTACGTATTGAAAAAGGATTTATAACACACAGAGTAAGACATATTTCAATAAAACACTCTAAACGGTTTGAATTCCGAATTATATTGGTAACTGGTAGAAATTTAAAGAGTGACTTTACGGGTTTTTGAAAGGTTTTACCCGTTTTAGCTCGACCCGTACGGAATTTATTTATTTTGTCAAAATTAAAAATTAAAATTTAACGTTCCCATCGTCATATTGATCTAAATTTGGTACACACATTTAATTTAAACGACAATACAATATAATAAAATTATAAATCCAAGATGGCCGCCAATACAAAACGGCAGATTACATATTTTTCCTCAATATGGGTATCAAATGAAAGGGCAATAAAACACGACGATTATGTCAAAATTTTAAATATTTGTAATTTTCAGTGCACAAAAATAAAACCGTTTAACTTAAAAGTTTTTTTACAAGTTACTTACGGTCGTGTGTTTTAACTATAATTTTATGTAACGTTTACGATTACATATGTACTATTATTATATACAATGCGTTAATATAAAAATAGGTTACAACAATATATCTGTCGATAAGACTAACGAGGCTGCGTAGATAACAGATTCCACCTTACGAAATTGCTTTTTAAAGAAACCGAATTCTTCGCTGCAAATAATACGATATTTTCGTAACATTTTGAAACAAAATACATTATGTTAATATTCTTTTTGAGTTTGCTATTAACGTTACCGATGTCAGTAGTTCTTATCTTTGAAACCTAAGCAATAACTCAACTTTTTTATAAATCAAGAAGAGTACACACAAACATGTTCAATTGGTGGAAGGTAAATACTAAATACATAACATGTAAACAAGATGCAATGTCGACCGACCTATTTTGGCGTTGAGCGTACTTGATATAATTCTCACATGTAAAACTCGACTAAAAACATGTTACTTTTACTAACATAGAAAGCTGAAAAGTTTGTATGTTTGTTTGTTTGAACGCGCTTATCTCGGGAACTCCTATTTCGCATTGAAAAATTATCTTTGTGTTGGTTAGAGCATTTATTGAGAAAGGTTAAAGCCTATAAAACATCTCGCTGCGACATTAGGAAAGTGAAGAAAAGTAGGGGGAAAATATTCATTGGTTGGTTTCCGTTGCGTGGCTTCGAAAGCGGTTGAAGAAAACAAAAAATATGTACGAAAGAATCTTCTTTAAATTATCTCAAAAAATATCCACGGCACTATATGTCTATTTTTCAAGATTAACTTGCAAAAACGCCGGGACGCAAACGACGTCGTGGGTGAGCTTAAATTTATAGAGTAGAACGGGTTTGCAAAAACACATTTTACGCGGACGAAGTCGCTATCACAGCTAGTCTAAAATATTTTATTAGCAGTACTACTAACATTTCGTCACTCCCAATAATCCATTAGCAGGTTGTGTCGTGGGATTTATCAGGCTTCATTGAAGCGTGGATCGAGTCTTCACTGATATGTCACTGTTGATAATAAAAATGTATACATTTGGCCTCGTTGGTGTAATCGTAGCAATGTATCGCTAATAGTCTACGGTTCGTGGGTTCGATCCCCATCGGGACCAAAATGTTTTTAATCGATTTATAATTATTCCGAAAATTCTTGGACTTCGTCTGGAAATCCGGATGTTAAACAGGCGGTAGGAATATCGACACTCCATCCACAGGTGAAAAAGGTGTCAAGTTTATCAGAATTACAAATAGGTCGACAGCACACCTGGTTTAAGTATTATATGGGTCGGGTGTTTTACTTTGGTCATATTTTAGAATAAAAAAATAGCTCGATTCGATCTAGCGGATTAGTTTTCTAGTAAATCTTGAGAAAGGTAGTAGAGAAAGTATAGGTAGAATGGATTGAGGATAGGTTGCTTTTTTAAATTTAGCAGCAAGTACCTAAAGCTAACTTTTGTGTTTTTGACTGACCAACATAATTTGCAACTTTAATAAAACACTTTAACAATATTTGGAAATGATTTTTAACTTCGGCCCGACGTTTCGGATGCTTTGCAGCAGCCGTGGTCACGGGGAGTATTAACTAGAGATAATTTGCAACTACCAAACAGATCGCTTCGAGATCAAGCGGTGGGTTAGTAGGATATAAACTATGAAATGCTCTGATAAAGGCCCTATCGAACATAGACAGTACTTAAGTAGGCCCATTATATTTTATCAGTAGCGTTAGTATGATGTATCCATAGTGAATGAAATTTCCGGTAAGCTTAGGTTTGGCGATAAGAATAATGTATATTCCTTTTATAAAGCTGAAGAGTTTCCACTACTGGTACGATTTTCCATTTATCGGATACGGATGCTGCGTTAGTAGTGGAGGTGGTATTTCGTACTATTACTTTCGGAGTGCATTTTTGTCAATCTGAATCTCAACTGATGTCAACTAGGTTTACAATTAAATGTCACTCTCATACAATGTAAAAATCGCTTTTATATTGTAAAATTATTTTTCCTCCTTGTGGGGCATCGGGTGAACACAGTTCTGTGTCCGTTTCACTGATCCATTTCATTTACAGACAGGTAGTTGGTCAGTTTTCTGCTTCTGTCTGACAGGATCGATTTATTCCCTGAGATTCGAACACAGGACATATTGTTGGTTTGCTATGTGCCTAACTATAGAGGTATGAAGGCAAACATATATCTGTTTGCTGCACTAATAAAAGCGATCAGACTGATCGATTTTCTGACGGCATCGTACTAAAATGTACTTCAATGGATTCTAAGACTTTATGTGGTTAACGCTACGTGCCTAACTAATGAAGATGAAGGCGTTACTGTAAGTGTACATACATCTGTACTAATAACATTTTTAATCGCAGACAAGACTACGGTCTGTTCAGTTTATGTTTTCGATGAATTCGAACCCAGGGCTTCTCGTACTGAAGCGGTTACATTGAACTTTAGACTATTGATAGCGAGTTTAACAATCGTTGGCTCAATAAATATCTAACTGACACTTATTATTGGAGAAACAGACAGTTGTAAGAAATATTATCCATTTTATTGGCAGTTTAAAAACGAAGGTTACGTAATTATTTGTGCCAAACCAATAAATTGCAATTATAGAGTTACTTATAAATGTAACCAGCTAAATATAAAAAGTCAAATTTACACACCATTTACACCGTAATATATAACTAACTAATCTATATATTATACGAATTTATAAATCTGAAGAAGATTAAATACTGTCTATAGTTTACGCGAGTAGTACACATTTAAATAAAACACTTTAACTGTTTAAAACGCCATATATGTGTTAAACTTATTTGAAAATGATTTTTAACTTCGGCCCGACGTTTCGGATGCTTTGCAGTAGCCGTGGTCAAGGGAGACTAAAGATGGAGGATGTCTATGACGTCAAAGTAAAAAATTGCTACGCTAGCGCCATCTGTTTCGTCGAAGTTGGTCGTAGTTGATTCCGGCCGGTTTCGCCAACAACCTCCATCTTTAGTCTCCCCGTGACCACGGCTGCTGCAAAGCATCCGAAACGTCGGGCCGAAGTTAAAAATCATTTTCAAATAAGTTTAACTAATATATCGCGTTTTAAACCCCTAAAGTGTTTTATTTAAATCTGAAGGAGATTGGTAAAAATGTCCGCAACAGTCTATCTTTTAACATTAACTTGCAAGAACAACGGGACGCAGACGACGTCGTGGGTAACAGCTTTAACTTAGAGTTGGACGGGTTAGCAAAAACAAAATTTGATACCCATTCTACGCGGACGAACTCGCTGACACAGCGAGTGCCTATATATGAATCTCAATGATACTCGCCAGCATAAAATCAATTGTTAAACTTAATCGAACGAACGATCGTAACGAAGCACCGTAGTCTTCTCTTAAGGCAGCCGTCAATCGCCTGCTATAATTAATGACCCGAGAGCAATTACGTTTTATTTTAGGACATTTCCAAGATACCTTAGAGTTATTGCAGTTGGAAACGGGCTATTTTTACGTATTGTTAACATTTCTCAAATAGAAATAAGAGTAAGTGTTAATTTACTTTTATTGGATTTCAAAAATATCAATTTGTAATTTTAGAACCGTATAATACTTAAATGGTGTAAATAAAAATAGAAGTTGGCTAAGTCCGAGTTGAACTCGCGAACGAAAGATTCCGCACCATTGACTACATAAAGAACCTGTTACCGTTTATTGATAGCAAAGAACGAGAAACATGTCTTTTTTGTTTGGTTGTACTATATAGCATGTAAATGAAAATTTAAATAATAAATTGTATAAACCGAACATCCAAAGCCAAATAGTACGGCAGCGAATCTCGCTTAGACTTTAGGTGGCTGGAGTATTTCACCTTCCATCAAGTGATCCGCACCCTTGTCTGTCCTCTTCTATATTAAAAAAAAAATAGTTAATAATGAATTAATAACATGCACAAACATTGCACTTTTTAATAATAGCTTATAATTACATATGCAAACAGTGCATCCCTTATAGTCCCACCTTTGTTTGTTTTATTACTAATGACCACTTGGAAACACCAACATCTTAATGAAATACTTAAACGGTTTAAAACGCGATATATATTAGTTAAACTAATTTGAAAATTATTTTTACTAGATCTCCCGTGATTGTTCTGTAGTCTCCCCGTGAAACGTCAGGCCGTAGTTAAAATAAGTTTAACTAATATATATCGCGTTTTAAACCGTTTAAGTGTTTTATATAAATGTTTAATACTAACTACAGACAATTTAATACCAACATCATCATTAATCAGCTTAACAATAAACTCATTCATATAAAAGAAGTGTGATTTATAGAAAGACGTAAGTAATAATAAATAAGTAAGAATTGCACTGTACATTTTTATCATACATATTTTGTACAGCGAAATTGAAGACACTGTGCATTCTATGACGTCATAGATAGTTGTTTAATGGAGATAGGAAAAATCTTATTGTATTAAAATAGGTTTATTTCAGACTAGTGCTAGTAACTACTAACTTGCTTAATAATTATAACTTACTTAGAATATTATTTTGTAACTTAACTAAGTAGAAAACAAATCTTATTTTAACGCTGTTGTCTATTGTATTTGTGTGACGTCTCTTTTACATAAAGAGACGTCACACAAGACAATATTAATAATTTAATTAAATAAAATATTATTCACATCTTGCGTTAAGGAATGGGTGTATGTTAGACGAGCTAAGCTAATAAAAACTGCGACGCCTTAAAAAGTTTATAGTGTGACGTTGCATAGAATTTACACAGTATATGCTAATAAAAGTTTTACGAAAAAAAATACATTTGAATTCATCATCTAAGTATTTTAACTGCTATACACTGGAACAGATGTTCACACCCTTTCGTTTTCGCTAAATAAACAACTGAATTCGCTTCCCGGACATCCACAGTATGAATGAAAAGTATAATGAAAGATCCAAATATAACGGCTATAAACAAAATTTATCGCCATTGTGATTCCCGCGTCGCATCTTTTACCGAAAGAAATCGTTTTTAAACACGATTATGTCTGTATCAGATGTTGCGAGTAGCGAGGATATTTTTTTATAGCCCGGCTTCAGTGGGCGATATCATTTTATTGAACTTTAAACAATTTACTTTTTAATATAAAATTGAAGCTAGGCCATAAAGATCGTTTATTAAAGGATATAAAAACGTGGTCGCGCAAAACGGTTTTTCCAAAAAGGTCGACACACCCGATATTAAATTTTAAGGGGAAAATCGTATTCGGAAAATTCGGAAATCACACGTTTAAGCTTGGATGGAAATTCTTTAATATCCCGGAGTATTATGGGGGATTTGCTAATGTAATTTATATATTAATATTTTTATTTTTTTGTCAAATTGTTGGACCCGTGTAACTCGACAATTAAGGAAACAGGTTAGAATGTTTGAAATATATATTTAATTAAATATGAAGGCGTCATTTAAATGAAAAAAAAATTGCGGCAACGCGTTTTTTTCATTTAATGACGCCTGTTGATGTCGGTTCAAGTACCGCCGGTGTTTAATTTTTAGAATCTAAATAAAACTATTTATTTATATATGTATAATATCTTAATTAACAGTGTGTTTTTGAAAACTTTAATATTTTTACATGTTACTGCACATTATGGCGCTATATACATGAAAAATTACAACCCCGGCAGGACTTGAAGCTCAATTGGTTAAAACAACAGCATGGACCGCTGACGATGCCGGTTCTAGTCCGGCCCGAGTCGAAATATGATAACCAAATCAAATAATTGTAGTTAATTTGTTAAATCTTAACTGAAATGTAGTAGACAGAGTAAAAAACGTAAAACAGAGTACCTGTGATACTGTCTATATTTTACGCGAGTAGTACACATTTAAATAAAACACTTTAACGGTTTAAAACGCGATATATTAGTTAAACTTATTTGAAAATGATTTTTAACTTCGGCCTGACGTTTCGGATGCTTTGCTGCAGCCGTGGTCCACCACGTTTTCAAATAAGTTTAACTAATATATCGCGTTTTAAACCGTTAAAGTGTTTTATTTAAACAGAGTACCTGTGTCAATTTTTGTCCAGTCTTAAATCAATTTTAAACTTAAATATACCTTATAAGCATGTCTTGTTACCTACTCCCTGACAAAATTGAAATTATTGTGATGGAATCCTATAAATGTATTGTGAGAATTGTCAGGTATTTAATTTAGCATTGTTAATATTGAGTTTGACAAAATTACTATTGATTCAACAATGTTGAGTTTGCTTTGAATTTCTAAGAGACAGTTATCGTGCAATATCTGTCAAATAATTTTATTTAACTATAAATTAATGTAAAATGGTAATCGAACGACAAATATAAAACAATGCTTAATTATTTTTAATGGGCATGCCTTACAAGGGCTTCGTTCTTTGTGCCTTGTATAGTCCGAATTGCTTATCTTGATACAGAATATTAAATTATCACTAATACCACAGATATACATGTGTATGCTACATGCATAGTATATGTATTTTTATGGCTTTAAGTATACAATAGATTTATTATTTGTACACTCTGTAGAATCACGACGCACAGAAAGACAAACAAAAATGAAAAATTTACGAATCTAAATAATTTTTAAAATTTTAAAGAGAATAAAATTACATATATATTTTTTCTTATTTATCAAAAATGAATATTTATGTTAAAAAAATTGTTTTATACCGAAAGTAATGTTATTGCATTAAAATAAATCGCTTTTAACAGTTTAAAAAATGTCACTTATTTTTATTTCATTTAAACTAGGTCCGACATTTTGGATGTTTTGCTGTTATCAAGGTGGTTTGGCCTCCCGTTAGTTAACGAATATATATTTCGCGTTTAAAACCGGTAAAGAAAATATTTATTTACAACATATGTACAATAAATACAATACTTAAATTAAAATTTGCAATTTTATAAAATTCTTCTAGTGGATGTTCTCCAGATTATCGTAATTAAATAAATGTATGTAACGTTATGTATGTTGGTTTTTAATGCCAAAGAATAATTAAAAATTCTACTAAATTTAAAAAGAAATAATCCAAACAAATTTACCTACTTAATAAATACTTATGAATTTTAATTACCATTACTAACTTTAGCAATTAAATTATATTTATATGTACTTACGTTATTAAATTATGACCATAAAGATGAAAATACACTTAGCGTGGATAACACAGTTCACATTTTAGAATGATGTCAGTTTTTCACTTTTCCAACTTTGACAAATTCTTCAACGTCTAACATATTACACAATAAACACAATATTTTCTAATCTGTAATAATGTTTATTATCTTTGGAATGTGTGTTTAAAATGGCGTCTGAATTAAGCGCGAAAGTTCGCACAAAGTTGTCATTTTGGCGCGCTCCGAGCCGACCACACGATGGTGTCTCGCTAAATAGACTGGGAGTTGAAGCTTCCCAGTTCCCGTACAAACCACGGGAGATCTTCGCGCATACTTCAGGAATCGCTCTCCAAGATATTTACACCTACACCATCTCATATAAATGATAAAAACTCCTATTTACGCCAATAATTACAATAGTTATTAATTTATTACTAAATAATATTTCTCGCTTAAGTCACTGTAATTTAAAATATCAAATGGTTGTATGAGTGCTGTTTTACAGACAGGTGGTGGGGTTTTGCTGAAAATCAGTGAGATAGCATAAATGTGCTGCAACTTACGCTGACGCAACACCATTGTGGCATCACTTTTCTTCAAATTCATTTTAATCTTTCTATTAACATTTATTTCTCTCTAGCATTGTGCATGCCATTAAGAGATTGATTATGGTTATAAGCCGATATTTAGACAAATCTCATATGGTAAATACCGCCATTTTCAATCCGTACAAAACATTTATCCTTTTGCTATTTTTACAACAGATTCCCCGGGTACAAAGACCATTGTTTTGTCTTTGGCATTACAATCGCGTCTCAAATGTAGTAAACAGAGGTAATACTCAATTATTATCACAATACATGTAAATAGGGACGTAAGGAATATTGCTGAATGGAAAATTCAACATAATAACGCCAGCGTGATTTAACCACCAGGTTTTCCAAGAAACTGCAATTTGCAGCTAAGAATAGAACTTGAGAGTTACCTAGAATTATAATATCAACGTGTAGAGTCATATAATATAGCTAAGAAATAATAAACCGATTTTTGTTTTTTATCTGCCATATTCTACTCTTTTCCTGCGAAAGAGACTTATCTATACTATTAACTACGCTTATGTTATGAAAAAGTTAATTGAGATTAACTATACTGCAGAATATTTATGAAGATTTCAGAGTACAGGCATAGTAGTTGATCTCACAGCAGTATTGAATTCGTGCGAAAAGATCAGTGTTCGATTTCACGAAAATTTAAGTAATAAATAGAACAATTTAGCTTCAACTCGATATTCGTATATATTATAAGTCTAAATTACTTGGAAGAAATATAAAAAAAACACAGTAACACAATTTTCAGTGCAACGGAACAGACCTGTTGCGGGTTCCGTTGCCGTCGGTGTCACAGACCTCAAAATATCTGTTTTAAAAAGATACTTTATACGACTATGTGGGTTTGGGCTTTGATATATATGACGTATAATATTTCTAATAAATTTGTAATAGATGTTCGTGTGTTACGTTGTCAAGACGGTTCATTAAGAAAGCATATATTTTAAGACAATTTATTTTAAAACGCGAAGACAAAACGTGTAAAATATTTCAAAGACGTCAAGATAAATGAAGGAGCGTACTCAATAAATAGAAAGACAATTATTATTGGCGGGAATTATTATAAGTGCTGACATTTATAAAAAGGATGGGCCTTCTTTCGGAGCATTGTTTCGGGGGAGGCCCGAACAATGGCTCCAATGTATTCCGCTCAGCTGTCTTGTCATTTCTCACTATGAGCTTTTCGGCATCGTGGAAATTACCTCATTACTCATCTCGCCCTACTAAATTATATCGCTTTTTACGACGGCTATTTTTATAGGACGTTTGTTGCTTGATTTCGAACACTTTGGTCTCAAGATGAAGAATGAATCTTGTAACGAGGTCAGAAAAGTGATTTGAGATAGAGAACATGATTTTCATTTTACTATACTAAATAGATCACTTTAACATTAAAACGTGTACTATATTAGTTGATTACTTTTGCTTTGTTAAGCACTTGCGTATGTTACAAGTACCTGTAACTTTATTGTGTATATCAATAACGCAGAATTTAGTAATTCTTATTTTACGTATCAGGCACTACACTTATTTATAGTGATTTTAAACACACAACTTACACGAAATCGTTATTTTACACGTTTTGCACTAAAAACACCTTGTGACACTACCTCAAATTCACGTTAAATTAATAAAAGTCCTAAAAATCAATTTACGTAAATGTACAGATTATTTTTAGTTTGACATTTACGTAGGTAAAAATACACTCTATGTGTGTGTGTTTTGCTAAATTTATTTACTTTAATTATTAAATTTAATACAAGCTTGCGTAATTAGACATTCCCGCCTGAATAAAATAGCTATTGAAAATATAAGACACTTCTAATTTATATACCTTTAGGTATATTTTTAGTCGTAAGAGCCGAGAGAGTTATTAAGATAGCATAAAATCACCTAAGCAAATTCTTTCGGACATTTTCAACGCTAAGCAGCAACGCGTGTGGCTGGCGTTTATAAGATATTACTGTATCCATAATGGCCTCTTAAAAATACGCTTACTCGCTGTAGAGGGGCTAATTTGCTGCACGAGCAGCCGAACAAAGCTTCTATAATTTAACATGCCAGATAAAGTGTGTGTGTGTAGAGTGATGGTCAAACATAAAGGTTGATAATTCTAATATATAAGAATTTCTCTTTACTATTTACCTGTTCTGAATTTAAATATAACCGCTCGGCTCTTCGATCTTTAGAAAGAGACACAATACCCAATTATCTTTCAACAAAAACCTTTTCCTCTTCCGGGGCTTGGGGTAGAGTTTTTGTCTGTTTCAGGATGGTGTGATGGATTTAATTTACAGGAAAAAAGACCTAACCCTTAGCCTGATTGAAACTATTTACTTTGTTTCCCGGAATACCAACTCGCAGCCTCTGGCGCACATAAGAATTATTGTTATTAGTATTTTATTCATTTATTTATTATTTATTTAATTCTATATTGCAACATACAGAAAGTATGTTACCTTAACAATAGTCTTAATAATACAACTTTTTTTCCTGGTAACAGGTATATAGATTTTTAAAAATTATGACACAGGCCGGACTTAAAGCAGCAATCACAGTCTCGCAAGCTCTAGTCCCACCCACCCGCATAGTAATTTTTGAATAGATTTTAAATATATACAACACCATCATGTATGTATTATTGTTTATTATAAGTTTTAGTAAGTAGGTTATGGTCCTTTTCTGCTGTAACGCATTCCTCTTTTATTACTGAATTTTCATTTCTACGGTTGCTTGCAAGAGATAGCTATATAGCTATAAAGTCGCCGTTTGTCATAAATTTCCATCGATTTTTATTTTTTTGTTGTTTCGTTTTGTGACAATAAATAATATTTATATTTGTATGTTACATGTGAAATAATGTGCCGTTTACACTTTAATGTTTCCTTTCCTTATTGACGTGCTAGTTGGTGTAATGGAAACAATGTAATGCTAATAGTCAACTGTCGTAAGTTCTATCCCCACCCGATTTCGGGACGAACTTCAACGTTTCGGAAAAATGTTGGAAGTCTTCCGAAAATCTGGATATGAAATGGGTCATAGGAATATCGCAATTCCGTCCTCGTCACAAATCATCGTCCGCATAAAAAAGGCGGGATGTTTAAATTCGTTTCGGTTTCAGTAAATCCAAAAAAAGGTCAACAACACATCTTGTTTCAATGTTATAAGGATCAGTTATTTTACCTTTACCAAGTCTATCATAAAAAAAAGTTGTCTTTTATTTAAGTTTAACAATAATTTAACTACGTAAGTATTTGTTTCCTTATAAGGAGGAACAATATCTAAATAGCGTTATTATGAAGCAAACTCTGTGACATTTGATAGTGCAATTTACATCGCACTCTTTAATCTTATTACAAAGCATCTCGCGAAATTGTCTTTATTATGTTGTTTCTTTAATTAGCCCAGTTCGTTTGTACAGCTGTGGAAAGTTAACAGCGAAACAAAGTAAGTTTAGTTGAGTTTGTTGGATTCTGTACCGTACTACACTTTACAGTAAACTAGTAAGAATTAATGCTTACTTTGATTAATTCCTTACACTACAACTAGTAAAGGTTAAATGTGGGCCACAACTTGAGAATAAAGTATTGTCTATAAGTAGTACACATTGAAAAAAAAGGGTTTAAAACGCGTGATATTATTTATTAACTTATATACGATTTATTTTAACTACGAACAAGCAACTTAGCATCAGCCGTCATGGGGTAATTAAGTAAAAGTGTACACTAAATGATAATAAGTTAACTAATACATTTTGCATTTTAACCCGTTAAAAGTCTTTTATTTAATGTTAAGAATTATATAAATTTAATACACATTGAATTATGCCCCATCAAAACCAAAGAAAACAACACCATATCAATAAAAAATTCGGTCATGACAGAGTAAAACGGTTAAAGTGAGGTTCACCTTATGTAAAGCAAAAATATCGCAGACATCTAAGTGGAAAGCTACAGACTGATACCGATATGCAAGTAAATACTTCAACTATCCTTTGGCGGGCGGAAATTTTATCCAAATTATCGTCCTGGCGTATCCAGCTTGTCTAAATGCTGATTTAAATAATAATAAGCCTGTCTATAGTTTACGCGAGTAGTACACATTTAAATAAAACACTTTAACGGTTTAAAACGCGATATATTAGTTAAACTTATTTGAAACTGATTTTTAACTTCGGCCCGACGTTTCGGATGCTTTGCAGCAGCCGTGACCGCTGCTGCAAAGCAACCGTTAAAGTGTTTTATTTAAATAATAAGCATTTTATTATATCAATTTGTATTGAAACACAAAATAAGAAAAAACAACCTCTAGGGTGTTAATTTTTAATGCAGGTAATTTATTTTGGTGTTTTCGTTGGTATTGGTTTTCAAAAATGTATCCCCTTCCTGGATATCGGCTTCTTCAGTTTGATTTAGTCCACGTTTGTCTACCATATGGGATGCATGGTACTCTGTTGGTTTTAAATACATTTCTTTTTAATTTCATAGTAAAACTTTAGGTAGTTTTTTATACTGCATTTATAATTTTTTATTTTGAGTTTTCCTTTATGTCACAAATTTACCAAAATATATGTAGTCCTTTTCTTTCACTATTTCTCGTCCCCTAAGTTGAATTAAAACTTTTATGCTCTTTATCATGATGTCAGTTTTTTGTCTATACATGTCAAGTCTTGCAGTAGATCTACGATAGTCAAGTGTCGTTAGCATTTCTCGTATGTCTTGAGGAGTTTCGGCGAACAAAACTATGCCAACTAAAAGCCAACTAGCTAGAGTCTCCAATTTTTATTTCTTCATATTTTCAGTCCAGTTTTTTTAAGTGTTTACGCACGGAGATAAGTGTTTAAAAAGGCCGATAACAAATGACGAACATAATATAGTACCCGGTCGTATCAGCAATCTGTTCGTTGCTAATCACTGAATCAACGAGAATATTAATTTATTAGTAAAATTTAAGTAAACACTCCAACGACTTGAAACGCGATAGTTCGGCAGCTTTCCAGCACCCCTGGAATGCCAGCTTTCCAGCGTTTCCCTGATGACCCTCCGGACATCCAATGTCTCCACATTGCGTTTTAAACCGTATCACTACAGACAATATTTTATTAGTCAAAGTTATGGATAAATACAATGAATATATATTTGTATCTCTTTTTCTGTCTATTAAAATAATAGACAGAAGAAGTCTACTAAATCTACTAGAGATAAGCAAATAGTACTATACTATGCCCTTTTGTAGATGAATTATTGAAACATTGCACGTAATACATTAGAATCCAGTTAATATTAATAGTGGAGATAAATCGTGGCTTACAACGGAACCCGATCGCGTCAAACATTGTTCACGTTTGATGTATTTGCGAGGACCAATAACATTTTATTAATGGTAAAGTGTAAACTGTGCGTATACATACATTTTACAATATCGAATCTGTGTAAATAAAAACTAGGTCGTGCCTCATCGGTCTAGTAACTAGTTCAGAGGATTCGTTTAAGCTTTTACATGCGGTCTACATAAAATCGCGAGAAAGAGCACGCAATATACATATTGCCTAGCATTGCGTTAAGCGTAAGCGTAAGCGGTCCTGGGTTCGACTCCCAGGGAAACAAAAAAAATCGATCGGGCACGGCACAGAAGTCTCATCAACTTACTTAAAGAACGGATCAGTGAACTGGACATCAAAATATGTTCGCCCCATGCCTCACGAGGGGGAAACGAAATTTCACTTAAAAACTTACTATAATAAAAGAATCCATATTTCTTTATTTTCATAAATACATTAGGTAGAGATGAGTGAGCTCTGTTCTCGTCTTAACGACAAAACTATTTTGAAAGAAAGAAACAATTAAAAAAGATATAAAAAAAGAGAAACACTTACTTAACTTATTCTTAACAGTTAACAATCCTGTGTTGACGCAAAACTGATTTTCAGTATGTGAATAGACTGTAGACAGCGGTGCCACATGCAAGTAAAAATGGGAAAAAATTGTTATGAATTAAAAATCGATTATAAATAAAAAAAACCGGCATCCACGGCGTTCCGTTACTCTAACCAAGTGTCCTACCGTGTCCTACAAAAATGTGTCGTAATTATCATTAGTTTATAATCGATTATTAATTTATATAGTGCCATTGTATACAAAGACAAAAATAATAAAGTTTACAAAATTGTTATAATTTAAATTAGCGACTCGCTCCTGCTTCGCTCAAGCGCAGCGCTGATACTGAATACACTACAGAAAAGCTGTGAATGATGTAAATAAAAACATTCCTCTTGAATTACTCTATTTATTAAAATAACGCATCAAACGATCAAAATTGGTTGCGTAGTTTTAAAGATTTAAGCATGCATAGGGACAGACTTTTTTTACTATGTAGTTATAAGACAAGATGCATACATAAATATTGTGTAAAATTTTGGCGCATCAGATGTGAGGTGAGCAGTTACAGCCATTAACCAAAATAATAAGCCTGCGTTTGTTTCCAACTATTAATTTCGCAGTGGTCGGAACCTCGTTATCCTGAAGCGACACAATGCTGGATTAATTTACTCCCTATCTGTGGAATCGTGCTTAGAAGGCATTTGCACGATTCCACAGATTGTAACGCTACTCTACTCTAATTATTGTGAACTAGCCTGTGACTTTGTCCGCATGGATTAGTTATTTTGGACATCAAAAGTTTGGTTCTTCAAACTTCATATTTATTAATTATAGTGGTCACGACGTCGGTCCTGTCGTTCTTGCTAGCTAATTTTTAAATATAGACAAATACTGTCGTAATGTTTATTAAGGTTTAGGAAACGGTTCCTAAACCTTAATATAAAGAACAATATAAGAACAGAATAATATAAGAACGGTCTTATATACATATTTTTAGGGTATCTTGTATCGTTTAATTGTAAGTCGAGGATGACCATTTGACATTATTTATTTACACATAATTATAATTTGCGCGAGTAACGTAATAAAGTACAGTTTTAAACGAAAAGTATTAATATCTTAAGATTTTTTTTACTTTTCGTAGACCGTGATCCGAGTAATTTTTTAACAAAAAATAAATCACATTTTAAACCCCTTAAAAGTGTATTTTTTTTTATATTGCAAATTACTTACCCGCTTATACATTAAAAAATTCTTATACATATATTTTCAAATTAAAATTCAATACTTTTCATAGTCCTTTAAATATAATATACTTAACTACTAAAATATAAAATGTGTAATTACTAAATTAAATATTAAAAATTATATGTAGTAGATACGTAATACAATAAATAAGAATGGCAATTGGTATCAGTCTCAGCTGAGGTATAGTACCCGGGTATAATAGGTAGCTAGATTTTGGAGTTCTATACACAATAAACACCCTTTCCCTTATAAACGACAAACGCCCACTGTTGCTAGGAGAATATATTTATCTTAAATTTGTTTTTACTCACTCAATTCTATACTCGTTAAGGAAAAATAACAATTGGATCTTCGTGCGTTCTCTTTGAATAAAAAAGAAATTTCCTATCTCCCGCCAACTTAACGTCACGAATTCGTTTATAGTGAAAGATACTAAAAATGAACAGTAACAAAAAAAGAGCTAGGATTTAATTTGTTAAATTATTGAGAACGGGCTTTGACCCGTGACTTTGCTCATATTTTAATGCCAGGCGAAAGAAGACGACGATTTAAAAAAAAGTATGGCTTAAGGTTAACCGAAAAATAAATTTCCGTTTTGGATCAAATGTATATATTCGTCTTATTGGTAAAGTAGATAAGATATTGCATTAAGACGTAAAAAGCTTTTTATAAATATTGTTTGAAATCGTATTAACCGAAAGATTTAAATTTAAAGTTGACAACACACCGAAACGCGTAACTTCTTGACTTTTCTATCTGTACATGATACCCGATTTATTTTCAGAATCATGTTGGACCCACTGGGAACTAAATTCACGACCTGTTACTAGCCATACATTGCTATCATTAGACAAGCGAGCCTGTCAAATATGTTAAGAATAAATTAATGAAAACGTGTTTATATAAATCTTGGCAATTCCTTCTCCCAATATTTCCTGAGCCCGTCAAACGAAACCCAATAAAAATAGCACTCACGTTGGACGTAAGACGTGGACAATCGAATTCAGGTCGACCTGATGCGTTACTCCTTATTAGGGTGAATTGCGTCGAAAGGTTTCGGAAACTTCTTAATACATTTTCATCAAAATTTGCTATAAAACATAATACTTAGACAGTTCGATAGAATTCTTTATCTCATCTGTCTCTATAATATAAGGGTTAAGGTCACCCGTTAGATACACTCCATTTTGTGTATGTATGTTGTGTAATAAATAATTAATACATAAATAAAATAAATCGCGTTTTAAACCGTTCGAGTAAATTTGTCTTTAAAAACTTTAATATTTTTCACATGTTGCACATGATGGCAGTATATAAAATAAAAATCGATTATAAATTGAAAAAAATATATGACTCAGAGCAAAAGCGCGGAACGCTGTAGATGCCGGTTCACGCCTGCTCGAGTCATAAATTTGTTGAATTTTACTTCAGTTTATAATTTAAATGTGTCTTTGTTAAGCAGTTTGTTTATAACACGATTACTAGTAAGATAGTAATTCAAAGGCTATATGCATTTGTGCTCTTTGTTTAATAACTATTTTAACACCTAATAATCGTTCGTCTAAGCGGAATCGAGGTAAACTATGCAAAAGTGGTCCTTTCTTCGCGCCGCGCTGAAAAGGTCAAAGGGCAATTTTATTGTTAGACTTTCTAGTCATCAATCAGAACTTTTAAAGCTGGAGTAATAGCTTTTATTCAGAGTTTCCCTTGCGTTAGACCCAATAAACAGGCTGCCTCATAATTATGGACACGTGTCGAAGAGTTGCGAAGCCTTTTGATATTGTAAGGGAGACGCTTAAACAACTTCTAATTTATGAAAACATAACCCTTCGCTTCGCTTTAATTAGTCGACTAAAAAGAAGGAATTAGAGTACTCGCAGTATGTACTAAAAGGATCGTGATAGATTGCATTAACTCCTCCTATAATTACCTCTGAAACTAAATAGCGCTAACTAAAACACAAAGTAATTAATAAAGTACTTAGTAAATATTGTATTGTATTGATTTGTGTTGTAGTTGTGCTATCGTGTGCTTTTATAGCAAAACACAATACGGTGTAAGAAATAGTTCTAATCATTATTCATAATGCTGCACAGTATGACACATATAAAGCATACGATACTGTCTGTATTTTACGCGAGTAGAACACATTGAAATAAAAAACCCTAAAACGGTTTAAAATGCGATATACATTAGTTAAAGTTTTTACTTCTGCAAAGAATCTGAGTCGTCGGGTCGTAATTATAATACTTTTCAAATAAGTTTAACTAATATGCATCGTGTTTTAAACCGTTAAAGTGTTTTCAAATACACCGACATTACTCCACTAAGAACCCGCTAGTTGAAACCTTGTATATTTATGTTTCAAACATTCACTCGATTCACTTCGAGAGCATAATTTTGACTTCGCGAACATTTAGAACGAGATAAACGTTAGCAGCATTCCCAAAGCAAACAAATTTTCACAGTAAATAAACAGAAAACCCATTTGCAAATGGCGGCGACAATTGAAAAGTAGTCAATGTTTAAAAAGGATTTTTACAAGCGGCCGCGGTTGACATTTTTGCCCATCTATATATTTAAAAAGCTTCGAGCCTATAGCTTCGTTTAAACAAAGTATTCGTAATGTTAAAAAAAATCTGAATGTTGCAAAAAGGCGCCAAAATTTACACAATATATACCACGTGATCAAGTATTTCATTTATAGTACCTAAACTAACATACATATTTTCAATTTGATTTAATCACAGTTTAAATAAAACACTTTAACGATTTAAAACGCGATATATTAGTTAAACTTATTTGAAAATGTTTGAAAACATTAATATTTTTCCCCTTTTTTTTCCCCCAAAGGCCCCCTTTTTTTTTAAAAACCGAAAAAAATTGGAAAAACTCCCCCCCCGGGGGGGGCCCGCCCCCGCCCCCCCCGCCCCCGCCCCCCCCCGCCCCCCTCCCCCCCCCTTCTTAATTTTTTTTTTTTTTTTTTTTTTTTTTTTTATTTGAAAATGATTTTTAACTTCGACCCGACGTTTCGGATGCTTTGCAGCAGCCGTGGTCACGGGGAGACCTCCGCAGTCTCCCCGTATACTACTCGCGTAAACTATAGACAGTATTTAATCACAGTTGCTGCATTGTATATTTTAAAAATCTATTTAAATAGAAAAAAAAATTGACGACACGGGCGGACCGCTACCTTATCCTATACGCTAAGACAAAATGCTCAATTGACTAGAGCAACAGCACGCATTGATGTGAATGCCGGTTCAAGTCCCGACCATGTCGATTTTTTAAAATCTAATAGATTTTTAATTTAAACGAGTTTTGTATTTTATAGACATTCATCCCTATATTATGATATATTACGACCATTCTCATAAAAGACTTTAACGGTTTAAAACTCGAAATATATTAGTTAAACTTAATTAAACATTATTTTTTATTACTCATTTTAAACCATTAAAGAGTGATTTAAATGTGTACTACGTGAACTACAGACAATATTTATATTACGAAGATAACAACGCACGTCGTCTATATCACTTATGACATGCAGTTGTGCAATAAGCCTATGCGACGACGATAAACCTTTCGGCTATTAGCTTTTTATGGGGTTTCCTTTGTTATAAGTTTTATGCGCTATAAAGATTATTTTGTCATACTTAACTTCACCTAACATACTTAAACTTTGATTTACGCAATAGATTAGCTTAGATGCGAGAAAGCTTATTTTAGAGCGTCGTTTCAATCTGTCAATGCCCAAATGTGGGGGACGCAGGTCGCCTCTAGCATAGGAGAGAGGTTAAGACCCACCATTCTCTCTCGGAGTATATTGGTGGGCTATAACTGCTACCGAGACCCCTTGGCCTTCTATATACATAGAGATATTATATTCGGGTAGCATAAGTTAGTGCCCTTAGTTTAATTAAGTTATTTAGTGAAGAGTGGGTTATTGAAGCAACGCTTTTAACATACAAGAACTATTATATTGAGGAAAAGCATGTTTCATACGATATTCAATTACGTCTATCGCCTGCACAATTTGTGTATCATACAATAATGATTCTACAGGGTGTTTAGTTATACATTCATATTACCAAGATGCAGGTGGAAAAGTAGAGAGATTCTTGATCAAAGATTTTAAGTCTAGCGTAAAATAACAGCCTCTGAAGTTTGTGGACATTGTGAACAAAAATTGTAAAAATATTTCGCGTTTTAAACCGTTAAAAGTATTGTGTTTGAATCTGTACTACTCGCGAAACTACAGACAGTACTTAAGCATTTTCATTTTTAAAATACAGGCTAGATAATATAATAAACAGCAAACGGCTGCTATATCTGTATATTACGCATTTCAAACCGTTACAAGTATGTTGCGTGTTCCACTGGCGGAAAATACAGATACAACTCAATAAACAAAATTAGATACCATTGATATTTTCAGACTGAAAGAATTTGAACCAAAATAGGTCGTTGAATCAAAATAGGACTCATTGTTTGGGACATTCTGTATACTCTAATTACTTTCGCGTAGCGTTTCATCATAAATTGTGAGATGCAGTAATTACATAGCCATCTAAGTGATACCCTGCATGAGCGATTTATATGTTACGTTCCTGGAATAAGTTAGACTTGTACCGTACAAGCGTATACGAGTATAGTACAGAGCATATATTCAAAATAACAAACAGTGTTACCTGAGATTTTCTTGAGTTTGAAGTCCGGGTATTTAAATGTGTAAACTTGACTTGTATTTAGAAAAAACTGTAACTAACTAACTACTATATACTAATATATAAAGCTGAAGAGTTCGTTTGTTTGTATATTTGAACGCGCTCATCTCAGGAACTACGGGTTCGAATTAAGAAATAATTGTGTGTTGGTTAGAGCATTTATCAAGGCTATAAACGTCGGCCTGTGATTAATAGAAGCGAAGATACAGCGAGGATAAAAAAAATGAAAATTATTCATCATTGTGGGTACGCTGTAAAAACGGTTCAATATACCCAAAAAGTATTTATGAAAGAATGATTCCTCTCTCAATTTTCGAAAAAAAATCCGCGACGCTGTATATGTCTATTTTATAAGACTAACTTGCAAGAACGACGGGGTGGGTAACAATTAAGTTTATAAAGATTCTCACGGACGACGTCGCTGACACAGCTAGTCTGTAAACAAAATAGATGTGTAAAACGAAGATAGTTTCACTTTATTTGTTATTTAGTGTTACAATTGAATTGACGATTAGATTCTCAATTCTTTTACTAAAATGTATTTGAGCGTGTGGTTTAATTTCAGGAGATTAGGCTTACCAAATACGCAATATGGATTTATGTAATAATCTTAAAGATAAAATTACGAATTTATATGAGAACCAGAGAGGCCTAATAATAAATAAAAACATGATTTTCAAGAAGGAGGAAATAAAAATTCGCAATTAACTTAGGAGAAAATAAATTTGTACAATTATTTGTGTTAGAATGGTGGTAACAATTTTCGGTTACCGTGCTTTTCAACATTTTTAGACTATAAAAATATAAATATGTCAAATCACAAAATTACTGTTAGGCTACTCTGTGATTACTCTACTCTATGTGTAGCCTTGTTTTGTCTAAGTAAATTTTTAATAATTATTTCAGAATGCAATAAAACTACACTATTGCGGTTAGCCCTATTCAAAACTTACGCAACTGTACTTTACACTTTACAGCCTAAAGAATGTTGAAGATAAAAATTTATTATGAACTTTTCGCAATTTTCCGAGTTTCACATCTCGTTGAAGACAAAAGATTGTTATGGATAGATATTTATTTTAATTCGTAATAACTAAAATCAATATAATATTTTAGTTGAGAATAAGTCTTAATTTTGTTTCTCTTTAAAGTACTTTGAGTTTTAGTTATAAATATATTTAATTATAAAATAATGACGAAGTACCTAAAATACAATTCCATACAGTAACTAATTTTTTAACTTTATTATTTTGTAATTGTTAACTGTTTAATATAAATATAGTCTTTTGAGATAATAATTAGTTAAAAAATGATCGATTAGTTATTCTTTCTTTCTAAGACTAAAAAATATCACCAGGAAATTTTCACGGCAAGTTCGGCAAGATCCACAGTCACCTCAAGTCTTATATATAACAGTCAAGTATAGGTGTAAAGGGTTTTTCTTCACTCGCAGTTCAAGATGGTCGCTTTGTTTAATTACTCTATGTTGTGTACACTGGCGCTCGTTTCGCATTGTGTATACTCCGAAGGTTAGTTCTCATTTAATTAACGATTAGCTACCATTGGCTTGCATTTAGTTCTTTTAGAATATTAACGCAATCATATTATATTTTCATAAAAGGCGATTTATTTAATTTATATACATTGTGCTATGAATGTATACTCGATCAATAGTACTTTTTTTGTTAAACAATTAGTTTTTTTTTAAATCGAAAATAAATAAAAATTTTCGACGTAGCTCAATTGGTAGTGCAACAGCACGGAACGCTGACGATGCCGGTTCAAGTACTGCCCGAGTCGAAAAATTTTCGACTCGGGCAGTCGGGAAATCGAATGATTTTTAAATAATATTAATTATTTAAAAATCGAAGTATTGAAACGATTAGTAGTTTTTTCATTGCTGGGCATAAAGTATTGTACTTTTGGACATTACATTTTTAGCCATGTCAGAGCAGAAATTAAACCAGTAATTTACTACTATATGCAAATAGTTATTTGAGCTCTGCAAACTCTTAGTTAGAATGTCAATTACTAAGCTACTTCTAATCTAACATACGTTAAAAAATCTAAATATGTTTGTTTATTGCAAAGAATCCGAAATAAGTTAACTAATGAGTTTTGCGTTTTTAACCGTTTAAGTGTCGTATTAAAATGTTTACTATTTATTTAAACTATAGACGACACTTACTCTAATTAGTAAGTGCTACTTAGAGCTATTTTATTAAAAGAATTTTTAAACCAATCTTTACGCGGTCAAGCAAAAATATATTATTATACTTGCTGTGCCAGCGACTTCGTCCGCGCAAAATATATATTGACAACCTAATTTGGACATCCAAAAACCCACGACATCGCGTCGCGTTGTGAGTCGTTTAAATGTTTTCTACATGTAAAAAAAACGCCTGATAGAAAACGATAGGCAATTTAATATGCTTGAAAACTTTAATATTTTTCGACGACATCGCGTCGCGTTCCGTCGATCTTTTTTAAATCATTTGAAGAGGAATCATTCTTTCCTACATATTTTTGGGTATCTTGAACCGTTTTTGCAGTGTACGCCTCGGAAACCCATTATGATGAATAATTTCCCAACTTTTTCCACATTTGTAGTATATATAGGCCTTCCTCGATAAAGGCTCTAACCAACACAAAAGGGCGTTCAAACAAATAAACAAACTCTTCAGCTTTGAACGTGCAACGTGAAACTCATTTTCGATTTTGTGGATTAGGTATTATTATGTGTCATAATTCGGTTAATTTAAACCGAATTTCGCTTGAAAGTTAATCGAATTTCTATCCCAAATAACAAAATCGACCTTTCTCAAATACTAGCTGTGTCAGCAACTTCGTCCGCGTAGAATAGTTAAAGGCTTCCAAATTTCCTCTTTTCAAACCTGCTCTGTATCTTTATAAGTTTAAGCTGCTACCCATCCCGTCTCTCTTGCAAGTTAATCTTAAAAAAAAAGATATAGTGTCGCGTAAATTTTTTTTCGGAATCATTCTTTATACATATATTTTGGGTATCGTGAACCGTTTTCGCAGCGTACTAAGTAGATACAAGATTTAAGAATTGCTTTTTCTTCACTCCTCTTAGTCCCAGCGCGATATCTTGATGAAAGATGGAATTCTACAATTAAATAGTTACAACAACACCAAAACAAAAACAATTTTTTAAAATCTAACCAGTAGTTCCTGATTAGCGCGTTGAAACAAACAAACTCCTCACCTTTTTATATTAGTATAGATTATACATGTATTGAATTCACAAGCTGAGCAAATTTGATTTCATCAGGACAATTGACTATGTATGAAAACAAATTGCTGAGTTATACATTATCTGTAGCTTATAGATTTTGTATGCGGTCAGCGAGACTGAAAATAAACTGTCATTTAGTATTATTAGTACAATATATGTGTAGCTTATTTATATGTGTTTTCTTTCTATAACAAATATCTCTTCTATATTACACATAGTAACTGTATAACATAATATATACTATTAATACCTATATAAAAAAATAAATAAAATAATTTTGAACGTAAAATGTCTATGTTTAAGCAAATTTGTAGTTCTGCGCGAGTATAAATAAAAAAAACGGTTTAAAACGTGAAATATATTAGTTAACCGTGACCACAACTACAGAACAGCATCTGAAACGTTAGTTTGATTACGTTAAACAAACATATCATTGTCATTCAGGCTGTTCGGCCGATGTGAGCGAGAAGGGGTTCTCGACGTTTTGCCATCACATTTGGGCGGCATCATCAGGAGATGTTAACTCCTCAATTGCTTTTTTCTTCTATATTTTATTGTAACATCCATGTTATTTTCCAGTTCATAATGTGAGTCGTTTAAATGTTTTCTACATGTAAAAATACACGCCTGATAGAAAACGATAAGCAATTTAATATGCTTGAAAACTTTAATACTTTTCACATGTTATTGCACACGATGGCGCCATATGAATTCAAAATCTGTTATTATTATAAATTAAAAAAATAAGACTCGATCGGGACATGAACCGGCATCCACTGCGTCTCGTACTGTTGCTCTAACCAATTGAGCTACCCAGCCCAACACGTCATCGTCGTATTTTTTCAACCTATTGATACATGCGCCTCACGCGCAATGTAATTTCAACCCTACCACGTCCTGCACGAGTCGTATTTAAAAAAATAATAATATCGAACTTAAGCTTCACTGCTCCTCTACTATGCTTCTAGGGTGTAACAAAACAAAATGAATTCAATTCACAGATGTCCGCGCTGCAAGAGCTGCCTCCCGGTTCGGCATTGAAAGTCTCTGCGCGGCTCCGATTCTTCAAGCTCATAAAAAGGCACGTACTGCAAACCAACTTAGTAATGAAACTAGCCACAATAGCTGTTGATTTTAATCAGAAATTGCGCTTTATTTTTAACACTACATTTTTCATTCCGTTTCATTTGTATGATATCTAATTGAGGGGGAAATGTCAGAAAACAAACATAGATAGGAACGAAAGATGGCGCTGTGTAGCTTTTCTATTTTATCTACCCACTGCATAATAATTAAAAGGATTTGTTAAGTTGGGACGTGGAAAAAGGCCAAACAAACAGACATCCTGTCTATAGTTGTAATAATAATAAATAATAGTGATTATAACGTGAAATCTAAAGACTTGAGTCATTTTAGTTTTCAACGTCGACTGAAAGTAGCTTAACACTGAATTTAATATTCAATCAAACCTCTATTAGACAAAGAAAAACTGCTCCTTATAGGAAAAGCGATGTCCCGAATTTTCCAATGGGATATGGGACAAATACATTTACAAGTCAAGGTAGGTTTCACCCACATTCTAACCCAGAAATTCAATTAATTAAGACAATACTGTACCGTTTAACGATAGGAGGCGGTCCTGACAATAAAAGTGAAATCTCATTTCCCCCCATGGAGTATGGGACGAAGACATTTCTGTGTCCGCTTCACTGATTGTTTGTTTTACAAGCAAGTGGTTGGACTTCTGTGCCTTGCCCTGCCCTGACAATCTATTGTATTCCCGGGATTCGAACTCAGGACGTCTCGTACTTAATGCAATACCCACCTTAGCACACGTTTATCCAAAGGCCACACATTTAGTTCCCGAGATACACTCTGCTCTTGCGCATCTCATCGGTCCCTATTATAAGGACTAATAGATATAATGAATATATGTACAATTAATTATTATGCCCAACAGAATATCATACTACAGAGAACACTAAATAGCTTTCAATCCCCAAGAAGCCACTTAAGCTTTAGCCTCGTTTAAACTTTATTTATTACCCGTTTTACCTATAAACTAGTAAGTTAGCTTAGCTGTTCCCGGGAAATTAATTTTGTGTTGCAACTAACGTGTTACACTTCTAATTAGGCTAATAGCTGTGTACTTAAGAAGGAAATACTGAAAAATGATTTTCTATTTTCTCCTAAAATATTTAAATAAATAGCCATGCCCTTTATGTTTATTAGTTACCTAATACTAATTGAATATTTTCTATAAAAGAATTCACTTTATTCCTTTAGCCGTAAAACCCGTAAAAACTAAAGGTTCGTTAATAGCAAATGTTTGGCTTATGATCAATGTGTCTTGGGTTCGATCGCCACCGGATCAATATACTTTTAAATTTAGAATTTTTGTAAAACTATGAAACATGCTGGACTCCGTCTGGAAATTTGCTGAAAAAAGCCCTTAAGTTTATAGGATTCTGTGGCAGTTGTCGATTTTCAATAAATATATTTTGATTTTATATTAAATGAGTATTTTACCTTTCAAGTATATAGGTGACAGAGGTGTTTGTCCACCTCTATCTAAATCTACCTAAATAAAGAAAAATTTGTTTCGGATTTATTTGTTTAAAATTTTTTTTTTGTCAAAAATAGTAATTAAATATATATATAGTTAACTTACAACTAAAGAAAATAAATGTATAAAAAAGATAAGAATGGACCAAAACAAACAATGGACTCTTTATAGTCCATTGCTTCTTTTGGTTGATAAGACAGATTATATTGTTTACATTTATCTGTTTCTAATACTACACATCAAACAGCATATTTGTTGATGCTTTTTATTCTCTTGTTTGCTAGAACACGTCCTTAAACACCAATTTTTTTGGCATACGTGCGATGTTCAATTCCCCGCCTCATTACTCTTCGCTACGTGCTGTTATTTGTCCCTTTACGACCCCAACGTGTCCCAATGTCCCTTACCAAACACCATCTTTACCTTTCTGGTTGCTTTTATTTGCCAACATAAATTACCCACATTTGAAAGTGACGCTACTTACGAGACATTATTGTACGTCCTTCCTTACTTTTACAGTCTTATGTGATACAGATGTGTTTAATGTCTGTAATGGCGACACTTACATATGAAACACATATTACATAATCATTCAAGGAAATATAAGCATAATTTCACTTTAATACAACACACAATAAACTGCGGTCAGTAGATTCGTTTCCTACTGGGTCTGTACGCGGGGAGAAAAAGTCAAATAAAACACTGTAACGGTTTGAAACGCGATATAATTAGTTAAACCAATTTGGAAATTATTTTAACTACGTCTCCCCGTGACCACGGCTGGTACAAAGCGTTCGAAACGTCGAGCCGTGGTTAGAATAATTTTCAAAATAAGTTTTAATTAGTTAAGATTATTATATCGCGTTTTAAACCGTTAAAGTATTTTATTTAAATTATGTATTTTCTCGTTACATTGCACAATTTCTGTATGTATATTCTTTGGTATAGATTTGAAAAGTTTATTTTGGTAAATAGAAAGACATGTTAGAGACATTTATGGTAACGCCACCGAATTGTATTTTTTTAATTATTATCTCTCCAGTTTTGGACTTCCGTTGTACATACACCAACATCTATAGGTCACAAGTTCCAATCCTGCCAGAATACACGGTTTTTTCAATCTTTTTCAGATCCTATGCATAATCTGTAAAGGCTGGGATCCCTCATGTTGGAGCACCGTCTCAACGACACCACTATCAACTGTCCCTTTCGTACCAACGGAGATCAGCTCGCCTACACAAACCACTAAGACCACAGCCCCAGCTGTTACAGAGGCAACTGAAGCGCCGCCATAATAAGGATACATTTTGTTTTAATATCCAAGATCTTCTTATACCTAATAAGGCATTTGAGCTTTTCTTTATAATTAAGTGACTGTTGTATGTTTCTATGAATTCCTTGGAGAAATCACGTTTGTATCTTAAGTTAAGTGTACACTTACTTTAAATTAAAATGTAGTTACTAAATATGCAGGTACTCTATATCTTTCCCTTTTATACTTCTAACTAAATATATTGAATACTCTATATAATCTTTTCTTATATTATTTATTGGAATTGTGTACCGCAAGTTTTCAATTAACTGTTCAATTAACGGAAGGTACATAAATATACATAGGGTAAATAACAATATTTATCTAAATACTGTCTATAGTTTACAGTAGTACACATTTAATTTAAACACTTTAACGGTTTAAAACGCTTAGAAAAATGATTTTTAACTTCGGCCCGACGTTTCGGATGCTTTGCAGCAGCCCGTCTCCCCGTGACCACGGGTAAAAATTTTATATTTATCTATTTCACATTACTGGTAAGTAAAAATGTTTCTGGAGATAATTCAATGGTGTGTTCCTGACAGTGATTTGAGTCCGATCTTGTCGATTACTATTAATAGCCAATTTCATAAACCTATGTGTAGACATATTAGAATAGGTGGCGCTAACAAAGTTACGTAATTTACGCGAGTAGTACACATTCAACTAAAACACTTTAACGGCATAACCCGCGATATATGTTATCAGGTCTCCCCGTGACCACGGGTGCTGCAAAGCATTCAAAACGTCGGGACGTAGTTAAATTGCTTTTCAAATATGTGTAACATATATATCACGTCACGTAAACTAAAAACTAAAGTGTTTTATTTAAAAGTTATGTAATATTGCGAATTTAGAATTTTCTATGTTCTGTTAAAACATTCTAAAAATAAGAAATATTTTTTTTAACTATCTTATTGTATTTAGATGTTTGGAAAGAGCATTATAAATATCGTTATCTTAATAATAACTATGTCATAGCACAAGTCACCTTTTGCACATGAGAGGGTTTTAAAAGCATATTTACCACCATAGTGCTTCAATGTGGTTTGGTAGGTTTTAACATTATCACCATTAAGGCAGTGGTGGGAGGACCGAGTGCTATCTACCTTCCTTTTACTTCACATTGACGTAAAATTACGCCTGACCCAGGATTTGAGATTAGGTTTTTCCACTACCTTTTTTTTTTTTTTTACTTTAGTCCTAGTAGTTATAAATGTCTCACGTTACAGATTAATAAAACACAACACATTTTATTGAAGCGCTGTTTACTCTAAAATACTGCAAAGTGAATACAAAGTTACTTTAAAACTAATAAATGAAATTAATGTCTGCGGAATCTTTGTGGTCTGTGTCTTCCGGCTGAAGGTGGCGACTGAAATAGAAACATAACAGTGACAAAAAGAGCGTGACAGAATGTTTCCAAAGGCATGATCAAGAAATAAAACCTAAGAATAATAACCCACATTTTGGTATAAGTATCTTAGATTCTATATCTGGAGCACTTCACCTTCCATAATGTGAAGTCCACTCTGTTTTGTCTTTGTTTTACGAAAGCAGACTGTCAAAAAAGAAACACTAACCAAATACTTCTTATCTCATAGAATATCGTATTGTTATCAGACAATGTGGATTAGAAGGTGAATTACTCCAGCTATGGAACATCTAAACTAGGTGCGCTTTGACCTTTTTTGGCTCTAGGTCTTCGAAATTCTACAAATTGAAACCGACACTCGATTAAACTTCACGGCTATTTTATCTGCGATGTTTTGTGAACCGGATGAAATTTTGATATATCTACCAGATGAAGTCGAAAATGTTTCACAAAAATTATAAATTGATTAGAAACATGATGGACTTTGTAAGGATCGAATATATTGCTATACACTGCTAATATTAGACGAATGAAAACCCAAATCCATGTATTTCATTATCTCGTTTTTTTTCTATTACCGTGGAAATTAGAAATAAACCCACGGGAGCTGAGGAGCAAAGCGGGCCGTGCCACACGTGTACACATAACTCCAGAATACAAAATCAAAGCTAGTCGTATTACATTTACCGTTTCGTCAGGCCCATCATCCCCAACGGTTTCGCCGGGTGCTTTAGCAAACGAATCAGGTACGGGGAAGTTACTTATCGCTTGAGGCTTGGGCCATTCAGTTTCTTCTGAATCAGAATCAGAAACGGAATCGGAATCAATCCGCTTTCTTCTTGACTCTTGATTTTTCGCTGCCCCTGAAAAACAATCATTATTTATAGTTAAGTCTTGTGAACACCCGCCCCTACGTAGGGTTACACCAATTCCTCCTTCTCATGGTTCAGGCTCAGGTCTACTCATCTCTCTTGGATTCGAACCCACTTTGCTTATTTATCGTAACGCCTGAGCCACAGAGTTGGTAATTAAGAGAAATGAATGCTGTAGAGTTGAAGCCATGACTACAGTAAATCGTTATCTTAAATTGTGTCATCTTACATCTTAGGTTTCGCTGCAAACTCATTTATGTTTATAGAAACTACACATATAGCTTAATTGCAAACTAGAGCCAACATGTGACGAATATTAAGATTTCAAATGTAACTTGTTTCAATTTAACACTTACAATCTTTAAAAAGGCGAAGTATATTAATAAAACTACAGCCCGATGTTTCAAATGCTTTGCAGTATTCATTGTAAATAAATTAACTAATATATTTCGTGTTTTTATTTAAACGTGTACTGCAAGCGCAAACTACAGGCTTACTGTAATTGTACACAAAATATCGTCGTCTATATCTAATAATTCTTAATATATAAGACCTAAGCTATAATATAAATTTCAATTTCTTAAAGGGTAATAAATATTTATGATAAACCGATCTAAACACAACATTACTTTTAGTTATTTATTGGCAACTCTCTTAGGGATCTAATAAAATGCCGTTCGTTTGATACAAAGTAGTAGCAACTGCTTTCCTACGTATTATTATATTTTTAATATCGGTTACACATTTTTGTACAAAGAAGAGGACAGACATCTAAACAAAATGCGTCACACTTGGACATTCAGAAACCCTTGGAACCCCATTAAAAACTAAAACATAATTCAGATTCACACTTCACGGCTTCATCATCTGTAGATGGATGGTGGTGGATGGAATTTTGATATTCCTACCACCCATTTAATATCTTCCTACCACTTAACAAAATTTCCAATTGTATAATAGTAATTTAGATTATATGACTCCATAACACAATAAACAGACTCAAAATATATCTATACTAATATTATAAAGTTGAAGAGTTTGTTTGAGACCGCGTTAATCTCTGGTTGAAATTAAACAACTATTTGAGATATAGTAGGAACAAATATCGAAAAAGGATGCATATTTATCTGCGAAGAAACAGAAGAATTTTAACGGAAAAAAATTCCACCTTGGGGGGTTTGGGGGGCGCCCCCCACCCGTTTAAAAAACAAAAATATTTGAAAGAAAAAATTATTTTAAATGTTGTATAAATGACTAAAATAGTCCACAACTGGCTGGCGAGATGCAAATCACGCGTGGCCCAAAACAAAATAAGGTTGCCCAAACACGAAATCACAACACAACTTGTATAATATCAGAAATTGGCAACACTAAGTTAAACTGATCTAAATAAAATCTTACCTATCGTAAATCCAGGATTAAACGTCCCGATTAATGTGAATCCGACTTCTGAAATTTTTTTATACCTGTACCTATCTACAGTTCTGCGATTTTAAAGCAATTGTTTAAAACTAATAGCTACAAGCTAGCAATATTTTTGTATTTAACATCTCCACTTCTTCAGCTAAGGAAAGCCATATACGAAGTTATAGTAGCAAAGCCGACACCAATTTATCTGGGTTTATTTTTCATGCATTAAGTATACATATGTGTTATATATATCTATCAAATCTAACATTAAGTTTTCTAGCCACAATCTAGCTTTTTTATATTAGCATTAATAGCTTGTCGATTCATTAGCATGCGTATTAAATAAAAATAAAAACAACTTAAAAAATATTCCATTTTACCTGCTTCAGTAGCAACCAATAACACGCACAGTAGCGCCGCTGCGACAAACAACCTCATTTTCACTTTTGTGTGAAAAACTCAATCGTGAACTATTTATATGTTTTTTTCTACCGGATACTCAGAACAAGATAAGACACTATTACAGTAATTAGTGCATCGTTATGTAGTATTCATTTTTCCTGAAGAATTTAAGTTAATATACCTTACCTTGGTTTCCAGAAATTCTTATCGAGAATACTTACTCATCTCTCTTATCAATAATGTTAAAACAGATAACTAGAACTGCGTGTGTGCAAAACAAGTTGTGAATTTTAAAAGAGAGACAATAAATATATTTTTTAGTTAGTGGACGTTAAGATTCACTAGCAACATTAGTACTCTAGCCATACAACATTTTAACAAAATGTGGACCTATTTTTGTATGTGGACGATACTACTGACTCGAAAGGAATTTCGATTTTTTTTTCCTCCACTTTAAATCTTACTTTTTTTTCAGGGTTTCAAATTTGGAACATATCGTGTTTAAAGCTTTGCAAAACCTTTTATAACAGCCGCAGAGCTACGAATACTGTTTCCCTTGATTGTATATTCAAATATTATATTACTTAGTAGCGGAACCATTAAGGAAACTTTGCAAGAAGTTAAAACGCTTATTAAATAAACTCGAAATAAGAAAACAATAGAAGCTATTCATAATAAAACCCGCTACCTTCAAAGAACAATATATAATATTGAAAACAAAATTTAATTACGTTTGTAACTTATAACTGAGACTTGTTAATTTCGTGCTCCGCTTTTAAATATATTTACGAAAGAAAGAAAATGATAGCGAAATTATTACAATATTACATGTTTACGCACTATGCAGTGCATTTATGTATTGCACTGCATAGTGCGTAAACATGTAACAAAAATTATATCTATGTGTCATTCGTTTATTTGAGACACCAACTTATCTTTACTTCAATTACAATAACAATTATTATATTACAATAAGAATAAGATCATACAAAAGAAGTAATAACTTAAGCGAATTTAAAGAAAATTGTATTGACAACAAATATGCTAATTTAATACGCTCCTGCTATTGGCGTTGTAAAAGCTGAGGAGTTTGTTTAAAAAATGTTTTGCCATTGGAGAGACCAATTATTACCGAAGACTTTAGAGTTAAGACACATCATACATAATATGTTGTATATGTATACAACATCACGTTGCCACCAATTTATCGTTACGTTGCTGCGAAACCAAGAATAAAATTTGGTTTGAAATTAATGCATTATTTAAATAAAACACTTTAACGGTTAAGTTTAACTAATATATCGCGTTTTAAACCGTTAAAGTGTTTTATTTAAATGTGTACTACTCGCGTAAACTATAGACAGTATTTAATGCTTTATTACCAATTATTTATTAGAGTTGTATCGACATAACAATATTAATCTTGTAAACAACAAAACAACGTTGGTGAAGATCAGCTAGTAAAATATAATTGAATTAATCGAGATTAATATTCTATAGGTATGTGTTAAAAAATAATTTAGTTTTAAGAAAACTATTTTATTTAGTGTATTTGTTTTTCGATCGTGGGTTCGAGGCTCGATCGTGTCTTTTATTTTAAGAATAATTACAAATGCTCCCCGTGAACACGGCTGCTGCAAAGCATCCGAAACGTAATAATTTTCAAATAAGTTTCACTAATATATATCGCGTTTTAAACCGTTAAAGTGTTTTATTTAAATAATTATATATTATTACGTAATATTCCAAGCCTAGGCCACATTCCAAGTTTCGTGAAGACGACCAGTTATTTGCACTGGCACTTCACGTAAGCTTTGGACTAATGATGAGCAAATAGGTTTTTGGACAAAGGATAATGGTGTTTGTACAGTTCCAATTGGGGTATTATTTGTTACCTCACTATCACACAATTAAATACCTTCGTTATTTTTAGGTACTATCGTTAATTCCACAACGGGCTTTTAGATCCGGACTAGCTTACTTTTAGCAAAATTATATTTCGATCACTTCCTTGCTTTACGATTTATCAATATATATTTAGACTAAAAAAGACCAGTGGAGGAACTTGAATTAACACCAATGACACAGGAGCTCAAATGGTTAGAGCAGCAGCACGAAACGCCGTGTATGCCAGTTCAAATCCTGTACGTGTCGAATTTTTTAAAAATCCAAGATCGATTTGTAATTATTAATTTAAATAGATATTTAACTTATTGTAATGAAATGCGCGTCATATAAATTATATCTAGTTTTATTTGAAAATGATTGCAAATTTTAACAATATACATATGTATAAGGTAAGGTATCCTGGCTTAGTCGCTACCTGTACTCATTGTTAATTAAAATCGGTTTAGCATTTTTAACGGTAGAGTCGAACATACATATACGTAGATGCTTTTGTAAATCTTGTTTGCAGCATCAGGTAAAAGTGACCTTGAGAAATTAATAAAGCATAGCTATTTATAAAGTTTGTTACACAGGCGAGAACCAAACTCATGAGCACAGTGTTCTGCGCTTTTGTCTTTAATGGCTGAAACACTGTGTCCGTGTTAACGAGGATAGGGCCCCGTTGATGTAAAATCCGGCCCTGTTTCAAATGGATTACCTGAAGAATTTTATTTGCTGTAAAAGGGCGAGTCATTCCGACACCTTTTACGATTGTGTATTCAGTCCTTTCGCGATAATGTTTGATCATTTTAAACGAAGTGATTTTGTTGCTATGTATAAATTAGTATTTACTAACTTTAAAAGAGGGCTTGTAGGAGCAAAATTCTCCTTTGGTTAACTTTGCCTAGATTGCTTAGAATCCCCGGCAAATTTTGCCGGGCCCTTTTTTGGGGGGGTGTTGTTTGACTAAGCAAAGAGGATATAAGTAGAAGAACGCTCATCATCTGATGATATCATTTAGTGGAGAACCATCGAGAACAATTTCTCAGTTACGAAGGCCGTATAGCTCTAAATCATAAAAACCTTAACCAATTTAAGTCTTAGTTTTTTATTACATTTTCTTTAATTGTGGAGTTACACAATTCTTATACATTTTTAATACTCATGTTTTTATCTTCGGCTTGAATTCAGGATCACCCCAATAAAACCATTCGAAGATAAATTGTCAAATATCTTCAACCGTAATAAATGAGTCGATTGGCTACGTTGATAGATCGCACCCATCACTTAGAGTTTAATCCAAGATCCCTGCTTCGTAACTTGGATACCAGTTTTCATTATTGTCCATTTAATCAAAGGATATTATTAGTATCATTCTCTCGATATTATCATTATTTATTTAAAATAAAATCTATACTAATATATAAAGCTGGAGAGTTTGTTTGTTTGAACGCGCTAATCTCAGGAACTTCTGGTTCGAATTGATAAATTATTTTTGTGTTGATTAGACCGTTTATCGATGAAGCCTCTATACATTGCGCTGTGCCTATTTCTCAAATATTATAATAATATATAACTATATAGATATAGTAAGTATACTTTTGACATACTCGTTGGTGCTATGGTAGCGATCTATGGCTAATAATCAACGGGCCATAGGTTTAATAGCCACCGGGTTAAACAAATAACTAATCAATTTATAATTTATTAGTCACATGTTGGACTTCGTCTAGAAATCTGGATATTAAATGGATACAATCCGGGTCACGATACACCGTCTACAGTAGAAAAAGCCGAGAAATATAATCGCGTTTCGGTTGTAGGTTTTCGATTAACCAAAGCCAAGATAGGTCGGCAGTGCACCTTCTTATATGGCTGGGGTATTTCACCTTCCGTCAATTAAACCCCATGCTTGGCCTCCTCTATCCCAAAAAAAAAACATCAGGAAATGTGAAAAATAAATTAGCTTTTTATTGCTTACATCGTTAATCGCACGCTTAGTATCACAGTGACCGAATTAAAAAAAAAAACAATTTTTTTGGCAAATCGTATAAAACTATGATGACGTTATTATATTAATGTTGAGTTAGGTCACTCTAATACTAAGCTTGCGGTTTGACTTGTGAGTGTGGTAAAAAGCATTAAAAACCATGATAGAAAACTATTCTTGTAGTATATGCAAAATTCGTGTGAATAACCAATAACATTTTAAAACTGGGTCAAAATAGACCATCTAAAAATAACTTTTTTTACTTTGATCAAAACAGGCAGGTTTCGGGATAACAAAGTGATAAAACTCGTTCAATTATATAAATAAAAAAACAGACTTATATTTAAAGTTTTATTACATTTTGTTATAATATTATATGGGTTTACACCTTCCATCACGCTTGTTCTCAATCAAAAAATATACATAAATCAGAACAATAAAAAATTAAGATTGATGATACATAATAAAGCCTTGGCTTAAAACGGACAATATTAATATTAATTATTATGGCATTGGCGCTTCATCTAGAGTGATGTATCGCTAAGAAACTGATTCTTAGCCAGTGTATTTTAAACGTCATGCTCTTTTATCTCTTTTCTTTTCCTTTTGTATGAACGTATCCTATCGACACTTGATAAATGAACGTTGAACAGTGGTTTGCAAGCTTGATAGATACGTTCAGATGTGTTCTAGGAATCTTATTTCTTTAGTAAGTTCGAAGAAAATTATTTATACATTTCGTATCTTCCGGATAATTTCCTTATTCAGAAACACAACCCACATGTATATCATTTTTTTTCCGGGTGTGCCCCCCCAAAAAAAGAAAAATTCGTCGAGCAATCGCGATGCTTACATCTCCTGATGATGCTCGTGATGGCGAAACATCGAGAACCTCTTCTCGCTCACGTCGGTTGAACAGCCCGAAAAACAATGATATGCTGAACGATGGCCGTGAAAGCCTTACACAATTTATTAAACCCACTAGTGTTTTGCATTGTAGGAATATTGCTGATTGTTTTTTAGTTGTTGTTCTGTTTAATAGTAACGAAGACCCTATGTTTATAAAACAGAAATAAACTTTGTTTTCCCTGGATTCGAACTCGCCATCTTTTATATACAAACAATCTAGGATTGGTTGTCGATATACTGCGACATTTAAATGCTTTTTGAAAGCACATACTCGTATGTTCACATTCGTGCACAAAAGATCCAACGATTAAAATACTACTTATCACTAGACGAGACTGATATAGTTGTGATCTATCAAACATTCTAATTAGTGACGCTAATTAAAGCATTTTTGAAAGCTTTCCTACTACGAAAGCAAACAGCCCCGTTACCATGGCAACGGGTAGTAAAACCCTGATCCCCTCTAAATTGCTCGCCGAATGCGGTCCTGGATTACTTTCACATAAACTGCGACAATACTCAACGTGGATGGCTCGTTGAAGAGAATATATTGCGTTCCTTACCTTTCTAGGACATTGATTATAACGTACTTTTAAAAGAGTTTATTTACTCCTAAGAATTAAACAGTTTAAAACGCAAAATATAACAGCTAAGTAACTTTAACTAACTGTTGCAAAACATTCGAAACATCGAGTCGTAGTTATAAATAAATTACCTGATATACTTCGCGTTTCATACTGTTTAAATACTGTTTCATTTAATGCATAATACCCGCGTAAGCATAATTGCTTTCATATCTACTTAATAACAATTAAATCAATGATTTTTCTTTTATTCATTTATGAACCACGTGTATTTGGCTTACCATACTTTTATAATTACTTTTCAGACATTAGACATGGCACGAACACATTACTGTGTCCGTTTCAACGATCGATATCATGTATGTTAGCAAAATATTTCCTTACGGGAATTCTTTATAATTTTAGATCTAAAGATATAAATATGTATGCCAGTGAGTTTTTATCTATACTAATATAAAAAGCTGAGTATGTATTTTTGTACTCGCTAATCTCAGGAACTACTGCATCGAATTTCTTGCAAGAGCTTAAATCTATAAAGATGAAGAGGAGGTTTGCAAAAACAAATTTTGTTGCCTAAAATAACTTAATAACGCGGACGAAGTCGCTGACACAGCTAGTATGCGATATATTACGTAACAGAGATAAAAATATTTAAACTGGTCATGTCGCTGAATATGCTAATTCTGTTTATGATCTAAGAACAGGACCTGCAACTCTATTTCCTTATTGAATGAAAGTAAACTTCTAACGTAATATCAAACCTGGAATATCGTTGATTATAATTGCCCGATCTTGTATGATTACATAATTGGGCAATTTGAGCAGTGACAGTAAGGTATAAAGATTTGTACTCAACCTCTATAGGATTAAAGTTAAACTAAGGCTAACTATAGTCTGCAAATACACATTTAAATGAAATCTTTTGTAATTAAATAAAACACTGTAACGGTTTAAAACGGGGAGTCTCCCCGTGACCACGGTTGCTGCAAAGCATCCAAAACGTCGGGCCGAAGTTAAAAATCATTTTCAAATAAGTTTAACTAATATATCGCGTATTTATTTTCGATGTGCTCCTATGTACGGACCCTATGGTTCGCAAGCCCGAGTTGCACTTCACCGTTATTTTAATCTGCAAAAATCAATTACGTTTTAAACATTGGTTTCTTAACTAAGATGTCTAGACGAGATGGGAAGAATATTAGGCGCGTCTTTAACAATAGACCCTAAATCTTCCGGACTTTGACAATGCGCGATCATTCATTGTTGTACCCGCGCGAAATTATTTTCTTTTCACTTCCCTAATTGATGGAAAGCGAATGGAAAATTCGCGTTTGTGGGCAAAAATTAAAAGCTGATTTATACTACAGAAAATGAAGCTGTGGGGTTCTTTCTTTAAAAAAAAGAACAATACAATTTCCAGTAATTGTATTATAATATCAAGGGAACAGACTTTAACGTTTTAATAAAACACCTTAATAGTTTAAAACGCGATATATATTAGTTAAACTTATTTGAAAATTATTTTTAAGTACGGCCCGACGTTTTGGATGCTTTGCAGAGCTGTGGTCGGCGGGAAGAAAGTCGGGCAGAGTTAAAGTAAGTTTAAAACAGTTCAAATAATATTATATAGCGTTATAAACAATTAAAGTGTTTTATTGAAAAATTGTAATTCTATTCTTCTTATGTGTTTTATTTACATATTGTGTACTACTCGCGTAAACTACATACACTATAGAATCCAACGTATTATTGTGTCATTAAAAACAAACCAAGCTTTTTTGCCCCAAGTATACTAGCACAGCACTACAATTCAAACCCACTACTTCTAACGCAATACTAGGCAACAGATAGATCTAATATCGCTCGTTATGTTATAAAGTTCTTTCTAAGTTTCCCATTGTTCCAACAATATTTGAGCAAACGATTTAGTTGGGTAGTGCCTTACCAAAGCTTCGGCTTATTGCACTGAAGACTTCGGTTATCAATCTGCCTTTAGCGAAGTTTCGGCTCCGGCAAAAAAAATATCTTGAGAAAAGAGGTTGTTTATATATACCGAGGTTCGTAAATTAATGTAGCATTTGTAATTTTTTTTATTTTTAAATATTTATAAACATGAATATTAACTATATTGTCCTGCCCGAGTCGTGATTTGTTTTCAATTTATAATGAATATGGCGCGTCATGTGCATGTGAAAAATATTATAGTCTTCAAATATTACAATTTCTTAATATTTGAATATTAATATTTATAATTTAGAACTGAAGAATGTTACAAAAGTTATTTTGTTCACTTAAATAGATGAAGTTCAACAAAATGTCCTACTTTGTTTAGTCCTAAATCCATCGGCTTCGGTTTTGTAAAAAACTGTGTTTGGTCTTACACTATTGTAAAAACACTCTGGATATTTTTAAAAACTGTATAACCGTACTTTCCCCTGTAAGATAAAAGTATTTCCTTAAGGATGTTACTTTATTAAAAATTTTGTAGTGGAGAATACCCAGTTTCATCTACGTTTGCTTTTATCATAAACTATGTAAGAAAAATGCTCCTTTCTTTCTCACCAACTTATTTAAGATACACTTAAAACAAATAGTTCAAACCATACTCTTTATTTTGTTATAAGACTGATAAACAATATAATATACTAACTTACTAAATACTGTCTGTAGTTTACACAAGTAGCACACACTTAAATAAATTACTTTAACAGGTCTCCCGTGACCACGGTTGTAAAGCATCCGAAACGTCGGGCCGTAGTTAAAATTATTTTCAAATAAATTTAACTAATATATGACGCGTTTAAAACCGTTAGTGTTTTATTGAAACAATATATTATACTATACTATATCTTTATACCTCGCTTTATTACGTTTTCAGAAGATTTAGTTTTGAATCGCGGAGAAAAATGATAAACTTCGCTTTGCATTGGATTTTGATTAACTTGAAACGCAAAGCAACAATGCCTATATATATATATTTATATTGTTTTAGAAATATTAGATTTACTAAAAAAAAAAAATAAACAACAATAAATAAATTTAAATTCAACAAAAGCCTATCGACCGGGCAGACGTCCGTTCAAGAAGAAGAAGTGTAGAGGTTTTTCAATTTCAAAACTTTGTCTAGAAATACATTTTTACATATGCATTAGCAGTTTAAGTTATAAGGGATCAAAATAAAAATAGGTATTAACAAGTAATAACTTGAAAAAACTTAAGATCATGCTTTATAGTTTTACTAGCTCTTTCTTTTCGTATATCAAATACCATATTGAGGGGGTAAAGGAACAATATGTAATCCGCCATTTTGTATCGGCCGCCATCTTGGATTTATAATGTTTTTGATTTTAATATATTGTATTGTCATCTAAATTAAATGTGTACCAAATTTCAGATTTCAATTTCTAATTTTGACCCAAAAAATAAATTCCGAACTAAATAAAACTGTTTAAAAATAAAAAATATATAATCTATGTATAAGACCAATAATTAAAGATATTATTTTCTAAACGGTTTATTTTTTATTACACTTTTTCATACATAATATACAGATGAAGGTTGGCTCTGGCGCTTTTGTTGTTGGTTTTTCGGTTGTGGTCGTGGTCGTAGTGGTGGGCCGAGGCTTACAGACGTAGGAGTGACTGTGACGATGTGGATATATAACTTCCGGTTCTTCATCGTAAATGTATGGAATCTCGTCTGCATAGATGAAGGAGGAAGAATCTGAAAGATAAATACAAATATTATAAAATATATGCTTATCTATAAAACCTTTTATTACATAAAGAAAAGTGACGTCATGTTTCCCCTTCTGGGAAATGCGACGAACACATATCTGTGTCAAATGTGGAAAATTGATGAGGTATCTGTGCCTATCAAATGCTTGATTCGAACCCATCCTAGTCTCTTTTTTTATTCTTGAAGGAAGAACAAGCATGGGGTTCATTTGCTGGGTGGTGCGACAAGATGTCTTGTCAACCTATTTTGGCTTTCGATAATTGGATATCCACAGACTAACAGCGAAACGCGATTAAACTTCACGAGATTTGAGGACTGTGGATGAGGATGGTGGTTCGCGACCCGGATGGAATTTTCGATACTCCTACCACCCAATTAATATCCAGATTTCCAATATCCAGACAACATCCAATATGTTTCAGAACAATTATAAATTTAAAAATTAGACCCTGTTGGAAATTGGAAACCACGGCCAGCCACGTTGATCACCCCTACATTGCTAATATTAGACCAACAAGCTCGTCCAAACTAACGCAACTAATGATCTATTGACATAACTCTACCTACATACAAGTGATTTGACATAATACAAAGAAAATCTCATTGGCTGACAAAATATTGTTCGTGCTTTGAAAGGAAAATTTTCACTTTAATCTTCAACAAAGGAAAGTAAAAGGAAACTTGGTGACCCACTCCTTACCGTCATCGTAACGCCGTCTCGGAGAACAATACAGTGGACACACTTTGTAACAAAAGAAAAAAGGCTCTTTATCTGAAATGAAAAATTCATCTTTTAAATACGATTAAGTAATTAAACGACTTAGACAATGTGGTAAACATTAATAACGAATATACGAGGCGGCTAGAAGCAGAGTGGCCTAATGACAAAAACATGATTTCAAACAAGGACGAAAATTGATACTATTATTTGTGTAAAAATGATGTCTTGTTGATTAACATTTTTAGACTAAATAAATATAATTAAGTCAAGTTAAAACTTGCAGTTAGGCCTCTGCCCCTGGCGCCTTAACATGTTGTATTTATTGAACGATTATTAATCGATAATTTAAAAACAGTTTAAAGCTATACTAAGTACTATAATTGCACGTAATTCGAACCCTGAACCTTTCGTTCATGCATATAGTAACCATGTGATAAGTATTATGCAAATCATATATAACACTATAAACCGTAACGTCTAATTATTGTGGTAAAAATTGTAGTTTTAAAATAGATATGCAAAAAAATAGAAAAAAATATATAAATTAGAATGTAATTTCTATAATTAGGTACAAACTTCTCTAAATTATAACACTCGTAATGTAAGTAGTGTCTGTAGTTTACGCAAGCAGTATTCATTTAAATAAAATACTTTTAACGGTTTAAAACGCAAAATAAATAGTTAACTGGCATGTATATTTCCCGTTTTAAACCGTTAAAAGTAATTCAACCTGAGATGATAATATCTAAATACTGTCTGTAGTTTACGCGAGTAGTACACATTTAAATAAAACACTGCAACGGCTAGAAACGCGATTAATTTTAGTTAAACTTGTTTGAAAATTATTTTTAACTACAGCCCAACGTTCCGCGTTTTAACCGTTAAAGTGTTTTATATAAATCATAATAATTAATTTCACCAAATTATTAATATCATTTTCCTCGATTCGCTTATTAATTTTCTGAGTTTGGGCTACACATTTCAATAATATTGTATTATAAAAAGGTATATAAATACAATTATAGTATAAAAACTTACCATCAATAAGAAAAAATGCGTCAACAACAGAAACAATTAGAAGTGTCACTAAAACATAGTATAAATTAAAAAGCATTTTCTCCTAATTTCCAAATACACCGCACACACCTTTCGCCTGCAAATAACTACTTTTCTCAGATAAGCTTCGACGATTTTATATAAACATACCATTTTAACGGTCACTTTGTCTCAGCGGTACTGGAAACTTTACCCTCGGTTAAGAGTTATCTTGAGGATTCTGACATTTTTTTATGCTAGAGGAGAAGCATGGTAATTCACAGGATAATAGGTGAAATGGCTGACTTAGATACGCTTTCATCCAATTTTGGCTTCAGATAATCCACAGAGAAAAACTGAAACGCCGAACTGACAAACTTGACAGCTTTTTTATCTGTGGACGGTGGTATATGCTTCAGTATTATTAAACATACGAGCGCGTCCAACAAAATACTTTTAATTCATATTGTTTTAGTCTAATCTATTGTTAGGGTAGGTAACTATACTATTTTTTAGTGCAGCTAATTCAAGGTACAAACCACTATTGTACAGTACTCTTACGTAGACTCTACAATATAGAAACAGAATATTTAAAAACTTTAATATTTTTCACATTGCACATATTATATATAGATTGCATTACTTAATTAAATTAATCTAAAACCGATTTTTAATTTATAGAAGTATATCATTCCTTGTATGTACATGTTATGTGATTTAGTTTTTATCTGAAATTTATATAAACGTAAATACTACTACTTAATTTTATTATTAATATTAAAGTTTACTCTTGATATTTCTTGCAGCTAGGATTAAAAGCTTTGTATGATGCATTTGACGTCATATCTTTGGTTCTAGGAAATTTATAATAGAAAATAACAACAGTTATATAACTATAAAATGTCTTAGAAAACTAAATCAAATTAACAAACGCGGGCATAACTGAACTCACATTTAAATAAAACGCTTTTAACGGTTTAAAACACGAAATTTATTTAACAATGTCTGAGAAACGTCGGGCTGTAATTAAATTAATTTTCAAATAAGTTTAACTTATATATATCGCAATTTAAACAGTTGAAGTGTTTTATGTAAATACAAAATATATTAGTTAACTTATCTTTAATTAATTTTTATTAAACTCTAAAAATACTAATCTGGATTAGTTATATTTTAACATATCTACAGTTTTGCACTTCATACCAATATATTCTCAATTACTTAGACCCTAAGTCGTTAATTACTGAGTTTCTGTAACAATTAATAGTTCAAGCGTGAGTCTAAAGAAATATAATTACTAGCAGACACTTGCGAAGCTTCCAAGATCAGTTCTTAATGCTGCACAATTTATATCTCACGAACAAGACTGTGACCTACAAACTACGGCACATTAGTTTGAGTTGGAATCGAAGTTGTTTCCTATTTAATAAGCACTATTTATTTACATGAACAATTCTCTCTCGGTGAATCAATAGAACGGATTGTATTATTTTTAATCAGGTTCAAATTTGCTTGAGAAACAAAGCTATGGAGGTACCATCAAAATTACATGTCCCAACATATTTGGCAACATGATTATTGTCAATTACTCTTAGCATCGCCGCGTCCCAACTGTGGGAACTGTTAAAGGGTGGATGATATAGTTCACGTAAATAATTAATGATATTCGCAATCAACAATTAATATATATAAAAGTGAAAGCCCCTTTCCCCCTCGTCGGGCATGGGGCGAACACGTGTCTGTGTCCGTTTCACTGATCCGTTCTTTTAACGGGCAAATAGTCGATCAGACTTTTGTGCCCTGCCCGACCGAAACAATTTTATGTTTCCCTGGGATGCGAACCCAGGACCTCTTGCGCTCAACACAATGCTAGGCAATACGTTGAACCATTTGGCTACAGAGGCGATCTATATATATACTCCTTTTTATTAATAGAGACTCTTCGGAATTATATAATTAAAATCGGGGGGTAGTTTTGTATTATCGATACGACGACTGAACGAAAGGGGCGCGCGCTGACAGACGCTCTTGGATGTCACTCGTGCGGTGATTGTGCGCAGTTTTTGATTATTAAGTTTATGTGACTGTCAAATAGGAGTATAAGATTAACGCTTGTGTAAGGAAGATTTCCGAATATTGTCATTAAAACTTCCGCGAGTCCATTGCGTTAGTAAGAGTAATACGTAACCGTAAATTCAGTGTGCATACGTGGTGAGTAAGTGGAGTTAATACCCAACCCTCTTTTGTTTCTTAATATAATTATAAACCCGGTGCCATACGGACTGACAGGCCACAATAAGTGTACATGAGTCAGAACAACCACTGGACCAGAGGTATGTACTTCGAATATTGAACATAGGTAATAAATTTAATTATATGCTTATTTAAGTATGTATACATCAACTTTTTACCGTCTTTTTATAACACTACAAACAAGATAACAAAAGTTTTATATGAAATCGAAATCGAATCAAACATTATTTATTCATTTAGATAACAGGATACAATTATTTTTTTTTTAATTTTTCTCCGGACATGAAAACAGAGCAACGGTTTATTTATCCTACATAATACTTATTAATATTAACCTAATATTTGAAGTAAATGTTATATATAAATAAAATCATAACATAACATGAAACTCAAGAGAGACTTTAAAAATTTTATGACAAGTACGGAACTCGAACCGGCATCCTCATCTAACCATTTTGCTGCTCTAACAGTTTTTTTACTAATAGAGCTATTGAGTCCTACATATCATGGTCAAATGTTCAACCCATTGATATAATCATTGAAGATAAAATTACAGATTGTAATGTTTGAAGAGATTAATATTAAAATTGTGTAATTGGTAAAATGACACGGTAGGTCAAATGGTTAGAGCAGCAACACGGAACGCTGTGGATGCACGACTTTTTGCACTTACATTTTATAAACCTAAATAGATTTTCGGTTTGTACTACACCTTAACCGACACCTACATATAAAAGGTAGAGCTTTTCATAAACTCGATTATAGCTCTAGAGCTAGACACACTTCTTTTGATACTGAAGTCTAGATATTGTCATTAGGAACGTGATGTTCAGCCACCCCGCTATTCACCGAATTATCCCTCGCGTCGGAGTCAGCGGATTTGAAAAGCACTCCTTGTTTAATAACGTCCTAGAGACTCCAAAAAGAAAGTGCCCTCTCAGAAGGGACTGAGTTGAGAGATATATTGCGACATGGACTCGAGTGATGGAAAATCGATATCCGATGTTTCGCAACAAACGGTATGAAAATTTTCGCGACTACAACTCAACGGTCCGCACTTGAAGTCACAAACTTATAACAAGCGGTTTGAAGAATAACTTCTAACAATCTTATAGTCCTATCTAGTATGATAAGTAATGATATATGCGAGATACTACCGACTATTTTTTTTTAATTAGAGGAAGATAGACTAGCGTGGGGTTAGCTTGATGGAAAGTGAAATACCGCAGATATAAAATATAATTTAGATGCGCTGTCGACCCATTTTGGCTTTAAATATTCGGAGGTTCAAAGACTGAAACCGAAACGCGATTAAACTGAACGGATTTGTTATCTATGGACCCGGAACACACGATTCGTTGATTATAATACATAACTACCATTCCACCAAAAAGACTACACGGCGACTTCGGTTACTATTATATAGCATTCGGCGCCCGATACAGATTCGACCGTATACTTAGTATGTAGAGTATTCGCCTCAATTTTAAAGTTAAAATCTAACCCAATAGTTTTGTTAAATATTCCTTATTCGGTTGCTAAATATACTATTAGTTACAAGCCAAACCGAGATTGTATGTCCAAAAGTAGCCAACTACTACGGGTACGGGTCGAAAGTTCGATTCCCGCCAAGTCCAACAAATTTCTGAAAATCAAACAAACTTGATAAAATTTCTGTCCCCTGACCTGCTAAAACAATATTTATTCCCAGTAATCCGACCTCTTGTTCTTAAAGCATTGCTAAGTAACGCGTTTTACTTGTGACCTAATAAGAACTCACTAACAACAAATAAAAAATAATATGTATATCTGGTTTTTGAATAATATTGCCAAGTGTAGAGAAAAATAAAACGTCTGTATTTCCAAAGTCTGTAACTTTGGATAAAATGACAACGCCATCAAGTTTTGAACTGCGAAATACTTGCAAAGTTTACATTATGATAACTTTCAAACCATCGAATACGTAATAAAATTATTTTAGACCTGTTTTCTCTTTCCTTGAGTGTATTCAAACAGAGTTTTATTATCCTTAACCTTATTATTAATAACCGTTTTGAAAGTGAAGGGATACTGGTAAAAGTCTACTGCTTAATAGATTCTACCACAGTGATTCTATTCTAGGAAACTTTGTTTGTTTAGACGTGTGTAAATATTGAGCAATATTCATTTAAAAACCTCTTTTAAAATTCTGTCTTAACCACATTTAATACTCAACGTATTTAGGCGTTACAAATTTTTACAACATTTGACAAGTTATCATAGATATACAACATACTCACACTAAGTGACTCAAAAGAACAACAGATATTGTAATCTGACCTGGAGAGGTTTTTTTGGTAAAAATCCTTTTTTTCCTTTTTTATATACGTATTTTTTGAGATGTTGAAAATGGGGAAAAGATTCATCTTTTCCCCATTTTCATTGCTCCTATTGGTCGCAGCCTTATGGTTTATAGCCTAAAGCTGTAAATGATCCAACCAACACAATCAATTTTAAAATTTATTCGAACCACTAGTTCCTGAGATTAGCGCGATCAAACAAAATCTATATTCTATATTTATAGTTATATCCTCAATATTAATTACATTTCTGTTAACACCCACCAACAACACGGAGAATTAGTTTCTAAAACTTTTAGGCGACGCCTTATTTTATTTATAATTATAAAATTTAATTTAATTTAAGTTAAAACGGTTTAAAATATTTAATATTTTAGACCGTTTTAATTATTTTATATATGTATAGGTATTGTATATAAATGTGTACTACTCGCGTAAACTACAGACGATATACACTTAGTATATAACAAAACGACTATTCTCTTGGAAAGTTAGAATCAATATCTTCATGTCCATAGCAAAAGTAATTATATTTTAATATTTGTTTTATTTTAAGAAGAAAACATAGCGATGGATGATATAAAATGGTACGATCGTTTCTCTGTTTTAATAAATTGTTATTTGATAGCTCTAACGCGTACTCTTAAAAGCTCTACATTTTTTGACTGCAGCACAAACCAAGGAAAACTTATAAATATATCGTGGTTATAGAAACGCCGTATAGATGGCGCTGTAATATATTTCTCTATAGTAATTAAAATATAAATTATTGTGTGTTAATTATTTCAATAATATAATTGTTTATTTTGAATAAATAGATATGGTGATAATAAAATTTTCCTCATCGAAATAATGAACTTCGTAAAATTACTTTTAACTTTAGTCTCCGATGTTAAATGTTCTTTGCATTTGTAAGAGCAACATGGTACGCTTTTGTTCATGGGTTCAATTTCGACCTGTGTCATAGATATTTTCAATTATTCTAAAATGCTTCGTATGTTTATCCACTGTAATTATTACAAAGGAAAATTATTTAATATGTCACATTTGAGTTTTTAATTTCTAAAATATGCTACGTGTTGACGATATGCATTATATTATATAAATAAAACTAACGATTTAAAAAGTCCCATCGTGACCATGGCTACAGTAAAGTATCCGAAACATTGGGTCGACTTTTAAATAAATTAAGTGATATATTCCAGTTTGTATAAACTCTATCAATGCTAGAAATAATATATATAAAAGATGACGTCAAAACGTCTTGAAGAAAAAGTTTAAGTACATTTAATAATTTAATGAATGACTCATAAACCTACTAAGCAACTCTAGGTATTCCATTTGTACAGTGCCGATTAAAAAGCAGACGTTTCAAAACAAGAAAAACGAAATTAGGGCTTAGCAAGAGTTACTAAATTCATTTTCGAAGCAATATTTCCTCCGAATCTCAGATTCTGTACGACGTCGTTTGCAACTTTGCAATCGAATGTATGGCGTTAACTTCTATGTAACTGCGAGATTGACGCTACATCTACCTCGATTATGTGAGGAATGGCTTAGCGAGTTGTCCCAACGAACCGTTTGCGACGTCACTACAAACGATAAGCGATTGTAATGTGACTCAATAAAGTCGCTATTGCAATGCCAGCTCTGAATACAAGTTTCAGTGTTCCAAAGCTTGAAGCATTTCCTTTGTAATGAAATCGTTGAAACTCCATATTGTTACTTTCGAAGTAATTGTAGTTACGAGTTGCGCTAATTGTAAAGTTTGTTAAATTTGGAACGCTCCCTACCTATCCAATTGCCTAAGTACTTTGAATTCTTTATTAGGTAGCTTGTTTAGACTTAATTTGTCGCTTTGAGCTTTCCGTGTCATAGTGCACGTAGAGATCTTCTATAAGAGGAGATAACAGCTTAGACACATTATGCTGTCATAGTTTGCAAAGTGTAACTACTACCACCACTAAGTTAGTGGTGAAAACAGTGACCGACGGCTTACCGTGCTTTTGAATGGCCACATCTACTTTGGGGTTGTCCATAAATCACGTGAGGCTTGAAAGGGGCCCTTTTGGAGGGGTTTGATAAAAATCACAAAAATAACACCAATGGGGGGGGGGCATATAGTAAGATATCTCGTGTATTTATTTTTTCGTCAAACGCGCGATTTTTAAACAAATGGTGTAGACATTTTTATTATGGTCCTTAATTTCAGACAGACATTTTACAGAAAATTTTAAGATTCTTTGTAGGTACTAAAAATACACGTGATGTTGAGAAGGGGGGGGGGTTGGTCTTAAACCTCACTACGTATCACCAATGGGGGAAGGGGGGTTTAAAAATTCTAAAAAAAGGTCACGTGATTAATGGACAACCCCTTTCTAAATTGTGGCTGTTACTCTACTTTTTCTTGGAAATACCCATTAACGTTCTGTCTGATCCATGAACGAACTGAGAACTTGACTTCATACAAGTATAGTAACTACTCAACCAGCATTTCGATTTAAGTTACTTTTGAAGTTTGTTTAGTAAAGGGAACATTTGAAGGCTCTATATCTTTGCCCTCTTAAGTCCATTAGTGTTTGTCTTAGTCCATAAGCAATTACAATCTACTCCAAGATGTTCGCACTTAGCAGTAACAACGTCGTTAGTCAATATAAGCGGCTTTCAGCTGAAAACGCAACGCGATAGTTATGTAGACGCTATGTACTCGCCAGAACCGTACATAAGCCCATGTACACAGCCGTCAGCCCGTTATCCGTGATACATAGACCTGGGTATTGATTTTTACAATTTACGCGGATACCTATTACAAACGAATCTATAAAACAATGAACTGCAATCGGGTTTCATTCGGTGCTAATTATCTTCATCCCGGGACGATCCGGGCGAGCGTCATATTCCCCGGGGCGAAACCGTTTTGTTTACTCGATATCTAACAGGTATCTCGCATCTAATTACTCGGCGTCGGCACCTTGAGACGGGAGGAATCCACCTGAGCGCGGCAGATGCGTCGCAGCTGCCGGCCGGGCCGTACGCTCCCGCCCCGCGTCGCGAACGCGGCTAACAGTTTTATTTCCCCGAATAAACTTTATCAAACAAAGCGTGCATTCCCCGCGCCCTGCATCTGCTCGCCCAGCTGTTCCGCTCGCAGCTGCCTCTTCCGTCTCGCTCGAACGCCGCCCGGTGCCGCCGCGCCGAGAGAGACGACAGTCACTCGCGGCGGTCGCCTCGAGACCCTCCAACTCCCTGCACGGCCCATTCGCAGTTCGCATCCCGAGGCCGGCTGACTGCGAGTATGACGGGTAAACGAAAGCGTAGTCGCGACGACTCGGAGCAGCAGACCAAAAGGCAGCGACGCCGCAAGCGTTCCCGCAGCGAACCGCTAATTAGCGACCCGCAAACATCGGAAAAGCGGCAAGCGCTGAAACGCTTATTTGGCCGGATTTGTTCCGTGGAGATGGAGAACGAGCATATCGCCGAGGAGGACGACTTCAGCTTCGACGATCGGGAGGTGTTCGGGGACGAGAACGAGGATCCGCTGCTGGACTCGGTGCCCGTGAACATGGACCCGGAGCAGCTCGGGTTTCTGGTGTGCGCTCAGGAGACGCTGCGCTTCCTGCACGGCCGCGGCATTCCCACGGAGCACCCGGTCTTCGCCCGTCTGCGCTCGCGCCTGTTGCGCGGCATCGGCGAGATGGCGGTGGCCTGAGTCCTGCTGGGCCCGGAGCCCACCTATACCTAACTTCCGAACACTTCTCTTCAGTGTCTTAAGTGTCGATGGTGTATTCTTCCTAAACGACGGCCTGTCTGTCTCCTTCCGGGCTCTGGATAGTGTTAAGTGTCTCGATGTAAGGTTGATAATTGTGTAACGAAGCTACAGGTGGCCCGAGAGGGCGTCTAGTCACTATCTAGTCAATGTTTACGAATTATATTTGTTAAAAAAGCTTTATTGTCATTCGAATAAATTCGTCCACTGTGCGAGCTTTTTTCATTCGTTCTATTTACACTCCCATGTTTGAACAAATATAGATAAGGTTTTCGTTTATTCATCTAAGGTCTAATATTTAAAAACAAAAGAATATCGTTACGTACACGTCAGTCTTTGTTCTTCTTTGTTATGTCACTTATTTTTAAAACTTTTAACTTTTTGTTTCTTGAAATTATAATTCTATCGATATTTTAATGAAATACGACTATAAAGCAAAGAATGCGAAAATAAATGTCATATTCTATTCCCACGGAGCTTGATGCGTAAAAACTTAGGGGTTCTACTTTTTCTTTGTTCTGATGGGGTGTCTGTTTTGAAAAGGGGTACAGGGGTGGTTAGTTTGCTGTTAACAAAGCTAGGGGGAAATTATATGTGCCCCGATTACATATCGGTTGTCGCAAAAATGTTTTACTCTATTTGAATAGACATTTCTCGGTTAGATGTTTATTTTTATGACTGCATTGAACGCAATACATAAAGTAATTTAAAAGTATATTATTCTAGTAAGAGCAACAGCACGGAACGCTGACGATGCCGGTTCAAGTCCTGGCCGAGTCGAGAAAATTTTTGAATTTATTTTCGATTTTTTTTAATTATATAGTGCCTTCTTGTGCAATAGCATGTAAAAAATATTAAAGTTTTCTTCTAAATTAATTATTTTTTTTACTTCGGCCCGCTTTTTCGGTTGTTTTCCAGCACCCAAAACGGGGAAGGAAAAAAAAAAAAAAAATAAAAAAAAAAATAAATTAATTTGACAATTATAATTACACTTTTTATACGAATTTTAAATGGTATAGAGTATTATTATTATAAAAAGCAATTATCGCGTTTTAAAGTATGTTATTTAAATGGTTCGTTGGTATAAAGCTTGCAATATATAATAATAATCAACGGGTCGTGGGTTCGACCCCCACCGGACACATTTTTCTAATCAATTTAAAAAAAATTCTGAAGCATGATGACTTCGTCTGGAAATCTGGACAATAAATGACCGGGTCACGAACCATCGTCCACAGAGGAAGACATGTCAACTTAAACCGCATTTCGGCTTTAGTGTGTGGATTTCCCAATATCCAAAGCAGTAGGAAATTTCATCTATTTCATCTTTTATCATAAAAAATATATTTAAAAGCCTCTTCCGTTAATAAATGAAAAAGATAAAATTTTAAATGCCGACTTTATTTAAAGGCTAAGTACGAAGTGTTAAGTGAGTCTGCAGTAAAAGCCACCAATAATACACTAGTTTAAACTTAGACTGAGCCTATTAAAGTCAGAACAGATATGGCTGCGGCACTGAAATGTGAAATCTCGGTGGGAATTCGCAATTTTCAGGTAATTGACAGGCGAAGTGAGAACTTTAGTGATAGTTTTTAGTTTGTTTTTTGCGAGAAGATGGCGTATAACTACTGTATAGGTATTATTTTTAAACCGCGAAATATTTCATTTTTATCATAGAAAGCATTTTCAATTATAATCTTCTTATATAAAGCGGTAATGTTACTCTAGGAGATCCAACATGGGAAGTTGATCCCTAGAAGGTGGTAGGTAAAATATCCCAGCTATAAACGATCTAAAGAAGAAGTCTTTAGTATATAAATTAGAGCTATCATCGGTCTCATTAGTTAATAATAAAACTTCACTTTCGTATCATGTAAGTTATATTTTATTGCAAATAAATATATATTGACTAATTTTTGCTTACCTCTTATAATTACTATATTTATTACATATCTTTGGTACGTTATTGCTATAAATTAATCTATTTATAATTAAGATTCTTGTCGATTTAACTCTATAGGTAAAAGGAAAGTAAGCTAGTATTTTATTTTATAGACAAAGAACCTTAATGTTGCCACTCAACAAGCAAGGCTTTTACATTATATGTATTTTCTTCGAAGCTGTCGTGAACAATTTCTTTAAACAGTTATGCAAATTACTAATGTATACAAAACAAATAACTATCATATTATTGGACTAGACATACATTTTTTGGCTTTAGGGAATAGGTAACAAAATTCAGCTAAATAAACATCTTAATAACGTCTCAAACAAAAAATAGATATTTTCGGAGTACGCGTTTGCCATCGTAAAATATGCGCAAAAAATACTATCTTAAATTAAACTTAATTTTCTTTAAAGTAAACATAGTCATATGTTGAGTACATCTGTAGTTTGCGTGAGTATTACACTTTAAATAAAACATTTTTAACTTTTTAAAACGCGAAAGAAATTAGTTAACTTATTTTTAATTCATTTTAACTAAGTCCCGACATTTCAGATGCTTAGCAGAAGCCGTGGTCACGGAGAACTAGAGAGGGAGGGTGTCGCTATGTCAAAGTCAAAACTGCGACTGCCATCTGTTTAGAAGATATTGTTATTTGCAGATTCTAAGTATCCGAAACGTTGGGCCGTAGTTAAAATGTTAGTAGTGTTTTATTTAAATAAATAAACTTTACAAAACACAAACTACCCTCGCAATTCGCAAGTTTCTCCTTTTAATTAACGTTGCTAGGCTGTTCTCTATAAGTAATATTGCTCCCTCTATAAACATATTCCATCAATAATCTATTCATATCGTCTGTGTACTGTTTGTCTCCTTGCACTTTGCTCAGGAGAATGGCAGACAGGGCCCTGTGTAGATCGTGGGCCGACATCTTTGTCTTCGAAACTTCGCCTTTGTTAACAGACACCGCTGGCTCGGGTATCATTCTGGAACGGAAGACGAACTTAGATACGAGAGACGACTTAGCTAGGGAGGTGGAGACTGCAGAGGTATTTGATTAAATACTGTCTGTAGTTTACGTGAGTTGCACAAATTTTAATAAAACAATTTAACGGTATACACGATGTATATTAGTTTTCGTAAAGAAAGATTAATAATGCAGCCATCTCTCCATGTCCAAACGTCCAGTCGTAGTTAAAATAAGTTTGAGTCGTTATAATCAAGATGTGGTGAAGTTAGAATACTTGGTAAATGGAATAAAATTGTAATGAGCGCGAGTTAGTCTGATTTTTAATTAGTGAAAATATTCAAACATTACGTATTTAGTAAGTTACACTGAATGTAATATAAAGCTGTTAAAATTGTATCCCGTCAAATTTAAAGAACGTTATCCTGTTTGAATGGTAATGATACGATATGTACTATGATATACATTTATCTATACATTAGTATTATATTTAGTATTATTATAAAGCTGAAGAGTTTGTTTGTTTATTCGACCACGCTAATCTCAAAAACTACTGGTTCTAATTAAAAGTTTTGTTGGTTAGAGCACGCATTAAGGAAGGTTTAGGAGCGAAGAAACAGTGGGAAACGTGGAAAAACGGGGAACATAATTCACTGTTGTAGTCCGATGCAAAAACAGTCCGAGATGCCCAAAAAATATAAGTTAGAACTTAAAAAGATAAGGAGGAGGTTAACAAAAATAAATTTTGACACCCGCATTAACTATCCTTCGCGGACGAAGTCGCTGGCACAGCTAGTTCTGCAAAAAGAATAGATATGAAATTGTAGATTTTATACATCTACTACTCGAATCGACATCATTACGACATATACTCAATAATATAAACGCATTTTATTTTCACTCAACGTTTTATTTTCATCAAAAGCTTTTCATTAATTCTAGGAATTATGAATAAAATACGCGTTTGTTATTAAAGGCTTTGATTAATTCGCAGAATTTATATATTCCGTAATCAACGTTCCGTTTTGATATTACATTTTTATTTTTTAATTATTGCTGGATTATTTTAAATCGTAAGCCATGTTTTAATCTTAAACAAATATTTAGATTGAAACATTTAGGATACGAGCGGGACTTCAACTGGCATCGACAGATATCTCTAACCAATTGAGCTACCGTGTCCTACACGTCATCATCATGTTTTTTTTTCAAACAATCGATACATGCGCCTCTCGCACAATGTAAATAGTAATCTCAATAGATTCCTTATTTAAATGCAAAAAAAATCAAACGTTCTCTAATCGTAAAAAGGTACATATTAAAACAATAATAGTTAAAGTACAAAGCAGCTTTTACCTCTAAGTCAGTGACAACTTTTTAATTTTATTAATTAAATTAATTTCGCATCATGAAATAACTTTAAATTGGGCTTTTAATCAAATAATTACTGTCTGTTGAAAGATTTATATAAGACACCTTTCGGACAATGTAAATCTAGGTGTTAATTTTTGCATAACCTTAGTGTAGGTATTTTATGAAAACGTAAATAAGTTCCTCTAGCACAAAGAACAGAAGGTATGTCTGTTAATCAAAAGGAAACATTACATGCGAAAAGAGGATCTTTATAAGAGCTATTTACGTCAATAATCAATAAGTGTATTCCAGGAAAACAGTTTTCCGACCGGATGTAGGTAGCTACTGTTATTGGACCGTACGTTTTATTTTATTTACCATCTCCCATCGCCCCTGGGGATTCTACGAAAGCCGGTTGTCAATGTAATTTTGAAAGCTGGCAACACCGCCACGCTGGCTTAGCGTCGGACTGCGTAGTTCCAAGTTTGAATGACATGCGATAGTTGAGGAATTCAAAATCGAAAAAGTTTTGATTAACATCGAAGTGGTCATATGGTTACGAGCTTATATGCGTTTGTTGCTCCGGCTCCCATCAAAGTACACATTTAAATAAACCTGTTTTAAAGGTTTAAAACGCGTAATGTATAACTTAATTTATTTACAATTTACTTTAACTACGGCACGGCGTTCCGGATGCATCGGATAAAGATGGAGAGTATGTATTCATGATGCCGCAAACAGTATCATAAACAATCGATATACAAGTAAATTTTCATAATGTGCTTACGAAGACATTTCTTCAGTTCAATACCCGATGATTTATGTCCGCATTTAGACTTTTAGGTTTAAATTCATGATTTGAGTCCTTTGAATAAGTAAGAAATTCTAGGCGCTGTTTAAGTGAAAAGAGAGAGAGGAGATTAGACATCGAAAATAAATGCGATGTCAACCTATTTTGATTCTGGACAGAAATCCACAGACTGAAATCGAAACGCCATTACACTTCACAGCTTTATGATTTGTGGGTCATGGCCCGGTGTTCCAACACGCATTATATTATAACCAGGTTTCTAGATGAAGTGCAACATCTTAAAAAAAAATCATGAGAATAATGATGGTTGGGATCGAACCTGCGACCCTTTATTAACATTGCTACCTTTAGACTGTCGAGCCCGTCACATTCATATGTAAAGTTTAATAAAACACTTTAACGGTTTAAAACGCGATATATTAGATAAACTTATTTCAAAATGTTTTTTAACTTCAGCCCGACGTTTCAGATGCTTCGCAGCAGGCGTGGTCACGGGGAGACTCCATTTTAAAATAAGCTTAAGTAATATATCGCGTTTTAAACCGTTAAAGTGTTTTTATTTAAATGTGTACTACTCGCGTAAACTATAGACCATATTATGTAAAGTAACAAAAATTCCCTGATGTGAGCTAAAAATAAAATAGGCCGTATTTGCACCCGCTAATGACATCCACACACTCACACACACACACACAAATTATGACATACAGCGAGTATGTTTTATATTTACGGCCATAATGAGTAGTCGCTTAATTATCCCAAGCGTAAATTGAAATGTGATTTCGTATCAGCACTTTTGTACTTTAAATTAAACTCATGTTGTGACGTGCTAAACTATTCTGTAATATAATAGAAGTGTATGACATCGCCGTCTGTATGTAAAATACTAGCTGTGTCAGCGACTTCGTCTGCGTAGAATTTTTAGGCATCAAAATTTTGTTTTTGCGATCCTCTTCCTCATCTTAATAGAAGCTATTTCCCACCTATATCGGTCCCGTCGTTATTGCAAGTTAATCTTAAAAAGTGGATATATATTGTCGCGTATTAAAACCATTTAAAGGGGAATCATACAACTTTTTTGGGTATCTTGAGCCGTTTTCGCAGAGTACGCATCGAAAACCATCAAAGATAAAATAATAATCCCAACTTTGTACCATATTACCCGCTGTTTCTGCGCTCTGAAGTGAATTTTACTACCACGATCTATCAATTGTTCGCCGAATTCAATTCGACAGTTTCCAAATGTAAAATCCAATACAGTCAGAGATACATAATTGCAATAAATTAAATGGACGTCGATAAACCTTTTCTAAAGTGTTTATGATTGTTTGATTTTAATATTTTTTAGTCGTACTTACTCTCAGGTCAGAACTCAAAATATATTTGTTTGTTTTGTTCGATGTATATAAAATAGTTTTTTTTATATTAATTTATTTCTGTACAGGGATATAGTGAAATCCCATTTCCTGACAGGAATACCACAGAGATGGAAATGATCCACAAATCGAACACAATTCTGCGTCTGTTTCGCTAATCGATTTACAGACAGTTGATCAGACTACTGTGCCTTGTGCAACCGAAATTATTTATTTTTTCCCCAAATTAAAACCTAACAGCTTTTGTTCCTAAATACGTTATGAGAAACAGTCAAATGTTACTATGATAAAGAACAACAACTCGTAAGACATACACTTACACAATAGTCCAGCTTCACATACGAAATGTTGCATTTAATAAGTTCACATTTTACAAACTGAAAGCACAATTTATCGCAAATCTCACGCTATTTATTCATTACTGGAATATTATTAATTAAAACTGTCATTTTTAACTGCATATTAAAGCAAAACTATGTTTACTAAAAGTAAAACATACTAAGTAACTATGTATGTTATTGTATCAGTAAAATTAACAAATAAAAAACAAAATTATATAGCTACCTACATACTAGCAGACCTAATACTAGCTGTGTCAGCGACTTCGTCCGCGTAGAATAGTTATTTTGGGCATCTAAATTTGTTTTTGCAAACCTCTATCTAAATCTTTATTAATTTAAGCTGCCCGTCGTTCGGGTTAAGTCGTTCTTGCAAGTTAATCTTAAATGATTGACATATAGTTACATTTTTTTAGATAATTTAAAGAGAAATCATTCATTGATACGTATTTTTTGGGTGTCTTGAACCATTTTCGCAGCGTACGCATCTAAAACCCACTGAAATGCCCAAAAAACAAATTCAATTCAAACCCGTAGTTTCTGGAATTAGCGCGTTCAAACAAACAAACTTCAGCTTTATATGTTAGTATAGATATAGGGCAGGTAGGTCGATATATGATCGAAAGAGGCATGGTGCGTTGTAAAAGACTTCTAAAAGTAATAAAACATAAATCATGGACACATTTGGTAGTCGTCTGGGGGAAGTTATCATCTGATAATTGATGATTAATTTACTAAAATGTTTGTTATAAAAGAGAGAAGAAAAGAAAAAAAATGTCTAAAAATTTAAAAAATGTTAACCCGAAGTTAAAAATCATTTCCAAATAAGTTTAACTAATATATCGCGTTTTAAACCGTTAAAGTGTTTTATTTAAAAATGTTAACCCTTTTCCTTTAGAGGTATTTAAAATAGATGGTAGCCGATCCTCAAACCTACTGAAAACGCAGATAAAGTTTGTTAAAAATCAGTAAACCCTTTCGGAGGAGGAAGGTAACTATTATTGTGACACTAAAATTTTATATATAAGATGTAAATATTAGATCCACAGCCACATGTGCGTTTACTAATTTTAAATAGCATTCAAATAGATTTAAAACGTTGTACACAACACAACTTGGTTTGCGGTCGGAAGCGTACACAAGGGACTGACTCCATGACTCCACTTTCAAAATGGCGAAGTAACCTGTCAAGTTCATTGAAGTAATATGAAAGACCCACCTGCTTGTCGCCGTCTTGCGTCTTCACCTTACAAATTGCACCTTAACTTTATCAAACAGAATACAAACTTCGAGCTTGCGCTGTCGAATGCTACTAACAAGTAACAGCCGACCGTGCCCATTCGTTGCCCTTTTTAAACTTCTACAAGCAATTACGCGATAATAACCCATTTCCCCGGCCAATACAATTCAAAGTCCCCTGTTTTTTTACATAGGGGTGCATCCGTTTCATTCAGTCTATTTGTGATTTACCCCAACATGTGCGGTAGGGTCTAAATCCGCACGAACAGACGTGCTTCAAAAATGAATGAACATTAGGTTTTTCAACGAAAGAGCAGGATATTATAACTATGGGAATAGTAAAGTGAAATCGGCTTTACATTGCGTTTTTTAAGAATTATTTGTAGCAACACACTATATGCACTCATATATCGGCATATAAATAATGAAAAACTAAGCTCTCAGAATATAACTTCAATAGTAAATGTTATTGATTTGATATATTAACCAATTATGCTATCGTGTAGTACACGATTTTTTTAACCTTTGATACATGCTCCACTCGCGCAATTTTTGGTAAAAGACCTTCCTTGTCGTAATAAAAAAAAATGTAATCGATTTTTAATTTATTTTATTTCATCATGGGAAAAATATTAAAAGTTTTCTAATAGTAAATGTAATGTATTATAAACATAGTTACACCATGCACTGGCATAGAAATAAACACATCAAAATAATAACTACTCATTCAAGTTTCTATAATAAATATTCATTTGTTTTCAACTACGAGTTCACTCGCAGTCAACCACTATCTACATAAATAAATATATGAACATCTCATAATCGCAAACTAAATGTAACGTAACAACGGAAAAGATTATAGATTTTTGTTTAATAAAAAAAACATATTACCAAGTTAAAGGCTAAAAAAAACGAAGCAATAATTCTCTTACTTATTTAATATTAGAAGTGAGTGTTTGTTTGTCCTTTTTTCACGTTCCAAGCCAATAACCAATACTAGAGGATAATAATTTCCGTCCGGTTTGATTTCACTAACTCCAATGTCTATGTTTCTAAAATCGAATTATAGTTTTTTTGGATCACGACTTTTTTTTATGGAAAGTGATTTCCGCCTACCAATGACATCTACAACACCAGGGGTCACAAAGATGCCTTGCCCACTTTTACAAAAGCGTATGCTCTTGAAGGTACTTAGGTCGTATCGGTTCGAAAATACTGAAGTTCGTAGCTGATTCCAGAGTGCAGTGGTACCAGTATGTGCAGTGGTACCTGTATTCCACTTGCTCGAAGTCCGGAGACGAGCTCCGTAGTTCTAAACACCTTCCATCAAGCGATCCCCTTGCCCATGCTTGTCTATTATAAAAAATCCACCTTCTTTGAATATTAAAAGTATGTCAGTCCGCTTGAGAAACGCGTTCTACTAAATTATTAATAGAAATAAACGAAACGTGCACAAAGAGTCGTGAAAGCGAATATAGTAAATAAGTAAATTATGTACGAAAATTATGAAAGCATTTACATACTTTGCATGCCATGAAAGCCGTATTTACTCTAAAGTAATAAGTATAAAGTACCTACTTGTGTTAACTCCGAGAGGCAACGTTATTTAAAACCGACGCGACAAGTTTAATTTATTTAGTTTGGCTTTATAAGTTTTTAGTGAAATAAATCGCTCTTTTTTAGTTCAAAGTCCTCACTGGCTTTCTACTTATAAAATACTAGCTAATAGTTAGTGCCAGCGACTTCGTCCGCGTAGAATCGTTATTTTGGGCGTTCGCAAACCTCCTCATCTTTATAAACTATAGCTGTTACCCACGACGTCGTTCATGTCCCGTCGCTCTCGGAAGTTAATATTAAAAGGTATATACTGTTTGGGACATTTTTTTTATACCATTTAAAGTGAAATCATTCTCTTATAGATATTCTTTCGTATTCGTGTCTTGAACCGTTTACGCAGCGCTCGAAATAATATTCCCCAGTGTTTTTTCGCCCTTTTGGTGTTTTATAGCCTAAGGCATTCTTTGAAAAATGCTCTAACTAACACAATAAGAATTTTTCAATTCAAACCAGTAGCTCCCGAGATTATCGCGTCCAAACAAACAAAAAAAACTCTTCAGCCTTATAATATTCTATATTGAATCTATATATTCATACCGATAGACGATATAGAGTGATTTTGTCCATTATTTTTTGCGTGTAAATAAACGGAATAAACAAGACATGCTCATGTATTTATGCGAGTACAAAAAATATGGTAGAGAACGACAGAGAAGAATGGGTTCAGTCGATGGAAGGTGATATAACCCAGCCAAAATCATTTACACTGTCCGCTGTCGACCTATTTTGTTTATATTCCTTTCCTTGAGATTTTAAATATTAAACCCCGCTTTTTTCCTGGAATGTAATTATAAGTTATATATTATAAATCCGCTCTTTTTACTTACGTAATTTTTTAGTAATTCAAGAAACAAAATTACCGGAATTATTAGGAACCTACATGAAACGTCGGACCATAGTTAAACCAAATTAAAAAAAGTGATATATATATACATGCCTTTTTAAACCGTCAATTGTTTAAAAAGATACATATTTACATGAATATACATGAAACGTCAGTCCGTCATTAAAAGTATGTAAGGAATAAGTAAACTAATATATTTCTCGTTTCAAACCGTTAAAAGTATTTAATTTACAAGGATTCAAACAGTTTTAACTGTGCATGCTGTTTTTATTAAAGAACTCACAAGCCAGACATCTTAAACAAATAAGATCATTGTTCGTAAGTAAATAAGCGAATTCATATCGTTTCTCTTATCAAGTGGCGTTAAATCATCAGAACAATACATCAGTCGTACTGCGCACGCGCTGGTCGGTTTGTGTCACTTTGTTGAGACCGGAAAAATCGTGACTCGGAAAATAATGATTTAAATAAACGACACAAACGTTAGTAGATGCTGAATGTTTTTGAAACTGTGATATTGTGCACATGGATCTATATGGATTGTTAAAAGCGGTAAGCAATTATTACTTATAAAAAATAACATTATTTCAACTGAAGGAAAAAATAGGTTTGTCTGCACTTGCGTAGATTGTGTTTTTGTCGTTATTACATTTATTTAATATTCATTCGTTACTTTAACGATATCAAATATTTTATACCTTTTACTTGATTTTTAAGTTATAAGAATACCTCTAATTACAATTTTGTACTTACTACTAGATAGTAGTGGGTCTGTTGGGTTACATTTTAAACTTCTCACCCTGGTTTTAAAATACAACTTTTTTTTAGTATAGTGTAAAAGTCTGTAGTTTACGAGTTTGTGCGCTGTAGTGTAGACATTTAAATAAAACACTTTAAACGGTTTAAAACGCGAAATATATTATGGTTCCCCACCACCACTGCTGCTGCAAAGCGTCCTAAACGTCTAGCCGTAGTTAAATTGTCATAAAAATAATTTATGTTATGATTCGCGTTTTAAACCGTTGAAAAAAATTGAATATATTTTTAATGGGTATAATCTCCTTTAATAAAACGCGAAATACATTAGTGAATTATTAACTAACTTATTTGAACATTACTACGGCCGATGTTTCGGATACTATACAGCTGCCGTATACGTTTTAAACCGTTAAAAGTATTTTATGTAAATGTGTACTACGCGAGTAAACAAACGGTATTTAAAAGCTATTCGATTTCAATTTACAGATGATATAGAGGTGAAGCGAAATGTGGACCTACTCGAGCGTGGACATTCCTGGACAACGTGTCACCCGGACGGAAAGAATACGGATATATGTGTCCGAATGCATTGTTTGCTCTTGTATTTTATTCTTCATAGTGTGCGTTGGGCTCTTATTGTACCTGTTCTTCCATCTGTATAGTACAGTCTCCAACTCCAGGAAGGTCGTGGAAACCTTAATTGAGAGTTGAAAATGATAAAAAAAGTAATTTCAAGGCAAGATGGCGCCACATACCGTTGTTTAGAGAAATGCTTGCAAATATAACAAGAAATTTGACAGAATTAAACATAATCGATTCTTTATATCGTGAAGAAAGAAAGAAAAAGAAACAGTTAATAAAATTTCAGTCTAGAGGCTGTGTTAATGTTAACAATTGTCTTTGAAGCAATTTGTAAAGCAATGTAGGTAAATGTTGAAAAATATTTTAAGAAGAATCGCTCGGAAGCTATATAAATAGATATCGTCCTAAAATATTCTCAAATTCTGTTGTATTATATAGTTAATGTCAAAGATACTATGATTGATAGATAAATAAGAATTAGTTGTATATTATATTGTAAGGCTCGAACGCGGTGTGAATGATGAGCAAGCGGCCCAAAGTCGTTGAAGATGTGATGTTTGGTCTCGGAATAGTAGCAGTAGGATGTAAGAAGAAGAATTACTAGTTTGTACATATTTATTCTATTGTTTGTAAGCTACAAGAAATAAATCGATATTAGCGACATTGCTTTGTTACTATTATTTAGTTTTAAACATTTGAAATGCTTGTGGTTCCTACTTACAAAAAATGTTACAGTTATTTAGTGTCAAACGTAATTAATTCCGTTATCCGTATTCTATTACTTTGACTTAATTGTCCGTCATAAGGAATATATACTCATGAATATTTAAATAAAACACATTAACGGTTTAAAACGCGATATATATTAACTTATTTGAAAATGATTTTAACTACGGCCCGACGTTTCAGATGGTTTGCATCAGGGTGTCGCTGATGTCAAATGAAAAAAAAGTTAGTGTTTTATTTAAATATGTACATACTACTCGCGTAAACAGACAGACAATGCGTGCAGACAGAATTCACACATTAATATACAATTTTATTGATTATTTATATTCTCTAAAATACGTGATGTAAAATGTAGTACGGAAATGAATGGTAAGATAAGTTTCCCTGGCCACCCTATCTACACACTTCTTTCGGGTCAAACAGTTATCAATTTCCAAAAATAAGACAGTATTAATGTCTTATTTACTATCACTTACTTTTTACTTTATCGTGAGTTCGTTTACCTGTATTTCGTTTATCAAGAGTTATGTTTTTAGACCGTTGACACGTCATTCTAAGAACGCAGTACGTTGTGTAATGCGTCACGTTGCTTATTGTTTCTCCGTCATACGCTAACGTTTAAGTAAGCGGCATGCAAACGTCTTCTTAGACGTCTCTAGTTATTACGAACACTTACTTGTAAATGTCAAATTTGACGAGATCATTGTTAGTTAAATGTTAATGTGATAATTCGCATATGGAATGTACTGACTACTAGGATCTAATAAATATCGTCGTGACGCAGCGTAATGCGTTACGTTGTACGCAACTTAGCATAGGTTGAAGAACATTGTAGTAAGTTGTCGAAAGAGTGTTAAATAGAGATAAAATAATGACAACACTCTATTATCTTAAGACAATAAGGCATTATCTATAGATTACTATATTGGAGGCAAAACATTACACAAAGGGGATTAGGTACCTAAATTACCGCGTTGTAAAACTTTATCAACAAAGTTTTCTAGAACCGACAGTTTTATAGTATTAGCCAGTAACTCAGAACTAACCTTATATTTTAATGGCTGTTCCTAAGTTAATAATAAATAATAAAAAAAAAATCCTGTTGAGATCATCTTAATAATTTTAATTGATTAAGATTTTTTCTTCGTATATTTAAGACTGTATCAGCGATTTCGTCCGTGTCCGTCATTATAATTATATAAAGATATATATTATAATTTTACTTTTGTTTCCCTCTATAAATTAAAGCTGTTACCCATGACGTCGTCCGTGTCCCGTCGTTCTTCCATGTTAATCTTAAAAGATGTGGACATGTACTATCACGGACATTTTTAAAGAGAATCATTCTTTTATACATATTTTTTGGTTATCTTGTTCCGTTTTCGCAGCATACGCATCGGAAACCAACAAAGATATTACCCCGTTTTTTTCACATTTCTCGCTCTTTCTTCTCTCCTAAAAGTCACATAGCGATGTTTTATAGCCTATAGTCTTTCTTGATAAATGCTCTAACTAACACAAAATAATTTGAACTAGTAGTACCTGAGATTAGCGCGTTCAAACAAACGAACTCTTCAGCTTTTATTAGTGTAGATTTTATTAAACGCTACTAAACACAAAGAAATCTTAAATTGTTGTTGAGAGTGTTCCAATGTACGTAGTTCCATAATTATTTAAACGCGAAGTTTTTAATAAAAGTATGTTTCACCTGAGGACATATTTACCGAACATCCTGTATCATCCATAAATATGCAAACCAAACATGAAACGTATAACCTATAACGTCCAAATATCGATATATTGCGTATGCAGTATTTTTCATCAATGTTTGAACTGCGCTGAACGGGCAGGTAGAACGTGTCGCGAATTTCATAGTAGCCTTTGTGCGAGCTACGAAACAAATCCCCGAATTGCATTTTTAATATACATAACATTAATTTATACATACATATTAATTGCATTGTCGAAGGACTTGCTTGCATATACCGCTCTTAATGTGTTTTTTTTTTACTATTTGACGTCTAATCAGGCCTCTTCCTGATTAGACGTCAAGTAGTAAAAAAAAAACAGATTTATTCATGTAGGTAACTAGGTACATTTATGAACGTAACAGCAGTTAAAAACTAAATACTATATTTACTATCAGTTCTCAAACCGAGGACGTAGAACGAACGAGAAGAAATGGCAATAATCTCGCCACCACTCCTTTTAGCGCCAAGTTCTATTTTCACATACTTGTAGTGCACTACATATTTTTGTTAGAGCGGGTCCCTCCAAACCCCCAGCATTTTTTATCGTTTAAATATTGATTGACGCCAATAATCATATTGCATGTACCAATAAGTTGAAATCCATGATGAGGTGTAGGACTCGGTAGCATATTCGGTGCAGCAACAGCACGGAACGCTGACGTTGCTGAGTCCTGCCCGAGTCGATTTTTTTTTCAATATATATTTTGATACATTATATTCATAGAAATACCCTTAAGGATTTACTATGATACGTGGGTGATTGTGGGGAGTGCCCCCAGTGCCCCCTATACTAATAACACGAATGAGAGCTAGAAATGGTGCAGACTAAAAACTACTGTTCATAATCTGAACTGCGTCAACAATATACCGCTAATTACAAAGTAACCACTGGAAACGTGGGATCCGTCATGAATTTTAAACTTTCTCGTGAAACATGTTCGTCGCACTTTGTATATTTACTCGCGTTTTATTAGAGACAGCTAAGCAAATATCATATATCATGTTTGATGTGGAGTCTTTATCTACTCTTCTCCTTTATTTCAATTACAAAATGGATTCATAAAGCATATTTAAAACATATAATATGTCTTATCGTCGGGATAGAAATATTATAACTTTTAAATGTTAGTAGAAGCCAAAATACAAGCTGCATTTTTGATTTACATTATGAATCTGTCGAGTTTAAAATGAAAAAGTGATAGAGACACAATTTTCCGAAAATCCGAAGCCAAAATAGGTTGACAACGCATTTTGTTTAGATGTTATTTGGCTGGGTTATTTCACCATCTATCAAGCGAACCCCATGCTTATCTGTCCTCCTCTATGGTAGATCTAGTCTACCTAGACTAGATCTGACTTTGCCTATATTCAATTCTAAGCCCATAAGAACAAGAATTTGGTACATAAAGTGTTCTATGGTAAATGTAAATGGTACTATGTACCCAATCTTCTCTTACCCAAGCAAATACTCCTTACTAGGTGTAATGGCTTGCGCAAGAGTAGTACGAAGAAGAACCCAGAACCGAACAAGAAATATGCCAAAATTGCTCCAACTCGGTGTCTTCATCGGAATGAAGGAGTTTATTTTAGGTATTTTGTTATATACCTAATGCCGTGTACAACGGGCATTAATTTACATAAAATACACGCGTGATTATAACAAGATCCATTCACGGGTCAAGAGGTTAATTGCATTACTGTGGAAATTGATAGCAGACGCACAGTATGCATTCACTACCAACGTCTAACAATATTTTGAATTATACTTTTTAAATAGTCCCGTATTTTCATGCTTGGTGCCTCTGTGCAATACTTATTACTACAGTACATACAGATGAAATAAGTAGCTAATATATATAGCGTTTTAAACCGTTAAAGTGTTTTGTTTAAAACTACAAATAATTTGACCTCAAACACAGGTTAGCTCTTTTGAATCGTTGAGGAGTGCTTTCGACTGTCCTTTGGCTCCATCGTGAGATCTACAACAGATGTTTAATTTAATTGAACTTCAAAATACTTTCAAACGCCTAGGATTCTAGAAAGTTCCTTTCGATTTCGCTTCTCTGCCATCTTTAAAACGATTTTCCTAATTATAAATAAAAACTACTTTCCGACAAAAAACATGTATAATTAATAAATTAAAAATAAATAAACGAATTGATGACCTTTTTTATAAGTTAAAGACAGTCTACGGTTTCGACGTCCAACATGTTTTTAATTTTCCTGAAAGAAATGGGTGGGCAGAAATATCGGAATTCCGCGCGAGTCACGACCACCGTCCACAGATTAAAAAGCCGTGAAGTTTAATCACGTTTCAGTTTCAGTCTGTGAATTTCCGAATATCCAAAGCCAAAATAGGTTGATAGCGCGTCTCGTGAAGATGTTACATGGATGGCGTATTTCACCTCGCATCGGATCCCCGTGTCCTCCTCTCATTTAAAAATAATAATAATTATAACTACAGACTCCGTATAGTACACGTTAAAATAAATTAAACCAAAATGGCTGTGTGTTTCCCACATATAACCAAATACATTGAAAATTTCCCCGCGTGTAAACGATGAAAGTTGAAATTTTCTGTATCTGGCATCGACAAGCGATTATATAATGTAGTTGCATTATTACAAATTAGGTACCGTCGCTTGTGGCCGATTAATATTGTGGCAAACATTGAAATGAAATGTGAATAACATCGTTGCGAGTTTTGCGTTTGTCCGAACGGTAATCACTGCGAAATGATGGAATAGCAAATGCAGTTTGTTACCTATCACGTACTAATGAGAACGGGGAAAAATTTACTAGTATTTATGAATATGGCTTGACTTATTTATATTTTTATAGTCTAAAAATGTTAATCTACAAGAGTACAGTGACCGAAAATTGTTAAAATTGCTCTAAGAAAAGTAATGAATAAAATAAATAAGTTAATTGCGCAGTTTAATTTTCCTCCTTATTGAGAATGATGCTTTTTGTTATTAGGCCACTTTGTCTCTAGGAACCTCATACATATCTCAAAACATCAAAGTAGGTGACAGGCGTATTGTGTTACGTAAGGAATGTGTTGAAAACAAGAGAAGATTTCGGTACATTACAGTTTTTTTTCATCGAATTAAATTGAATTTTTCTCAATGGCAAATATACATCAACTGCGAATATGCACCAACCATAACCATGTAGTGAGTTATATAAGTATTATTTGCCTCAACATCATCAACATCTGATAAGCATCTCAAACTGCTTACGTAGAAATGGCATGTAAAGGATTTCCTTATCTGCATTTTATCTCATTGTCTAAAAAAAGGTTATTTGATTAGAGGTTTTAATGCGATTTTCTCATAATCTATGAACATTTTTTACCTTTCTTTACAAACATTGTGCAGTCGTCGAAGTCAAAATTACAGACATATTTTGTTCAAACACACACACTTTATTGACTTTTGATTTGATCGCCCCTGTGGCTGAGTGTAGAGCACCAGACGTGTAGGCTTCAAATCCCAGGAAAAAATACAAAACGGGTCTCACAGAGCCCAAAGATCATATGCTTGTTTTAATCATTTCATCTCATACAAACTTATTTATAAATTTTTGGTACGGCCGGACATATAGACAGTACTTAATATGCATATGTGTAGCAGATCTATGTATACACACATTTTTCAAAAGCAATATGCATGGAAATGTTAATAATATCATTAGTTTGTCTGTACTACATGCGAAACTTAAGTATCTATATTAATATAAGCTGAAGAGTTTGGTTGTTTGTTTGAATGCGCTAATCTCAGAAACTTCTGGTTCGAATTGAAAAATTATTTTTGTGTTGGTTAGAGCATTTATTGAGGAAGGCTATAAATCATCGCGCTGTGACTAATAGAAGCGAAGATACAGCGGGAAATGTCGACAAAACGGGAGAAATTGTTCATCTCTGTAGGTTTTAGATGTAGACGTACGCTTCGAAAACGGTTCAAGACACCCAAAAAATATGTACAAAACAATAATTCCTCTTTAAATGATCTAAAAAAATGTCCGCAACGCTATAAGCCTATCTTTTAAGATTAACTTGTAAGAGAGACTGGTAGGGACGTGACCGACGTCGTAGGTAGCTTAAGTTTATAAAGGTGAAGGGGCTTGCAAAATCGAATTTGGATGCCCAAAATAACGATTCTCGCGGACGAAGTCGCTGTCACAGTTAGTAGTAAAAATTAATGCCAGGACAAGCTAAGAATAATTCAAAATCAAACTTATATGTTGGAATATACTTAAATATAAAGGACAAGCTAAGAATAATTCAAAATCAAAGCTATATAATGAAAACATTATGGAATATACTTAAATCTAAAAAGCGTAAAGTTAAATATTAATATTCCGTTTAATTTCAGTATTTATATCAAAGGCTGTCGTTGCGCCGTGAACTCTACTTAATGAACTTGTAATGAAAAGCGTTGAATATTTCCCCGGTATATTTTTAAAATAGAGTTCGCTCGCGGCCACGCTTGCGTTGGAAATCTGGATGTTGCTCGAGAAGCGAAGTGTATTTAATTAAGATAGAGAGACCATTTTTAATGTTAGTACCTACTTTTTTTTTAAACGTTTGTTGATCTAGCGGTTACACTCGATAGCAAAAAACGAAAATGGGCAAAATGTTCGATAAATAGAACTTTTCTAAATGTCCATTCCTTCTAGATCCTTCGGAGTAGGACACTTCTCCCCTATGCCTTGAAAATTAAGTTATTATCAGTAAATCTCTTTATTTGGCATTCATTTAGTATAATGTTAGAAAGAAATGAATATAACAAAAATAATTATTATAAAAAGGTTAAATTTAATTTGAAGAAATGTGATGCCAAAAGGGTCTTGCTCTAACCAAATCATCTACCGTGTCCGACACGTCATCGTTGAATTTTTTCAGTCCATACATCTTTCATGCCCCACGTGTAATGTAATCGAAATATTAATTAAAATGGGCTGGCAAACATTCGAAACGTCGGGCCGTCATTTAAATAAATTAGAAACATGTTATCAATAGAAAAAGGTTAATATAATTAATCCGTTAAAAGAGCTTTATTTAAATGTGTACTACTCTCGCAAACTAAAGACAATACTCAGTGAGTTATCTCATTCATTGAACTCATAATATGAAATGAACAGTTAAAATTAATCGATAAAACATTTCATTCCGTTCTGAGGAAATTATTACTGTCGATGTAATTTCCCCGTGACACGATAACTGAAATAATTTAATTTAAATTTAAAATCCCAATACACAATTGTAGAGTCAAAAAGTTGAAAAAAGTGGAATTCCTTTGTTTATAAAAGCATTTGATTAAAATATCAATTGAAAAAACACGCTGCCCTAAGCGCATCGTGGGTTTGAATCTCGGGTCTGAAATGTTAGTCAAACGAGTAGAAAGATTGCCTGCGCTAGCGTAGCAGATTTTATTTTGACATTAAAGACAACATCAATTTTAGTTCCCTCTGACCACAACTGAAACGTCGGACGCTGCACGGCATCTGAAACGTCGAACCGTATTTAAATGGAAAAAAAAAACAGAAATTATCTAGGTAATTATATAATAATATTTCACGTTTCAAACTGTTAAATGTGTTTTAGAGAAATGCTCTTTTAAATAAACAGTTTAACGGTTTAAACGCGATATATTAGTTAAACTTATTTTGAAAATGATTTCTAACTTCGGTCCGACGTTTTGGATGCTTTGCTGCAGCCGTGGTCACGGGGAGACTGTCACGGGGACCCCGCTCTTTGACAATTTTTGTGCCGTATACTATCCTATAGCAAAATCAAGTTTTGTAGATAATGCTAGCAATTTTTTTACAGGCGTTAAAAATAAGAAGTTTTACAATAAACATTATTTACTTAACATAACATTTATAATAAATAAGTAAGTTGTCTTATTTGGGGCGGCTCTTCTAAAATAAGTGATATAATGAAATGTCTACCATCAAAGTCGAAGGTCAAATTTGCAAAGAAATTAGTGACAATCACACTTATGAGAATTGCTCCCTCGATACTGACAGCGATAACTGACAGATAAGAGCTTGTTCGTTCACTTTTGACAGCTCGATCGACATTAAAGCTGGGAAGCGAGGGAACCTTTTCGTGCATATAGCCTTTTGTCATTGTTGTACAATTTGAACGCAACCCATATTGGCTACATAAGCTCTATTCTTTAAATAACCTATATTTAGCTATTTCCCCAAAGATAATCTATAATTTTAGAGACAGATTTCTATAAAAAAAATATCTTTTTTACAATTGAGGAGGACCAGACAATCACGGTGTTCACGTTCTATTAGGTGAAAGCCCCTATGATAATATCTAAACAAGATGTGCCGTTGACCTATTTTGGCATTGAATATGCAGAAATCCACAGACTCAAACCGAAACGCATTAAACTTCACTTTTCATCTGTGGACGATGGCACGTAACCTACACGAAACTTCGATATTCCTACCCCCAATTTAATGTTCCCAGTTTCAGACGAAGTTCTACATGTTTCAGGAGAATTATAAATTAATTAGAAAAAATATTAGACTCGGTGGGGACGAACCTAGTCCATTATTAGCATTGTTAATATTCCCACCAACAGGCCCATCAACAATTTGAGCATTGTACATCATTACTGCCATGTAACGTGAGTCCAGGGTTTGAGATCCGCGTGTGTCAATTTTTCATCATTAATCAACCACTAATTATAAATTATTTTGATAATAAACGGGTATTTTACGTAACTATTAATTAAAACAATGGGCATTCTTTAAAAAATCAATTCGGTTCACTTAAATATGGTTATGGTCCTGAAGAATAGAAAATAGCAAAGATATTAATTCTTGTATACTCTGATTAGAAGTTTAATTATAATTATAGTGATAACATTCATTTGAAACATAATTAAGTTTTTCAACTTAATTATGTTGAAATGCATGATATCCAATTTATTTCTTTTCGTGCGAAAACAGCTGGAAAGACAATTTATTTTTTGTAATAGGTAGAGGAAAATAGGCAAGCATGTCGTTGACTTGACGTAAGGTGAAATATAAAATCAGCCTTATAAAATCTAAACAAGATGTGCTGTTGACTTATATTAGCTTTGGATCTTCGGACGAGAAATGAATATATAGTCTCGTGCTGGCATTATAATCGACAGCTTTGGAAGCGCGAGAAATCTTTCGAATCAAGAAACAACAAAAGATAGATAGATAGTTCGAGATAGATAGATATTCGGACAGACCTCACAAGTCAGATTACCAACTTGCTTGTTGACGCAAATATGTGCAGTCAAGCAATGTAGAGAAAACGGGATATCACTTATCGCACTGAAATTAAAGACCAAGAGTAAAACACTTTTACGGTTTAAAACGCGATATATATTACTTAAAGTTTACATTTTTCAACTCCCACATAGTATCAAAACGTCGGGCGCAGTTAAAACAACACTAACGTATATTTAGAAATTCACAGACGGTAACTAAAACACGATTAAACTTCGCGACTTTTTCAACTGTGAACGGTGGTTCGTGATTTTCGTCCTACTACCTACCCTACTACTCATTTAACATTCAGAATTTTCAAACGAAGTCGAACTGTTAAAAACAAAATTATAAACATGTCGGGTCCGTTGGGAATCGAACTAACGGCCCGTTGATTATTAGCCATATTACTACCATTAGGACCAATGCCCGACAATTTGAGGTGTACTTGCGTAAACTAAAGACATATGTTACACGTGTTTTTTTTTCGCAACTAACCTGCCAGTGTCGCATCTATTTCGAGTTCGTCAGGGTTAACGATCGCTACGTGAAGAGCTTGTGTCATTTTGTCTTACGTAGTTTAACTTCCTGAAATTAACAACTGAAATCATGCTGTAATCGTATTTGTTTTCGTATAATAAGCCTAAATTTTTGAGCCATATTTGCTGACCATTGGACCAACCAATCAAGCCAATAGTAATTAAAACAACCACATATCTACGTCAACTGGGTATTAACAAGAAGCGTACAAGGCGAAATCTATGTACTCACATATATAGAATTTACATAACGGAATGTACTTTGCTTAGTTTCAGTTACCTTCAAGCATTGCGAATCGTTATTTATCATGTAAATACACACACAACGTATTCTTATCGCTTTACAGCTCCTTGGCATATCACGATGTATGGTAAATAGCCGTGGGTTCGATACCCATTGGAGCCCAACTCTAAAACTCAAGTACGTTTTTAAGCCCAACGAGTTATGAATAAATCTACTACATGTGTTGAAAGGGGAATTACATAGTGGTATTAAAATGCAAATTATACGTAAAATAATCAAAGCTAAAATACACAGCAACAGCGCATTTTAATAGCTGTTAAGGAGAAGTTTGAGACATCTCAACATCAAATATCAATTAAGGAAAAACCCACATTCGTTTGTCCACCTCACTCATCCAAAATGTGAAACTGAAAAAAGATTTTTCTTTATTTTTCTATATATGATTGTTTTGCACTTACGTAAGTCTTTCTTTATTGCCCTTAACAATTAAATTACGCGAAACGCACTAATATTGCATTGTATTGATAAGAACGGAATATTTTAGTGAGTCACGAATAGAGCAAATGTATTTTAATTTTTCTACAATAGTGTATTATTAAATAACACTTGAAAAGAAAGAAGACCCACTCTAAGACGAGGTACTTGTAAAGATTTTAATGATAAATAGTTTTTTTTTATTTCGAAGTCAAACTCGCGTACAACGAAATACAATGACGCTGTCTGTTTTAACTCTACGATACATCTAACTTTACTGCAGTGTTTTTGTCTTTAGGTGACGTGGGTTCGAATTCTGCCTTGTTTCGTCAACTTTCGGGTGCCTTACCCAAAGAATATACAATGCAATAAAATTAAAATAAAATAAATAATTTAGAGAGGTCTTCATACAAAATGTGCCTCGATCGATACACGGTAACAGATAGGATAAAAATTAAATTAAAAGCTTTTAAAACTCTTTTTACGGCTTAAAACGCGAAATGTTATAAATATTAAATAAAGATTTTATTTTACCTGCGGCCCGACGTTTCGAATGCTTTGCAGCAGCCGTGTAAGTTAGAATTGTCTAAAACTCGAGATTGCTATATGAAATTTGTGTTCTTGTCAATATTATGGAACCGTTTATGCGAAATCTCGACTCGCACTTGACCAGTCTGATATCACTGTAAACATTTTCAATACAAATAAGCTCTAATCTCTTAACTAATATATCGAGTTTTAAACAGTTAAAGTGTTTTATTTAAACAAATAAGCTCTCTAAAATGTTCCGACGAATCGATTTATATCGCTAAAACGCCTCTTTCGAAATGAAACTTGCCAGTATCGAAAAGCAATTAAAAAAACTACCTAAGAGATTATTATCACTTACCCCTCCTGAGAGTCCCTAGATAAGCTATTAGCGTTTGCAATCTACGTCTGAGTCCGATACTAGATGGGAGATGCTATAAGCCGGAATCAAACTAATCGGATTTTCGTATAGGCTATAATATATTTGGATCCTTATCAAACCTATATTAATTTAAAATACATAAAGCTTTATTTATTGGCTTGTAAATCAAGGTCATGTCATAAGTTCGATCCCCACCAGGTCCTTGTTTGTAATCAATTTATTATTTTTCCCAACAACAGATGAAAAGGCCTTGAAGTTTAATCGCGTTTCGGTTTCCGTCCGTGGATTTACGAATGACCAAAGCCGAAATAGGTCCACAACGCACCTTGTTAAGACGTTACAAGTCTGGGGTATATACGGCTCGGAACAAGGTCCTCCTCTGACATAATATGTAACTAAGGAGATTTTAATATAAGTGTGTGTTAAAAACAAAATATTGTTGCATATATTTTCAATTTAAATAATACACTCAATATACACTCGGTTGAAAACGTAATCTATATTAAGTTTAACTATTGTGGTCCACTAAATTGTGCACTCGCGTAACCTACAGACAATATTTACATTAAATACTGTCTATAGTTTACGCGAGTAGTACACATTAAATAAAAACTTTAACGGTTTAAAACGCGATATATTAGTTAAACTTATTTGGAAATGATTTTTAACTTCGGCCCGACGTTTCGGATGCTTTGCAGCAGCCGTCACACAAATCAAATACAATGTACATTTTCGATTGTTGAATATGTTTAAACGTTACTCGACGCGTTTACAGCAATTGTCATGTTTTTACGATTATAACACTTAATTAAAACAATAGGGACTCGAACCCAGACTTTCGCTTTTAAAGCTGTGCAAGAAAATGTGTTCTAGGACTAAGTTGTACTACCATTCAGATAACATCTGTCCACATGCACCTTAAAACGTAAACACTTGTCTAAACATCTAAACAACAGTGCAACTTGACATATTCAACTTACGAAGTTTTTACAGACATTTTATCACCTGATAAAATAACAATAAAGCCTTCAAGAGATGTTCGAAGGTTATTTTTTACTCACGTACAAGGATAAATAAATTCAAATATCGTGGCAAAAATAATCGGAACATTAAAATCTAGGTTTTCTCCGCGAGGCATAGGCAGAACTCATTTTTGTGACCGATTCACTAATCGATTTTAATTGACAGGCTATCGGACTTTTGTGTGTTGTTCCCGCGATTCGAACCCACGAACCATTTAAGTACATACGCACATATCTCATAAACTGCTTCCAATAACAACGAACATCTAATCTATGTTTTCTACGATAAGTTTAGGAGACTATGTTTGTAAATAACATGGTGAAAAAAATAATAATTAAAGTCAGAACTAAGTACGTTTTATTGTTTTTGTTCATGTGATACGCATAAAGCCTCGAGACATTAACATTTCGTTATCGAAACCACCCCGTATACACCTTATCGTTATCAATCTTATTATCATAGATGCGCGTGCGCATACATTTTTATTGCAACTAACCTGAAAAATCGGCAGTCGCGTGCTGACCGCCACAGAAGGCGCACGTGTTGAGTTATTTATCACCCAGTGATTACTCCGTGTGCATCAGATAATTATGGTGAGTGAAATATTGAGAAGAAATTATATCTTAGATTTGAAATGCACTTTTCAGATGCATTTAAAGTGATTGACATTTAACTAACTATAAATACGAGTGAAAAACGTCTTGAATTTCACTCTGCTGACAGTATTAATTGTTCCTTTGAAAACTTTAATATTTTCCACGTGTTATGGCATATGATGGCACTATATAAATTTAAAATCGATTCTAGATTGAAAAAAATTTACGACACGGCCGGGACTTGAACCGGTATCCACAGAGTTCTGTGCCGTTGTCGCATCTCTGCTGTTGCCGTCTGGCTGCAGCATAGTCGAATTTTTTCAAACAATTGACATATACACCTCTCGCGGAATGTAATTTTAACTCTAACTCTTATAGATTAAGGTTCAATATCTTTTGCTTTGCAGTTTTAGATAATTATTGAATATGAAATTACTGGTTTTAACGTTTGAAACTTTAATAATTGTTCATTGTAACATAGATTACGATAAGAAATATATGCAGTCATACAAAGTTTTTTATATAAGTTACAAAGCCTAATGTCGTGAAAAACGCGAACTATAAAACACCATTTTTTTTATTAATTATATAAATCGTTCCACGTCCATTTTATTAGAATCAGCACATTATTTTAATCACCAATGAAACAGACATACCCTAAATATACTAACTGCTAACAAATATCTTCCTATTAACTTCGCACAAGATGTAGCGCGAGCGTTTTAACATTACGGCATGATTTTAGCATACCACGTGAATCAATGTATTTTTCAAGTCAGCAATATAGTGTGTAGTCAATGTGTTGTATGTGGTCAATAAATTGCAGACAATTACAATAGTCAAAGTATTTCTTTACTCAAGTTTCGTAAATTCCTTTTATACTACCAGCGTCTTAGCGTTCCTGGAATTACCTTACCTTGCGATGAGCAGGTAATATTTGAAGGTCGAAGTAGATATTTTTTGAATTTCTTAAAGTAAATAAAACAACAGTCTGTGGACTTGTTATCTTAATACTAAGATCAAGAAGCAAAGTTTATATAGTATTTTACGTCTGTATATTGCAGTCTGAAAATGTGTGTTGAGTATATAATATTAACTTTTTCTCGTTAAATTATTAAATATTGTCCGTAGTTCACACGAGTAGTACACATTTGAAAAATCACATTTAAGGGTTCAAAACGCGAAGTGATAATACATGCCGCGCATTAATCTATACTAATATAAAGCTGAAGAGTGTGTTTGTTTGACCGCGCTAATCTAAGGAACAAGGTTACAAAATATTTTTGTGTTAGAACATTTATCGGGGTAGGCTATAAAACATCGCGCTGTGAGTAATAAGAGCGAAGAAGCAGCTGAAAATGTGAAATACCCAAAATAACTATTCTACGCGGACGAAGTCGCTGACACAGCTAGTGTACTATATTACACTTATTTACAATTCATTCTATCTACGGCCTGACGTTTCATATGCTTTTCAACAGCCGTGTTACCCCGTGACTATGACAAATATTATTAAACAAAATACACAGCAAGATATACCACAACTATTTATTTATTTAAACAAAGACATAAGCGTTTTATTATGAAACATGAAAGGACGAGTCGAACTCGTGTTAAAGAGTTCCGTAGCTAGAATACAAATCGGAAAATATAGATCTTTATTTTCTGTTGGACACTGGTTGACTCCACATTAAGTAAAGACCATGTCACTTAATTCGCCCTCAAATATTTATCTAATTATTATTAGGATATTATATGATGTTAATCATTAAATACTGTCTGTAGTTTACGCGAGTAGTACACATTTGAATAAAACACTTCAACGCTGTTATAACGCGATGTATATGAGTCTCCCCATAACCACGGCTCCTGCAAAGTATCCAAAACGTTGAGCCGTAGATTTGAGAATTATTCTCAAATAAGTTTAACTAATTATATATCGCGTTTTCAACCGTTAAAATGTTTTATGCTAATTATTCTTTAGAAAATAGAATTTGTATTTACTCATTGCTTAGATATACATATTTTCACTGTAGTCCCATTTTAATTGTAATTGACGTCAAGGTAACTATGAAGGAATTAGAGCGAAAAGATCTAGATCTAGACACAATAAACAGAGATGTCATAGATATTGTTTGTCTCGTCACTTCCAGTGAATTGCATACGGCTTGAGCAAATTGCACTTCGTGGAAAATACACATCTCAAATTATGATAACATAAGTCACTTTCAGTTTCCCACCATAATTTATATAAATGATAGGCAATGTAGTTCAAAACCCAGGAGTAGACCGAAATCAAATTACTACCCACTGCTAGGACTCATGCCGGATCATGTTAGGGTGACTCATTATAATACTAGCTGTGTCAGCGACTTCGTCCGCGTAGAAAATTGATTTTGGACATCGAAATTCTTTTTTGCAAACTTACTGTTAAGCTCTATGTCATTAAAGCTATGTCGATCGTCGTGTCGTTCTTGCAATTAAATTTCAAAGATTTTCGTAAATCATTTAAAGAGGAATAATTACAACATTGACATGCACAAAAATGTTTTTTGGGCATCTTGAAGCGTTTTTGCATCGGAAACCCACAAAGATGAATAATTTCCACGCTTTTTTCACATTTCCCGCTGTTTCTTCGCTTCTATAAGTCGCAGCATATTTTATCGCCTTCCTTGATTACTATAACCGGCACACAATTTTTCGATACGAACCAGTAGTTCCGGAGATTAGCGCGTTCAATCAAACAAACTCTTCAGCTTTTCACATTAGTATAAATTTAAATAATACCATATTTATGAAGACGGAAAGTGTTAAATCGTTAATATTACTATTAGTCTACTGACTATAGACAAGTGCTAAATATTTAAATAAAACACTTTAACGGTTTAAACGCGATATATTTATTATTTGAAAATTTCCGGCCATTTTCGCCAAATACCATCTTCGACGGAACACACGGCGCTAGCGTAGCAATTTTTTACTTTGACGTTAGAGACATCCTCCATCTTTAGTCTGCCCGTGACCACGGCTGCTGCAAAACCGAAACATCGGGCCGAAGTTAAAAATAAATTTCAAATAAGTTTAACTAATATATCGCGTTTTAAACCGTTGAAGTGTTATTTAAATGTGTACTATTCGCGTAAACTATAGACAGTATTTAAGTACTAAGTATACAATCCGTCCTTCAACTTCTCGTTTGTATTGAATACAAAATTACTAGCAAAGGAATATAGTCTAGCTTCTTTGTTTATAATATTTTTATCATAATGAAACACAATGGCCGTACAAAATTACTCGAACAATAAATAGCTGTGGAGAATCACATAATTATACATTTTTTTATGTTTGAAAGTAGCTAGTCGATCGTAGTAGATCGTCGTCTGTTTGTAGAAGGTATGTGTGTCTGCCGGCCATGTCACTATATTATTTTGGCAATCCAATTCGGGGCTTTTTCATCAATAAAAGATGACCCAGAATTTCATTTTTGCTACCATATTTCAAACTGTTATGACAAAAAGCATTTCTATGTTAGAATCCACGACCCGTCACTACAATAATCCGCCCTTCGAGAAATTGAATGAATTGACAATTATAGTGTATACAAATATGATATAAACATATACCTCGTTCTAGATATGATTGTAATTAAGTAATTATTAGTAGAGCAATTAATTTTTAATTGTTCAAAAACCACTTAATTTCGATTCATTTACATACTATACTCCACAGAACACGATATTTATGCAAATTTATACTTGAACTAGACTGTAACCGCGGTTTCAAAAGTAATGCAAGTCTTTTTCTCTTAGATTATTCAGTTAATCTGGACTGGAAAATACTTTAGTCCACAAATGATATCAAATAAAAATATAAAAACAGGCGAAAAATAATTTATTAGAAGTGTATAGACCACTCAGCTCTTATTGTATCTAGGCACAATGCCGATATATAATATTGATATAATTTTTGTCCCCATGTTTGTGGCCCAGGGCCCGACAAATTAACGGATCCCACGTACGTTTTCTGAAACATGTTGCACGTCGCCTCGTAATCTAAATCGTGAAAAATCGCAAGTTGGTTTGAATCTGTGGATTTCCGAATATCCAAAGCGAAAATAGCTCGACAATGCATCTTACCAAGATGTTATTTGGCTAGAATATTTTACCTGTAATGACCAAGCTTGTCTCTCCTCCTCTCTTACAAAAAAAGTCTACCTCGGTCCGAAGCGACATGTATTGCTCTAATTTTTTCATAATTTAATTTTTGTTAGTTAATATACCGTAATAATGAATTATTATTTATGTATATGACTTAAAACTGTATAGAAACGTGACTAGATGCTGGGACATCATGTCTTTATCGCGTTAATCATAAAATCGAAATTATCAGTGGTTATTTATGTTATCAGTTTGACGTAGATATTGGAACTGAAACATTTTCGTGATATACCATCTATCACACATTAACGACAATAAACGGCGATTAGGATAAGCCATATTTTAATCAAGGGACTGAAATTACAAAGGACCAGGCTATTTGCCCCTCGCGTACACAGATTATACAAAAGGCTGGTTGTCTGCTTCGTTAAATAAAAAGAATGCCTGCGCTAGTACCGTTAGTATAAAACATTTGAAAGGCCTTTTTGTTATCTGTGCGTTAAGGGAATCGAAAAAAGTTTGAATGCGTTTTTGCTTTCAAATTTCGAACATAGGAAATACATAACTAAGTAGTGGTAACAGTATGTAAATAAGTAATATCCCGCTTTCCTTATATGGGGTTAGGGACGGATACATTTTAGTGTCCGTTTCTCTATCTATTTTACTTACAAATTAGTAGTATGATAAGACATTTGATTGATTTCTAAACTACACAAATATAAAGCATACGCGAAAAGCCTAAACTTAACAGATATCCTGTAAATCGAATCCAGGACCCCTCATACTTAACGCTAGGCTATATCCATTTAACCTCGGAGAGACAAAGCAAGCTAAAGTCTATCAATAGCCTAGTTTAATTTCTTATAAATAGTAAAATTAAAATGGATATTTCGTAAAAGGCTAGTAATTTTATAAAAGCAATTACTGCTAACTGTCACTTAAAACAATTAGCGCTTCGATCGCTTCGTAGAAATTAAAGAATCTCATTTTATTATTATAACCTCGATCCTTTTCACGAATACAATGGTACATTTCTGTGAAGATCGTTTTTATGTTCGATGGAAAACTACTTCAGCGGCAAATCAGTTAATTGGAAAGGCAGTTTTAATCTCTTGAATTCGAATAATTGGGAAAAAAATGTAATATTCGTTGTTTTACGGAGTCGTAAATGGAATGTTTCATTACTTAACAGGACGCGTATAAACGCTAAAAAAACTAAAAGAAACACAACTTATAGTCTCTGAGGTCTAAACATAACTACAAATTTTGTATTTAACATTAGAAAACGAGCAGTAACTATATACCATTAATGAACGGAAGATATTTATACATAAACGTTTACTTACGTCTTTTAAAATGATTTTTTATGACTGCAAGTATGGAGTTCGCTCTGTGGAATGTGATATACACCAACCACATAGATGATCATAAGTTATCTACATATATAAGTGATTATAATATCTAAACATGTTATATAGATTGTTCGGTCAAACAGGGCACAGGAACTGTAAATTAAACCGATCAGTGAAACGAACAAAGAAATTTGTTTGCTGGATTTTACGTTTTATATTTCTCTTATACAGCCTATGTACATATATATGTGGGCGCTAGAGGCAGAGTAGCCTAACTGCAATTTTATGACTAAAGTTATTTATATTTTTTTTAGTCCAAAAATGTTAATCTACAAGAGCACACCGAAAATTGTTAAGATAATTCTTACACAAATAATAGTATTTATTCATTTTCACCTAAGTTAATGGCGCATTCTTATTTTCCTCCTAATTGAAAATCATGTTTTTTGTTATTACGCCACTCTGCCTCAAGCAGCCTCATATGTGATTTACCCGACCAACATAACCATATTTAAATAAAACACTTTAGCGGTTTAAAACGCGATATATATTAGTTAAACCCATTTGAAAATTATTTTAACTACGGCCCGACGTTTCGGACGCTTTGCAGCAACCGTGGTCACGGGGAAATTGCAGATTGTAGTAGACTGTAGTACCCATAGATAAAATAAATTTAACTAATTTATTTAAATGGATACTCGCGTTAACTACAGACAGTATACACACATCTCTCTATATATATTTGTTCCAAGTGATACATTTGTACGCGATACACTAAGAACGATTCCAACCGCTGGAAAAAACAATTAGACCGTTCCGACGCGTCAAACGACTGTCAAGATTGATGGACGTGGCCGTGAATTTCTTCAATAAAAAATGCATCTCAGCGACCGGTTCGTTTGGTTGACGATCATTCCGTTTCGCTGTCAACGCCTTGTTATGCAATTTAAGTATCATTTGAATATTGACGTGATTTTATTCGTATTTAATGGAATAGAGTTGTTGCACATTAAGCTGCTGGTCGTGGATTCGATTTCCTTTTATAAAGTCATGTAAATTATAAAGGCATTGACATGTAACGTTTTTTTTTATGACATAATAGAGTTAAGATTGTTCTTTAAGCTTTTAAATAAAAAACTTTAACGGTTTAAAACGCGATATATTAGTTAAACTTATTTGGGAAATGATTTTTAACTTCGGCCCGTGTCTCTGTCTCCCCGTGACCACGGCTGCTGCAAAGCATCCGAAACGTCGGGCCGAAGTTAAAAATCATTTTCAAATAAGTTTAACTAATATATCGCGTTTTAAACCGTTAAAGTGTTTTATTTAAATGTGTACTACTCGCGTAAACTATAGACAGTATGTTCTTTAATCTCTTTAATTTAATAAAAGGTATATAATTTTCCGTTCTTAATTTAAAAATATCTTTTACCTTATCACATAATATCACTTACCTTAGGATGGGAAAACCGCGCATATAGAGGCATATTTCCCGTCTCATATCAATGTCGCCAAACGAGTCTTTCCCAACACCTACACGTATTGATTCCTAAGACTCTCACACTACAGAGTAGACAAGATCGATGCGTCTTACCCAGACTTCTAGGTGACCTAGTTTCTGTCACATTTCCCAGAAATTAGCTTCAAGTTTCCACGCGTTTTAATCTTTCCTAAACGAGAGCTCCATTAGCTGGTTATCAAACGGAGATGTACGTTTCATTTCTTTTTTGTCAGCCATTTTTTAATATCAACCACGTTTGTTTAAGAAAATTTTAACGGTTTAAAACTTTTAAGTTATTTTTAAATACGACACTTCGTACCGGATACTTTGCAACAGCCGTGGTCACGTGGGAAAGCATCGCAAACCAGAATAGATCGACAACGCATGTTGTTGAGATGTTGTAAGGCTGAGTTTTTTACTGTTCATCAAATCAACACCAATGTTGTCTGTCCTCTACTTGGATGTACATAAAATCAATCAATAAAAAATGTACATTAGATTGTAATCTATCAAGAAAACGATAGTGTTACTTCTCAATAAGGAAAACATCACTTATGTACATTTGACGTGTGTGTTTTGTACGGCGAAATAACGCTAAATTTGAAACACAGAAAAAATTATATCTCTACGTCAAATCTATTCGTGTATTAATCTTTATGCCAATTAAAAGATAATCCGACTAATCCTTCGTTGCAAGTATAATAACATAATTGTATGTATGTCATATAGTTATTTACTAAATACGATTTTCTAAAAAAGTAACTAATTCGTATACTTGTATGAATTTTAATTTGTATGTTTTTTTATTATTTTGCGTTCAATATAGGTTGAAAATGATAAGTTTTGTATAAATAATATTATTCTTTAAAGAAAACACATTTAACGTTTAGAAATGCGACAGGTCGTTATCAAAATTAATAAATGAATATAGGTATTGTGCATTTTAAATTACTAAATATGACGGAAATAACAGACAATTATTGAAGATATGTATTCCTCTTGGTTTAAGAGGTAATTTACCGTCGTAAAACCTATATTTGCTAAAATTGCGTTTCGAACCGTGTCGAAAGATTCTATTCCATTTCACAGCTCAAGCTCTCAAGTAAATATCACAGAGGAAAATTCAAACGCTCTTTCCGTTTCCGAAGCGACGAAAGTTCCAAGCTTCCAATATTATACATATCACGAAAGAAAACACGTGGCAAGAATATTAAAATATATAGTTTACAAGCACGTCTCACTCCGACGCTGTTTTCCTGCTACACGAACATGGCTATCGAATAACGACTAATCTAATTGATTGGCAATCTACACCTTCGTTAAGATTCAAAGCGACTGCTTGAACCGTTTTCGTCCACCACTCCCGTAAGATCCTACCGTTTTACGATCGATTCGGTTTTCATTAACATATCTATATTTTGCTCCATAGATTTTAAAATTTCCGTCTATTGTACATTGTAGAAGATAGTGTTTTACAGTTTTAATAGGAAATTCCCATTTTCCGTAGGCGAGGGGGCAGACATATTACCATATTTGTTTTATTAACTGATTGGTCTAATAACGACTCGAAATTTCGATTAAATCAAACCTACATGTTTTTAAATTAATTTATGATTTTTCATAACTAACTATATTTTTCACAATTATTATACGTGACAACGTTATATGCATTAAATCAATTTCGAATTACATTGATTGATTAGAGCAGCAGCACGGAACGCTGAGGATGTTAGTTCAGTCCCGGCCAACTTCAATGTTTTTTTTTGTCAGTATAAATCAATTTTTATTTAAATACTTTTCTAATATATTTTGAATGTCATCTGAAAATTTGGCTTTTAATTGGGTGGGTAAAGAAATGTCTGTAAGTTTAAACTTTGCAGCAGCAGCCGTGGTCACGGGAAGACTGCTGCTGCAAAGCATCCGAAACGTCGGGCCGAAGTAAAAAATCATTTTCAATAAGTTTAACTAATATCGCGTTTTAAACCGTTAAAGTGTTTTATTTAAATGTGTACTACTCGCGTAAACTATAGACAGTATTTAACTATTTGTCTGTAAAGAGTGACGATCAACAATCTCCTACTCCAAGCTTCTTTAAAACTATGTTTAAAATTGAATCATTCAGAAATAACTTAAATGCTTTAAAAATGTACATTACATTGTAATAGCCAACCAAATAGCTACGTTTGGTTATTTTAAAACAAAACTAAACATTGTTCGTCGCGTCTCGACAATCTTATCTCATTGGAAACAGTAGATTAGTATTTGAAATTATATAGGATTATCTCCGGCGAATGATAAGTAAACGTTGTATAAAACTACTAAGAGGTTGAAAGTTATATTTATTATTGAAATTCATAAAGCGTACAAATTTACCTTAATAGTCAAACAAACATAAATACTTATTTGGTTGCCACTTGCCACACTTCTAATAAAGATGGGACACGGTTCGTGTTGCTGAAGATTGGCTTTGATAACAGAACGTCACAGTTACGAGTCTTGCGAGATATTAAATACGTTTTCATCAAAAACAAAATAATGCATTTTGAAGCCTTCTGTGCAAGGTGAATTATTAGTTACAGTTAAGTTCTAAAACACATTTCGAAGTGTTAAAAGAGAGAATAGTTCGACGGCGCATCTGGTTACATGTTTTGTAGCTGGGTTATTTCACCTCGTCCTGTCTCCGGTTCCTTCTGCTTGCCAAAGGAACCCAGAACCTCTTGTTTTTTGACTTCTCAGGTATTTAGGTCCTTTTTTTCGATCCAATACTACTTTAATTAGGATAATAGATGGAAAATGAGAATCAGCTAGCGCGAACAATTTGCATTGTGAAATCCTGCCATTAGATATTATTAGCTAATTGGAGATTTATTCAGTTCCGAGAAATATCCGGATTTATATTTTACTTTCAAAGCTTCATTTACCATTAAAATCATGTGAAAACTTTAATATTGTTCACATGTTACTACACATTATGGCAGTATATAAATTAAAATCGATTGTAAATTGACGACACGGGCAGAACTTGAACCGACATCGTCAGCGTTCCGTGCTGTTTATTTTTTTTTCGATTTTTAAATTATATAGGTAATGCCTTCATGTGCAATAACATATAAAAAGAATACGATTTTCAAACTTAATATAGTTCAATTAAAAATATTACGAAACGTCGAGCCGTAGTGAAAATAATTTTGAAATAAGTTTAATTAAACTTAAATATATTTCGCATTTAAATACCGTTAAAGTGCTTTATTTAAATGTGTACTACTCGCGTAAACCACAGACAGTATTTAATCTTGATGTTTTAAGAGTCCTAAACATGTGGTCATTCACATTATACCGAAATGCTAGCCTATTATTAATTATTATTTTTAGTAGAGACTTGCTAATTTAAAATGGCAATAAAATGCTAACTAGAACCATTGGTGCGTTTATACAGAACATAGGGTTGTATGACTGTGATATAAAATTTGATGTCCAAGAAGTTATTTTATGGATCAATTCAGAAACTAACTAGTTATTTCAATGGAAAACTATGAACGGTTTAAAAAACGAACTAGTTTATTTATTTTTAAATTATTTTAACATACGAAACGTCAGGCCGTCGTTAAATAATTTTATTTTATTTATTTTTATAATTATTAGAGACAATACTCAACCAGTTATTAATCATAAAATTATACTTACTTTAATTTAAAATAAAACACTTTTTAACGGTTTACAAAGTTTATTTTACTTACGGAAAATTCCATTAGCACAGTTAGAAGTTGGCATAAAGTCTCCGAAACGTGGAATCGGAAAATTAATTACTTATTAATATTTTTCGTATCTTGCGAGAGTTTTTATTAGCAACATCACTCGCGTAACGTACAGATAAAATTTACTTGTACTTCGTACTTTAAAATATAATATTTCTACACTAAAATTATATTTTTAAATTATAAACACAAAAATTTTACTCTAAGATACTGTCCACACATAAGTACCTTATTAAGTATATTATAACGATATTAAACATCTAAAAACTTGTTAAAGCAAATATTTTTACCCTGTGGAAAATATAGATGCATATATCATCGTATGACGAAAGACAAAACATCATGTTCACGTTCCCATCCCTAAAAAGCTAATGAGAGCATTAAATTGAAAATAGTGAGCATTGGAGCTAATTGAGTCCTGCATGTCTTTTAGGTCGCGGTCTGCTTTAAACACTGGAGTCTGAGCTATATAGCTTTACGCCGCGTCGCGACGCGTGACGTTAGATGTTGTTGTAGTGTTTTGTTCTACAATGCCTAACATAAATTAAACAAAAAATGCGGATAGGACCTAAACCGGCGTACACGGAAAATTATGTCATTCTTTTTTAACACAACCTTTGTAACCCCTTTCAGCGATCGTGCATGAGTGGGACTTCTACTTTCTACTGACGTTCACTTTGCTGAAATAACATCCTTATGTGAATGTCAAACTAAAGGAATTTTAATCTGTTCATTTGCTTGAATTCTGAATCTTTAGGATTTTTATTAATTTTACCATGAAATTTTTGTTTTTACTAAATGAATTTGAGATGGATCATTAATAGAATATATAATCCAGTGTCTCAAAGGGTTTTTAGTGTGAATCAATGTGAACCTTGTGAGAAAATCACGACTTCATTTAAATTATGATTCTTTACCAAAATGACAAGTACGAAAAAATATACCAGCTTATATGAGACAATGCAGTAATTTTGTCTATCTTCTCACAGTTTAAATATTTCAATTACAAAATACATCTTTTAGTTCTCGGCTTTTAAATAAAGAGATTCATTGTATGATGCTATCAGATGTAACGTTTGTTGTTCTACGCGACTTACGGCGTTAATATGAGGCCACAGACTAGTAAAATCAATGCTGCTAGCATTATATTTACGACAGATTACATCCGCTTGGTCACATCGGGATTGTTTTTTTATTGCAACGATATGAATTCCTTGTTACCTACAACGGAATTGCACGAAGAAATTTTCGTCACACGCCTAAGAAATTCTGATCTATTTCGATGTAGTCTAGATACTGTGATATTTCCAAAAAATAAATATAAGGCCTTTGCAAATACTAACGCTAGGCTACCGTTAGGAGCATATAACAGGAAAAAGGTTTCTTATATTTTCTTAAAATTTAAATGTTTAATTTAATCCTGCATTTTTTGTTTCGTTTTGTTTGCGTAGTCACGTGTGCTAAGATGAACAAATAGGTATCTTAATGATTATTTATTTTAGTACTATCTAAGCAATATAAAATACATGTTTACATAAAACTTATATTACATGTAATTCACATTTGTATGTATCTATAAAATGCATTTTCAACCGATGCCTGTACCTACTGTTGTTTAATGAACTCTTAGTTGGAAAAGAATATACGTTTATTATAACATATAATATAGTAAATAATGTTAAATCGTATATAAAACTGCCTGCAAAGTTAATCAATATTTAAACGATAACGATGCTATGAACAAAAATATGTAGGGCAACTTAAAATACGAGGAACAAGACTGTACAATAGGAGAAAGAAGGAGTGGCGGCGAGTTTCTTGCCAGTTCTTCTTGTTCGCCCTTGATTTGAGAACTGGTAGTAAATGTAAAGTTAAATTCTTGACTTTTGTAACGTTCATAAGTTACCTTCGTGATGTTTTTACTCTTTGACTTTGATTTGATTAGCATATTTTTATAAAGCCCTTATTTTAAACACCCTGTTGGAATTGCAGGCCTTCCTACCCCAACTGACGGCTGTCGTCGCTGTCTTAGCTCTGTCGTCCAGCAGCATTGTCAAGTCCCCCAGCAATGATGACGGGAACTTCGAGTTGCTGATCTTGCACAACAATGACATGCACGCCCGCTTCGAGCAAACTTCGCAACTGAGTGGAGCCTGCACAACGGCAGATAGAGATGCTGGCAAATGCTATGGGGGGTTCCCTAGAGTGGCTCATGTGTAAGTAATATATATAATATGCACATTTATTACAAGTACTAAACGATTTGTATCGCAGCATAGAAGTAAACCTTGCCAACTGTTTGTAAGCATTTAAAAAAAAACACGTTTAACGGTTTAAAACGTGAAATGTGTTAGTTGAACTACTTCGCACTGCTGCAGCCGCGGTCGTGGCAGTGGCACCATCAACACCATCCGAAACATCGGCCCGTAGTTTGAAACCTTTGTAACCTATCGCGTCTTAAACCGTTAAATGTGTATGTAAACTATAAAATTAAAGTATTTTATTTATTAACGATTGGAAAAATCGATTACGCGAACGAGGAGTCCAATCCGGTTACCGCGTAATGTATCATCGTTTTTATATATATTATAATAGACAGCATTGATATTAAATTGCACAAAGTGACTCTTTATTTGCACTCATATAACTTATTATTCTTAAACGGTCTTTACTATTTAGTCGCCACAATTTAAACAAAGTATTCACGCTATTATCCAGCAACACTGTATAAAAACTTATTACACAACGACACCTTAGTACGCTTCTATTTAATTCAAAACAGAATAGGTAAGTAAAAACCTTAACTAATGCAAATTGAGTATGTACTTACCAAATACTCTATACCAAAATATTCGTGCAATTTCATAAACTTTAATCAATGTGACACTATTGGATCACAAAATTTACTAATTTTATTTCCTGTCTAGTGCTACAATATTTTTTACCTTAAACTGTAAAAAAACCATTAATAAATTACGTTAATTAGCAATTGAAATTATCTCTTAAATAAATATAAAGCGGTGAACTTAGAACTGTATATACTTATATATGCTCCTAATAGGAGGGCGGACACATTTGCGTGTCTTAAACCACTAAGGCTTTCTCACTTTTATTATTGAGTATTTAGTATTTAGTAACATCAAAAGACCTACTACATACAAATAGTAGTAATAGTATCCTCGATTTTACTATTTTATTAGTACTAGGTCTTTTTGTCGTTAGATTTTTATTTCTTGCGCACGCGTTCTCTAAATTATCGTCAATGTTGACAGAATATCTTAAAACCATAAAAAAGTTTCACCATCGTATTTACTTCCCTTTTAGGGCAAAGCATTAGAACCTGCATTTTAGTTAATGTTACCATATTCGTAATAACATGACATAACATTTCACGTTTATCTATACTATTTATAAAGTTTATATACATATGAAGCTGAAGAGTTAGTTTGTTTGTCTGTTTTGGGGAATTATTTGTGGGTTGCCGTTGCGAACACTACAAACACGGTTTAAGATAGCCAAAATATACGTATGAAATAATTATTCCCTCTACTAATTATTATCTACGCGGACGAAGTCGCCGACGCAGCTAGTGGCTTACAAAGTAACCGAGTAATATAGTTAGAATATCAAATTTCATACAAAGATTATGTGATACACGAACAAACTTACTGATAGAAAAGAAATACATTTACGATATCTATGATAGTTTAATCGTCGCGCGGTATCTCGTCGGTAGCACTTTACCTTGTTTCTATTCGATAAATAGTAGAAATTACTCGGCTTTAGTCAGTACATATAAGTCCGCTTAAAAGCTACATATAGACATACTTGTAGAAATGTGAGATATATTTCACATTTTTTCAATGAACAAGATTTATATCGCTGTAAATTTTTCGTATCGTATAAAACAAACAAATAGAAGCTGGGGTTCACTTCAGATGGAGGATGAGCCTCAACAATATAGCATCTTGGGTCTTCACATAATACAGGACACTGACCCAATCCATAATCTATACCGTATGCCAGCTGTTGAGACAGGATCTAACGTGTTTTAAAGAGTCAAAAAATGATGTAGCAAAATCTCGCATTGACTAATGTCAGTTTTGTAAAGACCTAATCAGTTTCGTGAATACCAACTACGACGGAACAGATAGCGCTATCGTAGCATTTTTTTTACTTTGACATTAGGTGTTGACTTCGGTTACTGGGAGACTAAAGAGATTCTTAGTCTCCAAGTAATACGTCTCGTTTTAAACCGTTAGACGGGCTTGTCGGTCTGAGTCAATGTATGTGGGTTCGATGCCCAACGGGTGTAGGACACGTTCGGCATCGAACCTCGAACCCGAATTTCTAATTTTTCAATTTACAATTTGTCTGAGACATGTTGGACTTCGTCTGGAAATCTGGATATAAAATGGGTGGTGGGAATATAGAAATTCCGTCGCGGTCACGAACCACCGTCCACAGATAAAAAAGCCGTGAAGCTTAGTCGCGTTTTGGTTTCAGGCTGTGGATTTCCGCATATATACAAATTTCTTCAGCCTGTAGCTTGGGTATATCCTACCATCAAATGACCCCCATGCCGTCTGTCTCTTATTACCTGAAAGAAAAAACGTGTTTTATATAAAATGTACACTACTCGCGTAAACTACAGACGGTACTTAACTGCAACACTGTGCTTTCCAGGGTAAAGGAGGCGCGTAAAGCCGCCGCGTCCGGTGAGGGACCACCAGTTTTATATTTGAACGCCGGCGACACGTACACTGGAACCGCCTGGTTCACCATTTACAAATGGAAAATCGCTGCTGAATTCCTCAATGCACTGCAACCAGATGCTGTCGTGAGTATCATCTTTAGAATGAATTTTCATCCTCAAGTGGCCTTGAGTGTCGTTGTTTTACGGTGGCGTTATCTTGTATTTTATACATAAGTGCCAGGTATTAGATGATAATATGTGTTTCTGTACGGTCTAGTCTAGTGTAATAAAGCAAGTGTATTACGTGTTTTATATGTCTAAATGACACGCTCTGTGCTAGGTACTTCTCGCTTTAAATAATTTTTTTTTATACTTATTGGTATAAGCCAATATTTTTTTTATATAATCATAATATAATATCTCATGAAATATTTTTTTCGTGTTTTGAAAGGTTTCTTCAGGGTTTAAAAAAAAATCAGGCGATTTTTTTTTAATTTTCCTATGTGTTACTTATTCTGAATTTCATAAAAACAATAACACAATCCATCGTTTATGGACGGTTTTCGTCCCGTTGATAAATAAACTAAAATTAATTTTAAATTCTAGGTATTTCTAGTTTTATCGAAAGAGAACCTGTTTTAATAAAAATATGTTATATATGTCGTTCAAGTACTGTGTAGACCGAACAACCATCAATTCTGAACAGTATACCGGGGACAATAGCATGCCCCTGTATGGGCCAAGGGGCAGAGGGCAATAATCAACTACTTATCTGTACGTATTTGTAAGTATTTGGACAAACTTCTGTCCCCTCCCAGACCAAAATTGTTTTCTTTCCATGTTGTTCGAACCCGAGACCTTTGACGTAACAGTAGGCAGAAATGTTCCGTTTCAAATTAAACAGTTATAATCAAACGAAGTCACAAAAGTAACAATTTCATGATACCTTTTTGCTGACGTTATTTTTATACAATTATGGAATTTAGGATAATACTAACAAAAAACCCTAGATTTAAATTTTTCACATTGCTTTGTATAAATTGAAATTAATATTAGATTGAAATGTCTAATATTAAATTAAATTTTAGAGCATGACTCGAACCCTAATGCAAAGCCGGGAGCTATTTCTTCCGTCAAAAACAGCTTAAAAAGATCTTAAACAATGTTTTAATTCAATTAAAATCTAGTATAAATATAATGTACGATTTAGATAGAGGTCGCTGAATTTTTTTTGGTTTGATGAAAGATATAAAGAATAAGATACAAAGAGATTTGTCAGAAAACTCTAGGACTCTACTGAGAATCGGTTAGAGATTCCTGATATTCTTAAGTACGAACTCCAAGAGCAAGTTGCTTAGCAGTTGCAAGAATACTTAACGGACACGTAAATGTTAAACATGGCGCTTTAATAGAAAATATGAATTTAATTTCATTAATAATTAACTGACACTGATTACGGTCTTAGAAACAGTACGTTATACGAGGCGACGTTATTATTTTACGTACGTAACATACGTTAACAGGCAGGTTGCAGCAACCGAGCCCAAGATGTGTTGTACGGAATTGTGGTCGCTTTGTGGAAATGTAAGCTATGTCGGCCTCCTTGTGTTGTGACGTTGTGTTTACATGTTTGTTTGTGAACGTCTGGTGAAGCTTTAAGCTGTTTAAGAAAATGAAATTTGGAAACGTCCAGCAACTTAGCCTATGCGAAGATTAAACACGAAGTGAGATAGATTATGGACACTTTTAAGAGGCTAACGACTTTCGTATTTCAACAGAACAAATTTGTATACAAATAAAACACATGAGTGTAGTAAGCGAAAATATTTTGACCCGACCGCGACGTTTTGAATCGTTCCCAGCCGCTAGTCACGAGGGGCCTATAAATATTATAACGCAAAATGCGCTTTAAATCATGAAAATTTTGAAAACTTTATTATTTTTTACATGTTATTGCACAACAAGGCACTATATAATTTAAAAATCGAAAATAATTTGAAAAAAATTTCGCCTGGGGCAGGACTTGAACCGGCATCATCAGCGTTCCGTGCTATTGCTCTCCAATTGAGCTACCGTAGCTCAGTGAGAGCAACAGCACGGAACGCTGACAATGCCGGGTCAAGTACTGTCCGAGGCGAATTTTTTTTTTCAATTTATTTTCGATTTTCTAATCCTTAAAATTTTCTAATTTAATTTGTACTATTCGCGTCATCTAGAGATAATAGTATATACAGATTTCTCAGACGTAGCTTTTGGAGACGAATTGCTTTTTCTTCCATTGGAAAAAAGTCGTTGTGAAAGCTTTACCCCTAAGGTATTATACTCGAAATACTTATAAAGTATATTAGTTATTATCTACTCGATACAGGTAGATTATGATAGAGGTAATAGGTCTTTAAATTACGTTTCAATACAAAATAGGTAACGAGAAGATAATACTCTCCGTGGATTGGCATGTGTCTTATCAATTTTCTTATATCTTTACAAAACCTATTTACATAGCAAACAAGATACGAACTGTTACATGTTATTTGAGAACGTTTATAATCATGAATGTTAAGTTTATAAATAATAAAGTGTAGTGTTTATTTTCAACTGTTAAAGAAGTTACAATGCGTTAATCCCACCAATTAAGAAGTTTAAATACAACACTTTAACGGTTTAAAACGCGATATATATTAGTTAAAGTTATTTGAAAACTATTTATTATTTATGCTTATACCACGGCTGCTGAAGCACCCGAAACGTCGGGCCGTTGTTAAAATAATTCTCAAATAAGTTTAACTAATATTTATCGCGTTTTAAACCGTTTAAGGGGGTTTATTAAAAACTGCCGACAGTATATAAATAAGAAGTTATCTGAAAATTACATTCTAGAACAATTAAAAGAGTAAAATGTTGAGTTAATGAAATCCAACCTTCCTGCCGTTCGTTGTATCTATTTCCACATCAAAATGAATCCCGAAAACCGAGCACAAAGGCCGGTTAAATCAATCACCAAAATGAAATGACATTTTCATAGCAGTTGAAATTTTCTATCGTTGACACGCCTCGCTGCAGCTATATTTATTACATACAGACCTATGTACACTTGAAAATCAATAACGAGACTTGTTGAATGTTCACTTACATAATGTGATATGATATACAAGCTGTAGATATTGTCTTTAGCGTCCGCGAGTAGTACACATTAAAATAAAATACCTATATAGAGCAATGTCGGGTCGTTTGTTAAAAATATTTCGTATTAAACCGTTAACAGTGTTCATTAAAACCAAAACTAAGTAAATACACCTACAGAGTAGTGTGACATCGCATCTTATTATGTCAAAATCGTAGACTCTTTGGTACCGAGATATCCATGTCCTTTGAGAAGATTAAACATCTCGTTTGCGTCACAATAAACCAATAAAGTGAGAATGGATTTCAACATAAACTTTATCATGCGAGCAATGTAAGTGAAACTGCATTTAATTATTTAACTAACAAAGGCGATCAAATAGTTGTCACCAAATTACGTCTAACAAAACAACTAACAACTTAAATATACTAACACTACACATACACGGTAGGACAATGGTGGTGTTCCGCTTGTTTTTCTGTTTTCGGTGTTGGGTTGGTTATAAGACTAATTTTAAGACTTGTAAAATATGTAAAATGCTTAGTCTCATAGCATTATATAAGGATAACCCTTTACTAACTTGAAAAATTAATAAATTCCTATAAAACTTATAAACCTCATATTAGTTATACATATTCTGATTTTCGCGTTTCATTTCAGTCAATGGGAAACAACGAATACGACAATGAGAAAAAAGATTTGACACCTTTTTTGCACGATCTACGCACCGCAGTAATAGCTACCAATGTGATTGTACATTCTCCTGAAGCGAAGGAAAAAGTTAAGAGATCAGTAATAGTGAAAGTAAATGGTATATCTATCGGTATTGTGGGCTATCTAACCCCCACGACATCAAGCCTGGATGATGCTGGAAATATTGAATACATAGATGAGGTTTTAGCCCTTACCGAAGAAGTCGCGACGCTTCGAGAACAAAATGTTAACATTATTATCGCACTCGGACAATCGAAAGAAAAAGATATTGAAATAGCACAAGAAGTAGAGGGACTTGATTTAGTTATAGCGGGAAATCATAATGTTTTCTACACCGATGGAACTTCTGTTAATAACGGCGAAGAGGATTCAGAATACAAAACGGTTGTTACACAGAAATCTGGACGCAGTGTTTCAATTATACGATCATATGCCTATTCCAAATACCTGGGCAAAATAATAGCTAAATTTAATAAGGACGGGGTGTTAGTAGACGTAGATGTAGACTACATTCTCCTCGACAAAACGATTCCACAGGACGCTGAAGCTGTACAAATGGTAGAAAATTTAAGAAATAATTTAAAATCTTCCGCAGTCACCGTTGGGAAAACTGCCGTCGTTCTTGACGGAACGACTTGCAAACAAGAAGAATGCAATCTTGGTAATTTAGTAACGGATTCGATTATCCTTCACTACTCCGTCAAATATTCAGGAGAACGTTGGACCGACGCGCCTATAGCATTCGTCCACGGCGCTGCGCTGAATGGTAAAATCGCTCCTGCACAACGCCCAGGTGACATTACGAGAAACGATTTAATGAGCGTTATGCCTGCCTCAAATAATTTAATAGCAGTGACTATGAATGGAGTAATTTTAAAGGAAGCTCTAGAACATTCAGTATCGAGTTATACAACAAGGGGCTCGGATGCCTTCCTTCAATTCTCCGGTATTCGCGTGACGTATAATTTTGACGAAGCTCCCGGCGCTAGAGTCGTTACAGCCGTGGCCCGTTGCTGGAACTGTACTATTCCAGAATTTTTCCCTGTAGAGGATTCAAGGGACTACAAAATAATAATGCCTTCATCTATAGCTAATGGTGAATTCGGTTATTCAATGTTCGCAAATTTACAGAAGGAAAGCCTCGAGTTTGACGAAATCACTTCTACATCTGAGTTTATTAAGTTAAGGAGTCCTGTGTATCCAGAAATCGCAGATCGCATTTCTTTACAAAATGCAGATTCTGTACCCGGTTCTGCCTCTACTGTTAAAGCAACCGCAATCCTTTTATTCGCATTCCTAGTTAAAACTATTCTTGCTTAAGCTTGATTTATTGAAACCTTTTTAATTAAATCTTTTATTAATATTACTGATATATGTATTTTATTTAGTTACTGTTTTGTTACTAACATACTGTACCAGTAAGTATCATTTAAAATATGATGCTTCTAATACATTGTATGAATACAAGTATTTTATTTTTTTCACCTTATTTCTAACAGTACAAATTCTCCTTTTAATTTTAACAGTAATCTTTCCATCTAAATTTTCTTATTTTTTTTACATCTTTTTTACATATTTGTCTTATACAGCTCACATACTTTTATATATTTGTACATAGACTTTATTAATGCATGTAATAAAGACGAATGAAAAAATCTAACACTGCTTCGTTTAGACATGGAACGTTAGTTAACAAGAATGATTTGGTTATATTCTTTGGGGTCCACAGTTATATAATTAATAAATTATTATTTACATTGTCTAACTTTGTTTCAGTCACTGGGAAACCACGAATTCGACAATGGGCCTTCTGGTCTGGCCCCATTCATCGCAAACTTATCTTGTCCAAATGTGGCAGCAAATCTTATTTTAGACGATGAACCAGATTTAATGGCTGAACCAAATCTAAGGAGTTCTGTTGTATTTGACATAAGCGGTGTAAAAGTGGGAGTCATCGGATATTTAACACCCGACACACAATTCCTCGCTATGAAAAATAATGTTAAGTACATAGATGAAGTGACCGCCATTAGAATAGAAATAAAAAAGCTACAAACTGATGGCGTAAACATATTCGTTGCGTTAGGTCATTCTGGCTTCCTTAAGGATTTAGAAATCGCTAAAGAAGTTGAGGATATCGATTTAGTAATCGGTGGTCATACGAATACGTTTCTTTGGAATGGTGCTTCTCCAGATTTAGAAAAAGCTCAAGGACTATATCCCCCACATTGTTACACAAACTTCAGGCAGACGTGTCCCTGTAGTACAAGCGTTCGCCTATACAAAGTATTTAGGATATCTACATTTGGAGTTTAACATTGAAGGGGAAATCGTAAACATTGGCAATAATAACCCTATACTGTTGAATAACAGTATACCTCAAGATCCGGAACTTTTATCTATAGTGAACAAATATCGAGGTGAGGTAATGAAGGTGTCGGAAATAATCGTCGGGAGCACCTCAGTTTTATTGGATGGTCAGTCGTGCCGTCTACGAGAGTGCAATATGGGTAACCTTATCACAAATGCAATAGTTTATAAATATGCGTCTACATATTCAGGACAGGGTTGGACGGATGCTCCAGTTGCTCTTGTTCAAGGAGGGGGAATCCGTGCTTCTATAAGCCATATCGAGAACACGACGAGTATTACTCAAGGCGATCTTTTAACAGTTATGCCATTTGATGATAAAGTTGTGAAAGTGACTTTGAATGGTTCAGATGTCCGTAAAATGTTAGAGCACTCAGTGTCTGAATATAATCTAATTCGTGCCCCGGGACAATTTCTACAAGTCTCTGGTATTCAGGTGGAATATGATTTGGATAAAAAGGCAGGTCAAAGAGTGTCCAAAGCTTTGATGCTGTGTGGAGATTGTAAAATACCAAAATATGTACCACTTAATGATTCAGCGTCATATAATTTACTTATTAATGGTTTTTTGTCCATGGGCGGAGATGGATTCTCAGTTTTTACAAACAAACCTGCGGTTTATTTAAATTTCAACGACTTATCCGCTACAATCGAATACGTAAATAGAACTAGTCCAGTGTACCCTGCTATTGAAGGGCGTATAATTTTACGAAACGAACAAGTCTTTAATTCGGCAGATAGAAAGTTTTCGTCAACAGTTTTAATGCTAACTTTAATCGCTTTCAAGTTAATTATTAATCATTAAATGAGTAAGTATTAAAAAAATAACTCACCTAGGATCTTGTTGCATAAGCCGAATCACTATAATAATTTACCACACAAAACACGCCATCGTGTGTCATTATTGCCAAAGGCGTTTAACCGTCACACACTAACACAACATACAACAATTGAATTGCAAGTAATGTGTTAAAGTGTTTTTTTTATCATTAAAACAGTCTACACGTTGGTCTCGTTTTTACAATTAACGATTATTTCTATGAACCGGCTTGAGGCCGAAACTGAAGCGTCTGTGGGTCTCTAACGTAGACGTCTAAACATTTGTATGAATGGTGCCATATTTTATTTTAGACTATATAATATATTTACGTTGTAAAATGATTGTATCACAGTATTATAATTAATCATCTCAAGGTATTATTAAGAATTATAGTAATTAATTGTTAACAATGTATTACTGATTAAAACTATTTTAACTTAACAATTCACTTTTATTGTTAACCAAACTGCACATTAAATTAAACAAAGAAAATAAACAGATTAATTTTCTTTTTGTGTTGATATCTGCTATTTTACAATAACCGAATATCGGTAAAAAAAAGTACGAATTAAAAATGTGTTGTTACAATAATCACTTCACGTAACCAAACTTAACCCTCAAAATCTTTTGTTGCAGTCTCTTGGAAACCACGAGTTTGATCATGGAGTTAGCGGTTTAACACCATTTATTGAAAACTTAACATCGCCTGTACTAGCAGCAAATCTTATACTTACAAAAGTACCTGAACTTGAGAAAGAAAAGAACTTAAGGAATTCCATCATATTTAACGTATCTGGCAATTCCATCGGAGTGGTAGGCTATTTAACTCCAGAAACGAAGACACTAGCTGTACCAAACGATGTTGAATATATTGATGAAGTTACGGCTCTAACAGAGGAAGTAAAAAAGTTAAAAAGCGAGGGTGTTAAAATTATTATAGCCTTAGGACATTCGGGCTATTTAAAAGATCTGGAAATAGCAAAAAAAGTTGATGGCCTCAGTTTAGTAATAGGGGGACACACAAATACGTTCTTGTGGAATGGAACCAGTCCAGATTCAGAAAAAATTATAGGGCCTTATCCCACCTATGTTACTCAAGAGTCAGGAAAGCAAGTACCGGTCGTACAAGCTTATGCGTACACAAAATATCTTGGAAAACTCCATATGGTATTCAACTTTAATGGAGAACTTATAAGCGCCGATGGAAATCCTATCCTATTGGATAACTCGATACCGCAAGATCCAGAAGTACTAAATATAGTCAACGAATATAGAGAGAAAATTTTAAATGTCACCGAAGAAGTGATCGGCAGCACGTCAGTAGTTTTAGACGGCCTCAGTTGTCAACACATGGAATGTAATTTCGGTAACCTTATCGCCGATGCTATGGTATATAAATACGCCAGTGAGTACAATGGCGAACACTGGACTGACGCCCCTATAGCTATTATACAAGGTGGAGGTATCCGTTCATCTATTTCCATATCAAACATTCCAACAAATATAACGAAAGGTGATTTAATAGCGGTTCTCCCGTTCGAAGGTATTCTAGTCGTGGCAACAATGAATGGCACGGTATTGTTGCAAATGTTAGAACATGCTATCGCGAATCTTAACGAATTGGATGCTCCCGGAGAATTTCTGCAGATGTCCGGCCTTAAGGTCGTCTATGATATAGACAGACCCGTTGGTGCAAAAGTTGTGCAAGCTGTCGCTAGATGTTGGAACTGTTCTGTGCCAGTATATTCGAAAGTAGTCGAGGAAGAAGAGTACAATATAATAATGCCAAATTTTATCGCTAATGGCGGTGACGGCTATAACATGTTCAAAGACATACCAATGCGCTCTTTAAGTTATGGTGATATTGACTGTACAAACATGTATATTAAACAACATAGCCCAGTGTGGCCGGAAATTGAGGGGCGCGTCGTTATACTTCACAAAAAGAACAAAGACTTATCCAATATGTTGCTACCACCTGCATATCTTATAGCCATCTTATCATTAGGATCTAGTTTATAGAACATAAATATAGCTCTTTACAAGTAATGTAAAAAATCTCCATCCAGTATTATTGAGCGTTAGAGACATACGAGATAGTATTATTTATTTACATAGTTTGTTAATGTAACATTTTATTAAATCAGTACTTAATATTATTACCATTTGGTTTTATTTTGATACATAATTTTTAACTAAATATGTAATAAATATTTGTAACATCTCTTTTGTTTCCTTTCAGTCCCTGGGAAATCACGAATTCGACGAAGCAGTTGATGGAGTCGTACCGTTTATAAAAAACGTAACGTCGCCTGTCTTAGCTGCGAATCTTGTCTTGGACAATGTGCCTGAACTTAAAGAGGAAACTAATTTGTATAAATCCATAATTCTGTACAAAAACGGTGTAAAAATCGGTATCGTGGGATATCTTACGCCGGACACGAAATTTCTAGCGCCCAAAAACAAAGTTAACTACGAGGATGAAATACCAGCCGTAAGGCGAGAAGTACGGAAATTGAAACAAAATGGTGTGGAAATTATAATAGCCCTGGGTCATTCGGGTTTTATTAAAGACTTAGAAATAGCTAACGAGGTCGAAGATATCGACTTGGTAATAGGAGGGCACTCCAATACGTTCTTATCTAATGTTAATACAACGGAAGTGCCAGAATTTGTGCAAGGTCCCTATCCGACAATTGTCATGCAGAAATCGGGGCGAAAGGTATTGGTAGTCCAAGCGTACGCTTATACAAAATATATGGGCAGCTTGTTTTTAAAATTCAATGAAAACGGTGACATAACCGACTTCGATGGCAAACCTATATTACTAAATCACGAAATCCCTCAGGACCCCGAGGTTCTGGCGATAGTGAACAAATATCATACCGATATCGACCGTATTAATAACGTGATCGTAGGGAGCTCTATGACTTTCTTAGATGGGGAGTCTTGCAGACTTTTTGAATGTAATTTGGGAGATTTCATCAGCGACATCATGCTCAATTATACTAAGGCATACTTTGCAGAATTCGCTCAGGTAAATATCGCATTTATTCAAGGAGGAAGAATAAGAACTTCATTAGATCAATCTCGAAAACCGTATAACTTAACGAGAGGCGATTGGATCACAGTGATGCCGTTTTCAGACACTCTTTGTATTGTGACCATGAACGGAAGTGTATTGTTGGACGCGTTGGAGCACTCCGTCGAGTCTTGGAGGAGAATTGACACACCCGGACAATTTTTACAAATGTCAGGAGTGGAGGTCACCTACGACTTACAAAAAATACCCGGACAGAGAGTATTAACCGCCAAGACTATGTGTGATAACTGTATTTCTACTGTAGATATACGTAAGGATTTACAGTACAAGGTTATTATGTCCGCGTTTTTAGCAGACGGTGGCGATGGCTATTCTATGTTTGAGGAACTCGACAAGGAATTCGTATCGTACAATGAAGTGACGTGCGTTTTGGACTACGTCGGTAAGTATAGCCCGATCAATCCCGAAGTGAACGGACGAATAAAGGTACTAAACGAAGATAAGCTGATCGATGTCTATGTGAACGATTTTGGAATAACCGACCGACGCTCAAATTCTAGTGCTAAACTGAGAACTAGCGTTGATGTTATTATAATGGTACTTGTAACAATCCATATAGTCTTAGGGTTTTACTGAATTTCTTAAAATGTAGATGAAGCACCTCCAAATCTCTGGAAATAATAGTTTAGTGCAATTTTTCACCATTCATCGTTACAATGTTATACTAAAAATTCAAACATAGTGACGTTTGTAATGCTCAATTAATTAGTACATACGTAATACGAATTATACTTAGATAGTTTTAAATAAGTTATAAAGTCTACACGAGAATTGAAAGCAAACTTTTCAGAAAATACCTTTATTGAATACGTAAAATATTTTATAAATTTTAACAAATTATAAAAATATCGTTAGATTTTCATGAAATATCAAATACTTAATACGTAATCAGTAAGGAACTATACACGATATAACAGATATAAACGATTTAAAAATCAACAAAATGCACTTAAACTCTTATGATCTTATCTATGTGTATCTCCTAGAGAAATTTGAGAGATTGATCTTAATATGTATAAGCAAAAAAAAATGAACATACGTAAAAACTAATAACACTTCAATTATTATTTTTTTAAATCTGCGATACGAATTTATAACTTGTACAAGAGTACTATGTACTACTATCAAAGTAAAAATGTACTATGTACTACTATCAAGTGTTAGATGTGTCATCTCCCACTCTGAAGAGTCTTAATACTGCCAATACTTACTTTACTGGCAATTATAAATAGACAATTCCACAATCAACATAAAAAACTCTGTAAATATGAAATCTATAAACGGACGCAATATTTAGAGATAGTATAAGCTTTAATTTAAGCATTTAACTGCACTTTCCAATCAACTGTTTCATTATAACCATGCGGTAATGAACCGCAGAAAATTGCCAAACACTGCTTCAGAGCTTCTTGACTTTCACATAACTCTATACAAGGGACATAACTCTCTAATTCCTCGCACAAATTGCAAAGTTTATTGTAGATTTTTATAGCAGTGTCCCTATCACCGACCTGTAGTTTTTCAATAATGTCTGCATTTAAGTATTTGCTTTTGGCTCGGGCGATTTTATGGGATATTCTTTTTGGACGCATAGTCAAATACGTTGGCCAGTCCCTTTGGCATGCTTCACACGTGCAAATAAATTTGTATTGAAAATGCAACGACGCACGTCGCTCTCTACACCCTTCTAAAGCATGGTGTGACCTGAAAAACATAATGAATCTTTTAATCTACCTCTTTAATATAAACATTTGTTGTTTGTTTTTACCCTAGTGTATTAAACTGTTATCTGGTTACACTATTATAAATGAAACTCGTTTATCTGTTGTGATTTTGTAACAAGCATTCGCATTTATGTTATGCACCATTAACAATGAATTTAATAAAGATATTTAAGAGAAATAGTTGTTTGAACTCACCCATAATTGTCAAACAGTTGCATTCCCTTCTTAATAGGTCTTAAGGCAAACAATTTCATTTTACTTGTATCCAGTTCACAAAATCGGACAACATTCGGTGCACAAGAATGATTTATAAGGCTGTGAAAAGCAAAAGGCGCACTCCCAATGTCCAATTTACTAACATATTTCCCATCACCATGTAAATCTGTGTTTGTACTTATGCCATGCATATTTGTGGGACTTGTCATTATATGAAGCAAAAGCAATCCAGCCACACACTGAATTACCTCAGTTTTCTGATCATCATTATCTGCATCCATAAAAGTAGTCTTGTCAAGTAGAAATTTTAGTAAAACTGCTGCTGTAACTGCTTTCTGAAATATATCTGAGACACTTCTTTTATCTATGTTCGTAGCTAAAGTATGAATAGATACATAGTATTTGGAATCATATATCCAGTTTTCACCCACTTTAACATGTCCATGCAGATCGGTGCCTACCTTGGACTCCGCATCCATAATTGTTTGGAAGAAACTTTTCCAGTCGGTGTGATCATTTCTTGCTTTGATAACAATTCGGAAGGCTAAGAGTTCAAGTTTAGTAAAACTCATATCTAGCAATGTTGGCAATAAGACACATTCTACAGAATGGTATTCATTCCAAGCATTTGTGGCACATTGCTTACTGCAGTATAAAGCGAAGCAACAGTGTTCACATGGCACGAGATTAGGTTTTCTTGAAAAACAGTGGTTGCATGCAAAGAGCAAATGTGTTTGGAGTATTAAAGAAACATAGGGCTCTTCGTCAGCTAAAACCTCACCTACATTAATATCCTCTTTGGCAATCACATGTCTACCCATGTCTTTAGAACATACGACCTGCAGTTTTGAGCTTGCACTCACATACTGCTTATCATGATCAGCTTTCATAGATAAAATGTCTAAAGCCTCCAGATCATCTGGATCTTTTGTGGTTTCATTCTTTAAAAATTTCAGACACAAATCTTTTCGGTTTCCTAACTTTTCTCTGAGTTTTTCAGAACATTGCAACACAGAACACAGATCTATGTCCTGTATGCACTCATCATATTTTTGCAGTTCATAGAAAACTGCCGACCTATTGGATAATGATAATAAGTAGTTTTCAGAATTAAAGGGAGCATGCAGAAGTGACAGATTATAATATTGCAATGCTCTATAAAAATTTTTCTTTGTATAGCACTTGTTACCTTGGTTACGGTAATACCCAGATACATCCACACTTTTCATGACTTCTAAAGTGCTTGGAAAGAAATTATATTCTTCAAAAATTTTGTACACATACATAACCCTGTCAGCGTTTGTAACCTTTTTCTTAAGCTCATTTGAAACATCTACGATTTTACCGAGTTCGGTTAGCTTCTTAAGAGCCCCCTCGTAAACCAAATCTATAATCATCTTGAAAGATGTCTCACTACGCTACTCCCTTTATTGTGATTAATTTGGGCTGCGAAATGGTTTATGTGATTGAGCAACGTCTGAAAATGCAAAATATATCAATGGATAAATCCGAAACAGGTACGTCTTCTTGATTATTTCTATTTACTTTTAGCTGTATCAAAGCGTACACGCTTGCAAATTTATTTCTATATTTTCATTTTTCAGTACTCACAGAAATAGCAGCCGTGATGTTTCATCCAAACTTGTTGGAAGAGCTATTTTTACCTCAACCGGTTGCCCCTCACGCAGCTATTAAGCAGCTTATAATAGATATTTCTCTCTCATCGATCATGAAACTAGACGACGTTTCCTTGAACAAGCTATGGGATTTAATAACAATGATTTTCAAGTGGCAAATAACTGTAACGACAAATCAAAACATTCTTGATATTACCCGGCGACATTTGAAAAATGTTGCCACACTCATGCCTTCCCTTTTCCCAAAAAAATTAATAAAAGATGCTGCAAACAAGTTCGAGATTTTGGTGAAAAAGATAACTGAACAGGAATTCAAAGCGCTTAACGAAACATTATTGCTCTGGTTTTCAGACTATTATACAAAAATATCGGTGCTTCTACGCCTAGGCTTGCAAAACAAAGACGGTTCTTTCAAATCTCCTTCGATAATCAATATGAAATTTCTTATAAATATAGGTGAAAATATTTATACTCATGATAATAGAAAGTCCATTGATGATTACGAGGTTAATACTGCTGATGATAATGAAATAAGCTGCCTTTTAGGTCCAATTACCGCCGTCTCACCGTCCAAGTTAGGGATGCTGCGCTCCTTAAATACGGTTCAGATTAAAACAGTTGAAAAACTTGAGAATAAGGAAACTAAACTGACCAACGGTGACCTGACGTTCGTTGCTGAATTGCCAAGGACTACACAAGAAGATCTTCTTGCTATGTTAGAGAATTATAGTACCCCATATTAATGCAACCACTTCAGATACTGGCAATAAAGCAAGAGGAAACGATGATTACAAAAGTTGTTGTCTTTAGTATTTTTTTTTGCTTCTACCTTGGATATTACTGTAACATAAGTGGAACCACAGATGCTAAAAGTTAAGATGTTACTGTTTATAGGTGCACAGAAGTATCTTTACTGTAAATGGGCAAGTTAAAGAAATTTAATTTTATGCAAAAAGTATTTATTGTAGAAAACTTGAAATTCCATATTTATAAAAATTTAAACTTACCTCCAGTTTAAACAGGCGCAAAAATATTTTTTGAGAAAAGTACTGAACTCAACAAATTAATTGCTTGCTGTATAAGAGTAACATAATGTATACGGGATCTTACCAGCAAACAAAATTTTTATTTTAAATGATAAAGTTCACATTTTTATTAAATACTTTCATTTTAATAAAACCATTTTATTAACACACATACAAGTAAAACAAGAAGATTTATAATAATATATCGAAGTTAATAAATAACTCCGAATTCCCGACATCTTTTAATTTATTTACTACACAACCTATCATTAATGTTACAAAATATTAATTTTAACAACCTCCTGAAACCAAGAGATTACCCTTCCTTTGTACTTAGTACACCTCGTCCATCTTAAAAATAAGTGTTCAGTACAAAAATACACATTTATCTTATAGAACTGTACACGTTTTGAGAACAGCCAAGTCTTTACGAAATTTTAATACAAAAATTAATTCTTACTATACAGTGCACTAATAATTATTTACAAACAATAATTGTCAAATGAAATCCTACTAGATAATTGTAATGTATATTTTTGAATGTCAATTTTAGGTAAAAACTACTGCCGTTATCGCACATAACTAGCTATTATTGCGCACGGTACCTAAAAATAACCGAAAACTACTGAAATTCACATTTATAGCATTTTACGACTAGAATTGCAATTTACAGTAAGAACCACAAAAAGATTATTGTCTTCCAATGTCATTATTGATAGTCATAATGTTCATTGCAGTTTTAATACACACCACCCGTTTCTTATAAGGGTTGTTATCAATTGACACTCACTTCAGACTATGTTATAATATAATATAAACTGTAATAGCTCCACATCATTTACGATTATGGACACGGTCATATATGAGGCTGCTAGAGACAGAGTGGCCTAATGACACAAAACATGATTTTTTTTTAACTTAGGCAAAAATGAATTTGTATTATCTGGGGAGTTATGGTTAGTTTAGACTAAGAAAATAAGTTAAGTGAATTAAGTTAAGAAAGTAAGTTAAGTGTGAGTTCATTGAACTTTATCTGGTGGTGTAATTTCGTTGTATGTCCAATGCCTTTTCAGCGTGACCAAAATCATTGTCAAAATTATCAAAAATCTTATTCAGTAAGAAATATAAAAATATTTGCTATTAACTGTATTATCATAGTCTGGAAAGAGTTTATCAATAAAATTGTTCTAAGTCACTTTGAGATGCACAATCACAAGAATGAATGTCTCGTCGGTGAAAAACTGGTATCGGGTAACACACTAGCGTCCCCATACACTGGGGCAGCTGGGCCATTGGACGCGTAAGGATTTCTCGACCAGGTCCGCGTTCGGAGATTCGGCGATTCCGGCAATACGGTTTGGGGCGGCTCAGTTGGGAGACGGATAGGCGCCTTCTTCTGCAGCTTCGATTGTACTGAAACAGAAGATTTTTTTTAAATGTAGCAGCATTTTTAGTGATTAGTGTACCAAAACTCTGATTGGGGTTAGGGACTCGAACTTTGATCATATTCCTCGAATTACCTAGTCAAAGTAAATTGCTGATTTCAAAATTTTCAAGACATTCCCAAGACTTTGTATCTTAGCTCATGGCCAAGCTTCAAAGTCATTAATAATTATAGATTAGGGTAGAGCTGAATCTTGGCTTCCTTGTACTTGCCTGTTCCTGACCTATATATTGTGTCGTAGCGATAATCTGCATTACTCGGCGTACTGTACTCACGCGATATTTGTTGTTTATTAACAAGCTTTTCAAGTACAGCTTGGGTGAACTTACAAAAACAAAGTCAAATCCATCCACTGAGCTAGTCGTTTTTTTTTAATATGTTGTATAAATTTGAAAATGACTTTTAACTTCGGCCCGACGTTTCGGATGCTTTGCAGCAGCCGTGGTCACGGGGAGACATGTATAAATATTTTTCCTATTATATATATATTATATTTCATATAACTGTAATCTTTTTGTAAAGATATATGTTTGAAGAAATAATAAAAAAGCATCTTACCATACAAATAGCCGACCCCAATCGCGCAGAATGTCAAAATGGTGGGGATGTAAGGCCGAAGGAGGGAAAATAGTGCTCCCAAGAGAGTCCCGCATGCAATGTCACATTCTCTCTCGACCTCCACCCTCACTTCCTGTGACGTCAGTCTGGAAATAATGCTGACCCACCCAATTCCACAAGTGACACTTTCACTTTTAACTGTCACTGTTATTTCATTATCAGTTACAACCGGTTCTAGTATCAGTCCCGGTGAAGTGGTCATTTTTATTTGTTTCAATGCTCTTGCGTGTCCCGAAATAATGAAGACAGCTGGAGGGTTGAGTAGAGAGACTTTAGACGTGGAGACTCGGATTGACGGAAGTAGAATGACCTTAGTGCAAGTCCGGAATTGGCCCCATTCCGCACACAGGTCCACCTCGATCGCTTGTGTCAGTTTTATCGCTGGGATGATTGAGCAACCCAGCTGACCTAGAAAAAATAATGATGAGCGTTAAGTTGATATTGAATAATTCTAATATGTGGTTTCCAACAATTGTATTTCAACTATTTGTGAACTAATGTGACACTTAGCAATATAAAAGATAGTTTGAAAAATACATGTATTAAGGCTTTAACTTTAAAAAGTAGCAAATAAAGATATAACTGCAACTTTTCATATGTGTTTTAAAGAAAAAGAGATAAGGTAGCATAGTGCCTTTATTAACTGAACTATGACTTGTCTAAAAATTGATCTGTTTAATAAAGTACTATCTGAAACTAAATAATCATTGCAATGAATCCACATAGAAAATTGCCACTAACCATTAGCGATATCCAATACTGGTTGGCCAGTATGCGGCGGCTTAGTCCGGCATATATAAGGCAACTGCACATCAACGCCAGCGAGCGCATACTTCTGTTCCTCTGTACAGAGCAATGGTCCTGTACCGAGCTCTGCATCTATACTAAGAGGTATGAAGGTCGACGGCCATTCGCCAGGCGAGAACTCCATCTGTGAATATAAACCAAAGGACATTTTAAATAAAATTCTATCAACCAAAAAAATATTAGACTTGACAGGTTTTATCTATGACTAGCAGTGCCAGTGACATTGTCCGCGTAGAATAGTTATTTTAGGCATCAAAATTTATTTGGGCAAACCTCTTCAACTGTATAAATCAAAGCTAATGCTCCTTGAAACATAATATTTTTGCTGTCTTAAACCATTTTCATAGCGCACGCAACGAAAATCCACAAAGATTTCCCCCTTTTATCCACATTGGCCGTTGTTTCTTCGGTCTAATTAGTTGCAGCGCGATGTTTTATAGCGTAAAACCTTCCTCGATAAATGCTCTAACCAACACAATAAAAATGGAAATTCAAATCAATAGTTCTTGAGATTAGCGCATTCAAACAAACAAACTAAATCTTCAGCGTTATAATCTTTATATATATATATATTTTTTTTTTTTTTTTGTACACCAACACTAATATATAATACAATTTAAAAAACATTTTTTTTTTTAAACCGTTATAACGGTTTCTTATAAATCTCCTGTCACGATGTTCGTCCGCTATGGACTCCTAAACTCCTGAACCGATTTTAAATTAAATTGGCACACCGTGAGCAGTCTGGTCCTACTTGAGACATAGTATAGTTTAGATCTTTAATTAAAGTCGCAATTTTATTTTATTGCAAATTATTTGTCTATAAATAATTGACAGTTACAATGGATTGAGTAAGTAATCGATAGATGGCACTGCTATAAACAATAACTTCAGCCACCGCAACGCGTGGCCGGGTGTGCTAATATTAGTATAGATTTATAAAATGATATTATCGATGTATGTGTAAGTAGTACCTTCTGTATAGGCACTTGATGCAGCGTATAGGCCGCTGTGGGCCTGTCCAGTCGCAGCACGTGCTTCGCGGCTACGTCCGTCGTGAGTACCGCGAGTGAGACTCCGCTACCCGCGTACACTTGAACTCCAGTGGGTACTCGCCAACCCACGCCTTCGAGACACACCGCCCAACTTCCAACACCTGAAAATTCTGTGTCTTAAGCTGTACCCTACTACTAACATTTTTTTCAACGAGATTCTTTTAAATACTGTCTATAGTTTACGCGAGTAGTACACATTTAAATAAAACACTAACGCTTTAAAACGCGATATATTAGTTAAACTTATTTGAAAGTCATTATAACTACGGCCCGTCGTTTCTAATGATTTGCAGCAGCCGTGGTCACGGGTAGACTAAAGATGGAGGGTGTCTGTAATGTCAAAGGAAACACTGCTACGCCAGCGCCATCTGTTCCATCGTAGATGGTATTTAGAATTGCAAAATTGACTAACGGTGTCTTCGCGTTTGCCGGTATGCAGCATATAAGTTTTTTTTGAATGTGTACTATTCGCGTAGGCCACAGACTGTATTCAATTAAGATGATGAAATCCCCTCTTGTTCGTACTTTGCGTGTTATCAACAAGCTGCAGGAGGGATCGATATTTTTACGTGCATTTTGGGTGAATTGACAAAAACATCACTCCATGAAATATGTACTTAATAATTCTATCGCAACGGATATTGTTCTGTAATGTTAGAATATGTTTATAATGAAAATAAATAAAAAGAATCTAATAGAACAACAGTTAACTGTAAAGACATCTTTTAACAAAGTTTTTCTTTAAGTATTCAAATACAAAATTGAACATACCTATAATCCTGCTGGCACCACTGTCTGATGCAGCGACCCATACTTCATCGATGACAGTGTAACCTCCTAAGGAACTTTGGAAACTCATGAAAGCTCCGTTACCTTCTATCCCGGTTATTAACAGCTCTGTTCCTAAAGCGCTGCAATAGAAAGGCCATTTTCATTGAATCAAATTAATAATTAAAAAGATTTAAGAAGAGACCTAACCTAGAGTTTAATATTTCTGTTTACAACTTATACTTTCATTAAAGGATAATAAAAAGTGATAAAGTAGAACAAAGACAGACGATTATGAAAAACTGCATAAAAACAATAAGAATGAAAATCACCCGGAAGTGTTTAAAACCACAAGACCATATTTGTTTGGGATAGGTTATTTTTTTGATTAAATCCCCGTTCCCCGTTGTGACATGGGGTGAACACATTTTTGTGTCTGTTTCACTGATGTTCTTTAACCGGCAAGTACCGTGCCCGACCGGAACAATTTTTGTTTCCCTGGAATTCGAACCCAGGATCCCTCGCGTTTAACGCAATGCAATGCAATACGTTTAACCATTTGGCTACAGAGGCGGTCGAGGTAGTTTATATTTTTATTAAGTTTTACATAATCACTTCAACGTTTTACTTTATCAAACAGCAGCGTTTTTTACTTTCACATTAGCGACACCCTTCATCTTTAATATTCCTGTGCTGCTACAAAGCATTCGAAGTTTAACTAATATATTTCGCGATTTAAACCGTTAAACAATTATAATAGAATATGTAACGCTTAAACTTTATAAAACAATTTTTATTGCTGCGTTAAAACTTATTTATAACGAAACTATAAATACCTTGTAGACCGTCTGACGTAAGCATTGTGCGGCGGTATAATACTCGTGTTGGCTTGTGGGGCGAGCAGTTCTCGACCTATATTGTTACGCAATACAACGTGGACGCCGGAATCGTCTTCACCAGAGGGCTCTGCTGTGCAGTAGTGCGGCACAGATACTTCTACATGTACAATCTAAAATAAGGAAACTTCTTGAATGGAGAAAATATCAAACCGTCGATGGCTAACAATAGTAATTTAGTGACAAAAGTTGGTAAATAGCATGATGGGTCTAATATCTTAAGCCCTCTTTCCCATGTGAACACGTGTCCAACATTGGGACATTGATAGGTTAAGACGGTTATTTTGTGTGAACATTTTAAAAGGCAATAACTTATACATTTATAAGTATGGGTAAACAACTTACACTTTCCCTATAAATACTGTTTCGTTCATCATTATGCCTCGCTACAGCCACGCCGTGGCCAGATTTTAACGCTATCAATTCACCGTTTGGTCTCAAGTCGAACGCTCCATCTTCATACGCCACCCAGTTGGTTCTCGGAGACGAGTTCAACTTCACGGTGGCTCCGACGGCTAAGGATAATCTGTCTCCGGTCACCATTTCTCGAGATAGACCCTCCACTGACATTTTTATATCTGTTATTCCGAGGATTTCGATTGTACTGTCCCAAGAACGTGTGTCTGATATCTGTAAAGTGAAGAGAAGTGTAAAAAATCTGTGTCGCCACGGGCTTGACACACAAAACGTAAATATTCATATTTCCGTGCTATATATACACATAGTATAATTATTATTAAATTTTTTATTCAAAGCTATATTAAAAAGTATAAAAAGCAATACAAGAAAATAGTAATTTAAAAATCGATTATATTTTTTTTAATTTACGATTTTTAAATCCAGAATCGATTTTGAATTTATATAGTGTTGCCACATGTGAAAAATATTAAAGTTTTCAAGAAAGTAATAACTTCTGAATTTCACTTATAAAAATACTATTTATTCTTACCTGCCCCATGTTACGAACTCTAACATCGATAGTGATGACTCCAGTCTTCAGAGGCACCACCCGAATTGATAAACCTTCTGCCGACGATCTTTCTAGCATATCTGGAAGCATTACATGAGGGATGATACAACTTGTGTGTTTTATAGTTTCAAGATTAACATCTTTTTTTTATATGTTTTATAGTAATTAAAATTGTATGTACAGTTGGATTTTCAATGAATAAAAATAATTTATTAAGAAAGTTTTGAAATAATGCAACTTCGAAGAAGTGCTAACATTTAAGTAACTCGAAAGGATAATAACAATTCCATAATTATGACCCGGTTTGTACTTATTGCTTTTAGACGAAAATATATATGCTAAGTAAAAACCTTCATTGACCTTTTCTTATCCCCTCAAAAAGCAACAAAAAAGGTAATAAATAACTATTATGTGAGTGACCAAAGTTAGGAGCCAAACATTTACCTATTGTATGAGTAGTGTACAATGTCGCAGATTTTGGATCACGGACAGTCCAGACAGCCTTCGGGGGAGGTCCTAACGCCCACAACGCCGCAGTTCCTAAGCCTGCAGCTTCTATCCATACACGGCCCGGTTTACCGACTAGAAGCGTTTGTGTTGAAGCACGCACTCGAAGATTTGTTATGGGAATAACCTAAAAATAGCAAACGCAATATTGGGAAAGCATTTTTAATATAAAATATATTTCCAAAGTAAATCTAAATTTCCGTTGTGAATCTAAGGACTGTGGGCGTGAAACTCTCCCACCTCTTAAGCATTTGTATGATTCTGAAAAATACTATTTACCCATTTATACATTGCACAAGATTTAGTGTTACATACTGACTATATCAGAAATTATGAAAAAAAAAACAGATTTTAAAGTAAAACTGTAAAGAATCGGTAAGAAAGGTCGACAATCAAGTACTAATCCTATATATAATATGTAGTTATATTTCTACCTCAACTTCTGCTTCGGCGCTGGCCAGTTCAACATTCGTAATATCTGAAGCTATCAGCATAATTTTGGCAGAGCCCAAAGCAACACCGTGGACGGCGCCTGATTGCGATACCTGAAATTATCATTATTATTGAGTCTTTTAAAACTTAAAATTTTCAGGCGGTAAGAAGGGTTTCAATAATTGTTACAATAATACATGTATTGCCTACTCCTCCTTTTACAGAAAGAAAAACGACTATAAGCTTTATTATGAGGAATGCTTGTGTGTGCTTTAATGCAACATGGGACATGCGACTTGTCAAACATTAGACTGCTAGAAATTAGCAAAAAAATATATATGTTGCAAAGTATTCAAATAGGCATCACCAAATATTTCGTATATTTTTATTACACAATATCATATTAAGTAGAAATAAAATAATTTCATCTTAACAAATATTTTAAAGGAAGGTTTGTAGAATAAAGCTCCTAATGTCAGGAACTACTGCTTCGAACTGAAAAATTACACAGGGCACAAATAGTAATTATTCCCCCTTCGCATTAATATATAACTTATAACGTTACTATTTTTTTCTTTTACCTCTACAAAAGAATCTCCTTGGAGTAATTTGTATGTCAAAGTAGCCAAATGACTTGGAGGACCTCCCGTATGCCTCAACTGTAGTCTAGCTCCGGGAGGCAATCTTGATCGTTCTGGCACTATGCGTAAACTGGGAAATACAGTCACCTGAAAATTTACAAAAAAATACTGAGTAAATTTATAAATAAATACTAGTTCATAACTTGTTTATTGTATGCCTATTTACCCCTATTTACATAAACATAATATTATGGTAACACTTTATTTAACACTGTATAGTGAACTGAGCTATATGACTTTTTTCGAAGCGTATGTATAATATGTAATTGACGGGCTCGTTAGTATAATGGTGGCAATACCCAACGGGTCGTCGGTTCGTTCCCCACCGGGTCGAACGTGTTTCTCAATTAAACAGGTGTTAGAAATATAGGAATATCGAAATTCTTGTGAAATTGAAGGTTGTGGCTATCAGGATATCCGTAAACAAAATAGGTCGACAGCGACAGTCTTGTTTATATGTTCCATCAAGTGTACAAGATTCTTGTTTGTATAATTAAAAAAATGTCCTAACATTTCTATTAGATTTTATGACGTTTGTTTGTTAAGACGAAGTGTATGAGGGTCACTTGATAGTAGGTAAATGCCTGAGCTATATAAACTTTAGTAAAGACATCAAACAATTCCATAAGACTTACGTCAATATAAGTCTTAAAATCTCATCTCATACTTAACTACTAACGTCGGCGTTATCTCGAGCAGTTTTGAGAATTGCCCCCCTGATGATTATCGTTCTCAATATCACATACAAAAAGAATGTCTCACCTCAAGCTCCGGACTCCAAACCCCGGCCAACATAGCCCTAACTTTGCCAGACCCTTCCTTAACACCGCAGAGGTTGCCATCCTTCAGAACAATGTTTCCACTCGTCCTCCACTCAGGTTCCTTGCTGGTCGACAGATATCTGTGCGAGACCCCTCTGACCAGTGCGGTTATGGGCACACATGCGCCCACGCACATCGCTCTAGCCGTTGACACTTCCACGCTCAACACTTCCTCAATGTTCACCTAATTCAAATCGAAATAGTGATATTGTAGTAGTTGTCGAGATTTTCAATATATTTTATCTCTACGTTAGGTAATCAAAAAAAAAGTATCGTATACAATACTGTATGTAGTTTAAGGGATTAATGACGTATTTAAATAAAATACTTTAACGGTTTAAAACGCGAAATATATTAGTAAAACTTTTAACTACGGCCCGACGTTTCTGATGCTTTGCAGCGGGCCGTAGTTAAAATAACTTTAAGTAAAATATTTCAAGTTTTTAACGTTTAAAGTATTTCATTTAAATACGTCATTATTCCTTTATAAACGTTGCTTTTTAATATGACTTTATTAAAAAATATATTTTTAAATACCTCAATAGTTTGCCTCTCCCCTCGTACACATTGATCTACAACGGTTAAGTCGTAGGAACCCGGAGCGGGCAGGACTGCATTGAGGATCCCGCTGTCTATGGAAGCAGACACGCCCTTTGATGCCTCCACTGCGTATCGTCCGCTCCCGCCGCTGATAGTCGCTATATTCGGCACAGTTTCGCTCTCCCATGCAATATTTATCTGAAGACATTTCAGTAATTTGTTTCTTTATTTTATTAATGATAGAAGAAGTATGAGGTTCACATTAGATATATAGATTTAGAATGAAAACATTAAACAATAAAAACAAAAACAAAATGAATATATGAAGAACGGCAACTATACGAAAATGAAAATAAGCATAAACATTATAAAAAAAATAGTAATTGTCTAAAGAGAAAATGATAAGAGACCGCTTCCGTTGCGCAAATTGCTTTCATTATCTATTATTGAAATAAATTCAGGTCACCGGGTTCAAACCCCGAAGATAACCACATAGAAGAATTGTGTTCACCACATCCCCCCACAAGGAAAATGGAATTTCCGTACCTTAGTAGGTTCACATTTTAATGGCGCCACAACTTTCGCCTGAATAGTGGCAGTCGCGTCAGGTATGCTCGCCTTCAAGACACCCGACCATCCAATGGCGTTTTCCTCCGCTTTCACCAGCTAAAATAATATTTATTATTGATATAATACAAAAAAGAAATAAGAATGAATGTAATATGCATATGGAAACAAAACTTGTCTGGTCTTGTTAAGAGTAAATCAACATATTGATAAATTAGTTTTAAAAAAGTATATATACAAATTTAATGAAAACGGAGACTCATGTCAAGTATTATCTATAACTAGCTGTGCCCGCGACTTCGTCCGTGTGGAATAGCTTGGGGTAGAAGTTTTCTTTATTTAGGCTGTTTATTAATTTATGTAAGGGCGCATTTAAGGCAATCTATGTTGTAAGTGCTACTTTGCCGTAACACTCTGACTCTCACTTCACATCACTCCTACTCTAACTGCCACTCTCATTCCTACACTCACTCTCACTCCCACTCCTAGTTCAAAATTACCCAGAGAAGAAAGTTTCGGAGTTAAAGCCGGACAGACAGACAGACAGACAGAGTTACTTTCGCATTTATAATATTAGTATAGATATCGGGTAGGGCGAAGAAGGGTGATCAACTTCTTGTTTGTAATAGAACCGAACAATGCAACGAACACAGAAATGTATTCGCTCCGTACACCACAGTGGGAGAAGGGATTAAAGCATTGCAATGAAGTAAGTAACGATGATACAAAAAAATACGGAGCTCCTTCAATTCGTGCTCACCTGATAGAACTTCACAGGTACTTGCACAGGTTCATACTCTGGATCCGTTTCCACAAACAGCCTATCAGCAGCTTCATACTCTATTCCAATGTGATTGGGTTGAGTTTCCCACGACACCCTGGGTCCATTCTCATCTAGCAGTTCTCTGCCTATCGCGTCCAATAATGTCACTTTAACGGACACTTCTTGACCTGGACGCAACCATACTCTGTGAAGAAAGTATTAATTCTCTTAAATATGTTCAATATAAAGATGAGAAGAGAAGGGCTGACAATCACGAGGTTAACTTGAAGGAAAGTTCGACAGGATATTATTTATAACTAACACAGTGTGTTCTGGGTCATTCAATAAGTTGCCAATCAATTTATAATTTTCCTAAAACATTTTGGACTTCTGGAGAATATGCGTTAAACATCGTAATTCCGTTTCCATCAATTTCAGCCAGTCAAAGTCAAAGTAAATATTTGGACTGCAAAAGCCTTGTTCTTCGGCTACAATAAACATCGATAAATTCGTATCTGGGGGATGGTATAACTTAGAGCGTGGTTAGGTACCACCTGTCAAAGCAAAGCCGTCAATTAAACTATTGACAATATCCGGACCATCGCCTAACACCAAACCACTTCCAGTAGACCTTTGGATCAAGACAGTGGCTGCGATTACCAACATTCCCTACATACTTATTTTTAATATTGGGCTACCTACATAACTGCCGAACCACATAAACATTACCTGGTAGTTGAGGAACAATTTCCAGGTGTTTCTTCGGGCTCGAGCCGTATTTTAGTGACATGCGAAGCGCACCAAACCGATAGATCGCTCACTTCTTTTTCTCCTTCCACTTCTGAACTCACTTCAAGGCGCGTTTCTCCTTTCTTTTAAATGCAAAAAGTATATTGTACGTGCATGGGGTACTGGGGATCTGTGGCACAGTTAGTAAGTTGTATTCAAGGTGTGTTTAAAATTTTTAATTTTTTTGGTTTACCAAACGCTATTTTTAATTAATTATAACTAAGACCCGATATTATGCGCAATGCCTCCCGTAAAAATGTTATTCTAATAGTGTTATTTTAACATTATTAATTCTCGGACTGAATATAATATATTTTTATTGTACTACTCACCCGGTGACATTTCATAGTAAATAACTGGACATCGGGGTGTTTATGTGGTGATGCACCGCTACGTGGCTCTATCGACGCAATTCTTGAGTCCAAAGACCCAGGCGATAAAGCCTCGCCCTCAGCTAGAACCTGAAATGAAAATGGCATACTGCATACCTGTCAGAGGTAAAAAATTAAGTTTAAACGCGCTTATCTGAGGAACTGATATTTTAGCTAACTATTCTTGTGTTAAAATGTTTGTGAAGACCATTTATCGAGGAAAACTTTATAACGTCATGTTGCAACCAATAGAAGGGAAGAAACAGTAGAGAATGTGGAAAAAATTGGAAATGAGGGCTTCGTTTAAAAAAACAAAAATGTTTGGAAGAGAGATTCCTCTTAAATAAAAAAATATCTGAAAGTTACTGTATATATCTTTTTTTCAAGTTGGATGTAATTAATGCTAATCTTGAGATATATATCAACATAATCATAATTTCGACAACAAACGTATTTTCTTAGATAATTATATTTTGTTACTCAATGATATGCCACTTACAGGAAGAGTAGCAGAAATTAGGGCTGCAGCGCGAGGTGGCCACACCAGATTGGGCGCAGCCCTAACTGCTATACGAGCTGTATCCCCTGCTCGTCCACGTGAAACGCGCACGCTTGACACACCGCGAGACTTCCACCAGCACTCTATCACGCAGCAAGCGCCCTCTATAACGGACCATCGCAATTATCATAACATACGTTATTGACTAACGAATAATATCTAGTTTTGTCGGCAACATCTTCTTTCAGCTTTCGTGACCTAACATCGTGTTTAGTACGAGAACACCAGAGATTGAACCCCGGGAGTAATAAAAAAAACGCTACGGTCGGACTAGTAATAACACTGATAATTAAAGAGACTCATGTCTATGATAGCAAATATGTATAGACATTTAAATAAAACACTTTAACGGTTTAAAACGCGATATGTTAGGTAAACTTTTTAAGCACGGTTTGTCGTTGAGAGTCAAATTCGTAATAGAATTTATAAAAGTAAGGGGCACGAAAGATGCTTTTACTATATCTTACCCACTGGCTGCATCCACGGCACTGCTGTAACATTGAATGGTTCCGGTCCTTCGAGTAAAGATACCGCAAAAGTACTGCAATCACATCTGGAATAAAATAAAACACCAATTTTTACCGAACACCACCAAAGGATTTTTTAACGTAAATAAAAGCTTTTTACAAATACTATTTAATTAAGTAGTAGTTATGTGTTACTGCTGTTTGCGTTTTAAACCGTTTTAAAGTGTTACGTTTAATGTTTACTGACTGATGTATATGTACCACTATCTGTAGTACAATTGTAGTAATCATATATTTGACGAAACGCTGTCGGATGGTATTTTTGGACAAGACTGATTAAATAGTGCAAAACGAATTAACACAAATAATTAATTTGAACAATTAAAACGCAGTAAGTTCGATATAGTGGTACAAAAAAGAAAAAAGTCTCGGTCGTTGTATCCCACTACCACGAAACTCCAATTCGACGTTATTTCAAAATAAAAAAATCTCTCAATGACAGTTTGCCAAACGTCAATGTCACTATATCGACCATCCTCAAGACACAACTATTACTTGACTGCTTATCCCTAATTAACTTAAACTTAAAATAAAATAAAGGTGTTAAAGAAACTAACTTGGTAAATGTAATAGGTGGCAGCACTAAGACATTGCGATCAGGACTTCTGACATGTCCTCGTATGGAGCAGTTCGTCAACCAGGTTTATATGTTTCTTTGATAGGTTTAGTGTCCGTGTGTAACCAAAGTTATATATATGATGTCTCCGAAATATTCAGTAGTACTTACCTGTTGAAATTATACAGTTCCCCAGTTGAGGGGTGAGTAGCTGTAAGGGCGACATGGAGATAGTGTGGTTTTCCAACTCGAGCATGACCTGAACTCGACACTTGGACTAATTCTGGTACCGCCGACCATACTCTGAAAGCATTGACAATATATTAAAAGGTATTCTTAATTGAAAAATAATATATTTCGTCTCAAGTAAAGGCTCCACATAAATGCTCTACTTAAAAATATACAAAGAGGTACATAAATACTTTTTTAAAATTGGTTAAAAAGAAAACTTTGATTAATAATATGGAACATGATTTTTTTTGTTTAATAATTAATAATAAGATTGTATGGATTTATGGTCTGACTACTGTTAAATTTATTTATTTGTTTATTACACAACAGTCACAATTACAAAATAAACCAATTTGGAGTGTAGGGGGCGCCCTTTTGGCTTTTTTTTGTTCCCCCCTTTTTTCCCCCCCCCCCCCCCCCCTTTTTTTTTGGGGGGGGGAAAACTTAAATCTATTAAATATTAAGTGCTTATTTATGACCATTTGAAGTTAGAATATGTTGTCGATAGATGTTTATTTATATGGTAATTATAGTATATAAATAATACAATATTACAAACCTGCCAATAGCGCGTATGTACGGGTATTGGGTCAAATGAACGCTAACATCAAGCTGTCCTACTCCATGCACTGTCAATACTCCGTTGTTAGACAAGGACAAAGCACTGTGGACGTTCTCCCCCTCTGACCAAGTAACAGCCTCGTCGCCACCACCCAGATGTCTAAGTTGTATATCTCTGTAAACATGTTTTCATAATACCTTAGACAAAAAATATTTGTATGACGGTAGTTCAAAAATTCTAATAATATTTTAATTATAATTAGTAGAATTCTGTAATGGATAGAAAACTTACTGTATGGAGTCAGTCCATGCAACAAATAATTCCGGAGGTAGAATTTCAAGAGGAGTTACTGCTATTGCTGATGCTTCCCCTTTGACCTACAAGAAATAAACATTACAGCCAACAACATTACAATTAAAAATTGATATAATGTCTTTTTATCATTGTCTTTCGGGCTGTTCGGCCGATGTGAGCGAGAAGAGGTTCTCGACGTTTCGCCATCACGTGTGGACGCCATTATCAGGAGATGTTAACTGCTTGATTGCTCGATGAATTAATTAATTCTTCAAACAATCACCAAAACCCCAAAAACAATGATATGTGAAGATCCGTGAAAGCCTTACACTATTTATAATGTCTTCTTCCATGGACACTAACAGGTGTACATATACATGTTAAAGTTACATAGTGCTTGAATCTGTTTGATATTAGATAAAAATGTAAAAAAGTGACTTATTTTGAATGAAAAGATGTTGTTGGCTTGTTAAATGGTTTTACATAAAGATTTGCAGTTTCCATTACAGTATTATTGACTGATCACCTGATGCCTAATCAATGTCTCCAAAAAAAAAAAAGGCATAATTTGTAGTATATTTACCTCCTGATTCAGTCCTCTGCCAGCAATGGAATACAACTTAGCAGTTACAGTAAATTTGCCAGAATTGTGTGTAATTGCATCAGTAATAGTACCATTTTCTGTAGATCTGAGCAGATCAACATTTGCTTCTCCTTCAACTGATAATCTGATCAAAATATCCTGACCAGCTATCAAAGCATGGCCATCAGCATCATAAACTATGCAGTGTATAGTAAATTCCTCTCCTTGAATAATTAAATTGGCCGGTCTAATACTGACTCTTATTGAATGAGGTTCGACAACAGTTAAAAGGGCTGTTGTGACTTCAGTTGAGCCAGACATTAGGAATATTGGTGTTGTACCCAGTTGTGTAGCTCTGACAAGGCTAATTGCGTCTTCTATGTTAGCAACTGAACTATCAGGTATTGACATTGTGTATAAAGTATCTTCCACATTTTGAATTGTTAAGCGGCCAGCTCTGGCTCGGACAACCCTAAAACACATTGATAGTGAATTTTCTATATGAACCAGGACAAAGTTTCTATAAGATTTTCTTATTGTTAAGAATCAGTACCTGTACTTAAGGGCATCGCCAGGCACAACAAATGCTGTTGCTGGAGTAAGTACAACACTGGCTACGACTTGCAAATTGAAGTCTGTACAAATTTTACCAAGACAGACTGTAACACGAGCTTCACCCATGGCCTGTCCATAGAGTAAAACTGAATGGCCTCTGAAACTTTTTGCTTCAAGTTCTGCTATACCCCTTGGTGCTTCATAGTCTGTGTCTTTCCAACGAACAAGCCTGCAAATAAGGAGAAATAAAACTGTTAACAAAGTCATAGAAAATTGCATTATGCTATTTTTAGGATTTGAGTATTTAGAAGGCCATAGTAAACGGAATAAATAAAATTTTAATTAATACTAAATATGGACATTAGTAATTTGAAATAACAGTGAAGATTGAACATCAAATGTAAAAAATAAAATTGTAATATTTTTATATTCCACATAATTTTTGGGTTTTGTCTCTCAATTAAGCATAAGCATTGTGTTAAACCCAAGAGGTTCTTATCCCAGAAACACAAAAAAATTGTATTACTGAAAATCAGAAGTCTGATCTACTACTTGGCTGTATATAAACAGGATAAATGCAACAGGGTAGTAATAGCACCATTGCTTTAAGATACATAATGTAAATGAATAAAATATATGAACGATTCACTTACATTACTAAAGGCTCATCTCCATAGGTACTTCCAACATTTTGTACAGTCCATGTAAAGCTGATTCCTTCCAGAGTTGAAAATTTGTTACCTGTGAATATAAAATGTATGAATTATAAGTATTTTTTGATGGTCAAAGCTTGTTTTATAGAATATTTTGTTTATTGTGGTTGAAGATTGTGTAACAGTTAACAATAAAAGGTATATTCCTCTAAACCTCAGGGCTAATACTACACAATCAATGGCTAATGCTAGTTTTATAGTAAGACTAGGTTTTTTGAGGTAGAGATAGAGAGGGGCAAATGCCTCGACTAAAGGACATCCAGGAGCGCTCCACAAATCCTGGGTTCATTTACTTGTAATTGTAAATTGTCAAAAAAGTTTTATAGATTATTATGGGCAAACAGCTTGTATAAACAAACAGCTTTGCAAAAATTTTCCAGAAGCCTTATACAACTTAGTTTGAGATATGTTAAATATTAAATTGTACCCATTTTGTGTTTGAAGTTAAACAATTAGGCAATGTAATGTTTTTATAAACTTAAAACTAATTGAAATGTTTATTGTGGAAAGTAGGAACAAATTTACCTGAGTCATCATATGCAACAACTTCAAAAGCTTCAGGAGCTTCCTCTAAATAAAGTTTCCAAGTGGTACTCATAACTTTTAAGGAAGTAATTTTGTCAATATCGACATCCCCTCGAAGTATCTAAAAAAAGCAAAGAAACCGTCACTGGCGTTAAAATATGTTGAAGGTTTTGAATTCCCGCCATAATTATACAAGTGTATTTACTTCGCCGGTGTTAACTTCTTCTGCTAGTATAATCACTGAACCTGGAGGCACACATGTTCTAGATACGGATACACGAGCGCTACGAGAACAGTGACCCCAAGCATCATCATACAAGGGCTCCAAGTCGATGATATCATCGCGCGATAAACTCCTGAAAATACACGTTTTTATATGAATATCTAATCGTTAAACAACCGATAAAACGTAGGTCTGTATCTAGTTTATAGACAGATATTTAACTCACCAAGAATAACAACCGCCTTCGATTATTTCGAAGGTGAAATTAACAAAATGATTTTCAAACCATGGCAGCAAGACTCGTGGAGTGTTTATTTTAGCAGTCTCACTGATAGGCACACATAGAATAATAAGGAAAAGAGGCAGTATTTTCAAAGGCATTTCAAAGTTTTATAACAACATCTAAGATGTAGAAATAAAAATTATATTCCAATAACAATAATAACCTCAATACTGAAATTCAAATATCGTTACCACAATATTGTATGAACTATGAAGTATTCTAGTAATGACAGTTTACATTGTATATAAACATTTTTAGTCTTTGAAACAAAGGTTACTACAGAGTAACTAAGTCGTCCTTGAGCTCAGCTGTCACTACTTCATCTGTCATCGTTTACAAAATACAAATGGCTGAACTGTGTTGTTTCGTTTACTATGAGCAGCTATTTACGCAAAGTTTATGTTAATTTAAACAAAATGTGCGCAATAAATGAGATACCGATAACGTAACTCATAAAGGACTAACCAGTACTAACAGTATAATTTTCTAGCTAATATGTCGGCCGAAAAGAGTAACGATAGTAAAGGCAAAGAGATCGATAAAATCAAACGTCGTCATAAAACTGACGACACTATTGCAACAGGGTTATTAAATGGTAGTGAAGATATAGTGCGTTTTACTAAAATGGAAGTTCTCAATGATCGGACGGGAAAGCCAACAGAACTGCAGCTTCAAGGCAATTCTCATTTGATGTCTAGTACCACTAGTAGTTTGGCGGATACACCTGGCGATTCTGGCGTACAGTGTTTAGATAGTGATGCCTCTGAAGCGACAAGTCAGGCTCTTATGTCTCATAGCTTAATTGGAACAGAGGAATTAGCCTGTGACAGTATTTATGATGCAGCACCGTCTGGTTCCCAAGATATGATCAAGAGTACGAGTAGTAGTATAATGACGCGAAGTGATATCGACAATCAAAATACTGGCGCACCTGATGACATTGTTCCTGAACTTCTAATTGAAACGAATAAGAAGCCCTGCTATGAAAATTTACCTGATGTAGTATTGAAAGCTTTAGAGTGTGAGAAAGTATCAACAGAAGAAGTGAAAAAATCTGCTCTAAGATCCAGTGAACCCAAAAAATCACACTCTGAAGATATTGTATATAGGCGGAGGTGTAGGAAAAAGTCACAAAGTGGACCCAGTTCACAAAAGAAGCGTGTATCATTTCATGAAGATATTCTTAATAATACCAAAACTGATAATATTCATATTGAAAGAGGCTTTATTTCTTATGGACCAGACAGTGCATATTGTGATAGATTCAGACAAAGAAATAATGTGAGTGATAGGTTCTCATGGTGTGCCTCAGGTGACAGATCACCAAAATATGCTGCAGATGTTGCACAACAGACAATGTCAGATATTCTTACATATGGCGACAGTAAACAGGATAGAAGTGGAATATTTGAATACTGTCAGGACTTTGGACAAGGCAATGATAATAATGAAGATAATAACAATAAGGACAAGGATAATAATAATGAAACTAGACCAAACGGAAAGTTATATGGCTGTGATTCAAATAGTTCTGATTCTAATTTTAGCTGTGACTCGGAGTCGTCAAGCAGTGAATCTTCATCTTCAAACTCCCATAAGACAGAAACTCCAGTTGGGAATAGAAAATGTGATAAAACCCAAAAGTCCTACTCGTGTGATGAGTTTGAAAATAATGCTCATGTGGCTTTTATGAGAAAAACCTATTTTTCTGAGGCTGACATAGATCAAACTCATAATAGGAGGAAAAAGCCCCTAGAGGTTTCCCAGAGCCCTACTACTGTAAAATCAGTGTTAAAAAAGAAAAGATACATAACAACAAATGTTGTTGAAGAAAGAAAACAAAACAGTAAAGTGTTGAATCTATTAGACGCCAACAACATTATTGATTCATTGAAAAACTTCTATAAAAACTTCAATTTTAATTTTACACCTGAAAAAGGATTATCAGAAACTAGCTTCGAGTTAAATAGTGTTATTGAAGCATTACCTTGTGATGTCAATCAAAATAAGAAACTTTCTAAAAGCTTAGATTCTGGCTTTCAAATCGATGATGAAGATGACTTTGTGGAAATTAATTTGAACTCACAGTCTTCCGATTTCGAAAAACCTAAAGACATACTTACACCTTCCAAAAACCCTGTGAAAAATGAAAGAACACCAGAGGGTTCTCCCAGGCACAAACTTACCCTAAACATGCAGGCACAGAGTGACAAAAAATCTTCTAATAAGCCCGAATCTTTACCACCCTTGAGCAAATATGTTGTGAACTGTGAAAGTACCGTTTATGAACACAAGGGAGTGTCCTACAGTTACGTTCATGACACATTCCAGACTGCGTTTGAAGCTCCAAAAGAGTCTTTCGTTCCTATACCAGAATTTACTCCGGTGAAAGAACTCGTCACGAGCTCTAGTAAATCTGAATTATCTCCAAAACCAGACGGCGACAGCTCTAGCCGAACATCGACGCCCAAACGGCAATACAACAAAAACGTACAAGACGAGACGGAACAAAAGAACGGCATTTCCAAACATTTGTCGTCGCCGAAGAAGCAGAACGTCAATAGGTACTACAGCCGCAAATCGGCATCGACCGTGCAGAAGAGTGACGAAAACCAGCAGGCGATTAGCGATAATTGCTCTAACACGGATAACTCGACCTTGAAGGGCGCGGACGATCTCAATGATGAATTTTTCGACAGTCCGTCAAATCAGAAGTTGCAATCTAATAAATCCGCTCTGCTGAACAGGTACTTGAAGAACGTCTGCCAAAGGAAGGACCTCGAATTGAAGATACGCAATAACAAGTTCTACCAGACGAAGCTGAGGCTGGAGAAGCATTTCCCGTGCATCGTGTACCCTTTCAAGCACGTGTCGGAAACGTTCCGCGCGTCCGCCGAGCGGATGTCACGCCTCATCGACAAGGAGGTGATAGAGAACAAAAGGCTCTCGGTGCGTCTCCTCACGGCCGACGAGCCCTCGTACTTCGACAGCTTCGAAGATAACGTCGCGATTGAATGCAACGAGAAACTAAGATTGCAAATTTTCTCACACCCCAATGAAACTCTTAACAGGGTAAGAAGTAATAAAAGATTATTTTACGAATAAAGAAACTGATAATTGATGATATATTGAACTGTTTTTGTTGCTAAGTCACTATTGTCTAGATGTAGTCAAGTCATAAATGAGCATAGTGTATTGATACCTGGAATCACCCAGCACACTATGCAACCTGCTGTCTTCAGCCCTCTCAGTTTAATGTATGCTCTGTATTTTTACCTTTAGGACTTATTTTTAGTACCTTTGTAGTAATATTTTTTTCTACAATATAGTTTTCACTCTGTCTTTGTATAACTTTACGTGTTGTGTCCGTTTTACACAATTCCGTTTTCTTACAACAGTTCATTTATATCATGTAACTAATTATGACAAAACGTAGACAGTCCACAAATAAAATAAATATCGTCTATCGTATGTATTAGAATTCTTCGCTTGTATAGCTTCAGGTCGTCAAAGTGTGTCGCTATCTGACTGACGCGTGTCCTTGAAACAGAAGAACACACACACACAACTGATTTTAATAGCATTTGAGGTTTTTAATGCCATCGTAATTGTGTCACAATACTTTCAGATGATGAAAGTCCAATCACCATACAACATGGAAGATGGATCTTGGACGCCTCTTCTAGTGTTCATCACGGACTATGCGCTCTACGTAGCGAGCGTTAAGCCCGGCGGAACTGAGTATGATATGATATGCAGATTACCTCATAATGAGCTCGATGCGATAGCGGTAAGTTTCTAAGTTCAATAGATCATTCGTTTCGACCTATTTATCACTTCTGAGCATATATCTTACCTGCGAGAGAATTTAAATGCAAACAAAAATAGGTTGACAATTATATATTTGTTTTTACATATAACATGACTATATATAACGTATAGTTATGTTATCTATTTATAACCCTTTTTTTTATTCGAGTTTTACAGCTTAGAAACTTTATTACAATATGCAGATCTATAACAATAAACCACAGGTAATAGAGATAAAAAAGCCAAAAGAACAGACGTATGTGTTGTGTGTAGTATGTGTATGTTTGTGTAGATAAGGATGTGCTAAAAACAATGTTTTTCTGGCGGTTGTATATATTTGCCCATATGTCCTTGTACGCTATAGATTTTTCGAGTATTACTAGTTTCTTCCCTTCGTATATAAAATATATATTGAAAATTATTCCAAGAATTACTTTGAAAGACGACAATGCGCCGCGTTAAGCAATATGCATATTTTTCACGCAAAATACACCCTTATCATCTTAATTGCGAAATTGCGTTGTAATTTCCGACTAAAAGTAGAAAGTTAAGCGTCAGAGCGCTTCTGAGATTTCATTACGATTATGTATGGACGAAATTATCTTTGCCTTTCAACTTATTGTTTGTAATTCACTATAAACGAATAATTCTACTTAGCAAAGGTGAAACGTCTGTTGATGTAAACGGCCTCGTCAGCTCAATGGTAAATATATTTCACCGATAGGTCGTAGGTTCTATTCCTACCAGGTCCAGGTCCATAAAACATTTCTTTTTCTGAAACGTTAGACCAAATCCTGGACACCTGGGTATTAATTGCACGGTAAAAATATATTAACTCTGTCCGACTTACTAACCACGCAAAGCCGTCTAGTGTAAATTCGCACTTCGGTTTCAGTCTGTTGATTTCCGAATGTTTGAAGAAAAGAGGCCGACAGCGCATCTTAGTTAGATGTTATCGAGGTGGCGTATTTCACATTCCATCAAGTGAAGGCCATGTTTGTATGTAATTTACGCGAGTAATACACATTTAAATAAAACACTTTAACGGTTTAAAACGCGATATATTAGTTAAACTTATTTGAAAATGATTTTTAACTTCGGCCCGACGTTTCGGATGATTTGCAGCAGCCGTTAGTTTAAGTAAGTTTAACTAATATATCGCGTTTTTAAACCGTTAAAGTGTTTTATTTAAATGTTCTTTATTTTAGTGACTAGTCTAGACATTTGTCTACTTAATTTTAGTGACTAACACATTCTAATATACATTTTAAGTTAAAAATTGTTACTAACCCAACTAACGCACATTAGAATTAATTAATTATTTATTATTTTAAATTAATGTATGGATCTATGGTCTGATAAATAAATTATTATTATTATTATTCTCACATTTGTTATTAACTAGCTGTGCTAGCGACTTCGTCCGCGAGGAACAGTTATATTATATATGGACATCAAAATCTGTTATCAAGTATATCTGTTACCTACGATGTCAGTCGCGTCCCGTGGTTCTATTACATATTAAGATTTTCTATCGGGATCACCTATAGAAGGCCGGGTGATCAGTCCATACCTTCAGCTGACCATTTCCCCATGTCCTCCCTGCAGAGATCTTATAAGATATACATATTTTTTAATTTAAAGCAAAATAATTATTTCATACATATTGTTTAGCTATCTGGAACCGATCGAAGCGCACTCAAAATGATTATTTTACCGTTTTTTAACACAATTCTATTCCTTTGCTCTTATTGGTCGATGCCTGATAGTCACAGAAAAATATTTTTTTCAATTCGAACTAGTCTTTCCTTAGATTAGCGCGTTCAAACAGACAAACTTCAGCTACACAATATTAGTATGGTTTAAAAATTCCTCTGTTATCAAAGGTTAAGTGTCAAGTTTTATTAACAGTCAATGCACCGAATGGAAATATTTCACTCTTATGACAATAGAGGTCTTAATACTAGTTTGCAATATACTACTTTGTTACGTGATAGAAGACTTTATTATGTGATATAGTTATTGCTACACATAGTATTCTTTTTAGTACAATACAGAGCTTGGAAAAGTTATAAATTTGACGGACTTATTGATCTAACCGTAGCAATATATAGCTAATTTTTAACTTAAAAAAAACCTTTTGACGGTTTAAAACGCGATATATATTAGTTAAACTTATTTAAAATTTATTTTTAACTACAAGTTTCGGATGCTTTCCAGCAGCCATGGTCACGGGGAGACTAAAATAAAAATGCTTAACTAATATATTTCGCTTAAAAATGTTTTCAAATAAGACTTTGTTTCATTTAATTGTAATCTATACCATAACAGTAAGCGTTTGACTTACTTAGCTGGCTCAATTACCTACATTTCCACGGTTGAAATGATATTAAACGTGAATAACTTACATATTTCTTACCTCATTAAGCAATATGTAACATGATAGTGTAACGTAAATCCTAACTGACCAAGTAACCACAGGTTAACGGTTTAAAACGCGATATGTATTAGTTCAACTTATTTGAAAATTATTTTTGAACTTCGGCCCGACTTTAAAATCCCGAAATAACTTTAACTAATAAATAAACTACAGACAGTATTTAGTAAACGTAGACATTTAGTTTTGAAAGCCGCCCAAATAAATCAGTAGGATTTTGGACTACTGCCGAAGTCTTGCCAGTAAAAGGACTTTTACTTTAGAGACATTTGGACTAGTGCCATTATTGTTTTAAAAGTTGCCCCTGCTTTAACTTTATACAAAGTTAAAATGATTGGACCAAGGGACTTCTTTCACTTCCATACATTGTTTATTAATCCATGGTTTATAAAACACTGCCTCATATAGTACGTTTCTTTTTTTACACATTTTAGTTTTTTAAATAACAATATCTCTGCCCACGGTTACTGCATCCGTAGGTTAATATTATATATATAATTCGGAGTTTTAACGGTTTAAAACGCGGCCTTTTAAAGTATTTATTTATTCGCCTGCCGGCCCTTAATTATATTAAAATATTTGTAGTTTATATATTTATATACACATAACAAATGCATTTAACAATTAACATGTATTTGCCACATCATTTACCAAAAGAAACGGCAAAAAAATAATCTAAATATAACTAATCACCTATATACATGGCGTTGTAAACCGTTTAAATTTGTTTATTTAACTTTAAAAAGGATGTAAAGACTTTACAGACTTTAGTTACGTTACGTTACTGAACGTTACGTAAGTAAATATAGACAGATGGCCGCTTAAGGATTTGTGATTCTAAAGTTAAGATCTCAGCGCATTCACACATCGTTGACTCATCAATAATGCATCTTTGCGTTAGCGAACGTCAACTGCGTAAGCACGCGATGTTACGCTTACCATACATTCTGAATAACAAGTGCTGAGTCATAACAAGGGGTATATTTTTTCGTTCGTGTATGTTGAAAAATCGTTTGTAGACAACGAACATATGTATTTTAAGTAATCAGTTTTAAATCAATTGTAGATTTGAAAAATAAAATATATATGACACGAGTGGGACTAAAACATTTTTAAATAAAACACTAACGCGATATATATGTAGTAGTTAAACTTATTTTGTCTCCCCGTGACCACGGCTGCTGTAAAGCATCCGAAACGTCATGACAAAGTTAAAAATCATTTTCAAGTAAGTTTAACTAACATAATATATCGCGTTTTAAACCATTAAAGTGTTTTATTTTAATGTGTACCACTCGCGTAAACTACAGACAGTATTTAATTTTAATCTATACTCATTATTTTTAGAATTAAATCTATTATAAAAGTATTTTTTAAAGGGCAAACAATCTTTGCTCTTGACATTTTTAGGTCACGAACGGAGTGAATCAAATATCCTGATATCCTCTCTTAACCGGACGTTATCTTGTGTACAAAAGTAAAGTTTTCATTTCTTGGGAGTGCGCCAAGTCTAGAAAATTCTTACTAACTACTTTCGATTTATTTATGCTAATGAATGTAATTACATAGTTATTTTCTTTCTTACCTATATTTTAAAATCATTTACGTATTTTTATGTGATTGACGAACAGATCGACACTTCTTGTTCTTAATAACATCGATGGGATTTAAATCGAAGACCAATATCGCTTCCATCAATAAACTTTACAATACTAATAATAATAGTTTTAAAAACCTCATACGTACATATAAATCATATTTTGTAATATGTCATATATGTTTTTACCTTTCCATACGTAACTTTTTTTCATATCTATCTGTTAAAGCTTACAAATAACAATGGCGATAGTATAAAGTTAAAAGAGAAAATATTGTTAAGTTAATGGCGCCACTTTCAAGGTCTGTCTTGATAAATAAAAATAAAATTTGAGCTGTTACGTTACAATTATAGCAAGGCGAAACACGTTCGCCCATGACCGATGGAAGGTAACACAAACTTACGTTCTTTTTTGCGTACTTTTGTGTGCATCGTCCTATAAGTAAAATTCACCAGTCGTTCCCAAATAATATTTCGGATAAATTTAATTCGAAATAAAAAGTATCATATTATTTTTTTACTAAATTGAAAAGATTAGTAATTCAACGGGTCATAGATTCAATACCACCTGGTGTCGGGTCCAACATATTTCTAATCAATTTATATCCTTAAACATAAGAATTCCCAAAGCTAAATAAGTTCCCAATTATACACTATATTGGGGTATGTCACCTTCCATCTAAAGAAATCCGTGCTCGTCTGTTATAAAAAATATATGTTGTCTTTGCAGGTTGGTCCGGAGGCCCAGTACATCCAAGTGATAGATACAGCTGGCAATATCGCGTGCTCCGTTGTAACGGGAGAGGCATCTTTGGGTGCGAGACTGGCGTCTTCGCTGGAGTGGAGTGCGAGAAACTCTCCGCTGCGGATCTCGCGTCCTCCCGCTCTGCTGCCGCTTAACTGTCTCCAGCTTGCTTCCGCCGTCACGCGGCAAAGGCATGAGAAACGGGTAAATATTATCCACATAACACGATTATTTATTCGAAAAAGCCGTCAAGGTTACTCTGCTTCGGTGTCAGTCTATGAATTTCGGAAAACCCAAAGCCAAATATGTCCAAGAGGGTAAACGACAGGCAATACTTATAGCAGATTTATAAAAACAGTAAACTAATGTTCCATTGTACATGTCCCAGCAAAGACATCTTTAAAAATACACTAAAGCAAGTTTTACAAATCAAAGTCCATCGATGGTCTTACAATTTGCAAATCAATTTCCCACCATCTATTTATTTCCGCATGATCGCGTGTGGCCGTCGGCGCTGGCCAATAAGAAAAACTTAACTCAATTATCTCTTGCGTGCATATTAACAGCCTAATGATTCGTGTTAAAAAAATCGAATTACTGCAATCTTAACGTATCAATTTATGTTATAATTATAATAAAAAAAACGTAAAAAAAATAAGACACATGTTGACTACCCTTGGTGTAATGGAAGCAGTATTTGGCTAATAAACAACGGGTCGTCGATTCGTCCGCACCGAGTCCAACTTGTTTATTATCAATTCATCATTTTTCTGTTACGTGTTGGCCTTTTTTGGAATTCCGTATATCAAATGGGTGGTAAGAATGCCCACAGAAAGTCGTGAAGTTTAATCGCGTTTCGGTTTCTGTCTATGAATTTTCCAATATCTAGATCTACAATAGGTCGACAACACATTTCATGTGGCTGGGGTATTTCACCTTTCATCAAGTGAACCGCATTCTTGTCTATCAATATAATGCCCCTTTATGATAGACGATGGGGTCTATCATAAAATAGGCAATATTCACTTCTTTTTTGAACATATTAATGTCCCACTGTTAAAAACAAGTCTCCACTCAAGCATAGACCCACCACACTCTTAACTACTACCACAAAGCCGTAAAGTCTAGCCGGGACTGACGGGATAACGGTCTCCATAACAAGAGTCACTACAATATGATCTGAATATGTTAATAAACACAAAAAAAAATACGCACACATCCTAAAGATTTGATAATTATACATATGTAAAGACGAATATTTCCTACTTCCGTTATCCAACATACAGGTAAATTTACTCCTATTTGTTTCTTTTACATATTATATGTATGAATAACAATATTAATACCTCGTGAGTAGAGTTCATTGATATGGTATCTTATGTACTATTATCTAATAATTGCATAACGGTCTTAGTTATTCTATTTATAGACCAGTCGTTTGCATGTGATGGTAATATAATACAGAGTTGGCATCTTCTTTTTAAGGTTCCGCCTATCCTCTTCTACGGACGAGCATGTTCTGGTGACACTGAAGACAGACTAATGGAAGCTCCCGGGGCCTTCGCCCCGCCGCTCGAGGGCTACCTTATGTGCAGGACGGATAAGAGTAAACGATACGAACCTTGCTACTTCCTATTGCGGTTAGTTGCATTATTTAACTGTTTTGAAAGGAGCTAAAACACAATTTGTTGGTTTTTTGATGAATTAAATTGTTCTTTTTTTTATAAACAAGCGACTTGCCCCGCCTTCTCTCGGGTGCGATGCTGAGCTGAATACACTACTGAAAAACTGAACGTTGCTTATAAAAATCTTCCTCTTGAATCTCTCTATTAAAAAACCGCATCAAATCGTTTCGTAAGCGCCCATAGGGCAGAAAAAGCGACTTTGTTCGTAGTTTGAAAAACTTAACATCCTCCATATAGGTTTAATGGCTAATTTGTTGAAGTTGTTAGCAGTGTGTGTTGACTATATAATTATATAATCTGTATAAAAATAAATCGCAAAATCTTCGAACATCGACTACGCTGTTGTTTTATAATATTTTACAGTTTTGTAATTTATACGTATATATTATAATACAAGTATAAAAATAGAAAAATGCCTTTAAACACCACCTTACTCCATACAAGCAATTCATAACAACCCTTAAAAGCCAATTTGGCCACCATAATATATAGTTAAGTGTTGGATGTCAGCATTTGTCAAAAACCAAACTTAATTTAGAATACGTTACAAAAGAATTAGGTAGACAAGCGGACGGCCGAGCGCATCACTACAAATCGGCTAGTGTGTAAGAGCCCTATTCAAGAATGAATCGTATTTTTTCAGAGCTGGTGTCCTACAATGGGGTCCTCATTCGCCCGATGGATCTCCTTTGCCTAATAACATCGCCCTACGGTCTGTAGTCGGTGTGCGACGGCATATAGATTCCTCTAGAAGACCACATTGCTTTGAGATCGCACTGAGTGACTCAAGTAGACTATTGCTAGCAGCTCCAGATGACCCTACCGCATCATCTTGGCTTCAGTCTTTGCTTCTTCATGCCGCCCAGGTACGAAAAAGTACCGTTATCATCATTTAGTTGATTTTTTTTGGTCGTTCGAGCCGGATATGATTACAGCTTTCTATCTTTTAATATTTAAAGGGTTCAAAATTAACATATGACAAAGATATAGTTTGATTCTATGTACGACCATGCTGTATATATCAATTTTTATAATTTATATTTGAAACGATAAAACCAGTTTCAAACACGAAATATATTGATTGAGTTATCTTTAACTACTAACCAAATGAAGAGACCTGGTTACAGAGGAGAAATTAACTATTATATTTCATGTTTTACACCTTTTCTTAGTTGTTATTCGCGTTAACAACAGGCAATAAGAAGAGACGAACGATTAACTGTTTTAAAGTGTATATAGCTATTTGTAAAATTACTTGGGTTTTGGAGCCTTGATTAACTGTTTACAATTTTTTTATAAAACACATAATGTCATAAGCAATTTATTTCAGTCCCTGGAGGAAAAGGATGTTACGAAGAAAGGGGATTTACGCTCAGGCCCACCACCAGCGTGTACGGTACTGGTGACACCTTACGAGGTGATCAGTCTGCGAGATACACTGGATTTGGCTTTTGTCGCTGGCGCAGCGGCCTATTTGAAGGACAGGGGCTCGGAGGCGCTGCTTAAAGGTTCATAGATGCATTATTTTCTATCGATCTATATAATAAAATAAAGTAAATTTTAAAATACCTTGTAATTTATAATGTCTTTGAAGGCGAATATTAGTTTTTTTTTTAATCCTAGATCGTACCGCACTGTTTTTCAGTCTGATGTGACTATCCGTGGTTTCAAAAGATTTTGATAAAAAGCTTTACGTTAACTGTATCGTTAATAATTTTAGGTATAAACTTGATATGGATGTACAATATTTTATGGTTTTAACTCACTTCTTCTTACTTATGTTTTTATGTCCCTTCCAGAATACATAGAAGAGATGCACGCAGATATAGAGATATTGGCTTGCGGCTCAATCAAGAACTTGACTGCGTTTAAAATACCAGATACTGACGAGAATTGGTGTTGCCTGGTAGGTTTGGGTCTATACCCCATCAAGCGTCCAACCAATCCTCCAAAACATAATATCTGTCTTCGAGGGTCTTTCTTGTTTAAATGTTTTTTTTTTCAATCGGGCCTGACTGTCCTTGTATTTTGTATTATGTTTGATTTCCTTTCAGGAATGGAGTGTCTGCGAAGCCCGCGAGCGAGGTGCCGGTCTAGCACTAGTGTTGGCAAGCAGTAATGAACTAGAGAGGCTCATAGCAGCTGTCGAGAAGGCATATTGTGACCTAACGGTATACATTTGATTGTTTATTAAGGAAAGTAATTATGCAATTTTTCGAAACAAATACCTAGACCTAGATTCATGGATACTGTCAAATATTACAACGGAAAACAACAAATCGTTTCGATCGGACAGGGCACTGAATACGATCAACTACTTGCCTATGAATAAAATCGATTAGTGATTTTAAAAAATCTGCACGTCTCGATAATATATATTGTAGTAATTTAATACTAAGAAACAGTATAAGACAGTTTGTTCTAGTTTATGACAGTTCCCTTGTAACTCTTTCTCATTTTAGTTGTTTCTTTCTAATTTTATTAGTTTCTTGGAAGCAAGTTATACAATTTGTTGCATTGCAGTGCGAGCCATTCCCACTAAGCGTTGTGGAGGCTACAAAGTCTGCGTGCAGCACAGCACATGCCAAGTACGAGTCTGCATGGGTGCATATGCTGCCGTCGCATCAGTAATCAGTCTTGGCATGAAACATCATTCCTTTTCACTTATACTATATCTTATCCGTTGGATATATTGACATATGGATATTTAAGATACCGTATGAGAAAACCGTTTTAAATCTTGGCGGTTTATTCGTGATAGGGTCTATAGTTTTGTATAATGAGGTAATGTTTTCTTTCTTTGTTCCGTGATATGTAGTTGTTATATTAATATATCCACTATATTCTAAAAATTATCATAGATTCCAAAAATAACTATAAGAAAGTTGATAAAAAGTAATTAATCAGTTTACTCAAAATATATATTATCAACAAGTGCTTTATCGTTTGGAATAAATGCCGCATACTACCTAACTACAAATTATTGAAACGTAGTATTTGTTTGTTAAGAAGTGTATAGTAGACTAGACAAAATTGCATCAAAAATGAAATACTCGTTCGCTGACAAAACGGACATTTAAATGTATCTTTTGACATACGTGTAATCACAATAATGTGCAATATATGGAGTTATTCGTAACTGAAGTGAAAGCACAACTTAGAATTAATACGCTTTTGAGGTTTAGTGGAAATAAATTAGGTATAGAATAATGCCGTTATTTTAAACTCTTGACAACGTGACGTAAGTAACTAATTTTGACGTCCTAATCGAAGCAAATCCGTTCACAGATCGTCTCGATCATCAGTATTTTGGTGATGTAAAAAATAAACGGCATTACTATACCATATTTAGCGACGTACTTAATGTTGCTATTGTACAATAATATTCTCGTAGTAAATCGTGCTATCTCGCTCTAGTACTGTGTTAGAGCGAGACGACCTGGTTCTTTAGTTTCACTTTGATTACTCATCTAATTCTTACATCAATTTAAACTCGAAAGAGTGAACATTTATCGTATAGAATGCGGGTGCGATTCTGAATCAAGTGACATTTACGCTATTAAAGTCGCGAATTATATCAGACTTGCTTATAATTACCAACCAGTGATGAAAGTCACTTTTTTGAATATTTTCCCAACTTTCTGATCTTCAAAGTATTATAATGAAATGTTTAATATTAGTGTATTTTATCCCAAAGAAGAACTTGTGCTAAAATTATTTATTTTTATATTTTGTTCATAATGTTGGATCTCCATTCTTGTATTATAGTAATCGCTTGAGAAATAGATTAAATACCGTTTAGACTGTTTCGGTTCGTTTATGCTGTCACTGCCCCATTTGTATTTCAGAGGCTGTTTGTAAAATATTGAATGTGGCTACGTTTTGACCTAACTGGTAAAACTTCGAACGAAATCCGTATTTGAATATGTCAACTTTTTTAAGAGACGGTTCTACAGTTTAACACATTAACTGAACTTACATTTTCTTAATTTCAACTGTGACCCGACGTTTTTTGACATTAAAACTACAGAAAATTATTTATGTCAAATTGTATATAGTAGTGTTTTGTGTAGTGTACGCGTGTACACATTGTATGAAACGATTTTAACGGTTTCATCTTTAAATATATTGAGTTTTAAATACTCTATCCGAGATTGGCTGCTGCCAAACAAAACGTTGGCGTTCAAAATAAGTCCATTAACTAATTTCGCGTTTCAAACCGTTATGTAAGTTTTCTTAATCGTCATGTCCGAATGTTTACCAATTAGGACAAGTTAAAGGGTTATTCTGAAACTTGATTTATCACTTTACAACACCTAATTTACATTCACTGTTGAATATTTAGGGGTTAATTGATTTCAAGTTTTACAGAATAAGACTGCTTTGTGCCCGCGGCTTTGCTTAGTAGATTTTAAACGCGAATATTATTATAGAGCGAACCTTTCGTAGCTTTATGGTTTAAAGCTAATTTTAACGGTTTCGTTGTTTCGATTCAACTATTTGTTGTTAGTGTTGTGAGAAATACAAATGGGGTTGACTCGTCTCAAACGTTTTGTTTGTTTATAACTTATGAAATTGCATATATCAATATTGTATAACTTGTATGTGTTTTGGGCTACACGCCATGTGATATTAATCTTTGTATAGGTAGGCATTAGACAAAGTGCCTCGCGAGTTCGTTTTATAGAATAGGCCATGCGATCAAATACAGTGAAACCTCTTTGTAACGGAAAGAATTTAATATCATCTGTAGTTTACGCGACTAGTACTAATTTAAATTTAAAAAATGACGGTTTAAAACGCGAAATATATTATTTAATATATTTCGTAATTTAATCCGTTAAAAGTGTTTTATTTAAATGTCACATATGGTTGGTAAATGGTACTTACAAACTAAGTTTTGTTTGATACTGTCATTTAACGTTTTTTCTTAGACATACATTTTGTTGTATTTTTTATTTATTTAATTCAAATTTTTACAGTGTTAAAGCATTGTATTGATTGAAAAAAAGGGAGTTTCCAATAATTTTGACGCATTCAAAGCGCCATTGTATGAGAGGCAAGCTAAACAAAGTGATTCTGATATTTGGAGTTTTCCGTTATATCGAGTTTACACTGTATTATCCATATATTTTGTTATATTATGCTTTTTCGAAATCATATTTTCGTTAACTTGGGGGCACTTAATTTTTTTACGACACAACTATCTCAGTGAATTTATTCCAAATTATTTTATTTTATGTACAGCCAAGGTGCACATCGCTTTGTACTGCCTACGAAGTATAGTCAATAATTATAAGTTAAATGAATTTATTTGTGCGTCTGTGGGCTTAATGCGATGTTCGTTACGCGATTGTGTTTCGTGTTTACCATTAAGTTTTTTATTTCTAGCTTATTGTAGCTTAAATGTTATGTGTTCTTTTTGACATGTTAGAGAAGAATTGACAGATAGAATAGCTAGTGTTTCTGGTCACCAGAAAAACAAATTTTGTTAGATAGACTGTATACAATGATCTTTTAACCGACTTTAAAATGTACGTAAGTGTTGCCTTACTGCAATACCAATGCTCTATTTAACTGAATCAAACGTGTTACTTTGTGCAAATGATTACAAAATATTAATAAAAAAATAACTACTATTGTTGATCAGTAACACTAGTTACTAAATTGATTTTTTAGCACTGTACCTGTTTGCAAAGAAATTGTAATCGCGTTTCTTGCCTTTCGATTTCCAATTCGATGTAAGTTTTCTGAAGACAATATCTTCCGTTTTTAGTGCATAGACGGAATATTCGTTTGCATTAAGTGTGATAAGGACAAGTATAGCGCTCAAGATCTGCTGAACCTTTGAGGGCGTAGTGTGAGTTTAATCTGGTTGGCTGTCCAGGGTTCGATTTCCAATAAACGATTAGAATTAAAAATTATGTGTCAATTGATATAAACTGTAGTTTAGATCAATTAACACATAATTGCTTACTCTTGGGAACTTTCCCAAGAGGTAAGCAACAGATAGAAATGTCAAAGAGTGCGAAATTCTAAGTTGTTCTTGCCTTATTTTTATGACTGAATTAATTTATGCACGTACACTAAGAAATCTTAAAAATCTCACGCTACGCTCTCAAATATCAAGTATTAATAAGAACAATAATATTGCAATAGTAATAATAGTGTCGGTTATATGACGGTTTCTTCGCGATCACAATTACCTATAATATAAACTATACTCAAATTATTTATATCTGATCCGTAGTGGATGAGACAATCTTTATTTTATAAGGCTATTGCAGAACTTAGCTTTTTAAGCTGTTCGGTCGTCGTAGTTTTTATTCTTTGCGTAGTCGAGGAGCGCACAACATCTAGTGATGTCTTGCAGTCGTAATGGCGTAATGTCGAGAACCGTTTCTAAATTACGACGGTCGAACAGCGCGAAAGCTGAAGTAGCTCAAATTGGTATTTTGGGAATTTACGTTTCAGTGCAGTAATTGAGCAACATTTCTTAATAGGTTTCTAGAATTCGTTCGTTAGAACACTTAAATATTCCTTGTTATCTAGTAATTGTTGGGCTGCAAATACTATTGGTTCTTTTTGTACAACTTACGAGTCTCGTTGATTTATTGGTAGAGCGTCCGATTTTTGTAAGGTCGTCAGCTCAATATCTGGACTTGCATTAAAAAAATTTTTTTGGCGGAAATAAATCTTCGTAAGAACTCTAGCATGTCCTAAGAGCCTTAGACGAAGATTTGTGTGATCTGGTATTATGCAAGCCCCAGTCCCAACTCGGGGAATGGTCCAATCTTCCAATACGTAAAAGATAAACTCTATTGCGACATCGGTTGTTACGCAATATGATGAAATTATGTATTTATTTTAATGAATTGTTCGTTTGTTATGTACTGTCTCATTCAAACAAATATTGTACAGGTTACTTATTATTCTATAATCGTAAATATTGAATTGCTTGACATTATATTGTTCATGAACTGCATAATAAATCTTGCGAAAGAAAACTTGTTTCTTTTTAGGGTTATGTAATCAAAGGATGAAACGGAAACGAGTGTTTGTGACCTGTATTTGTGGCTGTATTTCGAGAACCACAAGAGTTAAACTTTTGAGAAGTTATGGATCTATCGCTTTGCCACAATAGCAAAAAAGGTAAGGGGCCTTCTTAAGTATTTGTCAATGGTTGGACTTGCTTTTCGTTCTTATTGTAGTGAAGCTCCTCGTCGGGTAAGTTTTACAATTATTACAAAAATGATATAATTCGTGAATCGCAAATAAAAAGTATAAAGCTGTTTCGACCATTTTGTAAACACGTAATTGATAGAGAATTCAATAAGTGAAGTAGAATATTCGACGTGCACAGAGTTTTCAAAAACTTTGCTGTGGGTGCCGATTCAAGTCCTTCCCAAGTCATATTTTTTTTATTGATTTCTTTTCTCTTAACTGTACTTTTTATACTACAGTTGCCGAGCGTTTTGAAAAATCCAAGCTTTTTCATTTCTTTCGTTTATCGTATTAAAAAGATTTATAAATTTTTAATGATGCAACATACGTTATTATTTTCATCGACTAATAATACATAGTAAATTTAAATATATAGTCAAATCGCGGATGTTATTATATGTTTACAGTTTATGTATATCGACTCTTTAAGTAGTAAAACAGGTAATACCAGAAAATGTATGTATAGGTTTAATATCGTATACAAATGGTCGCAATAGATACAAGTAGATAAAGATTATATACTTGGGAAATACATTTTTTAAATATTATTTACTTTGAAATGGTAGAAGAGCTTTGTAATCTTGTATGTATTACTGTAACAAACTAATCTCTCCATCATTTTTTGTATGTTTCCGGCTTCGAACCCCTTACTCGTAGACAAGCATGAAGTTAAATTACGATGTGAGCACTGCTTTCTCCCCATGTGTGTATATTTTTATCAAAATTACATAATGTTTACGAAATTGGTATTTGTATTGGTATTCCTATAGATACTTCTGCAGTTGTTTTTGAAATAAACACCAGAGAAACCTGTTATCTTAAACGACTCGACTGATTAGCATTTCGAATAGTAAAGCTTGTGATACCAGTGTCTACACAACAGTTTCATGTTTAACGCGTTCAGCTATGTCTGATCCAAAAGTAAGTAAACATTTATTCTAGAAAAATCGTTTTTTAACTAGAATGTATACACTTAAAACAAGTGTAAGTTACTTATTAGTTAGTTTGCTTGTGAATTAGTTTAAATGTTTTTATCATAATTTTGTGTATCACGAAGATAATTCTAGTAAACATTTATTTTAGGTTTAGGTATTCGACGTATAGGCAACCGGTTTTATTAAATTATTCTACAACCTACTTTGAATGACTATAATTTAATAACTTTTATTATTTTAACAATACGGTGACTGCCGTTTGCGGTTTTGATCTTGCTGCTGCAAAGCATCCGAAACGCCGGGGCGTAGTTAAAATAATTTTCATAAGTTTAACTAATATCTTTCGCGTTTCAAACCGTTAAAGTGTTTTATAAATGTGTGTGCTCCTGTAAACTAAAGACAGTATTTAACTTTTATTATTTATCCTATAAATATATATTTTCTGTATATTATTTTTTAAATTGATTCTGTCTAGTATCTATCAGGATTTGGTTCGGAGTTTGCCAGCGAGGATCCTCGCAGGCCAGGGTCCCTTCCAGAAGGCCAGAATAGTCCACAGCGCTGTGCGTATGGCCTCTACGCTGAACAACTTTCTGGCAGCGCATTTACGGCTCCAAGAAATGAAAACAAACGTTCTTGGCTGTATAGGTTAGTAAACACTTCTTTCTATAATAATATCTTGAATAACCAATTCTACTAAAGGTAGTTTAGTATAAATTTAAATTTTGTTACAGAATCCGTCCGTCCGTGGTCCACAAGCCATTTAAACGCTCAGCTATCGCAAAATATTTAACTCATAAGTGGGATGAGGCCGAGCCAGATCCGAACCAAGTACCTACTTGTTTCTTGAATTCTTATAATCATAGAATTCTTTATTACACAAACATATTTACACCGTAGAACATAGACAATTAATAATATTATATACATATACAAATGTTTCTGCAAAGGCGGCCTTATCGCTTATGGAGATTTCTTCCAGGCAACCTTAAACTAGAAATTTAACACTAACAAAACACAAGCTGAATCTACTTGAACCGCATTTAATTTTATGCCTAAGGCATGTGACACTTTAAATAATATTATTTTTACGAACTGTATTCCCCACTCTTGTAAATGTTAACAAGATGATAAATTAAGTAATTCATTACCAAAGTTACATAATATGTATTAACAAGTATCGATGGAGTCGTGGGTTCGATCCCCGCAGGGTCCAACTTTTTTCTAATAAATTTATATTATTTCGGAAACATGTTGGACTTCGTCTGGAAATGTGGATTGTAATTGGGTGGTAGGAATATCGAAATTTCGTCCGAATAAACCACCGTCCACAGATGTAAAAGCCGTGAAGTTTAATCACGTTTCGGTTTCAGTCTGTTCTCCTCTATCATAAAAAAAAGAATCTTCTATCTTGTAAAATCGTCTATGTCTGATTTCTAGTCGCGCTGGTCGCCATTTTCCATTCCGACGAGCGAAAAAGTGGATTTTGTTGGGGGGTTGCATACCGTTTGTGGCGCTGGGGACCCTCGCGCAAGGAACGGAATCGCTATTCATGTCTACCTGTGCAACACGTCGATGGACAAGAGCGCGTTCTACAGCAGCGATGGAGATCTACTCATCGGTATGATGATAACGCACGAATGATAATTTTTTTATTTTTTGAAAAATTTTACGACTCGGGCAGCTTGGAACGGGTCTTGAAACGGCATCCACAGCGTTCGGTGTGTTGCTTAGATGCTGGTCTGATCGAATTCTGTGGATGCCTGTTCAAGTCCTGTCGATTTTAATTTATACAGTGCCACCATGTGCCATAACATGTGAAAAATATTAAAGTTTTCGAACTTTATTATTTTTCACATGTTATTGCATCTTTATACTAGCTGTGTCCGCGACTTCGTTCGCGTGGAATATGCTGTAACTTTGGGCAACTTTTTTTTTTCAACTTTAGAAATTATAGCTAGATTTAGGAATTATGTAATCCACGGCGCCGTCCGCTTCGACAATTGTGGCGATGCTTTTTTTAATTTAAGAAGAGCATATATTTTAATTGGAAATAGTTTCTTAGACCATTCTTTGTAATTTTACGGTAAATTGTAAGGCTAGTGTTTTATTTCTTATAATTAATTTGCTTTTCAATACGTGTTTTATGTATCATGATAATTATAAAAAGTTAATACTGAAATTAACAAAAAAATATTTATGTTTAGTTCCGCAACAAGGCGTCCTGAAAATCAAAACTGAATTCGGCAAGATGGAGGTCGCACCGAACGAAATCGCTGTTATTCAACTCGGGATGAGATTCGCCGTTGCTGTCGATGGACCTACGAGGTTTTTATTTATTTTATAAAGCTTTCAGCTAAATAAAGAAATATGTATCTTATATCTTAAATAGTCTAATGGAATTAACAATAGTAATGGTAATTCTTATGTACCTAACAAGTTAATATGTAAACCATTGACTGAAAGAAGAAACAACATCCGCACTACAGTCTTACATACACGTCCAATCAAATAATATCTAATTAAATCTTTAACATTTTAAATCACAGGAGTACCGATTTTATACTTATATATATTAAAATATTAAAAAACTTGTTTTCTAATGTTTAAACAAATCTCATGCAACGGTTTAAAACGCGAAATATTGTTAACTTACTTTTATTTATTATTTATTATCGTACGAGGAAACAGATGGCGCCAGCGGAGAAGATTAAAGTTTGCCATTTGTCACCCTCCATCTTTAGACTACCCCAGGGCTTTGTACAACATCCGAACCGTCAATTAGTCAGTTGGAATAAATTAAAAGAATGTTAACTAATAGATTTCGTGTTTTAAACAGTTGAAAGTGTGTACTACTCACGTAATAGAAGGTAAATAAATCACCATATTATTGTGTATTGGTAACAGGACTTCATACATAATCATGTATTTTTTACAATGCTACAGGGGTTATATCTTAGAAGTATTCGACGGACACTTCAAGTTACCAGACTTGGGCCCTATTGGTGCCAATGGTTTGGCTAATCCTCGCGACTTCCTTACCCCAGTTGCTTGCTATCACGATGAAGAAATACCAGGTATATCTTTAAAGAACATAATAAATCTTTAGAATCCTATCTTCGAATAAATATAAGTATAAGATAGTATTATAAAATACCAGTATTCGAGAAAACTGCGGACTCTAATCGGTTTTAAAAAGAAAACGTGATGAGAGTAGGTGGCATTATATAAATTTAAAATCTACTTAGAAAGAAAAAATTAAGTGCTTCGTGCCAAAGCACGAAGCTGAAAGTTCTGGCACCAGGAAGCCTTGCTCTTTGCACTTCTCAACAACGTCATCTTCTGGGTTCATCCTGTGTTTATACAAAATATAGTCATTTTAATGTGAGCATAAGAGTAAAATGAAAGAAATTACTAATTAATATTTTAATATTAATAGGTTTCATTTTTAAATAACCAATTCAACTTTTTATATTTTTATGTACTATGAATAATATTTGTATCCACAGGTTTTAAGATAATAAGTAAATACCACGGAGCTCTCTTTGAAGCTGAACAAAATCATTCCCCCTTTGACGTCGTGGCGTGGCATGGCAATTATGTTCCGTACAAGTACGACTTGAGCAAGTTCATGGTTATCAATTCTGTCTCGTTTGACCACTGCGTATGTATATATTTTTTAAACATAATTAAACTTCACGGCTTTTTTATCTGTGGACGATGTTTCGACCTGGAGGGAATTTCGATGTTTCTACCACCCAAATAATAAGGTTTCCAGACGAAATCCGTCATGTTTCAGAAACATTTTAAATTTAGAAATTAGAAACATCTCGGATCCAACCAAGGTCCAAGGGTGACAAACACTTTGGACCTTGGTGGTGATCGACCCCCGACCCATTTACTTATTAGCTATACCTTGCTACCATTAGACCAATGACATATTAGACATAAATTAGAATCAGATCTTATAAATACTATTGTATAGTAAATATGTTTTAGGATCCTTCAATATTCACTGTCCTAACTTGCCAGTCCAATAAGCCGGGAGTAGCGATTGCGGATTTTGTCATTTTCCCGCCTAGATGGTCCGTCCAAGAGAACACATTCAGACCTCCATATTACCACAGTAAGTAACTTTATGGAAAAGTGTCGCTGTAAATTAGAAAGGATTTGTAGAATTGCAGAACATCATGAACCCTTATTAACCTATTAACAGTTGCACTACAGAACTATCGTGTCACTTTGATTTTTTCTCCTCATCTTTCTAATATACTCTTGAATGTATATAAGTTTCTTATATAAGTGTATAAGTTTAAGAGTACAGGCAAGCATGAGGTTCTTTTGACAAGATAATCTTTTGATAAGATGTATGCTCAACAAGTGCTCAATGCGCTGTCTACCTGTATTTTGGCTTTGGTTATTGGGAAATCCACGGCCTGAAACCGAAACGCGATTAAGCTTCACGGCTTTTTTATCTCACCCATTTAATATCCACATTTCCAGACGACAAATTGATTAGAAATGTAATGGACCCGGTGGAAATCTAACCCACGACCCGTTGATTATTACCCATACATTGCTATCATTAGACCAACGATCCCATCTTAACATTTAACTACCCTTAATTTACTTTTAAAAATAATCATGTTTTTATTAGATAAAGGTTTAAAACGCGGTAGCAGCAGTAGTCACAGCGAGGCATCCGAAACGTCGGGTCATAGTTAGAATAATTCGTGATGTTTAACTAATACGCGTTTTAAAGCGATAATTTTTTTTTTATTTAAATCTGTACTGCTCACGTAACTAGACTGTGATAATTTTTCACTAAACTAAAAATAATTTGCAGGAAACTGTATGAGCGAGTTTATGGGTTTGATCCTGGGTTCTTACGAAGCGAAAGAAGGCGGTTTCCTCCCTGGTGGAGCCTCACTCCACTCAATGATGACACCGCACGGACCGGACACGCAATGTTTTAAAGCTGCTTCTACGGCCAAACTTGAACCGCAAAAAGTTGCTGTTGGGACCCAGGTTAGCTTATTTAAAAGGGTTCACCTTTATTTTTCTCTTTCAAAAAATACTTACGACATTTATATTAGGAAATACGACTCCGGCAACCACAACGTTCCGTGCTGTTGAGCTACAGAGTCCTAGTCACTAGTATGTTAATCCTAGTCCCGCCCGAGTCATATATATAAAAAAAATTTTTTTTCATATATATTCAGATATTTATTATTATGTTTCACCATTTATCACCAGTCCTTTGACATTATAATAAGTTTAATATAGTATCCTAGTTTATCAAACAACTTTCACTTACAGGCCTTCATGTTCGAATCGTCCCTCAGCATGGCAATCACGAAATGGGGGGCGGAGACCTGCCAAAAACTGGACGCAAAGTATTATGAGTGCTGGCAGGACTTACCCAAATTATTCTCTGACAAAATTAACGTTTAAACTTTAAAGCCTCCAATTGCGATGTAAGAGCGCTATGTACTATGTATCTACTTATAATGAAACACTATTTGGTTTGAAAAATAATTGTATTTTGTATAAAATGAATTCTGTAGTCTTATTGAACACTAGCTTTGGTCGCAACTTCGTCCGCGTGGAATAACTATATTGGGCATCAATTTTTTTTTTCTTTTTTCAAATACTTACCTATCCTCTTTACCGCCGTTTTACGATAATCTTAAAGATGAATTTTTTTTTACGTATTTTTGGCATCTCAAACCTCGCAGCGCACCTAAGGGAAGCCCTCAACGATTTTTTCCTATTATCGTAGTCTTTTTTTGTAGCTTAAAGCGTTCTCCACAAATGGTCTAATCAAGACAAAAATAATTTTTCAATTCGAACTAGATCCTTAGATTAGCGCGTCCAAACAAACGATTTCTTCGGCTTTAATTGAAGTTTAACTTAAGTATAAATATTCTCACGCTTATTAATGAAAATAAGAGGAATGATACAATTTTTCCACTCCCCAAAGATCTAAATGAACTCGCTCGTAAAGATTGCTTTGCGTACTCCTGTAATAGAGCACAATCAACTTTCCTCTGCTGTTTCATTGAAGCCCTAATGTGAATCATAAAACAATTCATTCCTTGAGTGACATGTATAGACGGCCCTTTAACATCAATAGCGTTTATCACAGTTGTGTTTCGAACAGTTTCGCCACTATTATTGGTTATGCTTGTATCCACCGTTACAGTTTTGGCCACAGTTTGCGTGTTATCAGACTCCAATATAAAAGAGGACATCACTCTACAATCGACGCGGGTTTCCTCGTATTCACCGTTCGGTCGTTCGATACGAAGTTTACAGATCTCTCCTGGCGTTGAAATATAATCCTGATGATTCCTGTGACTTCCAGACATCCTCCCCAAATTGTACAGGGCTAATCCGGTTAGTAAGGTATCGAATCGACTTCCAGAATTCCTGTACTCGTAAATATAAACCGGTGGGGATCCATGGTAAACCGGGTGGTACGTTGATCCGTAATGTATTTGTTGTGGTGGACTATAATGGTAGTGGTGTACTTCTTTGTGATAAACGTTTGTTCTATATCCGTGGTGGTGAGTGTTTCCAATTGTGGGTGGTTTTGAATTGCCAGATAAACCGGTGGTAGGGGGGTAAGAGTGTCGCGTGCCTGACACACGACCACCTGTAGATTGATCGCTGAATATTAGAATGCTTTGCTGACTACTCTATAATGCTTATTTGTCTAAACACCAATAAATAAATTTGCTCAAGTACCTATACGTAAATCTAAGTCCAATGCATAAGTTAAGAAATTATTACTTAATTAATATTATATTATTATCCATAAAAACAAAATAGAATAACTAATAAAAAAAGAAATTGCTAATTCTGATTTTGCGATCCATCCTAGACACCATCAAAAACACATTTACCCTAAATTCCTTCTATGACGCGAAGAACAGAAAGCATGAGACTGGATAGAAGGTAATATACACGAACTAATAAATACGATGTGTTGTCGACCTTTTGTCACTTAGAACATTCCGAATCTGTGAACACTGTTTCATGACCTAGACCAAAAAATATTCCTACCACCCATGTAGCGTCCAAATCTCCAGAGGTGTTTCAGAAAAAATAAACAATTATTTTCGTATAACTAAACATTGGTTTCTCTGGAAATCAAACCAACGAGCCATTGCTACCATTAGACGAACAATTCTATTTCTTAGACTTAAAAAAGAAAAAATGTAACCTTTATAGAACAACTGCCATGAACTCTGCATTCCGAGCTGCACAGCACCATTTATTGTCGTCCATAAACACGCTATTAGGACAAGTGGTAGAAACATGGTGTCGTAGCAAAACAAAAGCCGCGACTAGCGCACAGTCGTGGCGACACAATATCGGTGTCCCCTGGGTGTGGCGAGTCGATTCCCATTACCAAATGACGTAAATACACGCACGCGATGTTGTGTATTTAATTAATAGCGGTTTATTCATTCAGGTAAGTTTCTTTTATGTATTTATTTGTTACGTGGTTAAAGTGATGACCGCCTCGTGGCTTAACGCGGGTTTGTATCCCGGGGGTTAGCTTAGCTAGTAGTGGATCAACAGAAAAAGAGTAAAAGCTAACACAAAAAAAACTGGTTGGGTATGGGCCATAAATAGATATTAAAGATTTGTTTGTTCTTTCAGTAGGTATCTTTTTACTGTAATGTAGTGGTTGTTCAATATTGAACAACCACTACATTACAGACATATGTCTTAATACATACATATAAGCAATATTTTCTCAAATCAAATCTGTGGACTAACTTGGGCATGATTGTAATATGTCTGAAAAAGGAGTTTTCAACTTTATCTGGCGCAACTGAATAAGAAATAAAACACGTAATGCTTATCATCTAAGTTTACTTCGTAATAATTAGCAGAACCTAGAATTATTTATTATATAATATAAAAAGAGAAGTTCAGTCGCGCCACCGCACAAGTGACTGCATCGACACAACATTGTGACTTACAATAACTTAATAAATTATAATGGAATCTTCTCGTATCGGCATAACTTTCTAACATGTTTAATACAGTACATATCCACAGACTATAATGCTTTGAAATACAGATAATAGAAAGTCGGTAAGATCGAGTAAAATTCAAATATACCCTCAAGCCGTTTAAAGCGTGGTCCTAAATTATGTTAGTTAAGAGATCCCTGTTTATTTTTTTTCGAGTCGCCCGCAACCGAATTTTACATTCATATATATATATGCAAGTTACCCCCAATTATACATAAGTGAATTTATTTTTTTTTTGAAAAGTTTCCAATTTAGTAGTTTGGCATATGACTTGAGGATATAATTAAAAATAATTATATAATCGTGATGACGTTCATACTTTTCATTTATGTAGATTACAAGGATGCAATTCAGAAATCCTAATATTGAAAACACGGTTATGTCATAATAATAGATATCAAAGAACACAGCATATCATCCAAATGTACAACACCGTTATAATATAATTTTTACATTAATTTTGTCTAATTTTCAGAATTTAGTGTACATGGAACATTTCATATCTTTCAACAATTGTTGTTAATAAAGAATCTAATATAAAAATACGGCCATTTGAAATGTGCGCTATTCAACGCGACAAAAATGATAACTGTTTGAAGTATAGGACCTTTCCATGTCTCTCAAAATAGATATAGCCAGTGTCACGGTTCTCTTGGAACATTCCAAACGTTTTTCTCATGCACTGACAACACTGAATAACGAGCTAATTAACTGAACATAAATACGCGTTCAAAGATCTAGTCCAGCCCTGCAAAGGTGATGGAGGCTGGGCAGAAGCTAGCCTTGCTTAGCCATGGTTCACATTGACACCCGACTCTAATTCGGAAGCCGGAGTCTCGGGTTCATCATCATTGTATATGTTCTCCGCCATTTGCCAAACCTGGAATGGAAAATGTAGTAATTAAATTTTTTAATATGTAGTTTTAAAGTTCTAAAAAGATTTAACATGTTTTAAAGTGAAGATTTAGTGTTTATCTTTACAAATTCCATGTTTATTTATAATTGAACGTCTTCTTATAGAATTAGTAGATTCTAAGATTAGATGTAACCAATTAGATGTAATCAAGAGAAGTGATCTGGTCTGGATATAATGTAATTTTATTACAACTATTCAGTTATCTAATTACCTGCATAATGTTATCCTCAGAGACAGAACAGATGACCCAGGGCTCATTGGGGTTCCAGGAGAAGTCTGAGATTTTGGCAGTGTGTCCTCCGTGAATGAACAACAACTCGGGAGGACCATCCTCTGCATCCTCAGCAGTTTGCTCTTCACCGATTTTAGACAGATCCCATACATGCAGTCTGTGGTCACAATAGATTTTTATTATCACAAATTATAATAAATGTGACAGTTGGGGTATGTCAATAATATATAATAAGTTATAAGATAAAATAAATACCTTCTGTCAGTACCGCTGCTCGCAAGAATAGTCTCATTGTGGGGTGACCACTGAACTTGGAATATTTCATCCTTGTGTGACTCAAAGGAGTGTAGTTTCAATTTCAGATTACGAAGATCCCACAAAGCCACCTAAAAATATGAAATATTTATAAAAATCCATGTATCTCACAAAGCAGATTCTATTATCAATCTTATATGTATACAGAAATGAAATATAATAAACATTTTTGGGCTAAACCAATCATACTACAAAATATACCTTTAAATAATCTTGCTGGGGATACTTACAGTTTTGTCGGCACTGCCAGTAGCAAGTATAAACTCTGAATATGGGTTGAAGCTGAGACAATTGACTTCAGCGGTATGGGCATCCACTGTATGGGATGGCTTTGAAGTGTTGTTACATCTGTTAAAATAATCATAATAACATAGAATGCATTAGAAAATTACAAGTTTAATTTAACAATTGATTTTAATGGTATAAATAATTTTAGATTTAATATTTAATGTGAGTTAAGAAAACCAATGGTTTTAGCTTACTAGTTACTACTGAACTCTTAAAATAAATTATAGATACACATTTAACAATGATTAACTGTTCCCTATACATATATATATATATACATAACCTCTTATAGAGGAATAGTCTGAAGACTGAAGACGGAATATCCGCGACACTATATGTCTATCTTTTAAGGTTGACTTGCAAGAACGACGGGACTCGAACGACGGGTCGCGAGCATTGGGACGCGACCGTTGTCCTGGGCAGCTTAAATTTATAAAGATGTAGAGGTTCGCAAAAACATGGATGCCCAAAACAACTATTCTACTCGGACTATGTTGCAGACACAGCTAGTATGTAATATATTTTGTTTCATCATATGCAGAAGATGCTTGGGTTCAAAGCTCAAAGATAATATGAGGTTGTTAGAGGCAGAGTAGCCCTAACTGCAATTTTGTCTGTGGTCACAGGAATATTAGAGAAAATAATATGAAGGAATATTAAATTAAAAATAAAGTTATCTAAAATATATCGCGTTTTAAACCCTTAAAGTGTTTTATTTAAATGTGTACTACTCGCATAAACCACAGACAGTATTTAGACTTGACTTATTTATATTTTATAGCCTAAAAATGTTAATCTACAAGAGCACAGTGATCGAAAATTATTATTACAATTCTAACATAAATAATAGTACAAATCCATAGGATGGCATCTAATATTTATACATTACCTGGTATCCCAGATCATCAGTTTCTGGTCATCAGCGACAGATCCAAATAATGACTCGTGCAGCAAATGCCATGCCACATCCTCAACAACAGCAGTGTGACCAGTGAACACCGACTTAGCCTCAATCACACGACCTTCTTTCGGCGTCGCGTTTATGTCCCACAGGCATATTGTGTGATCATCGCTGTAAAGAGATATAAACATGTTTTAAGCTTTAAAAAACCAAATCCACCATTTAACTTGTATTGTGCTGTTGTTGCTTTAACCAATTTACCACCTCTTGCACAATGTTCAATCTAAAATTGTTTTTTTTTAAGTTAATGTATGATGTAAATCTTACCTAGCAGATAGAAGATAACCATTCAGGTTTGGGTTCCATGATAGGCCATAGCCTTCCTTCTGGTGGCCGCGCAACCTAAGAAGAGCCCAGATTTTAGTACATACCAAACATTGACTATACATATATATTAAAAAAACTTTACTTTTTGTGAAAAAAAAAATATTAGTAATTTACTGCTGAGAAAATAATCTACAATAATTTTAAAACCCTTATAGATAATGTCAAACACAATGTTTCACCTTAAGTCTGGATGACATTCACCGGAAGGTTCAGGTTTGGAAGGATGCTTGGTATAATCAAATACCAAAACGTCTGAAGAAGGTGTCTTTGTAGCAATAACGCAGGGATTCTGGGGCATGTAACGAGCTCTGTTTACTTCACCTTCGTGGTTTATCTTAATTTCTATGTCTATTTTTCCTGATACTGAGCCAAATCCACCAAACTCTGAAATTAACATAACCCCTTATATTAAAAAACCTCTCATAGTATTAAATATACATAGTCGTAACATCTCCTCATGATGCCATCTGCTCACGATGGCCAAACATGTAGAATCTTTTCTTTCTTATGTCTTGCACCATTATACATTTTATTGAAGTGGGTACTGCAAGCTTTAACTCAAGACAATATTCCATATAATGGTACTTAAAATGAATGGAACATATAAAGATAAGCGTACCTCCTTTGTCATTGTCATAATGACTGGCATCAAACTGTGCATCTTCGTTTGGGAGTTGAACACTTGCAATAAGCAAATGATTCTGTTCATCTGATGTGTGTGTGCCCAAAATTAATCTAAAAATTAAAACAGAAGGATTAGAAAAAAATACATTCTGCATATTATTACAAGCTATTGAAAGAAGTCATTAGAATAACTTTTGCCATACCTGTGGACTGAGTAATCCTTGCCTTCAGGTCGGGTCACGTCAGGAAGCCACTGAGCAGTCAGTGAGGGCCATTCAAGAGCGTGTGTCATGACTAGGTCGTAGAGGAAGGGGGTATTCTTTTTCCAAATTTTGTATTCTTCATTGATAACCCTTTCTTCAACTGCATCATCGAAAGTTTCTGTAATAAGTCAATGCAGCACCGATTAAACATTTTTATAACCAAAAAAACTAAAGCCCGATCTTGTCGGATGTCGGCTTTGAGAAAACTGAAGTTATTGGCACGATTAATCAATAACTAATTACCTCCGTCACCTTTATCACCCATCTCACAAATTATAAACGATGGCGTTCGTGAATATGACTAAAAATTATAAATACTAAATCTGACCGGGCCTCAAAAGGCGCCAAACAGCAAACGATAATTTTCTCTTTGGCGTTATTATGGTGGACAACATACAAACTTCCGGTCAAAACACGAACTTAATTTGCCAGAACTCAAAACCTTAAACTTAAACGCTTATATAGCACTTTATAAAGTAAAAAATACGAGTAATTATATTTTTAAATAAATGGTAAATTTGCAGTTCTCAAAGTTTCTATGAGTTCTTTGAATGTTTAAATATTAGAAGCCGGAAATAAAAATGATCTTTGGAGAACAAAAGCACAAAGACTCAAAATAATCACAGACAAGATATTTATTAATCCAGATAACAAATATTGTTTGCTTGTGACGTCAGAACTACCATCGCTCAAGAGATTTTAATACATATTTGAGAAAAGTAGTTGTAGTATATCTTTATTTTCTGTGGTTAAAATTTGTTTTAAAGTCATTGTCATTTATTATTTGCCAAATTGTTAATATGGCTGATGCAGCAATTGCACGTCGCGAAGCACGAAGAAGAAAAATATTAGAGAATTCCCAAAATAGACTTCAACGAATTGCAGGCAAAGCTGGTGAAGAATGCTGCAGAGGTAATATTATAATTTCACGCCGCAGGCTTTGTCTGTTCAAGGATAAACTTTTACCGTTTGTTGTTCTTTCAGAATCACCTGTCCACTCCCCAATATCGGAGTATCAGGAGACGGTTTCTTCTGAAATCAGCAATAGCAAGGCACCATTACACAATGGAGTGCTAAGTTCATCTTTATTGTCCCCTGAGAACTTCATATTAGATCCCGAAGCGACGACAAATCACAACAGTATTATAAATGACTTAGCATCTTTACTACCTCCAAATGTCTCGGGCAACTCAACTTCGGAAGCCGTGCAGAAACCCTCACTAATGGAATATAGTATTACCTATAAGTATGACATTGTACTGTTATCGTTGGTGTTTCAGTTTTTATGCAATTTATCTATGATTTCTTTAGAAAACACATATTTTTTTCTTCCACTTATTATATATGCAGGTACAAAGATGTTGTGGTATCCACAACAAGCAAGCAATTCTAATATTGGAACCATATTGATGCTTTTAAAGGGTACATCTACCCCCCATATTCACACCATGTTAAATGTAATGCAAGTTATCAGTGCAATCAGTTTGGACGTGTGTGTCTTTGTCTTTACAACTATTTGCATACAAGCTATTAACATTTTCATAAATGATAATTTTGTTGCATAGGACATCGTTCTAAAACATACATGTCAAAATATGTTATGACTGAGCAATTGACTAGGTAGCTAGCTAGGTTTTGGGAATGTATGTTTTTAAGCTTGTGCCTTTAACATAAGTGATAATATATTGTATAATGTGTGCGTTTTAGTCACATATTGCCATCTTAGCTTAAATTTTTGTAAGTTTGTACATAATATACAAAAGAAACATGTAAGTTATATAATAGTTAAATTACTGCCTTGTACAGCCCAATTAAGATATCTCCATATTTTATGAGACATTGAAGTATTTTTCTATTTAGTCACAACGAAATTTGGTTGTGTTCAAGTTTCCATGTAAATAATCATGCATTTAATTATTAAGGTTGGTGATTTAGTGCTTAAAATTATTTTTGTACTTTATTACAGTAGCAAATTCTAACTTAACAATGATTAAACATAGATAACACTACAAACCTACTTTATATAATATATAGAATTTTTTAAGCAATGAACTATTAGATGTTTCAAAATTTGTATTAAACAGGATTATTTGTTTCTTACTATGGCAGTCTGTGACTGAATGAATAGAAATTTAATCAAGGAATTAGGCTCATGTAAAAGCTTTTTAATTTGCTTCATTTGTAAATGTATTAATTAATATTCTATATGAAATGTTGTTTAATCATACCTTTCCCACAATCAAATCAATTTAATATTTGTGACATTTACAAATTATAACATTAGTTTCTCCTAGTTTCAGGAATTTTATTATACTCTCTTTGGAATCAAATACTAAATATATATTTTTTAAAACTAGCTATCATATCAAACAACTACTAATAGAATCTAACCAAAGAAAAAGCAATAGGTACAATCTTTTTACCCATATGACTAAAAAACCCTCAAGTATTTTTAATATTCTTAGTTTATAATTAATACTTTTGAATTATAAGTAAAGAAAACTGTAGATTTTTTTGTAGTAAAAGACAGCATGTAAAATATTTTGTATATTCTAAAATTTCAGAATAAAAGTTGGTTTTCGTTTTATCTTCAGTTTTAATATCTAATTCTTCCCAAACCTGAAAAACATTCATCTGCATGTAGGAGATATTCTTAAGTTCGCTAGAAAATTGTGACAACTCACTTCTCAATACGTACAATAAACCAAACTGTTTACAATGGGCTATGTGACTGATTTTTAAAATGTACTTAATATTATTTGGTAGATGTGAAGATACACCAGAAAAGTAGTATGTATTTTTAAATTGCGCGCCTGAACGTTAATTTTGTAATAAATAGGGCAAGTGACGTCACGACCTTATATTGGCGAATGGTGTATATCGATCATATTAAGATCTACAATCTACATGCATTTATACTAAAGGTTAACATTTTAACTCAATTAAACATTAATACAACGAAAAGATCTGTTTTGTACTAGGAAAAGCACGGTGGTTTATAGTACTGTCTATAAACAAGTGACGTCGTCAAAAACCCGACAAATCAGGAGCGTGTCTTCACATGACAAATGCTTAAAAAAGTTAATTTTTTTTGCAGTTTTTAAATTTAAATCAATTATAATTTTTAAAAAAAAATTGACGCTATATTTTTTGCATTGTCAAATAGCCCAATACTCTAAACTAAATTGTATTATGTGAGGTCACCCGAACTGTGACCAGCCATGAATACAAATAGAGGATCTATAATAATAAAATACATGTGCATTCAAAGCTCTTATAAAAGAAACATTAAGAAGCCATGCTCTTAACCAGATGAAAAAATGGATAGTGAGAAAATAAAAGAACAATATAGTATGCAAATCTTATAATGATTTTGTAATCTAGCAGTGACTTATATCTAAAATTATAACTTAAAAAAGTTCTTAACTTTATTTAAAAAGTTCTTACTCTTCCTCTTTTCACTGGGATTGGCTTCGTTATGTTTAATAGTTACTTTTGTATTGGCACCCGTGCTCTGACAGTTTTCTGATTTGGTATTAGTAATACATATTGGTTCCTTACTTAAGGGGGCTAATGTTGTCTCTCGTAGACTAGGTGGCTTGGTTACATTATCACCAGAAAGCTTAAGATTATCTTCCAAGTAATCAGAAGTCTTGTCAGAGCACCCGAGTTCCTATTCATTTTCTACTGCCTTTGTTTTCTTGCGGGGGACTTTCTGACGTACAAGATCCATACGACCAATTGATATCATTTTAATTTCCCATGCTTTTAAATCTTTCCTGAAAACAAAAACTATTTTTTTAAATTTAAATAAAAAAATAGTGGATGGGAGATGGAATGAAATGGTTAGCTGTTAATAAGGACTGATCACTGACACTATAAGGATCCTTTATAGAAAAGTAATAATAACAATAGGAAAAAATCTGTTCTTCACGCTGTTATACAGGAATCTGTGTGGTCTTTAATATTTATTTAAAAAGTTTGATAGTACCTTCATTGATGTAGCAATCAATGACATACACATATTGATACCTGCCTAACAGCTCCAAGAATCACAGATCTATGAAACTTACTTATACTTCTCCATAAGATCTTGAGCCTGTTTTTCTAACTTTTTTCGCTCATTCTCTGGTAAACTAAGCCAATCAGCCTTAACTGTTTCTTGGTAACTCTTAAGATCCTTTTTTTTATTCACATCCTTTCTTGATGTCATATAAAGAATATAAGAGGACATAGGCTTTTTTGGACGACCTAGATCCTTATAGTCCTAAAAAAAAGGCAACAAAATTAAAAAGCTATACAAGTGATACACATAACATTTTGTTATATTTAACTAACAGCCTTTAATTTTCTTTTTTCCTTGGCAGCTGCCATTTCTTCCTTTACTCGTTTAATATCCTCTTTTTGCTCTTCTGTCAGTGATGCCTGATATAAGTCCCTAATTTTTTTATAGTCTTCAATGTCTTTTTCATACTCTTTAGTCATTTGTGTTTTAGTCTAAAAAAGCAAATATATGAAATACTTTATCAAATTGTGCCAGGTACATATACAAATGTTATTGACTAATTTCGTTGCACAAATTTAAGATCATACTTCACTGTCAAGCTGTTGCCAGTGCTTTGATGTCCATGCTACAGCTTCTTTAGATGTAATACTCGGGTTTTTAGCCAAAATAGCTGGTCGCATTTGAGCCATAAATTTGAAGAATGGTGTTAAAGGGCGCTTGGGTTTTTCTATGCCTAACCTTTCTTCTGCGGATTTTTTCGCATACGTACATGTTTGGGGAGGACAAAACCAACTCGATCTACATAAAAAAATATTTTTATATGTTCATTGTAATTTTTGGATACCTATAGCACAATATCTGAGTTATAAGTTAATTTTGAAATGATAGGTAAACAAAAGTAATAACCTAAAACTTACCTCCCTTGAAAAATACTTTTATATCCTCCAAGTAGATTTGAACTTAATCGATAAATATTCGTTAACGAAGACATTTTAAATCATGAACAAAGATTTAATAGTTGAATATAAAAATATCAATGTCCAAAATATTTTAAAAATTAAGTGTATAGATACGCTTTTAGGAATATATGTCAAATTCAAATTGTTTGGGCGGCAGGCCACAGATAAAGTAGAAATAGAAATACTAATAAAACCATACCACAGATATTTTATCGTAGCAGGGTTGACGCCTATATATATACATACTAGCTATGCCCTCGACTTCGTCCGCGTAAAATAGTGAATTAGGGTAGAATTTTTAATTATTAAGGCTGTTTATTAATGTATGAAGGGGGTATTTAAGGCAGCCAATCTATCGTAAGTGCTCCTTTGCCGCAACACTCTCACCTCACCTCACATCACTCCTACTCTAACTCCCACTCTCATTCCTACACTCACTCCCACTTTTTTTATCTTATTCTTTTTTTAGTATCCTGAAAGTGTTGATATTTAACCTGTGGGGGGGATGAAGTAAGGGTAATTAAAAAAATCATTAAACGTGTATAATTTATTTACATGTACATACATACAAACGGTTCTCTGTCAGCTCTTAGGCATAGCTATTTACAATAACGTTAAATAAGTCTTATAAGCTTAACTACTTATATGTATCTCTATGTTACATCTTTACAAAGGTGGGTTTACAGTTTTCGATTTGTTGATTAAAAAAGTTGTCGTCAAAAATCATACAATATACATTTTAATTATTTGCTTTATACATAATTAGATAGTTTGTCTAATATAATTTAGCAAACTAATCTGTTCCTGTGCTGTTAACCCTGTTAACTGTTTGGATGTGGAGTCCATACTTTGAAAAATGTAAATGTTAAAAAATTTCCTTAGCTGCGAGGTATAATTACTTTAAATTAGCTTAAATTACAGTCAATAGTCCTCCAGTCTTTTAATAGTGGCAAGTTTCACTTAGAACATATTACAACATATATTTTTTTAAATCTAAAGTTTTACACAATACTTAAAAATATCTTCAAAGTTCAACAACACAATTTTGCTTCTTTGACCAGTCCAGTCCAATGCGGATCAAGATATTTGTAATGCAACAAACGATGGAGATCTGCACCATTTGTTAGTTGTCAAGGCGGGAATCTTATTTCCTTAACTATTTCACAGTCTACTTCACAGATGGCACGTTTTACTACGAAAAAATTAAAATCTTTCGTCACAGAATAGTTTCTCCCGCTGAATAATGGTAGTGCCTCGGTTTTCTGTACGATTGTTGCTGAGGTGGTCTGTACGTCGCATACTTATGTGAGTGGCGGTTCAGTGTGTGTGGATGACCGGCATAACAATGTAACGTAAGCGGTGCTGGCGGAGGTCCCACGGGGGGACTTCGCGATTACAGGTTTCCTAGGACTGCTTATTCGTCGCCACAACGTTTTGAGTCGAGGGGTTCCTATCCATACGGCCACCATGACGCCCAATATTTGTGTAGCGAATATTCTGAACAAGAACACCCAAAAGGCTGGTCTCGGTTGCGTTGATGGTTCACTCGAGGGTCCGGGCGCAGCGAGCCAATCATCTCTCCATGCGTACTCGTAAATCCATGTCGCCAATATACACGCTGAAGGAACTGCGTATAGAGCAGTGAACGCTCCTAGTCTTAGAATGCTTTGATCGTTATGAGCTTGAGGTGCTGCTGTCAAGAGCGGTCCGGGTTGAGGAACTGTAGTGGGACGGCGGAGTACTGTCCTTAGCCCAGAAGCCAAGAACACGGAGCCGAGAAGTAGGCAAATGGCTTCAGGAATGATTACCAATGCCAGCAACGACTTGCTTGACTGGTTTCCTACAAAGCAAGTACCTGTAAAAGAAATAATGTGTTAAAACTTTTATAACGGGCACGTAAGTATTAGGCAATAAGCTTTATCGTCGAACGACGACGAATGACAAAATCGATTTGTTAAAACATGGGTTGCGATTCAGTTATCAGCAATTTTGGAAATTCTCGCCTTTTAATGGGTCGGATTCCGCTGATTAGGAGGTCTGAAAAGTGGGTGGGCGAGGTGGTCCATGGCCAGAATAGGTAAACATATTCAAGCATTTCACACTCAGAATACAGAATATCAAAAACCAAAAATAGGTCGACAGCAGCATCGTGCTGCTCCCTCCCTTTCTGTCATAAATGCGTCAAGAAACTTTGAAAGACAGTCTTAGCGGATACGATTTTTCTCGCGAGCTGAATAACATTCCAGAGCATCGCTCAAAGGGAACACCTACAGAAACCTCAGAGAAAAGGTTTTCATTAATAAGGCGATGGTTAAAAGGGAATTAAAATGAAATACGAGCGAGCGACGTGGAAAGGTGTCGTATTTAACGGCTCAAATAATGGCCACACAATTCTTTGGACGCTTGGATAATGGAGGGTATAATAATAAAAAAACCTGATTGAAATTGCAATATGCCTGAGAATCAGAGGGGAAAAGAAGGGATATAAATACAGCACAATAGGACATATACAAACTTCACAAAAGGTTCAAATAAAAAAAAGTCTGATGATGTATGAAGAAGTTATAGAAAAATTCCCTATAAAATAAATGAAGTATACTACTACTACATGAAGTACATGAACTAAATGAAGTATACTAGTACTATGTCCCATAGTTTATACTTTATATTTCATTTGTATGAATGCGACTGTACATATGAACGTATTTGAGGTTGGTAGGATATTAAGTTAGGTAAAGTTAGTAAGAAGTGCTTTATTTTGTTTACTTTTGGGGGATAAAAAAGCATATTAAAATTAAAAACTTTGAACGGTTTAAAAAGGGAAAAATATTAGTTAAATTATTTACAATTTATTATAACTTACGTTTTGCGTTTTAAACCGTTGAAAATGATTATTCAAAAGTATACAACTCGCGTAAACTACAGACAATACCTAAGTAAGTATATAATATATTTTTTTGTTGTAATTGTTTGTAGTAATGTTTTTATACCCACAAATAACTAAGGTTTACAAAAGATTTAAAAAATGTTTTGACATTTTGTTACAATTTGACATTACTACAAAATTAAATATCTAGTCAGCAATTATTATGTAAAAAGCAACGTAAGAAGCTTTATTTGCATTGTAACACTATACTTTAAAATTCTTGGTTGTTCAATGTTTTAAGGCAACAAACTAAACTAAACAATGTTAGTTACGGAAACTTTCAAAGGATTTTTATCATAAAACGACCGCAAGGCAAACGGCAATTTATCTAAGTCGGAACTTTGTCCGCTACTTACAACACTACTTAACATCTTTAATTCTTATATAAAGTCTCAACATCTAACAATTGTTATCAAGCGGTGTCTTTTATACATCCTTATCATTTAATCATAATATTACGATAAAGGGTTCCTACGTTAAGTAAGTAAACTAAAATAATATTAGAACTTAAATAATGTGTGCGTTTGTCGGGCTCGTTGGTGTAACGCCATTGTCAGGCTAACGATCAACGGGGCGTGGATTCGACAACATTTTCGAATCTATTTAGAAATGATCTGAAACATGTTGGATTTTTTCTGGAAATTTGGATATAAAAGTGGTAAGAATATCGAAATTTTATCCGAGTCCTGAACCACCGTCAGATAAAAAAGGCGTCAAGTCGCGTTTCAGTTTCAGTCTTTTGATTTCCGAATATCCAAAGCCAAAATAGGTTAACAACACATCTTGTTTGAAGTGTCGTTCTTTATCAGAAAATAACAGTAGGAAATAGGTAATTTCGTTTTACGCGAGATACAAGGAAGATAAGCTATTAATTTGCCCACATGGTTTAAGAAGCCTATATTATTACATATCCGATGCATATGAGCTATCTTTATAAGCTACTGAACCATGCACTGTATAGCTTTTTCTAAGCATAAACTGAGTATTATACCTAAACTTCAAATTAATAATATTTGTTTGCGTGTAAGCGTTAACGCAAAATCTTTGATTATAAGCATACAGCACATTATCGAAGTGGGAACAATAAAAGCATTATCGAGGTTAAGTCACCGATCCCATTGACTACACATCCAAGAAATACAATGGAGCGGTCTCACAAAACACTCATTCAATAGAAAACTGAATGCGTGCTCCTGTTCCGTACTTCAAGATTAATCTCTTTGAAGACGCCGCCAATCAAATGAAAAGAGAATTAAACCGTAGATTGCCACCGTCGGGTCGAATAAGGATGTGTTTTAAAATAATAATGATTCGGTGTGCCACATAACAACACTATTTCGTGTAAGGCGAATTCCGAATCTCAGCTTGAACTATCTGTCTATTATACTGTCTATAGTTTACGCGAGTAGTACACATTTAAATAAACACTTTAACGGTTTAAAACGCGATATAATAGTTAAACTTATTTGAGAATTATTTTAACTACGGCCCGACGTTTCGGATGCTTTGCAGCAGCCGTGGTCACGGGGAGACCGGGGAGATTATGTATGTTTTAGTTTATCATTTTTTTAATAGAGGAGGACAAGCAAGGGGTCACTTATTGTTAAGTGAAAAACTCCAGCTGTATAATATTTAACGGAGGTGCGCTGTCGACCTGTTATTGGCTTTGGACATTCGGAAATTCATAGATAAAAGCCGAAACGAGATTAAACTTGACTGCTTTTTCATCTGTGGACGGTAGTTCTAGATTAGAAAATTGATGGACCCGGTGGGGACCGAACTCATGAGCCGTTGATTATATGCCGACCAATACTAGTGTATTTGTTAGTACGAGCCCGTCGAAAATTGTATTTGATGTAGTTATTTATTTTTATACACACCAGTAAGCTCGTCAGCATCCACATCTCTTGTTACGAGTACAGCAGCAGCCAGCGCAGCAGGAACTCCCCAAGCAGCTAGTTGCAGCAAAGACGAGTGTCTGTCGTTGCGAGCGGTAGCAGGGGTCGTGGGGGGACGTAAGACGCTCGCTCGCCATGCTCCAGCAACAACTACCCACCTGAAAAATATAGGAAGACTATCTTTAGAAACTGAATGATATTTTAGTAAAAATAATACAATTTAACTGGTTTGAACGTGATTTATACGGGCTCACGGGTTCCTTATTAACAAATGAATATAACAAAGGAAAAAAATCGCGTGTTTGAGTTATTTATATTTTCATAGTCTAAAAATGTTAATCTACAAGAGCACAGTGACCGAAAATTGTTAACGTAATTCTTACACAAATAATACAAATTTATTATTAATTTAATAGCGCCTTTTTGTTTTCCTCCTTATTGAAAATCATGTTTTTTGTTATTAGGCCACTCTGCCTTTAGCAGTCTCAATTTTTTTTAAGTTGCCATATTAAATAGTTTACGAATTCAAGTACGTAAATACTCGAGCGTACAGTAAGGTTGGCAGCCATTAAGTGTTCGGATCAAAATTACTTAAATTCTACTTAACAATCAGCTGTAAAGACAGGTGGTGAGAACGGTGGTCCCATATTGGGAAAATTACTAACAATTTCTGTCGACTTGTTTGTGAAGGGAATGGTCATGAACATCTTTAATTGCACGAAATAAAACTCATTTCTTAGGTCTAGTTTTTTCCATATACGAATATGCTAAAAATACATAACCATAGTACTTAAACTGTAATTATTATGGATTCGACTACCGCAAAATATAAAAATCGAGTCCGATAAACTAGTTACTTTATTACACAGAAATGTGTCCGTTCCATATCGCGCGAAGGAATACATTTCACACATTTTTTTACGTTTATATAACTACATATTATAAGTGTATAGGAATTGCTCTGAGCGGATCTCATTGAAGTTAGCTCGCTTTCCATCAAACATTCTATAGCTTAGCTTGGCATCATTCTATGGTTAATAACAGTTCTTACTGCTGCCTCTTAAGGATCCTTTGAAGCTACCGGTAGAATCTTACGGCCGTAGGTGCAGAGGTATTTAAACAGTTAATGGCTTGCCAAACTAGTTCTCGCTGAGAATATTGATTTCTGAAGGGCTTAAAAGAATATCGATAGTTTTTAAGCGTGTCAAGACACAAGCTTAAAAACTATCGATATTCGTGTTATACACGTAGTCAAATTGTTACAATCGATTTATCATCTTCAATAAACAATTGTAAGTGCTGTCTGTAGTTTTCGCGAGTACACATTTAAATACTTAAGTTCTTTAACGGTTTCACCTTATTTAAAATTTACAGCCGTGGTTACGGTCTACTCCTAAATTTTGCGTTTTAAACCGTTAAAAGATTTTTTATTAAATTATAAAACAACAAATAAATTTACAACAGTTCTTGTTTTAAAATCCATAGGATTCGTGTGAATTACAATCTTAGCCGACCCTTACTTAGCTCGTTAAAAGCTGTGACAAGTAAATCCTTCTAAGGAACACGAAAAGGTGTTGTTTGCGGTGTGCGTTCGCCACCTTAAGTAGACCCGTGGCATTTGAGCGTGCCTCGAGATAAAAGAAAGGGCCTAAGGAACGCCGGGGTGACGCTACGCTGGCGAAAGGACCCCGCGGTGGCGTGTCGCTAGCACTTGAACAAATAACGCCATGTATTTGAACAGAACCGAAAGTGGTGATAGTCCAAACACTGGAATGTTTGTTCGCCCGCTGGCGTGTTTGATCCGGCATCCGACGCCAGTACTGTTGGCCGAAATTCTATTAATGTTTGTATCATTTGCATTGTTATAATTAGGCTCTCGTTTTGAGCGGCGTTTCAAGCGTTCCTCTTCTGCGCTTCGATAGAACTAAACGCAATCGTAAATTGTTTTAACTTGTTATTATCGCACTGTCTTTTATATAAGATGTTCTCTCTCTAACGTCTACCGTGGTCTCCGAAGCACGGGGGTAGTGATATTTACATCTGAACATCGAGCTATTAAAATATTTTTTTTCTCAGAAAGATTTGTGATTTGGCCCAACGAGAAAAATCAGTCTTTTATGATAGAGGAAGACAAGAATAAGGGTTCACTTCATGGAAGGTCTAAACAAGATGCGCTGTCGTATTTTGGCTTTGGCTATTCAGAAATCCACAAACCTGCTAACGGGGAAATTAAGCGTTGTTTTGACATCTTGAAATAAGAGCATATTTTGAACAGGACGAACAGAAACGTGTAATCGAGCTTATCGATTCGAGTACATGTACGCGAGCATAAAAATATGCAAATGTTATTACGACAAGGCGCGAACCGACGGGACGCTTTCGACGTTTATTTTTTCTCATTCCAGCCGGCGTCATGTCGTGCACCAAGTGGCCATTAAACGATAATGCTATCTGGCTGGAACGATTGCTTTCACGCTATAAAGTTATATTTTTAAAAGCCAAATACGATTCTCGAAATATATGTAAGACAACAAATGTAAATTCCGTTATTCAACTGTTTTGTTTATTGGTTTACATTATCAGCACTTTAGTGAGAGAATCGTGTTTAACCAGAATTCAATGTAAGTATGAAAAAATAGCATTGGTAGGAACTGCCATTAACGAGCCCACACACGAAACGCGGATCGTTATTGTTTTCATTTCTAAACCTTCCGTCGTAAACGCTAACATGATATACGAGTATGGTTGTTCCTGTTTAAATTTTCGGCTCGGCTTGCCGATAATTTGAAAAGATTGGGCTAAATTATTGACACGCAAACGGCGCGTAATATTCAGGCTCGTAAAATGTTATATTTGGGTAGGCTTATAACACTTTTGAAGAAAACATTTACTTTACAGAAGACACGACTATTCTGAAAATACCGAGAGTTAGGACGAATTGAGATCTGTATTTAAAAATACGATCAATATCACGCAGTGTCATTATCAGAGTGAGAAGATAAGATAAATAACGACGATCGTGTGGGAAAAGAGTGATTACAAAAATCAGGTAGACAGGTAGTTATGACAGACAGTGTATTAAAAGAAAAAATATTTTCTGTCGGAGGCATTATATTTAGTAGGGCAGGACTACAGTTTACAGAAATTATCCACTATTTCACCCATTCCTTCTCCCGTCTTCGCGAAGGATGTTAGGTTCTTGTTCTTCTACAAAACCTTTTTTATAGTTCAACTCATGACGCTTACCGGTTGAAATAAATTATTTAAGTATAAGAGTACAGAAGAAATAAGACTTGAATGCAATAAGAAATTCCAAGTAACCATTGTATCTATGTATTAAAAATATAGATACTCATTTTAAACATGAAAATAAGCAGTTTAGCCAAAACTAAGGAATTATATATAATAGATATGTTAGTTATTTACATGAGTCTTAGTTCATATGTTGAAAATAGTCTAGATTCCATGTATGGAACCGGCTGCTTGTCGATTTCCGTATGTAATTAAGCTAATTAGGTACACATCCAGTTCCCGACTAATAACGAGATGCATACGTTGAAGGGACCGCGTTTATTTCTGGAGCTCGTAAAATCGATTATCCGATTCGGGTACGACTTTGGGCGTCTGCTGCGCGCGCGCAAGCAACAGGATGCACTATTTCTGATCATGCTTTGACAGAGATCTGTGCTCGGAATTAATGTGCCGATTCTAAAATTGAACTGCTATAAAACGGAAATAAAATATATTACGACCGCGCTCTGAAAGATTTAGTAGGCTGTAAGATGTAAAGGAAGCATTAGGCAACATTAGGTTTTTTGACCTAAATGATCTATTCGTTGATGAATAGTCTACTAATTATATAATAAGTGAAATTTAAAAAGTAACTGTACCTACAATCATTTTTAGAGCACGTAACAGGTTTAAATGCAAAATATTTTCTATTTTTTAAATAAGCTAATTCTGCTGTATTCATCTATTACAATTAAACGGAAATAAAATTATGACTATTTACTTAAAATAAAGCATTATATTTGCTTTAAGTAATTGACAATGACTCGGTTTTTCCGTCAGTAAATTATTGTTTTCGATATCTAAATCCGTCTATTAAGATAATAAATTTTATAAATAGTATTATAATTAATGAAGTAGATTATAAAAACGGGGATTAGTTGTCTGTGCTATGTTTTATTACTTTATCTTTGGCGAAACACTGGAAAGCCAAACAAGTTCACAACAGGTGTCTAAATATGGACGTAGTTAAGTCGAACAGACCACCACATTTTATTGACCATTGTATATTGACTTTCCATTTAGTTAATATAGAATACAGAGGGGTATTTAGCACGAAAAACCAGAGCTCTAATGTTTTTGGATGGTATATCGGATGGTATATTCCATCAACGACTCGGTCATGTTTTATTAATGTTTTTTGAAAGAAGAATATTCGTATTACTTAAGGGCCATACACGGAGGCATTATTTTCTTAACAGTATCAAGGCTTGGGAAGATATTTCGCTCTTTAAACCGTTGAATTATGTTTTAGGGATGGGTTGCACTTCGTTTCACATTCCGACGTGGTTGAACCGAAATTCGGCAGATTTAACAGAACTAATGTATCTCAAAACAGGCCAAAATTCGGAACAAAAAAAAATATGGGTACTAGAAATATCATTATAGTTTATACATATATAATGAAGCTATTTTATTTTATTTAAAGTTTAGACAATTTCATGTAATTATGTAAAGAGATTTCTTTTTACTGCACAACTAAGGTGGAGTCTGTGCCCCACGTACACTTAACAAATAATTAAAAGCTAATTCTATTCTTTACCAGAAATGCAAACCGTAATTCGGTTTCAGTTCAAACCGCACGGCCCATCTCTAGTTTGTATGTACCGGAATGCAGATCGATTATATCTGTCGCACCTTGTTCAATTTATACGGTGAATTATTAATGTGGATTTATGCTCTTGTCAAGCTGGATGCAGATTGGAGGGCTCGTTCGTGAAACTAATTACAGCTGTCAGAGTGAATCATCGTCGTTATTATTTTAACTGACTCTTGCGCAGCCAAAAGCGTAAGTATGTATGTTCTTGTTCTGATGCTTAAAATATTGATGTCGAGATAATTGTACAAATACTAACATAGATTGAAATTCAACATAACGAAATTTTAACAAACGAAAATTAAATTGAGCTAACCCAAAGATGTTTGGCATTCAATTGTAACTATTTCTTTAATAACATACAAACTAATAATATAATAAACTTCTTACTACAATTTTAGCTTTTAAAACTAATTTACTTGATCTTGAATTTCCATCATGCAGAAGTGTTTAACAAAACTTGTTCTGCCGATACTAAATTATTTATGTAGAGTAAAAACTATTTCTTCTAGCCCCGTCTACATCCTTACTTAGAGTCGGCATTTGTTTTAATTAGTTTTCTATAATTGATCCGAACTAATAAATATGGAACGTTTTACCGAGAAGGCCGCAGATGGGAACCAGTTGCGAAGTGCAACTCGTTAAGAAGCCATACGACCTGTCCATTATGGTGTTCCTCGCTTGATTAACGATGTTTTATTACGGCAAATTGCTGATGTTTGCGTAGTCTTGTTAGGCGGACTATTGTAATTATTAAGTGTAGAGTTAAATAAAACTATATAAATTTATAACCTATTTTTACTATGACCCGACGTCTGCCAGTGACAAAGGCAAAAGTATCTGCGGCGTTGAAAAATATATTTTCGCTTTAAACTGTTGAAAGTTTTACTAATAGTGTAAATGTATTTTAGTATTCATTATTCCGTACATTTTTTTACAGGTGAGATTTTTTTCCAAATATCCGAAGCCAAAATAGATCGACCGCGCATCTCCTTTTGATGTTATATGGCTAGGGTGTTTCACCTCCCATCAAGTAAACTCCTTGTTTATCTGTCCTCCTACATCATTAAAGAACACAGGTTAAATTGACTTTTCTGGTCAGCCTGTATGATGTACAACTAAGCCTCTATAAACTCCTACAATTTCTTCGTCAACCTTTTCAAATGTTTGGCCCAGTTTACGACTTAAGTAATTTTTATTTTATTTATCCACTGCTGCACTGTACTAACTAAACGACGTGTTCACTGAATACAAACTAGTTATAATTTACATTTTCTTTCTCGTCCACGCTACCGCTGATTGGACGCAGTCATACTGAATTGTAATATGGCTTCGTGTTATTCGTGTACTTTGTAACGTTCAATAGTTTCAGTAAATTTTGACTGAAATTATCATAATAACAATCATAGATTTTAAAATCCCCACAGCTGGGACTGGATCTAAAGATAATAAGTATTGTTTTAGGCACGTTATCTATCAGTATTATCGAGATATTTATAAGATCGATATTGTACCAAATAATATTTATATAATATTTTGTAGACCTAAGACCAAACTTCAATTCCTTGTAGCCTAATATTGTTACAATAAATAAATGTTCTGTAGGGTAGATTGTAAGTTAAGGTAACTTAATAGCAACTATAGTTGCTATTAAGTTACCTTAACTTAAATTGCAAAGCTTATAACAAATAAACATAATTATGAAGAAATTTCAGACTGCTTTTACAAATTAGTAGTTGAAAGAATGGCTTGGAATTGAAAAAGGAAATATTTTTCGTTTGAATAAGGCAGATAAATCCGACTTATATAATATTTGTTGGTAACTAAAACATACCAGAAAATCATTGAATACAGAATCAGATACCCTGCTTTATGCTACAGAGCCTAAAGAGGAAACGGGAATACGAAGGAATTGGGACAACGGCGATGGAATTGGAGTACGACAAGATATTATTGTGAGCTATGAGTTATGACCCGTTAGAGGTAAGTGCCGGTAATTCCGATGAGATTTCTAAAAGCCATTTCGAACTCGTCAAATCTATTATAGAATCATGATTTACGACATTGTAAAGCAACGTGCACATTGTACACGACATTATAAAGCTATTTCTTGCATCAGGTGCAAAATATGTTGACGCAATCTTTACTTGTAGTACATAGATAATATATAATTCATTGGTGAGCTATTGGTTCTTTTGTTTTATTCTTCAGATCCATTATGTTTTTTTTGTGTGATGATTGTTTTATAAAAAAAAATAGGTGCAACAGTTTCTCTTGGATTAAAAAAAGAAATGTTTATATTCGTTATTTGAGAATTTCACAGAGGAAATAAGTACGAACGATTTTGTTACGCTACATTGTGGGGAGTAATATATTTTCGCATCGACCAACTGTATAACTGATAAGCTATTGATCAAAGATAGCTACCGCGGTCCGAAACAAAAGGATTTAACCGCCGATAGTAGATGATAAGATAACAATCGCATAAATAAAAATTAGCACAGTTTAAAATATTTCAAACACAAATAAATCATGATAGTTACTAATGTAAAGTTAGATTCTTTTTTGTGATGTTCATAAGTGTACATAGTTACCTACATGAATAAATGATTTTTGACTTTGACTTTGACTAGTATTATTTGTAACATTCAGTGTAACATACCCTAATGATTTTGATTTGTAATAAAAGTTTATAAATGTGGGTGTAGGCAGCGTGGTGCAACAAAAATTATCCTGGTCTATCTTGCGAGCTTAGACAACATTGCGGTCTACCGTTTTATCGTAGCATCATAATATCATCACCATAGCAGAAACATACGGGAACGTCTCTGTAACCAAATGGCTAAACGTGTTGCTTAGCATGGCCTTACGCATGAGGGGTCTTGAGTTCGAGTCTGGAGGAAATAATAGATTGTTTCGGTCGGGCAGGGCACGGCATAGAAGTCTGGTCAACTCCTTGCTTTTGTAAAAGAACCGATCAGGAAAACGGAATTTTATCGTATCGTCGCTAACTTAATATAACTAGAGAAATAAGTTAATTTTTAGTAAACTTTAACCATAACCTCCTTAAATTTTATCGTATTGTCAGATATTTATTTAAGAATTTTGTCTTTATCGCTAAGTAACTACACTTGCCAGAAAAATATGTCGTAGCGCGCATGTTAGCCCGCTTGAATCTACAGAACACTTCGGTACAATCTAGTGGGTCATTATAGTTTGACAGTTTGATGGTTCAAAAAATATGGATATAGGTACCACACTCTAATGAGTTCATGTAACGTGACAGTACAATATTTCTTAAGAACTCATATGATTTTAAATAATTGAATTAGAATTAATAAGACATCTTGTTTAACCATAAAACATAAAAAGATTTATTTGCAATAAAAATATTAGGTGGTTTCTGGTGTCAGTAATCAAATTTCTTCATTTATATGTTTCTGTTACTACACGTTATTCTTTAAAACTTCCATCCACCCAAAATCGATAAACGATAATGTTTTTCTCCGGCCACAAACATATTTTCTACCTTTACTTTTTACTTTACCGCGTCGGGTCTTGTTAACTTTTAACGAGCTGACCTTCCGACGAACCTTGAAAAGAGATAGCTCATCCTTTTCCACGTTCAGCGATTGGAGAGAAAAAGACGGTGCACCACATGATCAACAATGAAATTACTAACGAGAGGTGTCCAATTAAAAAGGTCTTAACAACCACGGCCGCTTGTTAGAATACAAACCCTATACTATTTATTGACAATATAATTTTGAGTAAACATTTATGGCAGTTATCGTTTTATTGATGTGATTAGCGAGCATGACTCGGGCGTAATTTCATTGTTATGCTAATATAAACCTTCGTGCGGTCATATAAAACTGTTTTTTTATTCACTTCTTATACCATTTCAAGTTTAGATTTTTAAATTGGATTCCGTTGGTCAAAGACCGCGGTTCGAGGAGTGACGAATAAGGATTTAGATTAAATTATGCTTAATAAAATTGATACTTTAAGATTTCACAGATAATGTACTATGTCATATTACGAATTGTCGTACTCTTTGGTCTAACGGTAGCGATGTATGGATCATAACCGTCAGTCACGGGTTCGACCCCACAAACCAATATATAATTGTTCTGATACTGGTTGTAGTTCGTTGGGAAATCTAGATTAATATAACGTGGATGGTGGGAAGACGAGTAAACAGACAATTACTAATCAGCCCTTTGTGTGTTGCTTCTGGTGGTGCATTAAAGTAGGTAGTTGAAGTAGCCACATCGAGATAAAGAACTACACGGTATAACTTCACGTTTCATTTTACGAAACATGATATCTATCTTTGAGTCCCATTTATGATGAGATAGACATATCATATTCAGATACAACAATACGATTTTGTAAAATCAGTTCTTTTATAATTAAAGAGGTTTTTTTTTGTACTTATCTCGCAAAGTTATAGGTATTTGGATTATAAAATTGGCTTGAGTTCCCGTAAAATTGTGTGTATTTTAATAATACACATTTTAATAAAATACTAACGGTTTAAAACGCGAAATATATTAAACTCATTTGTCATTGTATCAGTTCGCGTACTCTTGCGCATGATTAGCTGTCACAGTGCTAACGAGCAGCGTTTTAGGCACAGTACGTACGAGCCAATACATAATCTAATGCGTGATCGAACCTTTGAAGTAGCCGCGCTGCAAAACAGTTCAAAGCAGCCGACAATCGACTTTTTCTCCACTATTGATCTCATATTTTATGGCCAGTACGTAATTAAATTTTCAAGTTACGGCTATAACAAGCTCTCCGTTCATAGCGCTCGTTATAATATTCTCTATGGAGTTACGATTATTAAATGATCATAGACAAACAATTCTCAATGTGTTGTAGAATCTATTCATACAATTTTTATCTTCACTTCAAAAAAGAAGTTAACTATTTGAGGGTATGTCTGTACACCTACTTTATGAAAATGGAAAACTTGACGGATTAAAGCGCGATATAATAGACGTTAATGTCATGTATACTACAACATATTTTTATCTATGAATGCGATCAATATATTGCGCGTTTTAAATCGTTAATTGTACTTTGTTTGAATGTGAACTCGTAGAAACTAGGTACAGAAATTTATACGAAATTTAAATTTACACAGGTAATGTTTTACTTACGACTGTTCGTAGGTTATGTTTGTGTAATTAACAAAAATTACTACTTCGAAAGATCTTATTCTTCTGGCCAACAAAATAATAATCTTTTTAACGTAGCAGAAACAAAACTATGTTGAGTATCTCGTTATAATGAGATTTATGATCTCTAGACATTATTTTACATACAATTGGCTATTATTTGGTCGGCATAAACGGGTTATTGTTGGAAGTCGTGATTATGCTTTAGCGATTGTATCGGCCTTATATGAAAACTTGTTTAATGTAAGTGCATTCTGATTTCTTTACAGTAACATCGTTTTACAGTACCTACCTATTAGGTACAACAGAAATGTTTGAACAGTTTATTTTTCCAGACACTTTATTGTGTCCGATTTTCTAATCGGAAAAATGACAGACTACTGTATGGTGCCAGATATTCCATTTTTTTTGTAGAGCATAATTAAATTACTTTTCGAGTTTTTAAAACACAAAATTTTTAAATCGAATTATTATTGGATACAAACCATGTTTGTAGATAGTTATGCAACTGTCACGGCAGTTTATTAAAAAATAAATAATATTATCCGCGTTTCAATCCGTTAAGAGATATAACAGCAAAAGTTTTTAAAATTGGGTTTTGTTTCAAAACAAACTAAAAATATGACTACGTATATAAATTCCCAAATCTCGAAGTAATCGGCGTCAATTTTATTTCTGTCTTCCTAGCATACTATGGCTGCATGTAAAATAAAAACACGTACTTATCTATTTTAAAACACGAGCCCGAGTTTCTCGTTAGGCTTCATATCTGAGATCGTAACACACAATCTTACAGTAATAAAATAATTTGTTGAGCTAGATTTATCGTCTCATTCGCTCCCATGGGGTGTGTGTAATGAGTGAAGAGGAGAGAGATAATAATAAAAGTATAGATAGTGGGATCCCGTGGCGAAGACATGTGCATCTGCTTAGCTGGAAGGGATCGTGGACAGGGAACTGAACGGAGTAGTCTTTAGAGGTTTATTTTTATATTTCAGAGAGTACTTGAATTACAAATGAGAGTTCATATGAAATTAAGATAGAAAAAAAAAATATCTAAACCGATGTGAGTGTACGGTGGTTGTCTAAGTCAGGGATACCGAAAAGACTGCTAGTCTATCCATAACTCTTCTCTATTCTTCAAGTGATTAAATATAATGCGTACATAATATAATACAGTCGACTATATTCTTAATAATAATGTTCAAGTTACGAAATTTGGGAAATAGTAAGCTGGATTTACTCGACTATAAATAAAGTGAAAAGATGGCTAAACAAAATAAAACGTTAAATCATAAACCTGTCCAAACATTTCGCTGTCCGATGCATCACCGAAACATTTCGTTCTTTTTGGTGCCGTGTTTAAATTACGGCCGTCGGGATTTCTGCTTACGATCAATAAATCAATAAATATATGTGCCCGTCTATCCGTCCGTTCGACATTAATGGAAATCATTGTTTGTTTAGGACCGACTCTCGCTCGGGAGATTTTGCTATTAAACGGAAGCCATTTTTGGATAAGATTCTTCAAAAATCACGAGTTTATCTTATAAATATTTGAAATATTTTTCGCTTCGATACACACAATTTAAGGTTTGTCCAACTTTAAAAAATCTAAAATAAATTGAAATGAATTGAAATTTTCGACTCGGCAACTTGAACCGGCATTGTCAGCGTTCCGTGCTGTTGCTCTACCAATTGAGCTACCGAGTCCTACACCTCATCGTCGAATTTTTTTCAGCTTAATACTTGTTTTTTTTTTTAATATAGAGGTTAAACAATGATGGAAGGATAACATCTAAACAAGATGTGCTGTCTACCTATTTTGGCTTTGGATAGTCGGAAATCCACAGGATGAAAGCGAAAAACAATTCTTCAAGGCTTATTCTTTTGTGGACTCGGACGGAATTTCGATATTCTTACCACCCATTTAATCCAGATTTTCAAGACGAAGTCCAAGGTGTTTCAGAAAAACTATATAAATTGAAAAATGTTGGACCCGATGGGAATCAAACCCACGACCCGTTGAGTCAGAGAAAAAAAACAGCAACATTTTTTTTAAGTTTAAGTGGATTTAGAAAGACGCTGTAATACCCAAAAACGGCAAAAGGATGGTGAATAATAAATTATGCTTTTCCACTGGCCATGTGGTCGACGCAAAAAAGTCTACCTGCTATCCCGGTACACAATGCCTCCCTCAAAATTTATTTAGCTTTAGTTTTAAGAGTCGTTTTCGGAGTTCGGGCAACATGAATAATTCCATTTGAAACAACAATGGGGTCCAGCAGCTTTCTAAGAATTATTGCGTTCACGAACCTTGTTAGGAATGAGTTTCAAATCGAAGATTATGTTATGGGAGTCATTTTGAAATAGAGTTTCATACTATTAATTGCGAACCAAGAGTTCTGATCACAAATATTTAAAGATTTAGGAACTTTGACAACTAAATTGTAAAGCAGCAAACATTTTAGACTTATCGTCTATACGAAAATGATACTTGTAAACATTTTTAGTCAGCAAAATATAAACAATGTTTTATATACAACAATCATGCATTCCAAGTAATCAAAGTCTTAATGTGCATTTATTTCTAATCATGTTGACAAATGCTAAGGCGTCTAAAAGTAAAAGCTGAATATTTTAAAAGACAAATTGTTACCGCCTCAGTCATTAAAATACTATTAACGGTTTAAAACGCGAGATATATTAGTTAACTTATTATGGACTACGAACCGACGTTTCAGATGCCTTGCAGCAGCAGTGATTATAAACCACCAGGAATTTTATATTTAATATAATTGTGCAACAACACTAAAAAGTAAATGTAAATAATATTAAACAATAAACATTAACTTCAAAACAATATAAAGGCGTAGTGCCCTAGAAATTACCTACGATCAAATTTAAAAATTCCTGCCTCGTTGCGTTCCGAGGTAGGCGGAGTAACAGTCCCTAATTATATGCCTCTCCATCATACAAAACCAACAAACAAGGTCCAAGACAGCCCACCCAGCACGGGCATTATTCTTGATATGAACTGCTAATAAGTAATTATTATGACTTGGAAAATACCAAGCGAATATAGAATAATCTTAAGCCAGAAACCAGTTCGTTATAGCGATGTTGATGACAGCTATAAATCAATCCAATCATAAAATGTTGGAATTTAGTTTACGTTTTATAAAAGTTAATATGTAGGTCTTTGTTTAATTATAATACATCATGTTTTCAACGACATAGCAGTCAGATAAATTGATTTTGACGATCTCGTTCGTCGGATGGTAACAAAGCTATAATCAATATAAACATTCTTTAGCATGTTGAACTTCATCTGGAAAATCTAAATATTCAATGAGTTTTTGGTCCTGTTGCCTAATAGGCAATCGCGTGCCGGTTGCAAGCTGTAGATTTCAGTGTATCCCACGCTAAAATAGGTCGACAGTGCATCTGGTTTAGACGTTATTATGGCTGAGGTATTGCACCTGCCATCAGGCAACTGTCCTTGTATTATGAAAATAGTTTTAAAAGAAACAATTTACAAAATTAAACGTTCTGTAGACTTAACAAGGTACACAAATAAAAGTACTATGAAATAGCAGGAATTCAGGCTTGAGCGTGGGCGAACAATAGATAACATCGGGGCAGCAACTCAGGGTGTATCTAAGCCGTGAATCGCGGTTAACAAGTCTCTTTTATAAGGACCTACACAACTGCATGATCGTGTTCTTTGAATATTATTACAGTATTAAGGTACAGTTTAATAGAAATACATAAATATTTTACATAATAATTTTTAAAATATTTTTGTTACAAGGGTACTTTGGTATTTTTTTTAATTTAAATGATGATTTACTAACAACAAAACTACAATTAATATTTGCCGGTCTACAAACACAACACCCTGAACGGTTTGTATATGAAAATTCTAAATTTCAGTTTCGATGGATTCTTTTGAATTTGGAATAGCGGAAAAACAACCGGTGTTCCAGTTTTTTTTTTAAATTAAAAAAGAACAAATCACAGACAATAGTTAAATCTACTATCTATGACATCTGTATGACTAAACCAGCCTCATTAGCGTCGCCTACAGGCTCTTTACCTATTGCGATGTCCATATTCGGCCCAAGTTTTAATTAGCACGAAACCGCCCTAATCTGAGGATCTTAAGCGTCGTCGGTGCAGTGTGGAGCCAACAAAAGGTTCCAATAACGCAACGAGATAGGATCTCGCTTCAGGCGGGACCGGCTGCGATCGACGATAAACTCGGCTTCTTTGGAACTGCATATTTCTACTCTATACGATGTTTAATAAGCGCACTTATTATTGTACAATAATTAAGAGCTTGTTTAGTGTAACGAGACTCGAGAAGAAGTTATTAACTTACGCTCTTTAAGTACTGTTAACCCGAACTTTAATGAAATCAGCAAAATTATGTTTCTATACATTTATTGTATGAGTGCCATAAAATATAAAAATAATTCCCCAGATTTAGTTTCAGTAAAGGGGCCTTGTCCTACCCATTTATTAATTGATTTTCTAATAAACATTAAACATACAGAAAAATAACTAATGAAATATAGTAAGTAGGTATGCTCTTATGCCGCGTTAAGTTAGTCTCGGGCTTTCCCATTTCATTGGTGGTAGTCGTTAAAGCATGTCGAAGAAACTTGTGCAGCAGTGGTAGATTTAAAAATGGATACGAGAAACTGTGGAGTAAGTATATTCTACTTTATTCTCTGTAAAGTTTTAAAAATTATTTATATTCGACAAAAAAAAATGTCTGTCTTGTCTGTTCGTCGTGATTCTACAGAGTGTTCAAAAGAGCAACAAAATTGATAAACTCAGTCCGGCCTTTTTAAACATGTCTTATAAACTGATACATTTTTGTGAATTTATTACCTATGGAGCAATTCATCACTGCCCCTTTAGATAAAATGTTATGTCGATTTTAATTTCATACCTGTGTAGGTGATTACATTCTTTTTGAAAATAGGAATTATCAAGTTTTCTTTTGTTTTTTAGTACCAAGAAGGTTGTAGCGTCGCTTGTTAAAAAGCAAAATTATTCTGCCAGTCGAAAGTACAGTGATTACGAGTCGCTGGTCGGTGCCGTCAGAGCTTATTGCAGGATGATTGAAGACTCAACCGCCTTCGACGCAATCCTGGCGCGAAAGGGACACACGCTACAGCACGCTGGTGCGTGACAGGGACGGAGAGAGTTCAACATCTGATTAGCATCCCAATTACAGTGCGGACGCGGAGAATCGAATCTCGGATTTAGTGCTGTGGCTCGAATGAGGACTTCGACTTTTTAACTAAATGGAAAATATGTAACACTTTTTTATTTATAAATAATTAATATAGGATATCATTCTCTTTACATATAAAACCAATAGCTTTTATTGGTTCTTTTACCCTTTTATTTCTTGAAACAGATTTTTCAGGTTTTATTTTTAAATAGCTAGATTTATTACGTGAAAAAGTCTAATCAAGCCACATTCTATCTCTACATCATATCTGCAAACACTTTCGATGTGACCTTTTGATTATCTGACTATATATGAGTGATAAACATAAGTGATAAAGGAATATACAATTTTGTACATATTTATCGATACCGATATCGATTTCCCGATAGCTGGCGCAACCCTACTAACGAGCGAAGCACTCGAGGCGGGGCGTTCGTGTCGAGATTGCATCGGCAGCCACAAGAAAATTTAAAATAAACAAGAAATTATGAAGCGGGCTTTGATTATATGCCTCGGGTGACCCGTGTGAGACTAGTCGATATTATGTTCTTAATACAAGGAGGTAGCAACTAGGAGGCATGCTAATTAAATGAACAATGCAGTCTGTGGAATTGAGCCGGAAAATTTGCAGCTGTGGTTAAGAATAGAAAAGACAATTAACAAAAAAAATCGGTGGAGCTATAGCATACTTAATCCTACTTTATCTTGATTTAATTGATTATTGTCTACGCGAGTTTTAAACATAAAAAAAATATTTCAAAAAGGCGAAATTTATTTAACTTAGGCTCGAAAAGGGTCAGGTGACGTGGTCTCGGGGGTACCAGGAGTGTTGCGGAGCATCCAAAACAACGGGTCGTTGTTAATATACATTGTAAATAAGTCAACTAATATATCTCGCGTTTTAAACCGTCAAAAGTGTTTTATTTAAAATACTGATTCTTCTCCTCTCTATGTACCAGCTTGTCTATTACATTGCTTAAATCCCTGACATATTACAGCCTAATTTTGTACTATCGAACACACTTCCGATTGAAGAATCACGTTTCAAATTCCATTAACCGCATTCAGAAAACCAATTTTCATTACTCATTACGGAAACCACAACATGAACTCGTGTTAGCCGTTCCGCGCTCATCTGTTATTATGATAATGGTCTATTATATTCTGTAACGCAGTATAGTCTGTGGTGCAGTTCTAAACAAGGCCCCGCGCCGCGTACGTTATAAAAGTTGTAAACAATCAAACCGGTCCCTTTTCAAGTGTCAATAAAATGCGATAACTATGTGTAATTGATGAACGCTCGGTGGCGCCCGAGTTTGTCGAACTTCAAGTTGCTGGTTCTGAACAAACGATTCATTTGTTTTGGAGACAGATAAAACGAAATATATGCGCATAGTTATTAGTTATAATATACAAAATTATATTAACTTCAGCATTTCAAAAACAAGATATTTCCTACCTAGGTTAGCTATAGATATAGTTGTATTTTTAGAATAAAGCGGGAAACACATTTCGAAAGTAGAAGTATTTTATCGTATCCAAAACACCCTTTTAAACTCGTAAGAACAGGAATCGCATGCACGCATTTAATTTGATAAGTGGACCATTCGATGTTATCTAAACAAACTTAGAGAACTACAATACAATAAAAGGTTTTTCTGGAGTACTTTATTTAAACATACATCGTTCAATTGAGGCCGGTCATTACATAATTTTTCCAGACTCAAACGCGTAAGAAAACAAATATAGAAACATTTATCCATGTCTTTCGAGCTGTAACATAACGAAGAGATAAACAAGGTGCATAACAACTATCAACGAGAAACATTAATATCTGTCGAGGGCCCATCAGATATAGTTCAAAGAATGCCGGCCGAACATAAATCTACGGGATATTATCATAACGAGTCCGTTGTATTAGAAAAATTTTGGCTTTCTTAGAAATTAATAACGTCCGGGCGACGGCTTTACGACTCTTTGGTTACACGCTGACAATATAAATGTCGTAATTCTTTTAGATAAAATACGCGCGCAGCGTTGCTTTAACACAATGTTAAGTTTAATTAAATGTGTAATATACATACTATATATTGTTTATAAAAATCTATTCAATGTGTGGTTAGATATAACGATAAAATAAATCCTTAAAGTTCAGCATTACATATAATTTATCATAAACGATTTCAGACGAGTACTTACTTAATGAAAGGTGAAATATCCATACACATTTTCAAGACGCGCTTTAGAACTATTTGTATTTTGACTTTGGACATTTAGAAATCCTGATTGAAGTAGGTTTCGGATTTACACTTTACGGCTCTCTAAGCTGACCCTACCACACAATCAATATCAAGCAATTCTAAACCGAGTCAAACATGCGTTAGCGCAATAAGTAGAACCTAAAAACGATCCTACGAAGTCGCTAATGCTGAATCAACGAGCACGTCAAACTATAAAGTAAGTTATAACCGTATGGATTGTAGACGTCACTCCGTGAATGTTCCAAAAAAATATTTCCAGGATCGCAGGATCCAAAATGTAAGTCGCGAGGCATGTAGCAGCTAATTTAAATCACAAAGTACTAAGTGCAAGAAATCATACGGCATAGCGAGAATGATGAAAGTGCAAAAAGTCGTCGGTAGCCTGGCTTTAAAGGGTATCGATCCTGCAGTTCCTCGTACCTTTGAGTTTGAACTGATATAATTTATGTAAAAATGTCCCATGGTAGGTTTTTGTTAACCGCCTCTGTAGTTGAAGACATCTCCGATTTTTAGCTTTAAGAATTCTGTGTACGTGCACTTAATGGATATCAAATAATAACTCAAAAGTATTATTCAGCAAGTCAGAGACCGTGGAGTTAGGAATCACGCAAAACCTATTGTTACTTGTCCTAAGGGTTCATATTTACTAAATATATAAAGGCATGAAATACGTTCAGAAAGAACTGGCTTATAAGACATTTATCAGTTAACCAATTAGGAGTTTAGTTTTAAACGAGGTACTTTTGCGAACGTGAACATTAATCAAAATGTCCACTTTCTACTCTTTATAATAACCCCCGTTCTTAGTAAACAAGCAACATTACTCAAGTTATAACGATCTACTTGGTAAGTACTAGAGCAAAATGTGGCTCATACTCGACATTCAGTCCGGGTCACGAATCACAGACCATAGATGGAAATGCCGTGAATGTAATCGCGTTGATATTTCAGTCTGAAGATTTCTAATGACCAAAGTCAAAAAGGGGGGATAGGTGGGGTATTGTCCATTAAAAGAACCCCATGCCGGTCTTAAAAAATTTATAGTTCAGTAACAGAAAAATACATTTAAACTATAAAATACTTTGTAAGATTATAATAGCAAAGAGTCCAACGACTGCGTGTGGGAGGAAAGTAATAAATTCAAGAGATTCTTTGAAAACCTCTATTCTATTTAGAAGTATTATGATGTTCGACCTACATTGTATTTTCAGTTTTGACTAATGTACATTAGTACATCTTTAGAGCATTTTTATAAGCGATAAAACGCATTTTTTCGATTTTAGGTGCTAGTTGTTATCAATGTTTTGAAACTCATGCATTTCATCTGGCCTAATTGTATGCCACTTTTTATTGTGTTTATATTTAATAATTGAATATTTTTAGATATATTTTTATTGTAACTAACTTTTATTCATAAATAGTCTGTGAAACATTTGTTAGGATGCACCTTTATTTTATATATACTCTAATCTCTTACTATATGGTCTTTCTATTGTTTCTTGAGTAAATAAAGAGATACGTTAAAAAAAAGAAAAACGGAGAGTTTCGACATTTTATAAAAGTATGTTGTTAATAAAAAAGTTTCAAACTATCTCGTCTTAAACATTCAATTCAAATAATAGTAAGAAGATTTTTATAACTAAATCTGTATGCAGACAAAATATTCGCACTCTCCAAGGAATTCCTACCCAGGTAACAAGTTGGGTATTATTGGTGTTAGACACAAAATGTATCGCCGTTCTCTCTTTGTCAAATACTTAAGTCAACTTACAATAAATATCTTTTCATCAAGTGACAAAACTAGGCAATCACAATGCATCGGTGACAAAAGTTGGGGTGCAATAAAATAGCAGGTACTGTCGCCGGATATTGCATGTATTGTAGTAAGGCGTTATTATAGCTATAGAAAGATTTGCAATGGTCATTCTCAATAGTAGAAAAGGGTCACAAATGCTTGGTTTATACAAATAAGACAACAATTAATTTTGCTGTCACGTTTTCGCAAAGTTCTATTGTTTGTGAAAGCGTACACAAAAATGGACACCTTTGCACATAAAAAAGGCAAAAGATATTACTGCATTTTAGAACTATCCTCTGAAAACAAAAACAGTAGGCAGCTAACATTGTAGAATTAAGACTTACCATACGGATGCAGCTAATCCAAAATAGTAGAGAAGTAGGAAAACAACGGCGCAATTAGGATTCGCTAGGCCATCGTGTGCTAGAAGCATCCTCGTCGGCGACGTGGAGTCTTTAGCGCATCCCGCTGCCGTGCGGCCGGCTGCTGCCCGAACGCCCCATCCTGCGGCCGCAGCACACCTACATAGAGCCACTAGCACCAAGGCTCTCTCGCCAGCACCACCTCTATCACCGCACGCCAGCTGTGCCACGACAGCCGCGAGCGTACACACGAAACTCAACGCGGCCCAAGTCGCCAACCAAACTTCAGCCGCCTTTATCTCGCCCGCTTCCCACAGAACCTCAGCGTCACAGAACTGCGCGCAGCGACCTGTGCTCCTAACCCAGATCCAACTGTTCGGTTTTATTAGCCGTCTACAAGCGCTCCTGCTCGCGCTCGATGCGTCAAGAGGGATCGTCCCTACCGGATTTCTCTCCCCCGGACCTTCCATACACATGTGTTCGTGGTTGTTTTCCACCGGGAATAACGAGCAATCCAGCTCGGCCGGCCACGGGAAACCGAACCCTCGCAGCACAGGATAACACCTCGCGTATACGCTCTCGCACAGTCCGCGGCAAGGGCCGATAGGAAGAGCCACTTTGTCCGTACACATCGGCACGTAGACCGCGCACAAAAACAAATGCAACTGCGACGAACACCCGTACTGGACCAGGGGACTGAAGGTCTGAAGAGTCACATCGGCATCCGCTTGCAGCGTGTGCCTCGCTAAGTTCGGCATCCCGGTTTGATTGTATCCAATGTTCTTGCACATTGCCACTTTTATCGGTTCACAAATCCTCACGGAGGCCTCGGAGGCCGCGTTCATCGTGAGGGCGACTAGGATTATGTAAATGCACATCATGTTTACCGGGAACACTGTCACGAGTCACAAGAAATGTTCAAACTCATCGTAAAGTTTACGCGCACGTTGGAAATACAAACACACGTGCATTAAGGCACGCGCCTTCAGCCGTTCTGAATCAAATGCAAACGCGCCCTGTAGCCGCCGGTATGAAAACGAGGCGCGAGCGGTCATTCGGTGAGGCTCGGGGGGTGCGGGGACAAACAAACTACGAACAAAAAGGCCTGGGAGGCAAGTGGCAGGTATGCACGATAGTATTGGAGGAACTTGAGGATTTCAAGCCTCGTTAAGCGACCTTTAACTCACAATTTATACTCTCTTTAACGGTAACTTTTGTGGAAAACACAAGTTACTGTCAATTTTATTTAATGAATTAAGTATAGCAACTACTGTTCAACCTAATTTTAAATCAAACTAGATTAAAAAGTAAACCGTAAGTTAACCGGTTTTTATTATTTTATAATTTGAATATATCTTCGTTTGTATTATGAATTAATTAAAACTAGCTGCGCCAGCGACTTCTTCCGTTAAGAATATGTATTTTGGGCATCCAAATTCGTTTTTGCAAAACCCTTTATCTTTAAAAACTTGAGCTGTTACCCACGACATCGGGCGCGTCTCTTCCCGTCGTTATTACAAGTTAATCTTTAAAGATAAACATAGTGTCGCGGACTTTTTTTTAGATTATTTAAGTAGGAATCCTTCCTTCCTACATATTTTGCCGTACGCCTCGGAAACCCATAATGATGAATAATTTCCTCTTTTTTTCTCACATGTCTCGCTGTATCTTCGCCTTTCTCGATAAATGTTCTAACCAACATAAAAAAAAATCAATTCAAACCCGTAGTTCCTGAGATTAGCGCGTTCAAACAAACAAACTTTTCAGCTTTATATATTAAGTTTAGATTAGTATTAATATAGAATAATTACTGTCTGCCATTTTGAAAACTTAGTATTAAGGTAACGTACGTACACGACTGCGTTAAATAAAAACCAGGTTGTTTTTAATATAATTTTATTATACATAGTTTGACTACTATAATAATATGCATTACTGTATATTTCATAAGAAACATAATAGGTAAATATAATGGTGAATTAGTATTACAAAAATTGGACCGAAATATAGATTTGTGTGTTACAAAGCTTAAAGACAAAAGTAGAAACGACAACGCATTAGGAAAAATTATATTTACATGTTGACGGCACATAATGTTATGCGACAGTTTTAAAATAAACGATAAATATTGTATCTTAATATATTATACAACTTATTTTTTTCACACTCCATAGAACTATTCTATTTTCATTATACTTATGTGCTAACGCTAACGATAGCCAACGAGTGTTGCCAGCTCAAGTTTCGCCAATACGTTTCCCGACGACAAAATATATTATCTATCTACTTATCAATTACAATCTTGTGTAAAACACATCACATAGTCTTTAGCTTTCCGTAGTCCGTCCATTTTTACAACATCTATAATATTTCATATCATACAACGTTCACAAATAGCGTTTCTTTTATTTCTACAAAGCGTTTACAAAAAAGGAATGCAATGTAAGCGATTCTACCTCGAGACCAACATCATATCAGAAAGAGGTTTTACTGTAGAACCATTGGTAAAATCGGAAAGAAATATTTTATGCTTACACAGGATCGTGGACGTACCCAAGGGGTGGCGAGGGTGGTAGGGGTGGGAGTTGCCCCCTCCTGAAAATTTAACAAGCAGATTCTTTTATAACCGAACCTGAAAGTTATTTCGTTACTAAAAAGGCTTATTAAAGGTAGGGTTAAAGGTCTTTTTTATACATAAAAAAAATGGTAAACAGGGCGTGGTAGTTATAAAGTTGAGTTGCCCCCCCCCCCTCTTAGGCCAAAAACTGAATACAGCCAAACAGCACATTATGAAGACAACATTAAAATTTAAGTCTGACCTATTTGCATATTCTTAAAGTATATTTATTGTTCTTTCTACTTTGGCGTAGTGTGAAGAAACTATGATTTATAATTTTGAGGTAGATTTTATCGAACCAATTGTCTATCTATGTAAAGGATAGTAATTTGCACATCCAAAGAATACCTCACATAAAATGCAGCAAAAGCACACCGATTAAAGTGCTTGTTATTAAAACGTTTTAAAATAGCCTCAGTTGAAATAGGTGCTTATATCCAAAATGTTAGTAAACCGTTAACAGTTTGCCATTGATAAAATTGATAGCGATTAAAAACCTAACATAAATATGATAACATAAACTTTGAGATTACTTAGATCAATTAAATGATTATAATGGAATATGTCTATTGACAGACAAAGGGTAATAAATATAACTTGGGCAAAGTTGTAAATATATTCCAGCAAGCTGCATTCTCATTGGCTCAACTTATACTTTGTCTAATGGAGGATAAGTTTGACAATTCACACATAGCATTCGGTTGTGTACTGCAAATAATATAGGAATTATTTACTTGTATCTCAGTAAAAACGAAAGTATCTTACAAACAAACACGTGAAATGGAAAACGAAACAATACCTTTTACCTCATTTCACTGTTGTATATTTTCAAAATATTTCTAATTATTCACATTTTTTAAATAAATTTAATCAAAATTTAATTTAAGTATTGTCCGTAGTTTACGCGAATATCACACGTTAAAGCAAAAATATTTCAATGGTTTTAAACGCGAAATGTATTGAATTAACATCTTTAGAATTTATTTTAACTCTGTGACTACAGTTGCTGCAAAGCATCCGAAACCTCGGGTGGTAGTTAAAATATATTGTCAATAAATGTATATATTTCGCGTTTTAAACCTTTAAAAGTGTTTCATTACAAATTTCGTTTATCAATTCTATGAAATACGTAATAATTGAATAGACTTGCAAATTATTACCCTGTACTATGGTGAATTGTCAAACGTATATCAGCAAAGTAGTTTCGATAGCCGAAGATAATCACAACGACGATGCAGTTCGTTAGAACATAGATACACGACTCTGTGACTAGACCGGGGTCGAATGCGCGTCCAGTTGCACGCGCAGCGATTCCCGCTCCCGCTGCACGTCCGCCAGCTCCGCGCACAGCGCCCGACACACGCGGTGCAGCACCGCGTTCTGCTCCTGCAGGGACTTCACGTCGGGGTCCGTCTCGCAAGATGACTCTCTGGACGGTTTGCGGTACACCTCGAACGCCCCGTGCATTTTTGGCGCGCTCTCATTGTTATAGCCGTAGCCTTCGCCGAATGCGTCTGGAGGAAAAGAGGGCTCTTCGCTTTTTGGGTTGAAAGCGTCGGAGGGGAATCCGGGTTCTTCGCTCTTCTGGTTCACTAAGCGGCGCGTAGGGGTCGTGGCCGAAGGTGACATTCTGGGGGGCGGTTGCGGAGGTGGTGCGGCGCCTTTGAACCGGTTTAAGTCGAGCGAGCTAGATCGGGTGTGATTACGCATGGGCCTCGGCGGCGGTGGAGGGGGTGGATCCTTCTTGGGCGCGTATTGTAAAGACTGCGGACCGTCGTCGGCGTGGACCGACGACTCTCTAGCCGGTGGGGGTGGTAACACCCCAGCGCTCTTCACCGGTTTCTTAGGTTGGGGACGCTGAATGGATTTAATTTCGCTCCCATTCGGTTGATCGTTCGAGTTACGTTTGGGACTTGTCAATTCAAAAGCTTGCGATATATCGTCCCGCCGCGGTGAAGTACTAGAGCGTAGGTCATCGTGTGGTAGAGTGTTCGCTTCCGGCGTCACCCTCAATGCAACTGGGTGGTAGATTTTTGGATCTCGCTCTAAAGCGGACTTCTGGAAATCGAAATTCACTGGCTTCGGCCCGGGACTGGAGACGCTGAAGGTGGGCGAATCGACGAACTTAGTCCACTCCTTGTTATTCACTTGGGGTTCCGCTTTCGGCGGAGACATGGAAGGTTGCCTTTCTTCTGCCTTTTTAACGGGTTTCGTCTCGTACGGATCGTTGACTTCTGGTTTTGGTGTAAAATTAAAGTCAGCGGAAGTGCCCGAATTAAACATATCCGCGCCGAGATCCACCAAGTCGGTAGTCACAGCCTGTTGTGAAAAATGCGAATCCACTTTTGGTACGAGGCATGGTGGCAAAACGTCAGGAACTGCGATATTATTCCTTCTCAACACTATTAGATGCATTGCTATGCTGAACTCCTCCAAAGTTAGCATGCCATCCTTGGTGATGTCAGCTAGCTGCCAAATTTTTCGTAAGTCCGAAACGGATAAGCGCGACTTCTCGAAGAACATCCTGTAATCAATAAATTAGAGATTGAGAAAATCTCTTTTAATTTCAGTGAAGTTACTATAGTGTTTAATAAAAACGTACTAAACCTGCAACATGGGAGAGTGCAGGCGGAATATTTGTTTTTTTCTTATGATAAAATAGGACAGAGAGGCATGAGGTTCACAAATTGTAAGGTAAATACCACAGCCATATAACATTTCAACTATGTTAAGTATGTGTGTATCCATCATGTTTCAGAAAAGTTATAAATATAATAAGAAACGTGTAGGACGCGGCAGGCGTCGAACCCACGACCTGTTGATTAATAGCTATACATCGCTACCAGTAGATCAAAGATTCCGTCAAATAAATTATTTCTCGCTAGGTTCGTTATAAATTAAAATGAATATATTTCTTTACTAGTATCAAATCGTATTAAGACAAAGCCTAGTTGCGGCGCGCGGATCTCTAAAGAAAATATATGTACTTTAGGAGATTAGGTGGTACATACACACCGACAAAAAAATGGTACATTACCTAGCAGTTGAGCCGGATAGAAGACCACGCTCAGGCCGCAGCTGCGCAAACTGGGAGGCGTAATGGCTTGCTTGTGTTGCGCTAATCGTAAACACGTCTTCACCACTGGCTTCACCCTCCCCATCTTCTTCTGAGGAGTGGCGGTCGGATGAATCTTCTTCAGTACCTATGTCAAATAAATTGAGTTAGATAATGTAACTCTGCGGAGGAGAATCACCTGGACTTTTATTAGTCTCCTCAAAAGAAAGTAGTAATAAATGAAATGAATTACATAAAATTCAATCTCAATGTAGAACTTGATTTTACGTGAGAATATTTTATTTAAGTTAGATCTCAATAGATTTGTTATTTTAATCAAAAAGATAAAACAATAGTCTTATCAATAATTGAAAAATATTAATGTTTTCAAATCAAACACTAACGGTTAAAAACGCGATACCGCTGCTGCAAAGCATCCGAAACGTCGGGCCGTAGTTAAAAATAATTTTCAAACAAGTTTTACTAAAAAATACCACGTTGTAAACCCTTTAACAGTGTTATTTAAATGTGTACTACTCGCGTAAATTACAAACAGTATTAGATTTGTAATTTTTACACGTCGTGGTATTGTATAGTATGAGTAGTACAAATTTAAATAAAAAAATTCTAATATAGATATTACGAGTTTAAAACCATAATAAAGTGCTATTTAATATTGACTGCGTCATTTTTATTTATCATCCTTATTAGTACATACTATTCTGCTTATTAGACAATATTCAGTATAGTAATTTAAAAACTCTTTTTATTTTTAAAATGCTTTTTAATTGCAGTGCATGCAGTAACAGTCCTGCCCGAGTCGATTTAAAAAAAAAATATTTTCGATTTTTAAAGTATTGTATTATCGAGATTCTACCTAAGAGCCTTGTATGTTCCTCTCCTGTATTAGCAGGCCATACACCGCGGCCAGTAGCACTATGCTCCCAAACAGGATGAACTCGCTCCGCAACACTATTAGTGGGAGTGGGGCTCTCACTCGCTGTACTCCAAGGTGAACCCGTTTTACCTCTCCTCTGTAAAGGATCATAAAAGTTGTGGTTAAATGACAAGGAAAGGTATAACTTTAATATTTTTATTTATAGTAGTAGGAGTAAAAATATACTTTTTCAACAAGTATAAAAAGAATACTTTCTCGTCTTATGTTTTAATCACAATGATCCCGGCTGTATAGCATTAAAATGAAAGGTTACAGGCCAAATATTTGTTTTAACTTTACTACATTAAAAATAATTTACACCTTATGTTTAATATAACCTTTTACATTCACTTGTACATACCTTATAATCAGACAAGAATTTAAGTAATAAACAATTAAATGGCTCTTATCAGTCAAATTGTAGGCTACTTCAAGATAACACATTCTTTAAATGAAGTGTATAGTGCATGAGGTAAATAGTTATATAAAAAATTAACTACTATATCTCTATAATTCAGGTGTTCAGATAATGAATACAGATAAGGAATGGAATTAAGTAGCTGACAGAGTTAATATGTTATACTACTTTTATTAAAAAACCAAGGCTTAGAGAGTGGTAGTGGTCTTTCATAGAAATGGATCAAGAGATTTTTTCTACACCTTAAACTGCTTCATGTGCAGGTAGAAAATAAATTATAACCTAAATGTCATGATGAGTATTAAATACTGTCTATAGTTTACACTTTAACGTGGTCTCCCCGTGACCACGGCTGCTGGAAAGCATCTGAAACGTCGGGCCGAAGTTAAAAATAAATTTTTAAATAAGTTTTACTAATATGTCGCGTTTTAAACCGTTTAAGTGTTTTATTTAAATGATGAGTATTATCAAAAGTAATTCAATATTATTATTTGCCAAATAAAACTCCTGCACAACCTTCAAAACTTTCCTGTTTACTTTATATGCTAAATTAAAGGTAAATAGTTAATAATAGGATTTCATACTAACAGAAGGGAATATACGAAAATCTATTGGAAAATAATACTAACCCCAATTGAACCACTTTGAGACATGGTCTCAGATTCTATTTCAGAGTCAGTGCTTAAAACTTCTGCTGCGTCGTGAGATAGAGTTTGAGGTACATCACTATCTGATAAATTAGATGATACCCTTATGGGCTCATAGGCACCGAGATGTCTCTCCACAAAATTTCTTTCTCTCTTTGATATATGCTGTTCTTTAGGAGAATTGGACAGCTGGATCAAGTCAGCATTTGCATCAGAATTCAGGGCCCATGTAAACCTAGGTAAGGGAAGATCAAGGGGTGTGGACAACAGATCAGGTTTTAATGTCACATTTGATTGATGAGCTGCTATAAGTTTTAGTGCCGAATAAAATTGTTTTCTATTCATATGATTAAGAGTTGAACTATTGTTAGGTGAGACACTAAGATCCATGATCTGAAATATTACAAAATGAGATTATTCCTCACATAAGATATTTAAAGGTGTAAATTTTTTAAAACGACGATTAATTTACCTGCCGTAGTACATCATTTGCAATATTGGAAGATCTGAAAAGTTCTGTTGCTTTAAGAATCGGTATTTTCCCATTAGATTCTTCGTCGCAACATAAAAACAAATCCCCGAAATATCTCATCTCGGTCTCTGTCAAATTGAGTTCCTCCATTGTAAAAAATCACAATTATTGGTATTTCCCAACAAACAAAGCTATTTATAATGTAACCGTAAAATACAAAAAACCATTATCTATTAATATAAAACATATTCATTAATAAATAAACGATTTGAAAACTTTAACTTCACAATTTACACGAAGCAGACAAGTCGCAAAATTTTCATTCACAATAATAATTGTGAATCAAATGTCAATTAATGTGACACTTAACAGGTGTCCATCGGTACACAGACTTTATAGCTCTAGTTCTTATTAGACCATAGATAACAACAAAGGCCTATTGTTTACAACTCTATGAATCTTAGGACTTCACTATTTTTAAATAAATACAATTAGACATGTCGCGTACAATTTAAATAATAGAAGTGAACTCCGTTCTTAAAAGAAAAAATTCAAAGGAAAAGGAAAATATTTAAAACGTATGGAGAATGATAAATAAAACTTTCTTTTAGGAGCTTGCACTTATTAGATTTCCAGTAAACAAGGGGTATATTCACAGAAAAAGAAACTACAATATTGAACTATAATAAGTTTATTTCTGATAATATAACAGTGCAAGTTTTACACAGAATGTTAAATGGCAAAATTATAAATTACACATGCACACTACTATCAAAGTAGTAAATAATTTAGATCAGTACACATCTATACTTATAACTTAAAATATAAGCGTCGGTAATCTCGACATTACAATCACAATAGAACATTCAACTTCAAGATACATAAGCTACTTTTTTAATCCCTGGTTTGGATGTATTTGATGAGGTCAATGACACGGCTGGAGTATCCATATTCATTGTCATACCAGCTGATGAGCTTCACAAAGTTGTCATTTAGAGAGATACCAGCAGCAGCATCAAAGATGGAGGAATGAGCATCACCAACAAAGTCAGTTGATACAACTTGGTCTTCGGTGTATCCCAAAATTCCCTTAAGAGGGCCTTCAGCTGCTTCCTTAACCTTTTGCTTAATAGCATCGTAGCTGGCTGGCTTACCCAAACGAACAGTCAGGTCAACCACGGATACATTGGGGACAGGCACACGGAATGCCATACCAGTGAGCTTGCCATTAAGAGCTGGGATAACTTTGCCAACAGCTTTAGCAGCACCAGTAGAAGCAGGAATAATGTTTTGCTGAGCTCCACGACCATCACGCCATAGTTTACCAGATGGGCCGTCAACAGTCTTTTGTGTTGCAGTAGTAGCATGTACTGTGGTCATAAGACCTTCAACAATTTCAAAGTTGTCATGAATAACTTTAGCAAGTGGAGCGAGGCAGTTGGTTGTGCATGAAGCATTGGAGATTACTTTGAATGAAGGGTCATAGCTTTCATGGTTGACACCAACAACAAACATTGGCGCATCAGCACTTGGAGCAGAGATGATTACTTTCTTGGCTCCTCCTTCCAAGTGAGCAGATGCCTTGTCTGTGGTAGTAAAGACACCAGTTGATTCTACGACATACTCAGCTCCAGCCTTACCCCATGGGATAGCTTTAGGGTCTCTCTCGGAGAATACGGCAATCTTGTTTCCATTGACAATCAAGCATCCATCAGCAGCCTCAACGGTTCCCTTGAAACGGCCATGAGTAGAATCATACTTGAATAGGTAGACCATGTAATCTAAGCCAATAAAGGGGTCATTGATAGCGACGACCGAGGCACCTTTTTCAACGGAGGCACGTAGTACCAGACGTCCGATACGGCCGAATCCGTTAATACCAATTTTCGACATGGTTCTGTAAAAACAGAAATATTTTCTTTAATCATTAACTGCTTTAGCAATACCAATCTACATAAACTATTTAAATTTCTAATATAATAAGAAAAGTACAAAATGTTTAAACACAAAGAAACGTTTTTAATTAGTTACTATTATCATAATTATTATTAGTATTATACAATTATTCTTTTTAAAAGCAAAGATTGATTTAGTTAAGAATTAGTTTGACCTTGATAGTGACCTTTTTATTTTAAGGAATACTTTAGTAATTTTATGCATCATCAAAATACTATACTGAACCTACCTAGCATACTTATGAAGCCGGTAGATCTAGTTCTCATCTCTCGATTCACTAATAGACCGGCTAGCAAAGGTCACCTTAAGGTCATACCATAATCAAGCGAAAAAGACAATGTATAATACATATTAATCGATGATAATACGAAATAATTCAAATAGTATTAATTAAAACAACAATATTACTGTTTGACAGTGAAAAAACCTAATAAAAGGCGTTTCTAACGTTCTACGGAATACCTACGTGTAATTGTGACGCAAATCTAAAAGCAATTGAGACGATATAATATAATTAATAATTAAATAACAATAAGAATAAGTTAAAAACGGAATAATAAATAATATTTTCAATAAACTTACCAAGTAAAGTGAGGTAATTCAATGAGTACAAGCAGCACGTAGTTACACCGCAAAATGGTGAAATTAAATGTCGTGTCGTGGATATTTCAAATAAGATTTTGAAATGTATGTCGCCAGGGCAGTGTTGCCAGATATATGTCATAATTTGCACACTTTCTCAGTATTTTAATATTTAAGGAGGTTTACATATCATATGCTAGGCATTACACGTTACGGAAAAAACATAATATCATTAAACTTTTAATTAAAAAAGGGTACCTGCTGCTATATAGTTCCCTCCTATTTTGGGGAGAACAATTAGTGTACAATGCGTACTGTGGAATCAACCACAGATGTCTGAATGCTAGATTGCGGAAAATTCAAATTTTAAATATCTGTAAAATCAGTATTTACAGTTAGAACCGTTTTTAAGTAAAAATTATTAAACTTCAAATAGACAGGGTGAATAGAATCATACGTACTTATAGGTTATTTTAGAGATTTAAGTAAAATTTTTGTCGTCTCTGAAATTAAGAAATATTTTAGGCTACTGTGAAAGATTTTATTATTTAACATTCGGGTATGGTAATAAAGCTGGGTATAAATGGATTCGGGAGAATTGGAAGAGTTATATTCAGAACATGCATACTGCGACCCGAATTTGAAGTTAGATATACATTTGCTAATTTAATTAATAATACTATATAAGGAACTATAATTCAAATTAATTCCAGATTAGTGCTGTAAACGATCCAGCTATTGATACGGAATATATTTGTTACTTGATTAAATTCGATTCCACACATGGAAAATTTCCTGGCCATGTATCATTCAGCGAAAATGAAATTACGGTTAATGGTAGACGTCAGCTCTTTCACTTATATATTACTTGCATGAAAGTTATTCGTAATAGTTTCTTTCTTCTAGGAAAACTGGTCAAAGTACTCCACGAGAAGTTTCCTGCGAATATTCCATGGTTTAGTGTCGGCGTTCAGTATGTTATAGAAGCGTCTGGAATGTTCACCACAATTGAAAAGGCCTCGGTATTCTTTAAAAGAAAAAACTACTTTCTATAATTACTAACATACAAAATATATAATGGCAATAAGTCAATCAGACTTATAGCCATTATATACTCTTAATTCCAGCCGACACGTTAAATTGAGCTGAAATACAAAAGTATTAATTTTAACATATTATTATATTCATCGAATTATACTAAGTAATTATATTCATATTTTTCACAATATGTTATTGCACATGACGGTATGACGACTATGACGTGAAGGACACGGTAGCTCAATTGGTTAAAGCAGCAGCAAGGAACTCTATGGTTCGGTTCGAGTCCCGCGAAAGAGTTTTAATTCATTTACGACTTATTAGACCAAGAAACAATAGAGCTGCTGTTGCTAAGCTGCTCAATAGTATTTGTATGAATGTACTTGTGCTTTGAATGGCCGTCTCCACCCACAAAGTACAAAAACATCGGGTCAACCGTATGTGATAACTCCTTTATCATTGCGTCACCCAATGCCCAGCCCCCAGATATTGTAAAGTTCGGTTACCTAAACAATATCGACTTCTAGTTCAATTGTTCTTAATACTTCGATCTTCGTGTTTCTCTCAAAAGATCAACGACATGGGCAGGACTTGAACCCATGTCCAATAGCGTTCCACAGTCTAAGAAGCTAGATAAATTATTTACAGTAAAGAAAATGTATAAACATCTATATGTTTATCTATACTATTACAGCGGACATTTCTTTTATCTTTCATTTAAAGAGGAATCATTCTTTTACATATTTTTTGTATATCTTGAACCGTTTTCGCAGCTTACGCAACTTACCCAAAAGGTGAAAAATCCCCGTTTTTCTATATTTTCCGCTTTTTCTTCGCTCCAATTAGTCTCAGCGCGATGTTTTATAGCCCCAACAGTTTAAGACCTAAAAGAGTCGGTTTCTGAGATTAACGCGTTCAAACAAACAAACAAACTCTTCAGCTTTACTTATTAATATAGATATAAGGAACTGCTTCCTTTGTAGGGCCATTTGAACAGCATCGGTGTAAAACGCGTCATAGTCACTGCGCCAAGTGCTGATATCCCTATGCTGATAATCGGTGTTAACGAGGAAATGGTTGCTCCTGGTATGTTAATATATGTATTTTATTTAAATGCCTTATTGAACACATAAGAAGGAGAATGCATTAGGCGGCCTGGTCTTTGTCAAGATATCTCTGTAAGCCGTCTTATTGTAGGAAACGCAAAACATGTGAAAGTGTTATGCAAGCAATTTTCTACTCTTTGACAAACGGGCCACCCTAGTATTATTTGAAAAGAAAAAGCCCATATCGCTAAGGCCCGATTATCAGTACCATAACTAAGCTAGGCTCTGCGGTTAATTGTTCTTCATATAAATATTTATTTTCTGATATGGTAGGGTATTTTTATAAATACACTTTTGATCTCTGTGTTAAAATTAATAACAATTTCTGAGAATGCGAAGGATAAATAATTATGATTTGTTTATAAATTGTGATAAAGTTGATAATTTATCTTCATTTAACCGAGTATAAACATAAAAAATATCAATATACCTACGATATCAAAAAAGCCGATAGAGTACCGTGTTCAATGTTTCTATAGGCTTCTATGGCAAAGGGGGATAGACAAAGCGTGGAGTTCTGGTAATGGCAGGTGAAATGCTATACCTACGTATGATTGAACACCAAATTATCATTTAGATGATACCGTGGTCTCCTGTGCGTCAAGCACGCTGTATTGTTTGGCGCCCATAATCAAAATCCTAGAAGACAACTTTGGTATAACAGAGGGCTTCGTTACCAGTATTCACGCCATGACTCCTTCCTTAAAACCGTTGGATGGTCTATGCTTGCGAGGAAAGGTAATATTCCTGGCGTTTTATAAAGATATACATACAGATAACGTGAGGATTAAGAGTAGTCTTTAAGAGTAAAGTGTGATTTCTTCATGCAGCACTGGCGAGACCATAGAAGCATACACCAAAACATTATACCAGCAGTGACCGGTGCCTGTAAGGCTTTGAATAAAATCATACCCCAGATTAGAGATAAACTGTCAGGGCTGGCTTTTCGTGTCCCTATAGTTAATGTTTCCGTTCTGGATATCTCTCTAAGGTTTGGTTTTTTATTTGAATTTACTTTTTGAAAAAAGTTCCTAAGGCTGGTAATCGAACTTTCATCTGGCCAAACATATTTTAGCAGATGACCAATGTTATCGAACTTTCGGTTCTACAACATTTATGGTTTCGTAACGATTTTCACCTTTCAAAGATGTAAAATGTGCTAATTTGCTGGAGATATATATTTCAATGCTTACTTGCTTAAACTATACAATCTATAAAAATATTTATAATAATAAATATTGTTATCTTTAGAATAAATACGGGTACTTCTATGGAAGTCGTCTTAAAATGCTTACATCAATACAGCAATTCGTCGATGAAGGGCATATTAAGGATATCTAATGAAGACGCCGTATCTTCCGATTTCCTTGGAGAGGAACATTCTTGTATTTTCGACGAGAAATCGAGCTTTCAAATGTCACCTAATTTCTTTAAGCTCGTTTGCTGGTACGAAAACGAACATTCTTATGCGTGTCGCGTTATCGATATTATACTATTTTCGGAAAGGCAGTTCCAATGTCGCTTCTCTCCAATAACGATTGGTCCTAGACCAACTAGGGCAGCTACCACAGACAGATGCAGGTCCGTATTTGTTCCGCACAATTATAGCTTCCCAATAAATCCTAACATGATATCCAGCACCTCTCAAGACACCGGTTTCAAAATAAAATTGCACCCGAAAACTTTGAAAAATACAACTTTAGGCCGTCACTATTCACCAACAAATCGGACGACATTAGGCCGAGTTGTTATGAAGACCAAAGAAGCATTGAACTCATTTCATCATGACAATATAATTTCGCAAACGCAAACACGACAAACAGTACCTACAAGTAAGGCGAGTTCTTTCTTTCAAAGCTGTGTGCATTTTGAATCTACACAGCAAACTAAAATAAAGAAAAATGAAGACGAACTGAGAAGAATTAAACATGAATTTTCTAAAGTGGCAAGTTTAACAGAGAGTCTATTGAAAAAGTCGAGTCATGATAATAATGAGTTACGTGACGCAGTTAAAGATAAAATTGAAATACAAGAACCTACTCAAGCATATGAAGAAAAAAAAATGAAATACATGGATGGCACAGAGAAGGTAAAGGATAGTAATAGTAGAAGTCGAATATTTCCAATGCATCGCGATTTCGAGGAACCCGAACCGAAACATAATGACTGTCACATCATATCAGACCTAGAAAATAAACAATGTATTCAAAGAGGAACTATAATCAGGATTAAATTAAGCGACACCCATACAAATGATATGAAAAACAATACTATACTATCACAAAATGCCTGTAAAAAATTAGATTACGAAACTAAACTAATAGATAAAATCGAAATTAATTCTCTTCCGAGTATATCGGAAGTTGCACTGCAACAAAGAGATTTTCTGGAAATAAACAATATTTGCACACCATATTTTTCTAATAAAATACCACCTGAACAACAAGCATTTGTATATAATGTATTACAAGCTCCTAAGGATGATGAATGTATACAAAACAATATTAGAAAAACGGAAATCCCGACAGAAACTAACAACGACGATGAACTGCAAACAAAAGACACGTTGGATACTCAATGTAACCATAAAGGTAATAACATTTCGGAAGAAAATAAACATGGTGTTGATGCAAACATTATACTAAATAAAGATACGGAAGAAGTAAATGAGAGTAGTGATCTAAAAACGAATAAAAATATTTTCGAGAAAATCATTCAAAGAATTTCTATGAACAGAGTTCAGCTAACATCAGATGAACCATCACGAAGTATAAGTCCATTACCATCAATAAACAACCTAAAATTACGGGGAACCAGACAAGATATTTATGATAAATTAGATAGTGCTTCAGGTTCTGAAAACTCTTTTGATTTCAATGATAGAAAGTCTCAAGTAATAAACATTACAGATTTAACTAAATCCATAGAAGACATTGCACGGCTAGACAAAATTTGCAGGATAATTGAAATCTCAGACGAATTATCTGACAAGTTGTTTTCAACAATAAATAACACTAATGCTCAGGGTACCGAAACGAAAACCTGGTCTTTCAAGGACTTGTGTGAAAGAATTAACTTAGATGAATTTTGTAGTAAAGTATTCACTCCATGATTAGTGATGTCTCTGATAAACAATTTTGTTTAGTCATAAAGAATTAAAGAGTTTTTCAAATATGTACTGTACTTTTATTGAAGGCACTTCAGTTACATTTTACTTAAAGGATAAAATCATTGTATAAATTAATAGAAAAAATATCACATTTTCGGTTGCAAAAATTAGGTACTTGAAAAACTTAAATAGCAGGTACATGATAAAGATTACTGATTTCGAAGTAAAGCTACCTTACCCATTATTGTGGTATACAAAATCTGTATTTTTGAGTAATTTATAGTTGAGTTGGATGACAGTCTTAGAGAATATTGCGTTGTCCAAATCGACAAAGTCAGCAATGACTACATTGACAGTTGTCAGACCGTTGGAGACTGATGGTGGTCCAGGGCTGAATTCCATGAGCTTCGGATAAACTTCGTCTTTTACGGGCTTTGCGCATTTTTCACGTAAAGTTGACACCCATCTGAAATATTTTTTTGATGAATGTTATAAAAATTATTATTGCTATATATACAAATGATCAACATTACACAATTCAAATTTGCAACCATTTATGTAAAGAACCACAACAAGAACAGGTTACATACATACCTGAATAAAATAAATGTAGGTGTAGGAGTCAAAACAGCTTGATGAACAAACCCCATGTTGGGGTGCCTCTTTACATTCTTCAGAAATTGCACAAGGCCATTAATACTGTCCTGCTGCGGCCATGGTGAAGGCAACATTTGCGGTTGCCAGAATTCACCACTGGCTTGCACTGATGGATTTCGATAGACAACAACAACCTGATGATAAATATTTCCTGTATTATGTCTTATAAAGACTATATTTTTATATATACATCACAACATATAAAAGAACTACCTGTTGTCCTAGCCTCTGTAGCGAGTTTAAAGTTATAGATTGTAGATCTTGCTTCCGTGGTACCAATTTAGGTCCAAACATGCTCAGTAAATATCTCATTAATTTTCGGTGGTCATCTGCAGTGAATCCATAGAAGTGTTGCAAATCTAATATTACAACCTAAAAATTGAGAAACTCATTAATATCCCAAATGATTGTTAAAATTATTTTTAACATTTCACAAAGATAGCAAACATCGTAATTGTTATTAATTACCTCTCCTGGATGTGAATCAATAAACTCCTTAATCTGATGTAATGGTTCTGATATTTCTCCAGCGTAAACACCATGTGTGAAATAAAAACTTTCAACACCTGTTTTTGTAGCTAGTCTTAAGTCAAAATATCTGGAATATTAAAAAAAGATTTTTAAAAACATTACATCATTATGGACTTCATATAGCAAAGAAAAAATCTTGTATGATTTTTTACAAGTTGAATATGAATGTTGAGGTCATTATTTAGTGTCCGTTTTGTTGGTACTTTTTATAAACTTAAGTATATAAGTATAATTATAATAATATTAAGTATCTATTTAAAATAATTTATATGTAGTGAGTCAGATACCTAATGCATTTCATATAAATGATTTTTAAACATAATATGTATAATCAAAGGGTCAATACAATAATTACAACATACAATAAATACAACATATAAATAATGAAATACCTAATCCCTATAAGAAGTTGTTGGTAAGCATCTATGCTCTGAGTAATAGTCCATCTTAGTATCGTACCTTTGAACAAAGGGTACAATCTTTTGAGAATTGGTTCAGCATCGGGTGCTAAACCACTAGATCTTGTTATGCCATATGTCATGGAATCATGGCTGCCTGAAATAAATAAAATATTGACAGACAAAATATATATTACACAAAAAATATAAAAATTTTAATGAATAACCAATCAATATTACTTTTAAAAACTTTAATATTTATCACATTTTATTGCACATGATAGCACTACATAAATTAAAAAGCTATTATACATTTTAAAAATTACAACTCAGGCAGGACTTGAGTCTACATCCACAGCATTCCATACACAGAGCAACAGCATGGAGTGCCAGTCGTCTTGCCTGATTCGTAAAATTTAGCAATAATCAATATTTAATTAATATTAATTTTTCCATATCAATAAATGAAAGACATATGTCTTTCATTTACTAATATGGTTATCATTAGACATTTGGTCCTACAATATCTTTGGGCAACAATAATACACTAAAATTAGCTTACTACATCTAAAGATATACTCCTTTCCAGTACTCATACTATTCACGAAATGTGTAGTATCACAAAGCGGAATAATCACATAAATGATCTTGGGACTTAGTGAAAATTGTTAATATCAAAAAAATAGAAAAGTTTTATTCATACCAGGTATGGCTAAGTATATAAATGGAAAATTTCTTATTTCATCAGGCAGTTTTCTCATCCAATTCTCTAGATCCAGAGATTGTGCAGTGCCCTTTTCACTCATAATTAATACTGAAAACGATGTAAATGATTCGTGTTCATGATATATATACAAGGAAGTCTTAAGTAACAAGTTTTTAGGTCAATGTCTTTTAGATCTTCTTGTGATAAAGAATCCTTTGTTTGGTAAGTGTATCAATAGAATTATTGGTTAATATGCCTATTAAGATGTAGAAACTGCGATTAACACATTTTTCTTTTAAATAAAACACTTTAACGGTTTAAAACGCGATATATTAATCTTACTTAAAATTCATTTTTATTTCATTAAGTGTTTATTTAAAAGTGTACTACTCGCGTAAACTATAGACAGTATTTTACATTTTTCTTTTATTCAAAAAAATCACAAAGTCATACCCTAAGCGACTTTTTAATTAATTATATATGAACAAGATTAAAAATATGCAGTAAATATACATTTAATTACGGCTATTACCTGATTCACCATACGTTCAATAGCATTGAAGTCATGGATAAAATATTACGGAAACATGAAACAATATAATCTAACTCATATAGCCGTTGAATTAATGTAAACTATAAATATTAAATTACAAAATCGAGAATTAACCATTTATTGTATTTCACGTGTTTTTAAATTTCGTAACAATAATGACAGAAGGCAATATTCAATTTCTTGATTTTATCAATTTAGACAGTAATTGACATATAAGTTGTGTTTGACAATTGACATGTATCAATACGAACATTTCACGTTTTACAAGATAAGAACCTTTTTTTAAGAATAAGAAATGGAAAAACAGCAAAAGAAAAATAAAATAAAGTATTGAATGATTACGTATTATTTCAGACTTTTATCTTAAGCAGACCTTATAGTTAGTAAGTGCTGTTTGAAGTAACAAATTCTGTAATATTCTATCAGATAAAATTTTTATTGCTTTCTAATAGTAGTCGATATTGTCACTATATTATGCACAAAAAATAAATATTTCTAATTATATTAGTAAAGTTTTATTTTATCTAACAATAACGATATTTTTTAATTCTTGAGGTGGAGCTTAAAGTTATTGTTTATATATAAATGCACTTGTCATATTTCTTGTTTCAAATCTTTGTGATTTAATTCTTTATATCAAATATATTTTAACTCAATCAATTAAAAAAAAAATATCTGTAAGTGTACACAACATTATACAACATAAGAAAACTGTTGCATGTAATTGCACTTTAAGTGTCGTGTATGTGCATAATACTAATTACTATACATATCATATCTTGTATTTTCGCGATAAAGTTTATTATTTCTAGTCTTATATTCAGTTACCCAGTCGCTAGTGGGTATCTATGGTAACTATGCTCATATTTTGAATACCTAGGTACCTAAGCAGGATCGTTATGTTAGCAACTTTTTTAATTGTAATGTAATTGGTGTAAAAAGATTACATAAGTCATTATTCTTGGGCAAAAGAAATATTAAATGAAGCCTCTATGTATAGATTACCTATAAATGTTGAAACTGTACTCACGTGCAAAGCATAGGAATTTAATTTCCATGATCTTTTAATAGTCACTTTGTAAAGATAAATCCTTTATTAAATAAATAATAGATAAAATTATTTACACACATTACTTGTTACTCATAATAGGTATTAATAAATCTGTGATTCTAAGAGGAATGACTACAACACGTTATTTGCAAATAATCTCGTGCTAATAAATGCAAAAAATCGTATTAGATTAGTTGCTTTGTTTGTAACTTGGCTAAAACGAACAGGCTTTGATAGGTGGCTTTTAAATAGTTCGAGTGAAAGGTTTTGTTACTTTTTGTTGGAAATTCGATTTGATTTAACGGATCTTGGGTTCTTGACATTGGCCTTCACTGTTTGGCTTTCGATTAGAAGCTTTGGTGTTAGAATTGTTAATAATCCAGTTCGATGTTTAATTATGGCAATTTTTGATTCGATATATATATATATATATATATATATATATATATATATATATATAAATATATATATATAAATAGCAGCACATATTAAGTAGAACCCTTATACAAGTTATTGTAACCCGACAAAACTTTTAAATGTAATAATGTAAAAAAATCTCCTTTATTGCCGGTTTACTTGTATTTGTCGCAAAACGTCTTCTTTTCTTCTGAATTAAGGTTACTTATTGATATTGATTTTACTAGTCAGTGGAGAAAAATCTGTCAGTCAAAGTATAATACTCTCCATCAATAAAAAATACGCTAATCCCAGAGGATGACACAGGTCTTAGTTTTCGTTAGGAATAGATGTAGTTGGTTTTTCAGGATTCACTGCTTATATCAAAAAGAATTATCCTTTATTGATGTAAACGAAGAAATTTAACAATTTTTCAGTTTTTTTGCAGTGGGTACAATGTCTGCATTTTTCGGTTCAGCACAGTAATAAGAGATTTAAAATTTGTCAAAATAAAACTGTTTCTAATCACGCATTATTCCAGGTGCAGTTTAGTAAGTTAATATGTACGCTATTGTAACCTTCTTTAGAATAAAAACGAGTGCAAGGCAAATCATTAACATAAATAGGCGTGTTGAAATACGGAATGAAACTTAAGATTAAACGTTACCTTAGCTATTATATTTTGTGACTAACTAACGACTGCGACTTCTGTCCGCCGTGTTTATAGATACACGAGATTATAGAGCCTACTTATATTATACTATATATATTTTAAAAAAAAATATATTCTTAAATTATTAAAATTATTTTAATATTATTTTTATTTAAATTTATAAATTTATATATTAACTATAGACAGTATTTATATATATAGGTAATCCGACAAACGTAATTGTTTGTTTGCAAGACTAATATTAATATGTTGATACAATTCTATCAAATTATTGGTAAAAATGTATTAACTTCAACCAAAGTACTTCTATTTACCATAAAAACGGTTCCTGCGAATCAATCTTAATAAATAGACATATACTGTCACGGATATATTTTAGATTATTTAAAGCATCATTTATTCTTTCATACATATTTTTTTGGTTTCAAAAACCGTTTTCGCAGCGCACGCAACGGAAACCCAAAAGAAACTAATTTTCTTTTACAAATTAAAATGGTAGCTAATCGTATTTGAATTATAATAAAAAATAGATGCATGATGATGTTTACGTTACTAATAAATAATACGAATACGAGGCCATTCTTCTAAATAAATTATTTTCATACATTACATACACTGTAATATCAAAGCTTTGAAATCAATCAAAATATGTAATATGTTTTATCCTCAAGTGCATTTAAGGAAAATAATTATTCAGGCGTAGGTATTATTGCGTCACAAAATCTTTTACGCAGGAGCTAGAAACAATTAAATATTTTACATGTCATCGCTGTCTGGAAATACCTGTACCTAATTTTCTGAGACTACTATATACTAACACAAAATCATAATTTAAAATTAAAGAAAGGATAAAGGTATATTGTGGTTTATTTTTAAGATAAATCCGCATTCCGCTTGATACAGATGCATACATTGAAAAAACAAAGAATAAAAGATTCACGTTTACTTTGTATTACTTAAAGACTGATTCAAAAGATTTAGACTAATCGTAACTCAGTCTTGATTTTTGACAGGACGCAGTATAAAAAAAAAAGTTTATATCAATAAATATTTTTGCTTTCTTTCTTTTGCTGGGCGTCGACCTGCATGAGGTCCATTCGTGTTTATTTAAAAGGGGTCTGAATCTGTAAATTACACTGTAGTTCTCTCCGCCAGTCTGGATTCAGAAATACAATACCTATATATTTATTAAAACTAAACTACTTATTTTTATTAACGTTTTTGGAACAAGCTAGTGAATATTTTTATTGTATCTCTAAGGCTGGTTGCCAGACGCTAGTTTTATTTATATATTTAAGAACAGAATTGGATCCCTGAGGCCTTTGAAAAGACTTGCACGCACGATACTCATATAACAATGTTTGTTTTGCCCTGCGCGATAAGGATAGAGCTAGCTTGCTCTCCCACTGCGCTGATGCCGTCTACGAATTTGTACGACCTACAATCGACTCCGCGCGACGACAGTGTCTTTTCCGATAGCTCGGTACGTTGCCGCACCGTCGCCCCTACTACAACACACTTTCGCCAAGCACCCAGCAGTTTACCAAGTGCACCACGTCATTCAGTATTCCGCATCTATACGATTCGAAGTCCTGCAGACAATAAAGCAGAGAGGCGTATCAAACGTGTTATCAAACATTCGATTTCTGGCGTCGTTTAATTATTTAAAATGAGCAAAATACGCTCCGGTGTGAAGTAACGCGCGGGCGCTATCGGAATTGCATATTATTTCAGTGCATCGGTTTGAAGTACGGCACAAAGCTGTATAACTACTGTGTGATAAACCCTGTGAGATGTTGGGGGAGAATATTGGTTGAGAGATTGGATTTTTACGCATCTCTGGACTTGTTGCGAATGTGTATTGAAACGTTCATCGCTATCCACGGGCGCACTGCTATGCGCCACGACTTGGTTCACTTTATAAGGCATACATCCTCGGATCACTACTGCGAAGGGGCCCTTTAGTTGCTGGGACGGGTAAGGAATAGCCTTATTTACATTTAGACAAAGTTATAAAATAACAACGCAATTGATTAATTTGCATTTATAAAAACACGATGACCGACTAGCATAATAGAGACTTCCAACTTGTTCACTCACAGATTAAAGATTTAACGTTTATTAAAAAAAATCTTAATCAAAGTTAATAAAAACAATGAAGCAGGCAGATGGATGGTTAGTAATCTGGAATGCAGAAATACACCCGTCATCGATCCATAATAGAAAATAACATGAGAGATGTGCATTGTCTGTGTATAATTATAACATTTGCATTAATAAGAACAGGTTATCTAATATTAAGTCTGAACGCAGAGCCAATTTACTTGACTAAAATTACGAAAATTAATTAATTGTTATTGTAAAGCGGGACCTGAAATGTTTTTGAGGCACCAGTAATAACCGGTTTTGAACACGAGGCCGTCACAAAACCAATGATGGATAGAAAGCAACTTCAAGATTGTTCTTTGAATAAGTTCTTGACACACGGGTTATCTGGACACGAACACAAAAGACACGACAATTGTATTAAATAGAATGATTCTTCACTATTAATAATCAATTATGTATTATAAATTACAAAGTTTACTTGAATATCATGTTTTATCTGCGTGTATTTTTTTAAATAAAGGAGGACAGACGAGCCTCGGGTTTCATTTAATCGTAGTTCAAATACCCCAGTCATATACCTACCTACCATAAACAAGTTGTCCACCTGTTTTAGTTTTGGACATTCCTATATCTACGGACTGGAACCGACACACAGATTTCCAATTTACTCAACGCATCTATAAGCGCTGGGGATCTGAACAATTTAATATCCAGGTTCTTCAAACTGATATATTTCAGAAAATTATAGTCATTTAAAAACATGTATCTGATGGAAATTGAACCGGCGGCCCGTTTATTAACATGATGGCTTCAATATGTGGTACCATTTTGTTGATTACGAAACGACGACGGCAAGTGTTTCTTGTTTTGTGCAAAACGACAAACAAACACAAATGAATAACAGTCAATAAGATCTTTCAAACGTGTATGTTTTTTTTTATATTTTTTTTATTATTAAATTATTATTATTAAGTAACTAAAAAGTTTACTTATACTTGTTGTTTGAAGTAGACTAGATATTCATTTTGAGTTTTACACATTATGTACTAAAATAAATTATTAACATAATTTACACAACCATTTTGCGTTTACCTAACCCACAAAGACTTTTAAACTATAATGCATATTTTAGAAGTTACACATTACCATCTTCGCAATTCTTACATTTATGGTGATATCCGTGTTTACTGAAACACCAGCGACACAGCTCGATGAGAACCACTCATGAATTATAGATAGCATATCGAGGCACAGCAAACAACATGCACCAAGCATAATTAAACGTTGAGCTTAAATTTATAATTCGCATTTTCCTGTTCGTCCTACTTTCACAAAGCCCGAAGTAAATTGCTTCCCAAAGCTGTGTAACCTTTAAAGAAAGAATTGCATCACTGCACCGATATTCTTTGCTATTGAACTGTGAATGAATTGAATTGAATTTCTGAATTTTGAAGTATTTTTGGATTATCGAAAGAAGAATCTTTCATACATATTTTTTGGTTTCTTGAACCGTTTTCACATTCAATTCAATTTTCCCCTTTTTTCCACATGTTCCATGTTTTTCTCGTCCTTCTTCGTAGCTTCAATAGGAATAATTCATCAGGTCGAGACCAATAGGTATGATAATACCTAATTTAAAAATCAAAATAAATTGAAAAAATTTTCGACTCGGCAGACTGAACCGGCAGTCAGCTTCCGTGCTGTTGCTCTACCAATTGAGCTACCGAGTCCTACACCTCATCGTCAATTTTTTCAACTATTGATACATGCACCTCTCCGCAATGTAATTTCTACCTTAACACTTCGTATTAAGGCTCAATTCTTATCTTTCACTTAAAAATCATTGAAGATGAAATTACAAAGTTATAACGTTTGAAAACATTAATATTTTTCACATGTTATTGCACATGAAGGCACTATATAATTTAAAAATCGAAAATAAATTGAAAAAATTTTCGACTCCAACTTAACCGGCACTCACTTTCCTCTTTCTCTACCAATTGACTACCGAGTCCTACACCTCATCGTGAATTTTTTCAACTTATTGATACATGCACCTCTCCCAATGTAATTTCTACCTTAACACTTCGTATTAAGGCTAATTCTTATCTTTCAGCTTAAAAATCATTGAAGATGAAATTACAAAGTTATAACTTGAAAAATTAATATTTTTCACATGTTATTGCACATGAAGGCACTATATAATTTAAAAATCGAAAATAAATTGAAAAAATTTTCGACTCCACTTAACCGCATCGTCACTTTCCGTCTGTTGCTCTACCAATTGAGCTACCATCCTACACCTCATCGTCAATTTTTTCAACTTATTGATACATGCACCTCTCCGCAATGTAATTTCTACCTTAACACTTGCGTATTAAGGCTCAATGTCTTATGCTTTGCAGCTTAAGAAATCATTGAAGATGAAATTACAAAGTTATAACGTTTGAAAACATTAATATTTTTCACATGTTATTGCACATGAAGGCACTATATAATTTAAAAATCGAAAATAAATTGAAAAAATTTTCGACTCGGGCAGGACTTGAACCGGCATCGTCAGCTTTCCGTGCTGTTGCTCTACCAATTGACGATGCCGGTTCAAGTCCTGCCCGAGTCGAAAATTTTTTCAATTTATTTTCGATTTTTAAATTATATAGTGCCTTCATGTGCAATAACATGTGAAAAATATTAATGTTTTCAAATGATACATACCTGATGAATTTTTCAATTCTAACCAGTCATTCCTGAGATTAACGCGTTCAAATAAACAAACTCTTCAGATTTTTTATATTAGTATAGATAATCTTTACACTAGTGGTAGGAGTGAGTTTTTTCAATTCTTTCACGACCACCTTTTGTTCCAGGTCGCTGTTAATGGCGTTACTCAGTATCAGAGGCGACTGGTACTTGTTTTTTTGGCTCATATATTGCAAAGTCTACTCTGCTATTATATGGTTGGTCGGCAATCACTGCCGAGGTGATAAGGCTCGATCCGTGATAAGCGCCGGTGTCGGCGGCCAGTCGCCTGGAGGCCTCCACAGAGTGCGCACGCGTCGCAAGAAGCCGCAGCAGCATCGAGTGAAGCACACAGTCGCACTAGTGAGGAGACCTTCGTTGAGGAAGACAATCATGGCACCAGGAGCTAGCCCCGCCCACGCAATGATGGAGGATAAGGAGAAGGCGTTGCATTGCGCTCTGGCCAATGGTAAGTTTGTCGGAACGATACTATGCCTAAATAATGTCAAAAATCTATTTACTTGCAACACCAAATTTTACTTAAAAGAACGTATAGAGTAATGACAGCTCTTTTTACTATAACAATAAAGGATAATTAATTCGTCCAGCTCCCCCCTTCAAACCTAGTGGTGTTTTGGAACTCTGAACGGTGCTTAGTATTGACATTAAGGAAATACCGCTAATAATGGTTAACTTCTCAATGAGAATCCAGATTTGGCGTCGTACATTTGCATCTGACATATTTGGCACCGAAACTGAAGTATTCACCGAACCTCACAAAATATGACGTGCTCCATTCATTTCCGCGGGGGTCTATCAACATGACTACCTTGCTGCCTCGTTGGAGAGGTCATTGTCAATGAAAACAAATTGATTTAATTACCGATATACAGCATGTGGCGCTTTAAGTTCCCATTTTTATGTTAAATTGGTAATTGACATAAAATTGAAAACTTATAGGCAAGGCACTACTAATCATTATTATGAAAAGGATAGGAGCTATTAAAAAGACAACCTGCTACATACAAGTAAGAATATTGCTGACAGTTTTACTTTGTATGTTTCTATACATTTTCCTGTTTTGTCCCTACTCCACTAAAGACTTGGCTTCAAACCAGCACGTCGCAAATGTTATATGACCTTCATAACGCCTAAGTTATCATTTTTCAGCTGCCACAACTTTCAAAATTAAAGTCGGAATTGGCGTTTTATTGTTGCGATTGTTGACTCTGAACAAAGAGTCGGAAATCTAATTGTTTTGTTGTATTTTTTTCTTTATTACTCAGATTATATAAAACTTTAGTTATTTATAAAAACGCCAACAAAGTAAACGACATTTTTCTACTAGTAAACAATGGCTAAGTCTATAAATAAAATGGTTTAAATTGTGGTCGTATTTGCTTATTGATTCTCCATCAGTAACGCTTTTTCTAGAATCACTTTTTATACACATAATAACGGAGAAGAAATTATTTTTTATGAAGTCTTTGAACCTTGGCATGTATTAAATTAAAATTGCTTAATGAGTAATGGTATCGGGAACGTAATTATACGATATGGCAAATAGCCAGAGCAAATCACATTCAGAGGTCTCAGAAAACTCCCACTGCGTCACCGAATCACGCGGGAAAATCGTGACATTTCCACGGGCTTTCATTTTCCAATACCGATAAGTAATCAATTTCTTGCTATTACACTATTATTGAATAATATTCATAAACAAGACCACAATGCAACTCAACACTTAAAAAAGAAAACAAAAATAATAATTTGTTTGTAATTAGAAGGAAACTACAAACTACAACATAACAATATGGTCGATATTAAAATTAGAACCGTAAACAATGAAACTCGAATAAGTGAAAATGACTTAACAAATTCAACGATAAAGCAATTGAATCGTAAGCGTCTCATAAAGGTTTTATCAACGATACTAATATTAGCAAAGTGCATAAGTGGCGAGAAGCAATTGAGTTTGAACAAGTTCATCAGTGCAAACTTAATATGACGTCGGGCCACACCCACTCTTTACTACAAACCGTTAATCAGATATTGTTTATTATAGTTAGATAGTTAAGAACATGTTGCTTAACTAGTCACCTTTTTTCGTCTATCAAAAAGTCTGCATAACTCTAGCCCAAATAGGCTAAATCCAATTTGAATATAGCTAATCATTTTTCACAGCTAATGTAATGACTATTAATTCTTGCGTTACAATTCCGTTCAATTGCTTAAACCTCTGAACTTTATTCTGTTATTTTAATATTATCTGTAGACCTCCAAGTATGAAATAACAATATAATCTTTTTAGATAGTATTACTTAATACCAAAGCTTATGTGATATATGAAAACAAAAACAGAATGAACTTATACTCGTCCTCTATGTGCCGATTTCATTTTATCGTGGAGGGAGTGTATTGCTACGCCTTTTATCAAACCTGTAAAATGATTTATTTCTTCGAAGTTTTAAGTAGATAGATTTATTTGTACGTAAAGATAGTGTGCTATCTTTTTAAAAGTTGCCTTTGTTTTTGGCGGTCTAAGTGATGCATATGTTATTAATTTCTATAGATAGCGAACTAATATTCATACATTAATTTCTTATTATTCGTCCTTTATTCAATGTTTATTTTTTTACTAAGTTCAGTTTTGAGATGTATTTTCATTGAGCCATTCCGTGAATGTCTCTAATGTATGGTTGTGTTTTACAAAATTCTCCCATTTTTAAAAAAAATCTATAATTTTTATAAATATTACTTTAAATACTGTCTATAGTTTACACGAGTAGAACATATTTAAATAAAACACTTTAACGGTCTGCCCGTAACCACGGCTGCTGCAAAGCATCCGAAACGTCGGGCCAAAGTTAAAAATTATTTTCAAATAAGTTTAACTAATATATCGCGTTTTAAAACTTTAGTGTCAACTTTTCCAAGAAAATCTAACTTTCAATTAAACCTACAAAAAAATTACAGTCACGAAGGTATTTTTGACTTTAGTCTTTTAAGCCAAATTAAATTAATGTAATTCCCCATTGCCCCGGCGTTTTTTAAATTAATTTAAATAATAAAGTTAGGTTTGACATCGAATTTGCTAGTTTGAAGTAATGACTAAGGGAAATTAGGATTGTATGTGCAAAAAAAATATCTTGCAAGTGCCTCCCAAAGAAAACTGTTTGCGACGTTAGGAAAATTTTACGTTGGATTATTGTGTAATCTTTATTACCTCTAGGTCTAGTCTCGAGTCAGCGATAGACGTAGGTTGACCCGCTGTTGGCTGCATCCACCGTGCATTGAACACGTGCTGGTAGCGTGGATTTGACGTCATCCATTGATCGCATAAGCGCTGCTAGTTTAATCATGGCTTATATCACAACTAATACCTATTTGATATGATCTGTAGAAAGTTAGGATCGCAGCATTTTATTTCTTCAGTTTATTTAGAGTTCCATCGTTCGGGAATCTTGAATTTATTTCGGAATTTTCGGCATCGTCAACAACAACAAAGTTGCTAAGAATAATGAAACTATTTAAGACCTCTCTAATAAGTGTTTACATTTTTAAATACGTTACCAAAACAAAGATAACCAACATAACCACAATTTCAATAGATTTCAAGTTGCTTCAAATATTTGTTCTCTTAATTAAACAAACGATGGTTGAATTTTTCCTAAACAGTAGCTTATATTTCTACGTTTTTTAGGTGTCATATTAAAATTTCACAATTATCATAATTTAACCCACATTTTATTAGAGACAGTGACACCAACACAATCTCTGAATAATAGAATCTATAAATATTTTTTATAAACTTCCTTCGTAGTTTAATTTTTTTCATGCACACGGTACATAACATAAAAGCACAATACAATGAGTTTGTAGCCTGAAATAGCGTAGCGTCATCACAAATTTTAATTAGTGTAACTTATATAACAGATTACTATTGTGGCTTCTAAATAGGTCACCTTAACCCATATCTAACGTGTATCAAAGTGCGTGTTTGATGCTCTAGAGTTGATCAGTAGTTTCCTTGAGAACTGAGCGTGGGTACAAAGTCCCTTTGGATTGGCAAGCGTACATTCACCGAACGGGCGTCTTGATTGCTTGAACTAGCTTCTAGTTCATGAACCACGTCATTAGGTATTTTTATGTCATCTAATTCTTACGTAATTTCATCTTTACGAAACATCGTAACAACGAGTGTTGGTGTTTTTTTTTAATTTTGAGAAATCCCTGGCGTATGTACATAAGTTCCAGGCCTTTACAATCAGCTGGTTAGTGTTCGCGTCAATCTATTAGGCGTTCATTACACATACATTATTATTTTTGCTTCAAATTCTATGTATGAAGGGACATTGTGATCAATTAAATACGGTTCTAATATTACACTGTTTTCATTAGATCGTGTTTTGCGTCTATACCTTCATTTTTTTATTAACCTAGATAAGGTTGATATTAACAATGTCATTCAAGGTTTTATCGTATAAAATGCTACTAGTAAGGATTTAAACACTTCTTGAGACCTACAATTGTGTAGAATTTTAATATTTAATCTTGTCGTCTGTATAAAAATAATAATATGTTGATATAATTGAGTAACTATGAAAACATTATGACCAGGATGTATGATAAAATTCTATGTTGCTCAAATTATAGCGATGACGTATCGAATTGTGATTAAAAACCAACGGCTTCACTATAAAAACAGAAGGCGCGGCTTGGAGCTCTGTTCTGATTGGTCGACGGGCGACTGGTGGCACGATTTCTCAATATCTTGTTTTCGTATTTTAATGTCGTCCATGAGGCTACGTCAGCCATTTATAAACGCGTGAAGCGTGAACTAAATATACACTACTCCCATACCCTACCCACAGCTACTTTCATTTATATTATTATCTATATAGTCTGTAGTCTACGCTAGTAGTACACATTTAAATGAAATTCTTTTAACCAATTCAAACAAGGTAACTTATTCTCTCGTTTAAGTGTTTTATTTAAATATCTATTATTAGCTAGACTATAAGAAGGTAGCGTAATACAGATTTTTCCATACTTATAGGTAGGATATAGCTGGTAACTGTCCTAAATAAGACCTTTCTTACAGTGCTCTTTTATACGTCAGTTTTCCATCATGTTATTGATGTCTGCTGATGCAATACATAAGCTTTTGACCTGGAATCATAATTTAAGGATTAAGTAACACCGTTAATATCAATATGTAATGGTCATGACTTTTATTATATATTAGCAGAACTGACAAACGTTATTTTGCCATATGAAGTATTTCAAAGAAATTTTATTAACATTATAACGGTTCTTGTGAGATTATTTTTAGAGATAGACATATACTGCCTTGGATATTATTTTAGACTATTTGAAGAAGATTTTCTTTACCCGTTTCCGTAACGCACGTAACGGAAGCTCTCAAAGAGGAATGATTTTCCCGTTTTTTCCACATTTCCCGCTGTTTTTTCGCTCCTAATGGTTGCAGCCTGAAGTTTTATACCTAAAGTCACCAGAAATGGTCCAACCAACACAAAAAGAATCAATCGAACCAGTGGTTCCTGACATTAGCGAATTAAAATAAACAAACCCTTCAGCTTTATTATATGGGATGTAGATGGTAGTACAACCCGAAAACCACAAAGTACTGTCTTATATTCCACCAGTGTAGATTATAAAGGAAGTTATCTTGTTACAGTATCTCTCCGTACCAGGCGTGTCAGCCAGTTTGCGCCGTTATTGATCGCGCTGGTGGGCTTACCGGCCCGAGGAAAAAGCCAGCTCGCCCATCGTCTTTCCAGACACCTGAACTGGAACGGGGAGAGCACTAAAGGTAACCTTTCAAACTATTGTACATCTATGTGGATAAATATTTTTTATAAAAAATATGATTACTCCATCTGGAAAATCTGGACGTTAAATCGAATATCGGTGGAAACTACCGTTCACAGATTGTAATGCCGTGTTCAGTCTATGGACTTTTGAATGTCTGAAGCTGAAAATAGGTCGACAGCGCACATGTTTACCAAATAATATAGGGCTGTCCTATTTCACAGCCCCTCAAACAATGCGTTTCTGGCGTTCTCTTTAAAAAAATCCTTATATCATTCCCGCTTTATTCAGATGTCAACGGTACATAGTATAGAAAAAAATGTTGCAAGATGTCAAGATTACGTCTAGGCTAATGACTCATACAATTAACGCACTTGGAAAATTCTGGCAATAATTTTTAATTATCACAAGAAATTTCGGTATAATAAAGAAACAATTATTATCCAAATTCAACGATGATGTTATTTAACAAAGAATTGGTACGTCATAAGTAATATAAAAACAAATGTTCTTGAAGCTATAACAGTCTTGCGATTTCCTTGTTAGGCTAAATGATGCAATAATATTAAATAAGTTATAGAAGTCAACTAAACTTAATTAATTATGAATATATGGATATAGAAATTAATTAAAGTCAAAGTTACATTATATTTAGTAGTAAAAAAAACATATATTTATATAAATATGATGATACTTAATTTAAATATGTTTTAATGATTATAAATGATATATTTTTAAACGTATATGTATAATAAAACGTATTTGGAAAACCATACACAGATATATGTGTGTACAAGTGACACCTACCTTGACATCCTTAGAAGAACGTAATATCTAAGATTCTGTCATGTAATATTGTATTGCTTAAGCTCACAATACTGTGCCCTACATTCTCGCCCAATACAAAACGGTTGACAAGCTATTAACATTCTTAAAAACTCGGTAATTAAAGTTTATCAAAGTATAATGACCAGTGCTGTTCTGTATTCTAGTGGTCTTTTCGTTAGAGCGGTCGGGAGTTCGTTCAGGTTTTCGTTTAATTACTGAAAATAACTTGTTATTTAAAAAATAAAATACAATTTCTCCTGTGAGGCATGCAGCGAACACATTTATGTATCCATTTCTCTGTTCGATTCTGGAAGTAATCGATCAGTTAGCAGGTCATTATTCATTATTCTGCTCTGCCGGGATTCGAATCCAGAACCTCTCAGGACTTGGTCTACGTTGGATGTCGGATTTGTCATTTAATACGTATTTTCTCTCCTGTGTCATGAATGTAATTGTTCCTCACTATTTTAGACAAAGATATTCGTTTTCTCATATTGGTGACTTAGGCTATATTTAAATAAACCACTTTAACGGTTTGAAACGCGCTATATATTAGTTAAACTTATTTGGAAATTATTTTAATAAGTTTAATTAATACATATCACTTTTTAAATCGTTAAAGTGTTTTATTTTAATATGTACAACCCCCATAAACTACAGACAGTATGATTTCAAGGTTGCCATTTGCTAGAATTAGAGTTTTTCTTACAGTATTCGATTGTAGTGAGTATCGTCGAAGACACATGGCGTTGTACGGCACCCATGACATTTTCCGCGCTGATAACCAGCAAGGGATCCGCCATCCGCCGCCAGAGCGCTCAAGAAGCCGTGCAGGACGCTGTTCTCTGGCTGAAGGAAGGAAACGGTGTTGCCGTAAGTTACTTTTTTATTCTCCAATACGAACAATCCACTAACATCAAGAAATATCTACTTTGGATTTTGACGGGTTCCTATTTGGAAGACTTGATGTTATAGATCTAGTTTCACCAAAGACACTGATTTAGGCTAACCGTTAAGCGGGAGATTTTTATATAAAGAAGTATTACAATAATAATTATTGGCTGTTCCTTTCGGGTGACAAAACCGTTCGTAGATTCTAAAAGCCTGTCGATTTTCGACTATAAGCAAAATAATTCATAAGCGCATTTTTTAAAAGTTCTATTCCTGGGATATTTCACCTTTCATTTAGTGAACTTTATTAAGATCTATTTAAAAAAAAACACATAAAATGGGAATAATATATTAAAATTTGTGATAGATATTATATGGAGCTACAGAGATAAGCAAAGGAGGCATGGAGAAACAATATTTGCGGTACATATTATAATATTATCGCTATCTGAATAGGTGTGTCAAGATAACATCTTGCTGATGTTTTTCTTAATATATTATAGAGGCCTGTATTAAAAAAAAACACATTTAACGGCTCTATATAACTCTCATTAGATTATGACCCCACATTTTGAATGTTTTGTAGCAGCAGAATGTAAATATTTTGTGCTTTTGGTGGATATGCTATAAAAATTTTAGTCTTTCTTAGCAATCGCCTTGACCTTTATGAAGATCTGGTTTTAACGATAATACAAATTGAAATTATTATCTGCAAGTTCTTTATCTAATGTAAGACGTTAATTCTCCGTGCAAATAAGTCTCCAACAGAGATATAAATAAACTGTTTTGCAATGCTGAGTACCAACGATGTGCTTTTAAATAGAAACTGCATTATAATATGCCATTTTATGTACACAAACTACGTATCAAAGAAAACGGAAATGTTGGGATATTTATATAAAACACTTTAACGGTTTAAAACGCGATATATTTTTGTTAAACTTGTTTAAAATTTTTTTTTAACTAAATATAACTAAAATATATCGCGTTTTAAACCGTTAAAGTGTTTTATTTAAATGTGTACTACTCGCGTAAACTTACGTCTACAGACAGTATCGTCCATATTGTTTGTAATTTTTGTATCTTTTCGATTATTGATTTATAGAAATTGAAGTCGGTTGAAAAACTTAAATAGGAAAACTTTACCAAAATTACATTGAATATTTAAATTAAAGTTATGAAATACGTTAATATCAATACGAGACTTTCCTATATTTGTATCCTTCATTTTACTGTCAATTTATACTATATCAAGGCACTTAACTTAATAGCGATGATCTTTTCAACTTTATGTGTCGACAGCGCAACTTATTAAGATGTTATAGGACTGTTGTAAATTTACATGTAAACCCCATGGTTAGACAACCAGACATAAGTTTTTTAGAAAGACAGACGTCCTCCATAAAAAACTAAAGTAAAATGAGTTCCCTCTTACAGATCTTCGATGGAACGAACATAACCCGAGAGCAACGCAGAGAGCTGAACGATTACTGTCTATCAGAAATGGGATTCAGGATTCTGTTCATCGAATGCGTCTGCGAAGACCAGGGGTTGCTCGAGAGAAACATAATTGAAATATTGCACTACTCAGCCGATTACAAGAGCATGAGCGAGGCGGAGGCTGTCGACGATTTGCGTAAGAAACTGGAACACTACATGAGACAGTATGAACCCATAGATGGTACTGTGGAGAACATAAGCTTCGCGAGGGTGGAGAACATGGGGGAAACGGTAACCGCGCACAAGGTGGCCGGTCAGAAGGAATCCGGTATTCTCGGCTACTTGTCCGGGATGCGCGCGCTACCACAGACGATATATTTCACTCGGGTAAGCGATACCCTTATCTGTTTCTAAGACGTAATAATATTAATTAGACAAACATGTTTTCTCAAGAAATCCGGCTTAATAATTGCATCGATAAATATAAACATGCGCCTATTTATAACGATGTAACGTAAACAACCGTACTGGACGATTGCATTGAATTTATATTAGATTTTAATTTTTTGTTTTAATACTTTTAAAGTTTAGATTTATCTTACAAAAAGAACTCAATATACTTTCAACGTGTTCTCACCAAAGTTAAAGTAATTAAAGCTTTTCGTAATCGATTGTTCAAAGCCAAAAAGTTCGATAGGAATGATAGATATCTCGTTTAGACGTTATGGGGCTTGAATATTTCACCTTCAATCTAGTGATTCCCATGCTTCTGTCCTAATAATACTTAATACGATTTCAATACCTTAGCTAATATATCTATATAAATTTTCATAACAGCACGGTGAGAGTGAGTACAACGTGCTGGGACGAATCGGAGGCGACGCGAACCTCTCTCCTCGTGGCCAGAAGTATGCGCATGCGCTGTCTGAATATATCAACGCCATAGCTGGCCAAGAGCCGATGGCCGTTTGGACTTCGGAGCTACGCCGCACCAAGCAGACTGCCGCTGAAATAATGGCACCAAAACGTGCTGTCAGAGCTCTTAACGAGCTGGATGCGGTAAGCATTTAATATTTATACAAATCTTTAGATAGTCAGTTGGGAACTACCTTAATGCCTCGTGGATCAGTTGTACAATCATTAGATGCATTGAATGTTGTAGGTGCGAATTTCAGGCAAACTACAATTTATGTTGTACTAGAAAAAGCTTGCGCCGAAATATCGTAATTTATTTATTTATATTTTTACACATATCCTGCCATTACAGAAAAAATACAGTTCACAGTGACCGTAACTGCACTAATAAGCAGTATTATAAATCTGTATACAATACAGACTTATAATTGTACTGCTAAAATTTAAGAGAAAATTAATCATTACTTAAATTATAATTACTATTAACAAAAACGTTTAGTAGATTATTTGCTATTTCACTCTACAATCCCTTGGAAATATCAACGCGCCCGTGTACAATTAAACTCGGATTGATTGGTTATGATATTTTAAATACATCAGCGATAATTTCGTATATTAGTGTAACGTACATATTCATCATTTTATTTATGCCATCCAACAACCTCATTCTTGACATCTACCACACGCGACTCGTTTATCTATTAGAATTTATTGTTTCCTGTCTGTAAGATAGTATTGACTGTAATGGCGGCTCCAGACTCGCGAGGCGCCTCCCAGAAACTCCCCCCAGGGGTTTTGGGGGGGGGGGGCCCCCGGGGGGGTTTTTTTCCATTTTTTTTTTTTTTTTTTTTTTTTTTTTTTTTTTTGGGGGGGGGGGGGGGGGGGACCCCCAAAAAAAGGGGGGGGGGGGGGGGGGGGGGGTTTTCCCCCCCCCCCCCCCCCTTTTTTGCCCCCGCGCGGGGGGGGGGGGGGGGGGGGGGGGGGGGGGGGGGGGGGGGGGGGGGGGGGGGGGCCCCCCCCCCCCGCGGCCCTGGGGGGGGGTGGGTGTGGTGGGGGGGGGGGGGGGGGTGGGCATTACACGGGTTTTAGTTGATTCCACGTTGTTTTGAGTGTTAAACCTCTAATCATACATATAGCTATTGAGTTAATAAATATAATGCTGTTTTGTACTAAGGAAATGTCAAACCTTCTTCTTTTCATCACAAAGTTGCAACCTTCGATCTTTTGCGATAAAGTACATTTTGCTGAAGCCGATTTAATTGAGAGTTTCTTGTTAATAGCCTGACTAAGACTAGAAAACATCGCGTTTCATAAATCGTTATTGTCATGATTCTTTTGTTTACGCGATGCATTCGTAAACATATTACTTACGAGCAATTGTTACGGGTGGACACGATTGACGCCACTTCTAATTGTTTATTTAAATTATCATAAAAATGATAATCGCTTCCTTGTTTTGCGATAAATATCGTAGGCACGATACAAGCAAGTATCGATGAAACACGGCGTTATTAATTGTTTAATAAAAATGAGGACATTAAAATAATAATTTTCCTATCTGATAATGTATCAGCTGTTTGCGAATGCATTAAGAGATAGATATGTGACAGCATTAAATGATAGTCTTATATGTTAGATGGTTAGTGTTTGTTATATAAGCAGAAATTAAAATTATGAAAAATAATTAATTAACGTGTTTGCTCAATTGGTAGATACTAAATGACGCATAATAGAAATCTCTCAACGTCTTGATGTTAAAACTGTCGAATAAACTTTAAAATAATTAATTCTCTGTTTTATCATCAAACTTCAATATTATTTAACGCTCGTGTTAGAAGTATGAAAGTTCGCCAATTGGCGATGTTACAAGATAAAAGACGATCAAATCATTATTTAGTTCAGAAATAAATTTGTTACCTCTGGTACATTTCCTTTCAATGGAACTTCGATAGGAACTAGAAGAGTTCCGAAACTATTTTTTTTATGCTGAAGATTTCAATAATTTAACTTTCAATTCCTGTCAACAGGGCATTTGCGAGGGCCTCACATACGAAGAGATGCAAGAGCGGTTCCCCCAGGAGTTCGCCTGGCGCGACCAAGACAAACTTCGCTACAGATACCCGTGGGGAGAATCCTACATCGATATCATGACGAGGCTTCGTCCAGTCCTCTCCGCTTTGGAGGACGAAGACAATGTCGTTGTTGTCGGACATCAGGCTGTGCTGCGGTGTATGCTGGGATACTTCCTTGACGCTAAACTGGGTAAAAACATATATATATCCGTAAATAAAAGAAAAACAATGTTAGATCTATACTAATATATAAAGCTGAACAGTTTGTTTGATTGGACGCGCTAATCTCAGGAACTACCGGTTCGAATTGAAAAATTATGTTGATTAGAGCATTTATCGAGGAAGGCTAGAGGCAAAGTAACTATTAACTATAGCTCTGACGAAGTCGCTGATACAGCTAGCCGAGAACTGTTAGACACATTTATTTCGTTTCCTTACTTTGTTGAACTCCTCTTGGTCCTACATTGCAAAATAACTAAAAACTATTTTTACTGCCAACCCAACTGGGATATTTTTCAAAATGGCGTCACAAGATGTAATTTTCACATACGGAGTGATTTTTGTGTGTTCTTGACTTGACTTAGAAAAACGAAAAAAAAATATAAATACTTGCTACAACTTTATTTTGCGATGAACTTCATCGTCGTTTCGACGTTTCCTTATATTTTGAGGAAGTAACAATGATGAATAGTCGTTGAAACGAACCATCAATCATCGCGTCTTATATCACGACCCACTTAGTTTATTCTTAGAGTTCTAGAACCTTGCACTGAATGTGGATCAGGAGTCGACTGACACAAAAAGACAATCTATTATAAATTACAATAGTTTATAATTGATTGCTAGTTAATGTTAAAATTATATTACGCAAGAGGTACATGGTAAAAAATTCGATGATGACGTGTAGCACTCGGTAGCTCAATTGTTTAGAGCAAGAGCACGGAACGCTGTGGCTGCCGGTTCAAGTCCTGTGTATTTTTTTTTTCAATTCAAAACTGATTTTTAATTGGTATATAATAATATCTACAATTTCAAAACACCTGTTACATAACGCCGATACTTTTTTGTCGCATATTCTTAAAACATATGCCACCCTGTAGCGGTTACGTAAAAAACAAACTGTAACAGTACTATCGTTACTTATATAATGCAAGTTTGCTTTACTAAATTAAGCTATCAATGTAAGAAGTATTTAAAAGTTCATTTGTTGTTTCTATACAGCAGTAGATACGTTATAGAGAGACAATTTAGTTCGTGACCACGGCTGCTGCAAAGCATCCGAGATGTCGGGCCGAAGTTAAAAATCATTTTCAAATAAGTTTAACTAATATATCGCGTTTTAAACCGTTAAAGTGTTTTATTTAAACTTATATTTACTTTCGCAACAGGTGGTTGTAACAGTAGGTTGAAAAAATTCAATTATGACGTGTAGGACACGGTAGCTCAATTGGGTAGAGCATCAGCACGGAACGCTTTAGATAATGGTTCAAGTCCTGCGCATGTCGTAATTTAAAATTCGATTTTAAGTAACACTTAATTTCTAATTTTTTTCTTTTACAGACGAGTTGCCATATATGACCGTGCCCCTTCACACCATAGTTAAGTTGACATCATATGGCTACAAGTACAAGGTGGAAATGATCAAATTGCCGATAGAATGTGTTGATACGCATCGCAAACAGCCTAAGGTAAATATTATGTGTTGAATTTATTTTTAAGACCTTGAAACATGTATGCACACGACTAGGCAGCACCACATGTTGTTTGTAAAATACCTTTGTAAATATTTTAACTGTGAGTGCCTCTGTTTTCTGTGGTGATTACGGATTATCCAGTATTGTTAAGTAATTAAGTACATTTAGTATTGTCTGTTAATTACGCGAGTAGTACAAAATTAAATTACTTTTTAGTGTTTTAAACGAGAAATATGGCTTGACTTATTTAGAATTTATTTTGACTACAACCTGACGTTTCGGATACTTGGAAACATCTATCACTTTTTGTGCAAGGTTATGGCTGCTTTGACCACGACAAAATTTGGCGTTTTAACCAGTTAAAACTTTTATTAGATGTGGGTTATAATTAATAAAACAAAACATCCGCCTCTGTAGCTAAATGATTAAACGTGTCGCCTAGCATTGTGTTAAGCGCGAGAGATCCTGGGTTCGAATCCCGGGGAAACAGTAAGTTGTTTCGATCGGGCAGGGCACAGAAGTCTGATCAACCACTTGCCTGTAAATAAAACCGATCAGTGAAACGGACACAGACGTGTGTTCGCCTTATGCCCCACGAAGGGAAACGGGATTACACTTTTATATCACTGGGATATTTTATCTTCCAAAGTAAGCCCTCATGCTCGTTTGTCCTGAAAAACTTGTCTGACTAATCTAAGAAACTTGCTTTTGTGTGTGTACAGACTAGAGTCGGTCTTGTCTTGTAGACTATTGGTCATTAACCCGTTTTGTTGTCGTATGTATATGATATGAACATTTAATCTTTTTCAGAATTGCTCTATAACCAGGACATCAGCGGACGCGTTGCTGACGGTGCCGTCTCACTACGACACCCTCCCGTCAAACCTATGGCAGAACTCGACCGAAGCCCAACTTTAGGCGTCGCTCAGCGCGGGGCGTGATAACCGCGCGAGTGATACCATTGCAACATTCTCCGGGGCCCGGCGGCTCCAGGTTTAGTCCCTGGTTGTGAAAAACCATGGACTGTGACGTCACGTAATTGTGATCCAAGGTCGCACAAATATTAAGTGTTTGACTGAAGTGACTAGAAGACTGATGATTCTACTGTCAATTGTTCGTGTCTGTAGTTCTACTATCGCCTTTTAGGTTTATCACAAATAATGGTGACTCAATTAAATCATTTTATGTTCTTAAAGTGGATTAAGTCGGCATATCATAATCTCAATATAGATCAGTTACATGCTAAGGATAGATATTTGGATTTCATTATACACTTATTTGAATTAATTAAGTACTTATAATTTTTAGCGTTATTTGATAACATCTTTATTGTTAGTTTTATGTAATTTGGTACCTATGTTTAAATATAAGCGCCTAGCCTTACGTAAGAACTTTGTAATTCGCATTTGTGTGATAACTGCCGACTCTCAGCGAAAAAATTAAAATGCTTAAGTGGAGTGGAGAGTATAATTTTAATCTAAAATTTAATTTGTTAAGAAGTTTTTATTTTATCCCTTAGTTATTTCCAATGTTAATATCTCTTGGAAGATATTCATGATTACTTTAGTATCCTTAATTTGAATAGTGTCATGACAATTTCTACTAATTGTACCTAATTATATTTTACAATAAAGAATATGGATTATATACAAGTTTTATTTACAAATGAGGCTGCTAGGGGCAGAGTGGCCTAAAGACAAAAACCGAAATTAACTTAGGCGGAAATAAATTAGTAGTGTTATTTGTGTAAGAACTATGTTAACAATTTTCGGTCACTGTGCTCTTGTAGATTAACATTTTTAGACTAGTCATAAAATTGCAGTTAGGCTATTGCCTCCAGCGGCCTCATTTAAATTCACTTTTTTTACGATGACGAAGAGAAAATGTTTATATTATTTTGTGTAACAGTTTGTAAGTGCAAACATTTGTTTCATAGGTAAATACATAATATTATTTATATTCTCATTACTGATAATACTTCGTATACGTTTTATTTAAATTTACTTAAATATATTTTTAAACCTTATTATTCAAAAAGTAAACGGGTGGTCTGAGATAATGTCCTAGAAAACAAACAAGTGTGTTAGTAACTTGATTGATCACGTACTGTATGCAGTACATCAATTATATACTTGTCTTATTTTCAGTAGACAGAAAGAATCTATCTTTTTATGACCTTATCAAGTTTAAACTAAGGTTGCGTTGATTTTTTGTAACGTTGATTGTTTAATTTAATGCGCAATCCATTTCTTTTACACTAACATAAATATAAGATATAATTTGCCTTAATTTTTTTGACAAAATCTTTTATAATGTTTTGAATGCGCAAGCAAAAAAGTTTTAGATGGCTTGTTGGTTAATAACCAACGGATCGTTGGTCCCCACCGGATCCAAAATCTTTTCTTATTAATTTATAGTTATTGTGAAACAGGTTGGACTTCGTCTTGAAACCATGGAGGGTTGGAATATCGAAATTCCGCCCGGGGCACGACCCACCGTCCACGGAAGAAAAGGCCGTGAAGTTTATTCGCGTTTCGGTTGTGGATTTCCGAATATCCAAAGCCAAAATAGCGACGTCGACAGCGCATCTTGTTTTGTTGTTATATAGTGGTGGTATTCCACCTACCATCATGAAGTCCAAGCTTTTCTGTGTGGTTCTTAGGGTATTGTAAGTTTAAGCCGATTGAATCTATAGATCTAATTTAATGGGTAACTAATAGCTTGGTATTGAATTAAGTGAGAGGCTTACGACCCTGACTCACTTCATTGACGGATGCTGTACCTGCAGCTAACCTAATCGACCCCTAGTAAAAATAAACGTATGAGCATTGTAATACAAATCGCTCTCGTGTGCACACGCGTCAATTTTTTCGATCTATGTAAACGTGATCTATTTTTAAATTGTCTTACAAACATGTGCCTTAATTTTACGTGATACGTTTCGGATTCAAGCTGTTTTTACTTAATTGTGTATAAAAAATACGCCAGGTAAGCTATTATTTACTTTTAGTTTATTATGGAAAACGTCGTGTTTACATCGTCTTATATATACATATTTTTTAAAGTTTCTTCAAGAACGATGGACGAAATTTAAAACTGGTCATTTTGTCATTACAAATGATATTCTATTTGATAAAATGTTAATGTTTTCTTTTTAAACTTTTCATAATGAGTTTAATATTGTATAAATCAATAAAACTTTTTTAAAATTAGTTTCAAGGCCCGGATTTGGTCAAAATCTGGACTTAAACTAAAAACGTTCACCTAATAACATCTAATATTCATACAAGTATTGCAAGTCTAGTACGAACGTAATTTGTTTTTGCGCTATAATAGTTATGTTTTATAAGTATGTATATTTTTTGAAAAAAAAGGTAACCGTAGGCTATGTTCTTGATCTGTAACTACATTGCTCGTTAATCTCAATTGATTCTACCTTTTTGACTAGTTCACCTTCAAAAATCACGATAATTTCATCAGCGCAAACCGAACTACTTTTACTGTGGAGAGGTATATAGATTATAGATACTTAGCATACATGTACCCTTTTGACATTGATTATTATAGAAAAGCCGAAAAGTGAAATATTCGGGTCTATTTTAGTCTTTAGACATCCTGAACTCAAAGATCAATATAGTCGCATCTTACTAAGGCTTGGGGCATCTTACTGAGGCTTGGGGCATCTCACCACATGTGAGGTCTAAGCCTCTCCGTCCTGTCGTAGAAAAACAAAACTATAAAAGTTAACCTTCTACAGATACCTGAGACGACCTAACTGTGTTTTTATTATTCTTGCCGTACTTTAATCTCCTTAAACAAAATATATTTAACAAACAAATGAAGATAATTATTTGGGTCGGGGTTTTAGGCACCTTTTTATCACAGGATACCCAAGAAATTTAAATACTTTCTGTGTTTTAATTTCCTGACAAATATATCGTAATAATAACTCCGATTTATACGTAATTTTTTATTTACTTTTGCAGAACGTGACGCATTCGAGAATTTGAATATGCTAAGATAATTTTCATAGTCACGTTTTAATAATGATTAAGGAATACCTATTCACTTTATAAGGTATGGTAAATTGAATGTGATGTGGAAAAATAAAGGTGTGCTAAATTAATTATCCTTGTTTAGGACCCTCTTCTATTATTTTAGAGTAAAAAGTTCTGACATCAAGAAATAAAAAAGTACCTTAAAAAGGATGTCAGAAATTCATGTCAGTAGCAGGATTCGAACCTGCAACATTTGGCGGTTTCCATTAATGCCACGTCTACTTTTGACTTAATAACATATAAAGGTATGTGTATAAAGGTCTAAAATCTTATTAAATAGCAAAACTCTTTGATGAAATATCTCTTTGAAGTAAATGAACAACCAATCTTGGTATACATACTTACTATGTTAATGGCGCCTGATCTAGAAAGGTTACAAAAAACTCAGGTGTAAAAATAAGACGACTTCTTGATTTTGTAGGATGTTAAACGAGCAAGATTTAATTGTTGCGCGGGCTCTGGCAGCCGAGTCAAGGGACAGTTCACCAGGTGGGTCACCTGGACCGCTGCGAAAAAATCCACTCAACAATGTTGGTGACAAACTTAATACCTTTCGGTGAGTAGTGATCGATCTTAATACGTACTTTGCATTAACGATAGTTATGAATACAACAAATAGTACATATCCTTTAATAATATCTTGCTCTGCAGCGAATATTTACCATTTAACTTATCACATTCATCAGTACTAAGTTATATGTAGGCATAACGATGCCACATTTCATCAACCTTAGAAATTACAAACTCCTTAATAAAGATAAAGAGCAAAGTTGGCGATTCGCCTTTTTAATTTTTAACATGGTTGAAAAACAATTGACAGTTTTTTGACATATTACACCACTGACAATTTGCACGTTTTACAATTGACAGCTTTGACAAGCAATATGTTTTGTAGTGGCAACCAATGACTATTTTCGTATCATATTTTAAACTTTAACTCAATATTTAATTATATTAATATAAATTGTATTGACAAAGACTGTTAATTAAAAAAAATAAAGTTAAATAAAAGCGACTATTTAGTGACGGGGTCAATAATAAAAGATATGAGAATATTTTAAATATGATTTTTTATTTGTATAGTATAATGTGTTGCGAGTGCTTTGAAGATGGATAAAAGGTGTAAATATCCCAGTACAAGCAAAGTTACTGACGACGAAGAGGAGAGGTAATAAATCATAACATTATTATCGCAGTATTTAGTTCATTGTGTTAGTTTCTTTAAGTTAAATCAAAACATAACCTTTGAAGGTAAACATCTACTTTTCAGCTTTAGGTATATATATGACGTTACTATTAGTATACATCTTATGCTAAAAGTTTTAAAATTATATTAATTACTTGAAACCAAATATATATTAAATTTTTACTTAATACCGTTCTAACCCATGCTTAATTATCAGGAGTAGGTCATATACCAGGTTATTTACATGAGTGATATTTAGTTAAACTATTCCTATTCAATCAAAAAAGTATTTACAAATATATTTTGTTATTTCAATCTTATTCTTCACTGTGCCACAAATTATGTCACTTTGTTTCTTTACCTTGTAAAAAATTGAAAATATTCTCTTTATGCACTAATAATATTAAACACATGTAGATCTATATAATTAAACAATAATAAATTAAACATATTTTTTAATTAGTCTAATTGAGATGACTCAACAAACTTTCACAATAGTAATTCTAAAACTGAAATTAATTTTATTACAATTGTTTTCAGTGAATGTTCCATTCTATCTTGCATGCATGAGATGACAACACTTTCTTAATGCAAATAAGAATTCCTTTATGTAATCTGTTTGAAATTGTAATTTATTTTTGAGATTTATCTAAAAAAATATATAGAAAGTTCTACAGATTCTTAGTACAGTGTAGAGAACCAAACATTTTTATTATTTGCCAGTTAGTCAGTCCAGTATCAATGATATGGTAGGAGTAACATAATCGTATTTTTTTTTGTATTTAGTTGTTATTTTAGTCCTTCTATATTAATTTGCAATTGCCAAATCGCATGCAATTAATATTTAAATGTAATGTTTTCCACTTAATTTAATTAAATTGCTTGTTTTTAATTAACCATTATCTGTAGGAAACCATAAATATTTTAGCAAAGTTTTCAATTCTGTACAATGTTCTCATATCATTTTTATATATAAGGTTTGGTTGTAAGGTCTTTTCAGACTATACAATTTTGCTATAGTAATGTTAGGATTTATGAGAATGGGGTACCTGTATGCTTGAAGAATAGTGTGAACCAACCAGCGTTATTATTATATTAATTAATTATGAGTGCGTTCACTATTAAGCACGATATTGTTATGCGATTGTACGCCATTATATCATTGTGTTGTCTGAAAGGAGTCTAATTCGCTATCAGTCAGGCGTCAGTTGGTTAGTCACGCCAGAGGCACGTCAACGTGTGATCGGCGGGTCACTGCCGCTCGTATTTCGCTCGAGCTCTTCGCTTCCCCCGCACTGCAATATTCAAAAGTTCGAGTGCAAAATTTTGCAACGCCCGCAGTGGGAAGCCGACCACCGCGCCTAAATATTGTGCAACCGAAAACGCGTTATGAATCTTTAAACTTCGTTCGCAAAGTTTTGTAAACAATGCTATCAATGGAGTCATTGTGGTGTAGTTCTGAGACGGAATTGTCCGCTTTGAGGCTTTGTAAGAGTGCGGAGAGGGCGGAGTATAGGTTCAAGAGGAAACCGTCGAAGAGTCTCATCCCTCAAGCGCTCTTGCACGCTCAGCCGGAGCCCCAACTTCGTCATCATAGACAGCGTCGTTCGGGCACCTGGCCGTGAGTATTTTATTCAATTAATTTAAATCGAAAAGTTTAATCTTGCTTTGCCAGACGATTTTTTCCAATGGGTTTAATTTTAGGCTTTGTTGCAATGTTTAGTCTTTTCCAGCCAGCTTAGTTTAGTCGTTAGTACTTAATAGCTTCTTTAAAAACGTCTCTGTTATAGTTCCCAAATATTACATACAAATATTGGCTATTTAATGCTAATGATGTCGCGAATGAATGTTGTGAGATATATACACTTTTAAAACTTCATGTATGATTTACAACAACATAGGTATCTTGTTTCCGTATAACATATGAAACATTAACATTTTTGCGGTTAGTCCATTAAAAATAATAGTTCTAACGAAGGAACGAAATCGGAATTCCGTCGTTTCTAGGTACTCAAAGTGGAGCAGACATAATTATCGTACAATTTGTTATAGGGTAATTATCGGTTGTTGAACCAATTTGTTGGTTTACAAGTCTATATTAAGGCATTGTAAGGGCTCCTTAATATATAATGTTTAACGAAATAAGGCTAATCGTTTGCAGTACTTCATTAATATAATAAGCAGTTAACATAATTTACTATCTTTTAATAAATTAACGGATAAATAATTAAAAATGGTGGTGTTACCATATCATTTAATTTAAAGAAATCGGAACAGCTAAAATTTGGGTAACCTCAAAACCGATTTCGCGCACAGGTTGACCTCTAGCTAGCTCTAGTTGACCTGTTTTCGGTCTATATACCTTACCACGCTCTGATGCAGATCTGTGTTTAAGATCTGCGATGACAAACACGATATAACCACCACAAAAATTAACCGCCCATTTAAAAGTAAACTGGTGTTATGTAATTAAAAAGACATCTAGTTAACGTATGGACGTTTCGTAATATTATTATGTTGATAAAAACTTCGGAGAGGTTCATTAAGAAGTTCCAGCAAGTTATGAATATTCAATTGCAATAAATACATAAGTAAATGAGCTACTTTGCTAGTCTAACATTAGTTTATAAAGAATCTGTGAACGTTGTGTATAAAAACTAGTTTACAAAATTTAAGCGTACATAGTGACAGAAAAAAGACGTTTACTATGTAGTGATAATCTTAGTACACATATTGTATGTCAAATTATGCACTGGACTATGCACAAAGAATACTCTCAACTGTTAGTAGACGAAAGCGATTTCTTAAAACTTTATCTCTCATTCAAACTGCGCTCGCGTCGTGTGAAGTGTGACCTAAAAACTGGCTTAATGTGTACTTTACTTTCGCTTTTTTCCATAATTTATTCAGTGTGTTTTAAACTCAATATGCTTTAAGTTTACGCCCCAAATAAGTTATTAATTGCATTGATATTATAATAATCGAACTACATTGTCTGGCGGTCTAGTAAGATAAGCTTGTTTTCGATTCGAAAAATATTTCGACATATCGTGAAAGATATACTTCAATTATATATGATAGGCTTCAGTCAGGTATAAAAGCTATGGTACAGCAAGTAAAAAAAATAAAACAGTAGGTACTGACTGTTTTAGTCTCTACAAGCTCTCGTCAAATCTGACGAGTTAATTATTACGAACTGTTGTTGTAAACGAGACCCCCACAAGGATCCAAGAACAACCACCTTGACGTGACGTAACGCGTTACGGTGGTTGCAGCTGGAGACTGCAGCGTTTACTGCTACGATTAATAATAATAGTAGCTTGCCGTAGTTGCGCAAATAACCATTTTCCGCGCACATATTCCTCATTGCAAATTACAACGATTAACTAATGCAGTACACCGCGACTGCTTTTGCCTTAAATCTAAACAAAATAAAGTTTTCCCTATAAATGTTTTAATATAGTTTATTTATAAAGATATCATTTGGACCATTTTGTGACTTAACAACTCGTAAGTTGTGTGGTATCTATAAACTTCCATTCTTTCGCTCGATTAAGGCTTCGTGTAATTGAAATATAAATTGTATATCAATATCAAATTGTTAGCTTCATGTTGCAGAATGTTCATTGTTAGTAACGGATGACGATACGATTTTCTCTTTCTTTGTAAAAGCGAAATTGGTACCAGCTTCTTGGCTACAATTAATTCTAGATTAGTAATTTAAATACAATCAAAATGATATTCAATGTATGCACTCTATGTAGGTTTTTGGGCTACACAAGCCGACTATGACGTTTTAAAATTTATGAATGATATTATAGTTCTCAGTTATCATTTAAATCGAACCACCTTTACGTTCCTACTAAAAATACTTATAGGTTAACGCTGATTAAAACCTTTTATTTCTCTTTGAAAAACTAATGTATAAATTCAGAAAGAGGTTGTTAGTTCTTGGCTCACCGATGTAAACTTTATAAAAAAAACTCAGATTTAACGATCGGTCAACTCTGATCAGCGTCATTATTTCTCGATGAAAGTGGGTCCCAGTTGTCTTGTACCAAGACAGGGTTCTCATTTGCGTAAGTAATGATTGCGAATGCATTACGAGGCCTTAATCTAGTGCAAATGAACATAAAGATCAGCGAGTTTTTGCCACTTTTCCATGCACGCCTTACATAGCGACGTGCTTTCCCTACTAAATGTCACGAGGCCCATTTTCGCTGGCGTGAGAATTAGCTAACGATCGTATTGTTTACGAATATATATTTTCTGTTAGTGTCATCCATCAAAGGTAATAAATAAACTACTGACCGTTTCATTTGATTCCCCATTCCCCCTTATTAAGTAATTGTATTGTCTATACAACAAATGTTCTAATAAAATAATTATCGATAACATACGTTTTCAGCAATTACTAATTAACTTTGTGTCTAATTAACGAAAAATCGTTCAATATAATAAAAACTATTAATTACTATTATACGTAATACTGTCTGTATTTTAAGCGATTAGTACATACTTAAATTAAATACTTTAACGGTTTAAAACGCGGTATAGGTTAGTTAAACTTATTGAATTATTTTAACTGCAGCCTGACGTTTCGGATGCTTTGCAGCAGTCACGGAGAGACGTATAGCTTAACAAATTTAAATTGCGTTTTAAACCGTTACGTGTTTTACTTAAATACTATTATAAATGCATATCATTGTCTTTCGGTCTGTTCGGCCGACCTGAGCGAGAAGAGGTTCTATCTATCTTCTATCATCCGAACAGCGCGAAAGACAATATATGCTGAACGATGGCAGTGAAAGCCTAACACAAAATACTATTATAACTGTTTCAATGAATTCTTAAAGTGCAATTAAAATCACGTCGCTATCCTGTATAAATGCCATAGTTTTATGATTATCATCATTAAAGTTTAAAATTTCTTGTTTTACGATTGCAATTACAAATGTTTTAGGACTAAGGTGTGTTGTGTTAAAGCAAACACAAGGTCCAATAGTATTATTACCTGAATATTATATCATTAATAATAATAGGTACGTATTTTCCATCGTTAGAAAACAGAAAAAACAAATGTACCAAGACATTTCTAAAATTCTAAACATATATGAAAAGATTTTAAAGATGTCCTAAAAATGCCCTAAAGTTATTACTTATTAACATGATAATGGATTGAACGTAATATGAATAGGGTTTGCCAAAATCTTCCATCCTATCGCTGGTAGAAGATGAATATCTTATTTGCTGTTGTTGCTCCGTTTAGACGAGCAATTGAGCTATTGTACTGCTTAATATAGATCACGCGAGCTTCCATTGTTGTTAACTGGGGTTGTTGTCAAGTCTGTATGACCGATTCCATCAAGCAGATATACATAAAATGACGTCTAAATTAAGCTAGCTTTAAATCAAACTGTACAAGTTTGAATATTAACATGTATACTATTGTGACTCGCGAAGAGAAGAGTATAAAAATAATAAACTATACAAATGTAACCACGTAATTTTTCACGGCAAACCCTTTAGGTCTTTTATATTATTCGTTTCTGGAAAATAATATCTATCACGTTTAAAATATGTAAATGTTGTATGTAGGACAGTTGAGTTTTCAAGGTGTTATTAATTATTAGTTATTATATTAACGTCTTACAAAGTCGTGTCCTTTGTAGTTTTATGTTTGTATTCGGTTTCTATAACTACAACACAAAACATGATTGTCACTGTTGCTGGAAATTAAAAATAACAGAATGATATCGCAATTTTATTGATAGGTACCGAAGTGGAAGAATTGTAGTTATTAATTATAAAGAATTACTGTTTCTTCATATCGTGCAGCGTTATCAATACGATGACTAGAAAACGTTATTTATAATTTATGTACGATTCAATACAGGGTTTAATTCATTTTTCACGCTGCGATCACGAACGGTTTTACGATTCGATCATGAGTTAACTTTACAGCGGTTTATCGCACATAGCGTTAGTATTTTACCAACGTTTGGTAAGGAAAAACAATGTCTATTTAAAAAGAATTTCTAATACACTAAAGTGTTTCTATAATGCTGAAACGAGAGGCGCGTTGATAGCTCTGTAGCCCTACAAAGGGTAGGGTAAAAAAATCTGAGATATGTTAGTCTTCGTATGGTAAATATGGATATGAAACGAAACATGTTAATTCCGTCCTGGTCACGAACTGGAAAGACTGTAAAATGTCAATGCCCGGTGTGGCTGGGGTATCACCTATTAAGTAACACCCATACATGTACTTAATCACAACAGACTATTTCTGACTTAAGTTATTGGTATTGTACATCTCTTTGATTATCTGTTATCGATTGATTGATTTTAGTTCTAGATTCGTTTACTTTTTTCTGAATCCTAAAGTTTAGTTACCAACATTTATTTGTCGCATCTTATATCATGAAAATATGTCTAAGGTACTCATCAATGTTATGATGATATGAAACAATTAACCCTAACAATGATTCCGTGAAACCGGCTTTTTGAAACAATTACTATAGGTCGTAAAAAGCGTTCGCGGCCATTTTGCAAAGCCTGGTTTTCGACTTGTTCAGCCGTCGTAGTATTGTTATTGAGTACTTGTTCTCGACGTTTTCATTCAATGAAGCTACTAAATTTGCATCACTACAAAATACTGTTTTCAAAAGTTTTATTGAATTTAGTTAAATATGATAGAGTTGGCTATTGTTTCTAGTTCATTAGTTGCATTGCGCCAAGCGTCAAAGGTCATCACAACTGACGTGTGTCTGCCCCATGCCTTATATAGGAAATGGTATTTCATATGCTATTCCTTAATATTAAAAACAAATTAAAAAAAGATTAGAAATTGAAATAATTTACGACTCGGGCAGGACTTGAATCGACACCCTAAGCGTTCCGTCCTATTGATCTAACCGAGTCCTAGACGTCATCGGCGATTCAAATTTTTTTGGCTCATTGAGATTTTAACTTATCCTCATTTTTAATTTATATAGTGCCATGTGCAAGAACATGTAAAAATACTTAATGTTTCAAACGAATTAAAAGTTAATAGAAGTCGCAATAGCATAAATTGTATCGCTTATTCCTATAACACAAAGTTACGTAGTTATAATTATTTTTATTTAGAAACAGTGACATTAATATTAAATGTCAATATTACGTCGTTACACCGCTGGTACAGTTTTCTAATTCATTTGTCTTCGCAATGATCGATATTAAATGAATTATTTAGTGAAAGCAATGAGATCCGTCATCGCTTGAGATAAAATAATGGAGGTAAAATACGGTAAAGGTATTTTATGCACTTCAGTCTAGGCTTTGCTCACATACGAAACAAAAGCAGACGTGAAGAAAGGATAATTTTTCGTTATTAAAAAATAAAAAAAAGTAGCATTTGCAGTTTATACTTATAAGTGAAAAGTGTTTAATTAAAATACGATGTTTTTGTCTATTACTAGCTGTGCCAGTGACTTGGTTTGCGTAGAATATATAGTTTTCTCCATTTTCCCCGCTGTTTCTGCGCTCCTATTAATCGCAGCGTGATTCCTCGATAAATGTTCTAATCAACACAGTAAGAATTTTTCAATTCCTACCAGTGGTTTCTGAGATTAGCGCGTTCAAATAAACAAACTCTTCAACTTTATATATTAGTATAGATTAATCTTAGCTAAGCTTAGCTCTTCAATACAACAAACAAATATTTATGCTACTTAATTAGATGACCCCTGTCGTCTTTTGTTTAGAGGAATAAAAAACAAGTGGCATTACTGCTGTTAGTTAGATTTTGAAATCGTCTAAGTCGGTCAATGTTGCCGTGTTGACACTTTGTCGTCACGATCGATACACCGATTAGACCGACGAAGGCTTAGCTAACTACTGTGCATGTGTGAAAAAATGTACATGTAATGGTCTAGAACTAACTTTCAAGAGACCTAACAAAAACAACGAGATAACGCACATATAGAAGCAAGTGTAATCAATAATGACACGTGTTGATAATTAATAATATACGCTAGTTAGGTTATCAATAACATTGTCGCATTGGTTTCTCTAAATCTAGCATTTTATATATGTATATATATTTTTATGATAGTGGAGGACAAACACGGGGTTCACTCGATGGTAGGTGAATTCCCAGCAATATAACATGAACGAGATTAAGCATTTAATATAATGTGCCTTTTTCATATGCGGACTGTGGTTCGTGGCGCGGACGGATATCCAGATTTCCAGACGAAGTTCAACATGTTTTACAAAATTTAACGAAACATGTAAGACACGGTGAGGTTATTATCGAACCCACGACCCATTGATGATTGTTAGCCATACATTTATATTATTATTTATTTATTTTAAATAGTAAAATATTATATTCACTTTGAACCGTCGACACACAAAGAAACTAGCACTTCTTAAGATAATTTCGGTTATCTTATCTTTATTTCGGGCCGTACAGTTCGTATACCGAGATGAAGTACAAAGAACAAAACGTTTTAAAATTAAATGCATACATGTCTGCGATTAGTGTTACCGCGTTCGTAAGTGGGACGAAAATTGAGAACCGATTAAAGTTTGCGTGACAATGCTATGCATGAAATGGTTCAAATTATGGCTAGTGAATGTGTTGAGTCGGCCTTTGTAGCTAAATAATTAAATGTGGAGCCTAGCAATGCATAAAGCGTGATAGGTCCTCGGGTCGAATCCCGGGAAAACAATAGACTGTTTCGTTCTGGCCATAGAAGTGGGTCACTTTCTTGCGTTTAAATAAAACCGATAAGTTTATGATAGCACTCTATGGTGTTACGTAAATAACCTTGTATTATAAAACATAAATTCACGATTAGCGTGTCACAATATTTTCATTTTATTCATTTAGCGGGTTTGGTTTTTTGTGAAGAATACATCCAAGATCTAAATAAAATGTGGATCTATTCTGGCTTCGAATATAATAACTTACTTCTCAGAATCTGCTACTCGTGTACCGGACGGTATTGGGGTTTCCTTGCACCCATTTCATGTGCAAATTTTCTAGATAAAGTCATAATATATTTTAGAATAATTGAAACTTGAATTTTAGGAAGACTTTAAAACCCTGTTATTACGATGATTATTGGCCGCAACATTCGACTAACGAGTCCGAAATGTTTGGGATGACATAAGTTTGTTCTTGTGTTTATTTGAGTGTTATTTTAGCATTTAAAGACGTACTACGCAATAGATAAATATCTAAATAACTTATTTAGTCTACTGTATGTACTCACAAAGGTTCTACGATGATTATTAATATTAATAATTGCCGTTATTAAAATGGCTATTGTGGTTTTATAACCGTAAGAAATAACACGTAATTATAGGAATTTAATTTAATTCGAATGAGGATTCTTATAATTTCCTGGCGGTTGTGGCTCAATATACATTTATGATATAAATGAAAAGTTGAGAAAAATACAACATTTTCACTATAATATATTCATACGCGAATACACACGAAATAAAGATGACAACCCCTTTTATCGTACTCGTGATTCGTTAACTATTTCAGTATACATTTTATAATTCTGTTCTGTAAATCTGTTTTAAATTGGGGATTACAATGCCAATTATTGTTGTTAATAATTAACAGATTATAAAACACTATAATTCGCATGTTCGTTTGAAAGACTACATAATAAATGAGTTACAACAGAAGTAATTTATAAGCAGTAAAATAATGTTGCTAATCGAATTAAGCATTTGATATGAATCGAGTTAAAAGAAACGTGTTTTAAAACACAAGTTTATTCACCTTACCATATTGTTATTTCATGTTGGAATTTGAAAAGGCAAACGATAAGATCTTCGTCCGACTTAAATCTCTGTAATCGCGAAATCAAGGCCACGTACAAGAGGTTCCAAGTGGAGATGCGCAAGCGCCGATACCTTTGTCAGTCGTCGGCAGAAACGGACCTCGATCGAAGCTCTCGTAACTCAGCATTCAACAAAAACGGAAAACATTGATTACGTCATTAGAAACATCGATGCACAGGAGCCACTGTGCCTCTACACATATCGCCGTTTGACACTTCCGTTTAAAGGAACCTTCTTGAAACGCTGGGGTGATAACTGATGATAATATTAAATTATGATAAGGAGGCAAGTTGTATATTGTGAGTGAATCGGAATCGCATGTCCGCCGTGCACAGTGCTAAGACAATGCTGCGTCGGCAGTTTTCCCACGAATCGGGAAAGACGGCCTTGGTGCAAGCGCCTCAAGAGTACTTCGACAGAAGGTATTCCAGCGTTGCTTATTTAAAACTCGTTGCTAACTTCGTGCCTTCGCTCCATGTTTACATAACATTGGCAAGACACAGTGTTCTTTTGTTTATTGCAAGTCCAAACAATACGTGTGTCGTTTTTTTGAAATATTGCGAAAAACAAAATTACCTATTCCGTAAAAGAAGTACCAATAATTACTTCTTTGTGCCTTAAACATTTCTATAAGTATAACTGTTACTTGTTAGTATGTATATCGATCACACGTACGACTAGTGTACATGGATTCGAATAGGTTTTTGTTTATTAAATCAAAGGTCCAAGGGTTAATGCATTACTAACGTAGAACGCCCGGTGTTATTATACAGCGTGATCGGAAATAAAATGTAGGTAAAAATTTAATATAACCTTGCTCGTTCGCTTACGTCGTTTTGCACTTTTTTGTTGCACAATTCGCTTAATGGTTAAGGTATTTATAACAGAGGCCATCACACCTTGCCCTGGCCTTAGCATACAAAAGTTTTGTATAATTATCTACTTATATTGTTTTAGGGTTCACAAAAGCTGTTCACCAAAAACATTTTTACCCACATCGTTTAAATTTTGGTAAGGAATCCCTCCTTCGGGATTCCAACTCGCAATTGGCTGTTTACTATTTTTTAGCCTAGACAATACTGTGTATAGTACTTCTGATCAGTTAGAAAAATAACCATCAAGACGACGCAAGTGTATGTTTGCAAACCTTAACGTCCTTGCGAGCATCTTGGATTTATTTATTTTATACGCTGGTGTGAATTCGTGAAGGCGCGTTATGAAGTTGAAACATCCTATTCCACAAGATATTTGTATCGTTTATAAAACAACCTGTTTAATTTTAATGAATTCAGTGTTTGCGTAAGGCGGCCGCTGTACGCTTCAGTTTACTATTCTGACGGATCAAATACTTAGAATATGCGTTCAGGTGATTTGAATTGTGCTAGCTATTGTTATAATAAAATAGATTGCAATTAGCAAGAGTTATCTGCATACAATCTTGCTTTTCCTTTGTTTAAATCATAATATGTATAAATTACAATAATGTAGTGAAGAAGTGATAAGTGTGGTTTTTGTACGTAACCGTCATCGTGTCAGATCACTAGACCGTTGAAGCAAATTTCGCAAATCACCAAAAGATTTTGAGAGAAATTCCATACTTTCTAGAAACATCCGATACTTTTTTTTTTTTGTGTCCGATATTAATGTTACATGAAGTTATGCGTAAAACTGCGCGTCTTTTTGTTTAACGAATTAATGGAACTCTTCTTTAAAAAAGTGGGTTATCAAAATGTCAAACAAGAACCACAATTTCTCAGACGTCTTATATAGTTAATCGTTTGTTTCAGACGGACGAGGTCCCTGAACGCACCATCCCCCATACAGCAGTTTGGACCATGTGGCAGAATTATGAAAAACTCTGCAATGGTTATGTACGTATATCAATAGTTTTATGTGAGATAAGATCCTTTTTAAATAAAGGAAAGCAATGTATGACCGGCTTTACCTTCATACTATGTATAATGGCAAGATGTGTAAAATTGCAGGCAGATTCAGGACCCAGCGTCCCAGCGGCTGACATGGTACAAGCCTCCACTCACAGTGCTGGTCATCAAGAAAATCCACGACGCCACAATCATTACGCCCTTCGTACAGTTGGTACATTGGCTCGTTCATGTAAGTAAATTTTTATTGCACTAATGTAATAGGAACCTTACCGTTTCTATATGCACGATTTTAGTTACATTCTTATTGTTTCTTGTTGGACAAGAAGTAGGGTTTTTCGTGGACTTGACTTCCCTGAGTCACTAAAATATAATTCTAGAAAAGACTATTAGGGCACTGGAGGGTTATTCAAAAAGGTTATAATTCTTCACAATTATAACCATTGTGCTTACGAGTGTTAAAACTGCTCTATTCTCTACATTAAATTATAACTTTGTAACTCATTTTATTATTTCAATCAACGTTAAAATGTAAATGTTTGGTACAAATGAATGTAGATTTTAGATTATAGACGTACATTAATATTAATGGCCAATTTATGGTCGTAACGTCACCAGCCCTTATAACACCGTTATTTCGGAAATATAGCGCGCAATTCGAATGATGTTTTTAATTTTATATATATCAACAAATATGTATCAAAATTCAAAAATACTACTTTTCGGGGGTCTATCTACCAAATAATATACTCGTAAAGTACATTTTAAAGGTCAATCATATCATAGCCCGTCGAATGTATATCGATATTGTTACAGTTTAAATCGGTCTTGACTGCTCTTAGAAAGTCACATACTGCATATTTAGTCCAACGTGCATCAGAAGGTGATTCACATCAACTAGTCTTTAAACAATGCAACTGGAGCAGACAATTCGGCATTTTAATATTGCGGTGAATCATGTGACTCGGTACGGGAATGTTCATCCTTTAGGATTCGCTTTTGTTCTTGTTTCTCTTAAATTCTTTTAGTTTTTTGCTTATCCATTGTGAGTCATGGTATGTCCGAACCATTGTTAATTGTATGTACAGTATATTGATAAGACCTTTAGTTAGTTCTACTTTTTTGATTTCAATTGGCTTTGGGGCCATCGCTTAGTCGAAGGGACGATCGATTATCCTGTTTTTAGCAAAATACAGTAGAACGTCTTTAAGTCGAAAATCTAGGGAGACGCCAATAAATTCGAGTTATAGAGTTTTCGACTTAGAGAGAATTTCGACTTAGGCGGATTTTGATTGGACATAAAGAGGTTGAGATTCATTATTATAAATTTTGAGTAAGAGAGGTTAAATAAAAAAAAAACAAATTCGGTACGGTTGTTTTCTATCTATAGCATTGTCTAAGGTATAAGGGCAGAAAATTCTTGTTCTTCAGAGTTTGTTTGCTCTATAAAAGTCCGTAAAGTATTCAATGCGGTTCTTGCCTCAACATGGACACCCATGGAGCGGATATATTAGATGTCTGGTTCATTTTTTATTATTGTCGACAAAGTACTCATTGGCAGGCCAAATTGTTCGGCAACATCTATCTTCTTTTGACAGCTCTTCACAACTTCAAGCACTTATAATTTTTAAGCAAGACTCAAAGTTTTCAGCTTCCGTTTCATAGTACTCATGTTTCCAACAATATTTGTAAACTGATGTACAAATTTTATTATCCTATTTATTGTTATTAATGAAATAAGCAAGCCGAACTTTTAAGTAAGAACTTGTCTAGACCACGGTAATATTAATTAGGTAATCATAAGATTTTTACATCATTTAAAGAGGAATCAGGAATTCTTTCATACATTTTTTTTTGTTTTATTGAACCATTTTCGCAGCGTTACGCATCGGAAACCCACAAAAGTTAATAATTTTCCCATGTCTCCGCATTTTTTTGCTGTTTCTTTGTTCCTATTAGTCACAGGGCAGGTTTTATAGCCTATAACTTTCCTCGATAAATGTTCTAATCAACACAAAAAAAAAACAACTCGAACTAATGGTTCTTGAGATTAGCGCGTTCAAATAAACAAACAAACTCTTCAGCTTTTTATATTAGTATAGATTAAACCGTTCAAAAAGCTTCATTTTAAAGTAATACAACCAGATCTGTTAAAAAAACGATGTTGGTTAATAACTATTACCATACCATATTATTTACCAACAATTATGCTTTTCAGGACAAAAGCATGGTGGTGTTCGTGGAAGCGTCGGTGCTAGAAGACAGATTGCTGTCGGAGTACGGTAACTTCAACTTGGTGAAGGAGCGCCTGATGACATTCCGAGCGGGGACCGACGACCTCACCGACAAAATAGACTTCATCATTTGCTTGGGGGGCGATGGGACGTTGTTGCATGCCAGCTCACTGTTTCAGGTAAATAAAAACTGCCATTTACTTTGCAAACATAGATCCCGAGGCTAAATTAAAACATAGACTATTAAGAAACGTAGGACTATATTAAATACTGTCTATAGTTTACGCGAGTAGTATACATTTAAATAAAACACTTTAACGGTTTAAAACGCGATATATTAGTTAAACTTATTTGAAAATGATTTTTAACTTCGGCCCGACGTTTCGGATGCTTTGCAGCAGCCGTGGTCACGGGGAGACTAAAGATGGAGAATGTCTCTGACGTCAAAGTAAAAAATTGCTACGCTAGCGCCATCTGTTCCGTCGAAGTTGGTATTTGGCGAAACTGGCCGGGTCCTTGCAGAATTTATTAACGGTGTCTTCGCGTTTGCCGGTATGCTGTTTATGGGGGTCCAGAGTTCTGTATCCCAATAAACAGCATACCGCGTTTTAAACAGACATTTTAAACCGTAAAATTGTTTTATTTAAAAGTAGGACTATATTACCAATGTTTACCAAACAAAGCCAATCAGCTGTTAAAAGTACGTCAATAAATTAAAGAATTATATAAAACCGTAAAAAGCTTCGTTACAAATAAGAATTACTTCGAAAGTCGCTTTAAACAGTTTCCAACGCGAAGGTTGAGTTAACTTATCTACAATTTATACTATTAATATTTTAACTTTGGCTCGACGTTTCGGATACTTTACAAACTCAGTCGTGGTTAGGTGGGGACATTTCGCGTTTTAAACCGTTTTAAAGCGGTTTTTTAATGTGTACTACTCGCGAAAACTACAGACAGCACTTACATAGAAACTTCTCTTCAGCTACTGTGGGGTAACGCTGCCGTTTAATGTATCTTTTGTTGCAAAAATGGGCGGTCCAGGCTATCTATGGTATGGGATCAGAAAATTTATCTCGGGAGTCATTAAGAGATACCTTTAAAAATATCGGCATACTTACTGTGTACTCGCAGTATATTTATGAAAATGTATTGTAAGCCCATTAGAATAAAAGCTCGTTTAGCAAGAATAGTGATAGGCATAATTTGAACTTACGAAATAAGGATAACCTAGCTATCCCCAAATATAAGCTCCATAAAATATCTAATTCATTTGCGGGGAATTGTATTCGTATGTACAATACATTGTCAGTTGAGGTGTCAAATTTATCGATAAATAAATTTAAAAAAGTTATAAAACTTAGATTGTCTCCAAAGGCGTATTATTGTCTGGACGATTTCTATAATGACAAGACCGCCTGGCAGTAATATGAACCGCTCCTTAGGTTAATAAATACACAATGTATTAGTTTATAAGATAAGTTAAAAAAAAGCCGGACTGAGTTTCTTGGGTGTTCTTCTCAGTTATGTTGCTCTATTGAACACTCTGTAAAATCACGACGACGAGACAGATAAACAAAATTTTTTTTTGACGAATCTAAATAATTTTTTAAATTTCAAGGAGAATAAAGTATTTTTATCAATGTGTATTTAATACTTTCCAGCAATCAGTACCGCCCGTGATGGCGTTCCACTTGGGTTCGCTGGGATTCCTTACTCCGTTCGAGTTCAATAACTTTCAGGAGCAAGTCATGAATGTTTTAGAAGGTATCAAATACCTATAATCTCTTTAACTTTCAAATAATTTGTACGTACAGGGGCAATTCACTAACACTTCCTTGAACGTTAGTAACTAGTTTCACATAATTTGCAATTTTGATATTAACTTTAGTAGAGAATCGATTAAGATTCCTTTAATTTGCAGGCGGGGTACGGAAGTCTTATTAATTACCTTCTGTAAATAACAGTATAAATTGTAAATAATCAGTGAACAGATATATAATTGTATTCGCCCCATGCCCCACAGGGAAAAACGCGATGACTTGAGAATTGTTCCGTAGAATATAAATAAAGAAAAAACAGTGGTGATTTTATTTTAATATTAGAAAATTTAATAATAGTTTTGAATTCTTATATTATTTTTTAAGTCATGTGCATATTATTTATTAGTAACGTGTTATACATTGCTAGGTCACGCTGCTTTAACTTTACGGTCTCGTCTCCAATGCGTGGTGCTCCGGAAACGAAAAGATGACGATAAGGACAAGAAGAAGCCAACGACGATACTGGTGCTCAATGAAGTGGTGGTCGATCGGGGGCCTTCGCCCTATCTCTCGAATATTGACTTGTTCCTTGATGGAAAGCACATCACCTCGGTGCAAGGAGACGGTTAGACTATGTTTCATCTATTACTAACAAAAACGTTTATTTAAAATTCTGTACAAAACTTGCATTTAATACTTATATAATAAAAATTATAAAAAACCATTCACAAGGACATATTTGGATGTTACACAATAAAGTGGAAATGGTAAAATGTTGCTTTCCCGGTGTAGAACTTTCTTGGTTATGAAAAAGGAGCTTAGACATCGGATCCACTTTATAGAAGATGACATACCCAAATAATCACATCTTGTTTAGATGTCGACCTTATTTTCGCTATGAATGAAAAGAAAACAAAACAGACATTTCATCTTTGGACGGTGGTTAATAATCCGTACAGATTTTCGATATTCATATCATCCATTTAATGTCCAGATTTCCAGATGAAGTTGAACATATTTCTAAAAAGTTATATATGTTATAAAAAACCGCGACTCGTTAATATTAGCCATAAATTAGCTACCATTAGGCCAACAAGGGCACAATTCTGTTTTACTCATAGTTTGTTGGTACCTGAAGCGCACATATATTTTTAATTTAATTTCCAGGTCTTATCGTTTCAACTCCGACGGGCAGCACTGCGTATGCCGTAGCCGCTGGCGCGAGTATGATCCATCCGGCAGTGCCAGCTATCATGGTGACGCCGATCTGCCCCCACTCTCTCTCCTTTAGGCCTATCGTCGTACCTGCTGGTGTTGAGCTAAAAGTAATTTTTCAAATCACTAGAAAATCGTATTGGTTTATTTGTATGTATGTACACTAGGATGGAATGTAGGGGATGTTTGGGGCACTAGGATCAACCTTGTGGGATCTTCCTTGTGATGCACCAAAACTCATAAATATTTCTCTTTGCGCAAATCTTATACCTCGTATACGTATAACATAATAAGAAATGAATATTTTCAAACAAACTCGAGCAAGTGTGAGGGCAGATTAAATTACATAAGTTATTTAATTGTCAACTCAAGTGCATTATATAAGGATATTTCTTTTTTTTCAGATTGCACTCTCACCCGACGCACGCAACGCCATGTGGGTATCATTTGATGGGAGAAATAGACAAGCTCTGCAACACGGCGATAGGTAATTGTTATTATCTCAAAAATCTAGCAAAGCATAAATATTTGCTACTTTTTAGCCTGAAGCTTTTGTCTGATTTTGATAGAATTCAGATTCAGTGTAGCATGAGGCTTGATTTTTTTAAACCATATTGTTTAGAAAAATACATATTATTGAAATTGTGTACCTATAATTTTAAAGCGTAGTTTCGAAGTATACTGTGGTACCACAGATCAAATTTATTACTATTACCTTTGTTCTATTATAAAAAGGCAACACTAATTATCTATTATTTCAGCTTATACGTCACAACCTCAGTGTATCCCGTCCCCTCCATATGCGCCTTCGATCAGATTTCCGATTGGTTCGACTCACTGGCTGAGTGCCTACATTGGAATGTGCGCAAGAAGCAGCAGCAGAAACAGATGGACGAATTAAGTGACGCCACACAATCCTCTAGCGACACTCTCGATGACATAGAGAACAACCATGACGAGCGACCGACAGACACGTGACAATAATATAGTCTGCGCTATGGCCGCTAGTAATAGATTCGAGAGATCGCAGAAATGTCAACCAGGTGGCGGCGCGTACGCTGTATTGAACGAGCGATGTTCGTCATGGCTGCTTTATGATCAGCGCGTGTTACCTCGTGGCTGACAATTCTGCGATCACCTTAAAATATCACAAATGTTAGTGATAAAAAGTTGTTAAAATGTTATTTATAAATCTTATTGCATTATTGATTCAGTATACCTTTATACTAAACATTTTACGTCGTTTTGTAGAAACAAAGACTGCCCGACGAAGAAACGACCTAATTCGAAAACTATATCTTACATGTGTCTGACCTAATTGTGACTATAATACAGTTATTTATTTAGTAGCAGAAATATATTTGTGCAATATGTTCGATAAGGTTCCTTGTACATATAAACATGTAATGTTCTAGCAACATTTTTTTGACATTCCTATGTAAAATGTGTGTTACTTTGCTTGCTCTTGTAATAATTAATTGCCACTGCGTACAGAAATAATTTCGGCGTTAAAATACATTGGTCGTGCTATGCATGTTTCTAGATTCAAATAATTATTATTTGACAGAACTTGGTTTACAACTATTGTACCAATTTGATACTGATAACACTTGCTATTAGTAAGGGTAGGGGAGCATTCGAGGGAAAGGTGCTTTATAAAACTTTAATATGGTGTGCCAAGGCTAAAAAATATGTTCTAAAGCACAAAATTAACGTTTTTCTATAGTGTTGATTGATGGATATGACTTAAATGTACAAACAATTTTTTATGTGTAGGTACCAAATTAAATGTCATCATAGAAAACTTAATTTGAGATTTTTATCAATGACTAAATAAGTTAATTTGAATATACAAATTTGATTGACAACTTATTTTTATTTACAAATCTGATTCATCCAGTTTACTATCTTGTAGAAAAAAATAAATTTTCGTAATTATCACTTATTAGCTTTTTGGGGTGTTTGATAGGGGCGGTAGCTATCTGCGACTAGACGCTGGGTGGGTCGACCTCGGCTTGGACCATCGCAGTGCCGATCTGCGCCTGAAGATCTAAACGATTTTTTGTATCTACAAAAAAGCTTAAAAAGCCCTGTTAACCTATTTCCAGGTGGGTAGCTGCTGTGCTTTGAAAATCCATCAAAGATGCATTATCTATGGTACAATAAATTATATTCTTTGATTATAATATTAACATATGACAATTGTCATAACAGTGTGACCCTATAACGTGTCAATTGTCAAGTGATGTCACTTGACAATTGACACGGTAATTCCCAATCTTCGGAAAGAAAATAATTTTAACAAAATAATTAATTTATCACAATATCATGAATAAGTCTAAGATTGCCCCACTAATAAATTTGGTCTGTAAGAGGAATATTACTCTTACAACTCCTCGAGAAGGTAAAAGGAACTTTAGGAAATTTGTTATACCAAACAAAAGAGGTTCAAGAATTCATAAGATACAACAAACGGGCCCAAACCACGAACTGCCCATTGATAAAAGGGGCGTTCGTGATATAGGATATATGTTGAATGGAAAATTTGTTCAAGTGCCAGAAATGATACCTGAATTAATCGTACCAGATCTTTCAAATTGTACTCTTAAGCCATATGTTTCATATAAAACTGAGGATGTTGTACAAAGTGAATTCTCTTCACAGCAACTATTTGATGCTGTCTATAGTAAAAAGATTGTCTTAGATTTCAAGCAAGGCAAATTAGATGAAAGCGGTCTGCCACTTCAACCATCTGAAGAAGAGAAGTTACAACCCAAAGAGGCTATTGCTCAAGCAAAGAGGACAGGCTCAGATATATTTTGATTAGTCTAGTACATTTAGAATAGTTTGGTATTAAATGAGTTTAATATAGTGTATATTAGTGTTTTGAGTTCATTTAATGTGTATTGTTCCGCAACTTAAAAACTGTTGATACAAAACAAATCATACATTGCAAGATACAGACAGACCTTTAAGAATCAACCTTTTTACTGTTAACAAATACAAATAAGAAATATATTATTTTACATTTATCTCTTTATATAAGAGGGTAGAAAGATGCTATTAAGCTAGGTAGTTCGCAGAAACTTTATCATATAATTTATTATTAAAACCAAGGGCTAAATCTAGATGTTTTTTCATTAATAATGGTTATTACAAGAGGTGATACATTATTTAAAAAAATATACAATTTTTATTTTGTAGGTATTTTTACATTAATTTTAAAACATTAAAGTAAAAATGTTCTTATCACACTTACAACTGAGGTGAAATGGTATAAACTCAGTTGACCTTACAACCTTATGCTAAAGTATTTATTAATTCTTATCACCACTTCTTAAGAGAAATAATGTTAGTTATTTAAACAAGATTTATTGGTCACCGCAGTTGTGCGGCGCGTGCGCATAGACATAGATTGTATATCTATACGATAGAATGGGAGGTAATTATTCAGCAATGGACCCGATGGACGTTCCCGTTCCTGATATAAAGAAATTATTCGATCGTGATGGTTATTTGAAGCCGTACGAAAAGGAAATACGCAGAAGGTAGAATACAATATCTTTTTTAAATTTTACAATAGAAAAATCAATCTAATTCGCAATAGTAATACTATTTACTTCGCCATTAGGTTATGTTATGTATTTACGAATTGCTAACCAGCGCTTACCGCTAGATTCGCTTGTTTAACGTAATTATTCGTTCTTTTATAAACCACAAGTAAAAAAGAAATGATTGTATATTAAATCCTTTTTTTTCTAATCAGTAATTATTTTTAGTGTGTTTTAATTTTGCTACGTGATATACATTATTTATTTGTTATAATTCCTAACAACTTAATAAAGCACTTCAAGCGGAATATTGTACGACAAGCGCAAGATGACATTTTTCAATGTCATATCGCGCAAGGAAGGTCATAAGAATTATGGAATGTTTTTGTTGCTAAATTGCGATATAATTACAATTATTTTTTTTTAATAATTATTTAATAGATTTAGTTGATACGTCTTCTTCAATAATGAGCATTCCCAATAGGAATTATAAAACTTATTTGCCTACTTCAACTTACTACAAAAATACCGGTACTTATTATTATATACGGATACTAAAAATATGTAGATCACATAAATCTTACAATCAAATGAAATATTATATCCAGCTAGTTAATATCAATTCATATAGAAGCCTTCGTTCGTAACAAACTTTATTTATTATATCATAATTATTTTCGGTCATTTCTTTGTTTTGATCTATTAATTTGGTATTTCAGATATGGCTGCTTTAGAGATATCTGGGAAAAGATGGAGTCCTGGGAAGGAGGAGTACAGGGATTTACATCTGCTTATAAATATTATGGACCACAGTTTGGCGCTGATGGCTCTGTGACTTGGAGAGAGTGGGCGCCTGGCGCACATTCCATACATCTTCAGGGAGATTTTAGTATGTGGAACATAAGTATAAATAAAATATACACCTCAAAATCTTAATATTAAACAAGACATAAAATATCCCACAAATAAAAAGCTTTTACAATATATTTTAATGCTTAGGACTTAAATGAAATGGTTTGTGTTATACAGATGGCTGGAATTCAAAGAGTCACCCATTTAATAAGTTGGAATTTGGTAAATGGGAGCTATACATTCCTCCAAATTCAGATGGTTCTTGTCAATTGCAACACCAGAGTCGTGTGCAGATCATCATTAATGACAACCTTTACCGTGTTTCACCTTGGGCCAGTTACGTTAAGCCTTATGAAGGTTTTACATATCAGCAGTTCATTTATCGACCTGACAATGTGAGTACCTAATTAATAGCTTCCTTCCTCACCCTATAAAGACTATTAAAAATCCATTTTGATTTAAATTATAGCCTTACAAATTCAAACATTCTAAAGTACCGAGACGTGCTTCTCTGCGCATCTATGAGTGTCATGTTGGCATAGCCACCCCTGAGGGACGCGTCGGTACATACACAGAGTTTAAAGACAATGTTCTTTTGAGAATAAAAAATTTGGGTAAGCAATCTGAACTTATGTTACAATTGCGAAAGATAATTTATCATAAGCTCAAAAATCAAGGAGCTTTATATATACATACTTATGTTAGTTATAATGAATATTTTTTCACAGGCTATAATGCTATTCAGCTGATGGCTATAATGGAGCATGCTTATTATGCCTCCTTCGGTTACCAAGTGACAAGCTTCTTTGCCGCTAGCAGGTAAACAACTCTTTAAACTTAATGTTTTTAGACTAAAATAAAATATTTCCTCTGATTATTATTCTTAAAATCTGTGAAGCATCATAGAATGGTGGTTACTTTCATTTTTAAAGCTTATAATTTAAAAAATGTAAGTGTTTGTATAAATTCTTTCCCCAGCCGCTATGGAACCCCGTGTGAACTCAAAGAGCTGATAGACCGCGCTCACGAGCTCGGAATATACGTTTTACTGGACGTTGTCCATTCACATGCATCTAAGAACACCTTGGATGGTCTTAACGAGTTTGATGGTACCACGGCTTGCTTCTTCCACGATGGACCGCGTGGAACACACTCCCTTTGGGATAGTAGACTGTTTAACTATTCAGAGTAAGTATTACTAGTTTAATATCTATTAATCTCTTGCGTTTCTCGTAAGAGTATGTATGAGACAAAATAATATTTATAATACACACAGCGTTTTTGCTAATTAATGGTTTTTCAAGAATTTAACAAAATAATTGCCTTTGTTTAAAAGTATGGATACATTTAAATCTACAAATTGGTATTATTTTTTACAGAACTGAGGTGCTAAGATTTTTGCTGTCAAATCTGCGATGGTATCAAGAAGAGTACCAGTTTGACGGTTTCAGGTTAGCGGAGTAAAATATTGGAACATCACACAGCCACTTAGGAAATTGTTGTAGAAATGTAATTTTTTCTTTGTAGATTTGATGGAGTGACATCCATGTTGTACCACAGCCGTGGCATCGGTGAAGGGTTTTCAGGACACTATGACGAATACTACGGTTTGAACGTAGACACAGAGGCACTCGTCTACCTAATGTTGGCCAATGAACTAGTACATAATACAGACAATAGAGCTATAACTATTGCAGAGGTTAGTAACGAAAATCAAATTCACTCACAAAAGGGATTTTGACGGTACTTTGATAAAAATGCCATGTCAACTTATATATATTAAATGGACTAAAACGTGATTTATTGAAAAGAAAGTGTAAAAGACTTTTTCCTATTATCTGATGATTAAAAAACAGAGCATAAAATGACAATCTTTTTCAGGATGTATCAGGAATGCCAGCGACCGGCCGGCCGGTTCAGGAAGGCGGTACCGGGTTCGATTACCGTCTGGGAATGGCTATTCCTGATATGTGGATTAAGTTGCTTAAGGAGGAACGCGATGAGGATTGGAAGATGGGACATATTGTGCATACCCTTACTAACAGACGGTGGATGGAAGGCACTGTAGCTTACGCTGAGAGTCACGACCAGGTATGAAGCTCTATTAACAAAGATATAGAGAGAATATCTAGTCAAAATTTCACATAGTTAAATAAAAAGTTTATGCATAGGATAATTTGTAATAAGCAAGTTGCGCGATTGCCGTCGCGTTTGGAGCGATCCTAGATTCGAATCACAGGCTCCAGCAGTCTAATCAGTTTGATGGTAAATAAAATTATTAGTAAAACGGACAAATATGTATGCCTGTCATAGGTCAAACGGGATTTCTCTTTCATATCAGTTAACCTTTTTTCAGGCGCTAGTAGGCGATAAGACCATCGCCTTTTGGCTGATGGATAAAGAGATGTACACGCACATGAGCACACTCAGCGACCCCAGCCCAGTTATAGAGCGTGGGTTGGCGCTTCACTGCATGATCCGTCTCATTACAAACGCGCTCGGTGGCGAAGCTTATCTCAATTTCATTGGTAAGCTGACCAACTCGTTTAATATGTTTTACATAATCTCTCGTAAAAAGATAAAGAATAAAACACCTTTTGTTGTAACGTTGGGTTAAAAAAATAAAGAGCAATTCAAAAACCCAGTAGCTTTATGTTACAAAAAGACTATTGTAATAATTGAAGGCGCTAATCTTAGGAACTACTGGATCAAATCGATTATTTATAGCTTAAATCACTTTTAAAAAGAGGATTTAAGCTATAAAAAGTCAGGCTGCAACTAATTATAGGAGCGAAGAAACAGGGTTTCCGTTTTATGACACCAAAATATATATTTAAAAGAATTGTTCTTTAAATGATATAGAAAAAAAAGAAAGGATTCGCAAGAAGCTTTGTTTATGGTAATCAATTTCGGTCGAAATACTTCATATGGCAAAGTTATGTTTGAGAGGTTTTAAAAACATGTTAAGCTAGTGGAACTCATGCCCACAACCTATTTACTGAACTAAAGAGCATGCAAATGTTCTATTACTGATATTATCTCCTTAACATTTAACATTGAAGTTTTCTTCATTATGTAGGTAATGAATTCGGCCACCCCGAGTGGCTGGACTTCCCTCGCGCGGGGAACAACTCCTCATACCACTATGCGCGTAGACAATGGCACCTCGTCGACGATGAATTGCTCAAATACAAGTACCTGAATAACTTTGATAAGGACATGCACGCTCTAGAAGAAAAACACGGATGGTTGAGGTCAGATCCAGTAAGTTTTATGTACATATATGACTCATGGAATTTTTAAATAAGATTATTAAATAGCAACACTGAAATCTATCTATAGCTTAACATATTGGCGACGGTTCTCTCTCTCTATCTCCCGGTGTCTAGAAGGAATGGCATCTTAGTAAAATGGAATGGAATCGAAGTAAAAATGGAATTCTTAAAACATTAAAAAAGTCAACAGTGGCGAAACTATAGGGTGGCAAGTCGGCAAAATGCCACGGGCCCCCAGCCCGAAGGGGCCCCCGGTCAGAGGAAATCTCAATTGTTGGTTCAGCTTCTTTATATATTGGGGAAGTGGGAGGGCCCATTCGATGAATTTCCCACGGGCCTCGAACGGTATAGTTACGCCACTAAGTGTATCTTAGGACTTTTATTTATAAAGAAGCCCGACCAAATAATCTAGCACAAAATCATCGATTGCTGGAAGAGTTAATAAAGCATTAATAATTCATTCTTTGAGGAGCTAACAACATATCCCGATATTTCTCGTGATGGCGAAACATCGAGAACCTCTTCTCGCTCACATCGGCCGAACAGCCCGCAAAATAATGATATTATGCTGAACGATGGCCGTGAAATCCTTACACAATTTACATATATTTTTGATTGGAAGCTCTCCACTAAGTAACCTGGTAGTTGGTACTACTCTTTAAGTAATTTCATTCATAATTTCTTATTTTGTATATTACAGGGCTATGTCTCCTGCAAACACGAAGGCGACAAAGTGATAGCATTCGAGCGCGCTGGTCTGTTATTCGTGTTCAACTTCCATCCATTCCAGAGCTTCACTGATTACAGGATCGGAATGGATGTGCCCGGAAAATACCAAGTACTTATCTTTTAGCTCTTGCACATAGCAACACAACAACAATTTAACTACAAAACGCACCAATACGTTATTTATTGAATTGTAAGCAATATGGAATATAAAAAAGAATATTTAGATTTTCTCATACAAGACATGTTAATTTCTTTGTAGTATCTAAGTATTTCAGAATGTATAGTCTATAGTAAATTTTGTTACAACACAGCCACTAGATGGCGTTGTTTATCTATTATGAGTAGTCTAAGATTTAGGCAAATAAGTCTTTTTCGGCATAGATTCCTTGTAGTTTCACTTTCACCATTAAATTAGTCGTGTTTTTTTGATATTTTACACCACACACACACACTTTGCAGATGTCGCCTGATAATTCTGTTGTAATGTTGTTGTTGACGTTGATAACTCAAATTGAAGTCGCTCGCGATTGGTGACTGTTGTTGATATTCCCAGGGGGGTGTTCTTCCCCACGACTGTGCCCAGATTTGAGATAAATTAACGTCAACGGCACTAGATCTTAATACCATTGAAAGACCAATGTTCGAATCCCAAAAATACTAACTATTACCGGAACAGTATCCTTTGTAAAGTGCTTTATTGAAACTAAATCTTAGACTACTTATAATATATAAACAACGCCATCTAGTGCCTGTGTTGTAACAAAATTTTATATAGAATATACACAGAATAATCCCATTCACATTTTTGTCATAAATCAGTCAAGCCGTTGGACGTAAAGAGTATGTCCTATTATCCTTGCAAACTCTCACGTTTATAATACTATTTGGATTGTTTTCAGTAAACTTTAAATAGATAAAGCTAATGTACTTTCTTGTTTCAGGCCGTTTTATGCTCGGATAGTAAGAAATATGGTGGTTTTGGTCGCGTCGAACCGGATGGAGAATTCCATTTGACGCAAAATGTTGCATGGGGAAATAGAAGGGATTCTGTACAAGTAAGTTAAACTTATCTTATTTTCGACTATAAGGCAAGAACTGGGAAGTTCAGTGTTTACCTTTTGCTAGCCAAATGACATTTTTAATAAATTTTTTTTCAACAGTAAACTTTTTGTTTCTTGAGCTAATTACAGTCAATACATAACCAATAATTGCAAAGAGTTATACTTACTCTGTAAATATTAAAACAGAGTATGTATAAGTAATATGTAGAGTGAATATTAGAATCTTAAAAATCACGAAATCAAATACAGATTGTTTTCAAGTAACAGTAATTAAGTTTATACTAACGTTTTTTGCCATATTTTCATAGAACTCCAAATTGGCCCAACCCTCTCCTGTGACTCAGTAAGATAAAAAAATAGTTACGTAGTGTGAAACCTCTATAAGGAAAACACAACGATCCCCTTATTGTAATGTTGTAAAATAATATTGATTTTTAAAGAAAGGTGCTTAATTTTCAGGTGTACATTCCGTGCCGTACAGCCATTGTTTATGCAAAATGCGAATAAATATGTTCCCTATAATAGAGTGAATGCATATATGTCTGTTGAAATGGAAATGATGCTAAAAGGATTAAAACAGATAATTCTTGTTTTCCATGGTTTTATAAATAATTGTGATATTGTTACAAGGTTAATTGGGTCTCACTCTTGCCATATTGTAAAGACTGCCATCATTGTTTCATAGAAGTAAGAATATTATGTTCTTGTAAAAAGTGCTTATTTCGGTAGCTAATAAATATATCTAACATACAGGGTTTTGATTATTCTTCTTACAAAAAAGCTGTGCTTCAAGTTTACAAAACTTCCTTATGTTGTGAATGGAAATATTATAAAAGACTTTGTTATCAAGTACAAGTTTTATTTTTTATTAAAGCATGTTATAAGTTCAACTTGTTTCATTTCACTTAAACAAATCATTTTTAGTTGTTTAAAACTTGCCATGACCACATAGGAACGTAGATATAAATAAGTTAACTAAAACATTTCGCGTTTTAAACTGATAATAACGTATTTACATGTTACATGTGTCATGTAAACTTAAGGCACTTCATTTAATTTTGAATCTGCTGGCACACCAATTAAAAGATTGTTTTTCGGTGTGCATGAGAGTGGTTTTAATCTCGCCAGTGTGACTGTGTAACCTTGCTCCTCTGCCAATCTTCCACGATCAGAATCTATTATGGCCATACATCTATCACCTCTTTCGCTTAGTGGATGTTCTTTGTGTGTTTGATCTGCTGTGTGATAGATGCACAGGTACTGATCAATAGGAATGCTATTAAACTTTTTACTTCGAGGATAACTTAATCTGTTAGTGGCATGCAAGGAGCCATAACAACATGGGCATAAAACAAACTTAGCGTTTGCCTTTAAACATTTATCTAGAACTAAATCACTGGCTATACCGCAAGCGTGAAGTGCTACTCCAACATCAAATTTACCTGTAAAAAAGTCTAAATTACACTGAAAGAAGTAAACATTTTTCAAACCCATATTATGGACCCTCTTTTTTGCTCGTAGTAGTGATTGTTCTTTATTTTCTAATAAAAGGATTGTACATTTAGGTAAAAGATAAGCTATTAAGATACCTAAATGCCCACTTCCACTGCAGAAGTCCACCACTACATCACCATCTTTAGCCATAGCAGTTACAGCCAAAGCTAAATTCTCTAGTTGCTGTGCTTTTCTGTTCACCCTATCATCAGGCAAATGCCCAGCAAAAGGGTTGGCGCCTTCAGGAATAATATCCCAATTTATTCCACCTTTCATATTGTTTACAGATATCTTTAATTCTAAATCATCACTTATACTTTTTAAAGCATTTTCAATGTCTTCAGGCTTTGTAAACAACCTCTTTTTAGGATTATGCCTTTTAGGATCTGATTTATATAAACTAACATCATCTACTTCTGGTAATTTTAAACTCTTTAGATCTCTGGTTTCGACAATTATGTTAAAAATGTCTGTTATAATTTTCATTTCTTGCATATTTATAAGATTAACATACCATTTGTATGATAATGGTAATAATTCCTTTAAATTAGTTTCCCCAAGAAGTTGTGTAAATAAGTAATAGCATGGTAACAATAGTAAATCTGCCAAAGTCAAGAAGGGACCTTCTGCAAACTGGTGACTAATAGACAATTCTTCTAGTTTTGTTGAACATAAAATTTCTAGATCTTTTGTAGTATTTGACTTCCATTTTCTATTTTTTGGCTTTCTTAAACTGTTTTCCGGTTTTATTTGAGGCTTCACATTTGCATTAGTTAGGTTCACATCTAAATTTTGCTTCTTTATGTTTCTAGCTACTTTATAAATATTATGTATCCTTACTGGTTTATCCAAATGATTTTCAAATCTTACCAAATTTACAGGGATTTCACTTATAGTTGAGAGTCCCAGTAACGATAATACCGTTTTAATAATATCAACTTCACAGAATTTCGTCCATACGGAGACTTCATTTGGTGCTTGGAGACAGCCCTTACAAAATCCTAACAAACCATTAAAGTGCTCAAAAGTACCTTGAATCGAGTGCCCGTGCTTACAAATAGAACGAGCGACCGCACATAATCCGGTTATAACAGTATCATCACAAAGTGCTACAGGAAATACACAGGAGGAAACCTGCCAAGGAACATTCTCCTGGTCTATAAATTTAACCTCTCGAACTAGTAGATTAAGGTGCGCGCGTCCTGAACTATCGTTCACTTGCGTGAAATATAACTCCGTATCTTTTGGAGAACAGTATTTGTAAATACAATAAATTATGAACGATTCAACTGAAACTTTTAAGGTAAAAGTATCTTTGTGGTCATTGTAACTATTAAAAGATTCTAGATAAATAGAATTCGACATGTTACTTTTTCCAATGTGTAAACTTAATGTGCAAAGTTTACGATTACTTTTTAATAGTTTTTAAATAAATAACCTTTCCAAGCTAAAGTAAATATATGCACATGGTTTAGACACATGACACATCTCTGATTAGAGACACAGACTCAGTTTCAGTCCACAGGCTTACAATAGAAAATATAGTCCGGCGCGTACTATCTATATTTCACCACGTGTCAAAAACTGCCTTGCATTAATTAATTGTAACCTTTCGTTTTCAATGTTTTACACCTACTTAACTATACCAACTTTTTTTTGGTACAGGTATTGTTCGATTTAGTTCACACTAAGTGTAATGGTCAGTCTGTCGCCGCGCGGGGAAAAATTGGTAGTGCGTGTCTACACTCTACTGCCTATAAGCTGCCTATTACATACATACTCTGTGGATTTACATCTTCGTATCTGTTTTTATTATAATTTCTTAAATTCTTGCATTATTGTTTGTACGAAGTGGAGAACTTATGTATTTGTGCGGGCTCGATCAATTATTATGATCGATCTATAAAATATTGTTTTTGTGACATCTTAAAAAATCTAATTCCATCCACAAAGTTTAACAGCGTTTAATTTGCGGCGCGAGTGATAAAAATATTTCTCTGGCCGAAGTTTCGACAGAATACAAGTGTGGATATCGCTGTAAGTGGTAGTGGTGCATTTGTTTATTTTTAGAACTACGTATTTGCAATCATGTTGTTAATCCGCTGGCGCTAAAATGTCTCAAAGGGATACAGCGATTCATCTTGTGGCCGGAGGGTAAGTTTGTTTTGTTATTTAATTTACAACGTTAACGGTAAACCCCTTTTACATTCTGTAATATTATGTTGGCTTATATATGTAAATCGAGGACATAATAAATGCGTAGACATCATTTACATACCTTTATTACGTCTCGTCTTTCCCAAATAACCTGCCTACTAAGTTTCGTGTTTAGCGTTATAATATCCACCTGTTAGTTTAGTTAAAAATGATTAAGCGGAATATAAACCAGACATTTATATTCATTTTACTCTTTTTTAACTTCTAAAAAGTGATTGAGTGCGTTTTAAAGATTGATAGAGTATATGTAAAATAGCAATTGATCATAACACTAATTTATTGGTGTATGGTTTCCATGTGATTCTTGTGGTAAGTCTTATTAGGGATTTTTTGAAGTAAAAAATTTCACCACTAGGTTTTGCTTTTGGTTTATTTTGGTTTTGGTCTATAAATGTAAAAGTAATTAGAAATCCTAGTGCTTTTATTTATTTAAATAATTAAAGTTATTTTTTAATATAATCTTGTAGTTGTTGCTTTGGATACATTATTTTTCCTTTGATTACATTTTAAATGGTACATTTTTAATAGTTTGTAGTGTATCAGTTATAATATGTTAAGAAAAATTTTTTAGAAATAAGTTACGAAAATAATAAAGACTTGGAAATTCCACAAAAGTTTTTAGTGTTTTTAGTAACATTAAATCTGTAACTAAATACATATATGATGTTACACAGGGTAGCAGGAACAGCAGGAGCTGTTGTAACATGTCCTTTGGAGGTGGTGAAAACTCGGCTTCAGTCCTCTAAGGGAGTAGGAATCCCTCCACCACCTCCCTCATCTAATGCAACAAGTTCCAAAAGAGTCTGCTCAAAAATACCTAAACACCAGGTATGTTGTTATCTTACGTACTAGGGCTTAATTAAAAAAAGTAGCTTACTATACTAAAAGTAGCTAATTCTATTTGCTATTTGTATTTGTCTGTTGCCACAGTTTCAATTGTTCGGTGAATAACCAGAGGAGTAATTACAAAACCTAACCTAACGTAACTCTTTATAATATAATTCTGTGTTTTTTGCCATATGTGCATAGTGCAAAACTTTACAAGTATAATAACAATTTGGAATTTCCATGAACGTTACTCTTATCCGTGATGAAAATTAATTACTCAAGATATAGACACGGAAGTATTTACAGTAATTATTTGGGAAATTTAAGTATAACATTTATAAAACTAAATATTATATTGTATATTAAATACTTTATATTATTGTATTGAGAAAGATAAATAATATTTCCTTAAAGATAATAAAGATAAGATTACATAAAAGTACCAAATTATTGCTTTCAAACAGTATTTATAAAATAATGTTTGGAGATCGATAGGAAGAGCATTAATTGCTTAACAGGTAAAAGATTTTGTACTAAAATCTACTTTTGTTATGTATCATAGAAAATAATAGAGTTTTATGTGTTTATTTTATTACTCTGATAGTTTTCAATCGAGTTGTAATAGCGGTTCACAGGGGTTCGATTCAGCCATTTGGTGTCCACTGCTGGATATAAGCCTCCCCCATAGACTTCCAGTTTGACCGGTCGCTCGCTCAGGGGGTCAGGGGTTGCATATCACACATTTATATTTGATTGATATACCGAGAGTTGGAACAGGAAGTTTTGTCTCCTTGCTCTTGCAAACTTGTGAAATTCCATTCCACCATCTGCTTTCCCCAGTAAGGCTATAATCTCACTGATATTTACCAACTTTATGCAGTGGACAAACATCAATCTAAATTTTAGAAGTCCCACAATATAACAGCTGTTTTTCAACGAATATGATCACTTCAATTCATGCTATATTGCACGTCAATTACATCTTTGTAGGGTACTATTAAGCTGATTGTGATGTTATGTCAAGACCCATTAAGTAGTTGGAGTAACCATTATGTACGTAGTATGCTACTGTTATCCAAACATTTATTCTATAAAGCCTAAAATAATTTAGTTTAAACAATTTAACGGTTGAAAACGGTTGAAAACCTGTGACCACGGCTGCTGCAAAGCATTCGATACGTCGGGCCGTAGTAAAAAAATAATTTTCAAACAAGTTTAACTTAAATATATCGCGTTTGAAACCGTTAAAGTGTTTTATTTAATTGTGTACTGCTCGCGTAATCTACAGACAGAATTTTAGGACGGTTTAGGGCAGAAAGGAATAGGCAGACTGATTAATATAATACTTATTAAGCGATTTAAATGAAACGGCATATTATGAAATTGACGCCTATAATATCTTCGTCGTGTTTACGTGATAAAACATGAATTCCACTCAGTCTACGTTCTTACCCAAGGCTGCCTTGCTATGAAGTAGTCTTGAAACTTCAAGATAAATGGGGCAAGTTTAAGAATAACCGCATTTTAATAATCGTTCGGCCACGGTATTGGATATCTGGAGCGTTCAGCAACACCTAAATACAATGTAGAACTTTGGTAATCTAAAAATATAGTTCCTGCGTGTACATCGGCAACTAATAATATTTTATGCTATAGTAAATTTGTCCGCTGAACTCATCTCAGTGTCGTTATGGTTAATGCCCTCGATAGTAGATCACGTCTTCCCGGGTTCAATTCTTGGCTCGGGAAATATCACTAAGGCATTTAGAGTATTATATAGTTATAGTTGGTTCACAGTATGAGGCCCGGTACATCACTAGCTTAGTGGTTGTTTAGTTTAGGATCCAACCAACCAATCCTTCCAATGGGACCGGTTATGTGTCCTCTTACTTATATTGCTTAGTATATTTTGTTTCGCCTACCTTGCACATCTCGTTTTCCCGTAAACTTCCTCTTCTTTCATCTTGGGTTGCTTGGAAGAGATCGCTTGCTAGTGATAACGCCCATTGCACTCTCTATTTTTAGCATACGAGTCTCGTTTGTATGTTCCTTCTCTTCTCTTGCAATAAAGTGTTAATAAATAAATAATACTTACGTGAGACGAGACATAGCCCAGCTGTAGGAGATTAATAGGATGTAAATTCTGCGTTAAATAAATTCGATTCAATCAAACACATTATTGCATTATTCTAAAAGAATTACACCTATAAGCAACCCACAACTTGTTTACATTTTTATCTTTGCTATGCGCTTAATTCGACAGCTGATAAAACAACCGAATAAAATGAATCCTCAATGCGTTCGCCTTGAGTAGTTTTGGGCGGATTACCGCTAAAACTTATCTCCTCTCGGTTCTAGTGGCCCTTAGATAATCAATTAATAGCGAATAACCTTGTGCAATGTCAACGATCATAAAAGTAACGGAGTGCCAAGGTCGGGCCACAAATAACTCCATATAGTTACGTTTTTCTTTGCTTTAGTCAATTAGATGCTTCGTAATCAATTAGCGCTTGTGTTTACTTACTGCCGAACACGTTAGACATGGCTGTGGTGTTGTATTCATTGTCTATAATTTCATAATATTACATACCTACCCTTTTTTTTAAATCAGGGTGTGAATGCCCACGCCAGGCAATAGTGTGGGGGGGATAGTGTAAGCGTGGGGAGTGTGGTAAATACAACCTCCTCGGAGACAATAGCCGACCAGAACCACTAAAAGCCCTGGAAATACATAAACCCTACTTACGGTTTAAAACGCGATAAAATCGCCTTAACTTTCTTGAAAATAGGTTTTACAAATGTAGGTCGCGTTTTAAACTATTTTTATTCTCAAGAAGGTCGCCTCTAAGAATATTTAGCTAATCGCTAGCGAGTAGGAAATTTACAAAATACATATTTTGATCTCCCCAAGATGAATGCGAAGGAGAATGTGTGTAATATTAAAAGTGTTTTTTGTTGAACAGTTTATTGTTCAAGATGTGGCTAGCTGGTGCCCGCCATTTAATTATTAAATATTCAAATACTTATTATTCTTAATAGGTGCTTGCCATGCCATCAAAAGTCATTTGTTTTAATTACACTCTTACCAAAATTAAACATTTGTGGTGAAGATAGCATTAAACAATTACAATAGAGTTTAAATTTAGATTCTTCCTTAAAAAGGCTAAGCTAAGCTAAGCTTTCAAATGACCTGTTTTTCTAAACAGTATGTATACACATAACAGAAAATATAAAAACGTTAGTGATAACGAGCACGGTATTATCATAAAATCGGCATTGAATTGGTACTAGAGTTAAACAGTGTTGCGTGCGTTTGTTTGTACTAAGGGACATTATTCACTTAATTTGTTTGTTTGCACAGTCGATCAGTGAAGGCGACTGACGACACGATTTTTAATTTTAGTGTAAATTGTATGAAGCAGATATTTTGACGTATTTCTATGGTCTCTTATATTCATTAGTTTCGCTGGCAATAAAATGTAATAAGTTTATATTTCATATTATGTTTTGTTTATTAACAACTAAAACAATATTTTTAAATAGATATATATTTAAATGCACGCGAGGCGTACAAATAAAATTAATATAAATACAAAAGACTGAAATATTGTCGACTTGGGCGGAACTTGGTATCCTCAGCGTTGCGTGCTGATTCTCTGATCAATTAGTGAAAAAGTTTTGGGGTGTAGAAGCCAGTTCAAGTACAAAAAACAAAATACGACATGGGCGGGCCATGTCGTATTTTGTTTTTCAATGTAAATAGATTCTTATTAAAGATTTCATATGAAATTAATATGCATAGAACAAAATAGTTTTACAAAAAATAATTGGCTAGACCTGCTTTGTTGAAATGTGTCAAGGTTGCTCGTTGAATAGCCTACAAAACAATGCATACTACTAATGCAGTACATATGATCGACACAGAGTAAACGTTAAAAGTAGATTTTGTTGTCATTATTAGCCTAATCTACTGTAACTAAGTGTTATTCAATTTTAATATTTTTAAAATCGAATTATAATATAAATGTGTACCTATTCTTAGTAAGGCCTACATACAATATTAGTCAAATTTATTCACATTAGTTTGTATCCGTTAAATCGGTTGTATATTTGTATCAACGAACTAGCTAACTGCGAAAGACGTTATCTTCGTTTCGAATTCAATCTTAAATATTGCACGCACGTTATGCATGGTTCCGATCCCGTTTGAGCCTAATGAAACTTTCCACTGTTTTGTTTGTTACTAAAAATAACGTACGATAACTTGATAAGTGGAATATTTGTTTAACTTTTGACGGGCTTGCCGGTCCAATAGTGTGGCTAATAAACGGGTCGTGGGTTCTCCGGGCCCAAATGTTTCACAAAATAATTAATAATTATTCTGAATCATGTCGACTTCCTCTGGAATTCGATGGATATTAAGTACCTCACATTTTTACTTGGATAGTTTAGAAAGTCGAAGGTCTAAACTAAGACTGGAATTTTACTCGGTCAGCATTGTCTATAGTTTACGCGAGTAACACGCATTTAAATAAACCACTTTTAATGTTTTGCAACGCTGTTTATATTCGTTAACGTAAATATTAGATTAAGTCCCTCGGGCCCATCGTGCAAATCATCAGAAACGCCGAGAAAAAGACTAATTATTTAATTTCGCGTTTAAAACTGTTGTGCTTTATTTATTGCACATTATATTAGAAAAAAATGCAGTCTTTAACGGCGTGTAGCATACGCAGCCCTAGGCCAGATGTGTTGATTTAAAAAAGTGACGCCCTTGCATAATATATTTTTAGTACTGCATTGTAGTGTATTGTTGTTAGATCTATTGTTCAATATGACATACAATAATATGTGTATTCCCCTGGGAGGACTGATTTAAACAGCATTTAAATAGTCTTTAATAAAAAATGGACTGAAAAAAAGTTTGTTTGTTGTCAACTTTTTATTATAAGCTAATAAAAAGGAATAAGGGTAATTGTATACGTAATTTTTTTGCTAGAAAAGGAACCCTTTGTATGTATGTATGTATGATTCAAACCCTAATTCTACGGAATTATATCGCCGTTTAATTTTTCATTTATTAATTTCATTATAATTTTTTTAATATCTATAATATGTGGCTTGTTTTAATTTCGCATGCGATGTGCTGCACGCGGGAAAGCTTCAGAATACGGAATCAATTAAGCTCTTTTCAGTCTGCTGTAATTTAAAAGAGCATATTCAGTTCTTTCATATCTATAATAATGTATGTATTTATATTATACATTACAGCGTTATCTGATATTAGCTTTACATTTCACACATCATACAATTTATAATAATGTATGATGGTATTGTTTTTGATATTAAGATTTGACAGTATAGAATCCCTACAAGGTGCGGATTCATTTCTCTGTCCGTCAATCGGTGGTGAACCTTCCATGCCTTGTCTAAAGCAAGTAATGTTTCCTCTGGATTCGAACCCACGGCCAGGATGTCTTGTCTAAATAGCGACCGCGGTGGCCTTGATGAATCACTCAAATATTGCCGTGTGCAGACATTCTGAAATATTTTGTAGCTTTCGTCCAATTGATTGGCCACGAAATGGGCGATAAAAGATTATTAATCGGCCGTGTAATGCAGGAGGCCAAATGGGGCTACCGCCGCACCATGGGCGCTATGTTCGCGTACAGCAAGCAAGCAGATCGCATGCTGATGTCGTACAATTACCAGGTGCAGCAGTGCGCGCGCGCAGGCCACGCCAGGACGGCGCAGAGGATGAGCCTTATTCAGTGCATCAGGTGAGAATTGAGCTTTTTTCTTCAGTGAGTTACGTACCATCTTTACCTACGACTAAGATGATGATGAGATCCTAGCGTTAAGATTTAATAGAGTAAAAGGTAGAGTTAATAAAAATGTATTACCTGTCAATTTGGCAATAAGCAAATAGAACAGCAGCTGCCTCGTTATCTAGTGGTAACTGTACTAGAAACCGGATCACACAATCGCAGGTTCGATTCCTGGGGGGGCAGAATGTTATTTTGGATTTTTTTATATATAAAATGTCTTATATCAGCCCGTACTTTGAAAGTAGGTATCGTCACATGCACGGTCATTTACACTAATTTTGTTATAATAGTCCTTGAAAGTTCGCCAATGTACTAGAGCAGTGTGGTGACCCGAGCGAGGGGAGACCTGCGCCCAGCAAATATTTGATATCACATAAATAGAACATTTCAAAACAATGTTGCAAAATTGCTGATAGAAATGACGTACTACTTGCTCACAAATAGATCAAATACAACCATTATGTATTTCTTTATTTATTTTTGTAACTTTATCTTTATTACACAACGCACACACAATTATGGATCCCGTACATTGACTGAGTATACATATTTCATATCGTACGCTCTTTTCCTAAAGTTTTTATTTACTACATATTTATAAATGTTAAGCAAAATAGGCCAAAAATGAGTTTTTGAGGGAAATAATTTAATATTTTTTTTTAGTTAGCGTTATTTGTTGCTTTAACGACAAGAATAAAAATACAATTTGTAAAAATTAATCTATAGCTACGGGAAAATCTTGGTGACAGAAAGACAGTGATGTGTCAGTACCCTTTTGATACAGAACTAAAACAAAAAATAAAATAAAAATATAGCCTTATGTTTACTAAGCTTTAAACTTTATAACTTTCATAAATTAATAAATGTACGAACTCGATCAAAACAGACCATGATCTGCTATTTATAGTCGCCTAGTCACGTTTTACAGCGCACTAATCTTTCTCGTAAGATAATGTGTCCTTCATTGGCTTACAATTGTTGTTTTCGTTTAATGATTTATGTATATGTGTTTGTATAATATTTATTTTCTTGAGACAATTTATTTTCAAAGCACTCGTAAGAATAACCGACGCAGAAACGCTGATTTGACCTATAACTAAGAGCTAAAGTATATAAGTAAAAGAGACACACAAATGTGGCAGAATATATCTCTAAAAGCATGTAAATGTGCTCTTAGAGTAATGATAAAAATATGTCTAAAACGAAATTGGAACACAATTACAATGTATGTACATAGATTTGGATTATAGTTAGGAAACTTAAATATAGACCGACCCGTTTCCCCCCCCGGGGGGGTAAACCCCCCCCCCCTTTTTTTCCTTTTTTTTAAATTTTTTTTTTTTTATTTGGTTTTTTAAAAAAAAATATACCCCCCAAAAAAAAAAGGGTTTTTTTTTTTTTTTTTTTTTTTTTTTTTTTTTTTTTTTTTTTTTTTTTTTTTTTCCCCCCCCCCGGGTCCCCCCCCCACACTCGACAGAAGTGTCGAGTGTACTGAAAGGGACTAAACGGAACTATTTCGAAAAGGTTTTAAATACAAATAACAGTTTAATTCATTACGGCTTGCGCGTCGTATTATAAAAATATATATATTCCGCTTTTAAAACGGTTTCAAGTGACTGGAACTTGAAATTAGGTAGACGACTTTAGGAGTACAAAACTGCCTGTTACAAACACGCCCTTATGTGAATTATTTAGATATTTACGATTATAAATAAACATTATGAATAATTAATTTGAATAATATAATTTGTTGTTTTCAAGTGCGCGTCTTAATAAAGTGTAAGCTAAAATTCTGGAGCCATGCCATCGCATGCTTGAGCTCTATTATCGTGTTGTGAAGCGAGAACGAATATTGATTTTGCATCTCTAATATAACATCCCAACTCAGCTGTAGTTTTCGATGTTCTACAAGCATAATTTTTGTATATAGAAATATGTTTTTGGTGATAGATTAGAGCAATTAATTTATTTTCACTAAAATATCAAGAAAAGTTCACTCAACCAAGATGACAGCTGATGATCGATCGTCTATTTTATCGCTAGTGTATACTTAATCTCTGAAAACTGAGGCGGCAACAATATTCCACCCTTCACCACCCGTCTCAAAGAACAGCCGCAAAAACCCAATCGATAAGAGTATTGTATCGGTGTTATTTTGTATATTGTTTAGATGTAAGCGAACAGGATTTAGCCGGCTTTGCTTGTTATCAAACACGCGCTAATTGATAAGAAATGACTTGCTCCTACATAGTATCACGCGAGACGAGCGTGAGACAGATTCGCAATAAGGTATGTCTCCACTGAAGGCGGCTTCGGGTAGTAACTTATTGCCATGCAAATGGACTGAGGCACAACGAAGCGCACAGCTGTTATATGACGATCAATTCATGTCGGTAATTTACGCGATTTTTAATAACAAACTTTTAACAGCTTCTAACGCGGCCATACTACAGTAAATTTAATTTTTAGTTTAGTTTTGTAATTTTTAACTTAGCTTCTGAAAACGCTGACTGCGCTGCTGCCTCGCTTTTCAGACGAGTTGTTCTCATAGACCGCACATTTGCCTCGCGAGGCAACTCACTCAGTGGAGACTCGCCTATTTACCTCAATGTACGTCAAGCATTTAGATATTAGCACATCGTGACAATATTGGCTTATCAGTTTGTTTTCGCATCGCAATATCATCGGGCAGAAATTTCGTTTCCATTACGACACAATCGTTCAATAAAGGGGCATTGATTGTTTGATATCTGGATGAAAATATTACTGAAAGACATATAAAATACCACAGAAATCCTCGAGAACGTTCCTGAAAATATCATATAGGGCTAACATCAAACGTTTCAAAACGAATGTCTTCATATAACTTGGGAAACACACAGTTTAATCATGATATCGATCTTGTGGAGCAATTGAATACCTTGTTAGTTTCCACGCAATAGACACGGGCTTCGTGTCGTCTAGGTTGTTGTTCTGATTTGCTTGTAATTTGAAACACTTTAACTCTATTGCGGAGTGCTTATTTCTTGTAACAAATATAATGCGGCATAGATTAAGCTAACAATGTCATGTAAAAACAGTTTGCCTTTTACGAGTAAGAACGTCGTACTTACATTAAGTACGTACATACAATATATGCATGTGAAATCAGTTCAGACTTCTGTGCCCTGCCCGACTGAAAAAAATTATTGCTACCCCATGATTCGAACTTAACGCAATACTAGGCAAATACGTTTAAACATTGAGCTACGGAGCCGGGTAAATTATGCATACAATGTATATATTTCTTAAACCAAAGATATTCTTACAATCATGAATCGTGTTTCCATAAAAGGCAACAAGGATATCGTAAGAATTCAACACCAAGTGGCCGCTGTGCTCTCGCCAAATAATACTGGCAAGAGGTCACGGCGATGCGACCCAATGTCGGGTTATAAATATGTTTTACTGTTTACATACGGTTATCTACGAGATAGCTATTTACGTCATCCGAGTTATTAACGAATCGATATCGCGTATATTTGGACACCTAGCTCAGACGTGGAGTTTTATTGCAATTATTATTTTGTTTATATACGTATTTTATTAAATGGCTTGTAGGAATATGTGAAAGGAAAAAAATCAGTCCGGGTCACGAACCACCGTCTACAGATGAAGAAGCAGTAAAGCTTAATCGTGTGTCCGTTTCAGTCTGTGGATTTCGCAATATCCAAAGCCAAGATTGGTCGACAGTGTATTGTTTAGATGTTATAAGCTGTGGTATATCACCTATCATGTACCCCATGCCTATCTCTCCTCCTCTGTCATGAAAAAACATTCAGCCTGAAAAAAAAGCTTGCCTCCAGAAGTATATTATTAAACTGACGTGGTTTTGAAAACTTTCCCTTGAATTCTACGGTTCCTTCACGCTAATATTCAAATATTTACCCAGACATTCTTATCGATCACCTTTAGTCTAATAACAAGGATGCAATTTATATTTTTTATCGTATCTTCATCGATAAAGCTCGACTCTAGTCGGTTGAAACATCCCTATCGGAATAATTCGGTACAAAGGTACCTTCTACATTCGTTACTGCTTTCGATTCTTAATCTATACGGCCACTCAGGCGTATAGAAGAGTTTTCATTATGACTAATAACTGGTGGTGAATTCGCTTTCCAGTAGCTTCACCCCAGCGTCTAGTTTTTTTTATGATAGAAAAGTACAGGGAAATCCCCTAGCAATAAAACATCTAAACAAGACGTTCTGTTTACTATCTGTATCGCTCTGAACTATCGCTTTTTCATGTCAAAAACACGTACGACAGAGCATCTTCATTGAATGTTATTCTTTTAAAAAACTTACATATCTCATATTCTCAAGACCTACTTATTTTTCTAGATTAACAGATAACTAATCAAATCCAGGTAAAAATATCGCGACTGTTCATTTGTATCAAGACCGATGACAAAACAATGTATTATGTTTCGAGATCTAGGCTATCTCCCACATAGTTGACATTACTCTTCCTTTATCTTATCACCACTGAATAGTAACAGTTGAGTCGCTCAGTTCCTAGTACGATAGAGAATTGAGATAGCACTATCAATGTAATAATTTAAATTCGTGCATAAATTGTAGTTTGATGTTTACCACGTCTAATTCTTCTGGAATTATCAGTCGCGTCTTCTAATACTAAAGTTAATCATGACTTAAAACGCGAAGTATGTTAGTTAAACACGAGTTGTTCAAATGATTTATCAAGCAAGATTAAATATGATTAAATCATTTATGAAAAATTGAGTTTAAAATTTTTTACTAACTCACCTTATAGAAAAGTGGATTTCCGAATCTCCAAAGTCAAAAAAGGCCGACAGCGCATCTTGTTGAACTATTAAATGGCTGAGTTACTTCGCTTTCCAAACAGAAATCATTGTTTCGGTTTATTGAAATGAAATGATGTATTATAATAAATAATTTATCGAATCGTTAGTGACTCATTCATTCATAAATTAATTTTGTGTAATTAAAAAGTTACGTTAACCCTTTAATTTATATCCGTCACGCGAGACTTGCGAAAAAAAACTAGTGGCATTAATATTATGTATTACAAACGTAACGTTTTTCTAGATTTATGACGCCGATTAGTAAAAACTACATTTATTTCTTATTATGATTTCCAGGTATATCGTGAAGAATGAAGGGGCGAGGGCGCTTTTCAAAGGCTTAGGCCCGAACATAGTGGGCGTCGCTCCGTCCAGAGCCATCTATTTCTGCACATACTCGCAGGCGAAGGCCATTCTCAACCAGCACATATCTCCAGACACTCCAATCGTGCATCTGTCGGCGGCCAGTGCAGCCGGTGAGTGCATGTTCTCTAGACAGGCGTGAAGTTTTGGCCATAAGTTCTCATCAATAACGACTTTATGATAGAGTAGCATAGAGCTAGCTCGATGGTAGGTGGTTACCCCAGCCGTATAAACAAAATGGATTTGGAAATCCGGAAATCCACATAATGAAACTGTGGTCGGCCGATCGTGACCCAGGTTTGTTACTGCTACCATTTATTTAATTTAAAATTTCCAAATGAAGTCTAACCTGTTTTAGAAAAATTTTGAATTGATTAGAAAATTATTGGACCCGGTGGGTATTGATTCCACGACCCGTAGCTTATTAGCCATACATCGCTACTATTACACCAAGGAGTCCAAGTCGACGCCACACTTTAAATAAATATACAAGTATATATATTCTCACATTTGAGTTTACATACAGTTAGGCCAAATTAGATTAAATATTGGAACTATGCACTCGCAATAAATTTTAATAAAACTCTTCACACAAACGGTTTAAATCGCGACCCAACAAAATAATCAAAAATCTAGTGCTAATTATGTAGAGCAATACTAAAAATTTGTAAGGCAGGCAATTCTTTTTATATTATCATATACTTATTTATCTACTGAAGAAGCATAGACTAAACATCCCCCACACACGCTTGAGCTGTTTATAGTACACACACCAGCTATTGTCTGTCAATGTCCGTTTACACTATTGCAAGTGTTATTCATGCATAATTTCTCTTAGTCCGACATTTTGTATAATGTGATGTCGTATGCATTTCTAAAGTGCAAATAACATCCGTGTTGATAATAACACTGATATCTAAAGACGTTAGCGTGAAAACTTGTAGATTCTTTTGAAACTAGAAAACAAATCGACATATAATTAAACGATTGTTTTATCTCAACATAATTAACGAATTAAGTAGGTACTTGGAAGGAATATTGTAAAATTGCTTTTTATCTTATTCTTAATTGTATTAAAAACATTACTTTTTGGCAACTCATATTGTCTATCTCAAGGTTTACTTTCGACTGAACTGCTTTTGAAGATAACAGATAATATTTACGTTACTTTACTGCAAACCATGTAAATTTTGGGTCGTAATCAAGTTATCTAATTAATTTATCATTTGACAACAATTTTTCAAACTTATGCGTGTTTAGGTATATCGCTTAGTTACAACGTAAAACACGTAACTTGTAATTTTCTATGGCGTCATTTTGTTTTCATACTTTTCAGGCGTCATGAGTCATGAGTCACAATCTACCAGTTTGATTGATTTTTAGATGGGCTCGTGCAATGTAAGAGTAATAAATAATCAATGGGTCGTACGTTGGAATCTCACCTCCAACATGTTGTACAAAGTAAATTTATAATATCTCTCAGGTAAGCCAGACTTCGCCTGAAAAATCTGGATATTAAATAAGTTGTAGGAATGTTGAAAATTTAAATTCCGTCTGAACCCCGTTGCATAGATAAAGAGACTGTGACTTACAATGGCGTTCTATAGAATACATAGGTCGACAGAAGATCTTGCTTAAATGTTTTATGGCTGGGGTACTTCAGCTCCGTTCACCTTCCATTAAGTAAACCGCAAATTAATTTCCTTTCTTCCTTCCTTTGTAGAATAAATATTTAAATTTAAAGTGTACGTGCCTCTTTTCCAGGATTTGTCTCTTGCACTTTGACAAACCCGATATGGTTCGTGAAAACGCGTCTTCAACTGGACGGACAAAACATCACGGCGCTGGAGTGCATCAAGAGGATATACGCGAAGCACGTATGTATTTTACGATAATTTTCCGTTTGTGACGCACGGAAAATCTGTGGCTATTTTTGTTTGTTGCCAATTGAAAGTCGAAAACCACAATCTCACAATGATTTTGTGAAATGCTAAGTCGCCTATAGGTGGTTACAATGATCTGCAAGCAAATAGATCTAGTGTGCCATGCTCAATGGGCTATTTGACAATGCGTCAATTACTGTTATTTGTATTATGTATACGTTAAAAAATACTAAAACAGTCATATTTAAAAAATAATAATTGATTAAATTAAAAATCTGCAAATAAGAATTAGTTTTTTTAAACATTTGTCACCTGACATAAAACGCTCCTGATTGGTCGGGTCGACGACGACGTCACTTGCTTATAAACAGTGCTATAAATCACCGTGCTTCCTAGTGTTAAAACAGTTCTATTCTCTCCATTAACAAAACTAATTACTATAATCACAGTTAAAATGTAAATGCATGTAGATTGTAGATCATGTGACCGACATAAACCAATGGCCAATTTAATGTCGTGACGTCACTAGCCGTTTTGCAGCGATGTTTCTAAATAAGTGATTAAGCGCACAATTTGAACGTTGGATTTTTATATATATAATATAAAGTTCGTTTTAAAAATTAGTGAAATAGCCCTTTCTTATTACTTTCTATTGGAGACACTGATAGAATTCCAGATTATCTGCTAACCATTTCACCCATATGAGGACATTGGGCTATCCAACTTTCACCGTGTCCCTTAAGCCTAAACTAATTGAACTCATAAATTAACGAAGTAACATTGCAATTTAGTGACGAGTCACTTTTACAAGCGGCAACAAGTACTTCAAGGTTCTTTATTGTGTGTAAAATGATAGAAACAAAGACGTTACGAATAAGCAAGAAAGTGGAAATGAGCTACATTATAGTGTAACTTATTACAATAAATTATCTCATAAAACTCTGTCATTGATATGAATTGAAATTAGCAAGTAGCAAATTTAATGAGTCACAAAGTAACGTGTTATATATATTTAAATCAATGAGAGTTTTTTACTTATACGAGTGTAAAAAACGCGTATTTACACTTCAAGAAACCTCATTTCTTGTTAACCTATTTCCCTCTTATTTGCATTAATATGTGTAAATTTATATAAAACATCTTTAACGATACAAAACGCTTAACTTATTTACGAAATTGTTTTAACTATAGCCAACATTTTAAACCGTTAAAAGCATTTCATTTATATGTGTGTGTGAGAAAGCCCGTTTCCCCCTCGTGTGGCATGGGGCGAACAAATTTCTGTGTCCGTTTCACTGATCCGTTCTTCTGTGCCCTGCCCGACCGAAACAATTTTGTTTCCCAGGACCTCTTGCGCTTAACACAATGCTAGGCAATACGTTTAACCATTTGGCTACAGCGGCGGTGGCATTTATATGTGTACTACTCTATATATTGATCGAAATATAAATTAATTGTGAAAAAACATTTGAAGTCTAATTAAACCACCATTGTTTCTATTGTTTTTTACATATGCTCTAGTTTTATTTGATATCGATGCATTAGGACTCAACTACACGTGTCAATTGCAGGGTATAAAGGGCTTCTACAAGGGCATAACAGCTTCGTACATGGGCATTAGCGAGACGGTGGTCCACTTCGTGCTGTACGAGGGCGTGAAGGCGCGCCTCATGGCGGCCCGCAGCACGGACGGCGTGGTCAGCGATACTCGCTCCCCGCGGGACTTTCTCGAGTTCATGGCTGCCGGGGCCTTCTCCAAGACGATCGCGTCTTGCATCGCTTATCCGCATGGTGAGTATCTTGTATCGAATGCCAATAACTGCGTATGAGAATACCTCATACTAAATTCGTGATAAAAATATTGCTATCGGGTTGAAAAGCGTTATTTAAGTTATATTGTAACTATGACCTCAGTTTGCATCTTAAAACACATTAATACATGTAAAACCCACATATAATTACTCCATATAACGATAACAAATTCTTAAGATTTTTTTATAAAAAGTTTACATATAATTTTCGAATTAAGAAAAGCAAGGATACATATTTATTGATAACTAACTATATATATACACACACAAAAAAATCGTGATTTGAAATGTGTAAATGTTGAAATTATCTCATTGTACAACAAATAAAAACATATTTCTAGGACATTTGGTTTATCATTCGCAATCTGAGTTGACATACTTTTGTGATAACGTGTTACGTAAAGGCTAGCTGTGTTATTAGATACAGTAGATTATTATGCTAAGAAGGCCGTCAAAATAGCTGTGTATACGTCTTATTTACGTCTATACTAAATCGTGCATTCAGATATACATTCATAATTTTAAAATAACTGTAATTTCAAAGATTTTGGAATGTATAGCAACATGTATTATGCAATCGATTTTTTGTATTTTTAAGAACACTTCATGGTAACTTAAAAAATGCAACGTCATAATTACATTGTTTTAATATAAAATATTTTAGACTTCATATAAAATGTATCTAAGTTTATATAAACAATGTTTCACGCTTGCATCTTTTGTATTCATTTCTCTAACCGATGATCAATTGCTCGTTGCAGAAGTGGCAAGAACGCGTCTCCGTGAAGAAGGCGACAAGTACCGCAAGTTCTGGCAAACGCTGCACACAGTTTGGATGGAGGAGGGATATCGCGGAGTCTATAGGTACGTCATTTGAACAAAACTTTGTCTCATTTTAATGGACTTTTGAGAGTAAAAGATTGCTTATGAACTTCATATGTTCCTTTTCACAGGGGCCTCGGCACCCAGCTAGTCCGGCAAATACCAAACACAGCAATCATGATGTCGACCTATGAAGCAGTGGTGTACCTCCTCACCACGCACTTCAATAGTTCCTTCTATGAGAACACTTAGCTTTGAACCTAAATATCCAGAGCTGATCACAAGTTAGATGACTCGACGTGGTCAAGGTCACAGAAAGTTAGGCGCCATTTAGGTTGTAGAGGGGTTCGAAATACTCAATTCTCCGAATTGAAACGTTTTTATACCCGAAGATTCCTGTTTAAACCTTAGTTTAGGGTCCCCGGTCTGCAGTATATTATGCAGTCTCCGGAGCGATGGTTCTTACATAATATTAATATTGTTTATATACTCTTGTGGAGGATAACCGATTTATATTGTTTGCGTTTTTATCATTGTTTCCCGTGGTAGCCGAATGAGCTGCCTCGCAATTATCGCCGTATTTACAAACCCAGTAACTTAAATTGTTCGCTACAGATCAGTCACGAGAAAAAACCGGTAAATAACGATATAATTACGGCAAGTAGTCATTAGGTATCTAGTCTAGAGAGGCAAACGAAATTCTCGATGGAGTTAATATGAAGATTTGAAAGACAAGGATGAACACTACATTGGAATGTGGACTACAATGGACAGAAGATGAGGAGGGGTTACAAGTAAAAGTTAGTTCATGTATATGTATAGCCCTTTATTTATTGTATGACCAAAAAATCTTGGAAGAAACTACAAAGCAGCTAGCTTAACTGAAATGTATTATTGGCTTCTTTAAAGACACTGATAGCAATCTATGTTCAATCTGTATAAACTGCTAACCGTTTCTCCCCCTGTTGCCCCTCTGCAGAGGTGTTTACATAATTGGGTTTAAAACGAGTATACCTTTTAAAATTTTTGTCCTTGTCTTCCAGCACATATAAAACATCCCACGGTGTATCTTTTTCAGCTGTTACTTTTGATTAAAGATAGAAGCGAGTTGCAACTATGCAAACTAGGTATGTTTTAAGAGGTAGAATGGATATAGCCACAGTAAGTCACATTATTTTGTCTCGATGTTATTTTTAAGTATGAATACTAAGGGATTTTTTAAGTTTTATTTGTAAATCATTTCAATTTTTTTATGGGTTAATATTATAATAATTTAACTTTATTAGCCATAGTACAAAAAATCTAAATTATGCACAAGATGTATTGTTGTGCTTCTAACGATTGTTGAAAATCCCTTAGTTAAAATAAAATAGTTGTGAGCTGTGATATATCGCTTATTTAGTTATTTCTGAATATTGGAAGATTTCTAAGGGAAAATCTTCCTTGTTATTTTGAGCTTAAGATTCTTAGAATATATCATACTGTTCCAATCGCAGATCTAAAGCATAGTTTATTTAAAATTTTGTAGATGTTGATTTTTGTATGTTAAGATAGGCAGATTTCTGGTTGTTAAAATATATTGTAAAGATATAATTGGACGTATGTCAGACTGAGTATAAGATACAACAAAATTTGTTTAACAAATAAACAATTAAAAATAGTTTTGTTTCATTTATTATCCTGATACTTGGCAAAATTCATTAAATGTAATAAATACAACATGCATTACAATTATGTAGCTTTAAAATTATTAATTAACATTGAATGTTCATAAAATAATTTATATCAACAAAATTATTACAAAACTCATGATACTATTGGTTTTAACAAAGTCCTTAATGAAACATTGGACATTATGACCCACATGTGTGTAGATATTGCATTGGGAGTGTCACTGGGATACTTAAGAAATGTAGAAAATGGGAAAAGATCTCCTTTTAAAGCCACTATAGGCTCGCGTCTGTAAAATATAACTGATACAATAATAGTAATTGCAATTACCGCTTGAAAGACCACATGTATCGTGCCTTTAGCTGCTGAGGTCTTGTTCAATCGAGACTGTGTTTTTTCCTTTAGAACAACTTCCAGTTTATTTATTTTCCTTTGAAGTTTTGAATATGCAGCAAACTCATCTTTCATGGATATCTGTCTCTGTTCAGCTTTAATCGTTAGGATTTCATCCCATAACTTGCGTTCTTCATACGAAGAGCGTGAAAAACATGCTGCAATCTGTGAAAAGTGTATTTAATTTACTCAACAATACAATATTTTAATCTAACTAATATACAAAAAAGTGTCAACTAAGTATAAATCTATTTTCCTACCGGTTTCACCAAAACAGGCACTAAAGCACTAAGTGTGCATAATATTAAAAAATAAACCAAGAGGAAACCATTCAACACTTCTAACATGTTACTTGTATTTTCAAGTTTGCTTTTTGTCTATATAATATATTATATTTAAAACATATAGTGTTATTTTATGTTTAATAATTTCATGTCATTCGATTCTGACACATAACTGCGATATATCACATTTTGACGTTTGACACCCTTCACTTTATTAGAAGATTCAACGATACTCGTTCTTAATTAAGAATATACTTTATTTATATTTACCTAACAACCTCAATATTTAGCAATAAAATACATTAATAATTTCGATTTCAACTGCATAATATCAATGTAATATTTTTTGTACTTAATTTCGGTACGGGCTAAAGAAGTAAACAAAATATTGATTGCCTGCGAGGCCATTGAAAACTGACACTGTTCATAGAGAATATAATGGGACAATTACGTCTGTGGGAACAATCAGGTGTGCTAATAGATTATAGGCTGTGGTTTGCAAATTATTACTTTTTATTTACTCGATACTGCAATTTGTTGCATAATAGAGAATATTAATTAATTGAGACATCAATTTATTGTTTTTAGTTATCTAGTAAATACTCTTCGGCCGTGCTACAAAATAATGTATGCCACTCGCAAAATGTGTGCTTTAATGTAAGTAGTTATGAAATAATATAAATAGTTGTAATTGTATATGTTCTCTAGCCGGCTTTGTAACTTACACTGTAATTACTACTCGGACCGAATACAATACATTTTTTGTTGTTCCTTGTATTACAGGCGGTCGGCTGGAGGCCGTCACAAGCACACTCTGCCTGATCTTCCTTATGAGTACAGTGCTCTTGAACCAGTAATTAGTCGTGAAATTATGAGCCTGCACCATAGCAAACATCATGCCACATATGTCAATAATTTAAATGCAGCAGAAGAAAAGTTAGCTCAGGCCCAGGCTAAAGGTGAGATTTCTAAATAGTTACTATATCTTGATAATATATAATGCTTGTTGTAAATCCAATTTCCTTATACAATATGTAAATAAACCAAAATGTAAATAATGTAGTGCTGGTATAAATGAGAAATTCTTATTCACACTTCTTGGCTACAAGTTTAAAAAATACTACAAGTTTAAAAAGAGATATTACTGGATACAAGAAGAAATTATCATAAGAAAAGCCTAAACTAAGATTTGTCTTGTGTTTGACAGCAGCAGATACGAACACACTTCTCTCTTTATTGAGTGCTATAAAATTTAATGGTGGAGGACATGTAAACCATTCTATACTATGGTGTAACTTAAGCCCTTGCCGCACTCAACCTTCACCTTGCTTTGTTCAAGCCATTGAAAAGTAATTTTTACTGGAACTTTTAAATGTAGTCATCATTTATCAGTATTTTAGATTACTATAATTTATAAATACTTGTTAGTGATTAGACTTGTATTATTGTATATCAAATGTAGTTATGATAAGTATTAAACATACATTCATTAACGATTTTATGGTTGGTTTGTGTAAATCTTTGTCTGCAGGGGACATTCAAACAGTCATCAACCTTGCACCGGGTCTAAAATTTAATGGAGGTGGTCACATCAACCACACAATCTTCTGGCAGAACTTGTCACCGAAAGGTGGCAAACCATCTGATGTTTTGGTCCAGGCTATTGAGAAGTATGGATTTATGTGGCATGATAAATCTGCTTTAAATGCATTGCTTTTATGATTGTTTGGATGCAAAAATTAAAATAGAAAATGTTACATGTTGTTACAATGTTTGATTAATACATTTTAATGGAAAATACTATTTATTCATGTTATAATCATTATATTATGTACATTTCATGTTGTATTGTAAAACAAGCTCAGGTTAATTAAATATTTTACTTATATAATTCTCATATTATTTCAGGGACTTTGGTTCACTAGAAAACATGAAGAACCAGCTAGCAGCAGCGTCTGTTGGTGTACAGGGCTCTGGTTGGGGATGGCTAGCATACAATAAAATGATGAAGAAGTTACAAATCCAAACATGCCAGAACCAAGATCCATTAGAAGCTACCACAGGTATGACCTTACTTAATATCCTAGTGTCACGATCTTTACTTGATAGTGAATTAAAAAAAAGCTTCTATTAATGCATAATTTGAGTGCTTACAAATATTATATCAACAGGTTTGGTGCCCCTCTTTGGAATTGACGTATGGGAGCATGCCTACTACCTTCAATACAAGAATGTGCGTGCGGATTATGTTAAAGCAATATTTGACGTAGCCAACTGGCAAGATATCTCAGCTCGATACGAGAAAGCAGTCAAGTGAAGATCTGTCTAGGCAGTATATTTAAAGCCTTTTAGATGCAAACTATGGTCACTTAGTGATTCCAATTGCATTAAATAATAGTCTGCCATTGTGATGCCGTTATAATTTAAAAACCTTTACATTATTTGTTCTTTCCTAAATAAAATTTAGAAAAACAAAAGAGTATCTATTGCTTTTTTACTCTGTAAGGTAGGTTATAGGATCAATAGTATTGTCGGAGCGTGCGCCACATAGACAACCTGACAATATTGTATTAAAAATGGTATTCACGTAGTTGAAATTCTTTATTCCGCAATCATAGGTATAAAGCTTGGTTTTATTATAGCCTCAAAAAACAAGTGTTAAAACAACAAATATATGTTGAAATTACAACTTAAATGTGATATGCGATTAAAATATTAATATTCAACCAAAGAGAACCTTCCTGCTTTAGTCTGTGGCAAGCTTAAACTACAGCAACAATATCCTCTGTGTTCAACTGTCAAAGTCAGCGTTTTGTTGTTCAGTATACTGTCAATTATCAAAGTGAACAATCAGTTTTCATCTTTATCGCTACGTAATAAATAATCCAGCGAAAAATAATAAATATTAAATTAAATTATTTGTTTAGGATAATACCGTCACAGAAAACATTTTCCTGAGAGTTTCCTGCCATCGTTAGAAATCTGTAAGTCTATTTACTGTTATATGTAGTCCTACAAATTAAGACTTAGGTTCAAGCCAATGTTATTGATTTTTCCTTTATCGCTCAGTGTTGTCTTTAGAGATTAAATTAAAAAGACTTCTAAAGTTTGACATTATCGACAATTTATTAATCTTTTATGAAACTATTCACTGTTGTATTCCATTTTCTAAATTTACTTAATTATTGGTAAAAGTAAATAATTCGATCAATAAACTACGATAATCGCAGTAGAATTTGGGGCAGTTCTTTCGAACTTTGTGGAATAGCAGTTAACTATATCTTATTATCCTGAACATATTTTAACTATAATTTTGAAATCATATAAAAAGAACCTTTATAGCAGGTTTTCATAAATAAAATTTGACATAGTTATTATTTTATTAGTTTGAAAGAGTAAAGCACATTAATTGATACTCAAGTACAATGAAAAATAATACACTAATGTAATGGATTTGGCTACTATTTACATGACTTTTCTGATAATGCATGAAAAATTTAATGCCCCCTTAAAATGATCTTTAAGTCAAAATAATGTAAATATATACTTATTAAGTTTGAGAACCATTATTCCCAATTGTTTTTAAAAGCTCTATAAAACAAAATATCTATTATTTTTCATGATTTTTAAAATGCTAAAAATGTGTTATAACTCTTAAAAATGTTTAACAACTCTACCAATTAAAGTGGTTGAGAACTAACAACTTTGACTAAGCATTGAAATTAATATTAATTATAGACAAACCAAATTTACAAACAACCTTATAATACCACTATTTTGGTAATAACTTATAAACCATGGAGTATCGTGACTTTAGATCAAGAATGTATTTAGTAATACTATTTCGGTTGTTTTGCAATATTGCTTTTTAGGGTTGTTCGGCCGTCATGATTGAGAAACTGTTCTTTAAGTTTCGCCATAACGCGTTAATGACATCATTAGGAAATGATCAAACACCTCAAAAAGCTAAGCTACATGTTAGGAAGAAAGATTATGAAACAGGCATACCCGCCACCCACGAATTTTCAAAATTTTTGTCGAATTTTGTCCTGAACTGACAATTTTTATCAAAGATTATCAAAATAGTGAGTGTCTATAAAGCAGCGTAATTTCATCGTTAGTACTATGATGGGTATCGAGTATGGCGCCACACGCGATCGCTTCGTCGGTGAATGCACTGCGCAAAGACCGTCTCGTTTCTAGCAATCGGGGTTTTTGCGTCTTATCCTTATTAAAGCGCTTTACGTAATTCTTTAATTCCGTTAAGGATCGACACGATATACTATCGTGCAGCTTATTTGAGATTCGTTTTATTGAATGCAATGCATTTAGAGACTTACCCCTACATAATCGAAACATATACCTATGGGAAATAGTCGATTTTCAGCGTTCTTTGTGTTGTCCTTGACAATTGAAAATATTCTTACTTAAATACTGTCTATAGTTTACGCGAGTAGTAGACATTAAATAAAACACTTTTACTGTTTAAAACGCGATTTCCATAAGTGAAACTTATTTGAAAATAGACCTTAATTACGGTCCGATGTTTCGGATGCTTTGCAGCCGCCGTGGTCACGGGGACGCTGAAAATAATTTTCAAATAAGTTAAACTAATATATATCACGTTTAAAACCGTTAAAGTGTTTTATTTATATATTTTCACACCATAGTTTCTTTTTATTACAATTATAAACGATTTACGCGCTACTGCATCTAACAATTTATGGTAAAATGTATATAATATTGAGATTTTTCTGAAATAAACATTCGAGATTTTTCTGAAAGAAAGAATTCATATCATTATGTTCTACATTGATAAGAAAAGATTCTAATCTTACAAATAAGTCGTTTATACTGAATAACTTAAATGAAAATTCAAGATATCATAAAATATACATTTTTTATTTGCCTTAACTCTACCTTTATAATTGCTGTATTGTTACCAACATGTCAAATTAACGGAGAAGGTGAAAAGTAACGTAACAGGAGAATCAAAAGCACTTATAACATTGAATTTTCCGAGATTCGGACTTTAATAAACAATTCAAGAGCAGCATCTGTCATTCTTTGTTATAGTTTTGCGATCTCTGAATTTCTCGTTGTAGCCATGTTATATAAAAGATTACAGAGTCTCTTTGTTTCTGTCAACCTGCGAGTGAAATTTCGAAGCCGGTCGCTACAATAGGAAATGGAAATGCTTGGATCTCTTATTGTTAAACAAAATCTAAGGAGCTGCGAGGGTTTGTAAATTTTGTAATTGTAACTATTAGATTTTACAGCGTGTTGAATGCTAACGAAATAGCTAAAAGCTTACGTTAAGTGTCCTTCTAATGAAGTATCTGACACCTAGTCTTGAAGTGAAATAATAAAAGTGCGGTATATATTTTAATCAGCTAAATCCAGTTAAAATAGAGAAAGTGAAGTCAAAATAAACGGAATTGAAAGGAGATTGTCGTATAAAGTATTACATTGAAACTTACATCTTACAATACTTTAATTGTTAGAAGTGTATCTGACGGTTTATTAACAGTCTAGGCAACGTACTCTGTTATTAATTGTAGCGCTTACAATTGATTACAGAGCGTTTAATGTTGAGCTTTTACGCTGAAACGGGGAACCACTCTCTCAATTCAATTCAATTTTTTTTGCCTGCGCATTATCTATATTTATATATGTATAAAAGCTGAACAGTATGTTTGTTATCCCATATATTATATATTGTGAGTTATTCCATCAAAAAAAAGTGACAGAATATAATATATCTACCTATAAAGTTTAACTTACAATAACGATGAGACGCGGACGACGTCGTGAGTAACAGCTATAATTTATAAAGCTGAGGAAGAGGTTGGAAATAACAAATTTCATCTCCAAAATAAATATTTTACGCGAAGTCGCTGACACAGCTAGTAATAGTCTGTATGTACTGGCGGCAAGTCCCTTTTACTCTTCTACATTAACGTAACTCGGTTTTTCCTTTAATTTCTTATCTATTTGCTCTATAGCCGAGTCTGAACATTGCAATACTCCCGAATATGCCGTATTCAGGAACAGCTGTGACCCAATTCGGAGGCTTACGATTTCTGACTTGAGGTAGTTTCTGGGTTTGTTTTAAACCTTTAAGTAAGATGTGGCTTACTTGAAAGTTAATTTCGTTTTGTGATCCATATGTGTCATATTTTTCTTATTAAGAACAGGAATCAAGTAGGTAGTATTTTTATGAGAAGTACCATTGCATATTATTTCACAATGGAACTTCAATTGAATATTCTTACTGACAATCAAATAAGGGGAAAATATTAAATACTAGCGGTCCGTCCCGACTTCGCACGGGTAGACATAAATTGGTACAGATATTTAAGTTATAAGCATGCTAATTAAAACAACCATGAATCACTAAATAAAAAAGTAATTGTATTGTGCGTCCTCTCTGTTAACGACCGTTGTCTATCTCGCTGTGTCAGGAGCCGCTGCGAGTCCCGTGCACGCGTTCGCGAATTCCTAGCTCTATTTCCTTCAAGTCGCTGAGATGAACTTGCATTTTGTTCTGCAAAACGAACCTGAACATTCGACGATAGATTCTCTGGCTCGCGATTGGGACGCGTACACTATAATACTTTCCAGATGATCATTTTAAGGAATAAGACTCTGCAATACGACGAACTATTGCTAATCTTGCTTGGGAACTATTCTTAGATAGGTTGCGATGAAGGCTATTTATGTTAAATCAGAGAAATTATAGAATAAACTAATAATAATATAAAACAAAATTATTCAAGTTCTAAGAGAAAGTTCTGAAAAGAACTTTGACAAATATTATGAAAAAATGTTCCTAATATAAAAAAGTAGCTGGATAGCACGGTCTGATTTTGATTGGCATTTCTATCATTTTGTTAAATGTAAAAAAGGAGTTATATTGACGTAACTACAATAGTTAGACACATGGTTTCCCGAAGTTTTTTGTAGATATTGATATATTTTTAAATATTGTCAATTTTTTTTGTCCTATCATTAATACACTACACTGCGATGAAAGACATTTTATGGATAATTTTTTAACACCTTCCGTTGATTTTAATAGGAATTTCTAAAGATTTCTATAGTAATCTAGTACTAAATATAGCCTTTGTTACTCAGCGATAATGTAGTTTTTTAATGAATTATTCAAATCAGTCCAGTACTTTTTGAGTTTACTCGTTACATACAAAAATACAAATCTTTCCGCTTTATAATATTAGTGTAGATACGAATACAATAATAAGGGTAGCTACTTCGAGTTTGTGTTCGAGCTGTTCGTAATTGTAAAATGGTTCTCGATAATCTCGACGTTTCCCCAACAAAACGAATTTAGAATTAGAAGATACGGTGTAACGACATAGACCAACATCTTTGAAGTTAGCGGACACCTTTTTATTCTTGTACGTTTTAATTTGAGACGGCCTGCCTCTAATAATAAAATTCCAAATGTCAACTTCGGGCCCTTTGTTATAGAAAGTATGATGACACCGTAATAAATTTCCAAAAGTTTTAAGACTAGAGCCTTACAAGAATTCTGCTATGGCACCTAAATTTAATTATATTGAAACCGCGTCTTCGGCACGTTACGTTGATAAAAGCTCGTTGTAGTTTGTAAATGTATAACATACTTTTCATTAAAAAAAATATGTATTTAAGGACAATATTTTTTTGTGTCGATATTATTTTACCCATTTGTTTAAGGTTCTTAATCGATCGCATTATCAAAGACAAGTCTAATCCTACACGAAAAATATAGTAAAATGCGCCGCTTTATATTTCTCATGAAACTATCTTTAAATTCACTGCAAGACTTGCGAGTTCCGACGTTCAGTGCCCGATTTATAGCCACCACTATCAGTTTAAGTACTGGTAGTTTTGTTATCGGCTAGTCGACGTTTTAATAAATCATGTTAACCTTTATTTATAGGGAGTCTTCTGCCTTTTACGGTTTACCAAGAGTTTATTATCCACCAAGACTTTGTTTAAGACGTGTTCCGTTATTTTAAGTCTGGAATGCAGTCTAGCGTCAGCACTTAATATAAGAAACGGGAGTGAAATGTTCTTTAAACTTCATTAAATTTAAACTTGCTCATTTGAATAAAAACAACGCATTTTTTTTTAATTTTATGTAAATCTTGTAAAAGGATTAAATCTCTCGGGAAGCACTCGCGTGTAATATGAATTTACCTTTTAGGAAAATGAAATTCTTTGCGTTACGTTATTGTAAAAATATTTCGCATTAAATGGATTATTTAATGTGTTAAAACAATATATGTGGCCCATAACAATCGACACATTTGTTACAGTTTTTACAACAAGAGAAGAGGCTCTAACCAACATACATACATGAGGCTAGACGCAGAGTGGTCTAACAACAAAGAAACGTAATTTTCAACAAGGAGAAAAATAAAAATTCGCAATTAACTTAGCCGAAAATTAATATAACTATTATTTGTGTAAAAAATATGGTACCAATTTTCGATTACAGTGCTCTTGTAGATTAACATTTTTAGTCTATGACAATATAAACAAGTCAAGTCATAAAATTGCAGTTAGGCTACTCTGCCTCTACAGATACGTTTTGTATGGCTGATCTCGTTATTCTAGAAACTCTTATTTGTAACTGTTAACATAAGTTTAATTATTATATAGTCTACATTTCCTTTATTCCTCGCCATTAAAGTCTGTCTACACTGTACTCCGAAAAACTAACGAAATAATATAATTTATGCCGGATATTGGACGGAATTGGCTGAGTTAGTGCGTGATTTCCTTCGCAGACAATTAAGTTACATTCAACAATATTCTGTCTGAAATGCAAATCGAAAATTGTCTTCCCTTATTTTCATTTTAATACATAACTTTATATAAAAAGCCAAGTATTGTTTGTAGTGTATCTCACTGGAAGACATAAAGTAAAACCTTTTACTATCTTTAACAGTTTAAAACGTGACATATATTATTGAATTGACATTTATTTTATTTTATTCTTTTAAAAAAATCTTACGGCTACTACAAATGAAAATACAAACAGTAAATAGGTACAGGAAGGCCAATTACAAGTTTTTACGTGTAATATACAATTATTAAAACTAAAGACGACAGACACTTTTATTATTTTATTTTTTACTTATACGTAGATATATTTACCACCATTCACCCTTCAAAGAACTCGTTATTCAGAATATTTTTGAGCTTAGGAATGCTGGTGCCGAACAAGTCAAATTTAGACGCATTGTTTCGTGCTAATTATTTTTTTATTTTAAGCGGATAAAGATATTTCATAAAAACAAATAAATTACAGAATACCATCATAGGAGAGAGTGTCTTATGTTTTAATTGTATATATTGTTCCAGAAACAAATATAATGTTCTTGACTGTCTTCGTGGCTTGGCTGTGAACTGTGTTTGCTATCTATGTGTTAATCAAGTTGGGTCCAGGGGTTAAATAAAAAATATCGTTATAAATCTATCCTATTGTCAATTAGTCATTGCCAACTTCTATTTTTATCTTATTTTACTTGAATATATTTTTGACGAATATAATTAAGAGTCTGTAATGTCGAAAAAAGTCATTACTATTTGTTTTGTCTTGGAATAATAAGTAGAAATTTCGTTCCCTTGTTTCTACTTTACGAAACAATGCTATCCCGTGTTTTCAAGTCACGTCCTTCTTTGTATTGAAACATAGATTACAATTTATTTTATTGGTTAGCTGTTCCTATGAGAGTTTAAAGTTATAGCTGTTATTTAGGTACTTGACCATAGACTATGCTAATAAGATTCTGTGAAAGCAGTTTTGCGGTTTTATAATCATGTAGGTTATTCGGGAATAATTATTATTAATTATTTATACTTACTATTATACAGCTGAAGAGTTTGTTTGGTTGAGCGCACTAATCTCAGGTTCGAATAGAATTATTATTTTTGTCGGTTAGAGCATTTATCGAGGAAGGCTTTAGGCTATAAAATATAGAAACAATGGGAAATGTGTCGCGCGCTGCGAAAACGGTTCAAGATTCTCAATATATATATATATATATATATGAGAGCCCTGTTACATCTAAACAAGAAGCTTGTCTATTTTGTCTTCGGATATCGGAAATCCTGAAACGCGATTGAATTTGTGACGCGGACGGAATTCCGATATTTAGGTTAATATTATCATGGATCAAATTTTCCATAAAGTATTGTCTCATAATATCTACGTAATTTTGTAGAAGAGAAAAGTTGAGTCAGGCTTGTGAAGGTCGCCAGGACGGTCGTGAATGAGTGTCGCCTTACAATACGAAGCGTGGGCGGTGAGGTTGTAGCGTTCTACGCATTGGGTCTGGCGTCAACGCCGAGCGTGGGATTGCCCTTTCAAATTTTAGCCAGACGACAATATGCTGAAGTTAATTAGTTTATGTTTTCCAAGTTCCAGTTTTTCCTCTAGACAACAGTTTTCCGGCTAAAAGCCATTTTTATCGATTCGCGGTTTTTGGCCTATTTGCTCGATAACTGACGGGATATTTGGAAGAGGCGATATCGCTCTCTGTATATCTGCGATCAGACTAAGGACACATCGTTAGGCTAGGTTGTCTTTTTCCCTTTTTCTAAGCACCGTAGAGGGCTGGTGGTGTGTTTAGTGGTTCTGGTCGGCTATACGATTTAACACAGTCTCCTGGTCAGGTGTGAATGCTTATTGCCTGTCGTAGGCGTGCATTAGGATAACAGTAAGAAAAAAGGGTAGGTTGTCGTTGGGGAGAAAAGGGCCTGTCAGTTTATGTAGCCCGAGTGTAGCACATTTACTAATTGTACTAGACGCCAAATACCTTGGCTTTTTAAATTAAGGTAATATGGGGTAACGTTTAGACTGTACATTCTATGACATATTACCGGGATCTCTTAAAAAAAATCGCGTTAACATTTTTTAGACTGTACGTTTATAAAATGGACATTTTCAAAAATATAGTTAGATCCCCGCATAACCACGCCTGCTACAAAACCGTGGTTAAACTAAGTTTACTAGTACGTCGCGTTTTAAACCGTTAAAAGTGTACTTAAAGTAAGTGTATTTAAACGTGTACTAATTAAGTACACTACAGATAATAATAGTTTGGACATTTATAATCTGTCATGACATATGAATATTAAAATGATTCAAGTACAGTTTGTATGTCATTTAATCGAAATGTCGTATTGACTGAAGGAAATTAGTCAATTATTACAGAGTTCGATCCTCGTGATTCTTCGATGCTTATACGATGCGGAATACTCTTAACTTCAACAGGTTTTCGTATTGATTAGCAATGCTTTGGCCTACATAAAGTTTCATAAAACACCAACCCCTATGCCGTCTGCGATCGCTGCGATTTTGTTAAAACACTGTTTGTTGAACTACACGCATTTTGTTCCGTTTTGGAACTGGGCTATTTTAAAATCTTTGTTTTATCTTTCTTATAATCGTATAATTTATTCAGACAATCACAAGGTCTATTTAATGAAAGGCGAAATACCCCAGCCATTTACCGGGTCGACCTTTTGTTAATAAATATCAAATAAATATTGGAGGGTGTTAATATCGAATATTCCTGATTTCCAGACGAGACCAACGTGTTCAAAAAATTAAAAATAGTTTGATTTCCACATAGTTCATATTTAATGAAAATCTCAGATTTAAATAAAACTCTAACGGTTTAAAACGCGATATATTTTAGTGAAACTTGTTTGAAAATTATACGGCCCGACGTTTCGGATGCTTTACAGCAGCCTTGGTCACGGGGAGACTATTTGAACCGTTAAAGTGTTTTATTCGAAAGTGTACTACTCGCGTAAACTACAGACAGTATTTAAAATTCTCAGAATTTATAAAATAGAGGCACATATTTTTGAAATTAATGTTTTTAAGAAAGTTAATAGCTTTTTCATATAAAATCTATGTCAAACATATGTGTATTGGAAAATGTAGTGTTTAGGATTTTTCGCTGTTGGTGGACCCCAATTCTATCTTTATTGCCTATTTATAGAATCTTTACCTCCTGATGTAAACTGTCCAGTTCTGACTTATTCATGTCAGAGTCTCAATCAAAAATGCATAGCAGAATGGAGCGGAAGTTATATCTGGCAATATTCCCCGAGCAATCAACAACAGAATATTGTATTACTTGAAATGTACTCTTTATTTGTATTTATACAATTTCCCGCCAATAAGAAAATGTGGGTAGTTCCTACTTCCTATTGCTTTTATAGGCAATGAATTCATTTTGTAGTAGCACTTTGTTTATTAACGGTTAAATAATTTTATGGTCCGAAAGAAAAATTCTAATTGTTCATGTTTAACTTTAACATTAAACTCCTATTCTCAAAGGACCAATAAATAACTTTAGGGATAACATTTGTTCAAGAATATCCAACAATTTTAATATATGTTAGAATATTATGTTGTTAGGGGTTCCTCTCCCTAAAAAAAAAAAAACCCCCCCCCCCCCCCCCCCCCCCCCCCCGGGAACGGGCCCGTTTCTCCCCCCCCCCTCCCCCCCCCCCCCCCCCCCTTTTTTTTCTTTTTTTTTTTTTTTTTTTTCCTTTTCCTTTTTTTTTTTTTTTTTTTTTTTTTTTTTTTTTTTTTGGGGGGGGGGGTATATTAAGGTACTTCCTTTAATAACCAGCCGCGGTCGTGTTACCAGTGCCAATCGTTTTCATGGTCCTTCGAGCCGGTTCTTTGAAATTAATCGTAGTATCCAATCTAATATTGTTAGTATTAGACTAAATTAATATTTTACAACATTTTTCTGTATACTCGTAGTAGATCAAGTAGATAGCACCGCAATTTCGTTGGCATCGCTAATAAATTGTAAGCAACGAATCCCAAGGGAGTTATTGAAGGCTCGCTTTGTGAACCTTTTACATACTGTTTACGGAGGGCGAATGAATTTATTCTCCACTAAAACTAATAAAGATGCTCCGACTGCTTCGCACTACGTTTGGTGGAGCATTCAAAGTGATAAAATATAACTATTTATTAGGATAAAGTGTACATATACCGCTACTATGCAACATATACTGCTGATCTTCGTGTTCATATCCTTGTTAATATTAGCTTGTAGTTATTATACATCAATAGGCTGACGACACAAAAAATGTATATTACAAATTTTAAAGTGTTTAAACAAGGCACTACAATGGGATCACTTTGAGATTTTTTCTCTTAAATTATTTACTTATTAACACTCTCTCCACATTATTTATTTCCTTGTTTATTGCACACTTTATAATGTGGAGTGCAATACGCAGCCTTATCGCTAACAAGCGATCTCTTCCAGGTAACCTAATAAAAAAAAAACGATATATGCAAGGTGGGTGAAATGAAATATCTACATAATTTAATTCGCCCCCCTCCACAATTTAAACAATTAAAGAAATAATATATAAGAAAATTAATAGTGACCCATACTCTAGCTTATTAAAAGGAGGAAATGAATTAATGAAGGTCGAATGTATAGCATTCCAAAAACGCCCGTATCTCTCCAGCCTTCGTTTAGTCGATAGCAGAATGTTAATAAGGGATAGATTCGTGGATTAACCCTCGATTGTGATCTACTTTTATTGCTGGCTGCTTTGCAAATGGCTGCGAATTGTTCTCACAAAGCAACCTAAGTTTGAATATAGACAATAATTAAACTAATACGTAGACAACCGATCTACGACATTTAACGGGTGACAAGGGAATGTTACGTGCCTCTCACTGACCAATTAAATAAATAGGTAAATAATAAATAATCCAGTTTATAAACACAAAGACTTATACATAACTTACAACTAAAATGAAAAGTAATAAAGAAGTACAATTTTGAACGGTGTTTAAGTAATAAGGTATAATAATAAGCTTAACGAATAAACGCTGATTTTCAGTCCCTTTAATTAAAACATTTTAACGGTTTAAAACACGACATATATCCCCGATAGTCGATAGGCGATAGTCTCCCCGTGACCACGGCTGCTGCAAAGCATCCGAAACGTCGGACCGTAGTTAAAATAGGTTTTACTAATATATACTTTTCGCGATAATGACAGACTTAATATTGGCTGTCCCATATCTTGTAATGATTGCTCTGTTTGAAAACTTAGTTGATTAGACTACTCAGGTTAAAGAAGTTTCACACGCTAAGCAATGCATTTAGCCATTGTCAAATAAAAGGATGAACGTGGCTACGAAGAACGTACAAATTCAGTTACTAACCTTTCACAACTTTGAAAATCACCTATCTATTCAAATATAAACTCTATGATCAATGTAATACGATCGATATTTGTAACGATATCATAATACTAATTGAAACCGAAGTGCATTCGAAGTGCTTACAGCGACAGTTCGTCGGGTCACGCAATACGGTAATCATGGGCCATTTAAGTACATTTTCAAACAGTACAAATGACATGGTTGGTGTATGTAAAACATATGTTTTGAGATATTTGTATCCAATCTCAGAGTAGCTTTAAAACTGCAAGATAAAGGCTAGTGCTATATTACGTTGTACGCACTCATCTCCGTAGCTTAATGGTAAGCGCGATGCCGAAAGAGTTCTCGGATTCGAGTCACGGGGAAACGATATGGTGTTTTCGTCCGACTGAAGTCTGAAGTCCAATTGGTTGACTTGCCAGCTGAAAATATTCGCCCTATTTCCCTTTGTGTGGACAGGGGGGATTAGGGCAGTTTACTTCTTTTAAATTATATAACGTAGATAATATTAGATGTTACAACAAAGTGCTACTGTTATTTATGTCCGCAATTAACATAAAATATATCGTCAAAGGATCTTACAAGGCTTCCATTAATTATAATTACAGTTAATAGCTTCTAATGTTGTGCTATGCAAACTACATATATTATATACTGTTTTATTTATGAAAGCATTTCGTAATCTCACAATATTTGTTAAGTATATTGAAACAATATTTTCTTTGTTTATTTTCTAGTTTTAAAACGACGTAGTATGCATCATATCTTGGACAGGTGAGCCAATCGCGTCGCAGTTCCCCTGGAGGCGCATGCGCGCCCGTGGGCGGGCGGTCGATATCTGTGACGTCACGCGGTCTAACCAATGGCGCCGGGCCGTCGCTCCTCAATCGATTTGTACGATTTTGCTGTACTTCCGACTTTTACGTTGAAATTTCTTGAGTAGATACGTCGTTATTGAATTGAGAAAGAATCTCACATAACGCTGCTAACTAATGTTTCTGTTTGTGAGAAGTTTTCAACTCTCTGTTGTACCGGTCTGTACCTAATGTCGCATTCGCTATTAGACTATCAATATATTAAAACATTCGAAAGATATCAATTATGGCTATAAAACTATTTATTCATAGTCTAATCGATCGAAGCAGACTCCTAGTCTATTTGTAGGAAATAGCAGCTAGTTTGTTATTAGTTTCGCGAAATCTTTGAAAACGTTCTGAATACGGTCCGTAATATCTAGTACTGGCTTATTGTTAACTGACAACCAGATCGACCCACACGCGCCTTCTTCAAACATTGTTACGAAGGCATTCACCGCGGATTCCACCCTGAAAACAATGCAGATTTGCGGTAAAAATAATGACATATACGATGACGCTATACAACTTGATTGTGGTTTATCTTATTTAAACTACGCGAAAGGATTGTAGATCAGATCTGTTGCAAAGCGAATCATTGAGATAAAAATAACTTAATCAACTAATATATTTAGACGCGCTCGTTGTGTAGCAATGTATAGCTTACTATCAACCGTCGGATTCGATCCCCAGCGGTGCATCATTTATCGACTAAATTCAAATATTTCGGGAAGATTAAAGTAAAATGATTGGCAGGATTACCGAAATTCCGTCCGGAGTCACGAACCATAGTCGACAGTGAAAAGGCGTTAAGTCAACTCGTGATGAGGTTCAGGATACCCAATCGTGACGATGTTCCTTTATATTAAAAAATATTTTGCATTGCTAACCTTTAAAAGCTGTTTCATGTAAATGACATTCGTGTATTTTAGACAACACTTACGTTTGTGGGTTAACTGACGTCCTAGCGTAGAAGTCTTTAGCTAAATCCATGTCGATGGCTCTGTCATTTAGGTTCTCCATCAACGGGGTTGCAGTAGGTCCGAAGCAAATTGTTAGAACACGAACCCCGGTGCGGTCAAAGAATGGCGGCTCCTGAAAATAAATTCCTCATTAATGTTCTCAGTGATAACATTGCGTAATATTATTTCTCAGAAATGTAATAAGAGTTACCGCAAGCGTTTGACTGAAGTGTAGGACGGCCATTTTGGATCCACAGTATATGGGCATAGTCTTAAACTTGTAAAGTGCAGCGGTCGATGCAATATTGATGATCGTTCCACCGGCGCCCCCTTTGTCTGTCCGCATGTGCTCAACGCCTTTCGTTGTGAAGGAAACTAAACCTTGCTGAAAGTTAACGACGAAAATAAAATCAATTAATGGGTCTTTAAGATCGGGGGTTTATAATTAATTGTCAAAAAAGATTTAAATGCGAAATATACTAGTCGACTTATTTGTATTATGCCGTTTCGGATGATGCAGCGGAAATCTACAAAAACAACTAAAGAAAGCAATTGGAGACCGTGAGTCTGTCCGGACTCCGCTAGTTTCTCCAAATTACGATAAAACAGGTGGCGCTATTATCGTTTAGCTTAATCGTAAATTTTTTAAATCTGTTAATTTTGGGTGATCTCGAAAATAGACTAGAATAAAATCTAAAGAAAAAAACGCATGTCTTTCGCTTAAGACTTATCAGTGCATAACATAGGTCAATTTATATTGTTAACCAATTATTTTTAAATAACTAGCTTGTTAAGACCCCTGATTTATTTATTTTCTCTACTAATAATAGTCTGTTGAGGTCCCTTCAAGTCTTCCAGCTATTTGTTTACTACTGAATTTATTATTTCTTTAGAATATGTAAATTACACGTACCCAGTTAACGTCGCACGCCTTTCTCCATAATTGAGGTGCATCGCTCATAATTCCCGCATTATTTATGATGACATCAATTCTTTGGAAGTCGCTCAGCACCTTTTCAAAGGCCCCACTGACATTATCTTCATTTCCGACGTCACATTTGACAAATATGGCTTTTCCTGGGTATGTCTCGTTTAGCGACGACACGAATTTCTCTCCTACGGCTTCAGCGATATCCAAAACAGCAACTTTCTGAATGTGGAAGTATACTTGGTTCATTTGAAGAAAGATTTATGAATTATTTTGCGCTTTCGACATTTCCATAAAAATAATAGAACTCAGCGGGATTTGTTTCTAACTACATTTGTTTCGTATTATATAGAAAACACTTCTAAATAACACAACGGTTCCCTGGCCTTTAATTTAGGATCGTAGCTAATAGGAGAATAATAATTATTACTTTGCATTGAATAGCTACTGGGAACACATTAAGGAATAAAATATGATCGAATACAAACAGGGACGGTTCAGAAGACTATTTAATTTGGAAAATTGGAGATATTCCCAAATAACAGAAACAATGTCTGTCATTCGAGGTTTTACATAAAAAAATCACATGTAAATAAAAAGAGATTTATACTTAAATTGAGAGAGATTATATTTATTCAAAAATCTTTTAATATTTGACGAAAATATAAATATAATTGAAAACAATAAATTTAAAATTATTTTTTTTTCGAAATTTTAATTTTAAATAAATTTAAAGCTGAAGAGTTTGTTAGTTTTTTGTTTGTTTGAACGCGTTTATCTCAGAAACTACTGATCAGAAAAAAACTTTTTTTGTTGGTTAGAGCATTTACCTAGAAAGACTATAAAATATCGCCCTGTGAGTAATACAAGCGAAGATACAGCGGGAAATGTGAAAAAAATTAGGTAAATTATTCATCATTATGGGTTTCCGAGACGTACGCTGCAAAAACTGTACAAAAATATGTATGAGAGAATGATTCCTCTTTAAATCTGCGAAGGTATATGTCTATCTTTTAAGATTAACTTGCAAGAACGACGGGAAGGGACGCGACCGACGTCGTGGGTAACAGCTTAAGTTAATAAAGATGAAGGGTTTACAAAAACTATGATGCCCAAAAATGTTCTTAGCGGAAAAGTCGCTGAAAATAGCTAGGTTTTAAATAAAGAATCCGAAATGTTTATTGTCAAAATCTGCCCTAAATACGGATGTGCATATAATTTTCGGGTCTCGGACCTGTCACGTATTTACCTGTTAGGCGGTACAAAGGTCGCTGGATCAACTAGTGAACGATGCACATTAAAAAAATACCTGAATATAACAGTACCTTTGCTCCGAGCTTTAAAAAAGTCTCAGCGTACTGTGCTCCTAAGCCAGAGGCACCACCGGTAATAAGAAACGTTTTCTCCTTAGCTTCCCAATGACCCGACATCGTATTGGAAAATGAACGAACAACACACGCAAGTAAACAAGATTAGGCCTTTATATTTGTTCATATCTTTTTATCGTACGATTATAATCGTAATAAATTCCAAATGAAATATTTTGTGCAAATAACAAATTCGTAGGTACTATTGGTACTAACTACTTAGATATGACTAAGGGAAGATTAACGATTTTATCAGCAGGGTATGTACCTTGACCTGTTTGTTATCTGTGTTTTATGTGCAAAGGTTTATTTATTTTAAGGTCTCATTCTTAAATTATTATTTTCATAATAATGACCGATTATATTGATGATTTAGCGTACAAAAAAAATAGTCTTAGTTAATAGCGTACCTATAATATAATCCTATAAGACCGTTTACAGAAGAATTATTCTTTCTCACATAGTTTTTTGATTTCTTGAATCGGTTTCGCAGCTTACTTCGCTCCTATAGGTCGCAGCTTGATGTTTTAAAGACTTTCTCAATAAATGGTCCAACCAACGCAAAAAAAAAATGCTAATACATTTATTATAATTTATTTATTTATTTACACAAATATATGCTGCCATTACAGATATAATCCAATTCGACAGTAATACACAATATATAAAAAAAAATACATATGAAAACTAAGTTTTAATAACTATTTTCATTAGTTCTAGTAGTAATTTCGTTAAGAACAATATTTGCTATTTCACTCCAATACCCCGTGAAAATGTCAACCTTTTGGTGTTTTACTCCCCTATGTTATAAATTTATATCTTATTTTCCTTATAGCAATTATTGTGCATACCTTTAAATACATAATCGTCACATCTTCTAAATAAAATAATTGCTCTCTACATACTTGTAAGCATACTATTAAACTGTCGATTTTGCCAACGTGCGATTTAACGACTGCCCCACTGTAGTTAAGCTGAACCATAATTGTGACCCAGATTCTGGCATGTAATGTTCGAAGCGATCACTTGATCTCGCCCGTCGACCTCTATTGCTATCATCGGCGTTTACCCGATGTTAGTGCTTTGACCGCTTTCCGTCTTATGGTACCTAATGATGTTGGTGGCAACGCTTACAGAGACATTTAAAACCGCTAGTAAATATTGCTCATAATTAATGAATAAAATTAAAAAGCCTTTGTTTTCTTAAAAACTATAATGAACAGTTATCGGATATTTTAAAATGAAATTAATGTTTACAAGTAGACGGTATGTACGAAATTATTTACAAGCTAAATAACTAAATTATATAAGGAACCCTGTCGTGTGTAGGCCTCCTCCAAAGTGGTTCAAGCGTCTCGATTTTGGACAGTTTTCGTTATGCTTATACTAAACATACTTTAAAACACAGCTTGGCCCGCCATATGTGTGTGAAATTCTGATTTCCATGGGGCGAATACATTTTCAGACAAGCAATAGGTTGATCGTGTGAACTGTGCTGTGCAGTCAATTATCGTTACCCAAGGATTCGAATCTAGAACCTCCCGTGTTAACGCAATGCTACAAAACCATGTATTGCATGTTATCCTCACAAATGCCACTACCAGTTTTATTAGGAAGAGAAAACACATATGTACGAGTACATTTAATGCGAAGTTACCGTCATAGATAAGTGACTCAAAGCGCGACTTATAGTAAAAATATATTGTAAATAACTATCTCATGGTGTTGTTACTGGCGCTACTATCTGACTTTGATCGCGTTGCATTTTTTTTTCACCCTCTTGTCATGACAAACCTTTTAAAATAACTAACGCTTAAATGTATTATTGTTATAGAAAAATTTGCTCTGAAAAGAGAGCATTTTATTAAGATTGATATCTATGTTGGCCAGTAAATAAAATGCAGTGTGTGGGTGGTCGTTTATTGTCTACACCCACGATTCGTGATAGTTGGCCATGCAGCGTCATCGTGAAACTCATGAAAATTGCATAAGATCTCTTTAATGAACTTTAGCCTTTTAGCCAAAATATTGGAAAATGTTTTAACAACCAACCAGTTTTACTCTAAACTTAAACAAGTATTAAACATTAGAGATATTCACACGAGTAGTTCACAATTTTAATATTTCGCGTTTAAAACGCGTTTGGCATGCTTTACAGCAGCCGTGGTCACAGGAGGGGGGGGAAGGAACTAAAGCTGCTCGCTGAGAACAAAGCCAAAACCGCTATGTGCTGCCGTCTGTTTTATCGTAATTGATATTTGCAGCAAATATATATAGGTCCCTACAGAATTGTAGAGCGATATTGTATTGAAAGAAATACAGTCGAGTGGGAGAGGTCTGAATGATGTGTATTGATTGTTCACTTAACTTTGACCTTTACCGCATGTTTTAAATGTTTGATTTACATAATATAGACTTCTTTCAAACGCGTAAAGTATGGATTTTTTTTATATATCGTGATTCGTGACGTATTCTTCATAAACTGTATGAAATTATAAAATGGCGCAGTAGTGAAGTAAATACTTTGTTTGTTAAGAGACCGGTTTTGAGGGTTTCCAGGAGGGTTTTCATTTATATTAAATACATTTTAAAATAACATATTAAAGAAAACATTTAAAACGTTAATCGAATCCATGACCGAGAATAAATAAGAGTTTTATAAGATTCTATGTGAAAATTATAAAATTGTAGAAGAATATATTTCGTGTCGTCCCAAGGGAAAATTGCGATTCAATTTTCTGCTAATTTAAAGAACCTTATTACACAATGTGGAGTAATGTGAAAGGGTTGTAATGTTATAGCCGAAGGCCTTGTGCTCTAGTGGGCTCGCGAGGGATAAAGCTCAAGGATTATTGCGGTTGCACCACCCGATACTGCGCCGTGCTGCTGCAAAATGATGTATAAAACTGCTGATTCACGCTTCGGAATGTCTATTAGCGGAGTCAATTATTGCAATGAATGTAGACCCGATTTCACTTAAATTGTTAGTGTATCGGTTCCAGTATTTTCTGCAAGCGGTAGATGAAAATTATTTGTTTTAAACAAAAGATTTTCAATCTATTAATATCTCACCTCTTGCTGCAGTGCGGTTTGCCTTTACGAACATCATTTAATTAGCGATGGAAATTGTAACGGAAAATTCCTTTCTAAAATTACGCAATGCGAACCCTAGACCTCGTGGTCTTCATTCGTGTGTTAATCACGAAATAGAGCAAACGAAAATAAAAATAAAAATCAAGACTAATAGCCAAATATTAATGGGAAGATGGGTAATTATAGTTAAAAAATCAAACGTACAGCAAAATTTTTATTTAGTACACAGTAAAACTTTTCGTAATTTTAATATATAAATAGTATATACATATATGGCTTTAAACTTGAAATATATAAATGAATATATTTCAATATATTTTCTACTATGACATGACGTTTTGGACACTTTGCAAAAGCCGTATTGTACAATAAATATGGCCGCTAATAAATTATATTTCATGTTTAAAATTAAATTAAAAACAAAGTTTTAAATCAAGTTAAGTTTACTAACGTTGTGCGTATTATTGTCGAATAATTATTTGAATGGTATATATCCCCTTTACTTTTTCCTTATAGTACTATACTGTTGTAATATTTCCTAACATTGGCCATGTTCAATTTTCTAGGTTTATTGTAAGAAAATCCCACTGCGTCGATCCCTAACCTAGCGAGTAAAACAAAACAAAAGCATTGGACAATTGTATTCTTGACCTCAACATTATATTATATTGTTCGGTAGAATACGAATTGATATAAGCGCTCTTCGCCTAGTACATAAATTATATTTTTAAGTAGTCTATTCTTTGATAGAAAAATCAATGAATATCAACCTATTTCAATTTAAAGGCAATGTTCGAGTCCATACTAACAGTTCGTGTAAAAATATAATAACTTGTATGCTGCACATTGGTAGTGAACTTAGTCGACGAATTTTCTATAAAAATAAGGTCAAACATGCATTTATTGTTTTCCCCGAGTTAAACCTTGATATCGCGATCGGGGAATTTATTAGTAATTATTTTATAGTAAGTAAGTTTGTATTATTGTACGTTGTATTATATCCTTGCAGGGAATCGAGAACTAATTTTTCAGATTTTTCTAGTTTCTATTTTTATAATGTAATACATGTGTCTGGTTTTGTTTTCGGAATGAAGTATTGAATCTTTCAGATTTCTCGTTTGAAGGGTGCTCGCTAGTTTCAGCTCGGCTGCTCGACCCTCTTCCGTTATTCACCACGTACCACTTTCTGCCGAGACCGCCTTTGAGCTACGTTAAAATGTATTTTCTGAAATTCTGTCTCACTGGAAAAATCGTCACGTTTTCATACTTAAATTGTTTGTTTGAATTCCGTCTTATATGTTTATTTATATTCTTATTCGTTCTGCATGTTGTTTATTCTTTCGTCCTTCAAAAAAAAGAAATGTATTAAGTAATGTTATAAAACTACTTCATATTTTGTGACCAATACGATTAGATTAGATTATGACAATCTTTTTAGGAACTTTTGTACTACTTATGGCCGATACAATGATAGCAATCTAATCGAACTATTGCCCTTTCCTCCAGACGTCACTGCGTCATCGTCGGGTACCTTTTGAATGGCTAAGTCAAGTTTCTTGACCTATGCGTTTGTCAACTCGATCAACGTTCCTGTCAATAGACGTATGGGTCTGGTCATAATTTTAGTACTAGACTTATTATTGATAGAATAAGTAAATGATCTCAGGGCTGTAGGCGAGCTCATCTACTTACTAAGAGAAAAGGAAATGTTAAAAATTGGAACAATATTAGTTTATTTAATATTGTTAAAATTTTTTGACTTGTCTTTTAGTATTTTTCTAATAAAATAGCTTTAAAAGGCAGAAACTCAAATATTCGTGGTCAAAATATGTATTGCAACTTTAATGAGGCCGCTTCGGCTGCGCTGCGAGAGAAGAGCATTGAAATGTTCGGGTTCTGTACGTTAACGTTATTTGCGGTGTGGGCTGCGCGGTGACACTTTCGCGCACCGCGGCCCTAGATCGAAGGCCCTGGAAAGGCAGCGCGCATGCGCCGCGGGGACTCCGCCGATGCCTTCGCCGCCCTCCCGCAGTCGCATCGCGCACCCGACGGCGACGTTATGCCGGCCGACACTGCGACCTGACCTGAGCATCGCGCTCTAAACCTTCGAAAACAAACCCCCGAAAGCGCATCTGCTCCACACCCTCGTCAACGAGACCAGGGTAAGTTTTAGCACTCTTTTCCCCGCCGCAGGGCCCCCGAGGTCGACCCTCGCGGCGCTCCGGGATCGCACATTTAGAGGGTAGATGGCGCCAGTCGGTGGTGAGTCATCTCTGCGACGACAAGTTTTATGGCTGCCTCTTCGATCTCGTGAAGTCTGCAGGCGGTTCGGATTAGATGTAGGTTGCAGTGTGTATTACGTAAGTGCGTGAAGAGTGCAGCGGCCGTGGCGCGGCACTTTCAATTGTGCCCAGCCGACCGTTGGCCGACGCCGTCCGCGAGGCGCTTCGAGCGGTCACTTCGATCCACGTCTTGTGTTTGAGCCTGTGAATCCTCTTTGGAAATAGTTCTACTAGTGTTCGTCTGTGTTGGGAAATGCGTTTCTTTCTATGTATATGGTGAAAGTGTCCCAGAATAGTCTTTCAGTGTTGTCTTGTTTTTATCGAGTGTCTCTCTTCAGTTTTGTTTTATTGCATCATATGTTAGTCGGTTTGTATTTTAATGTATGATCCTCAATTATACGTATTATACGTGGTTATATAGCAGCAGACTTTAAAATTAGATAGAATATTGTTAACAAAATCAATAGTCGTATGACCTTCTCGAATATCTGTTATAGGCCGCCGCGGGCGCATTTTGCTTTAGATAATTGTCAGAGGGACCGGAGCTAACTACCGATGTGGTAGTTTATTGGCATCAAATTTAGAGCTAACAACTTCAGTCTTTCTAAAGTGTAAATTTATAGACCAAATTATTTGTATTTAATTCGTTTGAAAATTAAACATTCTTACAAAATTTGTGACTGACGAATTGTTTTATAAATATATTGTTTTATAACCTCTGCTCAATACTTTGTAAAACACAATAGTTTCTCGTTGCATTGATTTAACAAAAAGATCAACTATGATCCTCGTCCTTCCGTAACTAGGTCAAGGAGTTACTTGCATTTATCTTCATTTACAACGCTTCTGGTATTTTGTCTTACGCCCTTGAATATTTATTCGGAACATATGCATTTATACACTATAAAGTTTATGCTTTTAACGATTATAGAAATCATGTGTGGTATACGCTTACTTAGATCTAGCTATTAATTTATACCTAAAGCGTATATTGCCTCAAGATAATGTTAAATATGGACGACTATTACAGTTATTCTGGACACGTCGAAAGCTCGTTAGTCGCGACCTCATTATTCCCTTTCTCGCTATATGGGATTATTTCATTTTTATCGTAAGGACCGCAGAAGCTGTATTGTTCCGATGAAGATAGATTTATTCATGGATTCCACTAGCCATTAGTCCAGGGTATTGCGTAATTGATATAGACTAATGGAATCACTGTCGCTTTTGATCAGATGGATTTTTCTTCGTCGTTCATAAATTAACTTAAGATACTTTATCACTCGATCCGTAATAGACGCTTTTATACTGTAACAGAGTCAAGTCTTTAGTTTACGGGAGTACATTCATTTTGACTAGCCTAATTTTGTGTAAGAAAGTTGCCGAAAGTCAACGAAATAATATGCGAAGCAATTGGATTCAAGCGATTTCAATCTCTCTATTGAAATTTCTTGAATTCAATTGCTACACACCTAAACAGCCTAAAGATATAAAGACCTGGGATCTAGCATTACAAATACCTAATCCCCATAATGAAACATCGACGAACAAAAGGACATGTTGGGCAACTCTATAAAGACCCTTTCTTCGAATAATAATTATATATGAAACTAATTTAAAGTATCTGAAACGTTTGAATGGTTGTTAAAACAATCTAACAATTATTTCGCGTTTTAAACCGATAAAAGTATTTGCTCTAAATAAAACAGGATTAAGTTAATATCTAGCTATTATTCAACGGCTTTAAACAAAGTCATCCTGTCTAATGTATGTGCGTTGTTGCAGGTGCAAATCGGCGCCATCACCGATGCTGTAGTGGCGCAGGTGGTTCAATAAGCAGCCGCCATGTCGTCTGTGAAGGTGGCGGTGAGGGTCCGCCCCTTCAACTCGCGAGAGATCGCGAGGGAGAGCAAATGCATCATCGAGATGTCCGGCAATACTACAGGTAACCATTTGAAGACTTTAATATTTTTCACATGATGATTATAAACCAAAACTCGATTTAAATTGAAAACATTTTACGACACGGGCAAGTGTCGGTGTAAGACACTGTAGATCAATTGCTTAGAGCAAAAGCACAGAACGCTGTGGTGTTGCTCTTGCCGGGTTGCCGGCTCGAGTCCTTCCCGTATCGTAAAATGTTTTCAATCTAAAATCGTCTTTTCAGTGTCCATTTATTTGCCAATAAGATGACTACTAAATGCGAGGTTCGATTCTTCGCTAATCAAAACAGTCATATGATCGTTTGCATATTGCTTTAACAAACAGTCGGGATAAAAGCTAAGATTACAGTTTCAGTGTAAATCATGAAAATAATAACAGTTTGTTGCAAAAAAGAGGCTATTTAAGTATAGACAATATTATAGATTGAATATTACAAATAAAATATAAGTCTCACTCACTTTGAACATTTTGTTTCCCCTTACTCAACAACTCCCTAAATAAAGAAGAGTTTATCAGCATTACGACGACGCAATTGGACGCTAAATAAATGTTTATGAGTGAGTCTTATTTAATTTATCGGAAATTCTGCGCCATCCGTTTAAGTTAGCGCCGTTGTGGCCGGTAATGAAGAGTGGCGTTTATTACGCAGTAAAACCTTTCGAGACCTTCAGGAGGTTCTCTTGATATTATGACGTGGAAAAGTACCTACTTTATTATGGAAGGCTTATTTATAAAGCTTATCGAACTTCTTTAATGAAAAATTATGAAAACAGGACAAGTATTTTTTTATGAAATTTTATTTAGCAGAGTTATCATAGAAAACGTTTTGCAAAATAAAACTTTGCTGTATTTATTGTAAGGATTAATAATAATTAGTAATTACCCTTTAAACCACGAATAGAAGATATAAAGATGAGAGATGGAAAATGGAAAATGTTATGTGTGTGTTTTTTACGTCTACTATATAAAATAAATAAATAAAATATAATATACTTTATTCTCTTTTAAATTTTAAAAATTATTTAGATTCGTCAATTTTTTTTTGTTTGTCTGTCTGTTTGTCGTGATTCTACAGAGTGTTCAATAGAGCAACATAACTGAGAAGAGCACCCAAGAAACTCAGTCCGGCTTTTTTTAACAGGTCTTATAAACTAATACATTGTGTATTTATTAACCTAAGGAGCAGTTCATATTACTGCCTGGCGGTCTTGTCATTAAAGAAATCGTTCAGACAATAATACGCCTTTGAGACAATCTAAATTTTATAACTTTTTTAAATTTATTTATCGATAAACTTGAAACCTCAACTGGCAATTTATTGTACATACGAATACAATTCCCCGCAAATGAATTAGATATTTTATGGAGCCTATATTTGGGGATAGCTAGGTTGTCCTTATTTCGTAAGTTCAAATTATGTCTATCACTATTATTGCTAAACTTGCTCTTATTCTTATGGACAACATGGAATACAATACATTTTTATAAATATACTGCGAGTACACAGTAAGTTTGCCGATATTTTTAAAGGTATCTCTTAATGACTCCCGAGATCCCATACCATAGATAGCCCGGACCGCCCTTTTTTGCAACACAAAGATACATCCAATGTCGGCAGCGTTACCCCACAGTAGTATGCAATATGTCATAACACTGTGGAAGTAGCTCAAGTAGACTAGACGCGCTGTTTTATAATTCATTTTTCAAATATTCAAATAATTCGTGACGAAGACAATTCCAACATTCTCTAGTCTAACACACAATTTAATTCTTATAAAACCAGTAAGTGCATTTTTTCAATGACTAATCCCCTTCAGGGTGACAGCTCGCATCTGGTCTGGAAGCCGGGAATCATATGATTCATTATATGAGCTTACTTTACAGTATAAAATGGGGACTGGGTGACTCATTTTAAACTCCCTGGCCATTATCATACTAGGCTCATAAAATCAAATATACTTTATTCTAATGGTAATCCATTCTTTGATTTTAATGAGGTTTTCATTCTATGGTGATTAATTATTTATAAATCGGTCAAGTGTGAGTCAGACCAGATAAACTGTAAAATGTGGTACACGAATTTCAAATCATATTTTCATTTTCAAGTTTTCACACTATAAAAGGGAAAATTCACGTTTAACGGAAGTACGTCGTATGGATATTTTATTATGTAAAATTATTAATGAACTGAAATTTGTGAAAATTTCAACTAGTTATTGTTGGTTAGCTTGATTAGCAACAGACAGATAGCGAAGTCCTTCCGTTTTTAAACTGTTTTATTTAGCTCACCCCGTTTGTTTTATTATTTATTCTTGGGTCAAATTTAGCAATTCAAATTTCACCCTCTTCCTGTCAACTGATGCATCTGAAATTTTGTATACACTTTGGATTTTGGTGACAATACAATTATAATTATAAATCCAAGATGGCGGCCGCTACAAAACGGCGGATAACGTAGGTTTTATTAATCCCATCAATATGAGTATGAAAGGGCCAAACGACGAATTAAACGATTCTTCTATCGCACATTAATTCGATAATTTGTAGACAATTGACGTGCCCCACGGTTTTATTTTAGTCTAGTCAATGCATATGTTTATAATTCCCACGACTGTATCTATTTTATTATTTTTTCGTTTTTAGTACATTTATCTTAAACATTGCAATGTATGTTTAACATAAAATCGTTTAACTTAAAAAGTTTTTTACCTATTTTTATTTACTTCTTTTGGTTACGGAACTCTAAAAATTAATATTGTATACGTATATGTTTATATGTAATTATTATGTCAAATATAAATAAACAGTTTCGTTCTCTTGAAAGGAAGTACATAATGTTGCGTGTTGTCAATCGTTTTCAGTGTTGTTTATTATTGTGGTGTACCCTTCAAGTATCAATGTCAACGGTAATCGGTATTCCTATCTCTGCTATGGGGGATCGATAAATCTTGATCACGTCTAGTGATTATGTACTGTTTATATTGCATGTAGCTATTTAAGTCCAGTAAAGAATCAAAGGAAAGAAATCGCATTTGTATTCTTTTTTCCACAGGAAGACATTTAAATTAATTACAGTACTAAGTTGATATATTATTATCTAAATAACACACTATTGTCGGTTTAAAACGCGGAATATATTAGTTAACTAATTTACAATTTGATTAAACTACGCCCCCACGTTCGCCCGTAATCATGGCTGCTGCAAAGCATCCGGAACAAGCTAAAATTATTTACAAAGTTAACTAATATATCTCACGTTTTAAACCGTTAAACAATTTATTATTGTTTTACACATGTTTGAACACATGCTCTTGGTGTTATGCCTAATGGTTAACGAGATGAGCTTATGTTGCTACGAGCGACTACGCGGAGATTTTATTAATATTAAGCTTAGCTTTTAATTATAGTTTAGCAAATAACTTTTTTGACTTTGTTTTTCTGGTTCACTTCTTCTCTTGAAAATTCAGTCCACTGTAACTTGCAGAAAAAATATGACGTCACTGCGTGCGTCATTTTCTGTTTAGTATGCATTGGTTTACTCTATTAAAAGCTAATGGCTTGCAAGACGACGTCAAGGGACAAAACGACAAAATTGACTATTTAAGCTTATCACTTCATGCTTTCTACCAGCGAATGTACATACGATATTTATATAGTCCAAAATTATCGAATATAAAGTACTAGGTTATCTGGCGAACGTTCTCTTGCCAAGTACTTCGACCAAATTTTGATTGCCATAAAAACGTTTTATGTGAGCTAATCTGAAAAGATATTTAACAAGTAATAATCTATTCACGAATATTTTTATGGTAGTAACATAAAAAAAAAATCCTACAACCACTATAGTTTACGATGAAAAATAACGGCTAAATTAAATACAGTCTTTAGTTCAATAGTTGAAGTATGTATTGTTTAGCTTGACGAGATGGGTTCGAGTTACGGTAAAACGATATTTTGTTTAGGTCCTGCCTGTAAATTAATCGACCGATTCGAAAGCGGACATTGTAATATGTTCGCATTTTATCCCGCAGATTTCACACTAACACATCACTTAAGTATATTTAGATCAAGAATTTCGTATTCATTCGAGGGTAATATAGAGGGAACTTGAACTAAACATTGTATATCATGATCAGGTTTTATGATCACGTTCGGGCATCGGGCATCCCCCGAGGAGCGATTAGCCATAACTCCACGTGGGCTCAATTGAGTGAATAATTCAACGCGTGATTTATGAACATGTTTGCTGGGCGCTGACTGAATAAATGTTATCCCTGCCTAATAAAGTTTCTAAGGATGTTTTCTGGAAACCGTTTTATATGACAGAAAAGAAAAAAAAGGTGAAATACTCCACAATATAGAACAAGATGGACTATTTCGGTTTCAAATATATGTAAATACATAGACTGGCTCGAAATTCGATTACACTTTGTAGATTTTCTACCTGTGAACGGTGGTTTTCGACCAGGGTGAAATTTAGATTTTCCATTTACCTAAGTGGGTAGTTAGAATATCGAAATTTTCATAGTAGCGTTTTTAAAGAGATGTTCTTATCTAGCACACCATTCCTTCGTGAAAAACACCACTGGATTTTTGCCTCGTTAAAACTTCTAAAACTAAAATAACGAGAGGGTCCGTTAAAGCTACTTATAATACGCGTTCTAAAGCTCATCCAAAAGTAATTTATCAAACGCTATAAAGCGTAGTATAGTTACGATCTCGCTATAAAACTTCATTTAAAGTCTAGGCACTCTAACGCAAGTCGTGTTTGCGGTGACCACATGTAGTTTGAACTTTACGATCTATGTGCTTTTTATTTCCTCGTCTATACAGTATCGCTAAGAACAGCTTGGCCTTTCTTAAGTCGAACATTGTAAATTTTATTTATTGGACAAAAACCACTAAGACCGCGTACACGTTTTGAACTACTGAAACTAACTAGAAAAGGACATTTTTATGTACCTCCCTTATGTGAGCGATTCACATGTTTATTGTTATTTTTAAAAGTAAATAAAAACTGCATATGCAAACGGAATATGTTGCCAATTTTTATGAAAGTATTATAAATACCATACATTCATACATACCATCCAAGGCAGTTGTAAATTAGCAAGTACACATATAAACTATTTAATAGAAATAGGTAAGTCGTACGCTTCGTAATTTAAAGTAAAATCAGCGACTTTTCAATTCTAACGAAGCGAATTGCGGACGGGAGCGAAACTCACGCGCGACTTTCATATTTCTTCATTTAGTTCGACAGCAATTAGACGTAAAAGAAATATGGCATGAGGCCTCGTGACCCGACGAGGAGAGGTCACAGTAAAGTGTAAACTTGTCTTTTGTGAAGCGATGGCGTGGAAGCCGTCGCCATTTTGATTTATACCTTTAATTAGGATTCGTCTAATTGGGCGTATTGAATTAATTTAATTAAAGCGGCCGAAGATTTTTCCTCCACGCAAAATATAAAGCATAACGGATGGATTACAAAAGCTCTGTCGTACCTATGCCAGCTTATGTGTAACGTGGGGATAAATAGGTAATAAGGATAAAAATGTTGTAAATAAACCTATCAGATAGCTTAAATAGTGTCTACAATTTACGCGAGTAGAACACATTTAAATAAAACAGTTTAACGGCTCAAAAAGATTACATTATTAAAATTTATTTGAAAATATGTAACGCGTTTCAAGCCGTTAGAGTGTTTTATTTAAATATAAGATTTCTTGTCTTCAAAATTTCGCCCATAGTGTAACAATAATTTACATTTTATTAAGTATTCACAACTTATAAAATTTCCAAATAATTAACAGTGCCTTCCTCGACTCTAGCTCACTATAATTTGTATGTATTTGACTATTGGTAAGGGCTTATATACTGCGGAATATAAAAATAAGAATTTAAGAGTTAGAATACACCTTGTCTTATGTGTGATGGTGAAGTTAAGGAAATTAATTTTAGAAAATGTAACAAGCTGTGATTATTTTCTATATAGCTTGGTTTAGTACGTTTGTACGTTAAATTAAAAACAGATGCTTAATATAAAATTCTGTTAACTTCCGTCGTTTCAATTCGAGAATACTCTTAAAAAGGGAGGCTCTCATATGACATAAAAATACGCTGGAACAGCGGAGCACTCTTAAACTACGTTACTCAAGTTTACAGTATAGCTCAGAGGAATAGACGTAGTGTTGTTCTCCACTCGCGGAATGAAAATCCGTGTTCCTTACAACTAGTAACATAAAAGTGCTCCTCGTAAAGCGTGGAAGCGCCTTGAAATGCAATAACAACGTTGAAATTGTTTTACTCTTGATATCTTGAAAAAACTTTACTTATTATGAAGTTAAGAAATGGCGATATTGTAGACACGGTGTCTGTTTATTAAATTTCCATATAATACTTTTTATTTTTCATTGCTTTGTATATGTTTAGCAATTCAACTACTTCCATTTATATTATACTACAAATGCTAGATTATTAAAACTATCTGTTATACATTTATTTAAGATTTTTCCTTAGATTATCTATGATAAAACAACGATGTGACACTACGTTGATAGATTAGCTGTTACAGTGAAAACGATAATGCTAACTAAATTAAGCTACTTTTATTTTTTTTATTGTTTTCCTTATTACTGCGTGTACGTGAGCAGTACACAAGTAAATAAAACACGTTTAACGGTTTTAAACGTGGAATGTATTTTTGACTTACACGTTATTTTCACTACGACTCGATGTATCGAATACGTTGTAGCTGCCGTACAGCTTTTTTAAATTGTCCTTTTCTATAAATAGTTTAATGTACGTTACCTCCGATACATAAATCGCTTATCAATGTTGCCAATAAAGTTTTATGACTATACGTATTTTTCTTACGACGCAAAGACGTTGTCTAGCGGGGTTGGCGTCACTTCGGGTCGATACGTCGCGACGCAAGAAACGGTTGAGCTAACAAAACACCCTCACAAAGGATCTCACACTGTACTCAAAAATGAAATAACGTACTATGAAATCTACCGTAACTTTATAACACTCAAACGTTTTAAGTGCCCACCAAGAGCTCAGAGAGGCATATATTCAAAAGCGTAGTTATTTTTGTTCAACATCAAAGCTAAAGTAATGTTTAGCTGTTAAGTTCGTTATTTGCTTAAATATTATACCGTCAAATGTAAACATTTAAATAAAACACAATATATATTCGTTCAACTTATTTTAGCTAATTAAATCGCGTTTTAAACCGTGGAACTGTTTTATTTAAATGTAATCTACTCGCGTAAACTACAGACATTTTATGTCAACATTGGTAATTATGGCCATTTTAGACCTAGATTCTAGATTCATTTATATACCGCGTTACTAATATATCGCGTTTTAAACCGTTAAAGTGTTTTATTAAATCTATTTATTTATGTTATTTGATAAATGATTGTTGAACTATAATGAGTTATATTCCCTTGTTGCAGTTATCGTCAACCCTAAGCTGCCGCCGGGCACAAAGGAAAGCCCAAAAAGCTTCAACTTTGATTTCTCGTATTGGTCGCACAACGTAAGTATCCATCTGTTAATTTGCATATAATCGAATAATTGACGGACTCACGTCCGTTCTAGGTATTGCATGCATATGTGCTAGTAATTATTAACCTGTTATTTATATTTTGCCGTGGGATATAAGTGACCAATTAAATTAATTATAAGTACATACTTATTATATTTAATGTTTGTTTTTTTTTACATAAGTGTGTACTTAAAATATAAACAAATGGGAGTGCAGTCGTACGTAAAACAAAACTAAGAGTTTAATACCATGTTAATGGATAAAACAGAATGTAATAGTGAAACAGTTTGGTTTAGGGGTTCAACCCTGAATTAGTATAGTTTGAATCTCAGGTTAGAAGAAATGTTACTTCAATTTATGGATAAAAAAATATTTACCTCCATGCCTTAAAGAACACGTTGACCTGATTCTGCTTATCTTTAATTTCACGCACTGCGTAGCGTGGTGGGTCTAAGCTATTCTATAAGATAGAAGACGTAAGGCCCAGTAGTAAAACATTAATAGGCTGAAAGAAATGGAAAGAAATATCTATCCTTGCCTGCGATAATAAAGGTTTTATTTCCTTAACACTAACTTATAGCAGGTGTAATATAAAAGTTATTTTCAGCTTATATTACGTAGGCGCTTTAGCAGTGCATAAGTTTAATTGCTTCTTTATTAATAGCCTGATAAACTATAACTTTTCTCATATACCGCTTTCATACGGAGTTGGGTCGAATCAATAACACAGATTGCCTCCCACGACTCGAATTTCCTCGGCAAATGGCGTCTAGATGGGAACTTAATTGAACTGCGTCATGTTGTGTTTCCATTATCCTTCGAACCTATGCTAAAGTGATTTAATTTAAGTTATAGAGATGGCGTTTATGTAATAGTTAAAAAACACAAGTCACTATATTTTCTATAGCGTAAAAGTAACCGATAGCTAAAATTTAAAACAGAGACATGGTATTTAGATTATAATTTATTACAAACAAAAAATAAAAAAGTTATTTTTTATTTTTCATTATTTTGGCTTGAACTGCAAAATTTGATCATTCGTTTAAAAATAATAAAGTATATCTATGAATGCCTGAAAATCTAAATAAATAGCTCCTTTTTCCACACATATCCACACATATCAACATAGGTTTTTAATGGGATCATATAATCAGTGTTTAGCTGGGATTTACCTAAATCATAATTTAAATGAATATGATATTTGGGACTTTTTTTAATATTTGAAAATCAATGATATTAAGTAAAAGGGCGAGGGCTATAAATGATCGTATTTCATCCTTCCAGTTTAATAATATTACAAATGAATATTAGCATTTTCAATGAAAATCGTAGGATTATGCATATCTATGCAAATTTATGCGATGCTCTCTATTACAGAAATAGCATTGAAGGATTCGAGTAATTTCGTTTATGAAAATATTCAAAATTGCTTTCCTGTTGTGTTGGCTCGGATTACTTTTTGAGATAACGGGTTAAATCAATTAATTTTATGTTATTTAATAATATACGCAAGATATATAACGTGTGTTAAAAATAGGCCTGTAAATGATATAATAATTAATTTGTATTATGTTTTTGTAGCCAAGTGATCCTGAGTTTTCCTCACAAATAATGGTCTACAAAGACATCGGAGAAGAAATGTTGCAGCACGCTTTTGATGGTAATGTTGTATTCAATGTATACCGACGTCCTTAGCGCTCGTTTATTGTAAAAGCCTGAGTTTTAATTCAATAAAAAACTATTCTGTCAGAAATAGCACCCACTTTGTTTTTGACATATGCACAATCAAGTTTATATCTTCCAATCCAACGAAAGATATTTAATAATTTTATTTATGTAAGATTTAAGAGTATAGTCTACATATTTCTTGTTTCGCAGGCTACAATATATGCATATTTGCATACGGGCAAACGGGTGCTGGGAAGTCATACACTATGATGGGGCGTGGCGAAGACGGTCAAGAGGGTATCATTCCACAGATTTGCAAAGACCTTTTCCGGCGCATACGACAAACCACTTCTGAAGACCTCAAATATTCGGTATGTTTTAGCTCATTTCAAGTTAGGTTAACTTTTTCATGACAACAACCAGCATGTTCCTAATTTTATCATATAGTAACCAGATTCGATCAGATTCTGACAACATCTCACATGTTTTAGAAAAAAATATAAATTGATTTAAAGAAATAATTTAGACCTGGTTGAAATGAATTATCAACCATTTGCCTAACGCGACCAGCTATTTAAATTATATTCGAGACATGAACTCGAAACACAAACAAAAGAAGTATGTAACTTGAACATACGAGCACTGTATACTTTGTAGCTCGCTAATGATTGCGTAGTTCGTAGCACTTCTACGTAATTGCGTAGTGAAAGCTACAAGTCTAAAAGCGTAGCATTGTGCTACGTCGTTTCGCTACGATCGTAGTTGGTTAAAAGCTTATTAATTACAGAAACGTTTTTTGTTAACAATAAATTGAGTGAAGTTGTATAAAACCGTTTTTTGAAAATAGCTTAGAAAAGGAGGTTAGCATTAAGAAAATGATAAGGATGACTTAAGTTACCTATGCTATATAAAGTGATCAATTTAAATATTGTATAAGTTTCTAAGACCTTATACGTTGTTTTTTCTGCGTACGGTAACCATGATATTTACTATACAAAATATCATATTTATCTATCCATTCATAAAAAAACTTGGACTAAAGCTACCTAATTTAATCTCTAACAATCTTATGAACATAAACTAACTTTATACGATTATTCGTATGCTCTGCCAGGTGGAGGTCTCATATATGGAGATCTACTGTGAGCGAGTGCGAGACCTGCTCAATCCCAAGAACAAAGGAAATCTGCGAGTCCGTGAACATCCAGCTCTCGGTCCCTACGTGGAGGACCTCAGTAAACTCGCTGTTATGTCCTATCAGGATATTTACGACCTCATTGATGAGGGGAATAAAGCCAGGTATAGTTCCAAGACATATTATAAGTATATGATGATACTATTTCAACAGTCGGCCTATCTTGGCTTAGGATAATTGAATTTCGTAATAAATGATACTATAGACATTAAGAATAAGACAAAAATTTGAAAAATAATTTTATTTTACAAAGCAAAAGAATACTTTCTTACAAGAGTATATAGGCAATATGTTTATACAACATAAAATAAATAAATTCAACGGAATTAAGACAAGGATTAAGGTTAAGTGAACGTGACTTATGATGTTTGACTTTAGTTATGTAATGAGATAAAGGCTTAACGCTCGTACATTTGAATTCTTAATATAATCAACAATGCAAACATCTCTACCCTTCGAGATCACTCACGGTTCGTACAATTAATCTAACCTTGACACACTTCAATGTTGACTTTGCGTTTCTATAATCACGTTATACACTTTCTTTATTAGCTTTCGTCCAATTAAGGGAATTAATTTCAACATAAATCATGATTAAATAAAAGAGAAATGTAAAAAAGGTAAAGTCAAATAGCATCGATTTATTGAAATATGGACACAAGAATTAATGGATATTAAGAAATTTATTTCTGTCTCTAAGTAACTAGAATGCATTTCAAAAGAGAAATTAAATTGGATATTAAAAATCAAAAAACACACGACATCTCAATACTGTTTTTCTTCATATCAATAATGGCACATTTGAAACATTCTCCACAACGCATTACTCGTTGAGACATATTTTTACTTATTGAGTGGTATATATTACATGTATATTGTAATTTCCATGGATTGTAAATAAGTTTTCTTCAATTTGTTGCAGAACTGTAGCTGCTACAAACATGAACGAGACGTCGTCTCGCTCGCACGCTGTATTTACTATCTTCTTTACTCAGCAGCGTCATGACAAAATAACTAATTTGGTCTCCGAAAAGGTATACTGTGTTGCTACAGCTATAGATTCTAAAAACTTTTTACATTATTGTTATCAAATATAAACCCTGGACTTTTCGTCCCCATTGCAGAATTTTTGTTAAAAGCAAACGTTCCTTATTGTAATGTTATTATTTTATTAAAAAAAAATATTAAAAAATTAATTTAGTAAAGTTAATAAACACTCCATAGTAAAATCTTTTAAATCATTGAATATTAAGAAAACAGCTGACCTCTGGGGTACATTTAGTTAACTCTTTAATCGAGATAGTTGCCCCCGAATTAGTTATTTTATTTCACAATTGTGTCGATTTGGTGTGTTCCCAGATTTATTGAAATTTAGTAAATTAACCCGTCTGTTCAAATCGGGTAGTACCTCAGATCTTGAAAAAATAATGCTCAATCAAATGCTAGCTCACTTTAACATAAATAACGGATGCTGGAATTAAGTTATTAGAGAGTATTTACGAAGACGATGTAAACAATGCCCTCTCGAGAGTAGTCCTAATAAACTCTTAAATGGCAACAAAACTAAATGTATCAGATTCACTTTACCTAATGTTAGGTTAGCTAAAGCAAGTGTTAAGGTAAGGGACGACGAGATAGAATTGTTCAATGAAACTGTTTTTCTGGGTAAAACGTTAGACTTCAAACTATAATGGGGATCTCATCTCTCATCAGGAAAGCCTCGAGCAAACTCAGTTCTGCAGCCTTTGCCGTAAAAAAGATCAAACAATTAACAGACATTAAAACAGCGCGTCTAGTCTACTTTAGCTACTTCCACAGTGTTATGGCATATGGCATACTACTGTGGGGTAACAAAAAGCCGGGGCCTATCTATGGTATGGGATCAGAAAATTTATTTCGGGAGTCATTAAGAGATACCTTTAAAATAATCGGCATACTTACTGTGTACTTGCAGTATATTTATGAAAATGTATTGTATGCGCATTAGAATAAAAGCAAGTTTAGCAAGAATAGTGATAGGCATAATTTGAACTTATGAAATAAGGATAACCTAGCTATCCCCAAATATAGGCTCCATAAAATATCTAATTCATTTGCGGGGAATTGTATTCGTATGTACAGTTGAATGTACATTGCCAGTTAAGGTGCCAAATTTATCGATAAATGAATTTAAAAAATTTTAAAAGTTAGATTGTCTCAAAAGGCGTATTATTGTCTGAACGATTTCTTTAATAACAAGACCGCCTGGTAGTAATATGAACTGCTCCTTAGGTTAATAAATACACAATGTATCATTTAATAAGACATGTTAAAAAAAGCCGGACTGAGTTTCTTTCGTGTTCTTCTCAGTTATGTTGCTCTGTTGAACACTCTGTAGAATCACGACTTACAGACGACATAAAAAAATTAGAATAATTTTTAAAATTTTAAAGAAAATAAGGTATATTATTTATTTAATTTATATATGTATATAGACTATATCATAATAAGGGCAGTACCTACCTGTCTCTCTCTTAAAACCTTTATCCTATAATTATGCAAGCATTTCTGGGTCTGTAAAAGTAATATAGAATGGCATACCGGGCTTACTGGCAACAATACGCAATACGGGGATTGTGAGTTCGACTATCGCCCGTTTTTTTCCAATCCAAAACAAGGTTATATTTAAATTAACAGTGTGTCTTGTCGTACATTTTTCATATTTGGATTTTCGTACACATTTATTGTTATATTATACATATATCTTTTGTATGTGACAGGTGTCTAAAATATCGCTAGTGGATCTAGCGGGTTCTGAGCGAGCGGACTCAACAGGAGCGAAAGGCACACGGCTCAAAGAAGGGGCTAACATCAACAAATCTTTGACTACCCTCGGAAAAGTCATTTCAGCGCTTGCTGAGATTGTAAGTAACGTGGTTTGGAAATATATCGTCATTATTACTACAACTTTCATAGTTTTTCTTTAAATCAAAGATTAAGAATCAGTTTTCTGTTAGTGAAGGGCATTATTTTAAACCCTTTTTTGTTTATGAGTGAATTGGTAAAGAATAAAAAAAATCATATAAAATATTATGTTGCCTAAAATAAGAAAAAAAAAAACACTTTGTTTAGAAGACAATTACGGTTCAAAGAAAGGTGTTACTTTTTTATATTATTTATATAATTTTATGCATACCCATGTTTACCAAATTCATACATTGTTATTAATTATACAAAACTTCATTAACTTACTTTTCAATGCTTCTAACCATATCGCTTTTATTTATTTGGAACTTAACGATACATCATGAGTGGTTGTATATTCTGTACTTGCTAGCTAAACACTAATTTCGAATGTTTGATGCAACTCTTGTACCTACTTGGAAACGAATAGTCGGTAAGTTGAATGTTTGATGTGTGGTTCTGCTTCACCTTTGTTTTCTACCATTATTCATGTCTTATGTTACGGTGTCAAAATGAACAGAGTAAATCTATAAAACTATAAATTAAAATTTATAAATATGCTATTGTATCTAAGAAGCGGTGTGACTGGGCCTAAAAGTTCATTAGCACTTTAAAAATAAACAACATTGACGTAAGACAGTAAGTTGTTGTTTTGTTTAATCGCAAAATAGTAATATTGGCATTACACCTCAAAACTTATTATCCACTACATTGTTATCAAATGAAGTCTATCACATTGTTACGAATGAAGGTTCCTTTAATTTCGAGAACCCCGATAATCCATTTAGAAACCTTAAAAAAATAGTTGCACAGATTACTAGAGTACTTTGTCTTGAAACCTTAGAAGTTCTTGTAGTGCACCGTTATACCCAAAACAGTAAATAGCTGATTTAAGTTGCCTTACGATAAATGAGGTTGATTGTACTATTGTAGACCAATGATTAATATCGTCTTGAAAAATTTACTCATATATTTTAAATCTATAGGCATCAAAAAGCAAGAAGTCGAAAAAGGCTGATTTTATACCATACCGTGACTCGGTGCTCACGTGGCTACTTCGAGAGAATCTTGGTGGAAACTCCAAGACAGCTATGATTGCCGCCATCTCGCCAGCGGATATCAACTACGATGAAACCCTTAGTACTCTGAGGTGAGTTAATTTTTCAATTTACATCAATCTAAGCATAATTATATAAAATAAGTGGTTGGAATTAAATTACATTATTTGTATTCTAAACTTTGTATGGATAACTTTTATAAATTAAAAATCTATTAAGATTGACGGTAGACGCGTGACATCAACCGGCTTTAAGACATTCGACGATGACATGTAGGAAACGGTAGGTTAATTGGTCAGAGCAACAGCACGGAACGCCGTGGATGCCGGTTCAAGTCACGCCTGTATCGTTAAATATATGTCAAATATTGAGGTTTTCAAAGGTATCTTTTATTTTAAATATAATCTGTGGTTTACGCGAGTAGTACGTTTAAATAAAACACTTTACGGCTTAAAATTTATTAGTTAAACTTATTTTTACTAAGGCTCGACGTTTCGGGTGCTTTGCAGCAGCCGTGTTTGCAGGGTTGATTTTAAAATAAGTTTAACTGTATGAAATGTATTAGTCAGCTTACAAATTGGATAATCCATTATATCTGTTTAGGTATGCCGATCGCGCTAAACAAATCGTCTGCAAAGCTGTCGTCAATGAAGACGCGAACGCTAAACTCATCCGCGAGCTCAAGGAGGAAATACTCAAACTCCGAGAGCTCCTCAAGGCTGAAGGCATCGATGTTGAGGAAGGTAAGGGATTAATCATGCTATATTAGCCTTAGTCATGTGATATAGGGTGTCTTGTGGATGTGTTAGACTAACAATTCGGAGTTGCGGTGTTTCAGAAGTGTCAACACTTTTAGGTTATGAAGGTTGATTTAGGTACACGGGTAGTGATGATGTGTAGAATTAGCTCGTATAAGCACTACAAGAAGCTCATTTAGGAACTCATTAGGTTTTTATCGCTGCTCCGAATTCTCAGTCGCCGTGTGACTAACGATAGAAATAACGCCACAAACAAACAATCAAATGTCGTTACTAACCTCCGAAAATTTTGTTTTCAAACGCAAAGGCCCAGACGGTAGAGTTGTTTATGAAAAGAAAGAAAGTACCAGTAAGTAAAGAGGCTTTCGCATACGTACACCCCACCTGTACCGCTTCGCCTCAGAGGGTTGCCAGCGTGATGCGAATAAAATAAACTGGCAACCCCACACGAAATAAAGCAATGACGCACCCTGTCCGAAGCTTGTGGCGTTGTAGATACATTGACACTGTCTGTAGGTGTTTTCGGTATCAAATACGTCAAGGAGAGTATTATTAGAAAAAGTTCTGAGTATTTGGGTTTCTCTCTCGACCGACCGGCGTAATTGAAAAATGGTTATCGGCGTTTTTCCAATATGCAAACGAGCAAGTGACGTCATCAAGTGATGTTAGAATATCTTGACAGTTTTAAAATATGGCCGCGAAAGCTTTAAATATAGTTTTAACCTTTTTTATTAAATCTCCATTAATATATAATATCCTTATAAATAACTATGATAAAATACTTAATTGTTATAAACCTCCTTGATGTATTGAAATCTTTTACCGATACACCTACTCGTAAGAACGAATATATTTGTAAATGAAGTCTGCTTTTATCTTGAGTGTTGGGTTTTACGCAATACATGTAAAACATTATTAGTATAATCCTACAAACACCGAAGGAATATATTATTTAAGTTTATGAATCTTGCAACTGAGCATTCAAAGACTGCGCAAAAGATTACGGCCTTATATTATTCATGTAAAGATACAATTGTGCGGTACTTCACAACGAATTAACCTTTTTCAATGCTCAGTTATTTAGTGTAAAAATTATATTATGTATCACGTTTATTACAAATCCTTCGAGGCTTTACTAGATTCTATTGATATATTTACTAAACAGCGTACGCTCCCTGACTGCGTAAAATGAAATTGTATTCAAAGAGTTCTTTCGCTTCAATGGCTTCTACTTTACATATTGCATGTGATGCTTTATGTGTATTTCCTTCTTTGTTAATTATTATTCATATTGAAATGGAACACTTTTAACGGATTTAAACGCAAAATATATCGAACTTATTTTTTAAATAATTTCACTACGGCCCGACGTTTCGGATGCTTTGCAGCAGGCATGGCCAAGGGACGATTAGAGACTGAGGGGCCCCGAAATATCCTCATGTAAGAATTAGCTAGTTCCTAGTTAGGAGATTTGACTTTGACATTATGATTAATGACATCCACCGTCATTGACCACGGCTGCTGTAAAGCATCCCAAACGTCGGGCCATGGTTAAATTAAATTAAAAATAGTTTATCTAATATATTTCGCGTTTTGAACCATTAAAAGTGTTTTATTTAAATGTATACTCTTGAAGTAACAAACAAGATTATTATTCATACTGACAATACGTTCTATTCCCTTTTATTCGTCAGAAGTAGGTTTTAAAAAGCATATAAGACTTATAAGCGGGTTTATAAATGCATTGAAAAATGATAGCAGAGCCTTCGCCCATGCGCAAGAAGAGTGAGGAAGAAGTGCTTTCGCCAAAGCTGTCTCGTGCGGCCACCACGATCGCTGAAGAGGCTGTTGACCAGCTGCAGGCTTCTGAGAAACTTATTGCTGGTATGTATTTAATCTTTATTTATTGGATTGTAATAGTCTTTGACCATTTCTTTGACCTTTCAAAATACTTTCTAGGGCTTGTCTAAATTTCTTTAAAACAAAATACTTTTATTTAAAAGGCGTAATAGGATTTCTAAGAGATGTTCGCCTCAAAACTTTTGACAGCTCTCTCAGATTCATATTGACATTCTCAAATTGATGTGAAAGTTTACTTAAAAACTTGGTAAACGGATCTGACAGTTCGTTTGGCTGGGAGTTTGCTCAAGGTGTTTTGCAAGTTTGGTTTACGTTATAATATACCCTGTTTTTTACTCGGTATAATTTCTGGCTTTTGTTCAAGGATGTTGTGCCCTAAATATATTCAATAATATTTGAATTGTCTGGATTTTAGTTGAGTTTATAGTGAGTTTATAATAATTATTATTTTGGTTTAAACCCTCTACATTAAAAACAGTCTGTTGATTTTTATATCACCAAATTACTTAAAACGCCTGCCGAAGGCTATTTATTAGTTCTATATATAATGTATTTTCTCATTTATAGAACTTAATGAGACGTGGGAGGAAAAACTGAAACGCACCGAACAAATCCGAGTGCAACGCGAAGCGGTGTTTGCGGAGATGGGTCTCGCTGTAAAAGAAGGAATCACTGTCGGGGTTTACTCGCCTAAAAAGACGCCGCATTTGGTCAACCTCAATGAAGATCCTAACCTCTCTGAGTGTCTTATTTACTATATCAAGGATGGTGAGTATCGAGCACTTAGCTACTATATAGAACGATAGCTGTGTCGGCGACTTCGTCCGCGTAGAATAGATTTTTGGTCATCAGAATTGCAAACATCCTCAACTTTATAAAATTTATTACTCCTCCAATGCGACCAATAGAAAGTCGGATCGTTATGCTTTTTAGCCTTAAGCTTGCCTTGATAAATGCTCTAACCAACACAAAAATTATATTTCAATTCGAACCATTTGTTCCTGAGATTAGTTAAAACAAACTTTCTATTTTATATATTATAGGTTATATAGGGTTTGAATCAAAGTAGGATAGGAGATTATTTCAATCTAACTAGGGTAGTCACAAACTTGGCAAACCGACTAACCTAATACTTGTGACATCGTCCTATCCATCTTATCTGCTTTATATAGCAGCGGAAACTGGATTAAATCATATAATACTCGTATCTATATTTAATTGTGTCTTACTTTTAGATAACTACAAATGTATGTTTTTTAATTAATTAAAATTCTTGACATTTCCATAATTTTTCCTACTTTCCTGATTCCAAAAACAGTGCCTATAAACTATTTCTCTATTTACTTTGGCAGGTATAACTCGCGTCGGGACGGCGGAAGCGAATGTGCCGCAAGACATTCAGTTGTCAGGTTCGCACATTGTGAGCGAACATTGCATATTCGAGAATACGGATGGCGTCATCTGCCTCATTCCGCATCGTGGGGCACTTGTCTATGTTAATGGCAGAGAGGTAACATGTTCATTTATCCTGAAGTCCAAGACGGTGAAAGAGAGAGTGAGAAAAGAAAACTTGATTAAGAAGTACAATTTATTATAAGATAAATTTTGATGTTATCAATACTCAAAATTTATCTTATAACCCTCGAGGGTAGTTGATGTAACTACCCTCCTGATTGTGGCCGCTGAAAGTAATGTAAAACGTCGATTCGTCCTGTATTAAATTGTGATGAGTATGATTATGGGTATCACAAACTATTCAGGTTTAACGCGTTTTATTTAAGATGTATAGACTATTTGAATTGTTGAATACTGTACTTAAGTATCTTAATACTTCTACTAAAGAAATATATTATTTTCAGGTGAATGAGCCGATCATCCTCAAAACTGGATCTCGTGTTATACTTGGCAAAAACCACGTTTTTCGTTTCACGCATCCTGGTCAACCACGTGAGGAACCACTTAACAACAAATTGCTGGCTGATTCTCCAGGGGTTGTCGAAGAAAGTTAGTTCTTGCTCAGCATTTTAATTAATTTTTTTTTCCTTATCATTTATAATTATTTTTTTGTTCTTGTATTATAAGTTATCAGAGTTTTAAAAAATATTCTAATCCCGGTACCCGCCGTGGGGTATGGGGCGAAAAAACCCCCCCTGATGTCGTTACACTATTGTATTAAAGCATATTATACAGACTTTATATCCTGCCCCACCGAATTGTTCCAGATAAACTCAAACTTCTCGCTACAATTTTTTTTATTTATTTTTACAAACAATTCACAATTTAAAAACATTTTTTTTTTAAACCTTATAACGGTTTTTAATCTCCGCTGGTCATATAGAAATTATTATTTTAACTAAAATTAAATTAAAATTAACAATCGGCAAACAATATAACAGTATTAACTAAATATAAAACGGCTAAAGCAACTGCCTTGCTTCTTCCCGTATCTTTTACTAGATTACTGTGCGTGTGTTCATTAACTTTCATACAAGGGCAATGGATAAGTTCGTGTGCGTTTGCCGTAAGCATTAAAAGGGGGCAACATATCTAGGCAAATAATGCAAACAATGGTAAGCTACACTTTTAACCGTTAGCTACATCTAACTAACCGGTTTTTATTTAAATAAAAAATAAACATTTAAATAAAGTACTTAACGATTTAAACGCGATATATTTACTTATTAGAAATCAACTTCGGCCCGACGTTGTCTCCCCGTCCACTGCTGCCCGAAACGCAATGCTAACTAAGCCATATCACTTTTAACCGTTAGAGTGTTTTTTTTACATTAATTAACTATACGGGTTTTTTTTTTTTTAATTTGAACAGCATTGCGTATTATACATCTTCCTTGTTTTGTAAAGTAATAAAGATGTTTTTAAATTGTGTCTTTCTGTTTGATAGAAGAGAGTGACACTGAGAACGAGAACGTAGACTGGGACTTCGCGCAGTGCGAGTTGCTGGAGAAGCAAGGCATCGATCTCAAACAGGAGATGCAAAAACGTTTGTGCGTACTCGAAGAGCAGTTCCGTAAAGAGAAGGAGCATGCTGACCAGCAGTTTGAGGAGCAAAGAAAGGTAACGGCGATCTGTCCCCAATTTATGTTATTGAGACAACGCAAGGTTTGAAATGCGAAATATGTTAGTTGGACGTGATTTAAAAATTATGTTTACTAAGGCCCGATGTTTCGGATGCTATGCAACAGCCGTGGTCACGGAGAGATTAACGATAGTAGGTGTCTCTAAAGTCATAGTAAAACCTACTACGCTAGCGCCATCTGTGTAGTCCTATTTGGTATTCGCTATATACCAACTACGACTAAATAACGATAGATAGATAATCTTCGCGTGATCATGGTTTCTGCAAAGCATTCGAAAAGCCGAGTGATTAGTTAAAATAATTTTAATAAGTTTAACCAATATATGTCGCGTTTAAACCGTTGAAGTCCTTTATTTAAATGTGTATTACTCGCGTATAGTAAGTAAAGCGTAAAAATGTACAGATAATACTTACTTTTGTATAATATTATAGAACTACGAAGCTCGCATCGACGCACTTCAGCGTCAGGTGGAGGAGCAAAGTGTCACCATGTCGATGTATAGCTCCTATACACCGGAAGATTTCCACAACGACGAGGATATATTTGGTGAGTTTTGAAAATTCTGCGAATCAAACTCTGGCACAAAGACTTTCGTAACAATACGTAACGTAATTGTACGCTACGCTACGCGCCATACTTTCTTTTAACCCTCTGTTACAGACCAACCCCTACAAAATACCAAGTCACCTTTTATTTCCAAAAATAATTTGACTTTTTGTGTGTAACGAATAAGTTGACCATTCTTGACTTTGATTTGACTGTAGTCTACTCTTATTGTTAGTTACTAGTTGAAATGTCTAGTATAGCGTATAATTTGAAGGAAAGTATTGATCAACAGGGCACAGATATAGATCACATTTTAATAAAACTAAATTTACGCATAAAAGCTTAATCTTTTATGAATATGTGGATTAATTCTACACAATGATTATCTGATACTTTCTTTTTAGTAAATACATATTTTTATTGAATTTAACCGATTAAATCATACATTTCTTAATAGTGAACCCACTATTCGAGACAGAATGTTGGTCGGCTCGCGAGGTGGGGCTGGCTGCGTGGGCCTTCCGCAAGTGGAAATACCACCAGTTCACTTCGCTCAGAGACGATCTTTGGGGCAACGCGATCTTCCTTAAGGTACTAACTGCTAGTTCTCCCTACCCGCAGAGACAACGCTATCGTGTCTCGGGCGATAGATAGTATTGTTTGACGGTATAAAAAAACATTTTTTTTTAATCCTCGTGTAAACGCCCGTATAAAATGAGCCAGACCTTAAAAAAAGTTTATCTAAATTAAGTAATAAAAAAATAAGTATTCACCTCCTTACAGGAAGCCAACGCGATTTCCGTAGAGCTCCGCAAGAAGGTCCAATTCCAATTCACCTTGCTAACCGACACGCCGTACTCGCCCCTTCCGGCTGAGTTGGCACCCCGCGACGACGCTGATGATGAGTATCGCCCCAGCGCACCCACGGTCGTCGCCGTCGAAGTAACGGACACCAAGAATGGCGCAACGCACTACTGGACTTTGGAAAAGCTACGGTAAGTCTGTAGTCCTAATTCCTTTGGTAGTGTGACACGGATCTTGGCGTGTCAAGGTCGTTTCGACTATTTTGGAATTTCTTCTGGAACTGTATTTAGTCATTGCGATCGTATATACAGTTGAGTAGAGTGCATGCACAGTTTTGGTTTTGGGACTCCACTAAGTAAAAAAAAAATTAGTGGTATGGAAAGTGAAATACGAGGTCCAAATACGTTATATTTATTAGTTTTTACCTTTAAAATAGATTCATCTAAATAATTTTGAGAATTTAGAAGTTAAATTAGGTTTATACAATCTTGGTTGTTATAATAGACTTCAACATAATATGTACAGTTTCTTCTTTTTATTATATACAGTTTATTCTATTTATTATCTTTATTTACAAGTTATGTTATAAATACGTTTTATTATAGTTAATTCTTATAATACATTAATAAATTCTTAATGTGTATTCTATTCTATATTATTATATATGTGTACACAACATCAGTATTCTATTCTATATAACGTATTCTTTTCCTGTCTATTTATATTGGTTTTTATTTGTTTTGCCTTTTTTCTTACTTAACAGTGTCGATTTCTTTTTATCTTTGTACTTTTTAACCTAACTCTGTACGTATTTCATATTTATGCTATATTGCGTTGACGATATATTTATTATATAAGTATTTTTTAATTCTCAAGTAGTAGGTGAGTATAGCATTAAAAATATATATTATGTCTAGTTCCCAACGCCTTATACATAGCGCTTCTTTTATTTGCTGCTTTTTTATTTCGTTTCCAGACGCCATTATACTAAAATTATAGTATAGATAATTATGTATTCACTAACACAAACATAAAATCGAGATGTCGTTATCTTATATTTATGAACCCTGGTAGGGTACGTAGGGTTAAATTAAAGGGTAGAAGGGTGTCAGCAAAGCGGATATTTTTCATAGACATCGTCTGGAGCTCATGCGCCAGATTTACAACATGAACGAGTCAGCATGTTCTGAGGATGATGAACCGACCCCCACCATAAGGCCGCCCTCGCCACCCATCCAACAAACACCGAAACCCGACGCAGATCTCTTGCAGTGCATATCGGCGTGCGCGCAACAGACTCGACTATCGCTTGTCAACTTGTTACCTTCGAGGTTTGTTCTACCTCAAGGGAGAAACAATACAGCATAACATTGGCATAAAAAAGAACATCAGGTTTCCATTGGACTCTAAGGTTTACGATATACGTTTACGCAAAAATGTTATCAAGAAATGGTAGGGGACAGATGCAGTCTGTTTTGTTTCTGCCTGGACCGGAAAATGATGTATATACGCACAATAGTGCCGCGCACATCACGCTGTGCTGTTGGAGGCTTATTTGAGATAACTGCTATGTGAATGTCACTGTAACCTCAAGAGCTAATTAGTGTCTTGTACACGTCTACATTATCGTATGGCTGGATTATATCGCTTTGTCAAAATGTTATTTCTAAAGAATTGCACGCCAAAACACGTATCAGCCATCAAAAAAGTACGGGTTACTACAAACTATATTTACCCCCCTTCTTATGTTCATTCGATTCAATATTTGGCGTTTCATGTTATTAGTGCGCATGTGCTAAAGCTTAGCTAATAAGATACTTAAAAGTTGCACGAATACCTTGTTTGTATTTTCGCGATTAATGTTTATTGGATATCAGAAGTCACTTTAATGTGATTTTCTATTTTAAGTAGTTCTTCATAGAGGTGTTGTACTATTTGTTTCCTTTGACAGACAACGCCTGGAGCTAATGCGCGAGATGTACCACAACGAAGCGGAGCTGTCCCCGACCTCCCCCGATCATAACATCGAATCCGTTACGGGTGGCGATCCGTTCTATGACCGATTCCCTTGGTTCCGCCTAGTGGGAAGGTAACACTTTATTTTCTTTACCAAGCATTACGTTACGTTTCTTTCATACTCACATATTTCTGATTGTTAACAGGAGCTTTGTCTACCTTTCGAATCTTCTGTATCCGGTTCCCCTCATTCATAAAGTGGCGATAGTGAATGAGAAAGGAGACGTTAAAGGTTACCTGAGAGTAGCTGTGCAGGCGGTCGTCGACGCTGAAAAGAGTGAGTTGGAAATTAATATAGTAAATTTCGTAACCGGCTCGAAGGACCAAATTATATACTACGCTATTTATATTGTACTTACTTTACTGATCATAGTCATAGGCAAGTAAACAAGGTGAAATTACTTTCAGATAATGCAGACTTCGTAGCGGGTGTGAAGCAGTCCGCAAAAATATCATTCGATGACGACATCGTCCCAACAAGGTCACGATTGAAGACCTTGTCTACTACAGAAAAGAATAACGCCATCAATTTGGAAGATCGACCCGAGCAGGATTCTAATATTAAAATCGAAGGTGAATATATATTATAGAAACCAAGGACGGGTAGATGACATAAAATATTGATGGTTTTTATTCCTACCTTCGTTCGTGTTGCACAACTTTTTATCGTTTGACATCAATTATTTAAGGTTTTTGCTTTGTTGTATTTGGTCGGTTTCTAATAAACCATATATGCATTGAAACAATATTAAAATATTGTTTGCATTGTATGTACTCATAGTATTAGATCTACTAACTTAAATGTGTAGATTAAAATTATGATTAGTGTAGTGTGATGCAACCTTTATAAGTGCGTTTCAAGTGACGAAATATCTCATCTCATTTAAGAATTTACAACTAAATAAACAGTTTAACAAATATTGTCTTATGTTCTAAGTTTCTATGCTTGTAGAATTAGCAGCTGCTGAATGTGACGCTGACAGCGGTCGTGGGGACAGTTCCCTCGCCTCGGAGCTGAAGGAAGATGAACTACCAGAACACCTGACTCCTGGCAAGGAGTTCACCTTCCGCGTGACTGTGCTTCAGGCACATAGCGTATCCACCGATTACGCTGATGTATTCTGTCAATTCAAGTGGGTCCTACCCCTATTTAACGGCCTTAAATTGTCTCCAAAATCTATAATTTCCTATTTAATGATAAATAACTTGAAAGAAATGTATGCAGCTTATTAAACCTTTACATTAATGTTTAGTGGATTTTAATAATTTTTTGGGTAAATATATATTCTTATGTTTCAGTTTCCTTCATCGAAACGAGGACGCCTTTTCAACCGAACCAGTTAAAAATGCTGGCAAGAACACACCACTCGGCTTCTATCATGTACAGAATGTAAGCTGCTTGTCAAGAGTAAAATGAAATCAACCTTATTTATATTGTGAAATATAATAATATTTTTTTGTTCTTTCAGATAACTGTACCGGTAACTAAATCGTTCGTTGAATACATTAAAACACAACCAATAGTCTTTGAAGTGTTTGGACATTATCAGCAACATCCTCTACACAAGGTCAGTTGTGGTGCCAAAAAAATCATTGTTTATTTTAGCTTACATATATAAAAAACATTCTCGTCTACCCTCTTATGATACACTTTTTTTTTAAACAGGATGCCAAACAGGACGGACCTGTAGCTGGACGTACGCCACCAAGACGAATGCTGCCACCTTCAATTCCCATTTCAGCCCCAGTCCGAAGCCCTAAGTGGGGCGCTGCGAGCGTCGCTCCGCCCTGCTGCTCCTCCCACTTACATTCCAAGCACGATCTACTCGTCTGGTTTGAAATTTGCGAGCTTGCGCCCAATGGAGAATATGTCCCTGCAGTAAGTACCAAATTATTTATGTCAAAAGGCTTATGGTTAAGGTTTATTTGTAAAACACAACCGGATACCAAAGCAGTATCTTAACAGGAGCATTCGTAGTTTAAATGTAAAAAACTAAAGATCGGTAGTTTAATATTAGTTGTATTCATGTTTCTTCAGCACTTCGTTTAAACCTTTAAAATAACATTGTGTTGTAACTTATACATAATATAATAGTTTACGAAGCAAATCAAATTATTAATGTGTAAAAGAACACTAACTTCAGTTTTATATATTATTGTTTTCAGGCTGTTCGGCCGATTGAGCGAGAAGAGGTTCTTGACTTTCATGCATTCTTCGAGCAATCGAGGAGTCAACATCTCCTCTCCGCTCACATCGGCCGAACAGCCCGAAAGACAATAATATGCTGATCGATGGCCGTGAAAGCCTTACTCAATTTATTTTTTGTCAGTTTTATATTGATAAAGGAGGACAGACAATGCAAGGGGTTGACTTGATGGGATTTGAAATACCCCAGCCAATGTGAAATATACCATCTATACAAGATGTGCTGTTGACCTATTTTGGTTTGGGATATGATCAAAAACAATGAGTTTCTTTAACTTCTTTGTCATATGTTAATAAAATACAATATATTTCCAGGTGTTTGAGCACAGCGACGAGCTGCCTTGTCGCGGACTATTCCTCCTGCATCAGGGCATACAGAGACGTATCCGTATAACAATCTTGCACGAACCGTCCTCAGACCTCCAGTGGACTGATGTTAGGGAACTGGTTGTTGGTAAGGAAACTATATATGGACTTGTGGTAGAGCTAAGCCGAAACTTTATGTCAGGGGGTTTGAATTGTATTTTTTTTTATATATGGAAGGCGACAAATCATGTAATTATGGGCCCTAATACAAGTTGCCGACTGAAATAGTAATGTATACATTTAACATTTCTTCAAACACTATAATAAAAAAGTTCAGATAGCTTAAAAGGCTTCGTTTATGTTAATCCCCATGTTATTCTTTTTTAATTTTCCTATTTTTTTTTTAAGTGTGGGAATTCTAGATTGGTAATTGTTTATTTGTAGGACGCATTCGCAACTCACCTGAGGCCAACGAAGACACGACTGACGGAGATGAAGATGGGGCCTTGTCCCTTGGCCTGTTCCCAGGGGAACGGCCAAATCTTGACGATCGCGCTGTATTCAGGTAGAAATATGTTTTGTTCATATTGGTTGTATAAACGTTAATTACACAGTGGATTAAATATTACTATTATTGCCTTTGAAAAAGATTTGCAGATCGCTTTCATCGCACGGTTGGAACCAGACTTTATCTCGCTACCGTTATTTCAAAATATCAAGTTGTCCATCCATTATATCTCAATAACAGTTTGTCAAACGCCAATGCCACTATATTGACCATACTCAATTCCTTAAGACTTTTCTTATATTTCAGACTAAGTTCTCTTCTTCAATTGCGAGTGGATGTGATTTAACTATGCATATTGCATTGTCTACAGATTTGAAGCCGCGTGGGACAGCAGTCTGCATGGTTCTCCGTTGCTCAACCGAGTTAGCGCCAACGGTGAAGTTGTCTATATCACACTCAGCGCTTATCTCGAGGTATTTATTTTTTAGTTTTGTCTTACTCGTTGTAATCTCTACTCAGATTTACTGAATCAAAAATCGAATAAGATTAATAGAAATTAACGACAGGGGCGGAACTTTAGGCGGCACCCATAGCTATCCGTGTTGCTGCTCTAATCAATTGAGCTACGTCTCTCACACGTCATTGTCGAACATCTTCATACATGATTGATGCTCGCGCAATGTGATTTAAACCTTAATACTTACGCATTGAGGTCTGTTTAGATTTATTAGGTAACTAACTAATTCTTATTTTTCCTAGATCGAGAACTGCGGTCGTCCAGCGATAGTAACGAAGGACCTCTCGGTGGTAGTGGTGGGTCGTGAAGCTCGCACGGGCCGCTCGTTGCGCCGAGCACTCTTTGGCTCGAAAACCGCAAGGGCGGACCGGCTCACCGGAGTCTACGAGTTGAGCCTACATCGCGCTTTGGAACCAGGTTCGTCATTTTTATAATAGAGAAGGATAAGCAAGCATGACGTTCAATTGATAGGGGTATAACCCAGCAATATAACATCTAAAGAAGATACGCTGTCGACCTGCTTATTATACCTGGATAGTTAAATATATCTTTTAATATTATAAGTATATTAAAAGGGTGTTTAATCTTATATATATTATGTTATTGTGTGGTTTAAAGTTGTTGTAAATGAATTTATTTCTCCCTCTTATTTCTTAAAAGAATACAAAAAGTACATTATAGTTATCAGTCCTGTCAAATGTTAGGAGTTGTTTGTAATCCGTCATGTTAAACGTTTTGATTACTACTTAGGCGTACAACGCCGTCAGCGGCGTGTACTCGATACGAGCGGAACTTATGTCCGTGGAGAGGAAAACCTGCACGGCTGGAGACCACGCGGCGACTCGCTCATATTCGATCACCAGGTACTTTCATCACCTCGTCTGTGCAACACTGTAGAGTACCTATTGTCTTGATATGTGCATGACGGTTGGCGTCATCGTACCAGAGTCATATTTATCGATATCGACAAATTTTTGCGCTTGGAACATACCTTTACTATTAATTTAGATCCTGATTCACGTTGAACACTATTACTAGTTTAATTAAGTTTAAAGCTTACACATATTTAAAGTACGTTTTAATTAGTTAAAATTGTATTTAAATTTTTCGAATGATATCGATGAATATGAAAACGCTCTAAAGCATCATGTATAGGCTGTGAATATGCACTGAGAAGGTTTGAAACACCGTTTTTTGAGCAAACACTTTTCGAATAATAACTTCTCAAAAGAAAACTGTTGAATTGATTTTCATGAAAATATACCATACTGATTGTATTATTTACTACAATCGTGTACGTTTGATTGCTAATACGTCTTGTCTCAATAAGCTAGTAGTGTTAGCGTTCTTGGTTGCTCTGCTGTATCCAATCGTAGTGCCAAACAAAGAGTCAGTTTTTGGAAAATTTTCGGCGTGACAACGTCTTCGGTTGTCAATTGTTTTGTAAACTTCATATTGATTATAATATACACGTTGTTTAATAAGACTTACGAAACGAAATACAAAAAGTAACAGCGCTTTCAGGGGCTTCGAACATTTATATTTAAATAAGTTTCCCTTGGAAAAGATAATAACTAATATGTCTTTGTTTTACAAAATGGCGGGCTAAATTAAGGCGGGAACAAAGTATCGAATGTGACTTGTAAATGATGTTGATAATAATTTAACTGTAAGTTGCGCAAAACATGTAATATATATGGAAAGGATGTTGTGTGGTTTAGAAACTCAAATAAATACTTTCTTTATAAATTCAGTATGCAGCATAACCTTTCATAATTGTGAGATTGTGTGAAGTGTTAAATATAAAAAAGTTCGTATTGACAGAGTGATCGGCACATTTTTCTTATTATGCTATCACATATAACATACGTCATGTCTAAGTATTTTTATACACATTTTTATATAGAACATCAAGATTTAAATAAAACACAGACTGTTAAATTAAAGTTGGTAAAGACATTATATACGCTAATCTGTTGAGTAAGTCTCATATTGCATAATCTATGGTATTGGGACGCGTCCGCAAGGGTTGTTGTTTGACAGTTTCTTGAAGCTGACTAAGCAGTTAAAGTTTTTATCTCGTTTCTTGGGTAATAAATTCAGACATTGTTACGCCCCTTTGACGTGAAGCACCAAACGGCCATTAACAATAATATTCTTTCTCACTCGTACAGAAACGCATTTGGCGCAAAGTGATGTATGATTGGCCGCTCGACGTTATCGATAGATTGCAGGTCCACAAATGTTTTCTTAGCTATTTAGTATGTGCGCAATCACTCACTCGATGTCCTCAACCATTCATACTAAATAGCTACTGAAAGTTATTTGTGTACTGGCCATTCTCATCTTCATATTCACCCGGGGTCACATATTCTTTCATACATTCTCCAAGCTTACTTTGATAGTAGGAGTTTTAGATTAACTTATTCTATGCGTGTAAGAGAATGCGCTGTATGGCATATGTTATGTAGCTTTTGTCATAACGGTTAGAGATCAGCTTTTGTTATTTAGGATGTGTGGCGTGTCAAAGTGCTTTGTTGCTGAGCATGAATACAAGTAATTATGTAATATTTTTGCTTCCTATAGCATGTTTTAAATAAAGCAAACAGATCATAAGGAACATTCAGACAAGCACAAATTCCTTCGTATTTGTTAAAGGGTGCTAAAGCGATCTGTTTTTCAGTGGGAACTAGAGAAAATGACTCGGCTCGAACAAGTTGGACGGACGCGCCACTTATTGGCTCTTCGTGAGCGACTCAGGCACGGACACGAGAACACCGTGGCTCCCAACGATTTTACAAAAACAGAAAAGGTATGCCCCTCTTCGAAATTATTGTAATACGGTTATGGTAAACGCTATCGCGATATTTATGACATTGTTTTCAGGAGGTATGCAATATGGCGGCGAAGGCTGCCTCTGAGTGCGCACACGCACGTGACGAAGCCCTGTACGAACCCTGGGAGATGACACAGAAGGAGAAGGAACTTACTACTAAATATATTAAGCTGATACAAGGTAAGACATGATACATTTTAGTCAGAAAAAGTAATAGTGTGTCGTTTAAAAAAATATTTTTTGTATATAATTGGAATAATGAGAATAAGCTACATAATTGCTGATGTCATTTTAGGTCGAATAGGCACAAACACAAACAAAGAGGTAGAGACGGCGGTGTCGCCCGCGACGCCAGTAGACGAAGGAGTGTCTGCTGACATTTCTACACCCAGTCTACTGTCCTCTATACACAGCGCTAGCAGCTTTGAGTGAGTTTTTCGTATTCTAATTTACCAATTTCTTTTTTTATTCTTTCTTAATTTACGTAATTTGAGAAATGATTTGTAAATATGGCAATTTTCTGTTGCTAAGTCGCCAAAAAGCCTATAAAGTAGCATTCAAATGACGAATCTAATATGACTTGCCTCCCACAGACTGTGTTCGCCGGAACGAGCACTATTAGAGAAGTCCATATCGGGATGGGGGTGCGGCGTGGGTGCACCAATGGGCCCGATGTCGGTGTCGGGCTTGGGCGTGGGAGGGGCGCTGTACGTGCCCGAGTGCGAAGAGGTGCGCGTGTCCGCCGCGGTGGCACGACGTGGATATCTTAATGTCCTCCAACACGGTACACACGGGTGGAAGAAGCGATGGCTGGTAAATATTTATTTTTTTTATTCATTTCTATGCATAAAATAAGAGTAAGTTATAATTATATTTTAAAGTTTTAAAGAAAATAGATGCTGTTTTTAATAAGGCGTCATAAATTTCTATTCTATTCTAAATGTCGGGCCGAGGTTTAAGTTAACTTTCAAATAAGTTTATATCGCGTTTTAAACCGTTAAAGTGTTTTATTTAAATAGGCTATACCTATCAGCTTTTAATGTCAAAAAAATGTAGCGTCCATACGTTTTAAATTTGTTGTAAATATAATCTTTAGTACTGCATATACAATAGGTTTATATTGAATTCTATTTGTTCAGGTGGTGCGACGGCCGTACGTCTTCATGTACCGCGACGAGCGAGACCCCATCGAACGCGCTCTGATCAACCTCGCCAATGCGCACGTCGAGTATTCAGAGGATCAGGAGCAGATGGTGCGCATGCCCAACACCTTCAGGTGAGGTCCATTTGCAGCTAACACTCTTGCCCAACACTTAGGTTATATTCGGCTCGAAGGACCATAGTGCCTGTCAGCCTAGTTTGTTGTACGTAAAGTCAACAATTGTTGAACTTACGATCATCACTCGTATTCTGCACATCAGGTATTCGTGCTTTAAAACTATGTCCTTCACCATGATGTTTTTGTTTTAGCGTTGTGAGCAAGGAGCGCGGTTACCTGTTACAAACTCTCGGCGACAAAGAAGTGCACGACTGGTTATATGCTATCAACCCGCTACTTGCCGGACAGATAAGGTGAGACCATTTTTTATCTCATCAATTGATCCAGTGCAAACAAAAGACATTTTCTTTTTAACAAACTTTTATGGCATAATATCGATAAAAAGAAGGTTTAATCTTTATACTTGCGCTATAAATTGTCCATGAATTCGATTTCTGGGTAATATGACGAACATTTATCATATAATTAATATTCAGTTTGTTAATCTTGTAAGATTAATACAAATCAATTAACTAAACGATTGAGTACTTTAATCATTAATAAGATCATGATCGCTAGCATAGCGTAAACCCACCAAAGTACTCATTTGTCTAGTGTTAGATAAGTTTTTGTGAGCACCCGGCTCGGCCCATATCAATATACACGCATAAAGGTGTGCGCGCACAGGTCGCGGTCAGCCCGCCGCGGCGCTCCCCCCTCCACACCTCCTGCCGGGGAGAAGGCCGCGCAGCTCGCTGCATGAGACGCCCTCACAATGGAGTCTATCCTCGTTTTTTAAATGCGTCGCCGACGGTAGGGTCTACGCGCACAGACCGCTGCGAGCCGTGCGCACCGCTAGGTATTGAAACCGGCCCCCCACCACCGCTTTCGCCCAGTACGACGTGGACGAGCACGTCTGCAAACGGATACTGCTGTCTCACCATTTGAAAGAGAGGGAAAACTTTTATTTCAATCGTTATTAGGTTGAAATGACACAATTCGGTCGTTTGCGATTAATTTCCGTAGGGTTCAGAATAAAAGTATTTTCAGACTACGCTGTAGTATAATAGTGAAGTTTGAAGAAGCCTTAAACAACCAATTGCTTCGCGATTTGGATTTGTTAGAAAATCATCATCCAAAAGATGGGTGAATTCAAGGACCTTGCATTCCTAACTCGTTAGTTAGTTAAGATCTCGGAATTGTGTTATTTCAAACCTGATAAGCTATAAAAAGCTCGGGGATGGTGTTGCTACTTTCCGTTAAGGAAAGTATCAGAAAACTTTCGAATGAAAGGAACCGTACGGGCGAATGGAAATAGAAATCCAAGGAATCGTACTGGACGAAAGTCGAGTGCTAAAGTAAATAATTACGTGTCTGGTTTGGTGGAAAGAAGTTACCAAAAATTATTTGCTTCTTAGTCATATATAAGACCTTCTTTGTGATCCAAAGACTACCCTACCCTACATATTTATCTATATCAATTATTATAATAAATTATATGAATTTATAAATTACAATCGATTCAGCATGTCCAAAGTGCTATTTTATCATCAGTATTAATTAATTGCATTTAATGCGAGATACGGTCTATTCTATACGTAATCATAGATATATATGTTTTATAAGTTATATCGACTGTCGCGTCACGGTCGAGCGTGAGTTGGGACCAAACCGGTACACGATGAGGGTACGAGAGCTATTTACAGAGACGAGAACAATAATGTACTTTTAGTGGGCTGGCTTTAATATCTACCGCGGGACGCACATCGTTTTGTAAACTGTATTTGTAATCAATTTTAGACATATTGTTAGCGTTATCGTCTTTGCATCGATGTTGCATTTCTTGCCAAATTTTTCAGAAGATATCGTCAGTCTAATAACTAATTAGTAGGAATGGTGATTTTGAGAATTATTTACGTGTAAGATATCATTATTGTGATAGATTCTATAACCGAATACTTATTATAGAGTAGTGATCGTTTATTTAGTTTTACGACTTAGAATCGCATGATTTTCGGTAGCTATGTGTGATAAATTAGGCCGGCGATATTTGTATTATAGATTGTGTTTTACTATTGAAATAAATACAAGTTAAGCAGTTACTCACTACTTACGCTCAGTCGGTTGCAGAAATGAGCCGCGCGAATTATTTTGTCCGCAGATGTCGGTACTTATGCAAAGACTTTAGCGAACGCGCCAATCGTCTTAACTTACTTATAACGTGCAATATTATGTTATGGTCTTAAGAGCTGCGCACAAAAGTATTATTCGGCGATTTCGAGTAGACTCCATGGCACGAGACGGGATACACGAAGAGTACTCACTGGAGATATATAAACTAGATTTCCTTCTGATGTCGCATACGTTATCGATATTACTAACCTGTATATGTATATACGTATGACCCGAGCGTTAGCGGTTTAAATGTGGCGACAGTCCGAGCGACGTCATACGTAACGTTTCATTTCGCTCTAGTATTGATTGTACATAAAATAATATTAAAGTAGTTAAATGTAGTTATGCGTTCCAGGAGATTATAGTTTTGACGCTGCCCACGTTTTGCCGGTGGATGGTTATTTTTAATTTTCTAATTCAATTTTTACTTTTGACCATAACGATTGAATTGTGTATAAAGTAGGTTAATGTAATGTTATCGAAGTAGAAGGGACGGTTTTGTACCAGTTCAGTTCGGAAGTGTCCAACGTCACAAATCGTTCTGGAATATTCTAGTCATAAACGCGGCGTAGGGATATCGCGCGATAGGGTAGCCTTAGTTACATATTATACAATGATGCTGTGCATACAATCACATAGTAGTTTGTTAATAAATGTCTCGGTGTTACGTTTTACAATTATTGTGATCTACCCTCGCGCTACACAGCTCTCTTTCTTTCGAACGAATCCAATGTTATATCGTAGTAGTTAGATAAATGTTTGTGACGGTAGTTCGATTCTACTTCATTTCGAGTATCATGTATCAATCCGTACGATTTGAATCTCGTGACAGCTTCGATTAACGTCGAGTCGACCTACAGTCGTCGCTGTCCTATCGCTTTTAGGTGGAATACTTTCGATCTATATTATAAAAAAATAAATTATTGAGCGTAATTTTAAGATCTACTTCACGATAAATTTGTATAAGCTTAAGTAAACTTTGGTCGTTGTAAATAAGTCTTTGAATAGTTCGTTTTATTGAATGTGTTACAGTTACGAGTACAATAATCCGATTGCTTTATATTTGTTACGGATCCGATCGCAAGCTTGCACATCACGTAGACGAATACCTGCCGAACACTAGATCATCCGAATGAGCATTAAGATCGTAGAGTAAGATCCAAAAGTATTATCCAAATTAGATATGCCGAGTGTTATATTTCGGAGATTACATTAAAAATAACTTAACTAGCGTTGGATACTCATTGATCTGTCGAAGTATTTTCATGGAGACACATCATCAATTACTTCGATTCGAATATTTTTCTATCGACTTTTGCTTTGAACCTTTCAGCTAAGTAGCCACTCTGTAATGTTTTACTGGATTTGTTGATATGTCTCTCGTGCGTAGTTATTGTATTATCTTGCGTATATTTGAAATTTGTTTTAGCGAGCGACGATTTTTGTACCTCGATACATTTTATGGATCTCGATTATTGTTCTGTAATCTTGTTATGCGATGCGTTCTCTTTCTAGTCATTTTTATAACATTCCAATGGATTCCTCTTTTCGAATGAGCTAGGATAATGTATTTTGCATAGCAAAATGGTGTTTACGTAGACGAATATAGCGAGAGTTTGAGAGCGCGGAAGTGCCGTGATTCGGGTGAAATATATTTTTCTCATTTAGATTTGATTTTGACTAAGTTTCGCGGAGCTTCTTGTCTACTTGTATTTTTGAAATTTCGAAAGACCTTTTAAATTAGATATAGCAGCTTAAGCTGGATTATATATTATATTTTTATAGAGTATACTCGAAAGCTATACTGTTATTTTTATAGAGTAGCAAATTTAAGTTGAATGTTCTACGTTCGGTTCGCGGGCTGACGAGGAGGAGGCTCCTAGTGATTCGATAGTGATTGTTGTCTGTTGGGCGAGAACGATATTTGAAATTATATATTCTATATATAATTTATGGATTTCATTCGATTTATGAAATAAGAACAATGTAATAATTGGTAATATTACTCATTGCTCTAAATGTACTATCAAAATATATTATACACAGTGTTAAAGGTCATAAATAAAATGCTTTGAAAATTTCCAACTCTCGTTTCAATTGTCCGCTTCCCTTTTCCTTTGTATAAGTAACTAAATAACGAAAGGATAGAATACTAGTCGGGTTTAATATTAAAATTTAATATTTTTAAATAATGCTGGCAAATTTTAAAATTACCCTCGATGTGTATCAACAAAAATAATTAATAAATAGTGGGAAATAAGCAATTAAATTTTTGTTTATTAAAGTATCACAAGTGTCGTGATTGTTTAAATATTGAGCTAAAATATATTATTATATAAAATAACTAACAATGTAATGGTTATGTGTTATACAGAATAATATGTACTATGTCTTAGGACAACTAAATTATCACTTGAGATCTTACAATTTACATACACGAGTAACACAGATATACACAATATAAGTATATGAGGAATGAAAAATATACACAAAATATATTAAAATATAGGAATCTAGTTCGTGATTACATAACTCAAGTTAAACTGTTTTCTTGCTAAAATGCCAACGGCTACATATTACATTCATATGTAAGTCGCGTAAGAAAAGTTTTACTAGAAAGGTCAGTCAACGTAAAACGTACGTAATAATTTAAAAAGGTTAGTTTTAGTTCACGAAGCGAAAGGATTGAGATTTTTATCGTAATCGTCATTCTCTGCAAAGGGGTTAGTGGGGTCTGTGTCTTCCTCTTCTTCTTCTGCGAAGGGGTTTTTGGCCTCGTCGTACGTATCTTCGAAGGGGTTACCGTTAGAGATGGCGCCGGAGATAGGCGTGGGGGATATTCTAAGTGGTACCTTGTCGCGTTTGATCTCGTGAACGGGTTCGAGGCGCGTCATGTTCGCTTCCAGACTGGAACTGTACTGCTGCTGTTCTAGCACCCGCATTCGACCTTCGGGGACCGGCACCACGCTGGAACCTTTTGGCGCCATCTGCTTCGCTGCGGTTGACACGTATACTGGAAAATAAAATATATTTTGTAATTTAGACATCTTACTTTCAAGCTCCACAAGAAATTTTTCTTCTTTTCTTTTAAATTCGTTACTGTCAAAACACAAAGCCGCGGAAACCACTGAAAATCGCCGCTGTTACATGCCGCAATGTGTTCCCAAGCTGAATGGTTTATCCTTTTCCTAGTCCATAATCATCTGTAATTGCTGTATTTTAGTTTTGTAAATTAATGAAAATCAATGACTTTTTATTTTTATTCTATAAATGTTCTTCATTGAAAAAAAAAACATACTGAATAAATTTTGTTTAGTCGGTGATTCAAACCCAGGACCTCGTGATCTACAGTCGAGTGGTCTACGTAACTTTTAAATACACCCTTATTATATAATAATTTACGATATGATAAATTTCTATCCAAAACTTGTTTTTTATTTGTTCTAAATTTATTTGATTCTCTTCTAAATCTTTAAAACTATTTCTTACATTGTTTACTCTGTCCCTCTTGTAGTCTTAGTTTAGCCTCGGCGCCAGGCCCATAGTTTAGTATGCTTGTCGGCGCCGCAGCCTGTGCTGGTTGCGCGGGCGCCGACTGGGGCGGGCTAGGGGAAGGCGGCTCCGTAACCACCGTCACTTTATTGAAGAGGCCGCGGCCGAAATACTCCGAAACTACTGCAAACCTGACAATATAAAATAATATAATACAAATTGAAATAGTTTTCAAAGTTTATCTTTATCTATATTATTAAAGTTGAAGAGTTCGTTTGCGACACGCTAATGACCTCAAAAGCTACTAGTTCGAATTGAAAAATTACTTTTGTGTTGGATCTACCGTTTGCAAAAAAAGGCTTTAGGCTATAAAATTTTCCGCTGCGACCATTAGGAGCGAAGAAACAGTGGGAAATGTAAAAAAAAATATATTTTGTGCATTTTCGTTGCGTGCATTTCGAAAACGGTTCAAGATAGCAAAAAATATGTATGATAGAATGATTCCTCTTTTAAAACGATTTAAAAAAACGTCCACGACAATATATGTCTATCTTTTAAGAAGTTGCAAAAAAGACAGGACAAGAGCGACGTCGTGGGTAGGAGTTAAAATTTATTAAAATTCGGTTTGCAAAAACGAATTTTGAATCCCAAAATAACTATTCTACGCGGACGAAGACGCGGCCACAGCTAGTTTTAAACAGTCTATAATTTACGCGAGTATTATATTAAACACTTGCACCGCTTAAAAATAAAATATATTGGTTAATTGTTTTTGAATACGAACTAGCGTTGACTTATCAGCTGCTTTTAAAATTTAAATTTGAAACAATTAAAGCGAGTTATTGAATAAAAGAGTGTATAGTTAACAGCACGCATTCACAGACTAGCCTATCACCATACACACACATACATCACGAAATATTAAACACATTTTATCGGTCACATAGCTCGAAACGAGTTTGACGATACAACTTAAAAACACGTACTATTCGTAAATAATTTACCACCTTACATACCCCTCGTCCGCGGAATTTCTAAAACACCAAGAAAACGGTGGAAACATAGTGTCTTGTCGAACAAACATATTATACTGTTATCGATTTTGAATGTTATGTTTTATGATGTAAATATTTTGATAAGGTGCGGTGCGCGCGCGCAGACACCGAGCTGCCACTACAATGACATTGACGAAAGGCCGTGGCCACCTGTCCGTATAATTTCCTATCCGTTCTAATTAGTATTGTACATAATATTTTAAACTTGTTTCTGACGAAATATAAGACAAAACATTTCAATAATATTATATTTTAATTCAGAATCTAATGAAGTATTCTATTAAGTCAGTTATCGTCGATTTGAAAGTAAATAAGTGCTTGATAATGATCGATAAATTTTATCTTTTACTAATTTTAATCTGCATTTATAAAATTTATGGTCAGTGTGTTAAATAAAGATAAAAAGTGAATTAGTTAGAATAATTAACGCCGCAGTTATGAAAATTCAATAATTAGTTTTGTGCTTAAAGAGCAAATTAATACAGTTTTAACGAGTAGTGTCAAAGGTAGTTTTAAAACTTCCTTTTAAAATTATATTTATATAGCTGTTCCATTATTTTATTAATTTTATCACATTACGCTTCGTTTTTCACAGCTATATAAACAATGTGAGGTTTTAAAATTGTAATTCTTTTCAGTTTTTTTTACTATACAATAGCAAGTTGTTATCGCTACTCCTCTTTGTATACAAAATATCGCACGTCGGTTCGTAATAACATTAAACTTTAATTGTCTAGACCTGTCAGACATATATTTCCATGTAAAGTGTTGCGACCAGAATTTGATTCCAATAAAAACCGTTATTATTAATCTTTTAAAAAACGTCATTTTTTTAATTATTTAAAGATGAATAATTATCTAATACATATTTTTTTGGTATTTTGAAGCGCAGCAAAATTACTCAAAATTTAGTAGTTTTCCCCGTTTTTTACACATTTTCTTCTGGTTTGTCGATCCTATTACTCGAAGTCTGATGCCTAAAAGCCTTCCTCGCTAAATAGTCTAACCAACTAAATTTATTTTTGTGCGGGTTTTTAGATTTTTTTATTTCGAGCCAGTAGTTCCAAAAAATAACGCGTTTAAGCAAACGGACAATTTCAGCTAATAATATTGTATAGATATGGTTTGTAAATATTAATTTAACTTTATTAGTTTTAAACATCACAGGCGTTATTCTATGAATACAAAAATATCTGTAGTAGATATATTTTTGTGGGTACTTAATAAATTTTTAAAAACTCAATGATTACCAAAAACTGCCTCCCATTACTTTGGAACGGATTATAGTAGTAATGGAACCCAAAATGGTCAAATACAATGATTAATCATTTGAAAATTCTGTTGTATATTAGTAAAGTAAAAAATCTTAATAACATACGGATCGTGCTGCTGCTGCAATCTAGAATGTAGCGCCTCGGCTGCATGGGGAAGGGAGTCAGGTCTTCGCGCTGGACTGGCGCAGGCCGGACATTCGCGCTCACTCTCGCTGTACGTTTGGAAACAGCTGCAACGGGCGAGGTGCTTATGAGACAATTAAAATCGATACTAAAAACTATTTATTTTTTTAACTTTAATAAATATAAACACCACATGTAATTGTTCATAGCCCTACTATGGGCTATGAACAATTACCCTTCTCTAAAAATAAAATACTGTGTCATCTGTTCTCGAAATTTTCGATCTCTTTGAAATATTATTACTTTACTATTGTATCACTTCATTCATTTAAACAATAACTAACAGTTGATATATCATGGAATGCCCGATCTCAAGACTCACGAGTGAGTCGGACTAGCCACAAGAAAGGTTCTGTATCTAAGAAAATATATTTCTTGATCAGTGGTTTAGCCCGGATATCCAAACATAATATAGGTCGACAGCACATCTTGTTAAGATTTTATTTGGCTTGGGTATTTCACCTTCAATCATGGTTTGCTCATGCTTGTCTGTTCTCTTGTATCATAAAAAAATAGAAAGTTATATTGGAAAAATTCAAATACGTTTAACATGACAACTTTTGAAACAGCCCGTGGTAGACGGATGGAATCAAAGTCCCACTTTAAAATAAAATATTTCCTCACTACACTATCTCTTATAACTTACTCCTGATGATAGGAATGTTGGCAGAGGAAATGCACAGTAGGTAACTCTAGTTGCCGATTGCAAGCCGCACATCTGGAACTCTGGAAGGTGACTGGTTCGTTCTGTATGACCTGGATGTGAGCCTTCATCTTCTCAATCTCCGATGCATACTTAGTCGCCAACTCTTGTTCTCGTGTTATTACTTCGTCTTCAGATTTCAATACGTCCATTAGATATCTGATACAGATAATAAATAATCTCGATAGCACAGGTATCAGAACTATTTGCTAAATAGTGCATCAACCAACAAGGTCCTGAGTTCAAAACCTGACAAATGATTACGTAAAACTAACAGAGTAATGTTTCGACCCACAGATGATATGGTTCGTTTTAGTAGTATTTTCAATTGAATTACAAGTGATATAATAACTGCTCAAGAAAGAAATTAATAAAGCTCTTTAAAATAAACAAGAATCTACAAATTAGAAGGGCACATACTTCCGAACGTCTCCAAGGGTGTAGGTCGGAGTACTCGCCAAGCAATCTATCACGAGAATAGGTGACATCAGTTTTTCCGCCGCTGAAAAGACGCATTTTTATGTTGTATAGAAACCTGTTTTATAATTTAGGAATTTATTCAATTTTTGGAAAATCGACGGTAGATATTCAGAACATAAAGGTTATAAAAAAAAAAACTAAATTAAGCATTAAGGTTTGTTTCAATTTCATTGATTATACATAAATTTACACAAAAATACATAGAATAGACACAAAGATATATAATAATAATTACAAGACTATTGACATATAGAAGGAAAGTCACAATGTAAAGAAGGCATATGTATGCCTTCTTTACATTGTGAATATGTATACAAACACATTTTAATCTATTAGTACTCCTATTATTTAGGGTACTATAAAGAATATAATAAAAAAAATAAGTAGAAGAAGGGCGAGAGAGGGCTCTATGCATACACGACCATAGTTTGATTACGAAACTAAGTAAAGAGAAAATGCTTAGTCAATCACTGACTTAACGAAGATGCAATTCTTTTTGCCGAATGGTCGCACTATATACATACTTTGCATTAAGTTCAATATAGAACATGCGTTACCGATAACTTGAAGCAAATCTGGTAGACAAGAGGGGGGCGGTGGCGCCCACAGCACATCCAGCCATAATCTCGGACACGCGTCACCTCGTCGACGACACACGGCCAGCGCTTTTTCAGCCTCGCCGCTGCGCAGGTGCAGGGACACTTGCGCACGCCATCTATAGGTCAAGATTAGAAATTTCAAATTAGCTTTATCGTGAATCTGTAACACGAGGATACTTTCTCATTATATTAAAATTTTTAAGGACATAATCCTTCAGTGATATAATACACTTTTAAGGGTTTAAAACGCGAAATATATTAGTTGAACATTTGGGATCTTTAGTCGCCGGGATCACCGGCTATTGAAAAGGCGAAGAGTTGGTTTTGACTAATAGATTTCGAGTTTATAACGGTAAAAGTGTTTAATTTAAATGTGTACTACATGCGTGATTAACACACACACACACAGTACATCACAGTATTCAACTTTCCATCAATGATTATTAAGTTAGTAAATTTTAAATAGAAAAAGCATGTCTGCTTACAATTTTTTCTCTTCGTACAGGTGAAGTATACCGGCTTTGAAGCCTAACATTTGACAGATGATTAAGGTGTGGTCTTTATCATAGTTCGATTGCGGGTCCTTCAACACGCCAAGTATCTTTTGTTCGTAAGTCTGTTTTTCAATGTCTGTCGACTTCGCCCTGTAAAATATGGAGTACAAAATTGATACTATAAATTAAAAAAAGAACAATAGTCCTTCGAGCCGGATGACTTACCACACGTGAATATAGTGCTCTATGAGCGCATCATATACAAGTGTAGAGCATTTAATGTCTGTGGATATCATGTGTTCTAGGAAGGTAATAAGCCTTTCGGAGTTGCTTAGGAACATGTGTATGAAGTCATCGGGAAATGATCTGTCTGGTTCCTTATAACGGCCAGCGAGGGAGGACTCGTCTACTAGGGGACGACTTCGCGGTTTATAGTCCGTGCAGAGCACTGAAATTAAATTGGTCATATTAAATATAAACATTTCACATTATTTAATGTCATTAGTTCACAGTTTGTGGCACATTCTTTTTATAAATTTGCTAAAATTAAAAAAAAATGCTAAATTCACCAACATTTTAGCAAATCGGTGCTTTCATCTGGTTCATGCTGTATCAGCTTGTGGCCATATTTCTTCATATAACAGTCCGCGTCGTCGAATTCGAGTTCAGCTATGTAGTCGAGTGCTTGCTTGTATTCTTTCTTGTCTTCGATCATCATTTTTAGGAACCAATCGTGACGGTTGTGGTTAGCGGCGAGCGATAGTGCATCGTCGACGCTCACTTGACGAACTACCTAATGTGTAAAAAGTTTATCGTAATTAACAGTATTAATATATCCCATTGTTGGGACTAGGCTATAGAACTGTATCTACTCATAAAAACATTATAATTGGTACATAGTTTTGAAAATTTTAATATTTTGGCGTACAATGGCGTTATATGAATTAAAATATCTATGTAAATTTACTTCAAAAACGATTTTAGATTTAAAAAAATTACGACACGGGCAGGATTTGAACCGGCACCCACAGCGTTCTGTGCTTTAGGTCTAACCAAATGAGCCACCGTCATCCTACATCCTACACGTCATCGTCGTTCATTCAATGTTCATTCAACCTGTTGATACTTGCACCCCTCGTGCAATGTTTTCAATCTAAAAATCGATTTCTATTTATAAATGAACTTACTTTGATAGCCACGTCGACATCAAAATCGATCGCCTTGTCTTTGGAATTGATGAACAGTTTCAGCTTGCCCTGTTGGTCGTGTTGATCTATCTTCACGTAACACGTGAGCAATAACGTGGTATGGTCTTCGGTTGCGTACCCCTGAAAGTAAAATTTATGTTCGACAAAAATAACAAAGAACTTGGAAGAAAACAGCAAAACAAAGCCACCTTTTTTACACAGAAATCAGATAAAATACGATTTTGAAAAACTTCTTGACTCAAGTGGTGGTGAAGTTATTTATTATTATTAATTTTTCTACCACTGGGTCAATGATACTATCCTAATTGTTCCAGTGTTTTTTGAGATCATTTTTCATGACTTTTTAAATATACTAGACTGGCCCTGAAGGGCTTGAAATTTAATTCAGATTTATAGTGAATTCAATATACATAATACTTGAGTACCTTCTTATGTAACTCTTCTAAATATTGTATTAGCGGTTCCAAATGTCTCGGTTCCAGATATTTGCGAATCACGTAGGACGTCTCAAGCCAACCTATCGTTTTCACGTATTGATATATTGCACCCTTGAAATCGCCCTGAAATTATGAATTCATTAAAATTAAAAATAATAAATCAATATAGTTCTCATAAATTAATTTCTAGTCAGTTTAAGATGGTTTTGCAGTTTTAGATAACTTTTTTTTTATTTCAAATAAACATTAAATTCCTCAGAGCAAGCTCAAAGTGTTAGTAACGTTATCTATGTTCTATGTCTCATAACAACTCTCAGTTCCGAATAATAACAAGATGAAGCAGCAACGATAGTAAGGTAGATTTTAGAGGCCTTTAGCTCAAACTATTTAGCTTATTTAACGTATAAAACTACTGGGATTTTCGACCTGTGCGCCCGTCGTAATTAAGAAATAAAGGCCTCGTAAGCCAGAAGAATTTGAAATAATCACCTTACTATACAAATGATCACCATACTGCTTGTAAATTTCCGTCAATCCCTCAGCGTCATAATGTTGGCTACTCGCTATCCTTATTGCCACGTCATAGAGGTTCTTTTTGAATAGCAACGATAGCTTCGACTGCAGATCCTTCTCGTCCAAATATATCATCTCTTTGTTCTTCGTGAGTATATAGAACGAACCCCATTCCGTTAAAACTGCATCTATTTCTTCAAACGTCTTTGAAAAAACTATGAATTTATTCTGAATGTCCAATATGGTCACGTGATGTGATTTCGGAGTGGTGGATGAGTTGGATGGTTTGGTGGACGTTTCCGATGTCGTGATGACTAGGTAGCTCCTGAACCAGTTCAGACGAAGTTTCTCACCTTCGAGAGCGTAACACGGACCACGACCTTCGGTTGTGTAGCAATAAATTGCCTGAAAATGTGAAATGTGTATGATCTGAATGTGTTCTTTGTTTTATATTCATGGGAAGTTATATTAATCTGACGTTGCCTTTTAAAAATTGACTTTTTAGATAAGAAAAAGTGAAGACCTGATATCAAAGAAAAAAATACAACCCATCCAAAGAGACATACTTCCAAGGGACTAATAAAAAAGCTCACTACTAACCTCACTGGTAGCTACAGTTAAACGATGCCTATCAGCAAGCACACTGCATCCAGCAACTGCCCCCATCGAGTCTAACACAGTACAGCGATCGCTATTTAGACAACAGACCATCACAGAGCTGCGTGAGACTACAAATAATTTATCTGCATCCCTGTAACATAAAACAATATGTTCTGAATACATTATTTATTTATGTTATTTAATTTTACATAAATTAATAATAAGTACTAGTTTAAACTGCTTTGAAGCTTTAATACTTGCTTATCTCATCTTATCGCTCAAGCTCAAGTTATCAAAGGTGCAGATCTCATAAAACATAATAGTGATTTAGATAGGCTCAACGGTTGTAAACCTTAAATAAAATGCTGTCTGTAGTTTACGCGAGTAGTACACGTTTAAAACGTGAAATATGCTAGTTAAGCTTATTTTAACTACAGTCCGACGCTTCGGATGCTTTCAAATAAGTACGGATAATTTCAAATAAGTTTAACTATTATATATCGAGTTTTAAACCCTTAAAGTGTTTTATTTAAACCTTTAAATTTTAAATCAAACAGAGAGCTAGAATAATTGTATCCCGATTGGTCTAGGGCAAAAATTAAACATCAATGTTTACTTGAAAGCAAGTCCAGTGATAGGGCTTGATCCAGTATCTGAGAGTGTCTTCATTTTTCCACTTCGCTGTCTAGATATATCGCCGCGGAATAATGCCACAGAACCATCTTGAAATCCAACAGCTAGAAGATTCTATATACAAAGTTAAATCTGTTAATTTATTAAAAGCACTTATATGTAGTTTACTTAATTAAATTAAAATATATTTTCACTGGGGTTTACTGGATGGAAGGTAAAATACCCCAGCCATATTAACAAGTTATGCTGTCCACCTATTTTGGTTTTGAACATTAAAAAATCCACAGACTGAAAACGAAACTCCTGAAACTTCACGCCTACTTCATCTGTGGCAGGTAGTTCTTGATTCACGACGGAATTTTGATATTCCTACTCTACCCATTTAATATCCAGATTTCCAGACAAAGTCCACATTGGTAGGGATCCAACCCACAACCTGTTTACCATTAGACCAAGTAGTCTGCCATATAGAGTTATATTTTATATGTATATCTAATTTATATAATATAATAAATAATTCAAAAATGTAGGCACTCTTTTACCTATGAACATTAGAAATCACTTTATAATTTTCACTGATTGAAAAATAATAAGGTAGACATACTTTATTCTCATGCACTGCCAGCGCTGTGGCAGGAGTTGGAAACATATGTGATGGAACTGCTCTAGATGTCTTGACACACTTAGGGTTACCATGTCTATCAACTCTGGACCAATCCCATACTTTGATCAATGGAGTAACACCAGCTTCATCTTCCTGTAATTTGTAAGTTCATAATTATTTTAATGCCAATAAAATCAGATAGTGCATTGTGTATTCACAATTATTTAAAAAAAATTACATCTCTGAAGTGTAATCTCATGAGAAAATGTACTAAACTTTGTAGTGGAAAAAATCATTGGTAATCAATTACTGATGACATATTCACTGTATTTACCAACCTTAACAAATAGTTTCATCAACTATATCTTTTGTTGCAACAGTTAAACTAAAGGTATAAAATAAAGCATAGCAGTAAGAACATCTAATAACAGTGAAGAGGATATTGTGTAGTGCAGAGAGTTTTTAAAAGAGATTAAAACATAACTTACCCCGATTGTCACCAGCAGAGGATCATGGGGTAACTGTTGAGCATGTGTAATTATAAGCTCATAAGCTTTGAACGATGTAATTTCCCAAGTTCGGGAAATAAGATGAGCCCATCCAGTTAGGTCACAAAGAACCACATGGTTATTTCCGCTAGTTGCTACAGTTACATGAGTGTCCTAGGTAAGATAAAAGAATTACTTTATACACTGTAGTGTATAATAATTCTTTGAATACACCGTTGAGGACAAAAATGTATTTTGTTAAAATACTGTACTTCATTAGCAGTTTCTATAATTTGAATTTGTGATGCTTGTAGTAATGCTACTTGTGGGCGGCTCACAAAACCTTTATTCAACAAATGTATCTACGCTACCAATAAAATAACTAATATAAACACAGATTTACTCCAAAGGGCAAATCATTTTTGTTAGGGGAAATATTTTTAAAAATTGCTTTATTAGATCATATTTACCTGAAGACATTCTGCAATTTTTCCATTATCAATGTTCTTATGGACATCAAAAAATGCAAAACGTCGCCACTGAAATTATAAAGGTGCAGAATAAGTATAACACAATCACAGTTTTGTAAATTTGTAGAAATATGAAACTTAGTACATTTACAATCTCTGAAAACTCTAACAATAATTACAAAAGACATACCTCTAAAAATGCCATTATCAAAGTATATCTCGATTTGTTATTAACATTGATATTTATTTTCGCTTAAATATAAGAAAATGTATTTCTGTTGTGAGAAAACTATATCATTATAATTTTTCACATTATTCACAATCATATTATTTCATTTACACAATATTAAGACCATTTGACAGTGACAATGACATCTCAGTCATAATACTGAAAATGTAATTGTCAACGTCAGGATAAACCAAATAATGTAATTATTTGCTACAGAATATATAAGGTAAAAGATAAGGTGCGCTTAATGTTTTAAAGTCGTTTTTAACGATGCTACAAAGTATAAATGTGATAATTATATTTTAAGCATTTATTATACAACATTTACTAAAGTATAAAGTTGTTGGTATTCAATTGATATAATGGTTAATTTAACATTGTTTAATCCTTCTTGAGAACGTTTAACACTTGGAGTAGTTTGTTTCCTTGATACACTGTAATCGAAGACAAATTGTAAAAAAAATGTCATATGTTCTAATTAGAAGATAAAATAATCACTTTTATTAAATGTCATACTCGCCTATGGTTATTTACTTGCCTTAAAAAGGCTAAAGAAGAATATTTGCCGACAGGGGACGTGTTTGTTTCCAAAGACACATTTGATAGAACGAATCTAAATTCAATACAAATACAAAACTTCAATATTAATATATACAATTTTGATCATTTTATTTACTTTCCAAACATACCTTTTGTACATATCAATGTAATCGTCGTCATTATTCCATGCAAGATTAGAAAATCCATTGATTTTAACAAAAACATCCGGTCTCACGGCTATAACTCCACCAAACCAAATATCAGAACCTATTAATTTATTTTTCTTTGAATAAAATATTTAACATAAAACATAAAATACAGTTGCCATTGTTAAATCTGAGCCGCTCGCCTGAATGATATTCTTTTGTGGATTAAAACTAGGTAGGAGCTTTTTTTACTATTGAGTCTATTGACTTTATTGGGGATTTAGAAGGTAAGTAGACTTCTTTAAGCTATATCTCTGACCTTGGTGGCTTGCGACTATCAGCCATGAGCCGTTTAGGCCGAGAAGTGCTGCAGCGGTACAAATTTCTTGTATCTTCAGGAACAATATGTGGATCATGGAATATGAAACACATCCAGCCCTCTGGCAGCTTCGTTTGAGCCACTTCAAACCCGATATTAAACAGTTCGCCTCTTCTATATGGAGTTGTAGCATTTACTAAACGAAATAATTGCTTTATATATTATATAAGTACTAGTAATTTATTCAAGCAAATTTAATTTAACATTTGGTTTAAACCGCGAATTATATTAGTTATTATATTTTAACTGCGGCCCGACGTTTCGGATGCTTTGTAACAGCCCTGATCATGGGGAAATAAAAGTCCTCGATAAAGAAATGGAATTTTACAAAAAAATATTAGACACTTTTTGGCTGTTGTTTCCTTGTTTTTCTGATTTCGATTGTCTGCGAGTCGTAGTTAAACAAGTTTAGTAATATATTTCGCGTTTAAAACAGTTGAAAATATGTAAAAAAATTCACGATGACAAATTATAGAACTACTTAAAAGCTGTTATTAATGGTACAACAACGGAATTATACAATTTAATCAATACTTACTGTAGTGAGATACCTTATGAAGTGTAAAATTAACATAGTGGAAACTCACATTTGCATACAACAAAGATCTGGTAAGCAAGTTGTTGCTTCATTAAAAACGGGTGCATGTAGTAAAGGAAACTAGCCAAGTATTTTCGCATGCGTCTACAACACGTACACGAATGAGAACTTACATATTATGTACCTACCTACAAAAAGAAATAAATTTCCCGTCTATATATTATACGGTTAAACTTTCTGAATAAAAAACACCTTAGCACACTCTAAAACGGCTAAACAGACTGTGATAAGCTGGCATATCTTACAGAAGTAAGATATACAATAAGGACTTTTTATGAGCTTAAATAAACCAAGAGCACATATAGATATCATTGAATTAACCCATTAGTCTCGTGCAGTGGAACAATTATAGCAGCGTTTTGTCTGGCAATACACGCGGAGGGCGTGTGGATCCCGCCTACAACGATATCTATATACATATTCTCGATTCCATACAATCCGACAATTGATTTATCACCCGGCACCGGACCTGAAAAATGTTTGGATTTCATTTGAATCATCTCATTCTATCGACTTGCCTTGAATGCATTCATTATCATATATATTTTTTATTCTATGTGCTACATGCTACATACGTGAACTTTTATAATCACATAATGCAGATAATCGATAAAATATATCTATACTAATGTATAAAGCTGAAGAGTTTGTTTGTTTGTTTGAACGCGCTAATCTCAGGAACTACGGGTTTTAATATTTTTGTGTTGCTTAGAACATTTATCGAGGAAGGTCATAGGGTATAAAATCGCCTTTCGACTGATACAAGCGAAGATACAGCGTGAGCAGACCTGTGAGAAAAAATAAGAAAATTATTCATCATTATGGGTTCCCGATGCGTACGCGTACGCTGCAAAAACGGCTAATATCCAAAAAATATGTGTGAAAGAATGTTTTCTCTTTAAATGATCTAAAAAGTCCGCAACGGTACATGTATATACCATGCCCATAATATTGATGTCCAAAATAACGATTCTCGCGGACGAAGTCGCGGACACACCTAGTAATCTATATTATTAACAGTAAGTATTATTATTATTCTTTTCTTTCCGGGACACCTGTGGTAGGACGGGTGATCAGTCCACGTCATCAGTCGACCATTTCACCCATTTCCCCATTTCCTCCTTGCAGAGGTTTTGGGTCATCCAACTCTCCCCGTGTCCACTTCAAACCTTCCGGTTTGCTTTCAGAATAACTTCGTCAGAACCCAGTAGCCAACAGTAAGTAGGTAGAATGATTATTATCTAAATGTTTATTAGTTTATTAGTAGTATTAAAAATAAGACCACTTACCGAGATTTGGTGGTACTAAAGGACATAGTTCATTTTTCTCAGCATAATAATTCTGAAAGTAATCAATTAAACTATCCTTCTCTCGATATAAAGTTTTATTTTTGGCGCGAACTTCCTGATCCGAACCCGAAGTGTTCATTTTGCCACAGGTAACATTCTTGCCGCAGATAATATTACTGCGTAAAAATCTCGTGTTATATGGTAGGTTAATTGGGGGAAGCTTTAAATTTTCAACGTCGACCCTAAAAATTAAAACTTGCACCATGTACATAGAATGTACACAATTAACTTTTAGCCCGAGTCAGTTAAAATGCATATAAAGGCACCAAAAACGAATAGCATTGTCATCGACGTATGTACAATGTACATTCTGTGTACGCAAATAATTATATAAAGTACACAAAATGTGCCCTACTGATAGTAAACATTCTTTGGTTACTTACTCATTAGAATTTCTAGAAGCCGCATGCATTATTTTAATTCCACCATACCGATTCGATATGATATAATAAAATGAATATGAAGTGTGATACATGAAACTCAATAAAGCAGCTAAAAAAAATATGACAACAACTTTCCGAGATTTCAATTGCGACATTCTCATTAAAAATGTAATTGTTCGTATTATTATTAATGGTTAATTTTTGTAACGCACACAGAACACATTTTGAGTTTGTTGACAAACAGTGAAATTATCTTGACAAAAAATTTCATGAATGTCGAGTGTATATAGAGCACGTTATAGATATGTTATCTTTGTTCAGATGTCAAATCTGATCGTTTTGATGAAACCACAGATTAAATTGAAAAAACATAGGTAATGTTACCTAATAAAATAATTTTGTTTGTTGACGATACATTATAAAAGTCAGATAATAATATATGTAATTAATATAAATGAATTTTTACATTTGCCTACGAAACAAAAAAAAACCGAATCATGGTCGATACAAGTCTTTAATCGAATTTTTGTTTTTGATTATTTGAAATCTTATTCAATCTACCCGCATATATTCAAACAGGCGGGTAGATAGGTAAAAAATATAAATGACGTTTGTCAATGTAATTTTGCTGATGACATGTCACTTCAACGTATAATGTAAATGGTATTTTGGGAACATAGTGTACGTTGTTTGGTTTAATTTTTTATACATATCTTCAAAAATGCCGAAATATTACAGATTTAGAGCAACGCCGCCGGATCGTAAACCAAAACGGAAAGAAAGGGAAAGAGAAATTGCTGTAAGGTTGGTAAATACATTATTATCGAATTAACGAAATGTTTTATTCTGCCATCTTGTGTCAGCAATGATTTGTTCAAGTCAACGAAATGTTTCTACACGAATTAACTGAGCTCAGGTAAGCTTAATCATAAAAATTGGGGTACCTATTAATTGTATTCCTTTAGGAAGGTTTATTTTTCGTCTATACCACGTGTATTGGTCCACTCGTGCAACACAAGCATTACTTGTATCCTTCTTATTCACGTGGTAATGGTGATATTTGAAATTTCAGAAACGTGGAGCATGAAAACGACATCAATGGACTTGATTTGACGCTGCTATGTTCGCCGTCTCCATCTTGGTACCTCCGAAGAATTGCTTGGCGTGAAACAGTTCCCGTAGTTGGATTTCAGCGTCAATTGAGTCGAGGACTTCAAACCTTGGCGATATACAACAATCGGCCGGTGTTCGTTTTTATACAATTCGATCCCAAAATATGACGCAATAGTCGTTCACGGTAAAATTCCCGAGAGTGTTTAGTCCTTATTAAGGTGAAGGCTCCAAAGTGCAATTGTGACGAAAGACATTTTGTTATTGATTATAGTGCACCATTCTATGGGAATATACTCTTGTTACGATATTATTCACTGTTGTTTTTATTACAAAAACATAAACACCGACATAACAAATTCAATAAAAAATGTCCTTAACGAATTGGAACGCGCAATATTATAGTTAATATTAAGTATGACCCGACGTTTGGTATACTTTAAAGTAGCCAGTTACTCGCATACTATTGGCAATAAACAAAATACTTCACATATATTTAACTAGTTGTGTCAGCGACTTTGTCCGCGAAGAATAGTAATTTTGAGCATCCAAATTCATTTTTGCAAACTTCCTTTTCATCTTTATAAATATAAGCTATTACCCACGTCGTCGGACGCGCCCCGCTGTTCTTGCAAGTTTATCTTAAAAAATAGACATATAGTGTCGCAGACTTTTTTTATATCAGTATCAGATCAAAAAGGCAGCGTTTTGCAGCGTACGCAACGTTAATCCACAGAGATTAATAATTTTAATGTCTCCCCGTGACCACGGCTGCTGCAAAGCATCCGAAACGTCGGGCCGAAGTTGAATTTTCAAATAAGTTTAACCAATATATCGCGTTTTAAACCGTTAAAGTGTTTTATTTAAATGAATAATTTTCCCTGTTTTGCCACATTTCTCGCTCTTTCTTTGCTCCAATTAGTCACAGTGCAATTTATTTGTTTTATAGCCTATAACCTTCCTCCGAAAAATGCTCTAACCAACACGTAAATAAATTTTCAATTCGAACCATTACTTCCTGAGATTAGCGCGGTCAAACAAACACACTCTTTAGCTTTATGTGTAGTATAGATTAGTCTTTTATATAAAATAGATGCGTAGACATTTTTCAAACAAAGAAAAAGAAAATATATAGGTATAACAATTACAATAAAAGTGGGTTGGATTGATAATGATAAGCGGGTGCATGAATTGAATGGAATACTGGAAAAAACTGGTGCAGGACGTAAGCACTGTAGTCTATAGCCTAGTGCATATCGATTTAATTATTGCGATGGACTCCGTGGGGGTTACGCAGCTAGCTACGTCCTAGTTATAGTTTAATTTGTTAGGAAAGTACCCGTTTCAATAGTGGCCGGTGTAAGTGATTGGGGGAGGCATCGCTTTAATTAATTGCGCTTTAATTAGTACGACTACAGTTTTTTGGTTTAATACTTTGTTTCATAAATACGTAAAAAAAAATATTGATCTTACAAAATTTTTTAAATGAGAATTCAGAATGAGATAAAACTGTAATCGGTATTTATAGTAATGGTAAAATGTACCTTAGGTACTAACCTTTAAATGGTAGTAAGTCTCCATTACTAGTATTTCATTTTTATGTTTTATTGGAAACATTTATAGAAGGCCGGTGATCAGTCCACACCATCAGCCGACTATTTCACTCATTTCCCATTTCCTCCTTGCAGATTTACTACTATTTAAAGGCACCTACTATCCTCCACTGGAAACCTATTAAGAATTAGCAGTCTTATACGTCTATTTGGTGACCCAAGTTATTTATTGCCATATTTTTAAGGCATTGGCGGACATCCAAACTCGTTTGAGTCCAAATTATGCGGGTCGATTTGAGGGTATCGTAGATTGTGTATGTTATTACATTTTTAATAATTGTGATTTAGTTTCAATATTATCACAAAAGGTGAAACAATTGTATATAATACACTTTAGCTAGATTCACATCAATTTCATATTATGGTGAAGCATATCAATTTTATACGAGAAATTTATTTACAAGTGATTTATTATCCTTATGTATGAGATGTTGTAACGACAATAAACGATTGAACCAATGTTTTGTATTCACGTATTAGTATCAGTATGGACAAGTCCTTAGTCAAAGAGAATAAAAGCTATGATCAACTTATTAAGAAGGAAAGGAGAGGAATAATTACTAGATAGTAATTATTCCTATATACTTAATATCTTCTATTCTATAAAGAAAATAGAATAGAAGATATTAAGTTGATCTACGCCTACCTACGCACAAATATATACACATATATACATATTATGCTTTTAATACTAAGCAAAATTTGTTTCTTGGATAAATAAACGCTTCCGTAGTTTTAATACGATACGACTCGTTGGGAGCAATGTGTGGATCGTAAACAGCGGGTAGCGGGTTCGACTCTCAACGGGGTTGGGGCAAAACATGTTGGACTTCGTATGTAAATCTGAATATTAAATGGGTGGTAGGAACATTGAAATTCCTTCCGTCACAAACCACCGTTCAAAGAGGAAAATGTCGAGAAGTTGAATCGATATTAGGTATCAAAGCTAAAATAGTTATAGGTCGACAACACATGCTCGGTTGTCCTCCTCTATCGTAAAAAACGAAAATAGGTTCTACTCAAATGGCCAGAGCAAATGTATCAACTTACTAGCCTTTATCCTCTACAAAGAGTGGAGTGAAGGAATACCGGTCGTTTAACGGAAATTTATATGACACAGGCCCTGAATAGCGGTTATGGGGATAAAATATGTTGTCATTTTGTGGTTTCGCCAGCCGATTTAGGGGGATCTCACATGTGCTCTTTAGATTATAGACAATAGCTTTATCACGATTTAAGATCTATTATTTTGTTATTTTTTTACGATTAAATGGTTTTTGTCAATTTAAACATAGATCTAAAGACACATAGACACCTTCCACCTAGTGAATACTGAAATTCATGCTTGTAATAAAAAAACTTTGTAATAATGTATAAAATTATATAGCGTGAGAGGTGCGTGAGATGTATCAATAAGTTATAAGAAAAAATTGGTTGGAGCAACAGCACGGAACACTGACGAGTCCGGTTCAAGTCCTGTCCGAGTCGTAATTTTTTTCATTTCTTTTCTCTTTTAAATTATATAAAAAGAGAAAATATTGGTATTTATATATCTTTGGAATTAGTTGCAAACAAATGATTGTTAAAAGCATATTGAAGATTTTAAAGTAAAAAGAAGTTTTTAAAAAACACACGAGCGAAAAAGGTTTTTTTTAATTTTTTTTTTTTTTTTTTTTTTTTTTGGGGGGGGGGGTTTCCTTTTAACCCCCCCCCCCGGGGGGGGGGGGGGGGGGGCCCCGCGGGGGGGTTTTTAATGGGGGAAAAATTTTTTAAACCCCCCCCGCGAAAAAAAACCCCCCCCCCCCTTATTTTTTTTTTTCCCCCCCCATAAAAAAAAAAATTTTTTTTTTATTGGGTGTTTTTTTTTTCCCCCCCCCCCCCCTTTATATTTTTTTTTTTTTTTTTTTAAAAATTTTTTTTTTTTTTTTTTCCCCCCTTTTTTTTTTTTTTTTTTTTTTTCCCCCCCCCCCCCCCAAAAAAAAAAAAAAAAAAATTTTTTTTTCCAAACCCCCCTTTTTTTTTTTTTTTTTTTTTTTTTTTTTTTTTTTTTTTTTTATAACCCCCCCCCCCTTTTTTTTTTTTTTTCCCCCCCCCCCCCCCCCCCCCCCCCCCCCCCCCCCCCCCCCCCCCCCCCCCCCCCCCCCCCCCCCCCCCCTTTTTTAAAAAAAAAAAATAATTTTTTTTTTTTTTTTTTTTTCCCCACGTTGAATTTCCAAATCATCAATCAATCCGTGAATATCCAAATTCAAGGAAGGTCGACAGCACGTATCGATTACTAGTTATATATTTTTGTAATGCATTTTACACTCATAGTGAAATCCCATTTAATAATCTTGTTAAAAACGTTCCAATATCCAGGCCACTAATGGCATGGCTATCTTGTTGAAACGGCGTTTTTCTCGCCTTACGTTACACTCGCCACATTCATTGTAGGAAATAAATTCTCTCTTTTATCGGAAAATCGTATAAAATCAAGCTGGATCAGCGATTCATTACCTTGAGTCGTTTTATCTGATTTAGGTTTTAAGTCTGTAATTTTGTTCACGGAAAAGGTGTTGTTCAAAAATATGTAAGAAAAAATCAATCTTATCTTTTCAATACTGTCTATAGTTTACGCGAGTAGTACACATTTAAATAAAACACTTTAACGATTTAAAACACGATATATGATTTTTAACTTCGGCCCGACGTTTCGGCTGCTGCAAAGTTTCAAATAAGTTTAACTAATATATCGCGTTTTAAACCGTAAAAGTATTTTATTTAAATCTTATCTTTTATCAATCTAAAAAAGTGTGCGTGTAATATGACTTATGTAGGGCAAGGGCGTAGACTGTAGACATATATCTGTGACTACTGGAACCTGATCGAAAGTAGTCCTCAAGCTATCGCTCATCAATAATCTTATCATCTGACCCACAGTATTCTAATGAACATCATAATTTCAATAAACACTTTATCTTAAAGAACTTCGAACAACTTTCGTTCAGGCAGTCTAACTTTATCGTTCTCCGTCTATTTTGTGAAATTCATTTTTCAAATTCTCTTTTACGGTATCACCAGCTGGCAGTTTTAATAAAACTTATTGCGCTGAGGCACTTTGTACCGAGAGTCGGTCCTCTAACTTCGATGTACAGTTAATATGTTGTTAACTTTCCTGTGTAAGCCGCTTTCGATGGCCGCATTCGAGGAGCTGAACTCGTTTGCCACAGCAACATTTCTAAATAGATTATTCTGTCACAAATTATTCTAACATCAACCAAAAAGTTATAATAGAACAAACATATAATAAGTTAAATATTGTCAGTATGCGAGCAGGACACATTTAAATAAAACCTTCGGGGGCTGGGGCCTTCCCGTGACCACGATTGCTGCAAAGCATCTGAACGGGCGTAGTTAAAATAATCTCCAAAAAACTATCGTATAATTAACTAAAATATATCGCGTTTTGAATCGTTAGTGTTTTATTTAAATATAATACATTCTTAATACGCTACAATCGACATAAGTAACTAAAAGCCAGCACGATATAATATTAAAATGTATTCATACATTTATGTCGGTTGTCGAGGACGGTAGACGGCGTCTGCATTTTGTGGCAGCGATGCAGGAGTAATTAATATTATCCGAAGGCTGGCGATGTGCCAGGGAGCAGGACTCTTCAAGCGCTGCACTTACCAGCCCTCAGAGAGTTGAGTACATTTGGCGTTCAACGGCATGGAATCCTAATAAGGCCGTACATGATAACTACTGGCCTTTTTCATTATGCGAGAGGGTAGGTTATCCCCGATTAATGATCACGAGTGAAATACATAATAGTTAAACGTTGAGGGGAAATATTTTTCTATTCTACAAAAATCGTTATCGATTGTTCAATTATTATTTAATCTATATTTTTTATGTCAAAATAAAACATATGAAATAGTAGGATATTTATACACCCTGTTATGATTTTCTAGTGATATTCTCTAACTTTACACCAAAATTAGCAAAAATATAGTGTGGTATTCGCATATTTAATCTCAGCCATCTTATAGTTCTGTAAGTTACTTGCTAAGATTGTATAAGGATTGGTGTCTTGCATATGCTTAATAATAAAATAATATTTATGAGAAGAAGTGATTCACATTGATATCATAAGGATTTAAATATTAAACATCTCTGATATTTTTGGTGTAAAACTATTTTTCAAGGACACAAGTTTGTTATAAGGGCCTAGGACAAAAGTCTGATACTTCTAGAAGTCAAGTAGGTTGAAATTTATATTTTAAGCGAGAAACCAAAACAATATAATAATCCGAGACGAAATCTAGAAGAAGGTGCGAGGGAGTGAAGAGGTGGACAAGTGATGGCTTCCGGCGGAAAAAAACAAACTGAATCTAGGTCACTAACGTAGGCACTAAAACATCTTGCGCACTACTGAGTGGCGACGCGCTTATTAAACGAGGAGTGGCCTTTCTAGTGGCTTAAACAGCATAATGACAAAGGCAAAAACGCGGACAAACTGTTTTTTGCTTATTTAATATCTTCATAACAATTCCATATTTTCGTCATTTCTCTACAAATATCAAAATAATTAGATTAGATTCAGCCGTTCGGTGTCCACTGCTGGACATAGGCCTCCCCCATAGACTTCCAGTAAGTTCGTTCGCTAGTTGAATACAGCGTTTACAAATAATTATTTGTAATAAATACAATATTTATTATATTACTGTAAGTATTCATTATATTAGTATTTTATAATTGTATTTGTACAGTTTGTATTTTTAGCAACAAAAAGTAAAGTCTAACGAACTCGGACGTTCGAATTATGTAAAGTACTGTTTTGCAATAAAACTCCAGAGGAACCTCAATACAAACAGCGTTTTGTGTTTTAAGCCGCGTCCCCAATTAATTGGAAAAAGGCCAATCAAGAATGAAAGGGGCCGATGCAAACTGTCAACGAGGGACCTAACGAATTAGACCCGTTTCACATTGGTGACTTACTATCACTTACATCTGGACAGCGGTGGGTGATTAGCGTGGAAATACCGCAGCGGATTTTCCCTTTAATTGCCTTAATTTTATATTTAAAAAGGTTTCTTATGCTTCATACTATTTAAGTGAAGTGGCACAAATTTTTGGAATATAGAGAAGGTAGCAAAATAAAAAATGGTGCTTAGCGCAAAAACGTATTACCTATAAGTATTTATTGTTCAAAGTCTTCGTTATACACAAATAAAGAAAAGATTTTTATGAAAATATAAATATTTTCTTGCCCTTGTATATCATATATTATGACATTGGCAAAGTAATTTGGATAACAGAAATGAAACTAATCTTTATAACATTAAAAAATAACAAATTTTAATAACGCTGGTATTTGGTTACTATAAATGACGTAGGCGTGTTTGTTATGTTTGAAATACAGCTACGTTCAAAGATGATTAAATTCGTGTTATCAATTAGCTTTAAAACCAACACTGTTAGGCGTATTGCCATAATAATTAACGTGTGATTAGACGAGCAATTGTGGATTATGTCGTGATGAAGGTTCATTAGCAGGTAATCCACAATTCACAGGGTAATCGCACGGTATTAGGCTGAGCCAAGGTTCTTTATAATGAATTGTGTCGAGCTGGCGCGATGTTAGTTATGGGGACATCTTTGTTGACCGCCTTTTGTCTAAATAACAATGAATGTGTATTATTGAATACACTCTATATTCCACCTGGCCCGCACGTTTTAATCTACCGTTTATTCTATCTACGTTTAATAATTTATTTCATAAATTTCGAAACTTTTTCTTCGTTAAAACCGTAAAATCTTATCAATTGTCGGCACCGCATGAAAGAAGTGAAAGTTTAATTAATTTCTTTTCTTTTTATTACGGGATTGTGTTCCTTGAAATATGATCCTGAAACTTTTCTTTTAATTTTTTCGATTACATAATTCAATTTAAGAGTGTATTTATATATGGTTGTTATAACTTTTAGCATCGTATGTAAGTGTTCGTTAACATATCTTAATTTGTGAACGAATGAAAAACAGAAAATCTGTATCGCAATAAAGCAGCCCTTGGAAATTAATAAGTTGAAACGAAATATGTTTAAGTTATATATTTTTTATAACAAACTTAAATGGTTAAGTGCTACGCAGCTACGCCGTAAGCTACGAGGTCTCTACAAAAGTTTCCACAACAACGGGGTTAAATGAAATATTTTAAATGTAGGAATCGAAAAATATCCGAAGTTAAGATGTATTCCTTCTCGTTTAAGTTAATGAATACGTAATTTTAATGAATATTGTAATTTGTGTATTTTTTTGCTTGCAATCTTTTTTTAAGTTCGTGGAAAAAACAAAAAAAACCGTTCAATGCACTCCACTCTTCAGATAGTACACATATTAAGACTTTAAGACGAGTTAATCTTATGAGACAAGTTTACGAGTCTAACTGTATAAGGGCCTCATCTAAACTATGTCGTGTAATTGAAACAAAAGCGATTACTTCTCGTAAAGTAGTAAAGTGAATACCTACTATCATTAACAAATTTGACGCGCTCATTAGTGCAATAATATCTTGTCATTATCGGGGTCTAAATTCGATTTCCACCTAGTCTAGCAAGTCATGAAGTCTAGAAATTTGTATTTTGAGTTTCAGTCTGTAAATTCATTTGTCAACAGTGCACTGCACTACCTTTGTCATAAATATAAAATGTAATCTAAATAACATTATAAACAAAATTGACTCCTAATAGTTAATATCTACTACTAATATATAAAACCGAAGAGTTTGTCGACGTCAGTGGCGGACAATAGCTTAAATCTTTAAAAATGTCTCAATTTTTAAAGATTTAAGCTATTGTCCGCCGGAGGTTTGCAAAAACAAATTTTGATGCCGATATAACTATTCTACATGTATATAAATAAAACATACCCTATAGGCTTGTAAACTAACCATGTTCAGAGTTAAGTAAGACGTTGAATTCCCCAACTCCCGTCTTAACTCGATTCGCAATAAACTTGAGTCCTCTCCATTACGAGTTCTCTGCGATTTCATTAAACATCACTGCGCCAATAAGATTAACTGGCGATTTTATCATAATTATAAAGTTAGGCTATTTGTATCACCGAGTTCAAGCTATCTTTCGTATCTACATGTTAAGTTATATGATGAGATGTTTAAACAAGACACTTATCGGTTTAAAACGCGATATATATTAGTTAAACTTATTTGAAAATTATTTTTAACTACGACCCGACGTTTCGGATGCTTTGCAGCAGCCGCGGCTATTAAACACTGTCGTATGATAATGTTACTAATAGTAATAATGTGATGTTACTCTCGTAAAGTACAAACGGTATTTGATGAGATGTTATTTGTTGCACATAATATAGAATTTGATTTTTTGTCCATTGTAGTAAAAAGGTTTGCAGTATTTAAAGGTCCTGTTAATTAAAAAAAAAAATCATACGTTACCCAGATGCTGATGGCTACCTGAGGCTGATGGTTCGTGACCCAGACGCAATTTCGACATCAGAACCTAAACGAAATGTAAAAAGGCGTTGGACCCAGTGAAAATCGAACCTGTATGACCTGTAAATTAACAATAAAACTGCACCAAAGAGTCCGTCAAAAAGCGTATTAAAATTTAGACTTTCATAAGCTTTCCACTTAAAATCCCTTAAAAGGAAAAATGCCACCGTGAAATACTATTCCGGGCTGAAAACGAACGTTTTATTTTCGAAAGTGCACAAAAATTGGCGCGCTCTGTTCTACATTTAGCATTAAAAAGACACTCAGTTTTAATGCACGAAAGTTATAAACGTACGCAATCGTCGCTGTAGGTATGCTGCAAGCACTTTACGCAAAAGTGACTTCAGTTTGGCGTAAATAAATATTATAGTACATATTAAAATACAAATAAAAGGGGATCAAGAGCGTGTTGGATTGAAGGATTCGTACTTTTAGTTTAACAAATTATCGAAGAAAAAAAATTTCAACCGGAATCCACCCTCTCTAACCAATGCAGCTACCGTGTACTACGTCGATTTTTTTGATTGATTGTCGAATTACTTCAACCCATTGATGCATGCAGCTCTCGCACAATGTAATTTCAATTTTCAACCTTAAAACATACGTATGACCGATTCGAGGCCTGCCCGTGTCCTCAATTTTTTTCAATCGGATTTTTAATTTATACACTGTGCAATTGTATTAAAATTGAAAAGCAACGTGTATTAAAGTTTTCATAGGTTAACAAAATTAGGTCTTCCTAAAAAAGTTTCCTGCATCGAGCGACAAAAGGAAAAAAGCGTTCTTGTATAGTATCGCGGTTTGTAGCCCGATGACAAGAGTGAGAGACAGCGAAATTTAATACAGTACAGATTTAGAGCACGAAAACTGAAAAACTAAGAACTAGTAAAATCTTACCATTCTCTACGTTTTGCATTTCTTCTAGGGTATAATAAAGGTATATCTAATAATGTATCTGTATATGTATGGTGACTAAGAATTTTTATTTTAAGGAGTCACCTAATCGGTTTTATCTGTAGTAAATAGATATGATAGTGTTTTTTTTTTACGCGATTGAACACACTGTAGTAGTAATGAAATCACCCCTCCGTGGGTCATAGAGCTACTACATATCTGTGTCCATTAATTGATTGCTTCTTTTACGGGCAACCACTTGTTGCAACTTTTGTGTCTGCCTGACCGATCGATTTTTATCAGGACCTTCCGAGATTAACGCAATGCTAAAATTTAACCATTTGGATACATAGAAGGTCTTCACCACTTTGGAATTTAATTCGTAAAAATAGAACCACTACTTAATATTTCTATCGTTTTTATGAAGCGAAAGATACAAAATAATGTTCTTGCCTTTTTATTTATGCAAATAAATTAATTTTCGCTGGAATTTTGACAATTTCGCACAGCTTTAAAGAGACCTTGTTTTTGTCCAGGGAAGTAATGAAGTTGAAACTTGGAACAACTTTTCTCATTTGTTCCTTTACTTCGAAGTTGCCTTTCACGATGTCAGCTCGTGTTATCCGGTGGATTAATTTTATACGTGGGAAGTCATAGAATCACCATTGTGGCAACACTGTAAAAGCTAATTTAAAAAAGTGTCTTTCAGAAAATGACAGCAATAGGAAAAAAGGACCACATTGCTGAAGGTAAAAGCAATAAACTATACAAAAAAAACTAAATTTAAGTTAAATAAAACAATTGTAACGGTTTAAAACCCGATTTGATTTATATAAAAAGACACACTTATGTATAAAATGGACGGACTTTGCGGTTTCCACTAGTGAATTAAGCTTGGTGTTTTGTAATTGAAGTTTTTACAATGCGCCACCGCTAAATAGCCATACTTTATATTTTAAGCAATTAAGTAGAAAAAAAATCCAAATACATCTAAATCAACGGATTTAGATCAAATTTTGCTGAACTCAGCATATATCATTTTTAATAGAGAGAGTGTACTGTACGTTACTTATTGCAGTGTTACTAAAGTGTATGCTATTTGTTACAGCCTAGGCATCATAAGAATAGAATTAATTAGGACCTTGTGTGGGAAGGCTCTTACAACAATACTGTTGCCCTCGTAAACTATTTTATGGTAAACAATCGAATAAACCAGTCGTTTGTATTCCGCGTTGCTGTTTTCCAAGTGAAATGTACGAGGTCCCTGTCTCTTGGTACTGTATAACTTGCTTTCTCAGTTTCTTGAAACTGTTTTTCTTTGAAGGCCTCCTTTGTGCCAGTATTAATTAAATTGCGGGATAAAAATTACCACAGCTTTCTCGCTCACGGCTTCCCTTTGACGTGGAAACTTTTTCGTGTTTTTTTTAATATCTGTTTTTAATTGTATGAAAAGAACGGTTAAAGTAATTATTTACTGAGTAAACATGCTTTGACTTAATGAATTCGTTTAATATTGTCGGCATTAGTCAGATGTTATAGATAAAGGGACGGTGAGTCTTTTTTCAGATCACCAATAAGTATTTTATAATATTATCCAATTTCTGAATGTTCAAAACCAATATAGCTCGACAGCACATTTTAATTTTATTTTATAAGGTAGGATTATTTTAACTCCATGCTTGTATTTCCTCTACCGTCATAAAAAATCCAATAAACTAATTTATAATTTTTCAGGAACTAGTGGACTTTGTCAGGAAATCTGGATATTAAATGGGTGCTAGGACTATCGAAATTCCGTTCGGGTAGCGAAACACTATCCTAAACAAAAAACCGTCAAGTTTAATGGCGTTTCAGTTTTAGTGTGGGGATTTTACAAATATCTAAAGACAAAGGTCGATAGCACATCTTGTTTAGATTAAATGGCTGGAGTGTTTCACCTACCCTCAAGTAAACCTCGTTGTTTGTTCCTCTATTATAAAAAAATATAATTATCTACCATTACACTACTGTTTAGATAGTTTTTCATCACCATCAATCACAAAGTCCACACAGGGGAGATATCAAAGTTGAGTGCTATGTAAATACGGGTTCCGTGAGCGGATACAATAGCAATTATTTGTTACCGGCTCACCGAAGCTTTGACAAAGGACTTTAATTAATATGTGGAGGCTCTACGCCAATATTGCTTCCTGATGCAAAGTCATGTATGTACTATGTACCTGCTACCTCGCGTCTGTAATATATTATGTAAAGACTTCATAAAGGTACGTAACGTAATGCTCCCGGTGTATGTGTGTTTTGGAATTTTGGAATTTTGGATATGTTGGAAATTGAACCCATTGATTTGATTTGTTCTTACGTTATCATTAAATTGCCGAGCCAGTCAAAAAATCGATGCTAATATATGAAGCTGAAGAGTTTGTTTGTTTGTTTCTTGAACGGATGATCTCGGGAAGTATTGGTTCGAATTGATTTTTTTTTGTGTTGCTTAGAGCATTCATCGATGAAGGCTATGCGATGAATTGTAAAAAAATAGGGAAAATTATTCGTCCTCGTGTTTTTCTATGCGTTCTCTGCGGAAACGGTTGAATATACTCAATAAATATGTTTCAAAGAATGATTCCACTTTTAATGGTCTCTCATTTGGACCTACAAGAACGATGACGTCGTGGGTAACTGCCATAGTTTCTAAAGATGTGGAGGTGGTTCTTAAAAAACAAATTTAAATACTCAAAAGAACTATTTTACGCATACGAAGTCGCGGACACAACTAGTAATATATTTTATATACAGTTTTAAAACTGTACATTCTCCGTTAAGACAACAATATGACATTTGTTGTAAACTTTAATTTCAAAATTAACCAGCGAGTTACATAAATATTAAGTTTTGTTTGTAGTTTTGTGAAGTTTCAGAGCTCGCTGCTCGTTCGTTGAAATCTCGAAGGTTCTTAAAGCACAACAGATGTTTTAATAACCACGTCGCATTTGTTCCATGAATTTATTTTCAAAGGAAAGTGTATATTTTAGTTAAGTTATATAGGTATCAGTGCATTTTGCAGACAGTTTCTAGTAAGTATGTATAAGGATTTTTTATATATGATAGTAAAGCTAAACGCGCGTTTTTGATATTGTTTTTTTATAGTCATTATTCTAAAATTAACCTTCTTTTTAAAAGCTAGTGGGTTTTCTTGTTGGGGTTTAATTAATGGCGCTGTCATTCGCTTGTGATGGCGAAATGTCGAGAACCACTTTTCAATCAACTTCACCAATTCACTAATCACTACATATAAAGATAAATTCATCATACCACCGTCGGTCAGGTCCTCACACCAATAGGCCGTACGGCCCTCGGAACAGCGGAGCTTATTTGATTCACTGTTGACCTATTTGTTTGGTATATTCGGAAACGCGTAGGCTGCAACAGAAACGCGATTAAACTTGACGAATTGTTAACTATGAACGGTGGTTCATGATCCGGGCGAAATGTTTGTCGTGTGGGTGTTGTCAGACCGACATGTTTCAGAAAATTATGAATTAATTTGAAACATGTTTGTTTTGATTGAACTCAAGACCACTTGTTTATTGGCCATACATTTCTACTTTTAGATCGACATGTTTGGTTTTTTAAGGTTAGGTGTAAACCAAATAAACTACAATATAGTTGCAATATTAGTTTACCTCTCCGATGTATGAATTCCTGCATCCCCTGAATTTGTTCAGCGCAAATACAAACATGAAACAGTCCAACTGCGATAAATATATAGTGCAATTCGTTGTGCGTACGCGTTCTGCGAGACAAGTATCGAGGTATTTGCTCAGCATACAAATGATATTGGCAGGTGGTTTAATATCGGGTGTTTCGAGTTCATTTTGTTTTTTTTTTCGTTCGCTATTAATATTTATCGCGCGAAACTTAAAATGCGTATAGTGTATTTTTTCTTACAAAGACCACAACAAATATGGCCAATTTCAAACCATAGAGAAGTGACCTTTTATAGAGTGAAGTTGTTGCCACAGATTACACAAGGGTAAAGAATTGTCGTTTATATATGGATCTAACGAGCTCAATATTAAAAATCACTTTTATAACGTTTCTTAATTTTTTAAGTCTTTATTATTTAACACGTTTGACGCTTTTCAGCGATAGTGCATGATGAGTGGGACTTCTACCGTCTGTTTTAGTTGACTTTGCTTACATCCTACTGCTAAATATATGCGCACAGGTTCATAAAGGTATAAAATATAACCATCCAAGTATTGTCTATAGTATATATCAATAATAATAAGATGATTATTAACGTTTATTTATTTTCTTTTGAATTCCGAAGTAGTTTTTAATGTTAATATAGCTTCGACTTAGGTACTGAAAGGGTTTAAATAAGGGTTCATTGGTTTCGACAGATTGTTAGATAAGTGATTTTGTTGAAATAAAACACTTACTTTTAAAATAGGTTAATTAATACCTTTTGCGCTTAAAGCCGTTAATTGTATCCTATGAAACAATGGAACTAAAATAATAAAATGTTTGTTAGGTCGATCCCCACCAAGTCCAACACGTTTGTCAATCATTGTCCTGTTATTTTTTTATCATCCATCTATATTTTTCTAATCTTATCGTCCAGTTTAAATATGGCTATGACCACATATCGGTTTACAGCTATCTTTCTTTTATTTATCATTAGTTATCTTCAAATTCTGCGTTATGCAAAGCCCTAATCGATGAAACTATTTCATGAAGATTGTTATATTCATTTTAAAGATGCCCTTGATGCGCTAATACGGTGCACCATGTAGTGAAGACTCTGCGAAGCTGTAAACGAGCTTGTCTTTTATAAAACAACAACGGGTCGTCGGTTCGAACTCCCCCATCCAATACTAAATCAATTAATAATTTTTCAGAAACACTTCAGACTCCGTTTAAAAATCTGAATTTTAAATGGATAGCAGTTATATTGAATTTCTGTCTGGGTTATAAACCACCTTATTAACTGATGGAAAACCCGTAGTGTGAGTTTCCTTTCGATGTCATCTTGTAGATTTATGACGATGACAAGTGCATCGTCATTGTGCTTTACAGTTATGTGGAGGGTAGAAAGAAAAACTATAATATAAGAAAATATCTGTATTATGTTATCGCTTAAATTAATACATGACAGTTAACCTTTGTGTGACGTTTTTCACAGTACATGTACTGTTTTATTTAATCTATGCAGCTATTGAGACGTGGAATCAAACAATAAAAACACTGGCATTAAGAACATGGTGACTAGTTGGTCCATAACAAAATAAACACGACGATATTGTACATTTCTTCGACTACCTTCTTCGTGGCTGCAGCACCATAGAGAGCGTATCACTGAGAATTCAAGGTAAACCAAACCAATTGTTACCTCTTCTATGTTATAGAGAGTTTCTTCATCCGTCATCCAAGCATTTACGAAATAGTCAGCTCCTCTCGTCTATATTGGCTAGAACGTGGGTGTACAGATGATGCTGTTCAACGTGGACTAAATCATATTTGAGGGTGGACAAGCCGTCCTTTTCAAGTGTTTTACTGGTTTCCAATAGAAGCTTAAACCTGGGGAAATAAAAGCGATTACTTTTATATATATGACGAGCGCTTCCATGATCTATTATATTAAACTTCTGTTGCCACTAATGCGTGAGCTACTGTGTTCTGTCCGGGATTATTAAATTTCTCTGAACAATCTATTTATATAATTATAACGTTAACACATCTTTTTTTCAGTATGTAATATTTTTAATTCATAATAGCTCTAATTTCATTAAAAGATGTTTGTGACTCAATTGGATTACAGTTTTTATAAATTACAATGAAATAAAGAAAATAAATGGTACCTTTTCGGATTCGGTGCCGATTCTTCATGATCAAGCATTGTATAAACAGCTATGGACATATTGTACCTCGTAATGTGGTAGTGCATCTTCTTCATCCTAGTGAAAAGATCTCATAATAAGAAATGATGATAATTTCCATCAGAAATATTCTACCGCAGTATCATCTAATCATACCTATGAAACATGTCGTCGTCTTCTCCACCCCAGCCCCAGTATCTATTGGAGAAGCCGTTGACCTTCGTGAACTGTTCCAAGGTCATTGCAGATACGCCACCGAAGATACCATCATAAGGTAATCTAGAGTAACAATATAAAAAAGTAATAAAAAAAACTCTTCACAATTATAGATTCTTATTAGCAAAGTAAATAAAAGTTGGCATATACAATTTGACCAAACTCACGTAAACTTTAGTTTATCGATGGATGCGGACATGTGCCGCGGTTGCTCCGGGCATGAATACAAATTTCTAGAGTCCAGAGGCAGCAGGTCAATATCGTGGAAAATGAAGCATTGCCAACCGCCAGGCTTCTTCTTTTGGCTTTCGACAAAACCAATATTCATTAGCTTTGCCCGGTTAAAGGCGCTAGTGTCTGGAATAGGTACATTATAGATATTTGTATAGTCATAGAATACTCTAAGGACAAACAACTACATTTTAAATTGCTATCTCTTCCAAACAAACACAGTGCAAAGAAAATCAGTGTGATATAAAGTATTTGTGAGAGCTAAAAGATATTTAAACTAAATATAATAAAAGGTGATCGCAATTCTTCAACACCTAAAAACAAACTAAACATACTGTTATTAGCTATGACTTAGTCCTTGTAGGATTGAGAACGTGTCCTTCTGAGATCAGCAAGAAAATCAATCTAAGTTTCATTTCTTACGTGGTATGAGGAAGTATTAAAGTGTGGTCAAATGGGAAGGATAGCGAGATTCAGTTATCTACGATCACTACTAGTTTAAAATTTTCTTTCTTACCGTTTTGTTCAACAATAAAAATTCCATATTCTATTTGCTGCTTCATAAGAAACGGATGCATGTGGTTCAAGAAAATCGCCAAGTGCTGATGGCGATCCCTAAAGTAAGAATATTGCAACAGCTTAGTAAAGTTATAAAAGTAATAATTAGATATTCGCACGAGGTTTAGATAAAATGCAACATGACCTCTTAAGTTTCTTGAATGATTTCCTATAACCAGCTTTGTAGTAATTTTATTAAAAATTTACTTCATAGCTCGCTATTTCTATTTAAACTCTTTTAATCATTCTTAATTGTATATTTATTCATTTTATCAATGTATATTCGGTATCACATTTTTATCAATTCGAAAATTAGTTGATTAGTTGATATAAGATTAAGTTGCAATTGAATATAACAGCTAAAAATATTGCCTATACTTATTTAGTAGGATAAACTTTTGCATTTGTAAAATAGATATTTCTTGTCTTGTCACTTTGGACTCTTACCTGAATGGCACAATTATGGCTACTTTATGCCTCGCCGTACAGTTTGGTGGTGAATAGAATCCTCCACTATCGACTTCGGGATATTTCTTCTCCACCCAATCTAGTTCCATTTCCGTTTTATTGGCAGTAACTGGACCTATATACACAATTTTACATTGGTAATAGCTAGCTAGAAAAACTAATTGCATATTTATAGATGAGATTTCTTTTACATTCTTTATTAAACTAATACTTTAATGTACCTCATCATGTTTGAGGTCAGGAATGATGGCAAGAAAACCAAATAAAGCTTTGGATATTGAGATACCTATATATATCAGAAGGTCCGGTTGTCAAGATTAAACTTTAGTAATCTGTTCCAATCTTGCAATTGGGCCCGTAGGCTTTTGAAAATAAGTAGGTTCTAATGAAATGGGCGAGGTTGAAATAACCAGGAATATATCAGGGATTACAGTTATAGATTAGATTAGATATACGAATAATAGGTTAATTTTTCCCGGTACATTATCATTTCATATCGCTACTATTGTTGTATTCATTTCAAAATATATAGATAATATAGTCGATAAATAGTATGTGATGTTTTTGTCTGTGTATTTGACCCAAATTATGAAAGATTTATGCAAGTAATTAACTATCTTTTGAAAATACATCAATTTATCATTATTTATTTTGCTTATTACTACTAACGTCAATAGATCTTACCTAAATCGGGTGGTACTTCATCACAAACCGGCATAGATTGTTCGTTGACCTGCGTCGTGTCTTCGCTTACCAAATTTCTTAAGCTCTCCATTATTTTGTTGAGTAAATGTGGGGTTCTGACGTATTCGGTTCCATTTTGTCCCGTCATACTTTGTGTCGAGTTTTGGCTTAGAGTGTTTTGGATAAAGAGAGGTAGATTAAACCAGGGTTGTGATTTCCGTACGTCAGTTCTGCAACACAGAGACGGGCTGGTGATAATTCGTGTCAAAAAGTAGATTCATTGGAACACTTTTGTCTTTATGCAAAAGATCTTTTTTTAATTCCCATATTGAGATGGCTAATATATTGTACGGAATCAAATAGCCAAAATTGCAGCTCAACTTTGAGGCAATCAGTGAGTTTTAACTGTGTTAATTACAAATATAATACAGTACAGACAATTATGACAACATAGTAATTAATAAATGCCAACGATATTCTAAACCAGAACGATATAAAACGTGTAATCATTCATTGCGTGATAGTGATGGCACGCTGATGAAAAGCTTCGCACCTTTTTAACGTGTTTATATTCGTAGTCTACGTAGTGCATATCCATAGAAAAGTTAGAAGATTCCGAGAATCCTTCCACACTAAACGCTTATATTATACAATCTTTTACGAAAATATATAATGTTCACCGGTTGCTTTAATCATTGTAGCACTAATGAAGAGATTTTATATTAAGTTCATTAGTAATATGGCGTATATTGTTACCATATTACCAATCAAGCCGTGTTTAAAAAGTCAGTGTATTTTTTTTAAACATGTAAGAGTAGCATTTAATAGGTGGTATATATAAAAATTCCTGGGTCACAAACCGCAGTTTATAGATGGAATAGCCGTAAAGGAATCGAATTTAAGCTTCAGACAGGATTTTCGAAAGGCCCAAACCAAAATAGGTCGATAACACATCGTGTTTAATGTTATATAACTGAACTATTCCACCATTTATCAAGTGTGCCCTATTGCTTGTATCGTCCTCTGTTATAACACATCGATAAGTTAAGGAACAGATAATGGATCCAAAGGTTTCCAACAAAGTGCGATATGGGCCTTTTGTCTCTTTACACGTAATTTGACTAAATTGAAACCTAACTTATGACAACACGAATCGTATGTAAAGAATAAACTTTTTTCCTTACTCGATCGTAGACTGCGTTATATTGAAGGCTGGCGTGCCGAGGTAGGTGCGAAGGCCGAAGAGGTACTCGACGGCGGCTAACGCTACCACCACCAGCAGCAGCAGCTTAAGCATCCACGCTCTTCTACCACAGCCCATAACGCTTATGCACTCATCAAGTTCTTAAGCCCTCTACGAGTAGAACGTTCAAGTAAAAATTTGTGCTACACACTTTTAAAACAAATACACATTTTACTGGTATGTCTCTAATTGTTCAATATCTATTGTACACCATATTAAAAGCTATTTTAATATTTAAAAAAAAAACATTTAAGCAACACTTTTTACTTTTAAATAAAACACTTTAACGGTTTAAAACGCGACATATTAGTTAAACATATTTAAAAAAATATTTTAAAAATAAGTTTAACTAATATATTAAAAAATAAGTTTAACTAATATATAGCGTTTTAAACCGTTAAAGTGTTTTATTTAAATGTGTACTACTCGCGTAAACTATAGACAGTATCAATTCTAGTTTTTATTTCTAGTTTTTTTAGCCTACTCTTTTTATAAAAAAACTGCTTTTCAAAGACTAAGGACGAACCTGTCCATACATATTTGAAGAGTTTTTAGCCTATATGCAAGACCTTGGTCTAGTGTCCGCAGTCAGCAGGTGTTCGGTACACTATAGGGGCGGTTCGACGCTTGCCGAAAGCGTGGTTATCGCTTATCGGATTATCTGCTTATCGGAAAAAATATTTTTGATATGGAATCGCGTTTTAGCCTATGAGCAATCAAAATTAACCTCATGGCATCTTCTAGATCTCTATTGCCTAAAGAATAACACCGATTTACACAACACTATATTCTGTTCTGTAATATATCTTGAAATAAAAAACTTAAAACTAGCTTTTAGAAATAGTTTCATTACAATTGTTGACAATGATTATAAAAAAAAGCATCGCAATGTACTGGCGTTAAAGGAAATGTGACTTCCCCTTTTTAATTGTAACAATTATCTTTATCTCTCGTAACGAAATCGGTGTAACTTTGTATGTACAAAATCATATGTATTATTCGCTGATAACGATTGTGCAAAACGGGAAAGACAAAGAATCCTCTTAAGATAGTTTTCGCCGAAAAAAAGTATTCAATATTAATCTGTTAATAGCTGTCTTTTTTCGCAACATTTATTGGAAGGGTTTGAATGAGTTTAGGGTTTAAACGAAGCTAAGTTGTCTAAAAACAATTAAAGAGATTTGGGGATAAAAAAACATACTTTTAGAAAATTGGGCATAATATAAACATTGTCTACGTAAGTAGTACATAGATGAGGCCCTGTCAAGGGACCATGCCGTAACAATGTATAGCAAATAACTATCGTGGGATCTAATACTGAATACTCGATTTAACTGTGTTCTTCATATCTGTACATCATTATATCATATCTGACGTTTCCTACATATCTATATATTTCCATAATCTTATCATCCGATTTCCCTGTCGCAATGACTGTATTTTTATTTCCCTCCATCGTTTGTTGCTCATCGGAATTCTTAGCTATTTCCTGGTGACAATACTTAACGTATTAACGGTTTAAAACGAGAAATATACAAGTTAAATTATTTAGAATTTATTTAAACTACAATCCCGACGTATGAATTCAAAGAATTGTGAAATTCGAATTTAATTATTATATTTTGCAATCGTTGTTAGTCTTTATTAACAAATACTACACGCGTAAAACTACGGACAGCTTAAATACTGTCTATAGTTTACGCGAGTAGTACACATTTAAATAAAACACTTTAACGGTTTTAAAACGCGATATATTAGTTAAACTTATTTGAAAATTATTTTTAACTTCGGCCCGACGTTTCGGAATCCTTGCAGCCAGCCGTGGTGTTCCCCACACGCTCCAAAGCATCCAAACGTCGGGCCGAAGTTAAAAATCATTTTCAAATAAGTTTAACTAATATATCGCGTTTTAAACCGTTAAAGTGTTTTATTTAATACGGACAGCTTGTTCTATTTAATAAAGATCTTATAAATATAACTAAAATATAATACTTCTTACAAATAAAACAACGTAATTATGTAGAGTCAAACTAATATATTGATAAAACAATTATACACAAATGCAAAATTAAAAATGATCAATTAAATTATGTTTGTTCACATGAGTCTGAGGAACATATTTGTGGATCTAATTATCTATTGACTGTGGTATTATATACAGATATCACTTTATACATAATATTACAGCTTAAAAAATATTGCTGCTAACACATATATCTGAATTTGCTCATTTTGATTGAATAAACTTATATTAAACCGCTGCCTAGGAAATGATTTGAGAGATATTTAAAAGAGGATCAATATTGCTTGCGATAACTACTATTTAATTTCTCAAACAATAATGTGTTTTAAACATTCTTCAGACAACAACATATATTGTTATTATTTGTACAAATGCCTACTTTCGGTTACAAACAACACATTTGTGTAAAGTTATTTACGATAATTGACTTGAAGACGAGAAGTTACGGTTAACTTAAGATAAAAAATACAACAAGATCGTTCTAAATTAAAAATTTCATTTAATCTCACATATCACAACTCTGTAAAGCAAGCCGTAATAATTTTGAGTTATTTTGGTCTTAAACAAGAACGATGTTTACAAACGAGAAACTTAACGATCAAAAGCTATTTACAAATAAGTACGCTTTTAGTCAGATGCAAACTTTAAATGATTTCAGGTTTCAGACAGATTCAGACAATAGTTCCATAGAATACAGAATCAACCGAATTTAAAAACTCTTTTCAATTATACAAATTATAATTCTTTTGGTTGTTTTTTCGACAAATTTATTATTTACAGTTCAATAGCCGTATTCAATTTGTAGCAAGACGTCATCGGAAGACAGATTACAAAATTTTCGTATTAATGCATAACAAACGACCAAAAATAGGACAACGCACCGTTTTAGATGTTATACGACTAAGGGCACCAACCCTCCACCTTCCATTGTGTCATAACGGTTACCAGATGAAATCATTTAAATTTTGAACCCAACTATCCTTAACAGCTATTTATGTGTATAAGAATTTTTTTACATATGATAGCAGAAATCAATAACAAATTTACAGATATTTTAAATTCATACTTTGTATGTTTTATTAGGCCTAAAGCACAGTTATGGTAGGGATAAGATGCGATTTTTTTCATCACAATCTGCTGCTGGTGACAATTCTCTTGTTTACACAACAAAATGAGGTGTTTTGTCAAGTTACAAATTGTCATTACTAAAAAGATGTTAGTCTATCAGATTTAGCACAAATAGCACTGGGATACTCATTCGGGTATCACTCTACGAGCTATTATTGTCGATGATAACAGATTTAACACGAAAGTTACAATAGGTTAAACAAAAAAGTATAAAGTAATCAACAAACAATAAAAGCACACAAAAAAGCAATAAAATATGCGTCTAAAAGATTAATTATTATCAATACACCTTAATACATCCCTTAGTCTACATACAACGACTACATAAAACGCGTTATATCACTGACTCTAATCTTCGATATAAGATTTTAGGGTTTTGATTAAAATTAGTTTCAGGTAGAATACTGACTCAGAATAAGTACATTTATAGGATCCAGCTTGTAATAACTTTGGACGGCTATAATCAATTTCAAATTCAAAGATTGTAAAAAATTGAAATATTCACAATTATACGAACAGATCGGAATATTCTACAAAAAACAAATGACATCTACATACGGGACAACTGAGAGAATATAACTTTGAAACGATTATCTTAGTATGAGATTCAAGTTTAAAATTATATGTTAATAATGTTAAAATATCGAAGATACACTTAGTCTTAGGCCTGGCTGTCTGAATGTTACACATTTTATAAAAACCTTTAAGCTATTGACTAAACGCTCGCAGTATAATTGCGATACGTAACACGTAACATCACGAACCGCGAGCATTCAGGTCAGTACCCAGCTTTTAAATGCTTATTCTAATGAAATAGAAAGATCTTAATAATTAAATATAACGGAAGAGTTTTACATAAGCTAATATCGTTGAAGCCTTTAGTTTTATTACCTTCTATATTATGTATATGTAATTTTATGTTCCCAATTAAGGCCGTCGTCTCCTCTATTGTTTTGCAGAAACGTGCTATTCGAGCGATTCGCGGTCTTTCCCCACGAGAGTCTGTTCGAAATAAGTGTAAATTTATTATGAAAAGGTTTTTTATGAGAACAAACATTATAAGTTACAAGGATAAAATACGTCTATCATCCTAACTCCATAAAACATAATAACTTCCAAGGTATTACGGCAAAAATCAATACACAAGTTTATATTGTATGTTAAATACTACTTGTAAATGATTATTATAATGTAAATTAATAAATGATAACTACGCTTAGGGTTTGAAAGAACGCGCTCTAACAAAGAAATGGAGTGCGTAAGGAACTTGTAACAAAAAGTTTATGATAAAAGAAGTGGCGGCGAGTTTCTAGACTGGGAACTGTACAATTTAATTTTTAACTTCTTGATGTTCATAAGTATACGTAGTTTAAATAAATTCTTTCATTTTGTAAACAACGTATGACGCAGAGGGAGACAATATTAAAAACTTAAAAACTTTGTAAACAGTCCGGACTATAAATTACATTGAAAGAGACCACGGCCTTAGTTGGACATAATCCGCTACTTATGTTCGATTACAAGGAGATCATAACAACTCTAGGTAACCATTGAATATGTAAAGCTATCGTAATTCGACTTAACTGCAAATCATTCAACCTCTTTAAAGTCAGATCGACGGAGTTAACGTAGATTCCTAATTAATAAATCATTAAAAAAAATACAAAAATAAATCGCAAAAGCAAGCAAAATAAACCTTATCTCTAAGTGATGTTAACCAATTGTAAATGTTTGTACATAATACATAAAGTTAAATAACGATTCCAAATTCCATCTTTGTTAATGCCTTAAATTACTGTAGTCACTTGTAAATGTGATCGATAAGTCTCTCTAGCTAATGGTTTAGTTATCATCAAAAATGACTGTCATTAAAAAATGTGTTTACATGTCACAAACGAAAGTATTATGTTTTAGTATTATATCGTCTGTACTCTATGTAAGAAATACACATTTAAATAACACTTTTAACGTTTTGAAACGCGAATTATATTAGTTAACGTATTTTTAACTACGACCCGACGTCTCGAACTCCTTGTAGCAGCCGTGGTTACGAGAGTCACCACTTGCGCGTTCAAACCGTGAAGTGTTTTATTTAAACATTAGTGATGTACCAATCGCTTTGTTTTATCGTAAGTAAAATTTAAAAAAGCCTTAGCATAATTCCGTATCGACCTTATTAGCTCTCTTATACTTCATGCCTTTTATATCATTTCATATGGTTTATTTGACATGTTAACTAATTACTTAACGAACTCTGTTTAAAACTGTGTTCCTCAGGTCTATTCGGGACTCAATTGAAGACATTTGCAGTTACTTCGTCCAAGCACTTCGGCGGTCCGTTACCGCGCGTCGCCAAACAGGAGTTTGGCGAAATACGTGCGTCAGCTCCTCTCGTCTATATTGGCTAGAACGTGTGTGTACAGGTGGTGTTGTACAACGTGCACTAAATCATATTCTAGGGTTGACAGGCCGTCCTTTTGGAATGTTTTACTGGTTTGCGATAGAAGTTGATACCTGGGGAAATAACGGAAGTACAATGTCTATATTTCTGGATACTCTTTTAAATATTAAATCAACGCTTTAGTTCTTTCGATTATCACTATTACTATTCATTTATTAAAAAACCAAAGACAAAAAGTTGGGATTAAAAAAAAAACCTTACCTTTTCGGATTGGGCGCTGATTTTTTATGGTCAAGCATTGCATATCGAGCTATGGACATCTTGTATCTCGCTATGTGGTAGTCCATTTTCTTAATCCTGATAAAAAAATGTTCAAAGATATAATAAGAGACATCTTTTTACAAATCGAATAAGAAATATCCTTCCGCAGTAAGAACTAATCATACCTATAAAACATGTCGTCGTCTTCTCCACCCCAGCCCCAGTATTTATTGGAGAAGCCGTTGACCTTCGTGAACTGCTCCAAGGTCATTGCAGAAACGCCTCCGAAGATATCTTCATATGGCAATCTATGAAATACAAGCATGACGTTCCATAAGTAGCTGTTAGAAATAAGTTAATAGAAACGGTCAAGGGACAGTTGTACTGTATAAGTTAAATCGATACCAAATATATGGTGAAGTTAAATATAGACAAACTAGCTTTGTCAGCGACTTCGTCCGTTTCTGCGTGTTATTTTGTGAATCAAAATTTTGTTTTTGCAAATCTTTTTAAACTTATTGCTGTTGTTTTTGTTGTGCGGCGTCTTTTTTTGTCAAGTTAATCTTAAAAGATAGACATATACTGTCGCAGACATTTTTTAAGATCACATAACAAGGAATCATTCGTACAGAGATATTTCTTGGGTATCTTGAACTATTCCTACGCATCAGAAACACACAAAAATGAATAATTTTCCAAGTTTTCTTCACATTTCCGATCCTATTAATTGCAGCACGATGTTTTATAGCCTCTTACCGACACAAAAGTATTTAATTCCCACCAGTAGTTCTTGAGTTAGTGCGTTCAAACAAACAAACTCATCAGTTTATTAGTATAGATATACGAATTAAAATTGAGTAGGCGACTTGACTACACTTACTTAAAATGTAGTTTATCGATGGATGCGGACATATGCCGCGGTTGCTTCGGGCACGAATACAGATTTCTAGAGTCCAGTGGCAGTAGGTCAATATCGTGGAAAATGAAGCATTGCCAACCGCCAGCTTTTTGTTTCTGGCTTTCGACGAAACCGACGTTCATTAGCTTCGCCCGGTTGAAATCGCTAGAACCTGGAAAGCGTAGTTATGAAATATCTTGCCTAAATTATAGGACTTTTATTAAATTAATAACAAACATCCTAATTATAATATTTTTATTATTGACTTCCTCCTCTATACTTTTTCTTTCGAATATCTAAAGCCAAAATAGACGACAGCGCATCTTGTGTAGATGTTATATAGGCTGGGCCTCCTCTATTATTAAAAAATAATAATTAGACATGCCATTAATTAAAACTCACCTTCTTGTTCAACAATAAAAATTCCATATTCTACTTGCTGTTTCATAAGAAACGGATGCATGTGGTTCAAGAAGATCGCCAAGTGCTGTTGGCGATCCCTAAAAAAATAAAGATTTTTTTTTTATATATTTCTGCAAAAACTTTTAATTGGCTTTCTGGTATCCATTTTTCCGACTATCCAATTGTACTAGCTGTAAGTTTTCCGTGTGTAAGAATAATGCTATAAAAACATTTATTCGTTATGTAGACAGCGATTTTCAGCACGAATTTCTATTCATTGGATAACTATGGGTATTTATCGCTCCGACCGGTTGAAGAGTATTATCGCAAGAGCCATCTTGTACGATTTATCGTGACGTCACAGTCGAGAAAGAAGGGCTTAAGCGCCCGCTGTAATTGTTGTTTTACGTTTTATTGTTTTAGCTCTTTGCTCAGGTTAAACCCAGTTACGAGGTTATAAAGAGGCGATTAGAGGCTTTTATTGTGTTGTCGTTTGGCGTTAATTTTGCTTAATTTAATTCCGCGTTGTTAAACGCGAATAATGAAGTAATAATAGTGGTCGAGGCATAGTTGTAAAACTCTCGTCTAAAATCAATTTACTTAATATATAAAAGTTATTTACGTAAAATACTATAACAGTTTAAAACGTGAAGTATATTAGTAAGTTCTAACTCCGCGTATGCCTCAATGGGTACTACTCACGTAAACTACAGACAATACTTAATATTAAAGTCAATTTTTATTGAAATTTAGGTGTTAAACTAACACAGTGCTTAGCATTTGTTCGTTGCTCGCCTCAGTAACTCATTGGTTAAAGGTGTTGCTGTTGCTCCTGGTTTCGAATTCCTGGTATAACTCAATTTGATCGGGTAGACCATAGAAGTCTGAACAAGTACTGCCCGTAAATAATATTGAATTGGACACTGAAAATGTGTTAGCCCCAAACTCCACGGGAGATATGGGATTTTAGTATTCTCCTTTTGATATAGACCTTAACTATAAATTTAAACAAAAATGTAACATTCATAGTTTGAATATAAAATTGTTACACTCTCAAATCTTTCTTAAAGTATTGGAAATTAATGATTATATTGACATAATGTTATTTTCACAACAACTTTACCAGGTAAATTTGTTCAGCGTAAAATCTTAGAGCCCTTAATTCGCGCGAGGTTTAGATAAAAAGTAGGTTAAGATTGTAATACGAGCTCTCAACTTGCTGAGTGATTTCCTATAACCGGTTCGCAGTAATCTTTCTAGTTAGAACTTCCCTCTCAGTTATTAATTTATATTTTCCTGCCATAGTAATATGTAATATTATATTGCCAAAAAGATGTTAATGTAATACCTCACGTTTCGATTTTAACTAATATATTTCGCGTTTTGACCCGAATTGATTTTTTTTATTATGGTTAAACTATTAACGATTTGTTTTCTTGTTTTGCTTTGAACGCTTACCTGTATGGCACAATTATGGCTACTTTATGCCTCGCTGTACAGTTGGGTGGTGAGTAGCGTCCCCCTCTATGGACCTCGGGATATTTCTTCTCCACCCAATCCAGCTCTATTTCCGTTTTATTCACAGTGACTGGACCTGCAACAATAATTGTGTTCATTGGGAACGCTTCCTAAGAAATTTTGAATCTTATAATAATAATAAATAAATATATTAAATGTCGCTCTTTTAGTTACCGCTTGTTTTGAGTCAGTTTCAGTAGATTTATGACTTGTGTTAAACGTGAAATTAAGTTATTAATATATCTATGACATATTATTCTATTATAATACTAATCTAAACATTGAAAGAAACAAATCATATAAGTTGACGTTAAGTAAATATCTGTAAATACTTGCAATGGCAGAGTACAGTTATAAGTTATTTGTGAAAAAAATTAATTATGAATACTATAATTTATTGCACATGATCGCATTATAGAAATTAAAAATCGATTTTGTATTGTAGGACACGGTAGCTCAATCGGTTAGAGCAACAGCACGGTCGCTATAGATCCGTGCTGTTGCTTCAAATCCTGTCCGTGTCGTAAAATTATTTCAATATAAAATCGTCTTTAAAATTATTATATTAAAGATGTCGAAATCTTACCTAAATCCGGCGGCATTTGATCACAAAGCGGCAGAGACGGTTCGTTGACCCTCACCGTGTCTTCGGTTGTCACTAAGTTTTTTATGCCCTCCATTATCTTGGTGAGCAAGAGTGGAGTACTGACGTATTCGGTCTCATTCCGTCGCGTCATATTTTGTGTAGAGTTCTGGCTTATTGTGTTGTTTGTTGGAGTATTGTGGGTTGAGTTTTGTATGGCTAGAGGTAGTCTAGGCCAAGGCTGCGAAGCTTTTTCGCTAGTTCTGAAACAAAGATGGGTTGGTGAGCATTCTTGCTTCAAAAGGTAATCATTGGAAGAAGAACAGCTTCACATAAAAATGTCATCTTGGTAATAGAGCATCTTAAATAATTTTGACATTAAATATTTGAAAAAATAACAAAATCTCTAGCGACTGTATAGAAGTGTTGATTATTTAATATGTAAATTAAAAAATATATATAGTGTTTATATATAAGATTAGGATGGCATGAGGAATACAATAATAAAACGTCAGGTCCAAAGAAATATACGTTAATTTCGAATAACTTACGGCTACCAAATATTCACTACTAGCTGTGTTAGCGACTTCGTTCGCGTAGAATAGTTGTTTTGGGCATCCAAATTTGTTTGTGTGCAAACCTCAACTTTTTTATAAATTTAAGCTGCCCACAATCATTAGCGAATCAGTAGTTCCCGTGTTTAACGCGTTCAAACAAACAAACAAACTCTTCAGCTTTATATATTAGTATAGATTTACAAACCCGTCCTTGTGACCTTACGGTAAGGTAACTGTTATTTCTAATAAGTGATTAATAATCCAATTATAAACACGAAAAACGTACAGTTAAAGTTGATAGTTTATCAATGACGGTATGCTGATAAACAGCTACGCATATAGTAACCTATTGAAGGATGTTTTACTATTCGCCTACGCAATTCACCTCCATAGACAATCACTCTTTCCTAGAGTCCTTACCCTCTCTATGCATAAAATATAAACACTGAACACTTTTGGAAAATTAGCTTCCCTCACATTGTAGGGTTAAGTGTTCTTACAAATTAGTATTTACGTATTTTTTTGTAGATAAAAACGACTTTTAACGTTACTTTTACAAAAACAGGTACTCTATTATTTCTGTAACCTTTTATCATTAGTAGCGCAAGTGTGTATGTTTGTAAAAGTCTTATTTGTAAATAAGCAAGTCAAGTTGAATAAAGATCAGTATATAGTTAATTATTAGGGTTTTTCTCATCGATTTTCCCTTTGTGATTTAAGGATCTAAGTTGCAAAAAGGCCGATATGAGTAATATGCTACTACTAATAATTATAATTGCCGGGGACTATTTGTCCATTGGTATCCAACTTTAGAGTTCAGAACGTAACGTTCTTAAATAAATAATTCTGTTGAACAAGCGGGACTAAACTGTCATCTTCTACAACATAATTGTCCCTTACTTGATCGTAGGTTGGGTCGCGTTGTAGACCGGAGTGTAGAGGTAGGTGCGTAGCGGAGACGCGTCCAGGATCGAACCGAAGAGGTACTCGACGGCGGCCAGCGCGAGCACCAGCAGCAACAGCAGCCTGAGCGCCCGCGCCGCTCGACCGCCGCCCGCCGCGCCGCCCATCAACGCATGCGCACCCAACACGGTCTTAAGCCCTATACAGAGGAAAGGAATTAAAAAAAAGTTACTTTTGTATTGTCGTAATGTTACCATGATTGAGTGTTTACAGACCCTGTACAGTAAAGTTAATAGAAACAGGCTGGCAGCGTTTTTATTCCAAATTCTATATTAATGCATTTAAACTAAGATAAAATAGAAACAATTTTATCTCCTTAGTACATGAGAGTATTAAAAAAATGACTAACAGTACAATATACAAATTATTTATAAACTAAAAAGTTTAAACTACATGACTACATTGACTATTAAATTGCTCCACGAAATACACAGGCTTTGATTATGAAACTTTCCAATCACTGTTTGTTAAAAAAGCCAGAAAAACGAAGTAATCGCGGACTAGCAAACGAGAACAGTGACCGCCTCACGTGCGCACTAATTAAAACTTTAATCTACTCATATTTTCCTATGGAATTCCATTTACCACGGTAATTGGAAATCTCGTCGTAAACAGCACACATTAAGGAAAAACAATTAGAAAATAAATGGCTTCCTTTGTTGTTATGGAAATGCGAAAACATTATGTAAAACAGTGCGGGTCTCAATTAAGTTTTCCCGGAACAAGTGATTATTGTATCTTTCAACTTAATACCTTTCAAAAGTGTATTTTCAACAAAGAACATTATTTATTCATTTTACTGTGAAGTTAAATTATCTTTATGAATCGTTCCAAAGAATTAATTTTATGGCACGAATTTAATGCATGTATTAAACAATCATGACTTTATTTCCGCAGCATGCTTATATTTTTTATCGAACTTAGTAAAATAAGGTTTTGTGTTACTATTTATTCCAATAATAACCAAGAAACAAAAATTTGTAACTGTAATTTGGAGTGATATAATTTTTGTGTTTCCTTTAAATTATTACCATTTTTGGTAGTAGTATCAATTTTCACAAGAAACGTCGAATCAAAGTAAATACAATGTTCCAGGCTTCGAACCCAGTCTTTCGAACGTAACGCATAAGGCAGCAGTAGAATGTTGAACCACAAGTGTTAAGTATAGAATATAATTCTAAACAAACAGAAGCCCCAAATACACACATACGTATTCGTGTGCTACACAGATATGCGCAAAAACACTTTTAACGGTTTAAAATGCGAAATATATTAGTTATGTTATTTTTAGTCTATTTTAACTACAGCGCGACGTAAAGTGCAACCTAAAATGTGGAAATGATCATCTTTCGTTCATTATTTGATATAGTAAAATATTATCAGCTGTAGGCTGGACTTAATTAAATAAATTACAAAAGAGGCTCATCCGACTATAACTACGACTTATAGACCATTCAAACAGGGTAAGTAGTCGATTGCTAATCCGTTATTCCGCTATACAACCAGAAGACTCACAACGTTGTAAACACCCGTCTTAACTGAAGGGTCCTTTCCGCCTACTGGCCCATGAAACATACAGTCAGCTGTAATGGTAAGGCTTAGCCCCTATTCGGAGGTTTATTGCACATTATTCTAACGGGAGGCCACAGCGCCTTTAGGGCGTGTTTATGACTGCTTTTTTGGAATATAGCTCAATTCCTTCGAATACTTTTTTTTATAGCTTATTCGAATCATGTAAATAAATCCAAACATGTCGTACATTTTTCCATATAATCGATTATTAATTAATAAATTCAGTATTTTATTACATTAACGCGGTTGCTTGGAAGAGATAGATATTTATAAAGACGCCGTTTGTTCTATTTTAGATCAATTTTATTGTTCTTAGTGTCTTGTTTTGTAACAATACAGATTACTTGTTTTAAATCAAATTAATAAAAACACCAGAAAATAGATTCAAAACAAATTTTAACCGTTCAAATATTGAACTATCTAATGTAGTTATTAGTAACTATTTAAAGATTAGGGGCGCGCGGGGGATGGCTCCTCGTGACCTCGTAGTAATAATCTTAAGTAGTCCAAAATCCTAAATAAATTAGGAAGTTTCATGATGTATTTTACAATGAGTGCAAATGAGAACCGGCCTTTCGTAAGGGCAAGGGTCGTAGAGTAATGAATCGGCTCACCTGGGATGTGTAATGTAAAGACGGTGCTCTGTGGAAGTGGCCCATTTTCCTTAAGATCGGTCACGTTGTTCGTAGAGCTGATCGAACGCCATGGTCTGCAACAAAATGTCACTTTTATATAAATTAACAATCGCTTATGAATTAAAAAAAAAATTAAGACTCGAGCAGGACTTGAACCAGCATCTGAAATTGAGCAACCGTAATACACGTTATCGTCGATTTTTTTAAACCTATTGATCCATGCACCTCTAGCGCACTTTTATATATTTATATAATAATTAAGAATAAACTTTATTTAATAATATTGAATAGTGGCAAGTCATAGTTTAATTACGATATTTTGTAAGATTTTATATTTGTATGTTGTTTGTAAGTACATTTGAAGAGAGTTCCTTTTTAAATTCATCTATAAATAAATTACGTTTTAACTTGTTGGATTAAAGCATTTTCGAATACACGTAACTAACAGATAAATACAATAAATATAAAGCTTGGAGCTCGCTTCTAATCCCACAAGCCTCTCCCAATTGGAAAAGCTCTTTTAGTTTATTTATCGGCAAATGTTTCAGGTTACATATAATATCTACTAGTTCTGGTACTCTCAAGTGCGCTTCGTAGTTTTTAAAACAGAAATTGTGGGACCGATAAGCGAATAAAAACATTTACTTAGCTTTTACTCGGTGATTAAGAGGCCTCGACGGGTAACTGTAATTAAAGTTGTTCAAAGAACATTCTAGAGGGGAAATTAAGGCAAACACAAGTGATCTACGTAGTAAATCAACCCCTCCCTTGTCTTCATTATATTATATAAAAAATGTCTAATCTAATAACGACAACTAAGTTTTTATAGCGATAGAGGAGGACAGACAACCCTCCAGAAATAAGGTGTCTGTTAAATGGTATGAAATCTATCTGTGTTGCTGACAGTTATTTTATAGGTATTTCTATTGCTAAATTTCCCATCTAATTTACTATTTTAAACAGTGTCCAAATGCAAGTATCATCCTCAGCGTCAAAGCTGAGCTTGAAGTTTCCAATTTACGCAGAGTAAACAGAATATAGAGGCAAATAGACAAATAAATCTACATCAGTATTTGAACTAAAGCAATTGCAGCAAGTTTATGAGTTCTCAGTGGTTTGCGGTCGCACATGTTACAGTCTCCCTCCCTTTATCCAACGTTTGGACCGAAACTATGTGTGGGAGATAAGAGCCATTTAGTGACGTCAGTGTTGTATATTAACACTTGTTATTAAATAAGTTGAGTTGCGTAAGTAAGTGCGTAGCAAAACAACGCATAGACAAGTTCATTATAAAGTAGGTACTATAATTACAATATACAATATCTTTTTAAGCTGGAATATTATTTAATTTTTATATATTGCGTAACCAGCTGTGCCAGCGACTTAGTCCGCGAGAATCGTTATTTTGAGCATCCAAATTCGTCTTTGCAAACCCCACCATAATTATAAACTTAAGCTATTACCCACGACGTCCATTTCCGTCGCTCTTGCTAGTTAATTTTAAAATATAGACATATAGCGTCGCGAACTTTTTTTAGATCATTCAAAGACAAATCATTCTTTCATACATATTTTTTCAATTCGAACATGTAGTTTCTTAGATTAGCGTGTTCAAACACACAAACAAACAAACTCTTCAGATTTATATATTAGTATAGGTTCTTAAGTTAATTTATCTTACCATTAATTTGTTATATTTACGTTTGTGCAAAAGCAACTTACAAATCTATGTATCTCGTTAGTTATGTGTAAAAAGGTGTTTCATATAACGTTTCCGATTTCCCAGAGCAATCAGTGAATAATTTATCTTTGTTATCACATATTGCACATTTAAATGCAAACTTCGTTACTCCGCAACAAAAGAGATTCACAACAGAATTAAACTTTTGTCCTCTTAAATAACCACGTCACGTTCATCCTTGTGGAATACATTAACAACTTTTTGTTCCTGAAACAACAATATCAAATCTGTTTGTTTATTAATATGTCTCTAAATATACCGAAAATTATAGAGTAACATTGTAATTACTAGCAGATGACGCGAGTAAAATTTTGTACATCGTAAAACAACGGTATTTACCCGAGAATAAATAGTTAACAGTAAATAAGGCGGCAAATGCTATATAAATTTGTATTATTATTTAATACTCTAACTGGATTCCTTTATTCATAATAAAACATACCTACCAACACTAATAACCTTCCTACAGTAATACTAAAAAGATATATGTGTCTCGCTCAAAACTGTAGAAAGGTTGGTTTGATAATATAATTATAATAAATAAATAATTCAATAAAAAATCAAATATCTCTATTTCCGATAATTTAAATGATCTACGTTATACGTATACGCATTGTTCCACGTTATAGCAAACACAGGCGAACAAGGATAAATATAATATTTTCAGTAATTTAATCCTTAAACCGCGCACGTGGTATACACAAAGCTGTTTAACATTTATTTTAGGTTAGCTTGCAACCTCGAGTTTTAAACACACGATGAAAATAATTCATATTAGCTGCCTTTCCTGCCTTTGCCATGTAAAAAAACAAATATATATATACGTGGCTGTGTACATGGCAAATAAAAAGTTTCAAAGTTAAACATGGGTAGAACCAACAGCGCGAGTCAACGAGGGTCCATTTAAGCTTATTTTGTGCATCTGTTATTTTTATTGTTAGCCTTTCCGTTTAAAATTCTATGGATGTAGGAATAAATTATCCTTTTTTACGGAGGGATGGGTGGATTTGGAAAATTGTTATTTTCGGTATTAACTCGCAGATGTGGGATTTCCTTTTGACGCCAATAATTGTTCACTTACGCACATATTCATAGATGTAGGGGCTAGCATGAATCATTTCAATTTGACGCACAAACGAATGAATAAATAACAGAAACGAATGAAAAAACGAATAAAAGCCAACGGAATAGAAGCGTAAAAAATATGGGATCGTTAAAGCGAAGCTGCTGTGTAATGGCGGCATTAAAAGATATTTACTAAATGAAAATGTACTAAGACAACCAGCATAGTTGTGGGACACGCGATTCGGTTCGTTTTGTTTCGTAATTAGACGTTCATTGTACAATCCGAAACAATATAGGAAGTTTTTAGTGAAAACTTATTTAGAGGTTTTGTGTATTTTTTTATTGGTAAAAACTTTTAGATCACATACGTTGAATATCATCAGTTGAAACGTGGTGTCGCTCTAATTTTGCTTCGGACATTTCGATATATTTGACACGATATTTCAAATATGAGCACGCACAGATTATTTCTATATAATAGAAAGGAGTAAAGAATAAAATATCTCCATCCTATCTTCTTTTAAAACCACTTAATAAAACTCTAAACAAAACAAAATTTGTACTTTTATACTTACGTAGAAAGTGCAGACGAGGTTTTAAAAGATCTTTACATTATCCTCACCTCACAGAACATGACAAACTGTCATGAAAAGACTCTGCGTTCTTCATATATGTTTTTGCAGTGAATGGGAACAAGGAGTAATTGTCTTACCCCAACAATAAGTGTAGCCTCAGCTGCTTCCTTTGCAAAAAAATAAGCAAAATCCTTCAAGAACCGTGACATGTACGCGAATAATGTTCGTGGTGTTTCTGACGTAGCTGCCAATAAATTATACACCTAACGTAATTCGTATCAATTACGTGTACTGGGTTGTAGTGAGACACACAGAATGCATATCATCAGTAGTTAACGATAACCTCTAAAGCACTACGACAAGGTTTTTGATTTGACGCCTATTCTGATAATACTGTATATTTAGTGAAGTATTACATTAAATTAAAACACGATGTTCCTTATAAGTTTACAAATTTGACACTGATATTATATTACAATACAATACGTTGACGTCGACAATCTTAACGTTTGTTGATGATTGTAAAGAATCGTCTTAAATGTTGATAAAATTACTTTAAAATAAATTCAAGTTACAGTTCAGTTCATTTTCATTTTATGCAGAATATTAATATTATCTCTGTTAAAAGTAAATAAAGCAAAACACACCTACTGTACCATTTACACTGTGCCACAAGCGCGGTAATTCGGTAATTCAGCAGCGACGCGTGATCCGGAAGGGTTCGCCGTTCATTTAATTATCCCCCCAACCGTCACTAATCTCGACGTCACTCTCGACTTGTGAATTCATAAATCAATTTTGGGATAAAAAGGTTTTTATAGCCTTGTGTCTACTACCTCCTTGGTGGCCTACGTGCACAGAGGATCTTGATTTCAGTATTTTTTATTCGATCGAGCTTATATGATATCATCAGTTCTACATAGACCACATAGCGTTTTATAGTTTCCACAGTTGGGCAATAGTGACGTCCTCTATCACGTTAATAACATTTTGTGACATGTGGCTGGCACAGTAGAAAACTTTTGAGTCGCATAAAAATGTATTGGACATTCACTCCGAACTCTAATTTTTAACCCGTACTAACGCTCCTACTAAGTGCGCGATTTTTACTCGTTGGTCTAATGGTAACAATGTATGGCTAATAATCAACGGGTCGTGGGTCGATCTCCACCGGAACCAAGTTATTTTAAATCAATTTGTATTTTTCTGAAATATGTTGACCTTCTGGAAATCTTTTAAATGGTATACGGTACGCTCATAGGTTGACAGTGCGTCTATAATTATGTGGTATATAGTTCACAAAAAAGCCATGCCTGTTTGTCGTTCATCATAAGGAAATATATATGATACTCTTAATCTCAAAATAGAAGTAATTCTCAAAGAGATATAAAAGAAGATTCTCATTTAACGATTACATGTACTTAACGTCTCATTCGTAATCTTAAAGCTCTTTTCAAAATTAATTTAAACTTCCTTTTCTTCGTGTACATAAATGACGGTTGAGAGAACGCAGAGTGCGCCACAGACTCAAAATATAAAATCTGCAAGACTACAATAAAAGCCTCCTCTGAATACGAATTCATCAGGAGCGTAAAAGAAATGTGCCAACTGTCAGCAGAACTCAATGCATAATTGGGTTACGTGGTGAAAGAGCGGATTATTTTGTATTTCATAAAGATGCTAACTGACCTGGCAAACGTTCTTTTGCCATGTGAAGTAAAAAGACGACGAAATTTGATTACAGTAACAACGTTTTCTGCGAGTTAATCTTACAAGATAGACATATACTGTCGCGGACATTTTAAGTTGTTTAAAGAAGAATATCTTTTTAGTACCTTTAACCGTTTTCGTAGCACACACGATGGAATCGCTCAGAGATGATTATTTTCTACATTTCTCACTGTTCCTTCACACCTATTGGCTGCGCCTAAATTTTTTATAGTCTACTCGATAAATAATCCAACCAACATAAAAATAATTTCAATAAGAACTAGAGTTCCTGATATTAACGCGTTCAAACTTAACAAATTCTTCAGATTTAAAAATTTGAATCGACAACTTTGTTTTAATTTATTTTCGGTGCTGCCCAACGTTTCGAATGCTTTGCAGCAGCCGTGGTCACGGGGGCCTGAAGACGGAGGGTGTCCCTAATGCCAAAATCAAATCTACAACGCTAGCGCCACCAGTAAAGTCGACATTTGTTCTAGTAAAGTAATATATTTCTCATTTTAACCGTTTAAAAGTGTTTTATTTAAATAAATAGTTAATGTAACGAAACCGGTAGTGCGCGAATCAGACTTGCACTTGGTTCATACTTTTACCACTGTTTCACTCAAGGAAATGTCCCGTAACTTTGTGAATGTTAGACAATATTAACATTTACATTTTGCAAGGTCCGTCAGTTACGAGTTAACGAAAGTAGTTTCATTATTTGTTTTGTGAATGAAACGACTTTACAACTGCGACATCAAGCAAATTTACATTTTTAATAAGGGTTAAAATGTCTAGTTTTGCTTATTGTATTTCGTGATATAATATAATAACAAATATGTATTATGTTAGGTTATACCACGGAAGTATTTTTTTTTATGAAACAGACTTGAGGAACGGGACTCGATAAAAAAGTGAACAGTACAAGCGATAGCACGTGAGGTCTGGGTTCGAATCCTGTGGAAACAATAAGTGGTTTCGATTAGACGGAGCACAGAAGTGTTGCCAACTACTTGCTATTAAATTAAATCGATTACTCGAACAAACAAAGTGTTTTCACAATGCCCCATTCTCCAGCACTTTTATCTCTGTCCCTAGTATTCGTTAGTCGGTTGCATAAAAAGCTACAGCTTTGGATATCACCTATCCGAAAAGGCTTGAGAAAATGGACCAGTTCCAATCTATCACAATTTACAGGCAGCCGGCTTAATGAACAATTCTGTAGCGCTCCTGCTTTCAACATCATTGTTACACAGCTTTTGTGCGAGGCTACAGTAAAACCTATTATTTTTGCTCGAAAATGCAAGCAAAGGCTGACTTTTCATACTATTTAGCGACGATAAAGGCTCGAAAAGGGACGTTCGTATAATAATATAGAGAAAGTGTTTCTCGTACTCTATTACAACTAATGTTTATGTTTTTCGAGAGAGGAGGACAGGAACAAGTCATACCCTATTTTGGTTTTGGACCGAAACAAAAATGCGATTAATCTTCACGGCTGTTTCATCTGTGAACGCTTCGCAACCCGGACGGAATTTCGATATTCGTTCGGTACGAATCGAACCCAAACCATACGCTATAATTACACCAAGGAGCCAGTGTTCATATTTAATTTTTGTTCTTTGTTTCGCATAGATTCCCATTTTAACCATTTATTTATATGAATATTTTTAAACGTCTTTATAATAAGTTGTTAATTTCATCCACCACTTTTTTTTTACTCTTGACCACATAAGTAAAATATGTTGGAGCAATGAGCGCGAGATGATCTGAGTTCGAATCTAGGAGAAACTAGTTTCAGACTTACAAGTGTGTCTAGTAGAGCACATTTCTTTAATATCAATACATTGGTGACAAAGAAAATGTTCTTTATAATTTGTGGTTAATATAAAAAGATTTTTCTGTTAGCGGTACTCTATCAATTTATAAAATAAAGAACATCTCTTTGTAAGCCGATTACAATATTTTATTGGTAAAGTCGTTCAAACAGGGTCACATAGCCAAAAAGCTTTTTCAAAGGAGTTTTATGCGATTCGATTTCAAAGGAAATAATGCATACTATTAAGGAAAATGTGTAATATAAGATCTTTAGTTACTTTGTATACCATTGAAGGGTTGATTTTATACATAAGAAAAATCTTATATCTCACTGTGTTGCTATTTCACCTTCTATAAGGAATCTTAATTTATATTAAACAAAAATCAGCTTTGTAAAAAAGGTATTGTTAGTAGTTGCAAATTTAAATAAAACACTTCAACGGTTTGAATCGCGAACATGCAGAATTTTTTTATCTTGTAGTTAAAAATAAGCGACTTATAGCATAACGAATGTATTTCGCGTTATGAAAAGTTTAAATTGTTTTATTGAAATATGTACTACAGTTATGTACGGTCTATGGTCTGTTGTTTCAACATTGCGTCGGATTAATATTAATGCTTATTTTTATTGGGTACTATGCCTTGAAAATTAGTTTAGGTTTAAACAATTTACACGTTAAGTTAAAAAAATGATTGTGTTTCTGCAAGTAGCATAATAATATTCCTCGTATTTTTATTCCTCTTGTATTATTTTTAAGACCTGCGTGCCCCAATAGCAAAATCAACCAGTGGTATTATGTTCGAATCGCGAGAATACACAGTAGCGTCACAGCAAGAAACATTTATCTAATTATGCCTATATATAATGGATTGCATATAAAAATCTGTATACGCGTATAGTAAACAGAATTTAGCCTCCTTGTTTGATTATATATTGATTTTTAAAGCGTCTACGAAAAACTACGCCAGACACCTACGGGGGCTCTACGCGGTTGGCACTTGGCAACGTCTCACGACACGTGTCAAAACTTCCAAGGCTACGCTTTCTGAAAGCTTACTTTGGAACTTGGGAAGAAAAGAACAAGGAAAGCATTAATATTGGAGTAATGCGTTTAAATTTTTTAAAAGCTTAACCAGGTGTTGGAATTCCAAAATTATTTTTTATGATTTACATTTAAATTTTATCAAGGCTGGTCATGGTCAACGGGTTGGTCGCCCTTTTTTTAAAAAATTTTTTTAAAGGGGGCCCCCCCGGGGGGAATTTTTCTCGGGGGGTTTTTTTTTTTTTTAAAAAAAAGAAAAAAAACCCAAAAAAATTTGGGGGTGATTGTTTGAGCCATAATTTATACTTTTCATTAAGGGTAATCAGTTTAGAAGAATTCTTATATCATGCGTATTATTCTGTTACGTACATACATTGCTTTATTATGTAATAAACCGTTTAAGTATTATAAATCAAATCAGAGTATGCTGGTTAATTACGTGGACAATGTTTATTAATTATTACTTAGACTAAAATGGAGATAACCAAACCTACCCTTTCCATGTCTAGTTAATGTATAAACATAAATTAATTATTAATAACGTCGTAAATCGTGACATCATTATTATTTTCGTTAATACAACGCTGCGAAACTGTTTAATATTCTGAAACTATACTCGACGACAATGTAATGTGGAGTATTAAATTATAATATTGGAATTATGTAAGCGAGTTTGTGTACGATGTGCTGGTTTAATAAAGCTTAAAGTGTGCATGTAGGTGGCTTAATTTAAAACTTTTTTACCGTAGCAGATTTTGACATTGATTTGGATTCTCTCTCCACCTTCATTCCATACGTGACTACGGCTGCTGTAAAGCAACCGATACGTCGGATCGAAGAGAAATAGCAATTTTAGCACAAAACCGTGATTAGTTACTTAAGCGTAACTTCAAACTTTCTTATCAGCTGAGATTCAATGCTTCAACGCATTACTAGGCACTAACTATTCAGCCATGGGGGCGGTAGTGGGTAATAAAATAATAAAAACAAACGAATCATACGAAAGATGTCACAACAAACAAGTTATGTAACGACAACTGTGCTGTCGAGGACGCGAACTAGTAAACAACACGAGGGTGTGAGGTGACTAACTAGACTCAAGAGCTTGTTATACACGCTAAGTGCCAGTTGTCTAGCTAGTAAACTTTTTACGTCACGCTACTGTTATTATATTACGTGAATTAGTAAATAGGGGCGTTAAAATTTTGTACTAACTGTTTTCTTTTTAATATTCTATGATTTCGTTCAGTTTTATTGATGAGGCGGGCGGGCCGTAAGTTCTAGCAAAATAATTTTTCAACTCACCATAGGGTCGAAATCAATATAGCGTCCCTGCTTCAATTAAATAAAAAAAATCTTTAGACAATTTCTATACATTAACAAAAAAGTTTTTAGCGACACAGACTTGATCAAAATATGTACGTTCGTTTTTAGTTTTACAAAATCAAAGTACCTACTATCTAAGATTTATTATTAATTATATTCGTCAGGATATAACTAAATAATAAATCTCGTAAGTACATTGTATTGTACAGCTTATTTGGATTTTCAAGTTGTTCGTCTGCTGACACTGAGAAATGGTTACGAACGTATTGCTATCACCAGTAGAAATTATTATACCGTTAAATTTCTTAGCAAAACTGTTCATTTATTTTCAATGTATGAACTACGCGACAGGCTTCATTACGTAATAAGGCTCTTTATTAATATTAAACTGAAAAGGTACTTCGCTTGAAATATAACAATAAGCGTAAAAGAACGAGAAATAACGGTTATTATTTAATTTCGTTGTTAAACGGCGCAACGTGCTTTCCTCATCCGTGCATCCAACGAGCGTTTAATTTCAACGTCGATTAAAATTGAGAGTTAATACACAAATCGGTGACATGGAAAAAGTCCTAGCTTTAATGGCGTCGTTTTTCAATTAACGCAGCCGCGATAGTTCACGCTTCACCTATCACTCTGCAATATTCCACGAAACGTAATCTACATATATATACACATATAACTGAATCCTGAAATATTATGCAAAACGTTCTTTTTGTGGTGTAAAGCAAATCTGTACTAATATTATAAAGACGAAGAGAACACCTTTGAACGCGCTAATTTGAAGGTAGTTCTTCATTCGGTTCGTATGGAAAGATAATTTTTGTTAGAGCATTTATAGAGGAAAGCTTTAGGCTTAAAACATCACGCTGCGACCCCTAAATTATGCCTATCTAAATTAGTTTATACTCTCTGAACGGCGAGTTCTACATAGATTAAAAATCTCAAAAGAGAATTAAGTTAGAAAATATAAATGTTTATATGATAATGAAGTAAGTTCAAACAAATGATTGTTATAAAAATATGATAAAATCTTTTCTCTGACATTACAAGTAAAATTTGATTATCTTTGATTAAGACCTAAGGAGTAGTAGTAGTAGTTTACTGAAGTTACTGAATGTGGCGATCAATACGACACACCTAGCGCAGTTATAAAGCAGGAACCGCACTTAAACTGCTTTCAAACTGCTCATGTTTTTGGTGTGACATCAACCGCGGCGCAACTGACCTGCGCTGCTACGGTGCTGCGCCTGCCCTGCTTTTGGTGTGCCCAAGCCTTAACTGTTTAAAACGAGACAAATAAGTCTAACTATTATAAGTACGTGTGCACATCAAGACACAAGCCACGCTGGACATAATGGCGCCGTAACGCGTTACGTAACGAAGTTGTTCTCATAAGAAGTTATCAATACAGTTATAGCTAAATGTGTATAATATAAGAACGTTGAGTTAAATAAAAAAAAACATTATTTAATAAATTGTCAAATGTTGCGTTAGTAATTGGCCTGATTATTCTTATTGTACTTCAGTATATTACAATGAAATGGAAATGTCGGAAATAACAAGCGCCGACCGTTTATCGTGCTTTTTACTAATTGGATGAATATGATAATAATTATTCACGAATATCATGTTAGTATAATATGAAATTCAAATAGGGACCAATAATAATTATTGTTAAATAGTTTTTCTCTTATTTATTATCTGTAGTTATGCCGTAAACTCTAGTACACATTAAAATAATACACCTTTTATCGTTTCGAAACAGGAAAAATATATTAGTTATAAAGGCGGCCGGACTTTTCTAACGTTCAGATGTTCCTAATAAACCTTAACGTTATTGTGTCATATGAACAATCAAGTTCGATCAATTCCACCAGTAATTCCTGAGATTTACGTGTTCAAACCAACAAACAGATTCTTCAGCTTTATAATATTAGAATAGATTGTAAATTAATGTATTTCACGTTTTAAACTTTTAAAAATGTTTTATTTTAATGTTATGTTTCGTATTTTCGGGAAAGTCGCTTACGTGAAAAGGTTTACGTGCCACCGGATTAAGGATGACAGAACCGAAGGCTTAATGTACTCACCAAAATAATCAAAGAATTGTTCTTAAAAAATCCCAAATACGAAACTAACATTTTAACCCGGGACGGCCGAAGGGATTAGGCATAAGACCAGTGTTAGTTTTATAATAATATACATAATACATGGTATAATTAAGTTAACTAATAGTGTAATATTTAAGTCGCGGTTTTATAATATAACCTTCTTAGGCTTGACGTAACACGCACGTCATTGTATTATTCTCTAATAGTAAAAGTGTAAAGCAAAAAGTATTGATGCTTTCCCCCATGGCAATTCAGATAAAATACCGCAAGGAACAATAAGGTGGACGGGAATCCGTGAAAAAGACTTTTCAAATATATCAATATGTCTATAGCACCAGAACTATTTTTTGTTAAGCATTGAAGATTTTGGTAGTAACGGGTAAGAAAACGCGTAATATATTAATATTCCTTACTTTTAATATATTTTGCCTTCTAAACCGTTGAGAAAGTATGTTGCCTTTGCCTTTAACCAGCTTTAAATTCATTGAAGTAATCAACTAGTCTCCTTGTTTACGACGTTGTTTTAATTTTTTCAAGTAAAAAAAGTATTTGTGCATTAAAATGCCGCTTCGCAACTTCCATTCACGATCTGATTGGCAGCGACACAGGCATCAAAGGATTTCCTTCGCATGGCATAAATTTCGTAGCATTCGGTCGAAAATTCATGAAAGTTTTGGTAATTTTTTTTTATTTCAGCGAAGTATATTCATCGGCGACAAGAGAGGTATCGAGTTTTTATCTATAGTAATATAAAGCTAAAGTGTTTGTTTGTTTATTTTAACGCGCTAATCTCAGAAAGAAACATGGTTTTGAATTCTTTGTGTTCTTATTTATCGAGGAAGGTTATAGATATAGAACATAGCGCTGTGACTAAAAGGCGCGAAGAAACAGGAGAAATGTGGAAAAATCGGAGAAAATTATTAATCTCTGTGGGTTTCCGATGCGTACGCGGCGACAACGGTTTAAGATATCCAAAAATTATATAAGCTGTATAAAATGATTCCTCCTTAAAAATCAAGAAAGTTATGTTTAGCTATTAAGATTAACTTGCAAGGACGACGAGGGCAACAGCTTAAGTTTATAGAAGGATTTAAGATAGAATTAAGAGGAGGTTTGCAAAAACAAATGTTGACGTTCAAAATAACTATTCGACCCGGACGAAGTGGGTGACATAGCTAGTTTAATATTAAAATTCCTTTCACCAGGGTATTATAATAAGTGACAGCTTACTCCATTTCTCGCCACAAAAGGGTAAACGTATCCTATACGCAGCAGGAGGAAGACAAATTCCTGTGCGGCCCTTTTTTATTAGAAGGCTTTCTGCGCCATATGAAAACTATTCTTTCATATTTCACCAGGATTTGAATTTAGGGCCTTTAACGCTAACAAAGAAATGTGTTTTACAACTTTGATTGTGGTCATTACGTACTTTACGCTATATAATATCAGTTTTAGACAATATATACATCATTAACACTAATACAAATAAAGTAAAAATAAAACCTATTAAACTAATAATTTAACGAAGTATACAAATACTAAATATTTGTAATTTTAATAATAATTTCATGTCAAAGTGATGATTCAGGGGAAGGAGAAAATATTTAATCTAAACATCTAAATCGAATATATAAATAGTCCATAGACTGAGATGATACACGCAGATTTACCACTTCACGGCATTTCCATCTGTGGCATGGTATTTCGTGACCCGGACGGAATTTCGATATTACCCAATAAACTTTAGCATTTTTATTAATTTGCGTATCCAACCGTGTCATCTATAAGGTTATATTTTCAAGATGACGGCTCATTTCTTTCAATTTCAAATGCACTCATAAATTAATCCTGAGTTTCGCGAGTTTTCGAGGCTAAAATTGGCTCATTCGAGTGCAGTGAAGCACGACACAAGAAGTCGAGGTGAACGTTTTTTTCTTTACTTTCGGTTTCAGAAAATGAACACCCTTTTTACGTAAAAAGAGGCATATTTTATCACACTGAATATAGAGAAAAAGAATAAGAACGACTTTGAGCTATTATTTATTTACGTTACACACAAAATATATAAATGAAATACTGACTGTTTTTAGTTGTTTGATAATTTACTAGTCTCTTAAAGTTATTAGAAACAGGATTTGATACGTCGTTTACTGTTTTGTTGTTGCAATAAAACAGAGGTGGTCAATCACTGCTCTAGTAAATAGTATTTAAGTTTTAGGTTTCTAAAAACTAGCGCAACGAAGTATGGAATCCCTGAACAATAATGTAACGCATCATTTTTCGACGTCCTTAAGTATTATCTTATAAATTGTCACTAAATTACACGTTTAATACTGCCTTTAGTTCACGCGAGTAATACACTTATGAAACACCTGGGATCCCATATTAAAAACTGTGGATTGCAAAAAAACAGAATACCTGTAAACGCGAAGACACCGTTAGTCAATTCTACAAGCACCCAGGAAGTATCACCAAATACCAACTACGACGGAACAGTTGACACTAGCGTCGCAAATTTTTACTTTGATTTCAGAGACATCCTCCATCTTTAGTTTCTCCGTGACCACGGCTGCTGCAAAGCATCCGAAACGTCGGGCCGTCGTTAAAATAATTTTCAAATATGTTAAACTAATATTTTTCGCTTTTAAAACCGTTAAAGTGTTGTATTTAAATATATTACATTTAAATATATACAAGTTGTCTAGACACTTCATCTTTTGATGAGTCGCTAATACAAATACGAACGGAAATGTATGTCGTCGCACAGATAGCCGGGAAATCCCGCGAGACCAAACTACTTTACAATATCGTCCCACCTTTACGAGTCGCAACAAATATTACCATGTAAATCTGATCCTACCGGAGATTTACTTCCCCCACGTGATTAGCCTAAGATGGCGTAAGCCTGTGGGATTTTGAAAACCTCTCTTTATTTGATACGGGAAAGCTACGCCATAGTAAACGAAACAGGTGTGTCTCTGTGAATATGGGGCAAACATTTTTATGCTAGTTTTTTTTTGTCAATTTCTTGCTGCTGCTGCCGCTGACTGCTGTCTGTTCGTGGTTTAGGCTTATTTAGATACTTCAATATAATACCGACCGTCTCTATCCCTTAAAAATATTGTTGCTTAGCAGTGCTAGAGGTCGTGAGTTTAAGATCTGGGGATTCTTTTTTTCCGCTCCAGGTGATCGAAAAACAGAAACGGGGTTTGTTTTAGTACAATTGATAATGTATTATTTATCTTATGTCATATCTCAAAATCAATACATCATCATATCGAATATATGGACACATACAAGAACCGAAGGATTCGCTTAAAATAAACACAAACAAATAATTCAAGGAACGAAATCAATACGCTACCAACATTCATACTAAACGCGCAAATTCGTGGAAAACTTAATCAAAAGCTGCGCATTCAACTTTATCGAGCGATAACAATTTCTATCTATTACTATAATTTGTCTGATATAGGATGAAACTTTTAAGTATTAAACGCATGAAGTATCCGGTGAGGTGTATCACAAAAAATATCGTTCTTCATTGGCCGGGCACAGCTTACGAAAAGCCTTGCAGATGAATAAACATATACACTAAGAATCGACAATACAATTTAATGAATAAAAAAAGGTACAAATAGGATTAGAAGAAAGTCGTAATATAATTTTTAAACAGTAAACCACATTTTATTTATAGGCATTTGCGGAATATTTGTAAAGCTTGTTCACTGAAGTAACTTTTACTTCAGTAAAAATTTGTAACATTTCGTAAATTACATTCGTAGATCGAAATTAAAAGCTATACTTTTAATTTCGATCTACGAAATCGACAATTTAAACGTATCATCCTAAATTAAACAAGGTATAGCCCGTTATTGTTCACAAACTTCCGATCGATTGCAAGCCGTTGTCAAAATAGTTATTCGAAATTCGAATAGTTCGATAAGCGTGAAGTTGGCGACAGATGCCGCAACGGTGTTACAACTTTATAACTTTGTCAAAACTATGTTATTATAAGCTCCGCGTTATCGGCATAATTAAACGCTTTGTGATTCGATACTAAAGTATCTAATCACCCGGATTATATATATACTAACTAGTTTCTACTCGCAGATTGACTCGCGTGGAAATTCTAGTTTGTTTGGTATTTTTCGTTATGTTAAGTTATAGAGAAAGAAGCCGCAAAAGAGAGTTTTTTTTTCACGTGTTCAAGACTATAAAACCGGGAATTAAGATTTTACTAATAATGTAACGTAAGTTACAATGTACCAAATATTTTTGAGGATAAAGAAAGACATTATTTAAATAGATGATAGACGCTAAGTCAAAAAAATAATGTCAGGGTTGATACACCTATACAATATAAGCAAATATTCATTATGTCCGACCATTCTTAATTGTAAAATTCCCTGTATGTGGACGCTTTGCCGGAACAAAGCCCGCAATCCTATTACTCATTAACAGGGTTCCTCCCAGAGGCTTTCATTGCCTGTATATTTAATAAACAAACGATGATCCAACCTAAGGCTCTCGTATATAATTAAAAAGCTTAATCTTTGCTTTATCGTTTTAAAGCAATATATAGGTTAATAATTAAAAAAGCAATAGGACAGCATGCGACAATCAGGGTGAATGATAATTACAAATAAATAACTAAAATTAACTAAAAGTATTGTAACTAATTCAATGGTGAATTACATTTAAGTTAACTAATATTAGTAATGACCATGCGTTGATCTTAAGAGAGCGTAGTGTGTTTTTTTTATGTTAGAGGAAGACAGACTAGCTTGACAAAGTTTTACGTGTTTCAGAATAAAATAAATTTTGAGAAACGTAAATTATTAGTCATACATTTCTAGTTGCTACCATTGTACCCAAAACTTATAACTTTCAGGCTGTTTATAATATGTGGGGCTCTTGTTGTATCGTACTACATTAACCTCTACTCCGAGCTGATAACTAGAGTCCGAGTCTACCAGAGAAGCGAATCAAAAAGAACCACTACTAAACAACCCATTATTTCCCGCTAAAATGCTTAGTAGCTTGTGGGTAGGAATAAAAAATGTACTACCAACCGACATCATAAGAATATTTCTCATCAAGCGAAACCGCATGCAAAGAAAATTAAAAGGCACAGAAAGTCTGGACCACAATACGAACACAAGTGGACATATTCCTAATTGTACTCCCTAGGGGTTCTTTGGCGTCCCAGTTTTTGGCCCAGCGCCATCTGGATAATATTAATTACTCGCGTCTCGCTAAAATGTTGGTTCCGAATGCCCTGCACCGCGCTGTACTGTTTGTCAGTACAGAATGCAGATGAGTTGTATGTTAAACTATGTTAGCGAAACGTTAAATTAAATATACATAATAATATATAGATAGTAGTGATATACAAAATTATGATACTCTGTGACAGTACATGTTTGTATCAGTATTTTAAAGCATTCAAATAATAATAGATACTCTTGAGCTATTAGCGTGAAATAATTTTGCCAACAAGTAATTATTCAGACTTTTGTGCCCAGCTTGACCAAAATTATATATTACCTTGAGGTACGGCAACGTACAAAACCTCAAGTAAGAAAGAGGTAAGTATAAGGTATAACGTTTCAATCAATTAAAATCTATAGTTTTTTTTAAAATATGCTATTAGAGCTTTGAAGATCGCTTTTGTTTAATTTAAGAAAACTAACATACGAAACTTAGAAACAGCAAGTATTATCGAAACAAACAGAATATATCAAATGAACAACACAATTGTCTTTACGAGTCATGTGAATCATATTTGTGCACGTTATTACTTCTTCGATGTTAAAGACAACATTAGTAAGTAGCTTCACCCGCGGCGTTTCGAGGTTATTACGAACTTAGTCGAAGTAAGCCTTTAAAGACTACTTTTTTGACAGTGTAACTTAGTATTACACTATGTTTTAACATGAAAACAGGATGTGCTATCGACCTATATATCATAAATCACTAAATGAACACATTTTTTAGACTATGTATTTTACACGTTCAGTAAACTCTGAAAATGATAAGTGGTAGGAATCAAACCCGTTTAATATGAGCCAAACCATTTCGACCATAGGAACGGTCTTCTATAATAGATCAAGAAAATATGTAAATATATTTAAACTCAGCTATATCAGAATACTTACATCTATTCCAAAAACAGGAGTTTGTGAATTATAGTAAACATTATTAATTATAGTAAGTATTAGTAGGTATAGCATTAGTACTGCCTGCGGCTTACGCGAGTAGTACCTATTTGAATAAAAAAGTTTAAATGGTAAACCAGAAGCGAAATGTATTAGTGTAATGTATTTACAAATTATATGTAACTAAGGCCTGATGTTTCGGATGGTTTGCAGCAGCCGTGGTCACGGAGAGACTAAAGATGGAGAGTGTCTCTAATATCAAAGTAAAAACTGCTACGCCAGCGCCATCTCGTCCGACAATTACCAACTACAAACAAGGAATTGACTAACGGTGTTTTCGCGTAATTAACGGTTTGTTGTTGTTTGAAATCTACCGTTTTTATATAGGATTTGATACCTTGAGGCCTTGATGTCCACCTGTAGTGTAAATGTCCAATAAAATTAAATAAATATAATCTGTGCCCTTTGATGTCGCTCGTGTCCTGTTTACGATAATTTATCACCGCTAGTATTTTGTGACTTTAAATAGCATTAAATTTACCTAGTGTTAAAAGTGATATTACTTTATTATAAAAATCTACATAAAAGAATAATTATCTTGTCTTTTCCAGTAGAAACTCAATTCGTGTACTTAAAAAACCTTTTTTCGACCTACATTATTAAAATAAGGTCGTTAACAGAAAAGTGACTTTGTTAAGAACATTTAAGTTTATCTTTACTGCAATGGTAATTGTTGAACATCGCGAATTACCATTTTAAGCAAAAGTTTTTTAAATTGGATCGGAACTAAAAGATTGTAAAAAAAGGTTTTTAACACAATATATATAATGCCCGATAAGAAACGTTTCTTAGTTATTAAGACTTTAGATAGAATCCTATATTGAAGATCTTCTTGTAATCTTGTACTGTGTAAGTTCAAGATTACAAGTAAACGCTATTTTATTCGGAATATATAATACATATATGTATATTGAGTTAGTGGATATTATTTGATCTGATATGAAACTGTCCTCCTGCATCCAATTACATTATTTTAAAACAGAGTGAAAAAACTGCAATGGTTCAGCTCTAGCAGTAGTAAGTCGGTTATACCGAACATTCAGCTCAATTTCTGGTCGTTTCTGCCATAAAAAGTACTTTCTCTGAAAGTTAATGCTGAAAGATTTTGCTTAGCGTTTGAAATATTGAAAACGATAAATTGTTTGCAACGACCAACAACTGCGTAAAAATAAAATCAATCAGCACGGCTATAGAAATGTGTTCGTCCCGCGCTCCATAAGGAAAGAGGTGTTACACACTTGCAACATACAAACTACTTCATCTTATAAATCGTATGAACGAGTACGCAAACTTTGTTAGCGAACTCACCTCAATCTTCCTCAACAAATATAGCATTCGCGTGTTAGTAACCGTATTATGGAGCTTTTAGCTCATTAGGGATTTCTTGATAATGCTCTGGCGAAAGTGAGTCGGTTTTCTTAGTACGCTTTTGTGTTTTCGTAGAATTTACCATTTATGGATTAGTAGGTATATATTTTATCAAAGCAATGTATCATATACACAAAAAACGAATTGAAAATCCATTTTAGATTTGAAAAATCGTTGACTCGGTTTAGGCTAACCCACGTTAGGTTTAAGCTTAGGTTTAGCTTTCACCACTTTAGCTCCAGTGACCTACACTTGAATATCATTTTTATTTGTAGATGCAACTCTCGTATGATGTATCCAACCATTTACGTTTCAATGTAATGTGTTGTAGCGTAAGAAATCATTCAAGATAAAATTACATTTCGTGTGCTGTATAAGATGTGAAAATAATAATTTCTGACCTTCTTACAAATTTAGACAAGTTGCTGTCCCTGAAAATAAATAAAAAAGTCAAATAAAAATAATGACACAATCGTTTTAAATTTAATTAATTATCATCGGCGAATTTTACTCGCAGAATATTTGTTTTACGTGTAAAAGGGATAAAAGCCTTAAGCCCCTGAAAGCCTATTAAAGCCAAGTAAATTTATAAAAAATAAGACCGAGCGGGGCTTTAAATTATTGATTTTCCTCGAAAAGTTCGCCGAAGTTTGCGAATCTAGGTTAAGCGGAGTAATAAATATGGAAAAATGGCCACATTTATGCCTCCGTCCGCGTTAATCACAAACTCATCCATTGAACGCCCAAATTAATTATTTTTTTATCACATTTGTAAACTACTTACCTATCTCTCATTACATTTCTTGAGTATATACTTTAAAACATTTACATGATCATCATACAGAATTTTCACTTTTCAGTGCTCAAATTACACAAAACATATTTTTATTTAAGTTTTCGCTGCTACAAACCACTGTATAATTAGTGGTTAGTTAATGGTTAAATGAAAGGCGCTTAAACAGTAACCTTTGCATGTTAAGTTGCTGTCAGTAAATCGTATCTGACAGACACGTGACCTTATCTTTATTACAGTATAATTTATTGTGAGATGGAAATAAAATTGTTAGTTTGTGTAACGATGCTACTTCACCTCGACGAAAGCTATAAATCTAAATAATTTATTGAGAGATAAATTATTTATAAACACTTAAAAAGGAAGACGTTTGTTTTAAGCATAAACGTTTGACAGAATAGTAGAGTTTGAAAACGTTAATATTTTTCACATTTTTTTTACAGATCAACAAAAATTAAAGTACTTAATCGCGTTTAATGAAACCCTTATTTTGAAACAAAGTCTTTAATCCGAGTCGTGTCCCTTTTAATAGGAGATGAGCAAAGTTTCCAAGTCTGTTCGCAACTCCGAACTGCGGGGAGAGATATCATTTTATAAACTTCAGCGAGTATGGAAAGCGGCTATATCCGGCTTTACACTAATAAAATAAATATTAACTTGGCCGTGTTTGCTTACTGGGGAAAACTAAATTAGTAATATGTAGATTAACATAGCTTAAAACATATAAATCTTCATTACTACATAATGTCTAAGTCATTTGGTTCTAAGATTATATAACTGAGAATTTAAGACATATGACTATAGTAGATATAACTAATTATATATATTAAAAGAAACCACGTCTTTCAGTATCTGAAACGACAGGTTAGCTCAATCGGTAAGAGAAACAGGACGGAGGGCTGTGGACGTGAGTTCGTCTCTCGCCCGTGTTATCATTTTTTGGCAAACTAAGATCAAAGTGATAGATGTCTTTAATCGATAAACGTATCTTAATGTGTACTATTGAAACATATTGACATCGTTTAGGTTTACACAATTATTTTTGTCACCTGTCACGAAAACAGAACCTAGGCAAAAGGCATAAATTGATTAAGATTATACCTTCCATAAACTTTAAGATATTTTATCAAACTTAACTGTCTTTCAATAGGTTTTATAAGTTTTTTTGTATACTGTGATACATTATGCTATTTCCCCTTACTATCAGTTATGAAATGGACATGCAGCGTTTTTTCTCTTTATTTAAGCTACGAAATGAACTCTTGTGGACCAAGCCTTGAAAATTACTCCAGATTTTTCAACGTCTACTTTGAAACATTTCCAGACTTTTAATATTCCGGTCGAGCTTACCCTTCTCTCATTTTAAAAAGCGTTTTTCTTGTTCTCGAAGTGTGAAATCTTGATGTACTTTAGCGTATAATATGAAAGTTTATCGCGGACGTAATTTCACGACCCGAGGCTTGATACTTTTAGGGAAAGATAAAGTTGAAGTATATTTATGAGTATCCAACATTGCGAATTATAAGTAAGGGCGAGTGGTTTGAAAAATATACTTGGATACGTGTTACGAAATTTAAACAGGTAATAAATTATCATATTATATTAACTAAAAAACTATTCTACATAGAAAAAAACGACAGGTGCAGTACTTGAACCAATTGTGCTACCGTGTCCAACCCGTTATCGTCGATTTTTTTTCACGCAATTTTTCGTATTTTTTTTCAATCCATTATCGATTTTTATTTTGTGTAATGATTACATGCTTGTCAAATTCAGGAATGACATTAACTAAAGCTATAACTACGGATTAGCGTCATTGCACAGTTTGCTGTGACAATGAAATTACGTACGTAATATAACAACGTAGCTGACATTATTATTTTACTGTACATTAGTAAACAGTGCCTAAACAAATGTAGACAGCAATTGTTATTTTCTTTTACGTTTGATAAACTTTTCCATTACATGATACTATAAGACCTCCGAAGCAAAGAGTACTGACAGCCAGAAAGTTGATAATTGGACGCCAACGAGAGTTTAATCTTATTGAAGTTGATCGATTGAATGGAAATTGCTTTTGACGACAGAAACTGTTCACACTATTGAGGTAATTGAAATCGGGACGTTACGTCCGACTGACAAGTCCCAGTAGTGTTTCCGTCCACCACTTTTCCGACTTCCAACGTAAGTGGACTTGAAATTCATAATGAAAATTTCAAACTATTTCTGACAATCCCTCAATAATTCACTGTTTAAACATTGTAGATGTGCAATTAAATTGTAGTTTATGGTTTCGAAATCATGATAATTTTTAAATAATACAATTTAACGGTTTTAAACGGTTTAGTTAAACTTATTTCAACTACGGTCCGACGTTTCGGATGCTTTTTAAAACCCGTAATAAAATTCGACATATCTTTCTGACAGAAAACATTTTACAAGCCTATCTCAGACTGCACGGTTTATTAGAAAGGGTGGTAGGCAAGACGCACTCAGGTGTTCGTAAGTTATGCCAGTAAAATGTTAAATGAAAAGGAAACGCAAGATACGAAAAGGTATATTGAGTCAACCTTCCAAATTACGGAGACCCTTAACGAATTTAATATTTAAACATCAAATTTGGCTCGTCTGTCGTGATTTTACAAAGTTATACTTCGTCACGTTTCCCTATTATTTGAAAATCATTTATGAAGGAAGCGCGAAATCTAGTTATGTTTTTAAAGCCTTGAACGTTGTAAATTTTACATTATAACATAGGATATAACCTATATTCTAATAAGGAATCGTTCGTGCACAAAATAATAACGCATCGAAATGAAATTTTCTGCGAAATAGTTCAACGGAAAAATAGAGCCGTGGTTTCGAGTCGACTGCAGATTGTAAAGTCTTTAGTCTCCTATAAAGGGTTGCCGCGAACAGCGTAACGCGTTACGATCCGTATTGTTCGATCATTTTAGGAAAATTGACTGTACGTGTGTGTTTGCCACAGGTTCGAAGACGACAGTGAGAGAGAGAGACAACAATAGTCTGTTTCTATAACATGTGGGAAGTGAGATAACTGGTATCGTTTATAGGAAACCGCAGCCTTAGACACCGAATAAATAAAGAGCTTGTACATCGCCTGCAAAAAAGGGAACGAAAAGCAAGTCAAGGCCGGTCCGTGTGAAGTGTTTGGTGGGTGATTACCTCTCACCGCCGCTTGTCAACTAGGCGTTTAATATGGCGCAAACTTACTTAAAAGCTTTTATTTTATATTCTGATTTTATATTTTAGAATTCATAAGAATTTCTTGTACATTTCTATAGTCAAATACAAAAAAAATTTTTTGTTGTTTGCATAGGGCAGACCTAAATAAAACAGTAAACCTCCAATTAACTCGTTTTATATTTTTTTAATGTATACTCCAATAATTATAGACTTTAAAATAAACAATGAAAATTGTTTCACTAGAAAGAAAACATATTGAGCAATTTAGTACAAGTTCTCTTTGTAAAGAAATTCCAAACAAGCAACCCGACGTATACGAATCAGGGTAGAGAGAAATGATCTACAAAATGAATTTTCCGCAAACTGCAGTCACGTGTCGCATACGGTCTGAGACGGCGCAGAATTTGTCACAAACCAAATCTACCAAACAATGAAACAGTCTACAACGCCAGGCATTTTTAACAACCCAGTAGGGCTTGGAATTGGAGTTTGTTCGTTTCATTGTAAGAAATAGGTTCTTGTTTAAAAAGAAAACTAACGTTATTTACAATATAAAATTTTACAATTTTAACTGGTTAAGTAATGAAAACCAAATTGTATATGTAATTATCCCATCATTAAACCACGTACATTTGACTTCGAGAATATAATTTATAGAATAATCCCAAATTAAATACCTACTGTGATACACTGTTCAATATAATAAATTATAAATCTAAGCTCCTAACAGCTCCGAACACGCAAAGCTCTAGGTATTCGACAGCCATCGAGTTATATCTTTTATGGCTGGGGTACATCTTCCATCGAGTGAACTCCATGCTTGAGCGATCTCATCTATCATTTTAAATCAATACGTGGTGGTACGGAGGCCTGAAGCCACCATCCACAGCATTGCATGCTTTTTCTCTTACCAAATATAGCTACCGTGTCACATTAGTCCTCCATGGAATTGATCAACCATTATACACTTGCTCGATGTAATTTCACACGTAATATTTCCGACCCTAACTTTTTGTCTGAACATGAAATGAAGGAATGAAGTTATAGTTTATTATATATTGTTAAGTTTATTATTTCCACGTGTAGCAGACGATGGACCTATATAAATAATAATTCTATTTAAAATTTTAAAAAGTAATCACGTGCAATAACATGTGAAAATAATAAAGTTTCAAGCACAATATTAATATTATCAAATGTCAAACGCATCTGGTCTCTATCGGGTCACATGGACGATCGTAAAGTGGGCGTTTAAATTTTATCGGCGACCCTGCTTTTATTCCGCCGTTACTTTTCGCCGTTAACTTTATGTCTTGATAGGCTAATTAAGGTTCATTCACAAACAAACTTCGCTGATTATGATATTAACAATGAATTTTCATCATACATACGTGAAGACTGTAACATGAAACTTGGCGATGAAAGGAGCGGCGGCGAGTTATTTGCCAGTTCTTCTTGTACGTTCTACGCCCCTGATTTGAAAACTGGTAGTAAATGTAAATTTAGAGACTTTACTTTAGAACTGTTGTGACGTTAATTAATGTACCTGTAGTTGCCTACGTGGCTAAATGATTTTTGACTTTAACAGATTTATCCCATATTCAAAGTCATAAGAAGTATCACAAAGAAATCTTATATATGAATATCTCAAGTCACAGAGTCAGTTGGGATACCCAAATTGTCTTTAGCTATTTGTATGAAATATACAGGGTCTGAGAATCGTCTTCTATTTTTGTTCATACCCCTAAATAATCCCTTAAATATTTTATTTTTAGCCCTAAATTTTCATGACACCAACCCCAATTTTTATTAAGCAACGTTTTATTGATTTTTATCTTCCAGAAAGTTCTATGCCTCTTTCACTCACAAAAAACGAATAAGTACCATTTCCTATACTGAAAAAAATATAGAAATGTATGAAAATGACGTTCAAATAAATACAGTAAGGATTATAATGTCATCGGGAAATTTCGTACAGGAATTACACTCCTACTATTTTCACACAAAATGTTGACTAAGCCATAGATTTGTCTTAAGGCTAAACGTCCAGGTGCAACAGCTGTAGTATTCACTCATTCGCAGGACGGATCCTTAATTCGACGTAAGAGGATTATGTCTCTACGATATGTAATCCTAGAACGTTTGTTGTGGTGTAAATATACGTCCCGCATACCCAGCCCCAAACATTTATTTTCAAATTCTAATTATCTTCAAATAAACATTTTTATATGATTACAATACGTGACCAATATAAACTATTAATTCAGGCGATAAGTACATATTTAATTTTAACGGTTTAAAACTCAAAATACTTTAATTAAATAATTTTTCTCTGTGCCCCCCGTAACAACTTATTTCTGTAATGCAGTCGAAACGTCAGGTCGTAGCAAATAATTGATTAGTTTGCATTTCAAACCGTTAGAAGTCTTTTGTTTAAATATTACATTTATGGTTTTCGGGATGCCACACAAAGTATATGTGATAGTTCAATGTATGAAAGATTTAAATAAAACATTTTAACGGTTTAAAACGCGATATATTAGTTAAACTTATTTGAAAATGATTTTTAACTTCGGCCCGACGTTTCGGATGCTTTGCAACAGCCATGGTCACGGAGAGACTGTTTTAAACCGTTAAAGTGTTTTATTTAAATGTGTACTACTCGCGTAAACTATAGACTGTATGAAAGATGACGGACGGGAAAATTCTCATTTCAGGTCACAAACGGGCTATTTTTCCAAACATTTTCTTTTCAATTGTATCAAATTAATTATGTGAATAAGTTTTCCCCCGGAACAACATGGACAATGGACAACCGCCATTCCAGAAGTCACTCTCCAAGATTTTCCATTCAATCATTGAAGTGTCTGACAATAAATTTCTGCGAAAGCGAAAGAACAGATGTACAAGCATTTTCTACGAATCGTGAGCGTTTTCCGATATTCGTTCGACATTACTTCGACAGGCATGTCATTAGAAGATGACAGCTGCCTCGCTAGCAGCCTGTCAACACAATATTAAGTTTAGTATTGAACGTGTCAGCGCTGTCAAAAATGATTTTATGCATTTACAGGCTCCAGCTGGTAAAGATCGCGTTAAACGCAAAATATATAACAAACAATCCACTCCTTCTTATCTGCGTTGTTCGCTGGAGTACTGTGTTCGACTCTTGGGATATATGATTAATTGTTTTTGTGGGGTGAGCAACTAATCGCTATCTTGTTTTTTAATCAACTGAGTGCCAAACTGATAATAAAAAAGTGTCCATTTTCAACTCCACTGCGTCTCAACGTTACGTGCTGCTGGCCTAACCAATCTAACTAACATCATGTGCAAAATTATAAAGTTTTTAGGGATGTTTAGTGACTATCTAGTTAGTTGTTTAGATATATTTTCTTGGACGCTATAAAAATGACTGAAGAACGATGCTTTAATTTTAAGGTAACGTAAATTATAATTTAAAAAATGGGTTTACCTATGACCCGTCGTTTCAGACGCATTTTATGTTATAAGTGTATTTAATTTGAAGTACTCACGTAAGCTACGGATAAGCATCATTACTATATGACGCGTATAGAACTTTCAAAAGCTCTACAGAAGAAACGAAAATAGAGCGCCATTTCATCTATTATCTGTGCCGAATTGCTTCCGCAACAAAGGACCCTAATACAGCTGATATCACCCGTTTTACTCAAGGAACTTTCAAAGCGACAAGCGAGGACTTTACAAGTATAATGAACGCAGCCTGAATATGCATTGAACTAACATGTCAGCGTCTAAGATCAAAGAATCCGCAGCTGTAATTACTTGCTTTACGAGTCGACGATTTCGGGGAACGAAATATGTGGTTGGTCATTTCTTTGATAATAACGATTCAATAGAATACAGTTTATTATATATTAGAATAAGAAGATCCCATTTATAAATATAAAGAAGAAAGGAAATTATTTAATGTTTACTTTTATGACGGAGATTCACATACAAATATTTTCGTCCAATAAAGAAATTCTGAAATACTTTCAATGTGACATTTAATTAAGATGTAACGCCGATCTAATTTTATTTTATATATTCGGAAATCCATGAATACCACACTCCGAGTCTAATATAATATGAAAAATCAGAAAATAATGGTCGAGTAATAATCGATGGGTCGTGGGTCCACCATTTTTCTAATCAATTTAGAATGTTTCAGAGACATGTTGGACTTCAGGAAATCTGGATATTAAATGGGTAGTGGGAATATCGTAATTCCGTCAGGGCCACAGACCATCATCCACACATGAAGTGAAGTTAATTTTAATCACGTATCGGCTTCAGTCTGTGGATTTCCGAATAACTAAAGCTAAAACAGGTTGTTTAAATGCTGGCTGGCGTATTTCAAGTAGCATCGAGTGAACGCCCTGCTTGGCTATCCTCTCCTATGATTAATAAAGATTAGATATTGAAGGAACATCTTGAACCTTGTGCGATCAGAACTATTTACTAATTATTAGCTTTATATTTTGCTAGCATTAAACCAATGCCATCAAAAATATATACGTAAGTAATTAATCTTAGAAGGTACCAGTATCTCTTGTAATTGATATTCGCAACAGACCACATTGCATTCCCAAAGGAACCCCGGCGAGCAATAAATCAAATGGTAGATTAAGTGGGCGTTCCCAAAGAGGATTTTACTTCTATTTGTATCTTTTTTTGGCGCAAACCCAGGACGTCACCTCTTGTCGGATATTTACGACGGCAGAGGCCGACTAATGGCTTTCCAATCCCAAATGGTACTGCTTCACAATCGCCTTAAGCTGACCGCAAGCCCTTTGTTAAGCCAATAGATGTAATACCCAAGATCACATAATACTTGAATTAGTGTTGAAATGTAGCTCGATAGAATTATTTACTGCCCACGATCAAGAAAAATAGGTATCGATACATCTCAACAAAATATATGCACACAGTTATCTTTAAAATTAGAACCGTATCAAGATTTGTATTAAATACTATAACTTTGTGCAACATTCTCCATGGCTTAGTGGTTCAGCGCGAGACATAGGTTCGAATCAAATAAATAGATTCGGTCGGACAAGGCAAAAAAATAAACTCCATCAGTGATTAGACAGAAATGTTATTCGAAAACAGGAAATCGATATTTTAACCACCTACATATTAAATACTGTCCGAGGTTTACGCGAGTAGTACAGTTTAAAATTATTATAAAAATTTGTAGGTATACGTAGGTAGGTAATTTTGGTCGTGTCATTGCCCGTATTGTAACGATAACTTTAAGTAATTTATAGTTAAGTCTGAAGGTCAAATTACGTATAATTACTATGCGGGTAAAGGACAGGAAAACTTTCTAACATTTTATGTTATACTGTAATTTAGTTTCAAATCGATAAAGTAAAAGTGATTAAGGTTACAATAGGCTGGTTTTTTTGATAAAAGAGAACATATAACATCTAAATATGTGCAGTCGACCTTTGGTAGGCTGTAGGCTTTGGATATTCGGTAGCTAAAAATGAAAACGAAACGTGTTAAACTTAACCGCTTTTTCATCTGTGGACGGTGTGGTTCGTGACCCGTACATAATTTCGAAATTTCAACCACCCATTTAACATCTACATTTCCAGACGAAGTACATGTTACATAGAGATTATAAATTGGTTTGAAACATGTCGGACCCGGTGAGGATCAACCCGATGACCCGTTGATTATTAGCCATACCAACTTTGAATTTATGTTTCAAACGATTGGACAGGTAAAGTATACATACAATCCCACTTCTCTCAACGAAGAATTTACAGGCAATAACATCGTAAGTCATTTATCAAGAAAGCTATCCTGAAAGTCTTTCTTGGAACAAATAGCGCGTATTTTTATGAAATACCTCCGCGGTACACTGAGATATTGCTTACAACTTTGAGAAACAGGTATAAAATATGAGTCGCGAAGGATTACCCTTAATGCGAAACCTGAAGGTTAAGAACGGCCAAGAGTGAGTTGGAAACTCGCAAGAACGAGTTCTCTCAGTATTGTTTTAATCTGTTTTGTGTTTTTGTTGTTTATGGGTTTGAAGTTAATTGATAGAAGTAAGCCTTAAACTCAAAGAACTTAACAAGTAATGTAATGTACCTATAAGTTTATTTACAAAATAAATCTTAAGCCGAAAGCACTGGAATAAAAGAGATCTCCTACACAGAGCCGATCCCGAATCAAACGCCCTAAAACATATAATATTCTAGAAGATTGTTATTAGCATTTGAATATTCGATGATATTGATTGTACATTAGAGATTCAGTCAGCCGCAGCTGCGGGCGCCGGCTCCATTTCCCATTCATATTACACAAACTTGCATTGTTTAATATATTCCCTGACTTTCCATTGTATCGAACGGAATAAACGGCACTGATGAAATATAAATTATACTAACTTACTTTGGGCTGACTCTCGTAACGAACATTGTTACAATTTATTTTACGAAAAGTCCAAATGTAAGTCGTAACTCTGAAATAAAGTAAGTCACAATTTTCCTCATTAGCAACTCTCGAGTTGCCTTACGCGAGTAAAATTCAAAATAGATAGCAAATTAAAAATATAGGAATATAAAATACTGAGAAAATGTATTGTACATATTATATTAAAATAATAGGTTTTCCGTGACTAGGACGTGTAGACTGTGACAGGTGATTTAACGGCAGATATTGAGATAAATATAGTTAAATACTTTGTGTAGTTTATGCGAGTAGTGCACATTTTAATAAAATAGTTTAACGGTTTAAAACGCAATATATATATTAGTTACATTTACGTTTAGTATATATCGCGTTTTAAACCGTTAAAGCATTTTATTTATATAAATATAGTTGGTAAACCATCAAATGACATTTCACTGTACGTCTTTTTTTATTAACTAATTCATATCCGGGAGTCATACTTAGGACCCAGTGCACTTTACGCAACATAAATGCATACTATCTACTTTTTATTATTATTTAGCCATGGTTATTTTTATAGAAGATAAACAATAATCCCAACGAGGCTGTCAGATTTCTCTTACATTTAATAGAAATAGCGTAGTTGATTAAATCCGAGATTACATATAAAAAGCTTATAACCGTAAAAGGTGTTCATAAAAGCTGAAACGTATAATAAAGGTCTATATGAGTAGAGTCGTTGACTGCGCGCTGTTTTGGCCGCCATGAATCTTTATGATGCCCTGGAGGTCGCGCAGTATAAGGTTCTAAGGGTGTCCTATAAAACCACCCGGTCATATGCTCTTTTAAAACCCCGCTATTAATAAATTGATTTCAGGATATTATAAAATATATACATCTAAAAACTGTTGTAGGTGCTGCCACTCAAGGGACGAGACTAATTTTTATAATGGGCAGTTTGACATATTTGAAAACTTTAATATTTTTATATTGTTATTGCACATGAAGGCACTATATAATTTAAAAATCGAAAATAAATTGGAAAACTTGAACCGGCGTCGTCAGCGTTCCGCGCTGTTGCTCTACCACTCGGACTCGGTAGTTCAATTGGTAGAGCAACAGCACGGAACGCTGACGATGCCGGTTCAAGTCCTGTCCGAGTCGGAAATGTATTCAATTTATTTTCGATTTTTAAGTAAGATATATTTCTTCTATGGTTGAAACTTTTTAATGTTTCCTTAATACATATTTTAAAGACGCAGTGATCTATAGAAAAATATAATAAATAATATGTATATCAGTGATCGTGGAAGTTATAATAGCTGCAACAGCACTAGACGAAACTTTCTACCGTTGAAAAAAATCCGCATGATTTAAAAGATCCATGGAGTAGTTATAACTCGTGAAATCGTAATCCGAGAGATTTTTGTACTTTTTCAAAATACAGAGCACATTGAAAATCCACGTGGAAACTTTATTCAACGCTTATGGAATTTTTTTGCTTTGATACCATTTTTTTATCAAATCCTTATTTTGCATTCAAACAACCAAAACTCGGCGCAGCATTAGATTTATGTTTATTATTAAAATATATGTTCAGGTTGTATATCAGGTTTTGGGTTCGTAAAACTTTTTGTAGTTTTTATATTGAGATCATTTCAGTAAAATATAATTTGTTTAAGAATGATGTTGATTTAAAAATAGTTGTTTTTATATTACCAAACCAATGAAGATACGATTTACATGCTACGATTGTCGTAGCATCGTAGGAGGAAGATAGCTCTGAACGCAGTCGCGTAGAGCCATACGTAGATGTCGTAGACCGCAATCGTATGGCTACACCAAAGACTTCGTAACACTTTACTACGCCTTCTATGATAACACCTATGGTGCTTAAGGGGCCTATTTTTGGATATAAGCGGACTTGAAAATTACTTTTTGAAGAGTTTTACAATATAACAAATCTATACTGTCAGGAGTGTACGCGAGTAGTACACATTTAAATGAAACACTTAAACGGCTTAGACGTGATATATATAAGTTAAACTTATTTGAAAATTATTTTAACTACGACCCGACGTTTTGTCTCCCTATGAACACGGCTGCTGCAAAGCATCCAATACATCGGGCCGTAAATTAACAGATCTATTTGTAAACATTCCAGACTCAACTTGTTAAATTAAGACATTATAGTGATTTTAATACTACATATAAAGCTTATATTTGTAAACATTGCACGCTCTAATGTAAATTTTGAATTGATGATTACTTTATAAAAATTATTTAACCTTATAAAACTCGTAACGTTTGCCGTAGCCTTCTAATCCGTAATCCTTGTTTATTGAAAGACTAAACGATCTAAAGTCCATTATTGCTCATACATCAACGTCACAGATGCCATTTTTCCTTGGAGCGTGACAATTTTCATTGTTCGGGAAACGAATAGGCGCTAATGAAAGTTTAACGGCGTTTTGAGTGCGCGAGATGATCGCCCACCCGTATAAAAACTTGTCACTTGATAAAGGAGATTTTCTTTTTTTTGTTTGTTTTTTGACATAACGACGTAATGTATATTTTCCTTATAAGTTGCAGTGCTACTCAAGTTTCTAATATTTTTCCTGTTTTGCCAACTCTTTTATAGTTCTATCAGCTGGGATTCGGACGAGATTACAAGGACTTATTGTTTTTCTTTAACTAAACTGCAAATATAGAGTGTGGCGTCGAAATATGTCACGAAACCAACAATGCTTAATTAACAAATCAGAGATATTTTATTATTATTTAGTCATTTACTTATTTTTTTTTGGTATTCTTCTATACATAATACTTAAAGTTGTAAAGATAAACATGTTATCTTTAAAGGTTGCCTATAAAAACTGGTTATTTAAACTAGCAATTTGCTCCAACCCTTTTGCGACCTTAAATTCTTACGTCACCTTTATTAAGTCTTTATGTGATACAAAATATCGTAGTCTACATTCTAATAAATTTCGTTTTTTTTTTAATTATAATTTTGTTTATTATTGTTATATAAATATACGACTTATCATTGTTCAGCAGTATTTGTGTAAAATTGTTGCAAAAAAGGTACACGTAGATGTTATGTTTTAAATGTTTATTATCAATATTTTTTTACCGACGTTAATTTATTCCACTTATCTATAAGCTACAAGCTCGTTTTCTTTATATAAGGCAACACTTTTTTAATGGCTTTACTTTAGTTTCAAGCGCCACAGGCTACTCGAATGAGGTCTTGTCGGGTGTCGTAAAATAATAGTTCATTATAAAAGTGTCATTAACATTCAGTCTTTGCGTAGCGTTTGTGCAAAGCAAATTTCCGACATGATACACAAAATGTTAACTCGAATGAATGAGCTCATTTTTATTTGAATTCCCGTTAGGGATACATTTAATGGCTGATAATATAAAAGGCACGTGAATGGGAGGTGAGGTAATTAAAAGTTCCTTCATTTATTCAGCACAAATGAAAGAAACGAGGATCCCGAGTGCTCCTAACGACAGAGCTTTTTAATCCTTTAAACCTACCTAGTTACACTCTCATTGCCTTTCTAAGGAATATAAAATGAATAGCCGCATTTACCGTCGACGCCAGATTTCCGCTAGGGATACGCAAAACAGCCTCGCGATGCTTATTCGCCGAAGGCCTATCTATAACTCACTCTTAGTAGACCATGCGAAGGAAAGACGAATTCGGTTGTTAATGCATAAAACGAACTTTTATGTTAACGCAGGTTACGAACCGAAGAACCCACAACGCATTCAAGACCTACTTTTACAAGTTACGAGTGTAGGTTGTATTTGCTTGCAAACCAAGCTTACTTATTGTAGTTAGATAGTTAATTAGACAAACCCTAGTCAATTGTGTTGAGTGTGTGAATGCCGCTAACAAGCCGCCACCCTTCCCATATATGGCATTATTAGTACACACGAAAAACGAATGATGTTTATTTTAAAGTTACACCTTTAACATCATGTAAATTTCAGAAGAGATGAGAGAGCCTTCACGAGATTACTACGATATTATATTCAAATTATACCATAGTTCAGCCCGTTAAAATACATTTAACAAAAACGAAAAAACGGCTTACTATTTGTTGAATTATTATTTTAATGTCGCAAACGTTACCGTGAATACGAGAAAACATACAATTTCTATACTAATGTGTATTTAACTGCCAACATTTTTGTAGGCCTGTCATTTCCGGTTTTCCGCTGACATTTTCATTATGATAATGTATGTTTTTAGCTCTAATACTGTATAAAAGGCATTCAAATGCTTTTGTAATTCATGCATAATTTGAGGATTCTTAATACGGATTTTGGACTATTTACATTAGGTCAAAAAGCCTTACTACTAAGTAAAAAAAACACATTTACAAAAATTGTTATGTGTAATACGTTCAGTTTCACATTTTATATCATATCAAAGTTACATGTTGTTACAGTTTGTGTTAGCTTGGTCCCGGTATATATAGAAGAACGTTAAGATTTTAATTAAGACTAATAGTTTAACGATTACTTACATTAAAACAAGATACTTTATGTATCATATATGTATATACAAACTATGTCTAGTAAATTATGGCTACACTGCTTGTCAATATTAAAACCAAACTGTTTAAAACGATATTAAATTAATCACAAACAAAAGAATCTATTCAGTCTCACCACTAGTATAATAGTTTCAGTCTGTAACAAAGTTCCTTAAGTATATTTGTAGAACATCCAGAAATACTGTTAACTCGGATATCTGTTAAAAGAGGAAGCGGACTCGATACATAATTAGATTTACATTGAACTACGAACAAGTCTTCACAGAGTCTTTTGAGACTTTAATACATCTGAGTAAAAACGGCAAGGACTCTTTTCTTAGTATTCTCACCGGAAATCTCCTCTTTGGAAAGTCGAGCTTCAACACATACATTGCCTTAATACATAGTCACCTTTTAACCGCTGCCTTTCTTTCAAGTTAAAAAAAACAAGAACAACTTACGTATGAATCGACGAAAGTAAGGATAATGATTTTTCGTGTATAAATGATGAGGAAAATACTTTTAAATAAAACACTGTAACGGTTTAAAACGCGATATATTAGTTAAACTTATATGAAAATGATTTTTAACTTCGGCCCGACGTTTTAGATGCTTTGCAACAGCCGTAACCACGTCACCACATTTAAATACGTTTTTTCTACTAGAAACTTGGATGGAATACCGTTTCCTTGTTGAAAGTTGAAATACCCCACTTTACTTGTTAAAAGTTGATTTAACCTTACTTCATTTCGTTTTTAATTAACATAATCTTAATCAACGATTTATAAAACGTCAATGTATAACGCAAATTATAAAAATAAAATTATGTTTAATTTAATTTTATCCATATTTCCTCGTGACCACAGGTGCTGCAAATCATTCGAAACGTCAATTATATAAAGAATATGTTATATATATATTTGGCGTTTTAAACCGTTAATAGTGTTTTAATTAAATATGTACTACTCGCGAAAACTGCACATAATACTAGCAATTTTTGAATGTCTATTCTATTTTAAAAGTTACATTTTAGTAAACAACATTTGTCACTTCTAAGCTGCGACACGAACACGCTATACTATTTTTGCTCTTCAAATAGCTGAAAGGCTTCCGTGGGCGATCCAATGGAAAAGCAAACCGGGTTCTGCCGTACAAGTTGTTTGTTGTGTGTTCGGTATAAATACAGTATTGGAGAAGATGGAATATTTCTCCGTACTGTAGAACCTTTTAACTTACGTGCGTTTAAACCTCAATAATAACGTTTATTTCATTGTTTGATAGTATGTATATATACATATATTTATTAATACACGTTTTTGTAGTCACATATCGTGTCTCCGAAAATAATATATTTAATACTTTTTTAATGACGTGGACATAGAGTTTCTTTGCCTGTTACGATGTTTACAGATAATTAAACTTCTGCCCGGAAACAACATGCGATGACCGTTTAAAACGCGAAATATATTAGTTAACTTAAAAGATAGTGTCGCTCATAGTATCTGCTCTCCCCGCCCCAGACAACACGGGACCTGCTGCACAGCATATGAATCGTCGAACTTTTTCTACTTCATGTTTAAACAGTTTACGTGTTTTATTTAAAAATATATTACATGCGAAACCTACACTAAAGCTTTCCAAAAAAGTTCTATTATATCGGAAAGCTTTAAAAATAAACAACCCTAACACTAACAATACTTAACGCAATATTACGTTTAAGTTAATCAAGTCTTGAACGTGTACTTGTATCTTAAGTAAGTAAAACAACCCGCCCTTAATTAAAATGACATCTCTTATACAATAATTATTTATTAGCAACCGGCAAAAGCAATTAAATGACGCCCACCGACGTAAGCCTATTTGCGTTACGCACCTCAAATCTCATTAAATATTCTGCGATGCTTCTTGAAGTTTATTTATAAACGTTTATAAGAGTATTAAGATAATTTACGTCAGTCGCGGAGGTTTCGATTACGAGGTGAAATACATAGAATTTTAAGGAATTGGTTTGTATGAAGAATTGAAGTAAAATCCATTTTGCCTACATGGGAAATATTTCTGTGCCGATTTAACTGATTGATTTTATATCTAGACACGTAGTATGACAAATCTTATAAACTGCCGGACCCCAAGTCCTCTTACGGGGATGACACTTAGGACATGCAGGCGGATGCAGGTGGATTCAGGACTATTCAGGCATAAAATCGAATGAGTTTTTGAACACCCTCAAACACTATATATGTCTCTTATTTCTATCGAATCTAAGAGTTATTTGTAAACACGTCCCTTTCTTTAACTTCACTAACTACAGCTCTAACGTGCTCCTCGAATTCACTTTATTAATCCCCATTTATAAGTTATTCTTGAAATAAAATCTTACAAATATTACTTATGACGTAAATAAGTGTGAATTATATCAAACACCCTGTACTGTATTGTTGTTGCATCTCACGCGTACATGGAACCTCTCTCGTTCGTATGGGAGTTCCATACATAGCAAATACGATTCATCAATCATGCTACACCTACACGTGCGGCCCTTTGTACTGCATATTGAAAAATGAATCTCAGTGGCCTCTGGTATCCTTCATAAAAAGATAATATTTTATGAAGAAATATGAATAGGGAATCTCTTTTCATCTATACTTAGATCTTCCAAAAGAGCCATTTATTTTGTCTCTCGAGCTTTTCGTAGAAATATAATTTTAAAACCTTCGTGCGTTTTTAATCAAAGCACTAAATTACAAACATTTGACATATACTGGAAAATAGAAAAGGTAAATTAAGGCCGAGGGAAGCAGAATAGCCTAACTGAAATTTTACGACTTGAGTTATTTATATTTTCATAATCTAAAAATGTACAAGAGCACAGAGACCGAACATTGCTAACATAATTCTTAAACAAATAGTGCAAATTCATTTTCGCCTAAGTTAATTGCGCATTTTAATTTTCCTCCTTATTGAAAATCATGTTTTTTGTTATTAGGCCACTCTGCCGCTAGCAGACTGAATTCACGGGAACCGGCATCCATAGCGTACCGTGCTGTAGTTATTTTAACAATCTTCACTTACAAAGATTACGTGATGTGGTTAGTATACGCGAGTCCATATATAAACTGTGAAAAGACTTCGTTAAATTAATTGACATTAGTCTACAAATATATTTAGAAAAAAACTTGTAAACAGTTTACAATAGCGACACTCTTCCTCCCGAAATGACAATGAAATAATAAGACAAAGATGGTGTATTACGCTGACGTGGATTCGGATAGGGCGGGGGATTAGTGCGCTTTAGAAACCTCTCGAAAGCCTTCTAAATAAACAGATTATTCTGCTCCGAATAATTAATGGAACTTATTCGATTGTCGCTTAAATACTCCTTGAGGGCTCGAAATTCCCGAATCCTAATTTTGTTTTGGCGTCCTTGACTAATTATTGCTAAATTATTCTATAGTACTTTGGCAAAAGGCCGTTAGATGCACGAGTATTCTATTTGAAGCATGAAACCTTTTCCAAGTATAGCATAACGTGATGATAACTTCAGTAGCATTCAGCTGCATGTGTGTATGGTAAGCGAGAAGCTAAAGCTTAAGAACGGCTAGAACAAGTTCTATATTGTGTCACAAGAAGGTAAATTACGTATGTAATTCTACAACAAGAAAAACACATCAAAATAGATACGAATATATCCACATCGATTCCATTTTGGACATCATATTATATATTTTTGCAAACAACCTCCGCGACTTTATAATTAGCTGTTACCCACGGTTTCATCCACGTCCCGTCGTTCTAGCGAGTTAATCTTAAAAGATAGATATTTACTGTCGACAAGATTTTTTTAGATCATTTAAAGCAGAATCATGTTCCACATATCTTTCGATACTTTTAATTGTATTCGCAGTGCACGCAACAAAAATCCTTTAAGATGAATAATGTTCTCCGTTTTTTCCACATTTCCCCCTGTTTCTTTACTCCTATTGATTTGCGTAAGCCTAAAACCTTCCAAAAAAAAGCACTACATTTCAATTCGAACCAGTAGTTCCTGAGATCGGCACGTTCAAACAAAGATACAAACTCTCCAATTTTATAATATTAGTATAGATCATACACTAGCTTAGAAGTTCTCAGACGTCTAATATCTTGAACCCGAATTAGGAACTGATGCGATATTCATAGTCTCGCCCGCAATTTTGCATAAATTGCTGAGCAATTAGGAAACAACTTAAACGGTTTAAGTCTCATACACTCGTACTTATAGCCCATGTATCTTCGTCGCGACATCTTCGGTTTGAAAGTAAAATCGCGAACAAAATATTTTTATATATTTCAATTAATTAGGCATAGGGTAATAAGGAAACTTTAATACTTTTTACATGTTATTGCAAAGATGGTCAGAGCAGCAGCACGAAACGCGCGGATACCGGTTCAAGTCCCGTCCGTGTGAAAAAATTTTTCAATCGTAAGTTAGTGGTAAATACCAAAGGTCGACAAAAATTAAACTTAGCTTTGACGACAAAAGAGGAAAACATCCCAATATTTGAAAGTAAAACCTGTTTATTTATCGGTGCGATTATGCAAAACTGAAGCTGAATCTTTTTGAAAAAAACATCAAGCGGAAGCTTGTATTTTATAAAATAAATTTACAACGTTAGTCTTGGTTGAAAAAATATTTCAGATGCAAACGTTGAAAGTAAAAGACATTTCTCGCAAATAACATAGTCAAGATCAAAAGTCTACTGCATGGGGTTCTTAATTTTATTGCAATCCGTTGAATTTCTTTGTTTTCTGCAAAAGTATGATAGGAGCGTAATGAACGCATCAAACACTAGACATTAAACCGTGACGAAACAAAATTATGACGGTAGCAAATTCGCAGTTAATCCTGGAGGCCTGCACCAACAGATATAGTATGATAAACGATCTCCCCCCATCCCCCACAGCTCAGCCACTCAACTATTGTTTGGCGAGGACCGCTGTGTATGCATTTTACCCATTTTACTCGCAAACGGATGAGAAAATGCTTTCTGAATAACGTTCAATACATCCTTCTGCATGCAGCTTTTTAGAGCTTTTTATTGTTAGTGTAGAATGGGGATCTCTTTTATCTATTCCGGTTTTTACTGCTATTCATTTGTTTTATATACAAATAGCTTTAATGTATTAGTTAAAATATATGTAGCAGATTGTGATGTGCAGGTCGCCTTACCTCATATATGTAATTGTACTCAAATTTGTTTGTCATTAATAAGGAATATTGAATTTAAACAATAGACTGTGATTACTTACGACACTCGATTATATGGCGAATCTGCTATTAATTTCCTACCTATAAAGAAAAAAGAATAAATTAATTATTTGAAAAAGCAGCTAGCTATCGTACATAAATTAGGTCAAAAAGCATCGATCTGTAAGCCCCTCGACAACGAAAGCGTAGCTAGGTAGATAACATACATAACTAATAATTTTACTGACAATACCATTAATTTACATCTTATATAAAACGGATTGTATCAGTTTTCAATAACTAAAACCTAATCTTAAAAACATCGCGAATAAGTTAACATTAAAATAATAATGGAGATCGTTTGTTCAAAAATAGAGTTGTATAGAAAGTACTATTATTTCAATAAAACACTTCTAACGGTTTTAAAGGTGAATTAGATTATTCAAAAAAATTGCAGCCCGCGTGCATTCGAATGATCTGGTCGTAGTTTAAGTACAATTAGAAATAAGTTTAAGTTATATATTTCGAGATTTAAACCGTTAAACGTGTTTTATTTAATGTTTACTATTCGCGTAAGCCACTTCTACAGTCTACTAAGTTATTTCATGCCAGAAGCATTATGTATAAAATATCATATTTATAATTTCAAAATATGCTTTCAACGTTTTAAAGTTCCCACAGTGTATAGGTACAATTTATATTAATATTCAGAGACAGATCTGATAACCTAATATTTCGCCAAACCAGGGATTCGCACCTTGGACCTCGTCAACAGCGGTCATGCTACAACCAGTAGACTAACGATATATAAAACGGGGATAAAAGGTGTTATTTCCCATAACACAATAACATACACTTCATGCATGATCTTCTATTTGAATAAATTAATGCCACAATCGCGATAACACATATTGCAGTACGATATGCATTATCAATTACCTGAAACTAAAATTGGCAATTCATGCATGACATCGCATGTAACACGTTGTAGTAATGACTACTGAGTATATGCTTTCCTTGTTAACTGTGTTAGTTACAAGCACGTTATATCAAGGTGGAATACGCGTTGTATGTACGTAATGTGTATGTGTACAAATAAGAGAGATGCCTTTGTTTATATATATATATATATCCAATGTTGATAAGATTTTAAAGTTCTTAGCATTGCTATAGTTGTCTGTAGCATTGGAACATTTCACGGTTATAAACGAGAAATATATTTATTAGTTATACACGTCTGTTTTAAACCGATAAGTGTTTTATTTTTATTTTTCCATTTATTTATCATATCAACATAACAAATACATTTATTTATATATTGATAGCAATAAAAAAAACCACTAAGGTTTAAACTGTTGCCATCGTGAGTTTACATAACGTCTAAATTAGCTAAGTTTATTTAATAAATATACAAGATAACTAGCTACCATCTTGTCTAAGCATCTATTTCTACAAATTAATACAAAACCTCATTTTGACGTTGATCTATAAACATAATGCAATCTGTAATTTGAACGTTGCATTTGCACTTATAATAATTTTGCACAATTTCCTTTCTGCAGCGGAAACTTAAAATGAACCTATAAAAATCCCCATTTCAGTCACAATATAGGATAGGACCCAGGCTTAAGAACAGTTTTCTACCTGGCTTCGTGCCATATTCGCTAGGCTTCCACCGTGCCAAGTAGAGCACGGATTATATCAAGTCCTTATGACATGCAGTTTGGGAGCAAACCTCTTTTATTTTAAACTAACAGAACTAATTAATTGTAAAGAGATGGAAAAGCTCTCATTAAATATTTCTCAAAATTAAGACTTGAAAATGTACTTTTACTGAAAAACGACAGCAATTTGCCGTTGTTCTAAACATTAAAATAAAAACTTTAAACGGTTTAAAACGCGAAATATTAACTACAAAACAGGTGGAATTAGAGTAGCAGATTTGACTTTGACATTAGACACATCCATTTCCATTCCTCCAGCGATTGCGGCTGCTGCAAACCATAGTAGTAAAAATTAAATTAAAAATAAGTAACCATATATCGGGCATTTTAAATGTTAATAGTGTTTGATAAAAGCATACTTTAAAACCATGACATAGATTGTGGTTCAGGATAAAGTTGAAAGCCGCAAAAAAATCTTATATAAAATGTAAATTAACGTTTTATCAAATAGCTTATATGGCGCCGTTTCAAGAAACCCCGGAGAATAATTTTCATTTCACCCAGCATAGCCTTCATTATCGCATAACTACGGGATTTGCATAAAAACAAAATAAAACAACGCGAGGTGAAGCGAGGTTTTTCCAAATATGAGGGATATGAATAACTACATGTTTATTTCGGGAAAGGCTCCGAATTTTTTCATTGAAGACACAAAATATTTCAGTTTAGCGAGCTAAAATATTGTGAAAGCTTTTTGCGATATGCGAATAAACTATTGAAAGGGAAAATGCCGATATTTTTCCCTTTGAGCTGAAATGTGTATGGGATTTTGTTTTTTATAGAAGCCACCCGTCCCCAGCAAAACGAACTTACTTTGTTGTTCCGGGATTCGAAGCTGAAACCGAAACCTTATCGTGCTTAATGCAAAATGATTTAACAGAAAAACACAAAGTGTTATATATATAACTAGCTACCCGCCCCGGTTTCGCTTGGGTGCAATGCTGATACTAAATACACTAAAGAAAACCTGTGAACGTTATTAATAAAAATCTTTCTCTTGAATCACTCTATCTATTAAAAAACCGCATCCAAATCTGTTGCGTAGTTTTAAAGATTTAAGCACAAAAAGAAAAAGCGAAGTATAGAAAATGTATAAAATTTTGAATTTTGCTATTCAAACAAGACGAGACTAAATAAGGTATGTATATGCATATAAATTTGAAAGCAATCTGTTAATATCGTCAACTAAGATTGGATGCGGAGTGTAGACACAATTTAATAAACCGTCTGACACAATTAAGACGCTCGAGAGATTCAAATTAAGTGTCTGCAGAAACAAGAATAGATTTTCTCAACACGTCCACAAAGTACCGGATTTAACTAGCGGATGGAGAAATTTGTATCATTAATTAAAGCTGTCGGCACTTAACTTGTTTAACGGTTTAAAACGCGATATGTATTAGTTAACTTATTTTACATTGCAACCCGACGTTTCAACTTTGCAGCAGTCAAATATCGAACGTACGAGTATAATATCGCGTTTGAAACTGTCAAAAGTTTTATATTTCAATACTTGAATATTATTTTCATTTCTTGAATGAGACATTACTTTATGTATACGTAATTAGAAAGAATGTATGAAACAAAAAAAATAAGTCTACGAAGGGGTATACCTATTAGTTGGTCTTTAAGTATTCAGCGAATTTCTGATTGCAATAATCTATCTTTATAAATTTAAGCTGCCCACGACATTGGTCGCTCGTGACCCGTCGTTAGAGTCCCGTCGTTCTTGCAATTTAATCTTTAAAGATAGATAGCGTACATACTCGTATAGTGTCGCGGACATATTTTCAGATCAGAGTAATTTCTCTATATATCACATTTTTTAGGTGTTTTGAATTGTTTTGAAATTATGAAAAATTTCCCCCGTTTTGTTCACATTTCCCGCTGTATCTTCGCTTTTATTAGTCACAGCCTAATGTTATGTCCTCGATAAATGCTCTAACAGAAAAATATTTTTTCAATTCGAACCCGTAGTACGTAATTAGAATCTCCAGATTAGCGGTTGGAACAAACTCTTCGGCTTTATATATTGGTATTGATATATCAGATAATGTTTGAACAATTTCACGTATAAATGCGAGAAATATAAAATAACTGCGAAGAATCAATTTTATCTGTGAAATGAAGAACGTTATACGTAAGTTAACGTAAACAAGAATTATCAAAAGAACCAATAACCCAAGATAAATTATATTTCTCTTTGCTTATTTCTAACGAACAATATATTACATAAATAGAGTGGTTTTGAATCGTTAATCGATTTATTATCTTTCCCAGTAGATAACAGTAAATATTATTACGTCCCGCCCACAACTATTGATATCATTACATACAAACTGAAAACTACCTACGTCAAACAAAAAATTAATGTCAGAAAAAAGTGAATAAAACACTTTAACGGTTTAAAACGCGTTGTAATTTAGTTAAACTGCAGCCGTGGCCACGTGATAACGGCTGCTGCAAAGCATCAGGCTGTAGTTAAAATAATTTTCAAATATTTTTTAACTAATATATATACCTATCGCATTTACCGTTAGTGTTTAGTGTTTTATTTATATTATAAAATAAATCAAAAGAAGATAACATATTTTTTAATAGTTTACTTCACTGTTATGTAATTTGATTGAATAAATAAACGTGTACCATAAAACTTAAGTCGAATTGTTTGAAAATATAGTCAGAAACCGTACCTTTCTAAGTCAAAGTTTTAGCAAATAAATCCTATGTATCTCAAAACACCTGTTACGTCGAAAACTGATTAAATCAATTTTTTTAGCCTTTTCTTTGAAATTTCAGTTATAGAAATTCCACTGTATTATAAAAAAAAAATCTTTAATTAAAGCGAAACTCCGTAATAATATAATAATCCAAGATACAATTTACTTAGTACATAGCCTCCCTTCGAACGAGATTCGCAGAAAATCCTATAGACATACTGTACACGTACTACATATTCTTTGAGATAATGAAATCTCTTACATCTGAACGTGATACAATCACAGAGAAAAGCTCTCTACGCCCTTCACCCTTGTTGGGCTGAAAATAACTATATCTATTTGCTAAGTAATATCGACAGTAAACACACCAATAAGTAATGCACGTTAGTATCGTCTTCGTTTACGCAATACCTAAAAAGGGAATATAATTCTGTAAATTATTTTTTTATGTAACATTTTGAATTGTAAGGTTTTAGATTAAAAATCGAAAATAAATTGAAAAAAAAAATGTTAACACGGGTAGGACTCGAACCCGCATCGTAAGCGTTCCGTGCTATTGCTCAATCTGTGTCAAAAGTAAGTGCAGTTACAAAACGAGTAACCGTGGATTTAAATCCTCTATTTTTACGCAAACAAAACCGTTTGATATTAAGTTAGCAATACTTCAACTAATCCATTCATGTTTCAACTTAAAAAATCGAATAGAATACAAATACGAACTGAAAGAGGCAGTAATTGAAAGTTTGCAGGAAAACTATATTTTACTCTGAAAGCAACGACACAGAATACAAACGACAATTTTATTCAATTGTTTACCATATAAAAGGAAATAGTTTACGGGCGCGGAGCGGGCCTAGAATTTAACTTTTGACTTTTAAATGAGGAGGGGGGGCGATCCAAGCTCGTTCTCTTTTAATTTACAATTATAATTTAAGATGTACATTAACAATAAGACATTATTCAGTTGGTCAATGGGTTACTTTAAACCTTCATATCATTGTCTTTCGGGCTGTTCGACCGACTTGAACGAGAAGAGGATATGCTGAACGATGGCGATGATGAAGGTGAAAGCCTTATACAATTTACTTTAAACCTTGTTTAATTTATTTCTAAGTAAATAAAAATAGCCAAACCAAACAAACCAAAAAAAAACTGTTTAGGGTGAGAACAAATAGTTCGAATTGTAAAATTCTTCTTGTCTTGGTTAGAGCATTTATCGAAGAAGGCTATAAAACATCGCGCTGTGTTTAGTCACAGCGCGATGTTTTAGTATATTGTAGCGAAAAGTGCGGGTTTCTGATGTGTACGTTACAAAAACAGTTTAAGATACCCAGAATAATATTTATAAAGGAATAATACTACTAAATGAAGTAAAAAAATTCAAGCGGGAAGCGACCGACGTCGTGGGTGACAGTTTAAATTTATAAAAATGAAGAGTTTGCAAAACAGATTTGGATGCCCTAAATAACTATTCTACGTGGACGAAGTCGCTGACGCAGCTAGTCTAATATATACAGAATACAACATAAAGTTTGCTTCTATCATTGGAAGATATCTTTGCGAAAGAGAAATTTTCTTTATTGTTATTTAAGACATCAATACAGTTTAACTTATCGAGTATACTTAACTTAAGTACATAGGTAAGATTTTACTCTCGGTATTAGATACATATATAATGCAGGTTGTCGGCGATTCCGGCCGAGCTTATTTCAGTAACAGCTTCGCTATTTTGCTTTTGTGTAGTGTAGATAGAAAACGCTGAACCGTAGTCTTAAGCGTGAATATAAAATATAATAGAATGAGCTAGAATTAATAAGGATGAAGGTGGTCGGCGCTCAATGCAATATATGTTTCATTTCTAATTGAAACATATATATGTATATACTGGAAGGAAAACATCGATCTCAGACCGCTGTTATTGTATTAAATTGATAATAATTTAAATATATAAATAAACCACTTTTTACGGTTTTCGTTGCTTTTTGGCCTGCTGTAAAGTATGCGAAACGTTGAATTATAGTTAAAATGAGATAACAAAGTTACCTAACTAATATATTTCGAATTTAAATATGTACTTATGTAAACTGCAGATTATTAAACACACTGGTATTTGAATAAATAAAAACTCATATATTTTTCACACGTTGGCACTACATAAATGGATTATAAATAATTCAAGTCCTGCCTGATATAATCGAAGTTTTAATGTATAAATTAAAGGATATTAAAACAGGTTTATGAATTACACAATTATTTGAAAGTAACTTATATTGTTACAAATTTAAATTGCATAGCAAACAAAGACAATGATAATATTATCTGGAGCTAATTTAAGTGCCGGGAACAGCTCTATTAATCAGCCAGTGCTGTGTATGAAGCAGTATATTAATACGAAGATAAGCCCCGAATATATAGCTTTCTATTTTAATAGGACGCCATGTATCGGAAAATTAGATCTTCTATCTTATACGAGAGGGAAATCCATTGAAAGAAATCTAGTTAAGTTGGAAGTCAACAGGGATTTATTTCATATATAACTACATGAAATAAATCCCTGTTGACTTGGGATATAGAGTTTTTTTTAAATTATTTTAGTTCTTATAACAATTTATTTGCTCCCTAAAATCGATAAGTAGTAAAGCACACAATTTTAAAAGCATACTTAGGAAAAAAGGGAATAACAAAGTGGAAAAAGACTTTAACGCGACTCATGATAAAACCTTTAAAAATCAAATAAGTTCTAAACTATATATGAGGCCCCTAGAGGCAGAGTAGTAACTGCAATTTTGTGACTTTCACTTATTTATATTTTCATAGTCTAAAATTATTATTATCATTTAATCTACAAGAGCACAGTACCAGAAAATTGCTAACATAAATCTTACACAAATACTACAAATTCATTTTCGCCTAAGTTAATTGCGCAATTACGTTTTCCTCTTTATTACAAAATTATATTTTTTTGTTATTAGGCCTCGCTGCTTCTAGCAGCCTCATATATGCTTCTATACATATAAATTATATAAAACGGTTTATATCCGACTATATAAAATTACTTAATGATAGAATTGATAATTATAGATACGTACTAAACATTTACTACACTCAGCTAATTAGATTCTCTACAGTACACACCCAATTTCCATCAAACAAGCTTTTTCTAATTGAAATTGTTCGACACGAGAAAAACACGGACATGCGGAGACAAAAGAAAAAGAACCGCCCACCACCAACGAAAACCCCGTGAACGACACGTTCCTGTTTTAGTATACAAAATACCAATTTCATGAATAAATTTACAAAGGCATTGATATTATTGACGACTGGATGGATTCTCATATATGAAAGATATAGCATCTTTTATTGCCCAAATTACAACACATACAGCAGTTATTAAATATACAGTCTATTAAGCCGCAAACTGGGGCTTGCCAGGGTTAAAAGACCTTCACAGTCACCCGAATTGTAAAATCTCGATGTCCTTGCAGGGCATGGGGCGAATATATTTCAGGGTCCGTTTTGCTGATATATATATAAACAAACAGACTGGTATTTTTTACCATAAAATCCGATAAAATTGTATATTTAAAGTTACTGATCAAATTTTTTAAATAAAACACTTTAACGGTTTAAAACGCGATATATTAGTTAAACTTATTTGAAAATGATTTTTAACTTCGGCCCGACGTTTCGGATGCTTTGCAGCAGCCGTGGTCACGGGGAGACGTTAAAGTGTTTTATTTAAATGTGTACTACTCGCGTAAACTATAGACAGTATTTGATCAATTTTTGTTATTCTCCTCTTAATTTTTATAAATTAAAGCTGTTACTGACGGTCGTGATATAGATATAGTGTAGTGATTTTTTTTATAATAATTGAAAAAGGGGTTATTCTTCGATACATATGTTTTGGATATCTTGATTCGTTTTCGCAGCGTACGCAACGTAAGCCAACAAAGATGAATAATTTTTCAAGTTTTCTCCACGTTACCCGCCGTTTATTCACTCCTATTAGTCGCAGCGCGATGTTTTATAGCCGATAGTCTTTCCCGATGAGTGCGATTAGCGCGTTCAAACAAACGAACAAACTATTCAGCTTTATATAGGTAAGATAAAGGATAAAAAAATACGTTAGTTAGGTAAAGATTACTGGCTGAAAACACCTCGTAGCTTTGAGCCGGATAAAGCCAGTAAAATACAGTCGGCTTATTTATAGATATTTGCTCAAAGAATAATCAGAATAGCTACAAAAGCTAACCCGTCATGTTTCATGGAAACGAGCTAATAAGATTTTACGATTATTGTTACTTCGAGATTAAAGGACGTCGGGTCGTTACGGCGTTTTGGGATTAGACTTTTGATAAATATCACGACTGGAAACATTTTTATTTCAAGGTTAAGGTCTTTGCGCACTACTCAAAAAATATTAAATATTTTAACAAATAGTAAAATTCTTTCGGGGCGTCCCTGTAAAGTACGAAATGTGCGTTGTTCTACAAAACAAATATTATATTAAACTTTTTACTTTTAAATTAATGCGATGTAAGTATATTATATTTATATTTAGAGCCATCTAACAGCATTGTTGGAACTACTTATTGGTTTAATTATTATTTAATTGAGCGTTGGGTCTTTAGAAACCCACTGGCAGTTAAAGTAATTACAATGGTAAACGTAATCAGTACGGCAATAATATTAGGCAGGTACGAGTATAAAGTGAGATATAATCATTATTAGCAACGGTGTACGATGCATGCGGTTCCAATAACCAATACCGCGCATACCAAAGCGTTTGGAGTAATTAATCTGCTGTGGCCATGCTGACCCACGAAGTAGGCTGTAATTAAACGATATATAATGGAAATGCATTACAAAAGAGACTCTTGTTTTAAAGCAGCGGCTACTAGACACTTTTGTAAGTAAACGTTTCATCTAGGGCATAAAATTCTAATTTAGAAGAACAATGTAGCTAGTAACTAGAGGAATTACGTAATTATGTAGTCTACATAATATTTAATATGACGAAATTTTAACTAAAATCTTAGTCTAGAGACTTGAATCTCGGCAAAACAAAAGTAGGAAGTTACAGTCGGACAAGACACATCAACTACTCGTCCTTAGATAAAATCGATTAAACAGACACAGAAATGTGTTCGCCTCATGCAACGGGCCTTCAATTTTCTTTCTCATGTGGTATAATAATACTATCGATATTTAAGACTTCCCTTTTCACTCGGAATAACAATTTTTTATTATCGATAGCTGCTGACAATGTATACAGATAACAAAGTTGATTTGGTACATTAACAAAGACTTAATGAAGCTTATCGTTTCACTATGACCACTTAATCGATCATTTGTCGAGCTTTACAATATTATGATCATGACGTAAGCAATAAAATGTATACATGTTTTATGTATGAATTTCAACCAATTTTTGTCCCACAGCTGAACCCAGGTCTGTTCTTCTATGGAAGGGGAGGGTTAGAAAGGCCCACCACACTGCTTCAGTGCAGATTATCTAGCTTTAACGACACCACTAAATGTGTGCTAGAAGCCAGGTCTGATCGATCGTCGTGATCGAACACTCGACTGCAGCTCGACCAACGACGTAGTTATAATGTGTGACTATGTCTATATTATAGCTTATCTTAATACCTAATAATAATATAGTAACCGCCTGATTAACCACTTGAAATTAAACACTTGAAATGAATTATCAATGAACGAGGACTTGTCAACAACCGGTAAATATATCAGTCCATTATGCAATTTGCAATTTACCACGTACAATATATGTAGCTTACGTACAATTTACGTTCAAACGTAAGATGGTAGTGTGAAAGCTTTCTTATTTTTCTGACACAGCTACTAATTATTCATAAGTAGTTAATATTGAATTTATGTATATGTACTTCAAAGCCACGATCAATAGTACATACACCTTAATTCCAAATATAAGCACGATTTAGAATACGGATATATAATATTTTGACGTGTCAATAATCAATGAGTCGTGGGCTCTATCTCCCACCGGGTCCATCAATTTCAACCATTCAATCTAATCAATTTATACATTTTCTGAAACATGTTGGATTTCGTGTGGACATCTGCATATTTAATGGGAGGTTGGAATATCTAAATTCCGTTGTCTACGAACCACTGTCTAGACATGAAAAAGTTAAAGTTAAACCGTAATATTAAAAAGTAAGTCCGCCTCCTTGACTCAGTGGTTATAAAGGCACTGAAGTCGTATATAATTAGTATTAAACGAGGCTACCTCGTGCCTGAAGCAGGATAATCTTTTCCACAATATTTAATATTAAAATAGTCAAAATTAAACACGGTTAAAAACGCAAAATATGTAAGTTACTTAGGTTCGACGTTTCGGATGCTCTACAGCAGCCGTGGTCCCCGGTACCCACGACTAAATATGTACTATTCGAGTTAAACTCAATAAAATAGTTTGTTTTATTTTACATAATCTCCATGTAACTACTAAAGCCAATACGAGTAAAGATTTTTACCTACAACGCTAGGTTATTCGAGGTCTGAGATTATTTAGTAAATGCTGCATACATTTGCAAGATTAATTATTAGCCTTTGCGTGGCAAATAAACAATTCAAATGAAGACCTTCCTCTTAATACATTTGTTTTCTGAGAATTATGTTGTGACGACTTAAGTTGATATTCAATTAATCAACGTTTTTATTTAAAACATCGCCACCCGGTGTGGATCGAGCCCCCAGCCGATTATAATTAAAAAATACCGAGCCAGACAAATAAACGCTATTAATGTAAGTACTTGCATTGTCGTTGGTGTGTGACCGATTTTACGATTATTTATACTACCCACTATTAAAATTTTACCTTGAATTTACCTATATAAAAAGGAATGTTTACAAAATTGTTGTACACATTAAAATAAAACACTTTAACGGTTTAAAACGTCTCCCCGTCTCCATCCGGAACATCGGGCCGAAGTTAAAAATAATTATCAAATAAGTTTAACTAATATATATCGCGTATTAAACAGTTAAAGTGTTTTATTTAAATACATTGGGTTAGGTAACAATATAAAGCAATTGTTACAAGTTCATTCCAACGAGGTCGGTTAATTAAAATTGCATAGTATCAGGTGTCTTCAAGAGGAAACAGACATCGGATTACTATGTACATCCATGAAAACAATGAAAAATGTTTACAAAATATCTATATTGTTGCCTTTTTTGCTTACTTTCAAGAGACCTAACACTATATATAGTTTTTATGAATTTTGAGCTGGAACAGAAAAATGCATTAATCACTCACGTATCATTGGTATCTCTCTCAAAACAATTACTAAGGACAACTGTTCTTGTTGCTGTGTTGTACGATGTTAGGCTTAATACTAAAGTTAGTTATAAGTCATACGTAGTTTAATTGTATTGTATATTTCTATGATGGTTTTTAAATTCAGTTTTGAATTGAGACTCCCACCTCTCATGACATTGTAATTATAATGATTAAATAAATAAATAAATACATAATTTTCCCTTTCTTCTATTTTTCTAAGCGACCTTTTAATTTCAAAATACCTTTTTGGAGGTAGTGGTACATGTACTTTTCATGTTTCTACCGCACTATAATTATTGTTTTTTATCATAGAAAACAGGCAAGCATCGAGTCTACTCGATGGAAGGTTAAATACCAGAGATATATAACATCTAAATAAGATGCATTATCGACCTAATTTTGCTTAGGATATTCTTTTTACCCTCTCGCAACATTGAACATTGCGGCTATAGGATGGTGAGTCAGCATCTATTAACGAACAGCGATAAATTCTAGAACACTATTCGCGATCAAGGTAAACGTTATTAAATTTCAAGCCCATTTATCTCGTGGTAAAAATAAATCCAAAGTGGGCGAACCATTTAAAGCACAAAGCTCTCACAAAATAGTTAACCTCTTAGAACACGTGGATCTTTAAAATGCAGGGAAGAGCGGGCATTGTTCATGAAGGAAGCACAATGTTACTAACAAAGGAAAGATGTATTTTACCTTACACTTTTATTTATTGCGTAACTAAATAGTCAGTTTGCTCTATAAGTCCCCGGCGTCTACTGAATAGCTCTTGACGTCAACGGTCCCACAAAGTAATGACATATATTTGTACCGGCAAAATGAACATTAATTCCAATGGTGTTTGAATTGACAGCACAAAACGTTAGCAGCCAAAGAAAACATATCGAACACCAAGTTGCGATATTATCGTGCGCACATGTGAGACACTGACTAGTCTGTAGATTAAATACTGTCAATAGTTTACGCGAGTAGAACACATTTAAATAAAACACTTTAACGGTTTAAAACGCGATATATTAGTTAAACTTTGTCACGGGGAGACCCGGGACCACGGCTGCTGCAAAGCATCCGTAAGTTTAACTAATATATCGCGTTTTAAACCGTTAAAGTGTTTTATTTAAATAGTCTGTAGATTAAAAAACCACATGGCCCAGCAGCGAAGCGTAAAAGCACGCTTCGGTTTCAGCCTTTATTAATCCGAATCTCCAAAAGTGTGAGTGCATCTTAATTTAACATTGTAGAGAGAGGGGGATTCACCATCTCCTATTCCCATGCAACTCCCAGCTTAGTAGTTTAATGCTTACATAGTAGTTTGTTATAAAATTTTGACTCTATGAGTGAATAAAGGTTTTTTTAATGAATGGGGGAGGACAGGCAGGCATTTTTAAACGTAGGTTGAAACCTACTGTGGCTTCGGATATTCTAGGATTGTTTAATAAAACAATAAGTGAATAATGCTACGTCAGATGTCTTAAGTTCTATCTTCCAAAAATCGTACAAATAGTTCTCGGAGCCTTCAATTGTTTTTCTCAGCACTTCGAAAGTTATATCGTAGCGTTCCCGTTCTGTATCGCTGGAGCACTTTCTAAGCCTTTGATCTTCGCAAACGTCAGCTATTCTTTAACTTATTCGTATGTACGGCTTCCTATACTAAGTCCCTAGTGAAATAGGTTTTTAGGTTATGCTCTTTGCAAAAGGGAAAGTCGAGGAAATTTTCTTATTGCATGAAAGCCTACGATTTAACGGCGAGCCGAGTGGAAGTCAAATAACCTCGTTACACTTTCATTGTGTTTAGAGTTAGCTGCATAGAGAGCATTTTCCACGTCGTTAGTATCATTGCGTAACACTAAGTTAATGTTCAGAAATAAAAAAGAGTATCTAATTACTCTCGCATTGTATAATACCAATATGTTTACGTAAGATAATTACCTATATTGAAAACACTTCAGACGGTTTAAAACGCGATATGTACATTAGTTGCGTTTCCGATGATTTGCTTTCTTGTAAGTAAGTATTGCGAAACAGACAAAGTTTGTATTTTAAACACATTGACAAAAATATATTAATTTTGAGAGATGGATGTGTGAGTGACCTTTGAAAGAAGTCGATATTCACGAGTTAGACACGGTAGCTCAATTGATCATTGGCAATCTGTGTGATTTTTTTAGTCTATTATGTCTAAGGTTTTCAGAACATCAGAATGTGCAATTTAAACTTTTGCAAAATTATTTACATTATTTAAACGGTATCGACACGATAGCGCTGTGGATACCGGTTCGAGTCTCGCCCGTGTCATTGTTTTTTTCATTCTCTCAATAGATTTAAAATAGATATATAAATTCTATCACAACATGTGAAAATGAATATTTTTGATAAGTTTAAGATTTCAAATATTATTAAGTAACATATTTAAGTAAGAACTACTAATAAATCATCAGCGAAATAATTGTCACGTGTTCCTTAAACTGGCCTAACTTAACTTAACTTTCAGTGGGTACAAAAAATAATTACACAGTTTTGGAACAAGGTTACACAACAAATGAGGAAATCATTACACTTAGTTACGAAATATTTATTTAAACAATTTTCACATTCGTGTCCGACTAATTTACCTATTAGAAGGCGTTATAAGAACATCTATATATATGTTAGCAAGTGTTACACACATGTTCAGAATACAACATTTTAGGTCAATAGTTCGCTTATAATAAACAGTCGATATAACTTGCGTAAAAGTAAAATCGCTGTGTCCGTTACACTGATCGATTTTATTTACAGACAAGTAGCCGATAGGACTTCTGCTACATGCCCGAACGAAGAATTTACACCTTCGCCGGGATCCGAACACAGGACCTGTTGCGCTTTGCAACGCCTTTTACCATTAAGCTATGGAGGCGGTCAACATGCGTAATGTACATATACGACGAATTCCGAATAATCAAATACGATTGATAAGTTAACCGAAAATGTTATTTTTATTAAAAACTAAATTGATATTTTTTTCTTAAAACTATTCCAATGCTGAAACTATTTGCTGTTTAGTTAAATACCAATCTAGATTAATAAATATGTAAAACATTTACTTGTTATGCGTCATTTGAATCCAGAACCAATTTTTTTCATTCATTCAGATTAAAGTTAGTCGCTAGGCAATTTTAACCACTGAACAATTACTGGTAAACCATTAAATTGTGTCTACGACAAGCGAAAGTCTTATAGGTACCAAGAACTGTGACTAAGATCGTTCTGAGTACAAAGAATACGACAAAGTTATGTAACTCGGTATTAAACGAAACAAAACACTCAAATCGGTTACAAGGTCGGTTCACAGCTAATAAATATTCACAAAATAAAAAAATCCATACAAGAAATTCAATACCATGTTTATAAATGAAAGCACGAGTACGCTTTTATTTGTCTATAACTGTGTTTAAACTACACGTCTAACATTTTTTTCTCATATCAACATTCCATTGGAAAATGTTAATCCAATATTGGCTAACAAACCCGATTTACGTTAAATCCGGCAACTTGAAAAATTTATAGGTGACTGACTGTTCCATTCTTTGAAGTGCGTCGAAATGCGAAAATCAAGTGGGAAAAAATCAAACACACCCAGTGACAAAGCATTTACATTATAAATATAGAACCTGGAAAGTTTAGGCTTTTTCTATTGCTGTATCGTTCAAAGATGTACAAATACATACTATAAGTTATTATACAAGCAAATGTGAATAAAAAAAAAAAAAATATTTTATGTTTAAAGCTAGCCATTTCTACATGTTGTGAGGGCCTACTGGATATGACTAGAGGAAAATTTTCTCAAGCTCAACAGGATAGGAGGAATATCTTCTTTGGACTGGATAGAATGTGGGGTGGAATTCTGGAACATCATATGTCTATTAATATTTTAAATTAATAGAATATAGAAGATTTTTTTTTTCTAAAACGTTATACTTTAGACTCCTTTTGTGCTCTAAACGAAATATTAAGCTTAACAACATTGCTTTTAAAATGTTGTGAAAAGAAAATAATTTTTAGTTACAAATACCTACCTATATGTACGCATTTTGCATAAATTAATCTAGAACAGATGTCACGATACAAATAAGTTTCATGGCTATCAAAACAACGGCTATAGTGCCTGACAAAAGAAATTCCAGATTAGATAAGGTACTCGACAAATACAGAAGTGGAAGGCTGAAAAAATATTTAACTACAATACAAACAGTTTCAAGAAATTTATTTAACCTTGTCTTTATTAAAATGAAAAGCAAACATTGCATGGTATATTCAAAAACACAATATGAATGTATTCTAATCGACAATCTATAAATTTTCCATTACTAACAATCACTTTAATCTCGATTCCATTGCATAATAAATAGATTCTAGTATTAAAACAATAGAATTTTTGATGACAGTTTTTTAAGCTATAATTTAAGAATTACTTTGAATTCTTATAAATCAAATATCAGAGCTATTTTCATTAAGATAAAGAATGATAGGTAACATTTTATATCTGCTTTACATATTTTTCATGACAGAGTAGTACAAGCTTTCCTTCAGGTAAAACGAAACACCTCGGACTCACTGGAATGTTTCAACTCTATAAAACTAGGTAAGAATCCCTGTCGACCTATTTTTGCTTTGGAGATTGAATAGTTAGACAGAAACAATAACAATATGCAAATACAAACTCTTGAATTAAAAAGCCCGAGTACAAATAGCTAATGTAACAAGATCAATTTATTATTTTGATAAGAACGTAGAATGTGGATGCACTGATGACTCAATAAGTCTCTTCCTCCAAGATAACAGGTATATAAATCAAGACACACTCAAGGTCATTTTAATGTAGTATTGCCATGTCAACTATTAACGTCTATTTTTATCCCCAATCATTTTCCTAGTGATACTTCTTAAATAAAAAGTTTCAACTTTTTACTAAGCATCTTTCATACTGATTTGAATTTGAATTAGACAATATGAAAAAAGCAATTATAATACACCATTCATTCAAGTAGATTGTTTTTTCCTAATTGGAAATAATATATTAAGTTTATTATAGACTATTGAAAATAAGGAAACAATGAACAAATATTATTTATTTATGTACCTGCATGTATGACAATTATTCATTTGTGTAGTATTCAACAGAGGATAAATAAACATTCATAGAAATTATCTTTAAAAAAAAATATACTCCTTGTTATGGGTTTTTAAATAAAATACAATTCAAAAAAAAATACAAACAATGTCATTCAAAAAAAAACACCTAGAATTTTTTTTTAATTAACTAGTGTCTTGAATAATTAATGAATAAATGTAATTTTACTTTAACACAGTTTTTTATGTGGAAAATAATCTATCAAATAATGTATCTAATTTTACTGACCTTTAATTTAGTTCGTCGGTGGTTTCCTAATGTCTCGTGCCAAAAAAGGATAGAAATTCGCACATAAAAACCAGTCAGTCCAGGAAAATTCAATGACTAGAGCCTATTTCAGCCTAGAAGATCACTAAATCGATATTACTGTTTTAAAAGTACACAAAATCAATTTCACTGCACCAAATTATTAACCATACGGTAGGTTTATCAAAAAATACGGTGAAAGTGCGGAATTAATTTTACAACAACGAAAATATCCTTCGCCAATCGCCTAGTGCAAGCCGCAGTACACAACTGACGTTTGTACTTGTCAACCTGAGGTCTGATTCTGCTATCCACACGGGCCTGTCGCTTGTCTAATAGTATCGCTCGACTGGCTTGTAACATTGTGCATTCTACTAATAAAATTGTTATTGGATAAGCACTGCGATTATACGAGCTTTTAATAAAAGCTCTTGGCGCTTAGAAGAATGTTTTAGATTGTAATATTAACATTGCGAGTTGCTTCGCGCATATGTCAGTCTCGTGAATTAACAGAATTGGATCCTGTCAAAGTTCATGCCGTCATGCAAGATTGCGGATAGCGGTGTTGCAAGATACCGTTCATAAATTTACCTATAATAAATAAACGCATTTTGAAAACGTCTACTGCTATCATTAGGTTTTCTTATTTTTATCATTGGGTAAGCAACTTTTTACTGTAGAAAAATTGTTTAATACGTGCTTTGTATAGTTAGGTATATTTTTAGAATTAATATTATTTTATTTTATCACTAAATATTAATAATCATATTTATTATAATTCCTACATCATTCATTACTCTTGTTGATTGATACTAAAATTTTGTTATCACTAATATATGTATAATATATTTCTTCTAACCACTATCTATAGTAGGGATAGAAGTAGGGTTGTTACTTCGTGGTTGACGCTAAACAAAAGTCAATTTATTAAAATCGTTTGATTACATAAAAATCATTATACGAAAATGAACGACAACCACAATATTTCTTAAGGTGCTGATTTATTTTTAGTTTAGCTATATGCATAAAACTAAGTATATAAAAGTACGAGGGATATAAGAAGACTTAGGTAAATCAGTTTTTATTATTGAACATATATTGGCGAGAAGAATAATAAAGCAACACTGCGCCCGATCCTTGACAAATTACTGCGCTTGTCCGTTCCGGTGCAATATTGAAATTCCTAAAAAATATGACAGCATAAAATACGTTATTTATAATATTTATTGATACATATGTAGCCAAAGTAATACAATTAAAATATATCGCGATACTTGTATATTTGTACTTATTTAAAATTTCTAATTGCATAAGAAAATGTTACTTACGCCTTCAGATTATCCTCCTTATCACGTCCTGGATGTTTTCTTTGTCCGGGTTAATGTTGACTGTTATATGAGTGTAAAGATGCTTCATTGTAATTGATGTGACTTTATACTTTAGCGTAGATAAGCCATCTGCTGTATATCTATCGGTAGCTGTTTTCAGCAACTTGTATCTATAATTAAAGTAGCTACACTATTTTATAGCGTACACATTTTATATTTATCAAGATTTTTACCTGTATTACTCGGTTATTGTGCAGACAATGCATTCTACTTTTAAAGTTTCCTTTATATTTACAACTAGCTGTGTCGGCGACTTCGTCCGCGTAGAATAATTATTTTGAGCATTCAAATTTGTTTTTGCTAACCTCCTCTTTATCTTAATAAATTTAAGCTGTTATCCCCACGACGTCGGTCGCGTCCCATCGTTCTTACAAGTTAATCTTAAAAGATACAGTGGACATTTTTTAGTTAATTTAAACAATCATTTTAATTTTTTTTTGGGTATTTTGGACCGTTCGTAGCGTGCGCATCGGAAACGTACAAAGATGAATATTTTTTTCCGTTTCGTCCACATTTCCCGCTGTTTCGTCGCTCTAATTGGTAGCAGCGTGATGTTTTATAGCCTTAAGCCTTCCTTGCAATTTTTTCAATTCGGACCAGTACTTCCTGAGATTAGTGCGTTCAAACAAACAAACCCTTCAGCATTATATTAGTATAGATAGAATCAAATAAAGCTTCATTAGTTATTGCTTTAAGAAGCTTTGTAACTTCGCTGTAAGCTTCGATGAACTTATGTAACTAACTTTACTTAAATATTTAATTAAAATAATTTTTGCAACCACATAACGTAAATCATTAAACAATTGAAAAGGTTTTTCATATTTTCAATCTGCCTTTCTCGTTGCTTTCAAATTAGCACTCTCAGCTCATTTAAAATGCGATGCGAACTACAAGTACTGATAATATCTACCTCCGTTAACTCACCAATGGCATCAAAATCGATAATCAATGTAATAAATACTTAGGTACGATTAACGTATATAATATAATACATAGCGATAACATACAAATGTGCAGTTGATAAGCGTGCTATTTACCAATAGCACGGATATAAAAGCAATTATTTGAATACTGACCTTATCGATATTGTTATATTACGATTATTATAGCGTTTCATATAATCTTAGTTTTGAAACCACCTTTCCATATTACGAGCACAGTTTTCATTTTCTTTGGTAGCGACCATCTATCTACCCACACATAATGTAACGTGCGATTTGTTTGATGTTTACTTAACTTATTTTGTCTTTTTATTGCTTAAATAATTTCGAATATATCTAGTATTCCAGAAGTGCTAAGGTACTTTTCAATTTAATTTACTTAAAGGTTATATATTATATATATATATATAAGATAAGTTTACATACTACTATTATTATGTTTTATATACAGGTAATTATTTACACTTCTGTTCCCTAACCGACAGTAGCTATTATAAATTGTTTACTAGTTTAGTCGAGGAACGCCTTACATCTGAAGTTTTAAATACATCACTTTTAAATTTAAATAAAAGTAAAATTCGATGTATTTCACTTCGGAGCCACGTTGCGGATGATTTGCAGCGCGTTTTAAACCGTTAAAAGTGTTTCATTTAAATGTGTAATACTTGCGTACATCTCCTAAAGATGCTATTTAGTTGAAATGGCGAATCCAGGACCATTTTTCAATTACGACTTTCACTATTTTTCCCTAGTAATTTAATAGCAGGGAGTACATATAACATACCTATATCGATTGGGCTGTTGTTTTACATGTCGTAGAGTTGTATAAAGAGCTACTTTTTCGTCATACTTCGTTACTGGTATGCCGACGTCCTGTAACCTATAAGTATAAGATATAACTAAGACAAGTTATTGATTTTTGTATCACTACTCCTAACAATTCCTCAATACTACCTTTTAAAGATGTCATCATCTTCACCACCCCAACCCCAGTAGTAGTTAGAATAGCCATTGACTTTATAAAAATGCTCCACATTGATAACAGAAACACCCCCGTAGAAGGTACGAAATCGGTTGCTGAAATAAATAAATTATAAGTATATTCTTATAGGAATAAAACATGTTAAATGTCCCTATATATATTTAGTAGATGATATAGACAACCAATATCACCTTTATATCACTTCTTAGTTCGCTGAATCACTTACTTGTATTTAAATTAGATAACAGATAGAAATAACCGTTTAACGGTATAACACGCGATAATTTGTAAATAACTTGAACTAATATATATCGCGTTTTAAACCGTTTTATTTAAATCTGTATCTAGTCGCCTCAACTACAGCCAGAATTTTGATAACAGATTCTTAAATAGTCTATATGTTCGCTTAAATGATAATCTTACAGATACAATAATTTTTTATATCCCACCAATATAGCTTCCCTTCACAATCTAGTACCTAATCAGCGGCTGTAGATCTTATACATTTTTAGAAAGACTTCAAAACCCATACAAGACGCCACTTCGTGTTTACAAACTAGTAATCGTTATAATTCCGCCTTAACCACTCGTTACCTTGAAAAACCTAATACCAAAAAACAATACTATTAGAAGTATAATTTTCCTCTTTTATTGATCTTTGTTCTTTTCTTTTCTAGGTCCACAATTCTTTCTGATGTATATTACGTCCGCTACGGGGATTAGCAATGCATTTCAACATAAGCTTGAATTAAATGTCCTAAAACTTAGATTACTTAAATCCCTTTACTTTCTATGTATCAGAGCCATATTTATATGGTCTTTAACTTGTTTGTTGCAGATTTAACCTACACTCTGTATAACGTTCACTTACCGTTTCTCCTCCACAATTTTGCCACATAAGTTCCTCGGCCAGATGGGGCAGGTGTAAAAAATTCTATCAGTCAAAGGTAAGAGATCTACGTCGTGGAAAACGATGCATTGCCATTTATCTAGTTTCATTGCTTCTTTGAAACCGGCATTAAATAGCCTGCCCCTATTGAACTCTTCTGTGCCTGTGGATTCGCAGATAAAATAACGTTACTATATTCTGTAAGTAATACCCTACGGTACCATTCAGGCAATCTTTAGTAGGGTATCTATATTAATATATAAATCTGAATAGTTTGTTTGAACGTGCTAATCTCAGGATCACGGGTTCGAGATTTTTCGTGTTGGTTAGAGCATTTATCTAATGTGGATGCCCAAAATATACAGGTACTTAGCGGAGGAAGTCGCTGCAACAACTAGTTAGAAATAAATTAGAAGAATGAGACAGGTGTTAAGTGAGCTTTTAACTTTAATATAGTTTATTTTTTAATATAAAAACATAAAACAATAACGCACCTTCTTGTTCTATTATAAAAATCCTATAGGATAGCTTCTGTCTTATTAAAAAAGGGTGCATATTATAAAGAAATATCCGGAGATGCTGTTCCCGGTCTCTGTAACAAGGTGGCGCTCATTACTTCTCTTTGCAGGAAAATACTAGAACTAAATTTTATAGTAAGCGCTACACACACACAAACATACAAACCACCAGAAAAATTGTTTTAATATATAGGGTTTTATGTTTTATAAAATACTGACAACACAATTTTTTATTACAATAGTTAGAGAATCCGTAAGAGAACAAATGTCGTGATAATTATGTCGAGTGATTTTTATAACTTATGAAGGCATCCAAGAAAACCGCTAAACAAAAAGTTTAAATGTGTTTATGAAACACACAATATCTATTTTATAACATTATTCAAATCGCCTCGAGTTATGAACTACCGACCTGTAAGGGACTAGTATAGCTACTCTGTAGGCAGGCCGACATTCATTTGGGGCGTATCTTCCTCCTTTTTTAACAATTGGATAAATGTGGTTCATAGCGTTTTCAGGTAACAACCTGTGAACCGTTATTTTACCTAAGAATAAGAAATCAATAATATAGACGTTAACATATGCCTCCTTTACGGATATTATGTTTATGTTTGTGCGCAAGCTGCAAAAATTTCTGAGCAATAGAACACTCAAGTTTAATACGTGTCTGTAAAAAAATTGCAACTTTTTTTAAAGAAAATAAAATAAGAATTCCAGTAGAAAGTAACATATTTTTCTCTTTTTTTGGGGGTAACAAATAAAACTTATTTCATCCTTATAACTTACATCTTTATTAATCTACGAATGATAAGTAAGCTAATGGATGGTGTATGCATGGTCTACAAGTTTTTAGTTTGATTTAAACAAAAACTTTGATAACAATATAAAATATGATACAATAAAATCTGCTCACCTGTGGACATATTTAATTGGCAAAGAGGTAATTTGCTATTTTGAATGGCATTCGTGTCTGAAATTTATAGTTTTAAAAGCCTTTGAAATAATGTTTTAATGGGATAGTTATTTTATCTTATTATGTAAATTTATTACATATTTCAATGTAGAAGATACAAAAAATGTGATAAAGATTAGAAAATTGATAGTATGCTAGAATTAACTATATTTTTTCCAAAACTTTTCAATCACAGAATACCAGTGGTCTAGAAAGTTAGATTTCAAAGTTATCTTAATATTTCCGCGTAAGAAAAATTCAAAGCCTACATACCATTAAAACTTAAATCAATTGTTTCTTCAGTCGTATAGTGCATATGGTAAAAATATATCACTATAATTATTATAAATAAAATTAGTGATATAAGAAGTAGGATTCTATATTCATTCCGTTCCTGCTCAGTTGGTTCCTTCAAAAGACATTCTGAAAGACTTGATGGCTGGCGATCTTGTTCTAGAATGATATTGAATCTCAGTCAGTTAGAAGAACAACTTTAACTCCACTTTAAACTTCAACGCAATTTTAAACTCCCATTGCTTATTCATCCATTACGATAAACTAATGTATATGCAGTCTATAAATATATTTATTAATATAAAAAATATATGCATTTTAAGTTAAGTCTCAATGGATCGTGAATTGTAAATAAAGGCATGTCAAGAGAATAATTATATTAAAAATAATTCTTAAGTTTTATTTCGTCGTTTGTTGGTTTGTGACGATATAAAATAATAACCATAAGATGACATCTCTCAGTGATAATCCGCAATTACATCATCCGCACAGCTTAAAAACCCAATTAGCTTAGCAATATGCCTTATAAAATTTATAAAAATAAATATTAAGCGAGTTCTAGGTTTTACAGTAGATAAACAGAAAAATGTTGTAGCTAAATCTAAATGTTCGATGCCTTATGTAAGTACATGACAAATTATTTAGACAAGAGGTATTAGAAATAATAGTAGTGAATTTTACGAGAACAAAATTGGCTTACTTTTTAAAGGACGTCCTTTTTTAAATAGATATTTTGAAACTTTTCTAATAGGCAGATAAGAGAACATCGTTACACCCTCACTTAATAATTAAGAGTAAAAACTCTCATGAATGAATCTGTTGAAAAATAATGTTATTGTCTGATATTCTGCATTTTATAAACAAACATTTTAACCAAAACAAATATACAGAAAATTGTCGGGCGAAAACTGAAACATTCCTTGATCAGAATATAACGTAAGCCTTACATTTATAGGTACGTTATATTGATATTTTTTTAAAGGCAACGTAATAAATTATTCTCATTCTAACCAAGTTTTTATTTGACTTCGAACCTCGGACTTCACGTAGGTCTTTTTTTAAAGAGTAACATAATTAAGGCACAACTTAACTGAGCCCAAAAGGCGTCAAGTGATGATTAGACCCTTGTAGAAAATATTTTTTTATTGCTTTAAATAATTGTAATCTTTATAACAATTACTTCTTCTTTAAATTGTATACCCAAATATAGTCATTGTCTAATTAAAGGCAAATTCATCTATGTAATTAAGCTAGACAATCCCCTATTATTGCCGGCTTTAATGAACTAAAATATTCGTAACAATGCTACAAATTCTAAAGGCGTTGACTGAATGCAGGAATGGTAATCACTGTAATTTGTTATTAGGTTTACAATACCTTATGGCTTTTGTGATTAAATGGAATTTCGGGGAATAATATTGCTAATAATATTCAGTTCAATTACCAGAGAAATCATACTGGAGTAACACTGCTGTCATGCGGGAAAATCTCTTTAGTATCTAATTAATTTTGGTGTAAAAATACAGGTTTATTCGTGTTTCAATATTAAAATAATATTTTAGAGTCGATACAAAATGTATACATAGATATTTTAAATATATAATATCAATAACATTTTCGAACAGTACCTACTTTTTAGACAGAGAGTCAGAAAGAAATTGACACTTAAAATTGAGGTATTACTATTCAAGTAAAAACGAACGGTAAACGTTAAATATAAGTTGTTTAAAAACACCGTGGTTTAAACGATAAAATATCATATCAATGAAATTCAGTTAAATTATTACTTTAATTATATTAATTTTAAACAAGTAACACATGATATAATAAAATAATGAAAATGTGAGGTTTCAAACGATAACTTTCAAAATCTCTTCGTCTAAATCAAGGGCAGAAAACTTTTGGGTCTTGTGCAATATCTTACAGATGTTCGGATCACTCACAAATTTGGCTATGTAAATACTTTTATCATCAGTGTCAACTTCTAAGCGAGACATCACTTCTGTTACTTGTTCAATATATGGCGTTACCTTCTCCTGGGGTACTAAATTAAAATGCCATGGAAGACATATTTTCAGCACGTTCCAAATGACATCTTGTCTAACAGCATAATCCAAATTAGGGTCCGGCTGGATTTCTATCTTTTCCTCTTCGACGACCTCCTCCTTCTCAGGTGGCTTTTCTTCCACTACCTCGGCTTCTTCCTCGCAGGGTCTACAGATAAATGTAGTTTTAACGTCCGTTGCGGATTGAGCCATCTTACTATGACTCGTTAGACTTCTCTGAGCTTTAGGAATACGTGCACTTTGAGAACTCTCTATTTTCTTTGCTTTTGCACCAGTACCTTTACCCTTTTTACCTTTTTTATCGTCGGTTGGCGGAGGTTCTGTGTATTCTAATTCTATTAAAGTTGTGCCTTCGCACGTATTAATGACATTTGTTATAATTGTGTCCAAAAATTGCGTTGTACACTTTAAAGCGCAGGCCAAGCATTCATCTCGATACTTTTTATCTTTGATCAACTTACAAATAACTTCTTCGCATTCATCCAAAGAAAAGCAAATTTGTTTACCGCCTGCCACAGATAGTGCCATAGCAAATCCGTCTATAGGATTAACGTGTTTAGAGATCGCTAGTAGAAATGCCGAATAATTCATAATATCTTCCTCAGTTTCATAAAGTTCAAACATGAAGTGCTTGATAAGATTGTTACGCAAAATTCTTCGACTATCATCTGGATCTACATCAGACTCAAACCATAGCTTTGTTTTTAAAAAATCTATTCTTGAGATAAGTTCCCTTGATTCAAGATCCTTACAACGAAAATTCTTACGAATGTGTAACAGTTCCTCGATGTTAGGGAAACCGACATTTAAACAATAGATCAAAAAATCTCTCCAGTCGATGTAAGCAGTATCTCCGAACAATATGAACACCAATTTCGGCACTTGTTCTGGATCAATATGTCTCCAAATCTCGGGAAACATTGGTCCTTCACAATTTTCTTTTCCAAACACAATGAAATCTTGTAATACATATATAAAAGCTTGCTGTAGGGCAATTCCTTTAGGTGCGACTATTTTGAACTGAGAACGCAATCGGCTCAATTGTCCGATTTTAAATTGACTATCTGCCTGCACGTCTCTGCGAGGCTTTTCAACGTCTCCAACTACGACTTCCGGGTAAAATTGAAGGAGATTAGGGTCTATTATAAAAGTGTCATTTTCCAAAATTAAGCTGTCGGGAACTCTTTTGCCACCTTCGACTGCCATTTGAAGATATTTACATAAGCGGTCTACCGATTTGATTTCATTTAAGTAATAGTTGTTTATATCTGTCTGAATATCATTAAAAGCTTTATATATATTGTCATTAAATAGTTTCATGTCACGAAAGCATTTATATTGTAATGCTACAATACGTAAATTTGCTCGGAACATTTCACCGTTAATGGCCACGGTCCATTCATCAATACACTTTAGGGCATTTAATTTAAATATTTCGTCCTCATTAATTGTTTCAATTGATGAATTTTCTTCTTTTTTCTTAGTGACTGGAACTATTTTTGCTATCTCACTATACTCACGACTTATTAACGATCTGTAGGAATCATTTGTTTCTTTAATTACTTTAAGAGCCAACTTTACATTATTTTCTATAAACACGTTGAATGGATTGTTACTGTAATCGATTTCAATATTTTTTAATTGCAAATCTTGAAATGCATTTTTTAACTGACGAAACGCTTTGTCTTCGCCTCCTTTTTTGCTACCGGAAGTCTCGTCGGTCTCTCTTAATATTTTAGGTAGTTCTTTAGATGTCAATCGATCTGACGGCGGTGAGCGCTTGAGCATTGCATAGTAAAAGTCGTGAAATGCTTGAAAGGTTAAAGTTGAACTGAAAATAATAAAAATCCCACATTAATTTAATGGAAAATGAATTATGCACGTTTTGACCTTGTATTATTAGTTTAACGTACCGATTTATTTCTGTTTGCATGCATGAAATGTATGAGTTAACCATCGTTGTAAGCTCTTCTAGCGTCCAATTTTCGCATATTAATGTCTGTCTCTGTCTTTCAGCAAATATTTTTCTTTGATCACAGATTTGGTTTAACTTGATCTGTAATTCTTTAACTCTGCAATGCCATTCATTCTTCGTCAAATTAACATCCCGCCAATCGTTTTCGAAATCATTATATTCCTTTTGAAACGTAGTAACTAAATCTTGCTTTTCAGACGGTAACGTAATTACCTGTTCCATTTTATCTTTAATAAATCTTGTGTAAGGGACAATGCAATTAATTTGAAGTCGAATAGCCATAAACAGTTTCTGCATATCATGAATGTAGGTTTTTTCTGTCTCTTCCCAGCAAGTTGCCAGAGCGATACCGATACCTTCTGCAATGGGAATCTCTCCATAATCCCAATCTTCCTCTCCAGCGAGGATTTTGACTTCTTCTACAGTAACACTAGTTTTCGATGATGACGCTTCACTTTGTTCGTGAATACTAGTGATCGACAAATTTCTAACGTCTGCTATGTCCATTTTTGAATCGGGCGATTTTACAACTTCAAGTTCGCTCGTAATAGATAATTTACTAATTTTAGAGCTTCGTCGTATTTTTTCTTTTGACTTACCGTTAATGATTTCTGATTTTACTATTTTTGATTTGGTACGCTTGTCTTCAGAGGATGGAAAATCTAATAAGCTGAGTACATTTTCACCAAATAAGTTTTCCGAAGACTTAAGCGGAATTGATAAGTCCCCAATTATATATTTACATATTAAGGCTAACTGTTCCTTTTCTATGACTTCGTAATACATACTATAATTTATACCTAAAGCAGCATAAAATCTATCGATGAATTCAGAATTATCTTCCGCTAATTCCCAAATTACAAATTCTTGTAAAATATCTTCAGTTTCTTTCAGCTTTAAATAACAAGTAAAATAACTTTCAAATGGTTTTTCAATTCTCTTCTTATGAGGATCCTTTACTAACTTGGATATTCTGATTTCTTTGTATGGATCTTTTTCTACTTTACGGTGTTTAATGATGCTCTCTTCGAGATATATTTCGTCTCTATCGTCTAATTCACTTTCATCAGGTGGGGCTCTTCCTGAAAACGTTTCTTCCAAAATTTGACCTTCTCGGTATGTATTCGGATAGTTGATTATGACAAACCCATCTATGTCGTCTTGATCTTTTATATATTCTACAATCATTGCGGCCAATAGATAATCTGTCAAAGAATCACCTGAACATAATGCATTGTAAGTGTACTGACCGAGATCGGCGGCAGTTGATAGTTTAATTTCCTCTTCTGGTATAGTTTTAGGAGTTTGTGTTTGCTTAGCATTTGCGGGCATGGGTCCTGATATAGCTGACATGTTTGCCTCACTATTTTTCGTTATAATGTCATCCTCCGCCTTTAATAGTTTTATTAGTTCTTTACTCTCTTCTTCCTGAGCTATAACCAAGAACTTATCAAACGACAAGTCAATATCTGTACAGCCAATCATTTCTGTTTTAAATCTACGCAAACAAAAATTAATAGCGGTTTCTAAACGAACAACGTGAATTTTCTTTGCATTCAGCAGTATTTGCATCGCAAGTGTAATTGATCTGTCTGGTAAGCCACATAAGAAAGCTTTAGAAGAAAAATTTGGGAGATCGGCTGGTGGTCTTTGCGGTGGATATGGATATTTTATTTCAAGTAATGTGTAAACTAAATGACCTAAAACTCGTGTTCCTAAATATTCATATTTTCTTTCTTCAGATTCTGCATCATAATTAGGTATAAGAGTTTCCAATGTCCACGGATAAAAATAGTTATGATAGTCCATAAATTCACTTTTATTTAAAGCTTCTTGTCGATCTAGTTCAAGCCTGATAATTTCTTCTTCTTCGGGTAAAGTCTCTTCTTCCAAGGAAGCTTGTTTGAGGATATCTTCCATGGGATCTATAATGTCAAAGATAGGCTGCTGTTTATAATACAGTGTTTTCCATTCATGTATGAAGTGGTCTGGTATATCATTATCAAGCAATCGTTTAAAATAAGCAAATTTTGTTGCATAGTCTATGATGGACAAAACAGTATCATAACAAATTTCATAATAATGCTGTCTTTTCCTCTTCATTTTTTCTGCATACAATTTTTTGTGTAGCATATTTTGCCGCTGCTTTTCAAAATCGATTTCTACTAACCCCATATTAATTTCTTCCTTAACATTATCTAGAAAAAGATTAAACTGCACGGTTCGTTGTTCAACAAATTCTGAGTCACCAATTATCCTATTTCTGGCCAAATTTCGCGCTTGTTGCCTTGTTTCCATAATTTGAGTGCCCATTTGTTTTTCAAATTGAGATAACTTCATTACTTTTTTTGCAAAATGTGTATCGAGTTTCGATTCTTCTTCTACTACAGACATATCCCACAGTGATCCACTAATAACATTCCTTAACTGTTTTTGAAATTCTTCTGAATCAGTCTTTTTGTTCATCCTCGTATACAAATTGTCCATATAATCGTGTGCCCATGCAGTATCAACAAGGGATTTTTTTCTTTCTATAAAGCGATTATCTAGTTCTAGTAACTGCTCATAAGTAAAGTTCTGAAATTTACAAGGGTGTCTAAGGCAAAAATTTTCCATATCTCTCTTATCTCTTGAAGATGCTTTTTTTGGTCTTTCTGGTGACTCTTTTTTAACCAATTCCTTGTCTTTTAAATTTTGTATCATTTTGGTGTATTTATGTTTAATAAAGTCATAAGTATCTTTGACTTGCATTTCCTTTTTTCTTTGCCATTCTATAAACAATTTCTCATTAATTAGTGGCCGTGATAGATCATCCACAACCGGTTCTTTTTCTTCAATGACTCGGTCCACTTGAAATCGATGATCAATTTTTTCAATCAACGTAGAAACCATCTTTCGCTCTTTCTTGATGAAGTCAGTGCGATCTTTTTTGTCTAAGTGAAGAAATAATTGGTAAAATAGGCGAAGTATCGTTGAGCCTTTACCTTCAACAATAGAAGTTATGTCAGTATCTGTTAAATTTAGTTCTATATCGTGTAACCATTCTCTTAATAGTTTCCAGTTATATTTTATTTCGTCTTTGTTATCAGTAGGTCGAATGTAATAAAGTTTTTCTTCACTAATAACATGATAACTTTCAAGTACACAGGCGATGATATGTCCGTTTTTCATTTTATCTCCAAATTCTTCCGCTTCCCACTTTATCGGTCTTTGTAATCGTTGAGAAAGCCACTCCTTTAGGACTTCTGCCATTTCGCGCTGATAAATATTAACTACACTATATAATAATAATACATTTTTATAATCGTTATGTTTTCACATTAATTAAATGTTTGGCTATGTATTGCTAAATCAATATAAAACTACGATACGTCATGTAGGTAATCCTTTTTTTTTTTAAATGCAGTATAGTGCCTCCTTTGTTAAATACTAACACATAAATAAACTAGAAGGAATTTAAAATTATTAATTGTTAAGCAGTCCTAACAAATGATAATTCAATCTTTTTTTAAACAATAATTCAATCTTAGTTAACTAAAAACAAGATCTTTCTATGATTTCCTACGGTTTCAGTTGCCATAATAAAACATACATATGAAAAAGATTTTACATTTTAATTTACAACCTCTTGAGGACGATGTGGGGAAGTCCCATTTTGTGCCGGACGGTCTGGGCATAGAATTCTTGGCAACTAGGTACCTACTTACTTGCGGGTCGCTGGTACACGAAAACGAGTCGATTATTATTTTGGTAAATGCGACGTAATTAACAACCAACGAATAGTAGGTATATTCGATGTACATATAAGGCCTCTTGCCTTTCAGGATTTTTTCTCTCTGCGAATAAAAATGACTGCCTAAACCGTATTCAACTGATCCTACGCGTTTCAACTCGAGTAAACTCGATTTTAAGCAAGCCCCACGATGTTATTTGTCACCGATTGTCAGTTGTAAGGAGACATGACATAAAAATTGTCATTGATTATTATGAATTTGTGATGTTTATTTTCACAATTCACACGGTTTTTGCAATAATATTTATAAATTTTACAGTAATCAACTCATAATGAAATGCAATGAAAATGAGAATAGTGTATGTACTTAGCTCTAAAGTTGAAATAATCCAGGAACAAAACAGCTATCTTGTAGTGCTTTATTTTATAACACCGTGTACTGTTTTCAGAAGCCTCGCAGTCGCATGAATCTGGACAATCTGGATAAAGCATTGCACGACTTGGGCATGTTGAGCGCTATCACAGAGGCGCGCCGTGAGTACTTGAAAGAGTCAAAGTCGAATTACAGCGTTATGCGTTTGAACACTCGATATGTGTCCAACGTAACTGTGGGATATTGCATGAAACGCACGAATAAAACTAGAATTTGTCCATATGTTCTCCCAGTGCGGCATAGAACAAAGAGTGAGAACTCGGACGTGATCGCCAGTGAAATGATTGATAGCAGTGATTTTAAATTCAGTATATTAGAACCGTCTACGAGTGGCGGAAGAGAAAATAATGATAAGAATACAAAACGATGTCAATCACTTGAGAATCTCAATTTAGTGATAGACCCACCGTTGAAAGCCGACACTTCACCCGACATGGAATGCGTGTCATCACAAATCCAGAATTTACAAGTCGATGAATGACACTAAGTTTAAGTATGGGTAAACAGTAAGGTAGCTTTTAGAGTGTTATCTGTGTCCATTTATATTTGATAGGAGTGAGTTTACAAGACTTTTGTTCCTAAGCTAAAAAGTTATATTAGTTTTATTTTGTTTTGTTAAAATTGAAAGTTTAAGAGTTGAATTAGGACTTCTTAAACTAATTTACACATTTCGCAATTCGTTTTAGATATCACTAGAATAAGTCTTATGTTATGTTTGCTAAACGCGTGTGAAATTTTATTTGCAATATGTACATTTGAATGTCTGCATTACAATTTAGGTGTAACAGATGTTTGTGTTTTGTGGGAACATTAGACAATGAACAACCTATCTTGTTTATAATTGTACTCACAATGCCTTGAAAAGTTTTAAATCACCAACAAACAAATAATAAATATCCCGCAGTAAACCATACAGGTTTTAACAAGCTAAGATTTCACTGTCTATAAAATAAAATTGTGATCAGTGTTCTAATCTCTTGGTAAGATTGTTTTTGGTTTATGAATTTTGGCAAAGCTTACCATTTTAATTACTTACAAAATATATTGTCCATCAGGTTGTTTAATGGAAGTAGTTGATCTACATGATGCATTTATGTTCCTTTTTAGGAAGGTATTTCAGTTGCTTTACAAAGTTTTATTTAAAATAGTACATGCGAATTTGTAAGTATGCAAAATGTAAACAATTTTAGATAATGTCAATCCATTAAAAAGTTTATGTGTATCATCATAATTAATCTTAGTTTTTTAAAAGTATGGCGTTGTTTGGCCATAGCTAGAGATCTCACATCACAAAGTATTGTATTATTTATTTTAGTGAGTCACATGAGGTGTGGCTAATCATTTAAGGTTGTTAACAGATTTTGTTACTATCTATAATTATAAATTTGAAATAAATATTGCCTTGTAAGTACACCTTTTGTTTGCATTTCCACTACAACATTAGCTCCTAGAGCGAGACTATAAAAAGACTTCATAATTTAATAATTTATTTGCTCCGTCTGAGTATGAATTAACATCCTTAAATAGCTGAACAAAACTGTAAATAAAATTACTATGAATGCATTTCAATTGCTTTGAGGTAATATTACATTGCTTTCACTTTGAGCTGCTTCATTTTTGGCGCTTTGCGTTTCTGCTGACGCTTTTGCTCTTTGAGTTCCCAACGGCGTTGCTTCTCTGGGTCATCTTCCTGCAAATGAAGAAAGAATAAATTACAACTTTTCTACCTATTTAACCCCTACTTTGCAACCTCTGTAAAGCCAAACATACCGCGAGAATCTTTTCTTTTTCTTGTTTTCTCTTCTCTTCCCTCTTCTGAGCCGCAAGCTCTTGTCGGGCCGCATGAGCACCACGCATCCAAACCTCTGTAACCTTCTGACGCCGCTTCTCGCACTTCACTAAAGCCTATAAATTAACGTCAGTCTTTATAAAAACTAAGCACCCTTTTAAACTAAACAACAGTAAGGCAATAACTACTTTTTATTGAGATAAAATTGATAATTTATAATATGGAAATGGTTCTATATATATATATATATATATATATATAATTGATTGTGAATCTATTTGATTTACTACTTTATAAAAGTGAATTCAATAGCACTGGACATTTGGTTAAGTGAGCTGTACATTGTAAAGGATTGACAGACCCTAACTATATATAGGGAAACAAACTCAACATTCTGAATTGGATAAACTATAACAAAAAAATATAAGTCACTCACCTCTTTACTAAGTCGCAACCGTTTTATCTTATCAAGTAGGTGGAAGACTAGTAATAGCAAAGGCCTAACTTCATCCCCACCACCATCTGGACCCAGAGCGAGACTGACTAGCATGACTTTCTCAGTATCAGGGGGTTTCGTCACTGTTGTCTCTCTAGGAACAAACAAAATTAATACTACCTGCCACAAAACATTCTCTTCAGATAGCTTTGCTTAGGTTGAGCCACCAATATTACAAGCATAAAAGAGACACTCACTCCATTTGCTTCGGTCCACAGTACTTGTCTGATATGTGTATGTACTGAATATGTTTATGGTACTGCTCAAGCGCCGCAGTGACCCGCGAGTCCAGAAGGGATCCGGTCGCCTCAGCGCACTCCGACATCACGGAGAGGGCCGACGGCAAACCGTGCTTGTCGCCAGGACGACGCTCGGGGCAGAACATGCTCTGAAAACGGAATCGATGTCTTGAAAACAGTTTCAATTATCACAGATGCTTTACTTTCCTTTTTCTATTAAAGAATAAGAAATACTTCAATAAATACACAAAAGAATATTGTAGGGGTCTCTATAAAGCAAGCATGTTTTTTTTTATTTGTGCTCCATTTTATTTACTTGACTGGTTTTAAAATAATATTCATATAAATAATAAGAAGAGATAATGATGTCAGATAAAAATTTTTACAGTTAAGAATTCCAAGTTTTACCAAGTCCTGCATTTCCTTCGAGAGTCGTGTGGCGATCTTCTTCTGCGCTATGCATAGAACAAACGGATCGCTATCGTCTTTGCCGAGTTCCACTCGTATGAGAAGAGTGTCTGGACTTGGACGCACCACTCCTAATAATACATGGACTAGATCTTGACGCTGTAAAAAGGAAATCCTTTAATTTAAAAAGTAAAAAAAAAAAGAATACCTGAGGCGGGATCCGAACTCACGGCTGCACATTGCTGTACTAATTGAGTTATCACATTCTAACTTGTCGGATACCTTAATTAATTTAAGTGTGAGTAACATTCCTTCGCAGCATTGTCGTCCACTGCACCACATAGTGAAGCAGTGCTCGGCCTCTCTTCGCCAGCCGCGCTCGTCACTGTCAGCCACCACATCTAAACCAGTGTCTCCTAGAAATTTAAGCAGTTATCTTGTAAGGATTATTTGTCAATATAATTACAAAGTACTATAGTGTAACATATAAGTGATATAACATTATATAAGTCAGTAAGTCAAATAAACATACCAACTAATGTGAAATTGTCCTCTAGAAGTGGTTTATGTAGTTTAAGGAAGTTTGTAGCAATGGAGGTATTCTTTGCTCTTCCAACAGCATATGCTAAGGCATATGAGGCAAGAAGACAGCATAGAATTCCTTCCAACCAATAGGCATCCCAACGAGGGTGGATTACAACCGGGACCTTAAAAATTAAATACCTATATGAAATATTATGAGGCACTTATTACACTGTCCGACAGACTTGCAGTGTAACAATAATTTCATCTTATGTATTATACTTTTTTTGTAGTGATTAGCTGTGACTTTGTTGGCTTCAACAATGACACTGTTTGATAACAAAAGAACATTAACTAGTAAATGAAGGTACATTTTTTCTTTTCATACAAATTTGATTTGAAATAATATTGATTAGAATAATACATATTTATTACCTTTGTAATAGTAATTTTAGGTTCTTCAGAAGTTTTGGGTGTGGGGTCTTGGAAACCTTCAAACTCTTCGGGATCTTGAAAATGCTCAAACTCATTATCTTCATCCTAAAATAAGTCAAAACAGATGCAAAAACATATTATGGTGTTTCTGTGAGAGTAAATATTTAACATCGCTTGCCATTCAGTACAATTCATGACATAGTAAGTACCTAAAAATATCCTACCTCAACAAGTTCATCTTCTAGCTCAATGCTAGATGGCGGTGGTTCCTTAGGAGTTATCTTTGGTTTGACAGGAACTTCTTCTCCCTCCTCATCTGAATTGTTATAAAATGTTATGATTATTCAATTATAATTAATTCTTCTTAATTTATTTTTTAAGGAGAAGCCAAACTTAATATAATATTATTTAAAAATGTATTTAGATAGAATTTGGTAACATATTCCATCATAAAATTGCTCACCGATAGTGGCTACCTCTTCATCGTCAGCATCAAATTGTTCAAACTCAGCAAAGTCATCATCTTCTAAGTTGGCATCTTCATATGCATGTGATAAATACACACTGCATAGTATAAGCACTAGGGAGAATAGTGCTAAACGCATTTTATCTGCAATCTGTCATGTAAGCGTAAATCTTTGGAATTGCCTAATAATAAATATAAATACATTATATTTTCATATAATTTTATACCTTACATGTACATTTAAAAAAGCTATTTATATTATGCTTTTCTCTTTGGGCTATTAGATTCAATAAATGTTTTGTACTACTACATTTATCACAGAAAAGAGAATGTTTTAAGATCAACACACACAAGGTTATGTCTTATCAAGAAGATGTAAGCAGACAAATAAATTATTTTACATATGCTTAATCCAGTTAGAATATGATAATAGATTTCTTTTTATAATAACCAAACTCCTAGAACTTTTAAAATTTGAAAGGATTCTTGACTTATTACTTCATACTTAGTTTTTTTAGTTTTTCTTAAAACAGGGGATGCTTGTGATGCAATAAAAAAGGAGATTATACATAGGAAATACTTAATACTTAATTTCTATTATATATCTATAAGAAACCTATGTGACCTTACAGTAACATTGGAAAAAGGTAATCTTGTGTGATGGCCTAATTTTGCTATGTGCCTACTTGATTTTGAGCAACCATACACAATTAATACATCGGTTATATTTAAGAATAACAATGTCTCTCGAATCTATGGTAAGACAATATAAGCCTAATTCATGTTTTTGGAAAATTATAGTGAAATTACACGTTAACTGTAGCATATAAAAATCGATGAATGCAAATATTAAATCTCGATAGCTTACGAAACTCTAATAGTACACACCTGTTCCTTCACATAAAGATATTCGAGTTAATTGCTTTTTTAATACACATTCCAGCTTCCTTAAATAAATTGTTATAAATAGTCGTATTTCTTAGTTCTTACGTACGCTTATTACTAGACAAAATTCACAAATCACAATTGAGCACAAATGAGTATAGAATATAATGTATAATTACATTGACATTGACACGTGACGATATTAGCACAGGCTACTTTAAGATTCTATTGAATAGATTACAGACCATCCAAGCGGGAAAAACGAAAATTCACAATTTGCTTCCACCTTTTTTTATTTCTATAATAGATAGCATTCATTCACTAACAAAATATGACATTTGGGAAGAATTATGTTAATTGTGTAAGTACAATCTTGAATATAATTAAAGGAGTGTGATATAATAGATTAGATATAATGGAATTTAATGTTTACTATACATAAAAAAATGAGCGAGTTGCTGCGGGACTAGTCCGGAGCAAGGATGAAAATTATAAAACCTTCTTTTGTATTGTCTGCTGAAAGAATTCATGCAATAGTTACTTGTGTGGTCAATAATATTAATATTAATTATTACTTGAACTTGTCATAACTAAAAATATAGAATAAGCTCTTGCGATGCGATGAATGCTTGATTTCGAGATAAGCAGCTAAAAGCAACTACATACTAGTAAAAACTATATCAAGCGTCATTGGAAAGTACAAGGTACAATGAACCGAAATTCCAAAACAAAAATCTCTTAGTAACAGCATTTTAAAGATCGATGTCCTCAAATACAATAAATAAAAAAAAACCTGAGCTGTTAATACTCTGCGATATAAATTATCAAAATAAATAACAAAAACTTTATTACGGAACCCGTTGATATAATGTCCAAACGTCCTTATAAGTTGCCCAAAGGCCATATCCAATGTCAGTTTGTATAAGTGCGCGTGCGCATCCGACGTATCATAATATCTAGCAATTAATTTAAATAAACTTAATTAAAAAATGGCTTCAGTTATTAAGTTCAGTGCCATTTTGATGGTAGTTGGTCTTTGCGCGGCGGATATTAGTAAGTATAATTTATATCAACGATAGGACTTATTAAAAATTACTTCTTCTTAATAAGTCCCAAGTCCTCTAAACAATTCTAATTTGTATGTGTAATTTCCATGATCACCTAAAGCACCCAAAGCTATGCTTCAAGCTTCAAATTTATTAACTCGCTTATAGTCATTTATTTATTTCATTAGCATTACAAAATATATTTCTTAATCGATAGTTACCTACTTAAAGGTTTTAAAAAGATAAATTGTAAAAACATAAACAAATTTAATTTAGCAAGTTTCGACCTAGGTATTATTCTTTTGAGCGGTGTCAATTACTGTAATTTGTTTTCCTTTTGAGATATTGAACAATCGGCAGTTAATCATCGAAGATTATTCTCTATTACAGTTGACATGATATAGATTAGCATTTTCAATTATATACAAATCATTTCGTCAAGATGTCCTATAAAGAAAACCTAAACTGTAATGTTTTGTTGCAATTAAAATATTTTTAACTGAATACATATAATTTGTGATTTGCGATACCATTCTTCAAGAACATTAGAAAACCGGTTGAATATGGATAAATCGACAACTATAGAAATTACCAAATAATAATCTTATACTGGAATCCTGCAAACCGGTCTACTTATACTCATTTTAATAGGAAAGTTTTAACGTACCATAATTTTTAATTACTTAATTATTTTTATAGGAAATAAACGTCATATTTCTCATAACGTCAATATTTTGTTTAAATATCAATAAAAGTTCAATTCATTTACCTAAAATATACACGCTTTGTGCCTAGCGGCAATATATGTTTAGACTCAAGCAGGTAGATAATAAAAAACCGCTCAGACATGAAAAGAGCGACTACATAAGGGCTGACACAAACAAGGTTCAAATGAATTATAATTTCCAAGCTACTTACAGATATGTTGCATGTTTTCATAATCACATACTATACGCAGAAATTATAACTTGGTGCCTATCGATTCTCATTAAATTTGCAAACTGACAATAGTATAATTACCGCAAAATAGTATAATTCTGTTCTGGTATGTCTATGAAAGTGTCACTTTTTTAAAAGTAGAGTTCTTATTAAGGTAAACATCATTTGAATATGATAGTTAAAATAATTCAAAATAACGATCAAAGCTTTTCCATATCGCTTATTATTTTGCTTGATCCGTGTTCAACCGGTTCCATATGCCCTTACTCGTCAGACCAGATGCCGAGCTATGACAAGGCGTCAACTAGGAACATAGCGGAGCGATGACTTAAGATATATGTTTACATAATATATTAATACAGTTTATACCAAATTTTGGTCGCTCCAAAAAAAAAACGTAAAATAAACAATCTTAGCTGTTTTGTCTGTACTTTTAGTAAGGTAAAACACCTAAGATTTATATTGTCTTACAATAATGATCGAATGGATTGAGTATTTTTGGAGATATATATCATAAATACATTACGGGAATCTAGTTAAGGAAAATAGGAAGTTGTCAGAATCGTGGGCAGATAATTCTGTGTACAGCGTATTAGGGGGACCCCGTGTACATCATGCTTTCGAAGTTTGTATTACAGTATCGTAGCAATAACACTACACCATTCTCGCATATTATAGTTATGCGGAAATAGTTAGGATTCGCAAAATTTTACATACGAACAATGTGCAGAGTAAATTGCTCTCATTATTGTGAGTCATTGCGGATCTCCTTCGGACTAAATCCGAGAACCTATTAGCTCACTGCTCAAGTAATTTACTATAATATCTTACATACCATTTACCATTAAGCACTTTAATTTTACAGAGTTCCTTTTAGTAATCATCCCTATTTATAACCATGTACTTAAATTCTGTAAATAATCGTATGTACTCGTATCACTGCCATTATTATTGGTATTTATCGAGATCTAGTGACATTTGCTCTTGTTTACATTCGAGTTTAATAATCGTTGAATGCCTCTTCAATGTTAATCTTTAGTAGTTCGTAGAATTTAAAGAGCAAGCAAGGAAAAAACTTGTTAAATATTGTTGTTATAACCTTGATCATTCGGTAACACGGGCTAATGATATCAACGGTTTTCAAAATTTATAGGCTTTCTTAAATTAAAATAACAGTATACTGAATCAGTTAGACTTCGTCTGGAAGTTCTGAATATTAAATTATGACACGAAAATCGAAATTCCGCTCGGGCCACGAACCATCGTGGAAAACCCGTAGGTGTAATCGCGCTTCGGTTGCGGCCTTTTCGATCTGCGATTCTAATGCCTAATACCGAAGAGGTCGTCAACGTAACTTGCTTTAATGTTGGCTGTGATATTCTACCTTTCATCCATTGAACTTCATGCTTCTCTGTTCTCCTATGTCATACAACAATAAAGAAATACATTGCATTTTGACTCCATATTATGCCTTGAAAAACAACGTACTTACGTAAATATGACTAACAGAATGTAACTATCCAATAGTAAAAAATCATTTAGTCCCAGTAATCTTTAAAACTGAAAACTGAAGTGATTGTAATATATATCTACACAATAAAATCACGTATCTAATAAGAAAGTAGATAAAATATTATAAAAGAAAACACTCTAGGTTCGGATAATTATAACTTTCAGAATTATTCATATGAATTAGAAAAAGTACAATGTTAATAGCTTACGATAAAAACAGAGCTTAACAGAGAGTATAGAGTATAGCTGTTCAAATAAGGCAATGTTATATTATGAATAATACCGCTGTACGCGGATCTTGCCAAGGTGGAGGCCTTGATCCCTTCCAGGATCGCAATAACCACAACATTATTATCATATGTTACGACTGTTTACTTTCTGCGGTTTCACCATCTACTTAGTCATCGATGTACTATATGGTTATAGGAATGTCTGTCTCCCCGTGACCACGGCTGCTGCGTGGAATTTGGAATTTTTCTGAAACATGTTGGACTTCGACTGGAAATCTGGATATTAAATAGGTGGTAGGAATACGAACGAATCACGAACCACCGTCCCCAAATGAAAAGCTGTGAAGTTTAGTCGCGTTTCAGTTTCAGTCTGTGGATTTCCGAATATCCGAAGCGAAAATAGGTTCACAGCGCATATTGGTGGAGTATTTCACCACCCATTAAGCATCTCTATCATTAAAAAAAATCTTAAAGTTTACTTACGGTGTAATCATTACTTTCAGGTGAGAAGCCAGTGACCGAAGTCTGCTTAGGGTGCATATGTCAAGCGATATCAGGATGCAAGCAGGGCACTCTTTGTGATGGAGATGCCTGTGGGCTATTCCGCATCACCTGGGCATATTGGGCGGACGCTGGGAAACCAACGCTCGCTGGTATTGCACCAGACGCACCTGAAGGTAATACTCGTTATGAATCTGTTATGAGAAAGATACATTACATTTATCTGACATTGATATCGCAAACTTTATTAGTTATATTTAGATAAAATGCTAGACGGTTTCTTTGCCGGTTGTAATTAATTTAATAAAACGATGTAATAAAGTTAAACAAAAAGTAAATACATTTATTTGAAGGTAGGAAGATGAGTAGGGTTCTAACTGGCTGAATTTTAAAGTTACTTTTAAATACACTTAAAATAAAACTAATGACTCATGGGAACATTGTTATTCCAAAACGCGAAAAGGTCAAGTTTCAAGAACCAATAAACCAAAATTGTGATTACGGCAATGCGTTGAAGGTTATAAGTCACCAAGGCTTTCAATATAATAAATTTTCTTATAAGTGTTTTTTTTTTTCGAAAATGATCTATTGTTCGACGGTAGCGTTAAGTTTATTAAATAATTAATATAATTAACTAATACAGATATTAATATTAAGGTTAGGTTAATGTGTAGTTTTTCTTTGCAACTTTATGAACAATTTTAACTTCGCAGTAAATATTGTATTTCTTTAAAGATACCTACATTTAAAAATAAACGCGTTGAATTTCTTTCTGGGCCCAAACTAAGCATTCCAACATTGACAACACTGGTTATTTAATACCATAGTTCATAATTTTCATTTTGCCGTTTTATTCATTTATGCAAATATTTGTTAATAAATTACTATTACGATTCTCACACCCTCCAATTTGTTATTAAAAACTAATAAGTGTTAATTTTTATAAGACAAAATGACGGTAACATGTAAATAAATTGTGAAAATGAAATTCATGAATATTAAATACTGTCTTTAAATTACGGGAGTAGTCCACATTTAAAGAAAACATTTTAACGGCTTAAATCGCGAAATATTTTACTTAAACTTATTTAGAAACGATTTTAACTACGACCCAATCAATAATTATTATCTGTTTTTTCAGCGTATTCTTCCTGCGCAAATGATCCACAATGCGCTGCACTTACTGTTCAGAACTACATGAGGCGTTTCGGACAGGTATTTATAATCTCGATTAACTCAAATGTGTTAATGGTAGTTGTCACAGCAAAAAAGTAACATGTACATAGATTCCTTTAGGGATAGTTGGTTGGCGTTGACATTTAGATTAAATCTGCTGATTACAAACAAGCATTCTTTCACTGGAAATTTTTAGGGGGAGCCAAGACCAATGTTTAGTTAGGTGATTTGGGTATTTAACTAGTTTTACAAAATAGCTAAGCTTCTTTAAGTTGCTCTTATGTATTTATTTCTAAGATGTAACCCTAATAGAATAGTTGTAGAATATGTAACAATTATACACATACATACACGTTTTTTTAAATATACACTCACTTAATTACTTATTAAATAAGTTAAGGTATTTCCCTTGATTTTAATCTCACAAGAACACAATTGCTAACGATGTAACGGACCAGAAATTCAATTATAATCTATTTTTAAATATTACGACGATTAACATTTCAACGTAGGGAATCCCGAATAATATCCGTGACTGATGTACATATATAGATACGTGCATGACTCTGTTATATATATATATTAACATAATAATCATAGCATTGTCATTGAAATTTGCATACAAGTCGATCAGTGACATCACCCGTAAAGATCACTTCGTCGTTTTAAAACAACCTTCTCAAACAGCCTTTACTATTTTTGTCTACTTAGTACGCACTATTTAATATCACAACAATAAATATATCTACAACTACCTGTGTCAGCAACCTCTTCCGTAGTATAGTCATTTATATTATTATGGGCATCTGAATTTTATTTTTTGCTGCCTCCTCCTCATTTTTATAGCCTTTATCCACAACGTAAAACAGAAAGATATACTGTCGGAGACATTCAACTCGCGAAATAAATCAACAAAATGTTTTAAATAGATTGGTAATTTATTTGTTATTAACATTACAGACTCGTATTGGTCACGTTATTTTTATTTTTAAATTATGTAAATATATGGTAAATCAAATGACTTAAGCCTATAATGTGTTGAGCTGTGTATTGAAAATAAAATACTTCGTCATTTTAACTTAACTGAAACTTTTTTTCAGGACTGTAATAACGATGGCGTGGTGAACTGCTACGACTACATGGCCATTCACAAACTTGGAGGATACGGCTGCAAGAGTGATCTTCCGTTCCAGTACGTCAATGTTTTCAACCAGTGCGTAGCAACTGTTGCAGCGCATCAAGGATAAAATCGAATCCACTACCTATCGTCACGAACCGGTGGGAATGACGTCACACATCCAAAATACAACATTCAACATTACCGCTTCGTACTGTAGAAAAACAGAATCTTATATGAGACCTTCAATATGACTTAACTAGAATTAAATTAGATTTTTATTTTAAGTATTAGATAAGGAACAACGTACACTGCGTAAATGTTATTTATGAATATATTTCTTGCAATAGGTATCACTATGTATACAGTTATACTTAGTCCTTTATCATTAGATGACAAAGAATTCATTGAAATTAAATAAAAGTTTTCGATTTGATTGTGTAATAAATGAATAGTCAAAATAGTATCTGTCTATTTCTATCCCACTTAAAGTTATAAATAGAACATTTTTTTGTTTTATTTAATAGTAATGTAATAATATTGTTTCTAATTAAAGTCCTCAAGACCTTATAGACCGTATATTTTTTATATTACACAGACTATACTTGACTTACTATATTTTATTTTTAATAATAAAGTTTAGTTATGTCATTTAATGTCAGAAATAAAAGAATAAAATAATATATTATATTTGATAAGTACTTTCTGAAAGTCGTACTAGATATATTTGGCCTTTTTTTAATTTTTAAGGAAGATAAAGAAGTCGGAAATACTACAAAGATTCCTACTTACTTTCTGACTGACTGAAATTCAACGGTTCGAGTAACATTTACAATATTATATATTTCAGGATTTTTCAAATTGACTGTCTCATTTTTAACGCCTGCTATTATAATAATAGTTTGGACTCGGCTTTAACATACTATAGGTCAATATCGCGAAATAACGACAACAAATAAGAATTGGTCGTGAGATGTTTATAATAACTTTATTATTTTGTCACAATCGCTCTCAATCCGTCTTACGACCTTAAGATCAAATCCTTCAAGCACACGGATGTTACGTTTCGATTTTATCTCCTTCGTCAGATCTTTCTTAGAATGATTTACATCCTTTATTGATATATAGTCGCAGAACACTTCAATTCAGTAGGTACGACCGTCGGGCACCAAACAATAGTGCCTCATTGGTTTTTACAGATTACTTCGATCCTAAAGCAATTGTACTTTTTGTGGAGCTTTTAGCGAACCTCTAATCATTATGTCATCAGGTTCCAATGAAATCGGTGCCATATTGTTTATTAATGTTACATTTTAAAGTGTTTTCTAGAATATGAGAACAATGCATTTACAAGTGACTGTGATATTAGTATGTAGCTTTATGTTTTATACAGTTTTGGGTAAGTTTATCCAATTTACTTAAACTAAGTTCGTAATAATAATTGAATTTTCTTCATATACACAACGCCTACTAAATAACTATGTTTCTTGCGAGTATTCAGTTTTTGTTTAACTTATTTTGTTCTCGCAATTAAAATCACATCCTCTTCCTGACTCACTTCCTCTTTCGTTTCGCATAATGATTTCTCATACAGACATGAAGTAGAAATAATTTGATTCGTTTTTCTTTTTTTTTTTTCATAAATGAGGAAAGACTAGAGTAAACCCCAGATATGTAACATCTAAAGAGGATGCGCTAACCGAACTAAAATGTGGATTTGCATTTCACGCCTTTTTCTAAGATTTTTCAAACCAAGTTTCACCTATTTAATAAAAATCTATTCATAATATTTCATCAATAAAAATATAAATAATTTTTTAGAAATTTAGTATTGGGTACATTGCTATTAGTGTACCAACAAGTAAACATTTTGTGCGACAAAACGCAGACCTGCGATAAAACTAATTTCTTTCAACTTGTTTTAGGCATTTACGTGACCAATCTAAACGAAGCGTGTATTCGATGCCTCTGCCATGTAGCAGGCTGTGACTTATCCCATACATGTACTGGTGGCTATTGCGGGCCCTTCTACATATCCAGGGTTTATTGGGTAGACGCTGGGAAACCTACTCTACCCGATGACAACCCGGAAAGGAGAGAAGGTGAAGTAAATAACTCTTATCTTAGATATAGGAAGCAGGTCTTGGCGTGTATATACTTATAATTTTAAATCAGTGAGCTTCTGGGAATTAGAAATAATCTATTTTAAATTACAGCTTATGAAGACTGCGCAAGAGATTACTATTGTTCGGTTAAAATTATTGAAAACTACATGGCGAGATTTGGCAAGGTAATAAATGTTTTTTTTATTGTTAATAGTATGACTTTTTGACAAATGTTTATATAATTATTTTTTTTATTAATTAAGTAATATTTTATTTTTCACATGCGTGATTTTTCATTGTATGCTGGATATAAATTTGTGGATATGCTTTAAATCTTTTAGTCCTAGTACTACTAAATATTCTTTTTCTGTTTATAGATTTCCATCATTTAATGGTTATTTGACTTAGATTATTTGATTAATCTTCCAGGATTGCAACGGAGATGGCGTTACTAACTGCTACGACTATATGATGATAAACCATCATGGCGGACGCGCGTGCTCGTCCCCCCTCTTCCTGTCACAACTTGGCTTGCGTCGGCTCAAACTCTTCCAGCAGTGCAGATTTAATTAAATTAAAATAAACATTTCAGGTCGATTAATAAAATGTTTCTCGTATATTAAAAGACTAGAGAGACATTTATTCGAATAGTATAAAACTGTTTATATCTACTGAGATATCTAATAATTAGTATTTTAGTCCCACTTTTATTAGTGAAAGCTTTATTGAAAATATGGGTATTACTTGTAAAGTACAATCTTAGGATGTAGGAAGTACATAATAACTTAACTAATTTTATAAAAACTTTATTTAAATAGTTTATACTTATATAAAAAGTGAACTGAACTACGTAGAGTACCGAATAACTATATCTAATAACAACAATTGCTTAGTTGAATATATAAGTCAAGTTTGTGGCTGTGTAAAAATTATTTTATAGTATCAATCACTAAACACAAAAAATGTCTTAAAGTCTACATATATAGTAAGTATACATATCTCTTATTCTCTACATATTTACTAAAATATTACGTATTCTTAAGCTTATTTGAGACAACCAATATTGTAGATTTCGAAGGTACCTTAATGACGCTTAAAACTAAAAATCTCGAAATTAACTATACATCTTCCAAATTACGCCACAAAAATCAGTCATATTACAAACATAAAGTATCTAAGCCTTAACAACTTTAAAAAATTACAAGCGGCTGAGGACTCGGAGATGGTTCCTCGTCCGTGTCTTCGTCTGAATCACTCGAGAAGTTAGCCTGAAAATGTAAATGTTACATTAATTATTATTTCAATAGCACCACCAATGAAATCAAATAATTATTACATTGTCCGTGTTTTTCGCAAGTAGTGCATGTCAAAAAAGCGTAAGTATATATAAACTGTATTTAACGTTTTAGAACGTAAAATAAAATTGAATATTTTTACCCAAGGAGTTATTCGCCGTCTGCCACCAGACTGAAGTGCACTCGCTTCGCTAGCTTGCCAAGCCTGCAATAAGTATTTAAGCCTAATATAACTTTTAATATCTTATGTAAGGAAGAGTAAGAATACACCCAAACTGTCTTTGATACAAAGGAGCTTAAACTCGAACCGATTTTATATTATCGTCGGTTGTATAAGGTCGAACTCTTGACTCCTAAAAGGTACATCTGTGTATATTTTGTGTTATTAATAACACAGTGCATGTGTAACTTGAATTAACCCACAGATTATAAGTATTACCTGATAAGCGTCGTTGAAGGCGTGAGCTAGCGAAAGAGCCAACGCCCTGGCCTGCCTCCGCCTCGCACATACAAAAACGTGAACCACGTGCGTTTCGTTTGAACCTGTGCTTTTCCCTTCGACGACCGCAAAAACACGAGCATTCGCCGCGTCCGCTGAGCAATAGGAAATCCTGTACGAGACACAGATTTTTAGAAAAACAATCACACGATAAGCGATAACTTACTACTCTTAAAATCAATCTGACTTCTTAATGTCTCTTCTCAGTAGTTATAGTATTATAAACTAATCCAATCACACCCATACACTAACCCAATATTATACACGTCATTGGACGGTCTGATTAATCTAATGGTAACAATGTTCATAAGCGACCAGTAGTAGATCCAGACTCCCAGTGGGTCGAAAATTTTATTAAATCGATGCATGAAATTAAGTCCGAATTTTGGTTAGATTCTGCGAATTTTGAAATGGCTTAAGCCAAAAATACCGTTAGAAAATAAATTCAACTTTTTTGGACATTTACTTAAGAAACAGTTTGTAACAACGTTACGGCCGCGTAGCACTGAATTTGAAGTGCGTTTTATTAAAGTACATTTATCTTATAATGTGGGCTTTGTCAAAGCATGGCATTTTCTAATTATATAGTCACCTGTATATGGATACACTGAGTACATTTTCTTGAGAATCAGCGTCGGACACGATGATGCCTTTGGAGCTAATGTCCACGTTCACCTTAGGTAGCTTTAAGTTGCCAGCTTAAAAAAAAGTATTTCACACACTAGAAAATTATTTTTGATATGTCGTTTACGAAACATATTCCTTTTTATTTCAATGTTTTTTATTAAATAATCAAACCGTTTAAAATGAAATATAACAAATCTATGTTTGATATAAGTGACCTACTGACTGCGATAAGGTCCCTAATATTTATAGTGTCTCTAGCTGAAAAAGTTCCTTAAATATTATCTGAAAATGCAGAAAAGTAATTAATCATAATTAAAATAAATGATATTTAGTTATTCAAATGTTTTTAAATTCATTGTTGTACATATTTTACTCTGTCGTCTTTCTCTTTGTGACTCAAAATACGAATTGCCCTCAGTTAAGAATGAACACGTTCAACATAGGCTTCTCACTCTTAGCGGTGTGAAGAGCGGAGCGTACAGCGAGAGCGGTAGCAGGAGCGGAGGCGGCTCGCTCCACCGGTGCTGCGCCGGCATACCTCACGTCGATCTGCCCATGCGCGCTGTGGGCCTCTCGCCACCAGCCTTCGCCTTCGCATTCAGCTAACGCCCATTCTTCAGATAATTCTGAAACAAGGAATCAAATATGACTAAATCCAATATTTTCAGCATAACCATTAAAGTTTTCAAGTAAATGTTCGAAATAAAATTATAAGATTCGGGGGTATTTACACAGTTTTTGCACTTGCAAAGGATCCGAAATGTCGGGCCGCAGTTAAAAATAACTTGTAATTAACTGATATATTTTGTACTTTAAACAAATTAGTGTTTTATTTAAATGTGTACTACACTCGTAAACTATAGACAGTATTCGGGGGTAGTTGAGATTTTTCGATACGCCCGCGCAACAAGGTCAGTGCGCGCTGTCAGGCGTCTGTTCAGGTGGCTTTTATGTGAGTCGGTTGTGCAGTTTTGTTATTTTTTATGTTACTGCCTATTGAGAATATTAAGTTACGCCTGTGTGTTGAAGAGAGAACTAGTAATTGTTTTAATAGTAACCGCGAGTGCAGTCTTTTTTAAGAAATTTCTTTTTGTAAAATCAGTGTACTACGTGCGATGTTAGTTTATACCTGACACCCCCTTACTATTGTGTGAGCCATAATTTTGAACTTAACCACCAGAGGTATGTACTCTTGGAAAATTGAATTTGGATAGGCATATGCTAACCGGAACTGTGTATCGTATGTTTTTTCTGGTTACTGTCATTGTGATACAGTAGAAATTAGATTAAAATTACTAGAAACAGAGAGAAACCTTTATAAATCTTCAAGAGTAAAACTGGCCGCTGCTTCTTGTGTATCTGTTCTATATTTTATTTAAAAAATCTTAGTTTAATATATTAATACCTCATATTTTGTATAATATAACCTAGTAAATAGACTAAATAAATTTGAAAAAACATCGCACTATCGTTTTAGGTTATTGTCAATATGAAAATCGCGAAAATAAACATGGAATATTATCTGTAGCGAAGAAACGCGTCACATCTCTGCTCAGACGATAAGCGAATCATGCAGCTGCTTCCTTTTATATTTATGTCGATTATCAGAAGTATTACAAATAATAACGCAATGTACTAGCATACTTTCAAGGGCTCGTTGAATCAACGGTAGCAATTAATGGCTTGCATTCAATTCATGATTCGTACCTTCAATAAGTTTCCCACCGGATCTGAAGATCTACCTAAAAGTTTTGAAAGTCTGTCTATGAAATGCAGTGCCGTAAATAGGGCCAAAATTTCTAAGTTCCGTCCGCATCAAGAACGTCCGCAGAATGGAATGGAAAATCTCTGAAGTAGATGTCTGTCTCCCTATCTTATAAAAAAATCACTTAATTGCCAACAAATAGCTGTCGTAATGATTTTATCTTATTAGTCGACACTTGCGATATGGAAGTTTCGCAAAAGTGCAAGATTAATATCGGTTATAGTAATTGTAGACTCCCAACCGATAACTGGACAGCTTTCTAAGTAATATCGGTATAAGTTAGAATGTGGACGGATGACTTTTTATAAAACATTGCTCGACTCGTTTTTCATACAGCCTCAATCTCAACTTATTGTAGGCGATGAAAGAAGTGACATACATAACGATCGAATTTATCCCGAGTTACCTAAAGATGCGTGCCCATTATGTTAATACTACAAAAAGAAACATATATTATCGAACTTGTCCAGAACCTGTTACCACCTTCCACCTTACCACTTCTAGCAGTGATTCAAAAGAGTAAGATTGAGAGTTTAAATAAAACAATTTAACGATTTAATACAATATATAATTAGTGAAACTTATTTGAAAATTTAAAAAAAAAAATCTTTTAAACAGGGGCTCTGCAAAAAAACCCGGCATTTGACACAAATAAGTTTAATTAATATATATCGCATTAAAAACCGTGAAATGTTTATTTAAATGTGTACTACTCGCGTAAACTACATATTATAGTATTTGATGAGAGTTTAACTAAAAGAAACCCAAATGATCAACGTTGGATGAACATTATATTGAGGTAAAACTTACTTTAGACACTTTAATATGTAGAAAAATGTCAAAATTAATTGTATAATAAGTACAAGTTCCACCGCTAGTCTACTTTATCTAGGTCAGACGATAATATCTCACTAAATGGGCTATAGGTCACATATTAGGCGCAAATCATCTTACTGCTGTGAACCCTGATTTACTTATCAACTGCGTATTTACAACTCTATCGCTGATTTTTTGTCGGCGCGTCTATTTTGATTGCGTTATCTAGGTTCTGTGTAAATGTACTAAAATAATGCAGCGCGAATTATATTGCGTAATTGTGCCTTTAATTCTACTCATATAATTTAGTCGATTGAATTTACTTATATCCTGGGCACAGGTATCTTAGTTCATAGGAAACAGTGTTTAACAGCTTCCTCTAACCACGCTTAGCACCACGAAATAATTGAAAAGGAACAAAATTAACTGAAAGACACTAACTAAACTCCGATCTTGTACTACAAGAATTTTTCTTAAAAAACTCTAAATACATAACCAGCAACACATCTGACCTGGAATTTGAATACCCCAGACAAACGGGACAACTGGGGTAATGTTGGGAAAGGGGACCGTCTTTTGAAGTCCTTTTTTTGTTCTGGTGCAAAATTTCAAGCTAAAAAAGGTCACTAAACTAATAAAGGAAGTAATTGCGTGAAGATGTAATAGTAATATTACATTTATAGGAGCTATAATAAGTTCATACAACTTTAGATAAAAGAATAATGCCTTTTGAATGTAATTGTTTTCCTGCGTGTAATACATGCGTTGAGAAATTACATTGTTGATTAATTACGTCTTTAAACAATTAAACGGGAAACATTTAACCCGATCGCAACTCAACAGAATCTATGCTATAGCCCGGTGTGTTGTTTAGCACGGTAGGTCCCGTGTACGTATTCCGGAAAATGCAATACCGGGTTTTTAAAAAAGGCAAACAAACGGTGATCAGGATCTTCTCTCTGTATAAATATATTAAGTTACGAAGATATGGGATTTTTTTTAATGCTAGTACAAAATGTAGGTATTTACTTAAAAATTTTCTCTTCACATTTTTAAAACACTTGTCTTAAATTCAAAAGTAGTATCTTATATGACTTGGTCTCTTGATACTAGCCAGTTAAAAAAATATTTTTAGATATAACGTCCCAAAAATAAAACAGACGTTGATGTTTTATTACCTAATAATAATTTAGAAAAGAACTAGAGTTGTTAAAAAAATTTAAATAAATAATTTTCTTATAAAAATATAGGGAGGAAAAGTTTATATAAAGGATTCTCACTTTATGTACGTGAATAAGTGCAGGCGACTTGCAAGTATAAAAAGACATAGTGAGTTTTTCTGCGATTCTTGGTAAGGCTTGTTGGCCAGTGAGATCTAATTCCTAAGTAATTAGAGTGAAATCTGAACGTGTAAGCGGACTACAACTTACAACTTGGGACGGAGCTTAAGGAAATCGTAAAAGGAGCGAAGTAAATTAATATAAGAATTCTCAAACTAACTAAAATAGGATGTAGATAAGTTTTAGAACAATAAAAATTGTCTACTAACTATATTGCTACTAACACTACTACTAACTGTAAAGCTAGAGTTTTCAAACCCCTTTTTTAACCCTGACAAACATACAAAGCTTGTTGAAAATTACAGTAAATTTTAAAAAATATACAACGAATTATTATTGTATAAATTATATCGCTACTGTGATTTAATTGTTTTATGAGGTTTTCAAAATAGAAAAATGTTTTGCCTCTTGGAAAATAACAATGCAACTATTTTTATGTACTGAGTTTAAATAAAAAATTATTGGTGATAGTAACAAAATATAGAGTTTACTTACTTTTATGCTTCGAATGATTTTTCCACATCCTTCGTAGGATTGTTGCCATCTTGACAGCTTCCAGATGCAGTGGCCAACTTTTCCCGCGCGCGGTTCCCAGATAACTGAGATTGAATTGCGTTTAACTGCGCACAACCCTCCAAGACGCTCGTTCTAAAGTAGATTAACAACAATTTATATTGTTAAATAACCTTATAAACATAATAATAGTCATATTTAACTGTATCAAATACATAATGTTTTTTTATTATCGTATGCTAAATCTTTCCTTAATCTGAGCAACTTCATAGCGGACTGAGTACGATGTCTTGCGGTTACGTTATTATGAAAATTAGCTAAAATTATTTTACTATCGTTTAACTTAAAAAATGATTGAAAGCAATAAATATCATGTAAAATACTGTCTGTAGTTTACGCGAGTAGCACACATTTAAATATATCGCATTTTAACGGTTTAAAATGCGATATATATAAGTTAAACTTATTTGAAATTTATTTTTAACTTCGGCCTTACGTTTCGGATGCTTTGCAGCAGCGTGTTCAAGGGGTCTCCTCATGACCACGGCAATAATTATCACGTTTTAAACCGTTAAAGTGGTTTATGTAAACTATGTAAGATTAAAAAAAAAGTGGTGCAAATTTAAAAAACCAGACAGCTTTCAACATCAGTATTTTTGTATCTCTCCTATCAGTGTATATGAAATAGTATTCTATTAAAGAATAAGTATATATAATTACTAGCTGAGCCGGATAACGTTGTTTTGGAATATAAATAATTTTACTAAAATGTCTATTAAAAAATAAGGGTTGATCGTAGAAGGGTGAAAATTGAGGATTGTATGTATTTTTGTATGTTGTATCATAAAAAAATAGAAATTAAAAATTTTGTCTAAAAAATAAAATAAAAAAAAATTAAGGGTGAACAACCCTTATCACTTAAGGGGATGAACAATATGTTGTGATGTTGTCCTATTCTCAGACCTGCTGAATACACATATCAAATTTGGTGAAAATCGGTCGAGCCGTTTCGGAGGAGTTCAAGTTCGAACACCGTGACACGAGAATTTTATATATTAGATAAACCATTGGAATTGTTATTTTTCAGAAACAGGAACTCTTCAATTAAACAACAGTTCCGTAGTATCCCTCATGAACCGAGACTTCGTTGTCAATAATTGAAGTAAAGTTCCATAAACTGGCTCTCTCGAGCCAGCCTGATGCAATGGCTTCTATTTGGCCATCATTTCTGATGCAATGCAAGGAGCTTTGCAACCCAAGTTAACCGACCCCGCCTCGCTTTTTGCTACCAAATAATTACAAGTTAATGTGAACTGCCGTCTTTGGAAATGCCAATAAATAATTACAAACTTACACTGTATAACCTTACTTATTTACTTTTTTTAGCTGTCTGTACTTGATTTTCCTTTAGTAGGTTCTTTGTGGAATTTTTTAAATATGACAACTAGCTTTACCCGCGACCTTTTTTTTCGCGACCGCGAAAATTGTTTTTGCGAACTTCCTCTTCATCTTTATAAAAAACTAGCGGCCCTGTCCCGGCTTCGCTGGGTAGATATAAATAAGTACAGATATTAAAATTATAAGCATGCTAATTAAAACGACCATGAATCACTAAATTAGAAAAAAAATGTATTTCGCTTCCTAGCTGTTAACGACCTTTGTCTATCACGCTGTGTCAGGAGCCGCTGCGAGCGTTCAGCGTTAGAGTCCCGTGCACGCGTTCGCGAATTCCTAACTCTATTTTCTTCAAGTCGCTGAGACGAACTTGCATTTTGTTCTGCAAAACGAACCTGAACATTCGACGATAGATTCTCTGGCTCGCGATTGGGACGCGTACACTATAATACTTTCCAGGTGATCATTTTAGGAAGAAGACTCTCCAATACGACAAACTTTGCTATTCTCGCTTGGGAACTATTCTTAGATAGCTGTGACCTTCTTCTTCTAGGCATATTGCTATGAAGGATATTTGTTTTAAATCAGAGAAATTTAGAATAATAAACTAATAATAATACAAAAGAAAATATTCAAGTTCAAAGCGATAATTCTGAAAAGAACTTTGACAAATATTATGCAAAGTGTGATTCCTAATACTAAACTAAGTAGCTTTGAAAAAATTTTTAGTAGCATAAAAATAAAAAAATCGAAATATTTAATGTCGTTCGCGCCCACTGCGTAAGGAGCCCACTGCCCCTCTATCATCGAATTAGATACTCGATGCGCGGCGTGGCGGCCGCCGCCGGCATGCATTTTTATTTTAACTTCGTGATATCTTTTGAATGGAATGTCCAATTTCAATAATCAAAAAAGTAATCATCAGGTATTGAGACAGTCTTGAATATTTATTCGGATATAAATTTATAAATGGTACGGATAACACGGTCTGATTTTGATCGGCATTTCTATCAATTTGTTAAATTTAAAAAAGTAGTTATAGCGACGTAACTGCAATAGTTAGACATATGCTCTCGTGATGTTTTTTGTAGATATTAATATATTCTATAATATTGTCGAACATTTTTTTGTCCTATCATTAATACATTTCGCAGGGTATGCGAGAAGACATTTTACGGCTAATTTTTTTACGCCTTCCGTTGGTTTTAGTAAGAATTACTATAGATATCTATAGTAATCGAGTACTAAATATAGCCTATGTTACTCAGTAATAATGTAGCTTTCTAATGAAAAAAGAATTATTAAAATCGGTGCAGTACTTCTTGAGTTTACGCATTACATACAAAAATACAAATCTTTCCTTTTTACAATATTAGTATAGATACCTGTTACCCACGGCATCGTCCGTGCCCCGTCGTTTTTTTTTTAATTATTTAAAGTTATAATTCTTTCACATATATATTTTTTCCTCACGCTACGGAATTCGTCGATAATTAGTTTATCAAAACAAAATATTTTTTTTTTATTCAAACCAGTAGTTCCCGAGATTAGAGCACTCAAACAAACAAATATTCTCTTAGACTTTATAACATCAGTTTAGACGTAATATTCTTATTTTTTATGTATTTAAACTCAAATAAAGCTTTATATAATAATTTCTATTTCATTCATACTTAATACACACTAATATTATAAAGAGATAGATTTATATTTTTGTTAGCATATTATTGTCTTTCGGGCTGTTCGGCCGATGTGAGCGAGATGTTGCTTTGAAGACAGTTACTAAAACAGTTATTCAAATAGAAAAATAATCTTTACATATGTTACAATACCTGTAGATTGCTCTTTTTGTATTTTCAAATCGTATATTCCGTTTGAAATTATGAGAAACACTTTGCCATGCCGGCAACTAACCCTTATTTTTCCACCTAAGGATTTTAGGCAACTAAGAAATTGCTGACCAGTTTAAATAAAACACTTTAACGGTTTAAAACGCGATATATTAGTTACTTATTTGAAAAGGTCTTTTTCGGCCAAATAAGTTTAACTAATATATCGCGTTTTAAACCGTTAAAGTGTTTTATTTAAATGTGTACTACTCGCGTAAACTATAGACAGTGCTGACCAGTTGTTCACAGGAAAACAAGCCCATCATATTTTAATGCATTAAACCTAAAGTTCAACAACTTCACTAATTAACATAAATTTTACTTTATTTCTCAAATTTTTTAATTACTATTTCAAAATCTGTTTCCTAATTATAACCTATCTGTAAATACAAATAAAAACTATGGCTGTTAATAATCTGAAATATTGGGAAATTGGGTGGAATGGTCAACAACATGGACGATCACCCAGCCCTCTATCGGTGTCCCCGCAAGAAAATAATTATAATCTGAAGCAAAATACTTAATATGTTAGTAATAAGATGATACTCAAAAAATATTGCAAAGTCATAGGTACAAAGAGGATAGGATAAAAAAACTACATTTATAAATTAAAAAATATATTACTGCAGTCTCCTAAAAGTTACAACGAATCAACTGTGAGACTTATAGAATATTAAATTATGTATATAAAATACTCATGTCAGAAAAAAATATGTTTAAATTTTACAATTGTCAAGTAAAAATAAGTTATTTAGGTCCTTTAAAAATTTCTGATCATATCTTGTGCATTGTGTGGTACAAATTGTTTTTTAAGGATTTCATTATCACCTTATGTTGTGATGCTTCTAACTCATTTGGACTAGTTAGTGTTGCTATATATATAAATATGTCATCCAATATGATTAGTCTACACATAATATACATCTAAATAAACTGTCTGTTTAATACTAACCAGTATTGATACAAAAAGTACATAATGATTTTCTACTACTACATAACATTGCTGCCACACAAGGAATATTACATAATGTGCTTTTATTTAAATAATCAATTCTTTATTAAATCACTAACAAATGTTAGTTTCATTATCTTATTTTAATTAAAAACTTTGTCATTCAATATTAGCGCAATTATGATTTAATTTTTTGTATATTTGTAAATATTCCTGTTATACTAAAAATGCATAACGTTTTCTGGCAAATTAATTAGGTACAGTCAAAGTTTACTTGCAATTTTACAGAAGCCTTTCAACAACAAAATCTAATGTTATTTTTACATGGTTCTTACAAAAATACATTCTTCACAGCATCACATGTACCTAAATATATACAATGTCACAATAGTAATCAAGTTGTCTTCATAATTAGTTATCCAATAAATCGATATATTACTGTAATAGACATCTATTTTTAAGAGTATATAACTAAATTTCACTTTTAACATTAACAGTCTTTTCAGCTGCTGCTTTTCCGGCAGTTTTAGCCACTGCTTTCCCCGCAGGCTTAGGTACGGATCATTTCTTTTTTCGATCCTGAGTGCACTTCGGGCAATACCATTTACCTTTAGGCTTGATTTTTAGGTCTACACACGCAAAGTGGAACCATTCAATAGGGCAATCAGGGTTGTCACAGCCTATCATCTCACCGTAGGAAACTTGATGACACAGACAATATGTGGGTTCATTAGGATCCACGGGCATGTCTAACACATCACTGGGGTGTGTCATACCGGCCACAGAATCTAAGTCAGCGCTTTCCTCCTGCTCTTTTGTCGGATTAGCTGATGCTCCCGAGCCTTTCTTTTGCGCTTTTTTCTTCGCGGCAGACCTACCACTGGCGATAGCATCGTCTTCGCTCGACGCACCTGCTCGCTTTTTCTTACCAGTAGACGAGACGGACTTATCGCTATTTTTATTCTTCTTTCGACCTTTTTTAACAGTCGTCGGAGTAACTTCCTGCTCACTCGCTGCCTGTTGCGCAGCACGAGAACTCATTACTTTCTCTTGTATTTCGGACTCAAAACGTGCGAGGTCAGAGTCAAGGCGCCGTATGTGCTTATCTACTAGCTCATATGTTTGAATTGCAAGCTGAACTTTGTCGTCCCCATATTCTTTTGCTTTATTAAAGAGTCCTTGAATAGTGTTCACTTTTTCTTTTTTCGTTTCTTCGTCCATTTTTGGAATACTAGGTAACAATTCATCAGCCATAAGATCAATCGTCCTCATTAGTCCGTGAGCTCTATCGTCTAGATCTCGCATTAGCTTAAAATTTCTTTGTAATTCTATGGGTAAATGCTGAAGACTATCTAGATAATGCTCTAAATAAAGTGCTGAAGTCATTTTGTAAATTTAAAATTATTTCCCTCTAAATTAATAAGCGATGTCAGCGATGATAATATTAACAGCTTACCGCACTTGCATTAGTATACAGACATAGATCACTAGCAATAATATTATTTTCGTTTATTTTTGTTCAAATTAATTTAATTTTTCATACATGTTTGGAACATGCATAATTATTAAATTTTAAATCACTTTACAACTTGATAGAAAACGACATTTAACTTACGACAATAAACCATAAACAACAAGCTTTTGTCTAAATTTTTGTAAGTATATAGTCTGTGCTATGAATTAAATCAATTTTTGAAAACTTAAAAGCCAGACCACCTTTTTAGTTTTAACTCAAATCACTCGTCAATGTTTTAGTTAAAACAGGACTCGGTTGTGTCATGTATATTTGACCTGCTAAGCATAAGTATTTTAATATTGTAGGCCTGATTATAAGGAATTATAAATATGATTCTCATATTTTATCTGTGGTATATTTCTAGAGGTAGTATTATTATAGATTAAAGTGCCAGTGCTTTCTGTGTAGTGAATCTGTGCGTTATTAACAAACCAAATCGTTGTCATTTGTAAAAAAATCAGGTGTATATGTGAATAATGTTGCTGTAAGTAAATGTTACATAAGAACTCCTTACAACAGTTCGATTATTGAATTTATATTATTTTTAATTTATGTGATTTCGACGTATTATAAAGTTTATTCTTCATAAAAGAAAAAAAATGTGCAATAGAATGTATGACATTCAACTTTTTTATAAAGTGGCAACTATTGACGTTATTTGTCAACACTTTAGAGTTTAGTGTCGGGAAAGAATTGTAGATGGCGCTACTATCTTTACTAATTACTTTTATTACAAACTAGCTGTGCCCACGACTACGTTCGCAAGGAATAGTGACTTGGGGTAGAACTTTTAATTATTTAGGCTGTTTATAATTTATGTAATTGGGCATTTATCGCAGCCAATCTATGTTGTAAGTACTACTTTGCCGCAACACTCTCACCTCACCTCACTCCCACTCTAACTCTCACTCCCACTCCTATTCCAAAAAACTAGAGAAGAAGAAAGCTTTATTGTTCTAGCTTCAAAAACCACGAATTTCCATACAAATTTTCAACCCTCTTTTCACAATAAAAAGCCTATAATCTTTCTTTGAAGTTAGCAAAAATCATCTCATCATTATAAATTACATCTTTTCAGTGTCTCCCACGACTTCTGTTGTTCTATTTGATCTTAAAAGATAGATATATTGTCACGGACATTTGTTTAAATCACTTAAAGAGGAATCATACATATTTTTGGGTTCATAAACCGTTTTTGCAGCGCACGCAACTTTCGTAGACGATAATATTGCCCGCCCCGTTTCTCTAAATTTCCCACTGTTTCTTCGTTATTATTAGTCGCAGCGTGAGTGTTTTAGTTCGAAGCTCGATAAAAGGTCTATCTATGACAAAAATAATATTTCGATTTGAACCAGTACTTCTTGAGACTAATCTCAAGAAGTACTTAGTAAGTAGCGTTCAAACAAACAAACTCTTCAGCTTTATATTTGTATGGGATGGCAGAATATAATGGGAAAATTTAAGAACTTTTTTTCAACAGTTTTACCACAATTCGAACGTATTGTAAATTATTAATTTATAGCTTTTATTAACTCGATCTTTGGGCAAAATAACCAAAGAAAATTAATACACACAGAATTTCCAATTATTTAAAATGAAAAGATTAATAATTTAGGTACTGCGAAAGTTAAAACTCAAACGCCTTCGTTATATTGAATGATTTTATTATATTAGCAAATAAACAAGATATAAAATATTTTCTTAATAGATATGACACTAGTCCAGGATACGAAGCACTTTTAGATTTACATACTTTGCTTTGTGCATTTTAAAAATTCCAATGCTCGTGCGCAGTCCGCAAGATGGATTAACGTAACTTTAGTTACTGTTTATATTCGGGCTATTCGGCTAATGGGTTAAAGCATTATTGTTAAAACGACAAAACAGGCGAATAACGGAACGTATAACTTTAGCGATTAAATGACACGTGCCATCGAACTATATAAACATTAAAAATTAAAAACATTTAGATAAAAATTGCAAATAAATAATTAGCGAACGCCGCCTGCGCGGCGATTAGATGCGTTACGCAATCTACATGATATAAAACATGTTCTCAATTCACTTAACTATACTTTACACTCTTAGCGCTAATCGTGATCGTATAATATAATGTATACTACAAAACTTCATACATTGGTGTCGCTAGACGCAGTATCCGATAGCATTACACGACTATCTGCTATAGGTTTGGGAATATCTGGACAGCTATATAACATACGGGTATAAAAATTTCGAAAGGTTACAATCTAAATCGGTTACAAAACGCGCCACGGCCGGGCTACACTTGTGATAATTACGTTTATTTTGACGATTAAATTATCACTTACATACAAGAAGGTACTCACATACACATAATAATGAAGGTACATACTTAAATGAACTTAGGCTAGCTACATACAAGTCTACACATAAATTTGGTACACATTCGTTGCTTCTGTTACCATTTATAACATACCGGGGCGGCTGCAAGAACAACCTAGTACAGTGGAATGCATAAATTTAAAATACTAATATACCGTTCAACCTATTTTGAAATTCTGCTATTTGTTGTTCGTTTATACATATTTAATTAGAGGTAATCGTAATTAAACTTCTCTTTCATTTTCTCTGGCTTTGTAAAAAAAAATTGCATCCTGCATTATTTTCTGTGTTCATATTGCATAAATGCACTTCTAAAGGGCAATCAGGCTAAGGCATAGAATTCCACTTTGGTACATAAAAAATTGGGAATGTCATTTTTAATATTCCAAACACAAGCCATCTGCAACACGTTTATCACAACCGCAAATAAAATAAAATTTAAGATATTTTTAACAAATAAAGCACCAGCAGATTGTGCTCAGTTAGATAATTGGTGAAAAATGGCTTCATTGACAGAGGGATCGATAATTTTATTAACTATCAGTTTTGTTGTGGCTTCAATTATTATTATTTCCTTTTATTTTTCGTGTATATAATATATCAATACTGAATTGTCATATACTGTCATATATTAGATCCACTCATCTCGGGCACATCCACTTATTTACCTTAACAACCAAACAACAAAAAATAGAGTATCTATTATATGTTGTTTAGGCATATTTTTAATACTCAACATAATTAAATTTGCAGGAAGATCAAAATGGTATAAATACCTCAGGTAATGTCAATAGGCAACATTGTATATACAAAAAATACATAAATATATATATGCGCATTGTAGTTAGGGCAAACTAATTGTTTGGTTGACGTCACTTATAATTATCTGATTTGTATAACCACACAGCAGAAAGTAAAAGTAACCAATGGTTTTGATAATCTTACTCAGACTAAGTGAATCGATTCAAGTCATACCTAAGAACAAGAGTTTCATCCCGCACGTTGTTGGTACATTCCAGCTTCTACTTCACTGCCTTATAATCATGATAGATCCGAAGAATTCTTTAGACGAGTGTTTCATACTTATCGAGAACGTGACTCTGATTGTCATCTCCGTGACTTTTAGAACGTTGTCGGGCCGTCGTGTCGGATCCTGCGCTTTTAGATCTCGCTTTTTTGTCGTGTCCGCACGTACAAGCCACAGATGTCTGTCGCTTCAAAGTCTGCGAACGGTTGCCGGCCCACTGAGGATCTAGAGATTCGCTCCTCGCATACATTTGACGTTTGGTTCGACCCATCGTCGCATGCGGAAACGATTGACCGCCATCGGAAGACGGACGCATCGATTCACTTCTGTTGCAGAAGTTACCGGCGCGACGGAATGAATCCAACACTCGCTCCTCAATTTCCTCTATATCTTTCTTCTTAACGAGCCAAATCTCCTCTGAACCTCTCGTGAAGTAGCTGGAGCCTTTACTCACGGAATATTTTTCTTTATTTTTAACTTTGCAAGTTTTAAATTGATCTTCTGGCGGTTTCGTGCGAGAGGTATCCGGCGACGCTACGTTACGGAAAGCCGTGCCGTGAGAGGGAAATTGTTCTGGAATTTTTCCAACAATACTGGGAGATCGAATCGTTAAGTCGATGGGAGATGACATAGGCTTAAATTCTGGTTTGATGATTTTTTGTGGTTCAGGTTTCTGTATCTTTTCCTCGAGGGAGTTGCTATTTCTTTGCCATTTATTAGTGGCTATATTAGCAGAACTTTTCACACTCTGCTGTCGTTCCAGTTTGGGAATACTCTGCAAATCATGTTTTTCCAAAACATCATTTGTTTTCTCAGTGTGCCCCAAGTCAAAAAATATATTGTCTTTGAACGGAGTAGCCGGTGGCGGGAGGTCTTCTTTGCTATCAGATCCTAACCTATCGACGCGCGGTCGTCCACGCACTGACCCCGGTCGAGACAGCTTACCGGCTTCTTCAGCGGCTTTCTCAAAAATTTTTATTTTGTCACCTACACCATTAGATTCTTCATTTTTTGTTTTGTCTCCATTCATATCTTCTATCTTATTAGAACAGTCACTACTCGTGACAGCTTCAGTAATATTATTTGGCAGTGATAGCTTGTCAGTTTTGGGAATATCCTTGGCAGTGACAGAATCCCTTTTAACTTTAGGAGGAACAACATTCTCTTCAATGTGTATGTCACTTTTTAATGTTTTGAGAATAGTGCTCGGAGGAGAACTGGTGTAACTTACAGGTGAAGGGGAATTTATTTCTTTTCTAAAGGGAGAAACTTTGCCCCAAGGGGGGGAGGCGACATTGTTTTTTATAGGTGGCGATAGAATTTCTCTATTGACAGGTGGAGAAGTGGCTTTAGGTGGGGAATAATTTTTGGCAATTTCTTTGACAGTAGGTGAATTTATAATATTAACTTTTTGTTCTACTTTAGGTGGAGTGGCACACTTAGGGGGTGATGGCAAAGGTTCCTGCGGCGGGGAGTCGTCACATTTAATTGGTGGTGGGACTTTCTTAAGACTGCTCTTTCTGATGGGAACGGCTACTTCATTTCTCGGGGAAGCTTCTTTTACCTTTTCGCTGACATCATTTTTAAAGGAATTAATTTTTGGAATATCACTATCACACTTTACTTCAACTTGTATCTTCTGTGTTTCAAAGTCATTGACAACTTTGTCTTCAGCAGGTTGTGGCTTATCTTGTTTATCATAAAAGGTCGCGTTATGTCGCGGAGTGGCGCAACGTCACGCGCGACAATCGGCCCACTCGTCGTCGTCGAGATCGGAATCGTCTTCTTCATCAGAGTCGCTCTGTTCGACGGCGACGCGTCGCGCGAGAATTGACGCGACATCGTGCAGCGCGGGTGCACCGCGAAGTGTATCGTATTTACCCACATTGTCTTCGCACCGCTTCTCCACTTTTCGTAGTTTTATCCCTGAAAATTACGAATAAAAACAAATAAAAAAAGAAATAAATTGTGTAAGGCTTTCACGGCCATCGTTCAGCATATCATTGTCTTTCGGGCTGTTCGGCCGATGTGAGCAAGAAGTTCTCGACGTTTCGCCATCACGTGTGGACGGCATCATCAGGAGATGTTGACCCCTCGATTGCTCGAAGAATTAATTCATAACATTGAATAATACTTAATCGGCCGAACAGCCCGAAAGACAATATTATGCAAATAAAAAAAGAGTTAGATTTTTGGCTCATTTTGCAGGAGCACCTGCTTAGGGGCAAAAAAAAAGAAAAAAGTACTAATTGATTAAAACAATGTGTATGAAATCACTGTCTGTGGAGGGAAAGGCAGTGAAGTTTAAATTTGTAATTCAGTTTCAGTCTGCAGACTCTACAACAAACAGATTATATCGCTTTCCATCTAGTGACCTATATTTTTAACTCTAATAAAATAAGAGAAATGTATTCAAATGTACCCTCTCGTATCGCCTTGAGCAAGTCTGAGCGAGGGTCCGCCGCGGGATGATGGTCGAGGGTTGGTGGTTTGAGTGCAGAAGCGCCTCGTAGTAAAGTAGCTGGCGAAGGAGGACGGGGTCGGTCCTCGTTGGCTGCGGGCGGTGGAGGGGCCGGGGGCGCGAGGGGTACCGGCGGTGGAGTCGGCGCACGCGCAGGACTCTCTTCCGATGACATCATACCTAGTAAATATACAAATAACTTTAAGTATGTACCTTGTTGAAGATAAATAAATTCTTACGATTTTTAAATAAATGGAGAATACATTAAGTTGTCACCATAGTCTATTTAGCTATTTACCAATGACAGCATGCATGTGGTCAAGATGCGCATCGAGTGCGGTGCGGTGCGGCGGTGAAGTACCGTTAACGGGTGGCGGAGAAGCACTGTCAGGCGGGGGCGGAGGAGGTGGCAAACTGGATCTGAAAATAAAAAATTAAACCAAATTGACTATGATTTTATTACTTACTACTACTAAGGTAAAAACTTTGGCTTCTTCATATGATTATTAGTTCTATGAATCTTTAACTTAAAAGCAATTACTACATGTATGCTTTTAAATAAAACACTAACTTAACTTTTTTGAAAATGATTTTTGACTTCGGCCCGACGTTTCGGATGCTTTGCAGCTGAAAGTGTTTTATTTAAATGTGTACTACTCGCGTAAACTATACACAGTATTTTACATGTATGCTTTTATAAATTTGAAGGTGGTGTTGCTTCGTTTAAGTTGACTATTATTATTTTCTATTGGGGACACCAATAGAAAGCCCAAGTGAAGGTTCCCATTTTCTATTTATAGAGGACATTGAGTTATGCAACTCTATGTCCCCTTCAAACCCTCAGCTTTGCCAAAGATATAGACATTCAATATATAACTGTTGTTACCTGGTCGGCGTAAGCGACTCATTATGTATAGGCGCGGGCGGCGCCGGTGGGGGAATAGAGGGACGTGCGCGTCGCGGCGTACCCGCAATACTGCCTCCATAAATGGACTCGACCGGCCCGTAAGGGCTCTCCTCGTTCACAACTGAGGAATAAATGGAGACTAGAATCAAATTATGTAAAAGTTGGTAATATCCATTTATCTAGAAAATTTGATCCGAGAATAAGTAACGTAGCGGATTATAAATTCAGTTCTTTGGACTTCGCTGTTAAGTAAAAATATATAATTATAAGATTTAAAATACAACGAACCGTGGCCATTGCCGGTAAGACGTTGGGTCCTGTTCTGTTGGTTCTCAATCTCGATGGAGTTAGGTCTGGCCGGCTGCGTGCTCGGCGCCCGCGTCTGCGGTGTGCGATACCCGCCGTCGGTGACAGTTGTAGCTAAAACGAGCAGTTATTTTATTCTCTCTATGAAATTTTTTTGGGTAATTAAGTAGGACACAAATTTAATATTCAGAATCTAACCTAACCTAACAAACTTAGTCAAGAATAATAAAATACCAGAGGAAAGCCATAATTGAATGTCCAATCGTAAGCGATAGAAGTGCTCACCTTGATAAAGTGGTTCGGGGCGATACTGAGGCTCGATGTTATACCGTCGCAACTGCGTGGGCGCCATTATGTGCTCGCCGCGGTTAACCACCTCTGCCTTCTGTCTGTCTCGAGTGGAATGAGGCACCCGAACTCTTCGTGTGCCGCGACCTTCTGCGCCCCCGGTTCGCGGTTGGCGCACCTTAATTACAAGAAGCGTTATATAACACGTCCTACTTTCATATTACTGTCATTTCCGTGTGGAATATGTATTTTTAAGACATATTTAAGCCAGTGTAAGTCGATGTTCGTGAGCACGGTTACGTGCATTACATGTACAGGTCGATTGCCTTCAGTACCCTATTCGTGGATAAATAATGGTATAACAGGCTTTTAAAACTTTTAAAGTCCATTTGTTGACAGGACGGACAACAGTGTTTCAAAGTTATATCAGGCGTCTACCTTCTTCCCCCTATCGTGCTGGATCCTCTCAGTATCTTGCAGCATCTCCCTTCTCCATAGCTCAAAGAAGTAATCTGGATCTGTATAGAACTTTCTGGCGTCCCTGCCGTCATCGCGGAACTCATTGAGCCTCTCCAGCGGCGGAGGTCTGTCGCAGCGCGCGTATGTCGCCAGCATGGCGGACGGTATGGTCGTGCGCGAAAACAACTGCTGCTGAAACGTGCGCGACGAGCGGAACGCCTTCCGCATCTGTATGTCTTGGAGGGAGACTGAAAATGGAAATATTATTGTTAAAACATTACATTCATCTTTCCACGTTTACAGCTGTAAATACATATTGGAACACGGTTCAGAGAACTTACAATTTTTGCTAAGGCTACTAGACGCTACGTCAGTTGATCAGTTATACAGACTATAAAAACAACTAATGTTGCAACACAATAATATGTTTGGCAACGTCCCAACGGCGGATCAAGTTGTAAAATGGTATAGAGAAATCTGACTCTCATACCTTCCTCTACTCCGGAGTCCAACTGAGTAACCTTGATAGCGAGTCTGTCTATCCGAGCCTGGAGAACGTTGGTTCTCTCTGCGAGGTTGGTCGCCTCCCGTGTGAGCTCTCCGAACATATCCTCCGCATGTTTTGACAGGGACGATAGCTGTCTGCAATTTCGGACGTCAGTTAGTTGATTGGATTAAAATAAGAGATTACATGGTGGTAACTCATCAATCATAAATTAGCCCAAATAAATATTTCTGCAGTATGTTATTAGAATAAATTGAGTTTTTCCAAAATACATTTACGCCCCAAAAGTAACACACAACATGCTAAAAATCAGTCGATGTGACGTCTTCGCTTATTTTGTGTTCATTGATCCCAATTTATTCTCCAAGTGCGGAATAATAAAAAATAATTAGAACGCTACGTACACAAACTGTCGCGTGCAGTGTTTATTTTCAAATAACAATGTACCGATCGATTCTTATTTAAGGACATTGTACCAGACCGCAGTTGTACGATAAGCGTGACATGTGATTGGGCTAAACTGTATTCGATTAACGTCCCGGCCCACCTGACTGTATTGGCGAGGGTGCCGTTGGTCACGGCCTCCAGTTCCGAGGGCACCGCGAGTCGTTCGGGCACCGTGCCCCGCGACACGTGCACCGGCTCCACGCAACGCTTCGGCAGCGGCATCCTGACCGCGCGATGGCTACGTTCTGGACATTACTGGAATTAATAAAAACACCAGTTCACATTTGAAAACCTTACTATTTTTCATGTTATCGGTATTAAATAAAAAAAAGATTTTAGATTAAAAATTCACAGACACGGGCCTTCTTAATTAAACTTGATTTTACAACCTATTAATGCAATAGAAAAAAATAAATTCGAGGTGTAGGACACGGTAGCTGAATTTGTTAGAGCAAAGCTGTCGATGCCCGTGTTGTAATTTTTTCGATCTAAAATCGATTTTTACAGTTTATATTTATTTTATCGTATCGGCTAAATTTCAAGACTTCTTATTGTGTCATAACAGCATTAGGCTGCGGTCTATAAGAATATACTATTCTCTTCTTCACGAGCTATCGATGGCATGCAGAGACCGTGCCTCGTACTAAAACATCAAAGTGCACTGTACGCTGCCTACGACGACGACGCCGGCGACCACAGCCTCAATTTCGGTAATGGTATCCAATTTTCACAGAGGAAAATATTTTGTTGTTGTATTTTTAGACCTAGCTCTCATTTGTATGTTGCTCCTATATAACTCAAATGATTATTAAAAAGTATGAGCCCTTTTAACTACGGACTACGGTTTAGAGGTGTGTTCTTGATATTTTCCAGCTATTTAACGAACTTTACTGGCAACTCCTTTTCTCTCTACTGCAAAGATGTCTATCCCCTTCCTTCAAAATATATAATTTTCTTGCTTTCTCTAATTTTTAGTTGCTGGGTTGTTATTATTATTTTAATTTTGGTTTTCATAGTCATGGTTAATAAATGTTGCACTTCTTGAACGTTGTCTAGTTTACTTATTAACATTCATAAGGTATTCATAGTTTACTTATTATGTAAGACCGCCTGGCACTATCTATACATATTTGTAAAATTTAATTATGTACTACTATGTTTTATGTAACAAACTGAAAAAACCATTATCGAATATGTTAAGTTTCAAAAATGGAAAATTAATTGAAAAAAAAATCGATTTGGGCAGGACTTGAACCGGCATCGTCAGCGGCATCGTCAGCGGCAGCGTTCCGTGCTATTGCTTAGAGCAATTTAATTTCAATTATTTAGTGCCAACATGTGAAAAATATAAAAGTTTTCAAATGTCAAGTTTTTCTTACACCATTTAATTTTTATATATTCATTGTACATTATACTGTCACTGTCATGAAACTCATGCCTAAAGTGAGGTCACAGCCTCGTTTACTGCATCCTCCGACCTCTCATTTATTGCATTCACCGCCGCGACAAAACGCAGTGAAACACTTGCTTTTTAGAATCTTAGCCGAGTGCGGACAGAGAGAAAGATTTTATGCATCTAATTTTTCGTGGCAATTATATTTCTGAGCTGCTAGAGAAAATAGTGCAGTTAAAATTCTTGCCCAGTCCACGATACACATTGGAATGATGAAGTACTATTCGCAACACCAAGCGACACTTATTACCTATACCGCTACACTAGAAAACGCAAAGATGAGACGAACATTACGCGTAAGAATACGTCGCATTTTAATAAAACTCCTTTGAATGTTAGTAAACATATTAGCCGAAAAGTCGTACGCAAAAATAAGTTAACCTATTTTTTATATTACATATACATTATGTTGCAGTTAAAATGAAGTTACCTAATGAATTTTGCGGTTTGTCTCTCAGATATGAACCACTCGCGCAAACGACAAACACTACTAAGACATCAATATTAATATGTACGACAGTAACGTACCGCGTGTAGAAATATTATTTATAAGTTGCTTTTTTCCCTCGGTTACAAAAGCGAAAGTGAATTAGTTTAATTATCAACGGTTTTCCAGATAATCGTGACGCATTGTTCGCGAACGGATAGCGGCTTTCAAAAGCCCCATTTTATTTTCCCTGTTCTGCTACTCCAGTTTGAGACTGGGGCTCACTGCAAATAAAGGATGAAATGGAGTTTTTAACTGGACTGGCGCCAGATTTAAATCGACACCTTTTTTACTACAAAATAAGCAAGATAATATATTATGTATTTCAAATTCTAAGCCGTTACGTGTTTTATTTACACTTAACGCTATTATTAGCCTCAAAACATGATCGTGTTATTATTGAATGGACGTTAATGTGTTTTAGATATAATTTCTTTATACTTTCCAGTCTAGCAAGTTGAAACGAGTGACGTCAAAGTTCTAAACCGTTAAAGGAACTTGTACGTACACAATATAATAATTGTCGCCGTAAATCGTGTACGGCGAAACTAATTGAACGCGAGGAAGACATCGTACGGAATGCGTAATCAACGTTTACTTTCGACTCTCATTAGCATAGCGTACACACGATCGGGCAATTCGTGGCGAAAACAATAATTCGCCAGACTATCGCGGAACACAGCGCGCTACTAAAAGGACAAGTGACATGAACAATAGCTTCCTGACCCAATTATGCAGGAAAAAGGCGCGTATCCGTCGGGAAGTATTTATATGGGATTAATATCACGCTGACCGAGGTCATTGCGCTTCTTTTCAAACACTTCGCAGAGGACAGAAAGCGTGGCGTTCACTCGATGGAAGGTGAAGCATTCCAGTTATATAACATCTAAACGTGATGAACTGTCGCCCTATTTGAATTTGAATATTCGGAAATATGGGTTTGAAATTCAGATTAACACTTCGCGGTGTTTTCTTCACGTATGGACGATCTTTCGTCGCTTGAACAGAATAAAATTGAAATCCAAAATTTTGAACCCGCCCGCGGATCGAATCCACGACCCGTTGATTATTAGCATAACATTGCTACCATTAGACTAACGAACCCGTCCAAAAGTAAGACGAATTACCAATCGAACTCGGAAAAATACGCGTTAAAGGAGTTTTAACAGAGAGATACACGGGTGGATGCCATTTAAATGATATGTAACTTTACGCTTTCTTTGCCAACTTCCGGTTTATTTTTCTAATCAACATTGCTCTTAAAGAATTCAATCCGTAGGAATGTTGCACTCACACTCGCAGTCGTTCAGCAATTACCAACGAATCGTAGAATCTAAATTTAATTTGGTACATTGCTTTTAGAATAGTATTTCCTCGGTTCCAAATTGTTACATTATATTGACTGTTACGAATGCTTCTAAACCGGCGGCAGTTATTTAATAACATAACCGAAAGCTAGATGACGCAATGCAGCAAATTATGCAACGTGGGAGACATTATGGTGTCCGCGAAAGCATTAATTGAGAACACAGATCAGGAAGAGGTCACGTCTTAAACTTGGAGCCGTGTCTCATCATCGAATAGAATTTCTGGTCTAGGCACAGCAGTGTGTTTACCTACTTACCAGGTAAAATCGATCGGTGAAACTGACGTAGAATTTTGTCAGCCAAGTCGTGCATTGGTATTTCCCATGACTTCCTTTTCTCCACTAAAATGTATGCACGGGTTTCGCTACATTTTCAAATCGAATTCGAAGTACAGTGTTATGGTTCAGCCTGATGATGTCATACAATATCTCAAAAATGATGTCATATTGCTTGTGGAGTTGTTAATGTGTATCATTAATTAATTGAAATATTATTTAAAGAACTGCATTATTTCCATCTTGTATGAAATTTCCTATAAGTTCACATACTGTCAATATTCTCATATGCCGTTTAATGTGGCAAATCGAAATGATTACTACATTTAATGCAATTGTATCTTATTGTTTAAGCACAACGCAAATGCTAAGTGTCAAGGCAACAACGAGTACTTGTGTTCTAGCGTAGTAGCATACTGAATTTGACATTTAGGACAAAATTGTACACTATCGCTCCTTATCCTTATTAATAGTATGTTTCATTATCTACATCGCCTATATATGGGTTTGAACCAAAACTTGTTATAAAGCCCCAGCCTATTAAAAGAGAGACTCGTTATTAAAGAGAAATCAGCGCGAATCATTAAGGTAATTCTAAAATTAGGTAATTTTTTGGAAGCGGAAGTAAACAGCGTTACGAATCAATGAATAATTTAAATTGAAATATGTTGTATCAATATTAATAAGGCAACGTGAATTGAGAAATATTTTACGGCTAAGAAACTCAAGATTATGTCACTAAAATCTGGTACATCATCAACATCAGTTTTGTTACACGGAGTTAAGAGACTAAAAAAAAGGATCCATAAAACTTAATATATAAACCCGAATTAGAACATTACTTTTATAAAAAGTTTATCATGTGTCAAATCATTATCACATGTGATTAACATGTATCACTGATTACTTCAAATATATTAAAAGTGATTTGAAATTCCTACGTATACCTACCAAAATTCTTAAAGTAGGATTCAACGTTTCCGTCTCAAACAAACCATAGTACCATACTAGTAAAAAAAACTGTAGATTATCATTCCACAACCAGATTCATATATATAAACTTTAATATTAATTTACTAAACCGCATGAATAAAACATATATATTACTTATGTATAAGAGTAAACAAAGCAGCCAAACATGTATTGCTTTGTTTATGAAATCTATGGGCACAACTGAGAGGAGACTTAGTATTATTTGACCTACTGATACTGATACTGATACTGACCATTATTAGACTACTTTAAAACTTATTACACAGCAATATAAACTTATTTTACACTGACTTGAAATCCTACCTGGCAGCAAGTTGCATGTCTTACGTGAATTATTTTCTTTTAAATTTTTGTTTTTTTTTTTGTTTGTGGCAAGAAGATATAACTATTTGCCAGTGTCAAGTTAAAGGCTGTGTTTAAAGGTAGGGAAACTTTAAACGATGAAAAAGGATATGAAGGCTTATATTATATCGTGATCAGGAGAGTTAGGCAAAATTAATATATTAATGTAATTTAATGATATGATATAATTAATGTAATGATAAACTACAAAGGTAAAATAAAAATATATAAATACTACAGTTTTACGTTATTTCAAAATATAAAATAAGAAATGATCTTAAAATGTCTTTTAGGATACATACATAGACAGGACATATGAGTAGGAAGAGGAATATAAATTTTAGTTTGTTTGCAAACACTGAGAAGCTTCATATAATTTTTTTGTTTTTGACAATAATTTTATTACTCTGAATATATAAAATGCATTGACATGCATATATACAATACTTACTTCAACATTTTACTGCAGGACAACTATAGGAATTGCATGAGTATATGTAAGGGGTCTAAGTATAATATACTAATAATAATAAATATTATGATATACCTAAATTGTTTACAATATGATACTCATATTGAAAGCTATTCATTAACCTTATGCTTGGACAATAATTTAATTATTGATAATTACCTCATTAAACAAATAAGAAGCTGTCCTAATTTTACCCGACGAATTTATAACTTACAATAATAGTTCTATTACATGTATAACGTCAGAATTTATAGTGCTATTTTGATTAGCTTTTACATTTTTGGGCAGCTTTTGAAGGTCAATTTGATAAACAAAGGTTGTTTTCTTCTTGAAATATCAATTTCAGTAAGAAATAATAGTTCCATCTTACAGAATTATTTAATAGAGCATAGTTAGATTGTGACTCCAAGTTCAGCAGCAGTCGGTCATAATTGAATCTTACAGTCAAGCTGGTAATGATACTAATATAGTCCTGACCACTACGCCCATTTCTAAACATACGCAAAAGTGTACGGCAAATCGAGGTTCTGACTATTTTGATGTGTATTTATTATGCGGATACCAATGTACAATTAGAAAAAAAAATCCTCTTCAACTAATATAAGCTAAACATGAAAGTAAGAAGTCAAATACAGGAAAATATTGATGGAAGGCGTACTCACCAGTTCACCGACGCAAGTCATCAATTACACATTATTGACACATAACTATTGCTTATAATAAAGTTACTAAGGAAAACACGATTTTTTATAAGCTTGATGAAACTCAATACGTTAGCATATATCTTTATACAGAGAAATCAAAAACGTTGACCACCGCTACAACCGTGCCACAAAACGAAAATGGCAGCCAATGGCAGCGCTAATCAGGGTTACCATTTGACAATTGCCATAAAAGTTTTTATTATAGATAATATTTAAATATCGTTGATACTATCTATTCTTTTTTTTTCAATCTAAATGTATAAAAAAAATCAGGGGTGTATGTAATGTATTATATTATTATGCTATTTAGTAACAGGCCTTCAAACTTCGAAAAAGGCTAAAATATAGTTTAAGTCTTAGTTTAGTTCTAGTCTTGTTTCAGTTGTATTTATATGTTTATTCAATACTAAAATAACCTATTTGTTTTCACAATCAATTATTTATTGGAAAATTGACTGAAAATATTGTTTAAAATTGTTTTTCGGCCAGGGCTTCCACTCCTTTGTTGCAAAATGGGTTTCAAACCAATAAATCCAAAACTACTTGGTTTTCCAATTTAATTCTCAAACAATAAGTTTTATGTTACAGAAATATTTGTTTTATGATGCAAACGCCCGCAAGCTTAAGATTTACAGACTAAATTATACTGCTACATCTGTGGTGTGACCCTGTATGTTAATATTCTTTATTTGACATATAAATTACTGTTCCTTGTAATGTGGTTGTATTCGACATTTTCGTTTCGTTTCTCCTTATAACAACCCGCGAAATTCGATTATATCGGATAAAATTGTATCATAAAATCAAGTGAAGATGTCGGACATAATTACTGTTGTGGCTCCAGTGAATATTGCTGTTATTAAGTACTGGGGCAAACGTGATGCAAAACTTAATATACCGTTAAATGATTCCGTTAGTGGCACTTTGGATGCTAAAGTTATGTGCGCTAAAACTTCTGTTTGTGTTCGACCCGATTTTGAAGAAGATAGATTGTGGTTGAACGGTGAAAATGTTTCTATTTATAAGGAAAACTTCCAAAAGTGTTTAAATAAAATAAGAATTCTCGCAAAAGAACAAAAGAGTCGCGATGAAAAGTTTTTAACATGGAAAGTTCATATTTGTTCAGAGAATAATTTTCCAACTGCAGCTGGTCTAGCATCTTCGGCCGCAGGATTTGCATGCTTGGTAACTGCATTATCTAAACTTTATGGGGTCCAAACGGATGTTAGTGCCCTAGCGCGCTTAGGCTCGGGTAGTGCTTGTAGAAGTGTATATGGTGGTTTTGTTCGATGGCATGCTGGTAGCAATCCAGATGGCAGTGACTCTATCGCGAAACAAGTTGTGGACTCGTCATACTGGCCGGAAATGAAAGTATTAATCTTAGTGGTTGCAGACAATAAAAAGAGTACAAGTTCTACCAAGGGCATGATAATTACTGCTAAAACATCTGAATTGATAGATCACCGTTGTAGAGTGACTGTTCCATCGAGAGTAGAAAAAATGTGTGAAGCAATAAAAAGGAAAGATTTCCCAACATTTGCAGAATTGACTATGAAAGACAGTAATGAGTTCCATGCAGTTTGTCTTTCGTCATATCCTCCATGTGTGTATCTAACTGATGTATCCAATAAAATTATAGAGATTATTCATCGATATAATGAAATGAGAGGTTCACCTAAAGTCGCTTATACTTTTGATGCTGGGCCAAATGCTTGTTTATATCTACTTGAAGAAGAAGTACCTAAGGTGATTTCATTAATAAAATATTTCTTCCCATCATCTAGCGAGACCTTCATTAAAGGATTACCGTGTCCCGATTTAAAGGAAGAATTTACAAATGAGTTGCAAATATCACCAATGGGAAAAGATCTTATAAAATATGTTATTTATACTCAGGTGGGCGATGGTCCTTTCGAGTTAAATGATAAAAATCATCTTCTAAATGAGAATGGTTATCCTAAAACACTTGTATAAGGATTTGTGATTATAAAAATGAAATATATTATTTTATACTATGAATTAATTTAATGGGAAGTAATTGTGCTCTAATATGGTGACTGTAATATTTAAGTTTAATTATGTTAATTTTTTAATCTTTGTAATGATTATCCGAGTTATTTTAATTAATAAAAAAAAATATGAAATCAGTATTTCTAGCATATTCTCTAGAAATCCATTATTATAAATTATAATTAGTATAGGTAGATATTAACAATAGTATTTCCTTATATCCTTGTTGTCTTGTTGCAATCTATTACACTGTTTTGTATCAGTTGTTATAAATGCAATGTTATATTCCTTAGCATTTTATTTAATATTTTTAGCTAAAAAGGAAAAAATTAATTTACTTCACATTAAGATCCCAATACCTTTTTGTATTTAGGTAATAAATCATTTAAAACTAAATTAATTTTGAATGTTTTGGTTTGCTTGTAAAAAACAAGAAGTTGATAAGCCAGAACCTAGGTAGATACATATTGTTAATAAAGTTAATTTGATAGTAGGCACCAATTCAGATATTTTCTTAATACTGTTCCTTGGTAATTACTTTAATTTTAACACTAAATTGTAAAGGACTAAACACAAGCTTCAATGAATTACTAAAAACATGAAGATCTATTCTCCAACCATGAAACTTGGTTTGCCACTTGAGAGCCTCCCTCTTAAAAGTGGAGTTTAAAAATAGGTTCCTATTTGTATTGGATAAGATCAAAAAATAAAATCCATTTTAAACATTTATTATAATAACAATGCTATACAAAACTTCAAATGAATGTTATCTTACATCTAAACTTAAGTCAAGGAGATCATATAGTACTCAATAAAAACGAAAATGTAATGGTAATTTCATTTATTTTTATGCAAATATATTAAAAGGACAAAAATAAATGAAACCAATTTCTTATACAGTTTATCTTGCAGAGACTGAAACCTGCCAGACTCTAATGATGTTGTCAGTGTAACCAGCAAATAGAGTTTGTCCATCAGTCGACCAGGCAAGAGAGAGGCACTGGGGTGGATCAGACTTGGGGCTTGTACGGTTTTCGTTGATAATGTCAGGTTTGAGTTCTTCCACCATCTCCTTGCTTTCCAAGTCCTGATAGAAAAAAAAATTGTTAAATATACTTGAAACGTTTATATTGTGTGCTATCTAATTTATTTATTAAGGATAATCTTAGAAGTGATTTTTAGGTTTTAATTTAAGTATTTAAGTACTACAAGGTGCTATTTAGAGAATTATACAAATTCACAATTTCACATAAAGTATTATGTAAATTCTGTTAATTAAGTTTTAACGTTTAAAACTTTATTTATGTGTGTCTGTATGTATTGTTATCTATGTAAAATAACTGTTAAATTAAGTATTTACCCAGATTTTAATAGATGGTCCAAATGCAGCACAGAGCCAATATCTGTTGGGTGAGAAGCACAGAGCTGTGATGATGTCATTGTGGTCCAATGTATGAAGGTGTTTGCCATCATTAAGGTCCCACAGCATCGCCTTCATATCCTTGCCACCAGAAGCACATAGTGATCCATCAGGAGATACTGTCACGGTATTGAGGTATCCAGAATGCCCAAGGTGGTTAATCTTCAACTTGCAGTTGGTCAGGTGCCATACCTTCAAATATTAAATTTTTACAAAAAAGTTCCAATATAAGAATAAGGAAACAGTACTGAATGTTAACACGTACCTTAACAGTACGATCCCAACCAGCTGATACAATAATTGGATTGGCATGATTTGGTGAAAATCTAACACAAGATACCCAATCACTGTGTCCATCATCCTGAATGGTATATTTGCATTCAGCTAAAGTGTTCCACAGCTTAATTGTTTTGTCCCGAGATCCAGAGACAATCTGACGGTTGTCTACAGAAAATGCGACGGAGAGAACATCCTAAATATAAAAAAAATATTTAAACACATGCTTAAAAATGGTTTTATTTATATATAGTTTGAGCTAATATTCTAATTACTTACAATCATGGACTCTCATGATAGCTAATCACAGGTATAGGTTTGCCAATAGTGGCATGATACACTACCTCTTCTGCCTCGCAAAGGCTCAAAACACTTGTCTTCTGCCGCGCATCGGCACTTAACCTAACAAATTAAGTTCTTTCACACCTTAGTATGGTCTTCAAAACGCCTAGTAGTTTTTCCCGCAGCGAGATCCCATAAACGCAGGGTTTTGTCCCAAGATCCAGAAAGTGCGTAGTTACCATCACTTGATAAAACTACATCCGAAATGAAGTGAGAGTGACCGTAGAGACGCTTCTGCGGCAATCCGTAGTTAGTTTCGTCTCTAGTGAGCTTCCATACAATTAAGGTTTTGTCTGAAAACAGAATACAGAATACATATCTATTCAATTACCATAAATGATAAAACACGTGGAATAAACATCAGCCCCATATCCGCTTGCCGCTCAGGTATCGCGTGGCAAAGGATTTATCATCATCAAATTAAAAATACATACAGATACAACATGAAAAATTAACTTAATTGCTATATTTATTGTGAAGATACCATAAACTTTACCCCAAAGAAGAGATTCAAAGGGATTAAAGATAATTAGATACAGTATCAATGTTTTACTCACCACGAGAAGAAGATAGAATCATATCCGGGTATTTAGGATTCGTTGCAATTTGTGTAACCCATCCATTGTGGCCACATAAAGTGCCTCGTAGTTTTAATGTTTCAGTCATTTTCCTTAGTAGTAGTGAACTACACCAACAGCAACCGACTCCCTTGCCGACCGAAACTAAAAAGAAACAGGAAACAGGAAAGAGGATTGTAGTTGATTCAAAACGTCAATGTCAAGAAAATGTCAAAACTTTAACATCGACATGATAGCTATTGTTTGTTATTAAATAAAGGTTTTTTTTTAATGTGACTCTTTATAGTAATCAAATTATCGAGTAAAATATTTCAGTAATTAGAAAAAAAGCAGTAATTTGAAAAGGACCCTCTAAAATATTTGCTAGTTTCAAATTCACGAACGCAGCCGTAGCAAGCGTCATAAGTAGTACTATCAATATCCGCTTGGAGGCGGCTGGCTCTTTTCGAACATATTTGACGTCACGCAAGTAGTATCTACGCCATTTTGTAAGTGTCTCATAAAATCAGTATTTCTAGACAAAGTGTTAAATATAAAATTCGCATGGTTTTGTGTATATTAAATAGATAAAATACCTTAAATTCAAGTTAACGTCTTGGACGTTAATATCTCAGGATTGAAATATGGAAGATAAGGCGTCGTTAAAGGAACTCGATCAATGGATAGAACAACTAAATGAATGCAAGCAATTGACAGAAAACCAAGTGAAAACGTTATGCGATAAGGTAATTTTTTTCCGAATCATGTTATTTGCGATAAGACCTATGTTTATAATGTCTTCCTGAATTTGTAGTTCTCGTTACTTTAGTTGAATTTGGGTAGTTTTGCAGAGTGATTCATGTACTTACATGGATTAGGTTCAACAACGCTATAATCTATTGGCCTGATGTCTGATAGTATTTTGTCAAGATGAGGAATAATAAGTTTTGTGTTACTGTTTTTCAAGCAGTACTATTTACATATGGGGATTATTATTTGTCGATTTTGTCCTATATACACCACACCCAGAATAGTTTACATTTCAGTTGATATAAGTCAAATTGAAGAAAGTATTTTTAGACTAGGCACGGAAATGATGCTAACAATTAATATTGTATTGCTTCTGAGCAGTTTTTACAATTTTTTCACTATTATAGAAAAGTTGTTGGTCTCAGTAAAAACTGTACCTTCTTAAAAAAAAACTCTAATTAAATGACTCATACTCCATATTAAAAATGTTACTTACTTAATGTTTTCATATTCTGTATTTTTTTTTTCCTAGGAGATTTATTTAAATAGAAAGTATTTTTTTGCCAACAATCAGATGTGTGTGATTAATCAACAGCATTCTAATTTTCGATATATTTAAATCAACAATTTTAAGAAAAAATATTTTCTATTGTAATTAATAATTCAAACTAATTAAAATTGATTCCCTGTTATGCTAACTTCCAATTGCTTATGTATAGTTTTTGCTTGTTGGGTCAAAGTATATCAGGTATGAAATGAAGAAAATTCATTGTTATGATTATACCGGGTTATTTTTTCATTAATATTCTTGTTATTTACACTATAACAGACATTGGTATGTAATCTTTAATTGTTCAAAACTGGTACCTATATAACACTCACTCCAAGGTCATTTCACTTATTATGGGTCATTGACTTTATTGATACTAATGTATTACTGATGTATAAAAATGTTCTATTTAAGTTATATATAGTTTATCAAATGTAGGTGAAATGGGGAGCTGCTTTGTGTGCTTTTATGCCTTTATTCTACCTTGTTATTGCAAGCAATTAGGATGAAGTTAAGATATCAAATTAAAATATAATGGAATTGTGAACATAAATAAAAAAATAATAATTTGTCTGTAAAACATAAAGACTTGTCTGTTCTATCTTGCAGTACTTTGTAACACCTAATATATTAGAATCAAAATTAAAGTAAATAGTATGATCTATCATGTGAGTTTTGGAAAAATATGTTTATTTGAAGGTTTTACATGGTAGTAACATGTGAGTGATAATATGATTGAGTAATAGTCTACCCTATAAAAGATGCTAAGTAGGATTATTATGTATTGTGTTTTATGTAACACAACAACTTTGTAAAACGTAATTATAATGTGGTTGACATTGTTATAACATGTGAATTACTGAATATATGACCTTTTGGATTTACAAAATGGTTCTAAAATTTAAGCAATATCAATAATAAGTTTTCAAATATTGGTACTTTATCACTAACTGGCTACCCTATGATGCCCACACCTAGCTTGCAATTTTCATACTTAAATAATATTGAATTTGCACAGTAGCAACAGGAAATATAGGATTTCCTGTCTGTTGTAGGGTCTTGCATAATTTGCTTAGTATTGATTCTTCGCATAACACAATATTAATCTTGTAATAGTAAAGTAAAACAGTTCAAAGTGCTTTTCTTTGCTCAATGAGACAACTAGTACACAAGTACTCGCTACAAACGGCTTTAGTGTGATCAATATCAAAGAAGTACAATAGCAATAGCAAATGATAATATGAAATAATAAAGAATGCAGTTTAAGTAGGTTTATTAACCTGGTTACGACAAGTAATTGTTGGCTATTTTTAAACCTTACATATCAAGGTTTTGTAGGTATAGACTTTTTTTAAAATATGGATGTCAATTGTCACTGAGGAAGCTCTTTATGCTCAACAGGAAATCGTACGTATCAGCTCTTCATTTGTCCTAAACAAAGGGCCTCTAAAAACCTTCTTTCAAACACCATTTTAACCGCAAAGAACTCGACCTTACGCTATATTTTACATTGCAATTTCGGACTATTATTTGTTCGGTTGCGAGGCGCGTTCTAAAAACGCATCTCAAGCGCTCTCAGTAACAATACGCGGTCCTATTTCAAAGTGAGTTTTCACAGCGGTGAAAAATCTCAGGAAACTAGAACACACTTGGTAGGCCGTTGCATAGTTTCGTCGAGCTGAGATTACAAAGACATCGACAAGATGAGAGACAAGACACGTCGCTCCAATCAATGATGTCGATCTTGCTGCAAAGAGTTGCGGTCAATAGAATGTCTATAACAACGCCGCCCACATTGACACCGTCTCGTCCATGGGCAGATAATCCTACTCGAGGATAACTGCTTCTATTCTAAAGCTGTCAGAAGATTTCTATTTGAACCATTTTCTCCTAAAAACGCTTTATGTATTAGAACTAAAGATATGGTAGAATAGGTATATTATTTGAACACTATTCTTCGTAAATGAACGTGACGTGTAATGTTTTAGGTGATTGAAAATAATTGTCTGATTGATGTTCATACACATTTTATTATTTGCATTGTTAATACATAACTGGAAGCCGTCTTTTACACTAATTGACCCCGACTGGCTTTGCAGCCTAACTATGAACAGAACATGCAGCTATTACTAAAAAATATTCAGATTGTTGATGAAGAGAGGTACATTCACATTTTAAGTAAACCTTCTATAGTAAAAGTCAATATTCTGTTAAAGAAACGTGAAAGACCCTGAATGCCAAAACATTACTGTTGTGCAAAGTTTATGTACATAAAAGATGTAATAGTGTTGTAATTTGAAGAAATATAGTGCTAAGAAGTAATTAACGTTTATTTCGACCTTGAACAAATTGCGTTTAATATATAAAAGAAAGCCTCCTAGTCTATCATACCCTTTTATGTTTCTATACCATTGTAAAATGTACCTACATGTTGGGTATATGGACGAGTTTAATCCAGCAAGAAGAATTCGTAAATGACTGATAAATAATAACATATCGATAATTTATCCTTTCAGGCAAAAGAAATTCTAACGAAAGAGTCGAATGTCCAAGAAGTGAAATGTCCAGTGACCGTGTGTGGAGACGTCCATGGGCAGTTCCACGACCTCATGGAGCTGTTCCGCATCGGTGGCCGATCTCCCGACACCAACTACCTGTTCATGGGTGACTACGTTGACCGCGGTTACTATAGTGTGGAGACAGTAACATTGCTCGTTGCACTTAAGGTTAGTTTTATTTGGAGCCTAAAACATAACCCACACCTTATCGATCGTGTATGGATATTGAATTAGAGGGCACTACTCCTGGGCCCTGTTTTTTAACCTCTTAGGCGTAGAGATTGAAATAAGGAAAAGAAGGAAAAAGTACGTGGACAAACCTAAAACTGAAATGCTTTAGCTTTTATTTATATACCAGGATTCACATGTTATTTACGTAATTGACGCCATTTATTTTGCTCAACAATCGCTCGTTAAATATCCTTTGTAAGATACCACACCACCAGAATGAAAGTAATTTTTCAAGTTATCTCATATTTGCTAGCCTGAAATTGTCAACGTTAAAAATGGGACGGAAATGTTATTTAGGACGCTGCAAATTAATAACTGGTCTCGACGGGATATTCTGAGTTTCATAAAAAACACTAAGGATTTCACGGAGTGTTTAGAAATGAATATTTGTAATCCTAACTAGTTTGCGAAATACCGGTCATCTCTCAAACTGTCGGCGTGCTATTATTTTGTATTAAAATATTCAGTGATTGTTGAAATATACACACCGTATAATTACGGAAATAGATCAAGTCCCTATCCACTTTGCAGGCAACAGCCAAAGTAAAAAAACTGAATTTTCATATAAGGGCTTGTCGGTTCAATTCTGGAAATTCAAAATAATATAAATAGAATAGTTGATATTTTATGGTATAATAATATAGAAATTGCGTCCGGCCCAAAAGCAGATTCCGTGAGGTATTTAGGCTCGGTACTGGGGCTTTAGAGCGAGTCTAGTGATTGGAAGCAGCGAGATGAGAATCAAGGAGGAGACGCCATGTGCACCTCCAAGATCCTTCCTAATTCCAAGTTGTCTGAAATGGGCGTACAAACTAGTTCCCAGGGCTCCCTTGAAGGGCCAGTGGTGTGTTTAGTGGTTCTGATAGACTGTCGCCTCGCAAGAGGGTGCGGCACGATTCACCACACTCCCCACGTCACTATTGCCGACGTGGGCGTGTATAATGCTTGCACACCATCCGTAAAAAAGGGAACCTCTTAGTCTTATGGCGTGTAGTGCGTAATCTACGTGACCGTACGTGACGCGACACCAAAATATCACGTCATATTGGAAGTCGCATCAGAAAAGACATGCACTAGTTATTTCGTTGTCGCGAAATCCTAGTCAACTAAAACGATATGACTTTCACACATTAGGACCACGCTCGTTTCGATAAGTTTGCCTGTGTTTATTAATGCTCGTGTTATCTAAAGAATATTATCAGTCGGTTTGCTTTCACCAAACATTGCTCACAGCTATTTTAAATTAACCATCCATTACATATTAAAACGCTGTTTTCGACCTAATTAATGGCGAAATGACGATTTGGCATAAATCATTTCCGAAACATTGGATGGAAGTTGCAATAAAGGGGAACCAAATATACTTAGGGTATAAAACCGTTAAAAGTGTTTTATTTAGACGCGTTAATTGTTTTAAATATATTAATTATCAAGGCGCGGAGCTCCCTAACTTGCTAGATAATGCGACAAATCAATAATAATGTAAACTCTGATATACTTAAGTAGGTCAGAACTGCAGACGGCTGACCTCAAAATCACAACGTGACCTACAAATGAATGGACCATAATATCGATTCGAATATTAATTATGGGCTAGGCCATTTTTTGGGTGAAAATTAACGGTTACAATTAATGAAACGGGGAACACCGCGAGGCGCTTCTTCTGTAGCCTACGATAAGCCACCACGACTAGTTTGCGAATATAAAAATAACGCTCTTATTGTAGAGACTAGCAACTTAAAAGCGTAGCGGATATTCCTCTAGCGTTTATTATAGCTACACAGGCACAGTTTACACCGTTCTAGATTCTATTTATAGAAGACTTTCATTCATAAATCATCGCCTTTGTATCATTCATCATATACGCGCGAATCTACTTTTCAATGAAACGTAGTCCTTAATGAAATTATTTTTTCTGTGTTTGTGTCAAATACCCAGTTATGTAGACCCCGGGCATGACACGAACTCATTTATTTTGTCCGTTTCACTGTTAGATTTTGTTTACAGGTAAGTAATTGATTAAACTTAAATGTCACGCCCTAGTTCAAATCCCACGTGCCCAAAAATGCCATTGCATCATCTTGGGCTCGAAACCTGAGCACAAACAATAGATTGTTGCTGTCGCGAAGGGTTTAGAAGTCTGATCAACTATTTGCTTGTAAAAGAACTGAACAGTGAAAATATGTTCGCTCCTTGCCCTAGGGAAAAAACGGGATTTTACAAAAGGATTTACTATGCTCACAGGTTAGATACCGTGAGAGAATAACGATCCTCCGAGGTAACCACGAGTCCCGCCAGATCACACAAGTGTACGGGTTCTACGACGAATGCCTCCGCAAATACGGCAACGCGTCCGTCTGGAAGCACTTCACGGATCTATTCGACTTCCTGCCGCTGACGGCCCTAGTGGACAGCCAGATATTCTGCCTGCACGGGGGGCTCAGCCCGTCTATAGACACCTTGGACCACATTCGCGCGCTCGACCGCGTGCAGGAGGTGCCCCACGAAGGACCCATGTGCGATCTCCTCTGGAGTGACCCTGATGATAGGTGAGACTTTTATTTTCACTCGACCTTTCCATATTATATCGATATCGTCTGAAGATGATGCTCAAATTCTTTACTCTAGGCGATCTTACAATTAAACATAAAAAAGCGAAACATCACGATAGCTATATATATTATTGTCTTTTAGTGATCCATCCCGAACTGGGATCTTTTCGAACGATCGAAATTAAATTTGCTAACTTAACACGTAGCAAATTTAATTTTACGATTATTATAAGTGAGCAACTATGTTCAAAATTATTTACGAGCACTTCTATCAGCGAATGCCTAGAAGATGCGCTCGACCGGAAATAACAGTCTCATAGCGGTTATTTATCACTTCATCCTTCAGTATTTATTATGGGAGAGCGCTTTTATATTTAAAGCTTTTGAGATTAGGCCCTCTAATGCCCCTTTTTAAATCCGTGCCAATCCACATTAACGGAAAGGTTACAGTTATTAATAACTCATTTTACTGAATTGTTATTTTTCTCTCATCACATCTCTCCAATACAATGAATCGAAATTTCTTTACATTATAGAGTCGAATCCCTACGTGGGGCAGACACAACTGTATGCCTCACTTTGATACTACTATCTAGTCAGACCCTCCCCAAATCTGACAAATACTTTTTAAATACCTTCTAGGAGTAAGTTTTCACTTTGAATGTGATTTATTTATCCTTGCTTCCTTAAAGTGCGGTTATCGTCTCTTAGGTAGTAGTTAGTTACACATAGCTGTTTGGTTGCGTTTCTCTAAACAGAAATAATGCGCTATAAACTGCTCTGTCTATTTTGCGGTGTTACGTAACATTTAGAACGGTATTACGTGTTGTGTATTGATTTGTCGGAAAGTTGATTTGAAAATAACAATCGGACTGGCGAAGGCGGTGTTTCATTAGAGCGATCACCTTGAAAGAAGGAAAATTGTTTAAAATGAAACAATAAACATACTAAGTCTGTAGCAATTAATTCTCGTAGTCCGTTTTCCTAATAGAGAAAAAAAACCACGCTTAAGGAAAATATCAAAGCTATTAAAATGAAGTTTGACATAAATATACATGTGCGTAAATTGCAGAGGCGGATGGGGTATATCGCCGCGAGGCGCCGGCTACACCTTCGGCCAGGATATCTCGGAGACCTTCAACCACAGCAATGGGCTGACGTTAGTATCGCGCGCTCACCAACTCGTCATGGAGGGCTACAATTGGTGCCACGACCGCAACGTGGTCACCATCTTCTCAGCGCCCAACTACTGCTACAGGTATTTTTTTCATTCGCACCTAATTTGCCTACGATGAAGCCAATTTATCGAGTTCAAAATTCATCCCTCATATTTATTTGCAGATGCGGCAACCAAGCCGCTATTATGGAATTGGATGATGCGCTTAAGTACTCGTTGTAAGTATTCTAATCTCGTAATTGCTAGATTTGCAATCCTTGTAACGGAGCTCTATTTAATTATTCTAATTTATAACCGAGATACACGTGTGCACGAGCGTTCCACGTCAAGGTGACTAGATTGCCAACAAGCAGCCAGCGATTTTTCAATAGTGGCAAATTTATTGGTATCCTCAGTTAAATAAGAGAATTTACCTATTAATGCTTCCTCAAGTCATGTGTGACTATATACTAGCTCTGCCCGAGACTTCATCTCTGTGTTAAAGTGACTTTCGACTGGCGTTGCGTGCACGCAATTATTCAAATTGATTTTTATGAATCTATTGACCATACTGTTTTTCTATGTAAATCTTTTCATGTAACCCAAACTCAGATTTGTATATGTACAGACAAACAAATTATATAACCACATTTCACAGCGACTAGTTTTTCGCTGAAGTTTTTAGTAACGTCACATATAAAAACGTGTTCGAAGGGAATTAACACTATCCTATTTCCAACTCCTGAGGTCCAGCTATTCTTAAGTTATATGTGTAACAAGACTAAATATATTCACCGATATTACAGACAGGGATCCAATTTATTATTTTGGTAAAGGACTAAAATCTTTATGTCTAAGCGGAATGATTAGATGCGCAAAGTGATGACAGATATTTGTAGTATCACTCGATACAAAACAAAACAAATAAGGACGGTTCGCCGTTCATACTGTGGATACCTAAAGTTTATGACCGCTTTACGACTATCATAATGGCGGAGAAATAGTTAGGAGGGTAGTTTGTTAACAAGTTCGTCTTTGCAGCCTGCAGTTTGACCCGGCTCCGAGACGCGGCGAACCGCACGTCACGAGGCGGACGCCGGATTACTTCATGTAGGCTACTAGTGAGTATGACCATTAATATATCACTATATTATCAATGTTTTTAATTCATATAAGTGTTTTTTTTTATACTAGATAAGGACAGACAAGCAATGGGATTCACTGGATGGCACAAAGAATACCTCTAGCCATATGACATCTAAACAAAATGCCCTGTCCGCCTATTTTAACTTTGGATTTGCAATGATTTTTCGTATTAACGTTTTGCGACGTAATCAGACATTCTTAATATTAATATGTTTTCAAATTTTTGCAGTGGGAAACATTGAATGCCATTTTCTATTTTAAAAATAATAGGGACCCTTTTCGGTTTACAGCGGAGCCGTATTCCCAGCAAAACTGGATCAAGATCGCCGCCCAGCTCCGCCACATACACCTGCGCGCGCGCATCCTTACCGTCATCCTAACGCCCCCGCGCCTTACGCCTCTATTTCGAGTACACCTGTGCTAAGTTTTCGGGTAAATACCCACATGTTTCAAACGTTCCAATATTTCCAACAAACACATTGTCTCGGATTTACCGAAATCTGCGCGGGAGATAGAATTTTCTACGCTTTTTTACATCCTTCATCGAATGTATAGTGGAATTATGCCAACATTATAATTTTTACGGCGGCTTAAATAAGCTAGTACATTGACATGATTAATTCGGTACGAGAACAAAGTGTATTTTGTGTTGTGTGGTTTGGTTTCCTTCTTTTTTTGGAGGCGGCACGTTTCAGTAAACCTTGACCATTGGACTTTTCCATAACTTATTCCAAATGTAAATCTTACTCTTACATAAAGGCTATCCATGTGTTCTTCGATTTGGACCGCTTAAACTTTTCTCAAATTTGAATCTAATTTAAAAGGCAGATACACACAGGTATCAGGACTAGATTCTTATTTGGACTGCGTTTTGGCCAGAATTAATTTAATGATCGTTCTAAAGAATTTGTGTAAAGTGTTCTTTGGAACGTTAGGCATATTGTACATTGGAACACAGGAATGACCTTTAAACGGTTGTCTGCTGTCACTCATGATTGTTAGCAATGATTACACAGTGTAAATGCTATAAAATGCAATGCATGTAATATAAAGATTTGTTATAAATGTTTTGTAGTACCAATAAATTTCACACGAGCGATAAAACTTTATGACTTAACGTAACGCTTTAGACACGTACGGCGTGTTCCACAAAATGGCGGCGGGGGCGTGAAATAATAATTTAATTACCAGTGCGTAGCTTAACTTGCCTTGCGTTACTATGCTGGTATGTTCATTAAATATTTTATACTCGGAAGGACGATGCGAGATATTATATGTATTATTTATGTATCAAATACAAGTTAGAACTCATTAAACAAAGTACATTTGATAAAATTGAGTTTTATTTATATCGATATGCCAAATGGACATACCACCATAACGAATCGGGTGGCACTGAATCACCGACGCGTTGCAATAACGAGTTTCGTAGTAATATATACTTTTTTAATTTTGTATAATTATGTATTGGTATCATCGCTTCGCTCGAGCACAATAAAATGACGTAAATACCTTTATAAAATAAGCATTTAATTTTCGTGACAAAATAGCTGATTTAAATGAAACGCTTTCAAACGTTTAAAACTCGAAATATAAGTACTTATTACTTAAGACTTATTTTTAACAAACGAAACATCTCTACTCCCCCCTCGAGACCACGGCCGTCGCAAAGCCTCCGAGACGACGGCTCGTAGTTAAATAATATATTTCGCTTTTTATGCCGTTAAAAGTGTTTAATTTAAATATGTAGTCGTAGTATGCGAGGCAAACAAAAATCAGCATCAGCTCATTTTGTCCACTAACCCCTAATGATTGCATTTTAAGTTTCGACAAATCAACTTGTGCTCTTGTGCCTCGGCACCTGTCTAACGTGGAGTCGTGTAACACAAGCGTGGAGCTTTAATAGGTTTTTTATTATATCCAATTTAATTTAGGCTAGTGTGTACATACCTAAAGATCCAGGCGTTATACGTAGGTTGTTGTAGGGAAATAAGTTTGAAATGTGTCCCCTCCTGCGTACTCGAGTGTTATGTATACTAAGACCGAGTGAGGGGGAGTTTTGGGGTGGATCTCGCGAATAGGCTCTCGTACGACTAGCAGACTTCGTCACACAGAGCTCCGACATCGGTTCGGGAGTTCCGTCAGTGCCATTTCCGAGCGACAGGTGAGCCCGTCGGCTCACGATTTGTGTTACATTTCCAAATAGCACTTCGATTGATTAAGAGCGTGTGTACTGAAAACAAAGACTTTCCCACCAATTGCATCGGGCGCCCCACGTCTCTTCGATCTAAGTATTAAGTTATGTAAGTTAGGTAAATTAAATAAAAAAAAGAACAAAAAAAGTGTCCGAGCCCCCTTTGCGTGAAATAGAAACCTTAAAATTGACGTCGCATTAAGTTCGCTTTCGCCTAGCATCGTTTCACGCGAGAGGAGCTCGGTTTTGTACGATAAGGCTTTCGAGGCAGACGCATAGGTAATAAATTGAGACAAAAGAATTACGCCGAGGACATTTGTATAGAGCGAGAGTATTGAAATTATACAGTGTTGGCAATAATTTTATGTCGAATTAAAACAACAATTTATTCTTACAACTGTATTATGCCCGTAAATAGGAATTAGATAATAAATAAAATTAATTATACACTCTTTCATTGTCGCATCCCGAACGTGAGCTAGACGATCTAGGGTACACACTAAAATGAAAGTCTAAGTAATAAATAAATTATATTATTTTAGGCTATTCATCATATTATATACTTACGAACTATTGAAGTATATTTAGTAATTTTTAAAATAAAAAAATATAATTTTAGTAGAACTACCCTATATACATTGGAATAAAAACAGCTTGTCACAATAGTTGGAAGGGAATATGAAACATATTCGAATACATATACAACCAAGATTACATACTTGAAATACTGATTTTCTTAACAAAATTAACCCATTTATAGTAAAACCCTTACCTGCCATTTTAAAACCTCTCACTTATATGTTTGTCTTCAGATTCTCAATTGCTTGTTTGTAATACACCCCAAAACTTAAGAGAATAAATAAAATTGGCACATTTACACTAATTTTCTTAATATTACAGCCCTGTACGTATATTTCTTCTCATAGACGCTCTAGAATTTCGGTGCTTATAGAATAACCATCTTAGAAATAGACTACTTTGTCATGAAAATCTTGTGCAGTGTATAGCTCCCTTCACAAGATGTATTGATCGGGACTTGATACCGCTCAGTAAACGTATCTTTCAACCGATGCCTTTTGTTGTTATTGTAAGATGTGTTTTATGAGACTTTCATGCCCGTGTCGAGATTGAGAAGCTGCTTCATCAGCTCGTAGGTGGAGAACGAGGTGGCTACCATCGGGATCGCGCGTATGTAGTTGACACTCATGCCGCGGTATAATCCTTTTACGATGCCATTTTCACTGTAGATATGCGCCAGCGTTTTGAACATGCCAATACTGTGAAGGATTAGGTTTCTATTTATGACAAAAATACAGCTAAGACTTTAAATAAATAACTAAAACCCTCTTCAGGATTTTAAGTGATAGACCCATTTATAAAATTAAAAAAAAACAACAAAAAAAAATAAGTGAAAAGCAATGATAATCGGTGTGTAAAACAAAAAATACGAACCTCCTGTTAGTGTTGCCAACCCCAGTGCAAGAAATATGCAAACAAATTGAGAAGTTATAGGATAAATATTATATGTAAATTCTAAGGCTAAAAAATAATGTGACAAAAAATTACCCGACACCAAATAATAATAAATGTTATCAGCTCTGTTGTTAAGTTTATTATATTTATATACATAACATATAGCTTAGTAATTTTAATATCTTAGGTACTGTGCTGTAGTTTCTAGAAATAATGTGCTTAGGAGAAGAATATTATTATGTTTGAAGTTTTACCCAAAATGTTTGGTTGCGGGGTCCATGGCCGCCAGCTGCATGCGTCGTCGGGTTACATCCAGGGGATAGGAAACGGACTGCGCCACCGCGCCCGCTAGACCGCCGCATAATAACTTACCCGGCACTGAGAGCACTAGACCACCTGGCAAATGTTTTAATTTAAGCTTTCTACGTGTAACAAGTTAAAAATCGATTATACATAAAAAATATTACGACACGGACGGGTCTTGAATCGCCTCCATAGCGCTCTGTGGTTAGAGCAACAGCATAGAACGTTACGGATACAGGTTCAAGTAAAATCGATTTGTTATCTACATAATGCAATGTGCAACAACATATGAAAAACTATTAAAGTTTTTAAATCACTTAAAAGGCTTTTGTCACTCTTTAAAAGATTAAAGGGTGACAAAAACGGAAGCATCTTTCTGTTTTGAACAGCAAGATAATGACAGTGCCTAATCTTACCTGTGTTCCTGTCGCACTTCCGGCATAGCGTGGTCGGTACGTACTTCATGCAGAGGTACTTGAGCGATTCAAAGCAGTAGAAGCTGAACCCAGCGTACGGTACCATGCCCACCAAGGTGGGGACGAAGCCGCGGTATAGCGCACGTATACCGCCCTCCTGCAATTCGAATATCATTATTAGCAATTCAATATTTTTTTTTTATTCAACAATTCTTTGTAATCTTTTTCAGAATTCTCATCGTTTATCAAATGTTGAACTTTACCCGAGACTTTGTTTCGTCGTAACTATTTAAATTGGACTTTATAACTTCCACAGTGTATATTTAACTTCGATTTGATGAAAAATCTGTCGCGTAATAAAGATATTTTATTCATATACATTTAAAAGTTTGACAAGACATACGAACTTATATCGCCAGGTTGACATCTCGACATTCTATCATGTACATCTTGTAACAACGTTAGCTATTATCTAGTAAATGTTTATCTCGTAGTCGGATTAGACAGTGTAACGCCATTACTCTTATCGTGCGAAGATTACCATAACAATATTTGTATCGCTTTTGTTAAAGCACGATATTTTTAAGAGTACCTATGTAACATAGAATAAAAATATACACTTATCAGACGTTTAACATCAATAGTTGAACGCTAAAATGAAATGAATACGCTTTTGTAGCTCAATGGATAAGGGCATGGCCTTAAGCACGAAAGTTTCTGGGCTCGAATCCCGGGAGAAATTTTAAAACATTTTGGTCGAACAGGGCGCAGAAGTGTGATCAACTACTTGCGTGTAAATAAAATCGATGGATCAGTAAAACGGACACACAAAATGTGTTCGCTTGATACGCCACAGGGGAAGCAAGATTCCATCACTAAGAATTACTTTTAACGACGCTTTTCAGCGGAGCATGCTTAGTGTTGTTGGCCAGGTCGGGTCGCCCATAAATCAAAATTCTACTCTTTGATCCACTTATCAGCCATACCGTTTTAAACATCGTGGAGGCGGCATGAGCGATTCCCGTATATCGGTGTTCCCCAGTGATTTGGAAGGCGAGGCGTGCTCGAATCGTATCCAGAGGGTAGGTGAGAGTCACTGACGTCACACCGGCCGCCGCTCCGGCGAGGAATTTATCGCCATGCTGGACCATAGGTATACTAAGCCCGCTTAAATACTGTAACAAACGATATAATATGTGTATTATTTTCGTTTTTAAACAACTCTTGAATGGTGTAAAACATTGTTGTATAAATATTCCACCTCACAGTGGTGTTTCACCAAATAAAAATGATCTAAATCTAAATATTTTATCAATGAAAAACAGACAAATTTTTTTTACCGTCGCTTTTTTACAAAACACCAGAAAATGTATATAGGAATTAAAAGTAGTCAGTCAGAGTAAGTGTCGCAGTAAACTATAAGATGTGCAAACGAGTAGATGTAGATGAGTGGTGACGTACTCATACAAAACTCCGGTATTGGAAATTTTAAATATCAAGCACCAGCATGCTGGAGTGATATACAGTCACAATCTAAATAGATTTATTTAATCCCATCGTGTGCAATAACACATATAAAAAAAAATTTAAAGCATTTCGACTATTTTCTATTGCAGATTCCAAATACGAGAGTACGAAAATCTTTAAATAAAACAAAGGCTGAGTACTAAAACCCGTCTGTGCCCTCGTTAACGATGTTACGGCGCACCTTAAGTTCATTAGGTATGTATAGAAGAAGTATGCTGTCCGCATGCCATATTCAGACGTGACTGAACTTTACCTGGTTCCTATCATAGACTTTTATTGTTTCATGTTTTAAGAACAAGTATAAAACTTGACATTGTTTGGTAGATAAACACAGATAGACTAGGTTAGCTACTTATTTACATGTAGTCATTGACAACACAGTATTTAGAGGTGACTAGTATTGACAAAATTATTTATAGTAACAGGAAAAAGGTGCTAAGGTACTCAACAAATAGGAACACTGTTGAAATGTCTGGATGAAAAAGGCAACACTAAAACATTTCTCATTTATACAATGTAAAGGAAAATAGTCTATTTTCTAAGAATACCTCAGATAAAAATTAAAATCATGAAAATAATAAATAATAATTACTCAAATAACTGTGCAATTAACAATTATTTTATGCAATAAAAGAATAATGAGAATAAAAATAAATTCCACGCAAGGGGAATTACATTTATTCAATGCTTTTGTTTTCCAAAGCAAAAAAATCCAAACAATTATAATATAACAGGTAAATGAAATAATTTCATTCAATTAAACTTTACAAGAGGCTATTAATTCTTGAAAAATTATCCTTATCAGTTTATTTATATGTTCACTTCAATGACTAAGAATAGGCAAATATTACCAAACAAAAGAATATATAATATTTAAGGATAAAATTCACATGAAAATATAGAATACCTTAAGAGTAAGAGATTTTTTAAAGCATACATTTATAAACAAGATGAATCAGTTATTTAATATATGTATTTGAAAATTTAGGTGTCTTCTGTTAATAAACAAGTCAACAAAGTACACTACAAACCTTTTTATAGATTTCAAAGCTGGTAAATTGTGTCGCTGCATAAGGGAATATTCTGACCATTTGTGCTCCATTGCCTTTATATAGTGCTAGAAAAGATTCCTGTTTCACTATAGCCATGAGGCCACCAAACACACCATGGTGCTTGTACTGAGCTGACTGAGCTTGTAAGAGAATCTTAATTCTGTCTAATGGGGCTACTGTTGTCTTGGCACACATACCAGCCACACCTACAAGGAAAATTTGACACAAATTATTAATCATATTCTTTATAAAAATTGTAAAATAATGAATTGATTAAATCTAAGTCCTTAGGGTTGTAATGATATATTTTAAATAAATAAAAACTACAAACCTCCCGCTAGTAAATTTCTTAATATAAAATCGAGATCACTTTTCGGCTCCATTTTTAATGCCATCTCCGTTACTTTGATTAATTTGACCCAAACACGAGAGAAATCGAAGAATTCAGCTATTTAGCATTCGGGGCCAATAAAATATTTCTCATTAGGTGTAAACCAATGACGAGGGACACTTTTTCACCGTTTGGCACGCAACATTTTAAACAAAACTTTCACCGACCAAACACTATTTCTACGAAATTGGAACAGCTATTTGTTTTTGTATAACTGCAAGGTATCTTTGTAGATATTTTTAACCGAGCATGATTATAGTTCTTTTGTGATACATCGGTACATAAACACTGGTAAACTATTATTAAAATAATTTAAAACTTAAGTCGAAACGACTGCTACAAAAAGTTCCGGTCCATCCACAACGATGACAAAATGTCAAATGAATTAAAATCTGTCTGTTGACTTTTGTAAACTGACAAACTGCCAGCGTGCAACTGTCATCGGGCTATGGCGACGTCAAGTGCTTTGTGACATCTGACAATTTTAAATGACAAACGATAATAAAGACTTCCACAGGCTATTTATTTATTTAGGTATATTTCAAACAAAAATAATGTAATTATAATCTAAACTATATAAGCCCAAATTAAACGCTCCACACACTTTACCTGGCTATATAAATTTTCATTTATTAATCTTAATGATTAAAACTTTATTGCTGTTTAGCCAATATAAGGAATTCAACATACACCTATTTGATTATAAGTACTTATTTTATGAATAGAATATACCTTTTTAAAATATTGTAATATATATAACCTTTTACGTGTGGGTGTTAGGTACATCCATAATTATATGTTATACAGGCTTTCATTGATCGGCGATCCTTCTTGGAGCTTTGAAAGTCACCTTCAAAGAGCGCGAATGTTCGAATTTGTGTTAAGCTTTTGGGACATCAAATATTTACGGGTAGCGTGCATGCCGGGTTGCACGTTGCACCTGGTCTCCGCTACAAATGTTTATACACACATACATATAATATACACGTTAACAGTTATAAGTATGCTTCATTTCATCACATTGCGTATGTTTTTAGTACACCGTAGATACGTAAAACGTTAAAATCTTATTCAATCGTAAAGCTCGCGTCGATGTTGTTCAACGTGCTTTGTTCTGTCGTGCTTTTTTAAATTAACTCTTCCAATAATAAGTATTTGTTTTAAAGATTAATTAATTAACTATGGACGTACCAGCAAAAGGAAACGTTTTAGGGCGTAAGTTATTTTTTTTCGTTATTTTTAGGGTACCTAAATGTTTATTTGGAAATTCGTTTGTAATTTTCCCTAAATATCCCTTAAAACTCTATATGTTTTATTTTAACTACTTACTTACTTGTAATCAATATGACATACATGTTAATATTTCATTACTTATTTGAATACAATATTAATTTATCAAAAAAAAAGTAAATATATTAAACAACGTTATTATTTTAAAAAATCTTAACTAAATTTTTTAATAAACAAAGTGCGCATTATGTATTTTGTCTATCATAGTCACACTTACATGTTACGAGAAAAGTTGTTTTTATTCCGTTTTATTCATATCATGATTATAGAAAAGAACTACAGGCGGTCCTCGACTTACGTCGTTTCGATTTACGTCGTTTCAAGTTACGCCGAAAAATTTTTTGCCACAATTCCCCAAGCCCCCGCCTTTTTTTTCTTTTCCCGGCCCCCCGGGAGAATCCCCAGGCCCTTTTTTTGGAAAAATGTTATTTTCTTTCCCGGCGAAAAAAAAATTTTTCCCTTCCTTCCGGGGGGGGGGGGGCCCCCCCCCAAAAAAAAGGGGGGTGGGAAAAAGCCCCCCCCCTTTTTTTTGCCCCCCCCCCAGGCCCCCCCCCCCCCCCCCCCCCCCCGGCCGGGGGGCCCCCCCCCCCCCTTTTTTTTTTTTCCCCCCGCCCCCCCCCCCCGCTTTCCCCCCCTGTTTTTGTGGTTTTTTTTTTCCCCCCCCCCCCCCCCCCCCCGCCGGAGGGGTTTTTTTTTTTGGGGGGGGCGGCCCCCCAGGGGGGCCCCCCGCCCCCCCCCCCCCCCCTCTTTTTTTTTCCTTGCCCAAAAAAACCCCCCCCCCCACACCCCCCCCCCCCCCCCCCCCTTTTTGGAAAACCCGCAAAATTTTTTGAAAAAATTTTCCCCCTTTTTGGGGGGTTTTTTTTTTTTTTTACACAAAATTTCCCCCCCCCCCCCCCCCCCCCCCCCCCCCCCGTGCGCGGGGAAGAAAAAAAAACCCCCCCCCCCCCCCCGTTTTTTTTTTTTCCCCCCCCTTTTTTTTTTTTTTTTTTTTTTTTTCTTTTTTTTTTTTTTTTTTTTTTTTTTTTTTTAAACCCCCCCCCCCCCCCCCCCCCCCCCCCCCCCCCCCCCCCCCCCTCACCCCCTTTTTTTTTTTTTTTTTTTTTTTTTTTTTTATTCCCCCCTTTTTTTTTTTTTTTTTTTTTTTTTTTTTTTTTTTTTCGGGCCCCCCCCCCCCCCCCCTTCTTTTTTTTTTTTTTAAAAATATATTTCCCCCCCCCCCCCCCCCCCCTCCCCCCCCCCCCCCCCCCCCCCCCCCCCCCCCCCCCCCCCCCCCCCCCCCCCCCCCCCTATTATCAAATTAAAATTAAAGTGTTTAAGTTAACTAAACACTTAACAGATACGCAAACGCGTATCTGTTAAGTGAATATGTGCCTCGTATTTGAGGTTATCAGAGTCTAATAACAATTTTTAGCACTTGTTAATAACATTTTTAGGATTTTACTTTTATTTGGATTGAGTTTAAAACTGAACAAATATTGCGGGAATATCGTAGGCGGGATTAAAAAAAATATATTAAAAAATAAATGGCGCCAATTTTATTTGTTTTATCAATTGTAAATTTTTTACGGTCCAAACAATGGTAATATGGTATTTATGACACATAGTGACCACACATTATGAAATGTTGATAGTGATAGCTAGTTCTTAGAATATCTTTTTGCATCTAGATCATAATAAATTCGGAGGCAAAAATAGCTTATTGCATTTTAATTGCAATTAGACGATTTAGTTGCAATGCAATCATGGTACGGTTACACCTCTGTCTCCGAACTTTCGTCATGTTGTCCTTTAGCGTGCTAAGGTCATACATGTAGATTCTTCAGATCAACGAACCCTCATTGAACATTAGACATTTTAAATCTTAACATTATCTGAAGAATAATGATTGATGTTTGCTTTTTTTTCGTATTTAAGAATCCGTATTGTTGAGCTTTTTATCAACTAACGTTTATTTAATCGAATTCGTTAAAAATATGAAAGTTCTCGCCTCCAACATTCAATGGACTAGGAAACGACATAGTCCAATTTATGTAACTAATAAAAATAACAATCTAGTAACATGTAGGTAAGGGTAACTATGTTAGACAAAACCCCTAGTGCGCACACCATGTTTGATTATTTTATTTTTTAGGCGTCGTACCAGCCCGGTACATATTAGCCATCCTAGGTTCCATAGGGATGGCCATAGTTTACGGTCTAAAGGTCAACCTCTCTGTGGCTATGGTGGGAATGCTCAATCACACTGCCATCAAACTCGCTGCTCACGACGAGCCCCACCTTGCCGCGTCTGCTCAACCCTCCGAGTTAGAATGCCAGCCTACAAGCAATTCCAGCAGTGCTAAGGTGAGTACCTATTAAGATATTCCAGATGTAAACAAACTTTATTATTTAAAATTTTTAATTGGATTTCGATGTTTGCAGCAGCCTGAAATTTATTAAAAATATTTTCAAATAATTTAACTAATATATCGGTTTTAAACCTTAAAGTGTTTTATTTAAATTTACTACTCGCGTAAACTATAGACAGTATTTATGTATCAATCGATATTATATTGCATTTATAAGAAATTTTGTTCATAGACAAATATGTTTAGCTTTATTCAGAATTTGTACCATCTGAGATAATCTGGCATGAGTTTACAATATATTTCACGTCTAAACCATTATTTTTTTTGTATCGCGTAAACTACAAAGAATACATAATCTAATATCTTGGACTGAAGTGATTTAAATTGGTTATAAAACGGCCATAAAAATAACATCGATTTGTTTATCTTAACGCCACCGTTATCTACTTAAAACATAACAAACACGAGACGCACGAGCTTTTATTATTGTCGTCTGGCTTTAAAAAGAGACAATTAGGTCGCAATCGTAAATTCATACGCTTTTATCGCTCCTGGAATTGAGAACTATTTATTTAAGGATACGGAATGTTCATATCAGTTTAACCTTGCCGCAGGTCAGCCCATATGATGTTGGTACGATTCCAAATTCGCATCATTATTAAGAATAAAATTTGGGGAACACGTGAATCCGGCGCGTATCACCCGATTTCAACAAGCGATCGCAAATAGACGGCCGAAATCTTAAACTCGATTCAGATTTATTCTAGCTGAAAGGCAATTTGAGATACAAAATAACTACAAATATTAGGACTTAAAAAATTATGTTCGTAACTAAATTAATAACAGTGATTCTCAGATTATTAGATAGTGATGTGGAGTTGATATCACGGGGATATTTAGGGAGTGTGAGCGTGTTCCTTTTCTCCACATGGGGCACATTGTTTATAGGTTTCAATGATCGAATTTATTTACGGGCAGGTAACAGATCACTGCTGTGCCCAGACCAAATGAATTTATCGTTAGCCAGAGATTCAAGCAAAGTACTCAGCGCTTAACGCCTAACTACGCAATGCGTTTTATTATTATTTATATGAATATACACTAGGGATATTTATGAAAATATCATATATAAATAAAGGAGGTACTATTCAAGAATTTGTCCTTACTCCAATTCCGTAAATAAAGTTAATAGCCCATACGCCAATCTGATATGTGTGTATGGACAATTTTCAATGACAGCAATTGGATAGTTCCAATTGGCCACCACTAACGAGTTCAACGAACACGGTAAATTTAGTTTTATTATTGTCCCCCAGGCAAAAAAAAAAACAATTTCAATTATGAAACGATATAAATAAAATAATATAAACTGTTGCGTAAAACAATTACGACTTCATGTTACAGGACGCTGATGGGCCATTCCTGTGGTCGTCCGAAGTGCAGGGAATCGTCCTCAGCTGTTACTTCTGGGGATATTTTGTTTCACAAATTCCTGGTGCGTAAATTGTATACTATATTTAATAGATATCAAAACAACTTATAAAACGTGTTATGTCGGCTTTGTTCAGGTGGGCGAGTAGCCGAACTATTCTCTGCCAAATGGGTGATGTTCTTCAGCGTTACCATCAACGTGGTGTGCACTCTTTTAACTCCACTTATGGCGGAAGCACATTACATTGCTGCTGTCTTGATGCGGGTCGGAGAGGGCATCGGTGGGGTTAGTCTTACCATATCAATCACCAATAAACATCTTCAGCCTTGAAAGAACTTCAGAAGCATAGTTGTTTAATTCTTGATTCATGATTCTTATACCAAATATTTAAAATACAAAAGACAATATGCCAGGCCTATTTAAATATCATATTATGCACTCCTAATAGGCAATCTTTTGTTCGCGTGTCAGGGTGTAACATTTCCCGCGATGCATGTGCTGCTGTCGAAATGGGCTCCGCCGGCCGAGCGGAGCGTGATGGCGTCTCTTGTGTACGCGGGTACTTCGCTGGGAACCGTTATATCCATGCTCATGGCTGGCGTTCTGACTGCGACTCTTGGTATGTTTCAGTGGCTGAACTATTTGAAATTTAAATCTGTTATTTTTATAAATATTCCATTCCTACACTGACTGAACATAACAAGGAATGCTTCTTTTTAGTCTTAGTTCCGGAATTCGATGCCAGGCCCTCTCACGCCTCATGCATTCCTTTGAGAACACGTATTACAGTCTGCCCGACATACCATCGATTGCTGTTAACGATGCTTCTATTCTTGTAGGATGGGAAAGTGTGTTCTACGTGATGGGCGGCTTATCCGCTATCTGGTGCATCCTGTGGGTCTTCCTCATCAAAGATTCACCAGCGGAACAGCCCTTGATTAGTCAAGAAGAAAGGGACCTCATAATCACTTCGCTTGGTGGAAAAGCTGACGATCACTCCTCGAATAAGGTTCGGAAAATATTTCAACTGTGTTACATATATTTTTATTAAAATTTATATTGTTGTAGCGATTATTTTTGTTCAAACATGTCCTATGTTTGAATTTGAATGCGCTTGAATATTAATAATTTGTAATAGTGCACTTGAAAGCTCATAAAATAATTTTGAGAAAAAGACTTGTCTTTTTAGAAAATGTCCGTACCCTGGAAAAAGGTGTTCACATCAGGACCCTTCCTGGCCATAGTGGTGGCGCACGCATGTTCCAACTGGGGCTGGTACATGTTACTCATTGAACTGCCCTTCTACATGAAGCAAGTGCTTAAGTTCAATATGACGGAGGTAAGGAAGCTTAATTATAAAAGGACCGGTGTACTTCTTGACTGCGAATTCTTTTTAATCTCACTTTGTATCAAAATATAAATTGTAAGGAATGTGTTAGTGATTTTATATCATTTGTCTAGTTAAAAAGTAGTGAAAACTGAAAACGTCATTTACAGAATGCAGTGACGACGGCTCTTCCATTTTTGTCGCTCTGGTTCTTTAGCATGGCGCTCAGCAAAACTCTGGATTGGTTGCGGGGCAAAGGATACATCACTACCACCACTGCTAGGAAGATTGGTACTCTATTTGGTATGATAATTCTTTTTTATTTCATTATAATAAATAAAATAAAAATAAAAAAGCCTTTATTTCCTTTAAATGACTGTTTACATCTTTTTAAAATTTTTTAGGTCATTAGGAACCCTCTCGGGTGTAGGCCTCCTCCAAAGTTGTCCATGCTTCCCGGTTTTGGGCCGTTTTCGCCCATTGCGGGCCAGCAATCGCCTGTATGTCGTCGCCCCATCGTACAGGTGGTCTCCCTCTCTTCCGTTTTCCTTTTGGGCCTGTCCATAAGGATACTCTAGCCGTCCACCTGTCGTCCTTTAATCTTGCTACATGCCCCGCCCATTTCCACTTTAGGCTGCGTGCGAAGTTCAGTGCATCGATGGCCTTTGTAACTTTTCTTATTTGGGTGTGTCTGATTTTGTCACTTAGTCGCATGTTAAGCATGCTCCGTTCTAGACCACGTTGGCAAGTGATGATTTTGTTTTTAGCCTTGGTTGTGAATTTCCATGTTTGGCAGCCATATGTTAGAGATGGAAGGAGGCATGAGTTTAAAACTTTAGTTTTAATGGTTGTTGGCATGTTGCTTTTAAATACTTCTTTCATACTCCAGTACTTGTTCCAAGTAATTTGTGCTCTCCTTTCGATTTCTAGTTGGTTGTTGTTTTTGTCGAAGCTAATCCTCTTTCCTAGATATATATATTCATTAGTGTAAGTTAGAGCTGTCCCTCTTATATTAATAAGCTTTTGTATTGAATTCGTCATGGCCATAGTTTTTGTCAAGTTCATTTCGAGCCCCACCTTAACACTAGCTGAGTGCAATGAGTCTAACATTACCTGTAGTTGCGTACTTGTTTCGGACAGCAAAACCAGGTCGTCTGCAAACCTCAGGTGGCTCAAGTACTTTCCTTGGATATTCAGTCCCGAGAATTTCCAATGAACGCTGCTGATGATGGTCTCAAGTACGGTGATGAATATTCTCGGCGATAACGGATCCCCCTGCCTCGCTCCTCTTTTTAGTGAAAAACGCGGACCCTGCGTTTCTAACATGATTGAGCTTGTATTTTTATCGTATATATTTTTAATGATTTTTACATAGATTTCGTCGACGTCTTGTTCTCTCAGACTATTCCAGATGCTGTCATGGGAAATTGTATCGAAAGCTTTTTGGTAGTCGATGAACGCTATGTACAAAGGTTTCTGGTATTCTTGGTATTTTTCGATAATTAGTTCTAGTGTGTGTATGTGGTCTATGGTCGAAAAACCTTTCCTAAATCCAGCTTGTTCTACTGGTTGCCTCTTTTCTAGAGTAGCGGCCATTCTGTTATTGAGGATAGAGGAGAAGACTTTATAGATGCTTGGAAGGAGACTTATTGGCCTATAGTTACTTATGTCGTTTGGGTTGCCTTTTTTGTAAATAAGTATTATATTTGATTCAGACCATTGTGATGGCGTCTCTATCGTTTCTAAAATTAAATTAAAAAGTATGCTAAGGGGTGTTGCCAGTAAGTCGTAAGCATTTTTCAATGCTTCATTTGTTATATTGTCGGGCCCTGGGCTTTTCTCTAGTTTTAACTTTTTAATTACCTCAATTACTTCCTTTTCCTCGATTGCTTTGACCGAAGTACAGACTTTTTTGTGCTTTCTATACTCTGTGTCTTTTTTAGGCGATTGTGAGTTTGTGTCTTTATATAACTCTCTATAAAATTCTGTTGCCGTTTGTATTATTTCACTCCTTTTTTTTATATTTTTGTCTTTTATTTTCAATCCTTCTATCCAGGTGTTGTGTGTGTTGAGTTTCTTGTAAGCCTTTTTCCAGCTACCGCTTTGTTCGAGGTATTTTTCTGTTAAAAAAAAATTGTCTGTACTTTGCATAATCTCTTTTTATATACTTATTGACAAGTTTGTAAAGCGCCGATATTTCATTCTTCGCACCGCGGGTTTTGTTTTTCATTCTTTGTAGTTCTTTTCGTCGAGTTAATAGTTGTTTTGTTTGTTCTGATAATATTTTGTCTGTTTTTTTAGTTTGGTCCACTTTGTGTGCTCTTTTTAAACTATCTGTGATTATATTTATTAAGTTGTCGTAATAAGTTTGCACTGACATATCTGTTGTTTCTACATTTAAGAGTTTGGTTGAGAGAATTTCTTTATACTTACTGATTGCATTTTCACTTTTTAGAACGATTTTGTGGTTCTTTGTGTAATTGGCTCTGCTTTTCTTTTGTTTTTTAAGCTGTATAGTTGCACGTAATGGCCTATGATCAGATGGGTAGTTTAAGTTGATAGTTTCAATATTCTGGAATATGTTTATCTGGTTTGATAGTATGAAGTCTATTTCATTTCTATAACTTCCGTTCGGAGATTTCCAGGTCCATCTTCGGTTAGGTTTTTTCTTAAAGCAGGTATTTATTATTGTTAGTTTGTTTTCAAATGCAAAATCTATCAGCCTTTGCCCTCGATCGTTACGTTTTCCATATCCGAATTTTTTCATGACTAAAGATTTTTCCTTTTGGGGATGTCCTATTTTTGCGTTAAAATCTCCCATTAGTATGAGGTTCTTATGAGCTGTCTTTAATGCGTCTTCGATGGATTTATAGAAATCGTCTACATCGCTTTCACTCCCAGCTTCTGTAGGTGCGTACACTTGAATAATAGTAAATTTTTGCCCTTCGATATTTAAATTTAGAGAGGCTACACGGTCTGATAATCCTACAAAACTTTCAATATATGGCTTGAGTTTTTTATTAATAAGAAAACCGACTCCATATTTACCTGGAACGTGTCCAATATAGCATATAATATTTTGTTTGTATTCTTCTATATTATTTCCTAATCTTCTCATTTCTGATATTCCAATTACATCGTACTTTACATTTCTTAAAGCTTCTTCCAATTCCAATAGTCTCTCGTAGTTTGATAAGGTTCTTACATTATATGTTGCAATATATAGTAGTTTATTTTTTACGGATTTTATATCGTTCTGTTTTGAGTTCTTTGGAGGGTTTTGGTCTTTATTTTCCACGGTGACCAGCCGGCTTGGAAAATATTTTATTAATGATTTTTGTTTATATCTTGTGCTTTGATCGTTTTTTGAGAGGGGCCTTGTTGTTCGCTGCTATTTAGTTTTATCATCGATTTCACTACTCAACGAAGTATTAGCATTAGTGTTCTTATTAATTAAAAAATTTAGTATTCCAGGTTTGGCTATTCCTTCTGTGAAACTTGATGATCTTAGAGGGGTGTGTCTTGCTAGGGTTTTGTTCTTCTTTACACTATGAGAGCCGGTCTGTGTGTTTTTCTCTTCGGGTGAGTTTGAATGGTTCCTTTTTTTGTTTCCTGTATTGGTTGAAGAACCTACAGGTTCTAGTATAATTAACTTGTCGTATTTAAGTATTGCTCTTTTACCTCTTTCTCTCTCCAACTTCAATTGTTCTTGCAGCTCTCTCCTTTTGTTTAAAACTTGTAGTGGAAAATCTTCTTTTATATAATATGTTGTATCGCGGAGGCCAAGTTTTTGTTTTAAAATGCTAATTTTTGTGCCTAACGTAGCAAATGTAATAACAACAGGACGCGGATTATTTCCTTTTTTTCCAATTCTTTTAATTATTTGCATGTCCCTACTGTCTATGTTTATTGATAGGTATTTACGTATGAAGTCTTTCATTTTTATTTCCATGCTTAAATATGATTTTTCATCTTCCTCTATACCGAAGAAAACCAAGTTTCGTTGTCTAGCTTCTTTTTCCAGGTAAAACAGTCTCTTGTCTTGGTTCTCCACTCTTTCTTTTAATTTTTCTAGTTTTGTGTCATACACTTGAAGCTTCTTGTCCATTAATTGGTTTATATTTTGAGTAACTTGTTCGGTTATTTTGTCCGCGTTCTGCTGAATCATATTTTTGTGCTCCACTAGCTCCTCTTGTATTCTACGAAGTGATAACAGTACTTCATCCATTGTTAATTTCGAGTAAAGTTAGATTTATATTAATTATGCTAACAAATACTTCCTTTGCAATGAATTCCAACGCTTTTGTTTACTCAGTGTTCTTTCGCCTTCTATATGTTTGTTTTTATAATAACAATATAAAAAAAAAAAAAAAACCTTAATTATCTTATCTTATTCAAAGGTTGTTATTGTACCATTTTCAAGTTAAACAGAAGTTTTAATCAGCAAATATAAATTATAAATGTAAGTATTCGTCTTCACTTAGCGGCGGATTCGAAAACGGTTTCAATGAAACCTGGTGTTTAAGGCAACACTTCTACAGTCACGGCTATTTCGTCGCTATTTGAATAAGGTGAATTTATCGTACTGTTGTAGCTTTCTCAGTGAACTTTTAGAGTGACGTAGTAAGTGTTTCTTCTTTTTCTTTTTTTTTTAATTCTGAAAAAACACTGCACTATACCACTATTATTTTTGCGTTTTTCACTTGTTTTGGCTTCGTTTTGTTACTGTAATGTTATAAGGACACTTCGTGGGCTTCTGACGTCCTAAACAATTTAAAGCTGCCTACGTAGGTATACGCTATTCCTTTGATTTTGCACCTGTTTATCTTCTTTCTATCAAAAACTAGCTTTTGCATAGGTTCTCCACGTTGTCTACTTTGTCTATTTCCAGTTTTTTCAACTATTTGATGATGATTTTTATTATTAAACACATATTGTTTGTTAAGACGTACTTAGCGTGACGGCAGTGAACTACCCTCCTCATTATTTCATTATAAGTCAACTAAATGGCACTAACAATGTGCTAACATCGAAAAGGTATTTACTACTTTTTCTTGCAAATAGGGCATACTATTATTGAATTTTTAAATACGCGAGCTGTTGAAAGGGCTATGCTCGAGGGTTCTAAGTAGCGGCTGAGAGAAATGGACGAGGTGGACCTGATAAATTATGTACTTAGGAGTATACCAATGAAATGATTTATTTATCAGCATCAGCAGTACCAGCGTCTTGCCTGCTCGCGGTGTGTTACATCGGATGCAACCGAGGGGCGGCGGTGGCTCTCATGGCGATCGGGGTCACGTGCATCGGTGGCATGTTCTGTGGTTTCCTCTCCAATCACATCGACATCGCGCCTAATTTTGCAGGTAACTACATATTCGTACCGAGTTAACTATTACAGTGAATATATACTTAAAGTCTCTTTCGTTTCTAGGTACTCTGGTCGCCATAACAAACACCGTTGCTACGATCCCCGGAATAGTGGTCCCCATTTTCGTCGGTGTATTGACTCATGGAAATGTAAGTTCTTAAAACAAGTAAACTGTAAAATATGTAGTATATTTTGCACCGTAAGTCATTTTATACTTAACTGTATATCTGTGATCATAAATCTCTAAATCGCGCTAGTTTAAACAAATAGAAAAATACTTTATTTTAAATGTATTTACTAAACACGATGTCATTATATTACTTCTTTCTTTTCAGCAAACCATTTCAGCATGGCGCATTATTTTCTTTGTGACAATTGCACTGTATATAATTGAGATTATAGTGTATTCCATATTTGGTTCTGGCGAACAACAGTCCTGGAACAGCGAGCCCGATCATAAGATAGAGACCAGCCCTGAAGAGAAGCCTCTCAAGGAAGAAGAGAGAACTCATGTTTAAAATGCTTTTAGTAATGTCCTCTAGACAAAACGTTAAGAAAAAAGGTTGATGTAAGGCATAATCTTTCTTGAAATGTTGTATTTGGCGATTTACCTCAAAAAATGTTTCATAAATATTTTTACGTTTTACTTTATAGTTTATTTAAGAATTTGTGTATAAGTAAGCCAAAAGTTGAAATTAATACTTTAATGCAGAGATTATTATATTATATTAATAGAGGATGTTGACTTAAATTATATACTACGCTTATTACTGTTCATTTTGTATGTAAATACTATATCTATTGTCTAAGTTATAAAGAATAATTTATTTATAATAATCTGCCAAGTTTGGTGCTCACTTAGCTTTTTATAAAGTTTTGATATTCTTTTACAAAATAAAGTACTTAGCAGTGTTAGAGTATGTTTTGCGCTCTGATATAATTTTTGTATGGACTGAATCTTAATTTTCTACTAAGACATTTATTTTTGACACACCAAAAGTAAAATATATGCTTTAAAAAAAGGCGTTCTTTTATTACGAGACCTCTCTAACTATAAATATTATACTACTCCATTTCAACTACTCCCCTACCTTTGAGAATTCTCAATAAAACAACTAAACTCTTATCATACCTTTGTCTATTTAACCCTTACAAGTCTGGCGATATACGCAGGTCCAAAGTTGGCCTCAACGTGAGGAACCACTAGCTGCCCATACTTCGGCAGCGCCGACCCACTTCCCAAAACCAACGTGCTACTCAAGCTGCTGAACGGTGCTGACATGTCTCTGGAAACATTTATTAAAATATGTGAAAGTATTGGGACATTTAGGTCATTTCAATAAGTTATCATTTGTGTAAAAAGGAGAGAAAATAAATAGGAGTATAAAAACAGGTCGCAACAATATATCTTATAAAGTCAGCTATATATATAATTTATTTTTTTATGTCTAAGGCAAATATTAGTTACACAATCTGTTAACATTAGTACGCATTATAATAATATAATATTTTCGTTAGGAAAAGATTTAACATCCATATTTAGGAATTTCTAAAACCTATATAAAATACTCACTTTACGACAGCGACGATACCGTTCGCCTGAAATGCCTGTTTCAGAGCGAGGTGAACTACTCCATCGTTTTGAATGGGGCTCAGGGAACAGGTGGAATATACCACAGCCCCACCAACCTTCACCAGCTTTAAGGCATTCCTATAGTTGTTAATTTAGTTTTTTAATCATATGACATGATGAAATGAAAAACAGGTGTTTCATTAAATTTTGATTCATTTTTACTATCTCAAAATTTTAGTCTAACATAACAAGACGACTTAAATAACTTTGAGTATATTTTAAAAAACTTACAGCAATAATTGCGACTGAAGTTCTGGTATCCTCAGTCTTTCTTTGATTCTATCTGGTCTAAAGATATTATTTTCATCATTCATAACGGAATGTCTGTCAGTGGTACAGGGCACATCCACAAGAACCTGGAGATAATTAACAGGATAGCCTAGCATTATTATGTTTTCACAATTATACGACTAATAATAATACAAATGAATTAAACAAAAAATTTAAACCTTTAAAGCATTTATAAAATCAGATAAATTGATGTAATGGTAGCAATGTAAGGCTAATAATAAATGGGATGAGGGTTCGATCATCACTGGGTCTAAATTTTTTCTAAGTAATTCATACAATTTCTGAAACATGTTGGACTTTGTCTAGAAATCTGGATATTAAATGGGTGGTAGGAATATCGATATTTCGTCCGGGTCACGACCCACCAACCACACGTGAAACAGCCGTCAAGTGTAATCGTGTCTTGGTTTCAGTCTGGGGATTTTCGAATATTTAAAGTCAAAATAGCTCAACAATGCATCTACTGTAGATGTTTTATTATTTCTCCCCCTCTATCATAAAAACATATGTAAGTATAATTTGCAATAGAAATTACAGAGTAAGGTTTAAGATTAACAACACAACTTTTTAATTAAAGATTGTACTAATAAATCCTTACCTTGTCAAACCCTGAGTCATCAGTAAAAATCCTTCCATCTACAGTTTTACACAATATTCTCTCTCGCCATTTGTTATTACTCTCGTAATCAATTAAATAACTCCTCAAAATATTTTTTAATCTGAAACACACAGATAATTCATAAATTGTATTTACTTTTGATAAAATAACTTATTTTTCCTCACCATACAAACCTAGTAGATTAAAGTTAGCAACATGTTGACATAACTCACCGATTGTTCCTGGATATTGAAGAATCATTACAGACGAGTACATCTGGTAATAGGGTCTGTAATGTAATAAGGGACTTTCCACCTGGTGCTGCACAAAGATCCAAAACACGATCAGCTTGTTGCAGACATAAGGCTAACACTGGTAACACACTAGACCCATCCAGTGGATAGAAGTTAAACACCCCTGAAAGGGTTAAGCCATTAAATGTATTATTGTATGTTATTTGACTGGATCTATGGTTGAGTTGTTTTTGTAGGATTCCATGTTAACATACAGGTAAATGTACCAAATTACAGGTCAGACAGGCTGGCTTATAACCAATATTGATCAGTTATGAAAGCACAGCAATAAGGTACATCATGTTATAAGCAAATAAAAACACTTGTTACCTGTGTTACTTCGTTTTGGCTCAGGAAATTTATACAATTCACTCCCCATTTCATATGTCATAACCTTTAGATGCTCCGGAAATTTAAATGTTGTTTCGGGTTCTATCACTAAGGGGAAGTCACCACTTTCTACAAACAAAGGTGCTTTTATAATAAATGTGGGCAAAAGCTAATAGACATAATACAAAACTTACGTGAAGAATAAAAGGAATAATGTAGTGACTCAGGCACATAATCATCCATTCCCTTTAGTTTTGTGGCTGGAATATACTGATATAAGGCTTCTGAAGATACTCCCATCTCAGCGCTTATGATACGAGTATAGTCTATCTCAGCATTATCAATAGCTTCATCCAAATTTTTTGATAAATGTCTATAAAAAGGAAATAAGTCTGTAGTAAGTTCTCCTACATTTTAATGTTTTGTGAAACAATGTTGCTTCAACATACTCTGATTCTTCTGTTTTATCTTCTACTTTTGAAGTATTTATTGTTGTATCTTTAAATTCTAGTTTTTCAGGGGAATCACCACCTTCAGGATATATATTAGATATTTCATCACTTTGTAATTTAGATACATAATTATCCACAGCACTTTGGTACCGTTCTTTCTTTGGTTTAATGTTGTCTGTGGGATATTCATTGTGAAAGTCCTGCTGCACAGACATTAAGTATTTTAAGCAGTGGGCTCCTATAAAATAAGAGTAACATTAACAAACTTCTACATGAAATAGAAGCCCAAATTAGAAAAAGATAAGCACATACCTCTCTGGGACAGATATTCCATTGTCTCTTCAGCATCACCATAGTTATTTATTATTGCTACATATTTAGATTTTCGTAAGAGACCTTCTCTCATTGATTCCCATTGGTTACCGAAAACGGAGCCGTAAAAGTCGTCAAAATGATTTAGGGCTTTGTACTTAGGGCCGGTTTTCTTTTTTAACTTTGCCTGGAAATAAAATATTTAACAAACCTTTTCTGTATAAGAAGTACTATGTCTGAAGAATATAATATAAGGGATTTGTTTGGCTAATATACGCGTAACTTACCCAATTTGTCTTCGATTTATTTCTAAATTGAAAAGTTACGTACGGGTGTTTTGACGTACTCTTATAAAAGTTCAATACAGTAAGCATATTTACGAATATTAAAACTACGCGATTTCAGTCTTTAAAGTTTTTAATTCATGTATTTATTTATAATCGTATTGTTTTGCTACACTTTTTAAGGTTATGCTACAACTGAATTTGAGTTTTGCCATTGGAATTTGGGAATGTCAAAGAACAACTTTGTCAGTTGTCACATAGTGTCAGAATAAGTCAGCCAAAAAGAGATGGACAGCAACCTGTCTCCTTTCAGCAAGGCGCGCGAACAACAAAGTGGCGAAATTCCTGAGTATTGATTTGTTTACAAGGATTGGGATGGGAGGTCATATACATGTTTTATATTATATTCGTAGGTACCCAAGCTCAACCTTGTCAAAACTGAAAACGATTTGAAGATAATGCTCGCGCTTAATTACCACCTTTCGTGTTGATGTGTTTATCAGCCAATCGTGCCAGGTAAAGTCGAGCCCCTGGAACTTTAAGGAGTCTTTTTCTCTTAATTACCCTCAAAGCGAGACGTTTTATCGATTGTATATTCCTTCCGTGGTTCGATACACACGTACGTGCTTGATCTAGTAACGCGATAGGAGTAAAATGTGTGTTAAATCAAGAATGTGTGTCAGTAATTTGATAAATATGGGGTAAGTTCTATCCATCAAATATTACAAGGAAAATATTTTTTTCAGTTTAATTAGTATTTCTTGCATTGTTGTAGAAATATTGTGGTGTGGAGCACGTCAGCAGAACGGCTTGTAAATTGAAAGCATTCGGGGAGAACGATATTCGTCAGTCATGTATGGGACGTTGAGAGCTATATGTCAGGCGTGTAATAAGGAATGGACGCTGGTAAGCTGGAGGCCGTGCCTCCCGGGTTGGTTCACTTGGACACAGTGAGAGCATTGCATCAAACAGTAGTGTCACTTCGCACTGCCTTGGAATTGTCTAAGAGTGAACTCAAGGAATTGAAGGAAAAATATGAAGAACAATCTCGTTGCTTAGAGCACACAGATATTATTGAAAAGTTGACAATTGAAAATCATATTTTAAGAAGAAAAATCATTGATAGTGATAGCTCCCATAATTTAATCTATGATAATTTTAGTGAAGAAAATGATTATAATGAAGTAAATATAAGAACAGCAACTACTGAAGCTAAAGAAGATATTCCAAATCCTGTTGAAGCTGAAATTAAATTGGGTTTACATAAACTTGAGGAAATTACTGAAGAAGTTTCTGCAACATCAAACCCTGAAACCTCAGACATACATGATTTCTCCCACATAGAGGAACTGAAAAGTGAATCAGTACTAGATAAAAATAAAACAAATTTCAAAACAAAATTGGAGTTACTATCAAAATTTGATGTTAAAATTAAAGTGACAACCTTGAAAGAAGGCCTATCAACAACTACTTCTGAGACAGATTCAACTGTGGATGAAAAAGGTAAACCAGAAACCTTAGATAGGGAATTCAAAGAGCACAGAGAGCATTCTGAGAATCCAAATGGCGATAAAGTTGATGTAAGAACTGTTTCAAGTGAGAATATCAAAATGGCTGTCCCAAGTGAAGCCGATAATAAGTCGGATAAGTTTGATGTCCAAGTGAAGATAACTTCTGAAGATAGCGTTGTTGTGAAGGAAAATTTTGAAAGGGTGAAAAGAAAAGAGACATTTAATTTAGATGTGGACAATTTAAGTCTGAGGTAGGTATATCATTAGCTTCATTCAATCATTGAAGCTGTTTGGAATCTTATGATTAACATCCATGGAATTTAGGTACTTTAAATCTGGGTTCTTTTTCACCAGGTCAATGTCAGAAGGTGACAACTCTGTGTTCTCTGAAGGAACAACCCCAATGGAGCATAATGCACCAGATGATAAACAGGAACAGGAAAATAGTGGCAATGAGTCTGAGGAAGTAGACGATATTGAACTTATATTCACAACGGATGAATCTAAGGATATAAGCAATTTGCAGGTAAGTTTAGTAACACAGAAAAATTAGTACATGCACTTAAAACATAGATATAGAAAACATTTGCACTTTTTTTACTTTAATATTTACTATGGCTCAAGTGGTAAAACCATGGAAGGCTTTGGATGAGAATTCAAGTCCGAACTGTGACATTGATTATTATTTTCTTTCAGTTACACCTGTGGTAGGACGGGTGATCAGTCCACGTTATCAGTCGACCATTTCACCCATTTCCTCCTTGCAGAGGTTTTGGGTTATCCAACTCTCCCTGTGTCCCCTTTAAACTTTCCGGTTTGCTTGCAGAATCTTATTATTTCGATTATTCCCTTGGTTACTTTATGGGCTATCGGAAGTCTCAGTTCCGGCCCTACCAGGCTTTCATCGGCTCCTTCACGAGCGAGTTCGTCCGCTCTCTCATTGCCAATATTTCCTTGGTGTCCGGGGACCCAGGCAATTGCCACTTCTACCTGATCAGTTAGTTTGTCCAGTGCTTCCTTACATTCTTTGACAATAGCGGATGTTGTGTCTTGTTTGCATAGCGCTTTAAGTGCAGCCTGACTGTCACTGTAAATTGTAACACTTGACCTGTGCCAGTGCCTGGCAATCTCTGCACATTCCACGATGGCGAATATCTCCGCCTGGAATACGCTAACGAGTTTCCCCAGAGGGATTGATCTAGTTATCTCTGTTCCGTTCTCGCATATCATGTATATGCCTGACCCAGGGAGCTTTGTCGTTTCTTTCCTGGAACCATCTGTGTAGCATATTGTGCCCACATTTTCCGCGTCTATTCTCCACTTCTGCCTTTCCCCAATGTAGATTCTATAGTGACATTGATTATTTTCAATTTAAAATAGATTTTGAATTCACATAATTGTGCGTCATACGTAGGATATCTGCAACATGGTTTTGTGCCTTAACACAAGCTAGAGGAGATTTTTTCGAAAGAAGTTTAGCGGGCGCTTTAATTAACGGATTATGGGTTTGAATTCCACCGGGAGCAAAATGTTTTTAAAAATCAATTCCGTCCACACATGAAAAAGCTGCGTAGTTTAAATGTCGCATTTTTATGGCTGGGATATATCACCAAACTAATTAATATAAATGCTACCAGCGATTTAGCAATAGTCGGCAATACTGTTTTTCAATAATTCCTTCTCGCAATTGCATGTTCGGACGAAATAGTTTCACCCTAATTTGCCCTGAAACGCTTTTCAGTGGAAAAGTTCTATTAAAATAAAACATGAAAGTACTCGCTCCATGTAATCAGTTAATCGGCTCAATTTCGTTGAAAGCTCTGTTTTCTGAAAAATATACTGAATATGTTAAGTCATGCAAGCTCTCTGTAAATATACATATTGCATATCGATTGATATTTGCATTTTTACCCTTATAAGGAGATTTGAAGTCCTTCATAAGTACGTATTTCACGGAAATACATTGGACTTTTTTATATTTTTAGCGCGTAATACCAATAGAAACCTACTTTTTCATAGTATTAGTATATCGTAGTTTTTTTATAGATTCTGTTCTATGAACTTCTTTTATAAATAAAAAATATATACGTACATCTAACATCAATCATCAAAACATATAATACAATTTATAACATAAAACTTATATAATAATCTGTTTATCGGTCAAAACTCTCAATGTATTAGTTAAATACATTTAAATAATAATGATGTTTGCCTGCGACCGTGGGGGGTTCATGGGGGAACTAAAAATGGTCGGCGTCCCTAATGTGAAAGGCAAAATTTCTATGAGGTAGTCATGATATAATTAACGTCACAAAACATTCAAAGTTTTGATACGCGAATTATTTAACACTAGCTGTATCAGCGACTTCGTCCGCTAAGAATATTTTTTGGGCATCCAAATTCGTTTTTGCAAACCCCTTAATCTGTATAAACTTAAGCTCTTACCCACAAAGTCGGTCGCGTTCCTTCTCGTCGTTCTTGCATGTTATTTTTAAAAGATAGACAGTGTCATAGTGTTCCGAACTTTTCTTTTGATAATTTAAAGAGATATCATTCTTTCATACACATTTCTGGGGTGATTTAAATAACCGTTTTTGCAGCGTACGCTTCGGAAACCCATAATGATGAATAATTTTCCCAATCTTTTTATATATAGCCTTCCTCGATGAACGCTCTAACCAACAGAAAAAGATTTTTTAAATTTGACTACCGGTAGTTCCTGAGATTAGCGCGTTCAAACAAACAAACGAACTCTTCAGCTTTTGTATGTAGGTACTATTCGTGTCAATTACAGACAGATTTAACCTCTAAGTTCATTTATCGATAAATGGTAACACCGATTAAAATTAAGACTGTAATCTTTTACACTACGTGAGAACGATGTCATAAGGAAAGCTCTTAAAAAGACTATCGAGCTAAGTCACTTTCAGCTATAATTTAGATTGTCAAGTAGCTTGCGTGTGCAGTATCAATCGGGGCGATGCATGTGGAATCCTGGTTCACATCGTAAATTGTAAACTTCAATTGCATGTTGGCTCAAGTGAGCTTAATGCGATTGGAACGGTACGTGTACGCGACTTATGTCTGAATATTTATGTTACCCGTTAGTTATGGCTTGCGGCTTTTCTATAGCGACGTACCCGTGCTGCATAAATTATCCTAAAGTTGCGATAGGAGTAGAAAGGTCTTGTGTGAGAGGCAGTTATAAAATGTGGTCGTTTGGTTTAATTCTAACTTTTTTGGCTTGATTTTTAGGATTTCCAATCTTTTTCACCTTGATATGTAAAAGAAACTTACTAACTCGCATTCTGTCTGCCTATCACCATGTTATTCCTATGAATTACCCGGGATAGCTGCAAAGTTATAATTTTACGAATCATGCATTTATCTTGCCGCTATCACAACAAAGTAATTAATATACATACTAACTACGTAATCCATCGTTAACATTAATAATAATATTTAAATGTACATTTAACGAGCGCTTCCGTGTAGAAAACGCTACAATTTGAAATACACGACAATTTGAAATTTGTGGGCTTAGTCTATGTTAAGAAACCCTTCTTGCGTGACGGACCCGTATTTACCGTATGCGTTATACACATCTTCTACATATAAAATAACCCCCTGTCTTTTCTTTGATACTTACTATATTACTGGCTATATATTTTATGAAGAATTTTGTCAATTTGCAGGAAGACCTCGTGTCTATCCGGGAATCGGATCACTGGACTCCGGGCTCGACGTCGACCGCGCACTCCACTCCAGTGCTGATTAAATTCCACACTCTCGACCCAGACTTCCAGCCGGGCGAGATCACTGCTAATAAGAGCCAGGAAAATATCCGAATCGATCCATGCTTAAAAGTAAAAAGAGTGTCGCTGCCTAGCGATAAAGATATAAGACACGTCGGCTTCAGCAAGGGGAGCTTAGACATTCCGAGTCGCGGGATTCTGAAGAGTTTTACCAATAAATCTGATAACACGCTGTACAGAAGGAGTCCCAATGCGAGCACCAGGCGGCTGGACAGCGTGGACAGCTTGACTTGCGAATACAACCGAGGCTTGAGTCTCGATCACACGAAGTCTTCGAGTTTTGAGCTCGGCTCGAGCACGGACATACTGCATAGAGAAGCGAGCGTGGACAGCGTCAGTCGATCGAGATTCGACAGATTTTCCGTATTCGCAGAGACGGATATATCGAAGTGCGGGATTTCGGAGGACGACTTAGTCGCGAATTTAAATTCTAGGAGGAACACTTGCCCCAATCCTTTTCAGTTCAGGTAATACATTTTAATAAAACACTTAAACGGTTGAAAAGCCGATATAATATGTAAGTTAAACTTATTTAGTCTTCCCATGACCACCGCTGCTGCGAAGGATCAAATGCGAAACGTGGGGCCGTAATTAAAATCATTTCCAAATATATTTAACTAAGTAAAAAAGATTGCGTTTTAAACCGTTAAAATATTTTATCATATGAGTACTACCCGCGTAACCTACTGACAGTATTAATTCAGTATAGTTGTCAAAATAATATTTTAACAAAACTTCACATAAGTTTTTGTCAAAATCGGTCAAGAAAAAAAAACAACCTTAAACATTCATATAGGATGAAGAGTATTTCATTGAAACCGTCGTACAGGGCGTTAACAAACAGAATCAAAATATTTCCCAAAATTTGTTCCAGGCCACTGCCCTCTCGTTCTGGAATCAGAACTCCGTCGAAGCCTCTTTCGAGCCGGGTCAGACCCATCTTACGAGAGAGCTATGCGCCGAGGAGGGAGGGGTCTGCACAGACCGATATGTCTGCTCTTCCACCGCGATGGACGTCCGATGGATATCTCGCTTATAAAGTAAGTTTAAGGAATTTTTCCTTTGCAACTAATTTCCACTTTCAACTAACCCCTTTGGAAGGTAGGGACTCTGGTGAAAATGCTTACTCATTTTATATTATTTTTTAATATAAATTAACGGTAGGTTTTTGGGAATATTTTGAGCTTTTGCCTTTAGACTTTAACTAACTATACGACTATAACCTTTGACCTAAATTGCGTTAAGCGATAAACAGCCCTAGTTAGTCTCTAAGTCTAAGTACAATGGTAGCATGTATGGCTAAACAACGAGTCGTGGGTTGAATCCCCATGGAGTCTAACATTTTTATATCAATTTATGATTTTTCTGAAACATGTAAGCTTTCGTCTGGAACCTTGGATGGTAGGAAGATCGACATTCCCGCCCGAATCGTACCTTGCTTAGATATCGTTGGAGTATTTCACCTACCATAATATAAACTACTAATAAAAAAATGACAAAATCATCTTATGATCTCTAGATCAGCGCCAAATAAAGTTGACCCTTTAACAACATTTTAGATGTCACCTCCAGCATCTTGCGCAGCGCCGACATTGCCGCAACGCACGAGCCCCCCGCGGCGGCTGGCAGTCCCCGAAAGGACTCCGCCCGTGCAGCGGAGGTCGGACGAAGCTAGACGCGTGCTGCTAAGTGATATTGGTATGTAAGCATTATTCAATGAGTGCTGCATCCGCACGTACACACTTACACATAATGTCCACCCACTGTCTCGCATGGAAGTGGCTCTCTAGAACCACCACGCTAGTCAGTACGTAAGTGTGCAATAACGACAAGTTTTTATTAATGTATTGGTTACCCGGGAATCAATGCTAAACGTCCGAGTCATGGGAACAATTAAATAAAAATTCAAACCTTTAATTTCACATGACTCATACGTAGAAATTTAATTTATATTATAATCAAGTAAGACAATAAATTGTTGAAAATAATAAATTGCGACTTATCTCCCAATATTTTGTGACCCCCTCAGAGCCGGGCTAATGCTAGCTATATAATATATTGGATATTACTTTATAAGGTATGAAGTAAGATGAAACAAAAACAAGTAAGCACCAGTTAAAATCCCTAAAATAACTATAATCGATAAGACTATGAAACTTATATGTCATAGTGCACTTAAATTAAAGTGAAATATGTGCTATTGTATACCTTTTGTAAATGTCGTCCTCTCCATTCGAGTGCAGTGACCAACAACATCGTAACAAAATGAACGATCAAATACCTACCGATTATCTACCACTCTTCAGGTTTCACGTCGATGGTCCCAGAGTTGTCTCGCTCCGCTGAACCGCTGTGGACCTTAAGAAAGGCTCAACAGCAGTCCATCGAGAGTAGAAACAGTCGTGGTTCCTACCACTCGCCCAGTGCCAGTGTGGAGAGGAGCTCGGAATGGAACTATGGCCAACCATCTCGAGGTATTTCTTTATAATTTTAAAACATCTGATTGTATATAATTCCTACGTTATTTGTCACTTACAAACTGAAAATAAATACTGGCTGTACGCTAGTAGTACACATTTAAATAAAATATTTTAAACGGTTTAAAAAGCGAATTTTAATAGTTAAACTTTACAAATAATTTTAACTACGGCCTGACGTTTCGGATGCTTTGCACCACCCGTAACCAGGGCTGCTCTGTAAAGCATAATTTGTAAAGTGACGACTGCGTAAGGATTATTTCATTTATTTTGTACATGTACATAATTAACGAATGGCTATGCGAATAAGCATGAATTTAAATGTTTGGGTGGGCTTTTTTCTTATAGAAACAGAAAGACAAATATTGTAAAAAAAGAACAATTCTGCAGCTATAGCCATGTTTGATATAGCCTGGTATAGATACAGCGAAGTCTAGGTAATGAAGTTTCACCCATTGGGTACAGAACCCTAAAAGTTACATACTCAGCAAACCCCTTTTATTCTTTAAAATATATATTTATATCTTCAGGTGATTGCATGTCATGGCGCGGGTCCTTGCCGGACGTACGACGCGATGACACAGATACATTGCTGCACGACACTGAAACGTTTTTGAGACGATCCATCGACAATCTTCGTTCTACATCACTTGATCGTAAGCGTACTCTGTTGGCAAAATTTCTCCTACAAGGAATAAATATCTTATTCATTTAAAAACATTTTGTTATTTCACTTATTGTCTGTACCTCACGAGAATTGTAACATTTAACTAAAACACTTTTAATGGTTCGAAACGCAAAAAAATATTTTATTTTACGACGTTTCGGATGCTTGGCGTAGTTGTGGTCACGTAAGGAAGCATTTGAAACTTATTGTTCTGATTGCTCATTAATTATGTTTATGTTCCGTACAGTGGATGCCACATTCGAAATAACGGGTCAGCCTTACATCCCGAGTGAGCCTAGGCAGCTGCGACTTGGACACGCGGTCAAACTTATCACGCCACAGGGTAGGCTGGCTGTGGGAAAAGTCAGGTACCTACCTACTCACTTATTTGCCATTTATAAAAGGAATATTCCTACAGTAGGCTGAATATTTGTTGGGTGAAATTGTGGCCTAAAAGCGGTTGGATAACGTTTTGCCTGATGCTGAAGGCGTAGAAACAGGAGCAACAAGTTTTCGCGTTTGTTTGTGTCGGCATTTAACGGCTGGTTCTTTTATAGATACGTTGGTATTGCCGGTGGTACAGCTGCGAACAGTGGCATCGTGGTAGGAGCGGAATTCTCGTCGATGGAGTACCCAGGTCTTCCTCGTAACGATGGCACTTATCGAGGCAGAAGGTATTTTTTAACACCACCACATTTTACGGCCGTGTTTGTCCCGTTTTCGAAAATCGTAATGGCATGGGCAAATTAAAGTAGGACACGGCTCGAAGGACCATTTTATCTCTCGTTGACGAATATTAAAATAAAACTGATTAACCGTAGGACGCGGTTTAATGTTTTAGCTATCTGACGTGTCTTCTTAGAGTAGTCGTAAAACGTATCGCGTTTCGATCCGATTTAGAAAATGTTTGAACAGGTAATGGACCTGTGAATCGAAGATTGGATATTTATGAATTGGAATGCGAAAGAATCCTTATATTGTTATCAAAATGAAAGCGGATATTTCATTTATCGTAAAGTGTGTTGATAATGTATAATGGTGATAGTAGGACCTTTGCTCATTTTAGCGCTCTAAGGCCTAAGAAAAAAACTTTATTGATTACGGAGTTAAACGCTACGTATAATATTTAGTAAACTCTGCTCGACTTGAAATCACTAATGGTTCAAAACAAATAATTTTCGATGGATTTATATTACATACCGAGTAGTGCAGAAAAGTAGAATGAACGTTGAACTCAAACTAAATATTCTGGCTTTTTGATGTACGTTTATATACGGATGTGATGAATTTCATATCAGTAAAGTAGGATTCTTTTTGACGTAAACTGTTTTATATGTAGGATGTGTCCAGTTTCTCATTAATTTATATCTTCATATGATCTAATTGTGGCGATTTAGTCATACTTTTTGTACTTCTGTAGTAGAAAGTATTTGCTCCCTCCTTCTCCCCCCAATAGTGAATAGTATAGATTTAGGTATATGTTGCCCCTTAGCGGTCGAGGTTAACGCGTCTTTTTCTTCGTATTTATTGAATATGAAGTTAAAATAGATGTCGTTGAAATTTTATTATAATTTACGAAATGTCTATACTACATATAAATGTATATATTTACGTCATAGTACAATAGTATGCTAGGTTGATTAAACATATTTTCTAGTATTCTCGTGATTATCAACAATGTATTTTCGTATATTTAGTTAACTTATAACGCAATATATCAGTATTAATAACATACAACATTAAGTATACTCAATACTACGCATATTTAAGTGGTGCTCAACATTTTTTGTACTTCCAGTTTAGTACCACCTCAAATAGTTAATTAATTTAACTTAATACGCTTAAAATCTAGTCATCGTTAGAAATATTTTATTTTTACTTATTCTCCTAAAATGGAAATGTTCGTTAAATACATTTATTTTGTGCTCGGGCGATTTTGTGGAAAAGTCGTTCTGTAGTATATAATTGTGAGTCTTGAAATGAGTGTGTCTTACTAGTTAATTAACTGAAGAGAAGGAAGACATTGAGGGTAAACGTTTTGATCATATTAGTTAGATGTTTGAAATTGTGAATGAAAAATTGTGTGAAATTGCTTTATAAAATACGCAGGCGAACGACTTCTAGGCGAAATTGAAATAAAAAATATTTAAAATACAAGATTAATAAAAACAATGAAAGGTGAAGAAGTTACAATTTTAATACATACGACAAATAGAAAAATGTAAAATATCAATAGAAAAAAGAGAGTCAATAACTCAAAAGCAAATATGAATAAAAACACAGAAATTTAATTTTAATATAAAAAAATATTATAATCGATATAAGATAACTACAAATTATTTTAGTGGCTAATATGATCAAAAAGAAAGGGTAGGATTTTACAAATATTGAAAGTATTTACTTAATCTTTATGTACTGTTTCTGCTTTGAAACGAACACAGTTTTATAATATGTAGTACTATGCTTTCAATACTTGTATTAGTGTTAATCAAAAGAAGGTAGGCAAGTAATACGTAGGCGCACGTAGACGACGAACTGTCATTATTATTTGGGATCCAAACTTCAATACTTTTGAAAAACTGTCTTTGTAATACTGAAGAGGTATGTTGTTTTACTACAGGAGCCCTGATTTTGATAATTATTTGCTATTTTTGAACGTCTGTTATTTGTAAAGTATGCGGTAGAAAGTAAAAATCGATACTTAAATATGAATGTTCAAAAACGGTGCCAAAAGTGGCCATATATGTTGTTAATAGGGGCATTTGTAATCTTTTTCTTGTCGGAAATCGTTATTTCGGCAGTCAGTGCGTGATTTTCATAAAAAAGAATTGAAATGGTCGCTAGTGTAATAGAGCGCCCAAAAAACTACCGTACGGTCTAAGAATACTGTTCAAACCCAAGAATTTCCTACTTTAAACATCATATGATATATGCAACTGTACTATTATATGTGTGTAGATAAAAATAGCTTAGAATTTCTATTTCACCTACTCTGGAACTGTTGTGTAATAAAAAAATCTATTTTAAATATTGTATAAAACTGTATGTTAATAAATGGGAAATAAATGTATTATAATAAATGGGAAAGCAATTAATGCTTGTAAAATTTTCATATTTGTAAAATTTCATACCTATGTACTTCAGAGTCACGCTCGGGCAGGCTCCACTAAAGTCCCCCTCAAATCTTTCACGGTTTTCAGTTTTCAGGCGACTAAAAAGTTGGTGAAGTGAGATCCCAATTTACAATGTCGATAACATATTGAAGATTTCAATAAAACAAATATATTGTAACAACAATTTAATAACAAAACAACAACATTGTATTAAACAATAGTTTCTAACAGCGCTCGTTAGTTTGTTGTAGAGTAAGAAATAAAGTAAGAGATAGAAATAAACGAAAGAGATGGATAAGGTAGAGACTGGAAGCAAATAAAAGCAGTAAGTAAAAGAAAGGAAAGGATAAAATAAGTAGATCAGAATACAAAGTACATAACAGGCAGTTAATAGAAAAAATCAAAAACTTGTTTGCCTTTGCGTCATAATAATATATAAGATACATTCATTATGAAAAAAAAATATAGATATCATAGTAAAAATGCAAGAAGTAACATAAATTAAGAAAATTCTTCTAATACGCTTAGGGTACTTAAAAGAACAAGTAGCCAGTATAAGGTAAAGAAAATAATGAAGTGAAGATTTTTATATATTAGGGAAGTTTATAAATAGAAAATGTAAAAGAAGATATAGAATAAGAAAGAAATTAAATAAATAAAAGATAGGAAAAAGGACATGTACTAAGAAGGAAAGAAGTATGAAGAGTTAAGTTATGTTTGAGAAATGGTATAATAAATAAAGAGAAAAGTAGAATAAAATTATGAATGAAAGAAGAAAACCAAACAGTTACACATAGCGTGAGTAGATGTGTGAATATAATGTGAAAATAAGGAAGAATATAGGACTTTGAATATGATATCGAATGTAAAAGTAGAAGTATTGTGTGTTGTGACTAGTTTAGAAAAAATGGGAAGAAGAAAGGAAGAATAAGAAAAAGAGCTGATTGGAAATATGAAAAAAGAAGGAAGAAGAAAATACACATAGTTTGTTCGTCAATTAAAGATGTTATATGAAATTGATCTAAAATGAAACTATAATAAAGATTAATAAGAGAAAGAATGACGAATGGTTATGAATCTTGAGTTTAGTGTCGTGATACATGGCTGGCTGATACAGAGTTAGAGAAGAGAAAATAGTGTGATTGTAATAGTATACGGCTAAGTAAATACAAATAAAAAATAGAGACAGATAATAGTAAATAAGAAAGGACATAATGGACGATTGATGGTATAATATAAAAGCGAATAGTGATAAAAGTATGATGCATAATAATAATATCTAGTCTTAGACAGAAGAAGAAGAAATAAAAAATGAATTATAGTTGAAGTTTGAAGAAAATATACTAATGTAATGTGAAAAAATACCTTGAAGATAATAAATAATATGTATTAGAAAAAGTGTATAAAAGAAGAAAAGGTAGCGAAAAGAAAAGTAAGGAAATTAAAAAAAAGTTTGTAATGCAATGGGGTGCATAACATTTAAGTCCGTAAAGTAGATGAAAAATAGATAGAGAAAAAATAACTGTCCAAGAAAGAGAGAAAGAACAAAAAGAGATGAAATATGTAAGAATAAGTTAAGATATGAATGGAAAAAAATGTTTACAGTTTAGACAATAGACAAAGTAGAAAAAAGAAGGTAGAGAATATAGTGAATTGAGGTTTGAGAAAGAAAGCGAAATAGTGAACACTGAAGAAGCATGTAGAAGTGTGAAGTGAACAGAAGAAAAAAAGAAAGAAGAAATTAACAGAATAGGTAAGGTAAGGCAAGCAAGAAAACAATACAAGATAAAGCACAATAAACTAACGAAGCGCTTATCACAGTTTGCTTCATAAATATAAAAGTACAACAGGAACATTTAGTGAACTACAGTGTGCAGAGCGGAATTAGCCGACTAAAACAAATGTGCGGGAATTCCGCTTAAAACTACTCGGGATCTCAACGTCTTTGGTAAAGCCTCTCGGCAAGATCAGAGGTAGAGCATCTTTTTCAATGCATTTGTACTTCTAGGGTGCAAATTAATTATTAATGTCCGTAGGACTCCTGATTGTTGAGCGGGTAGTCCGCGTACCACCCGAAAGCTCCGTTGTCCCCAGTGTGAGCCCCGAAGTCGACATATTCACCGAAATCTGGCGGACGTTCCGCAAATTGATGTACACCGATGGCGGCGGGCTTGGCGTCCTGTTGGACCTGTATTTTTTGCGGTGTCGGGGCCGGCGGCGGGGCTAATGCTATGGCTGAAATAAGGTTAGGAATGTCTGAGGTTAATGAGGCAAATAGCATTTCACCCAAATAGAAAAAGCAATTTGACCGCTAGGAATTGCACTATCTCTTGGTGGTACTCGTAACCGATTGAGTAACGCGGCAACTAACGACGTCCGGGCATTCGCACGACATAATCATAAAAGTTGTCAACGTTACCTCATGCAATTACATCGAAAGTGCCCAAGTGCCGAACGCGAATGGCACCTCGTAACCTTTACATAACAAAGATCCGATATGGACAATAGATGAAAGTGATTTCAAAACGTCATTCAATGCAAAACGAGTTACATTCTCGTTACTAGAAAGTGATCCTTGTTACTTTCACTCGGGGTCGCGGCAATTATGAATAAGTGAACCAGAAATTGAATCGAATTCAATATCTCGTGGACGGCGGACTTTCTATCGTGAGGTCGGTAGTTTAATTCCCGGTTATGTAGAGAAATATTTGTGCTGATACGTGTAGTAAATAGCCGTCTGGTCTTGCGGCTGAATTTCCGATAGTAATGATTTTCTCACTTTGCTGATTATATTGTTCCAAGGGTATAGGCTGGTAATCATCTTGGTAAGCTGCCTGCGGTAAGGCCGGTGGCTCTAAAATTTGCCTCGGGACTCTACGAGCTCGTAAAGAGTTTAAATCTAGGAAGGCGATCTGGTCAGCTGGCACTGCTATGTAGGAGGGAAGTCCTGACGCCACCCCAAGTACCGTGATGATTACCAGCAACTTCTGTAAGAAAACAACAATTTAGGACAGGGTTTCACCTAAGAATATATACTTTTTTTAAAGTTTTATCAATGACTCTCTAATGGTTTTTGGTGGAGACAAGAGACAAAAATCTGACCACCACAAATGGGGGATTTAGTGCGTTTGTTTTCGCTAGATATATTAATCGCGACATAGCCATTTTAAACAGTAGGTAACTTGAACACGTATCACGTTCATGTCCAACTAAATGCAACACACGATGTACTGATATGTACCTATTGCATTATGCGCGTGTAGAACGTGGGGAAATAAATTGGGTAAACTGTTTATTGCGTACACTAAAATGTGGACAAAATAGTGCCATTATTTGGCGTTTATTTATTTCATGATTTTGTTAGATATTTTTGTTTAATAGTTCACTTGATTATTACTTATTAGTTCCATCGTCAAATAACCTATATAAATCTTTATTTAGGAACCCGCTTTTAATAGTCGGATATAAGAGATAACCTTATAGCGTTTTCGTGTGAAGCCCTATTTATGTCAAGTCGAGATGTAGTAAGTCTCGTCACGGACAGTGCGCTTGCGCAACTTATGTAATTGGAGCTCGCCGGCGTGCTGACCGCGGTCGGAATATATTGTTTCATTTTCTCAGAGATTTGTAGATACTGCATTGTTTTCATAGCATTGCGATGTAGTCTAATATTATATTAACATTTTGAAATACGGCCAAGCGCAAGTCGGACTAGCGCAAAAAAGAGGCGCTCACTATACTATGAAACAAAAATTCGTTTTGAATGGAAACCCTTAGTTATGTATCATATTTTTTTTAGTATTTGTTGTTGTATCGGCACCCACGTGTTATTTATTTATTTCACACTGTGGTACACAAAACATGAATTTTACAACTATGTATACAGCGGCGGACTTATCGCTATAAACGATCTCTTCCAGGCGACCCGACTAAAAATAAATCTTAGTTAGATAGTTTTACCTTTTGGGTCTGGAATTCCAAAAGCAATGACTGTATAATGAACGTGTTTTGGAGTCTGTAACAATCACTAGCCCTGAGTGACTTAAGGACAACGCCCACTGAGCCCTAACCGCCCCCGCCATAGCAGAGCACGTCACGAAACAACTTTCAAATTATGACACATTATTAAAACATTTTTCGTCATTAATATTCACAAATAGTTATGCATATTTACTCTAATTAATGTTTAGTTCAAGCTCGATGTAACGTGTTGCCATAGATGGCTGGAGATTTTTTTTTTTTTTTTTCCCCCGCTGTTCGTCCCATCAAAAATGTTAATTATTTTTGGTTCAAAGGCCCAAAAGTAAAATTAATGAACGGGTTCGAAAAGCAAATTGAAACAAGACCTTGATTTTGTAACGACGGAAATATGTCTTTGATTTCTCACAAGTAAACGTAATAACCTTTCACCGCGTTACCTTTGAAGGTCAACAAGCCTGGGCGTCGGCCACTCTAGTACTTCCTGCATGAATTGTCACAAAAAAGGACCTCTATTTTACATGTCCGACAACAAGAACGAAGGCAACCTTGTATTTTACATTATAAATGTGACCATCATTATTATTTCCTTTTGCGTATGTATTTTAAGTGCGGCCGAGCTCGGAATAATCATAAGGTATACATATTAGTTGAGTTAATTAAAAGATTTGCCGTCAGACAATTTACAAAATATTGATCTACTTCGCTTATCAAGAGATCGACCTCAGTACTTTTCACTTTCTAAATGAGCATTGTAAGTCGAGCGGCGTACAAAGCGCTTTCAAAAACGTAATCGCAAAGTAACGGCTCGGCGCCAAATCGCGAGATAACTGTTACGTAAATATTTTCGCTCTTACTGAAAACATTACAATTTCCGCGCTTTATACTTGATTTTACTAACAAAAATTCAGAATATAAATTTTGCAATAATACATAGGTTCTTCTATCTATCTCTTATTTTTAGTATGTTTTTCCCGCGGTTTTCAATTAAACATAACTAAGTGTTTCTTATGTTTAATTCACAGTTTTCGTTAATAACTGAGCAAAGTAACAACCTTAAAGTCTTGCGATAACACATTTTTACCTTCATTTTACATTGTCAAAACTTTGTTTAATTTTAACAAATTCTGTTGAAATAAAATGCGAAACGGTAATCGCAAATTGATAATTACCGCCAAGTATGTTTAATGCAACTTTCTACTTGTTGCGTTGAACAATAAGTTTCTATTAACCTCGAAATAAGGAGTACAAGGGCCTTTATAATCGATGTTGCCAATAACCGGTAAGTTTTCACGCTTTTTCCGCATTATATTACTTTTAACGTGCTAGATTTTCCAGACATGTTTGGCAGACAGACGCTAAGATATTTAAGTGTTATTTTTTTGGTCGCTTATTTATTCATTTACAAATTACAAGCAACGAGACTGAATTAACATTATTTTCTAGAGCCCAATTCGCATTAATAAAAAAAAAATTAAAAAGAAAATATAAATATGATTAATCTTTAACATTAAAAAGAAATCCGACTGCATTTAACATTTGCGTAATAAAATACTATCCAACAATACATAAGTGCGACTTCAACTCAGAGTAGGACTTAAAATTAAGAAGGAAAAGAGTAGAAACAGAGGAAGAGAAGAATAGCACAGAAAGACACAACACAGGAAACACTTTAGTAAGAAATGGATATTTCAAGTTTATGTTTTAATTAAAGGAGGCATAATTATGAAAAATCCATAAATTTTAAAACTTGAAGGTACAAAAAAGTATATCACTATAACTGACCATCGTGGAAGCTAGCGAGACTAGCGTCGGCCGACGGGCGCGCTTGACTGAGTCGCCTCGCAGCGCCACAATCTTATATCAACCTCTGGGCAGTTTCACTTTCTCTTGCCCACTCGACTGATCTACTTTTGCGGTTGTAGCACGAAGGACCAACCCTGGACCGACGGGAGTAAGCTTTTCTTGCTTGCTATAGCTTGTTGCTTGAATATCTTCGACTGCTATTGAATCTTTGTGACTACTAGCTTGGGACCGTGTACGATATAGTTTAATTTTTTACATTGTTTGTAGTTCACCTATGCTAAATGTTATAATTCATTGATTTTACCCACTGCTGTTAAAACAAAGCCAAACGTTGGATCGTAGTTAATAAATTAGTATTATACATAATATATTTTGCATTTTAAACCGCTGAAATGTTGACTGCTTTTGGTAGTGAGAAATTGTAGAGTAAGGTACTTAGCGAAACTATTAACATAGTGATAATGTTCCGAATAACTAACATATAATCATCCATATACATTCTTTAAATGTAAACTTGTAAACCGTGGTCGATGGAAGATATCAGAATAAAGAAATTGTTAAGTGTTGCAACCCACATAACTCCTACACGACTATTACACAGTTTTAAGTATATAAATTCTAGTTAACAAATGTAGGCGTGTGAAGTCTTCTAAGTATGTTTACCTATTGGTTATTAATTCGATTTGAAGTCTATTAATATCTTTAAATTAAATCTCAGTAGGTAAATTACCGGTACTTTTTATTTTTGTTCAATGCCCTTTGCATGTCATTTAAATTGACGTTCACTTAATGTTCAAGAGACTTGGCAATTACCATAAAATATGTACCGCTGTTATATCCCAGTTTGGGCAAAAAACCATACGTCGTTTTTCTGCAAAAACGTGTTGAAGGTTAGACTTTTCGTTGTTTACGTTGGGTAATCTATTCATATCGCTGATATTGTTGTACAAACTTTCCTCAGAATTAATTTATAATAATCGGGGGTAGTTTAGTTTTTCCATACGACGTCCAAATTTTTTTCATATTCATGTCATTTGTGTCACAGTTGTTTATTATGTATAACTCTCAATTGAATATAAGTTATACCGTCTGTATGTTGAGAGACGTCAATAATACTTACTTTATTCGGGATTTAACCACTGGAGCGGAGGTATGCATGTAGAATATTATACTGGTTGTTCATATTCTTCCTCGGATTGTGTTTCGAACTTTTTTGCCATTTTCTGCCTTTGTGTTACAAATTTTAATATCATTTAATGGATCGCTACAGTTTTGGTATATCTTAAACAAATGGTAAAAACCGAGCCATATTACTAGTAATTATAAGATATCACGCTTCTCCGTCACCAAGATATATCTCAATAACCTCCAAAACTGTAATATTTCTGTTACGGCTAGAATATACCAAAGGAAATTGAATGTATATACTATATATATCAATACACTAGTTTTTGCCTGACTTCGCTCGATATGATTAATTGATAAAATATTCGGCACTTAAAAAAAATTATTATGAAAATACATAAGTTTCACAATAAAACAGGTGGTACGGTAGGAACTTAGATCCACCTAGGAAGATGGATCTGAATACCTAGGAACCGTAGTGGCGTCGGATTTGACCAATTTTCTCTGATAATCCTTAGAAGTCGAGATCATATTAAAATCCCTCCAACATATATCATTCTGATAAGAGATTTTTCGGTATTTAACTATGTTTCATAATTGTTAAGGTCATAAAAGTTGAACAATGCATTTTAAACGTATGAGAAAATGTAATAAACTCATTCTAGGGGCATTGTGTGCTTGTAATTTTCGGTTTACCTTCGTGAAGAGATAAGGTTGTGCAATATTTGCTCGCTAACAATAAAAGCATTTGCAAAAGAATTTCTAAGTTCATAGGCTAAAATAAAAAAATTTTGTAATAATATATGTCATAAATCCATTGCGTTTTATTTTTTCTATAAGATTTCGTATCCAGGTAGGAATTTCATTTTGCCTGACGCAAAATAAAAATACATTATAATGCGGTGTGCTCCCTTAAGGTAGTCTAGCTGTGCCCGCGACTTGGTTCGCGTGGAATAGACTTGGGATAAAATTTTAAATTATTTTACCTTTGTTAAGGGCGCATTTAAGGCAGCCAATCTATGTTGTAAGTGCTACGTTGCCGCAACACTCTCACCTCGCATCACTCCTACTCTAACTCCCACTCTCATTACTATACTCACCACTCCCACTCCTATTCCCAAAAGCCAAAGAAGAAAGTTTCATTGTTCTAGCTTCCAAAACCACGAATTTCCATACAAACTTTCATCCCCTTTTTCAACTCTTTTTTGGCATTAGGCTCTAAAATATCTCTGTACCAAATTTAATTTAAATCAGTTCAGTCGTTTCGGAGTTAAAGCCGGACAGACAGACAAACAGAGTTTATATATTTGTAACTGTATTACAATTATCAACAGGAATAAGGAAGTACTACACGTACAGTTCGGTGGGTCCTTTTTAAATTATGATTGAAAGACAATATTTACAATTGTATTTAATAAATATTTATTCTGTTGCAGCACTAATCGAATATTTTTTCAAGCCTCCGCCACTCTTATTTAATGATGTTAGTCGGATTACATAATTGTTGAAGTCAACGGAGCACGTAGAAATAAAACTGAGGAACGCCGTAACTTTGTTTAGAAACTCAAGCAATTAAATTTTTGCCTGCGTTTATTTATTTCGCAATATCGTTATTGTAATAAGCTTCGCGTTTAGCGGCGTGAGAAGGATTATGTTTTTAACATTTATTTTAGGCTAGCCCATCTGTATAGTTCCATTACGTTAAAACGAGTCATTATTTAGTAGATAATGCAATTAGTATTAAAGATAACTTTGAATTCGTAAGAACCCCATTAGTCCATTGGTATGTGCATTCGGTTTGAGGTCGGTGATTCAATTCTCGTTCACGAACCTAAGTAGTCTTTGACAACATTTTTTTACTATATTATAGTTACAATTACTTATATTAGGTATTATAAAACTACTATGTACAATTAATTTACGGGACCACCTCTATTTTATATCTCGCAATGTAATGAGTATTGAGGGTTTCGCATTTCTTGGTGCGTATTTCCGAGGTGGCTTTCGCAAGGTACATATTAGGTGCTATATTTTATACCGAAAGTATACCATAGTTAGATCCAGTTTAGCTCTTGTGAAAGTCTAGAAATACTAGGTATTAACTCAGGAATCAGTGGGTCTCTAGTTTAATGGAAAGTGGCTGAAACGAGTTTGCACTTATTTCTAGAAATAGTCAATAGACTTATAGAATTTGCTCTTAACACATTGAGATTTAAACAAGAATTTTATATCTTGAAGCCATTGTCATATAGATGTAATGATTTGGTCCTGTTCGTAGATCGTAACGACTCTTATGGGACGCGGTCAAAACGCCTATAGTAATTCTTATCATAAGATAGAAGGCGGAAGCATTCGAATGACAAGTTTTTGCGCTAGGCCATGGGATCACGGAGCGTAAACTACTGAAATGCGAATAATGAGAAAAAGAAAGCATAACAACCTCTTCACCGGAAGTGAATACAATCGATTTGTTCCGAGCTTCTAACTGGCCGAAATTACGTCTAGAATTATAAAAGTAGGCATGTTTCTTAGACTTAACACTAAAAATGAATCAGTTAATAGTACCTTACCGATTTTTTTCAACCGCGACCCGTAATTTTGGACCATCTAAAAACGTTGGGTTGTGTTGAAAATAAGGTAACTAATATAATTTGCATAATATAATAATCGTAAATAGTATTTTATGTTTTGTATCTATCTATTCTATTGCATAAACTACGTTTAAATCTCAGGCATGTTACTTTCGCAAATTTTCAGTATTCACCCCGGGTCATTAATATAGTTTATAGAGGTCTACAAAATATTTAGACAAATGTGATCTAGGCTTAGATTAGTTTATTTCATTGAAATAGAGAACGTTGAATATGTTGGATTAGGTTAGGCTTGATGAATGTAAGTAGGTGTCAAATTACAATTTTATATAGTTTCGTTTATGTTGCATGCAGGTATAGGTACATGAGGCCGCTAGAGGCATAGTAGCGTAACAGCAGTCTATGACTTGAGTTATTTATATTTTAATAGTCTAAAAATGTTGTTAACATAATTCTTCAACAAATAATAGTACAAATTCATTTTTGCCTAAGTTAATTACGCACTTTTATTTTACTCCTTATTGAAAATCATGTTTTTTTGTTATTTGGCCACTCCCTCTAGCAGCCACATGCGTTATCACTACAGTACTTGTATCGAGAGTAGAAGGTACCAAATACTAAGCACCTGGAAACTTACCACGGGTCGACGAGCACAGCATTAGGTACCTAGATAGCATTTCAAATCCGAGTGAGAGCAGCCATCAGCGTGACGCATCTTTTGCGAAACTATTGTTTACGCAGTTGTACAATTAGCCGCTACGTTCATTATGAAAACTTACAACGGTAAGGACTTCCTATTCAAGAACAAAGACAAAAGGAAATGCACTTTCCTGGGATTTCTTTAACTTGTGCTTTATTAAGATCCATTTAGTATTTCGTCCTGTTTTAGACTGAAGTTAAGGTGTTTGTTGAAGGTAAGGTTTGGATAACAAAACCATAGGTAATTAAAATTAACCGAACAGATTAAAATAAAATACTTTTCACAACTGCCAAAGTTACAATAAACATTAGGTACCTGTTGTTTAAATGTAAAAAAGTTTTTACACGCACACGTAGTAGCGAACGTCATCAAAAGGTTCAAAAAGTCAAGTTCTCTCTAGCATTAAAACAAGTGTAAATCACGTGGGGAAAATGTATTAAAATATTCACACTATTCGTCAACATCTTTATTCATCAAAACTACAATAAAAACAACTTATCTAGAAATGTTCGAGGACAAAGTTTTTTGTAAGCTTTACAACCATTCTGTGCTAAGATAGGAACCAGAGCTGCACAACATAAAGCGAGTGAGGACAAACGACAATGAAAATGTACAAGCGAAAAATTTAATAACGAGATTTAAGTAAACTCGAAACATAACCTTAAGGAGTTTATAGATCGCAGTTAGAAGTCAGTATTTCTTTGCGAACGGAAATGTAAGCTCTGTAATCATATACGTACTATATCTTTCCTTAAAATTGTAGAGATTCGAACTAGTTTTAACAATACGAACTTTTAAAAATAAAACACTTTCTACGGTTTAAAACGTTTTATATTAACGGTTTGTATATTAAACAAAAAAAAACAAACCAAACGGGAGAACTACGGCTGCTGCAAAGCTCGCAAATGCGTAGTTGAAAGAAATTGTTGATATATTTCGCGTTTTAAACCGCTAAAAAAGTTTGTGTACTCGCGGAAACTACAGACTCAATTACTCAATACAATCCATTCTTACATTACCTAACTACTATTTCTACTCACTAAAACAATCACAGATAATAATTAATGGAGCTCTACATCGTCGCGCCGGTTTGCGCATTGAAGCGTTAGTCGTCGGATAGGTGGGATTAGTCGTAGGGAAGAAATAACTTTGTTACACATTGACTAAATAAGTACGGCAGTTTGAAGGCACCAGTTTACGTTAAATATGTTACTCGATTGAATGGAGACTAATATTTTCACATATCAGGTGAATGTAATCCACATTTATTTTGCATTTTAAACAAACAAACGTTCACTTATAAGAAAGACAATTATTCTAATGAAGCACCTTTATATTATGACGAGATTAGGAAATAAATTAACAAAAAGTTACAAAAAGTATACTATTATTTTCACTCTTATTACTTATAATTCTTAAAAACGCTTTACAAAGTGACGAAACAATAAGTTCCGCTTTCACAATATAAAAGCATCAACGTAAATGAGTTTCTTTGCAAATTGCCGTGTTGTATAATAAATAAATTACTATCTAGTACTTTGTACTGTATGTAACCGCTGTCTTCCTCGATACCAGGGAGGACGCATTTTCATCGAGATTACTACTACACATCTTATTTTATGATTTTTAGGCTGGTTACCGCAGCCGAAGGGTATAGGAAGGAAGTCAGATAGACTAAGTAATCTGTCTGTCTGTCTATCAGTCTTCTATACCTCAATTAGCGAGAGAACCAAACATTTAGACATATTATGTATTTCGGTTGCCGCTATGGCAACTGGCTGAAAGCCATTACTAATAATGTCGTTCGGCATATTTTTTCCTGATACAATGAACAAATAGGCAGGTTTGAATTACTAAAAAAAGGTAACAATACGAAATGTGTCTAGTCAACGGTACGGAACCCATTGCGTGCGAGTCCGATTCACAGTGGACGGTTTTCATAGAAATAGCTGCGTACGTTCATGTCTCGTAAGGACAATTCAAATTTTCTGCCAGACAACTAGACTTCCTGTCTCCCTTTAAGATAAGCACCATTTTACAATCAGTTGTAATAATAAATTATTAAGTTAGTCTCCAAACAAAACTAACCACTCTGGTATCAAGGCCAACGTATTATGTCTGCTGCGACAGCATATAGAAGAGTGTTCCTTATTTACCCTATTGTAGGAGTAATATTTAACTCAGATAATATTGCTATTTCAAAAATCACATTTTTCGCCGATTCGAGTCTACTGCCAATTAGAGAAGAACTAATGCGTGACTTACCCGCACTCACTTATCGTGCCTGCCAAGACTGTCTAAATTACTATGATGCGAGTCTATCCTATTCATATTCGCTTTGAATTCATTCCGCAAATCTTTATTTTTCGTCGGCGAGTTCGGCGCTTCTTTTTCGATATGTTGTCGCTCGCTATCGAGAAATTCGTGAGAACCGTTGGTATGGGCAACGGGTTTACTCGAGTCGTACGAAAGATCGAAATTGGACACCGATTTCACTTTATCTGCCGCTTCGAGGCCCCCGGAGAGAGATATTGATGTTGCATCTGTTAAAATAATGAGAAATATCAACGGTTTAGAAGAAAAAATACATGTTTTAGGCGTAATATATACGTAAGTTGTCAATTTTTTCCAATATAAAAAATAACTTCCTACCTTTCAAACTCTCCGGAGTCAGAGGTGAAGTTTCTCTGTCATCCTTGTGGTCTTTAGGCATCGACGCAGCTCGAGGTCCCAGCATACCCAAAACTCTTCATAAGGATAACGTTAAAAATTAATAAACCAATAATCTTTTCTGCAAACATATTTCGGAAAAACAAAGAACATTTGTGGGGCCCACATCCACATATTAATAGATTTAAATTATAGATACCTGGAGTTGGTGAGGTCGCCGAACGGCGTCAGAGGAGAGTGGATGTGTTGCGGAGTGGAAGAAGTGGAGGGGCTGGCCACCGCCCATCCTTCGGCTATTAGGGTCTCGCCGATATCGACTGATCCTTCTACGCAATAGATAAAAAGATAACGTCAAAACCTGTTATTGCTTATTTTTACTTTTATTTACGGATCTAGTGAAGGCCAAAACATTTTTTAGAACTCTAGCGACGAACTGGCGAACTAATTTATCGAGCTAATCATTTACCATCAGTGACATCATATAGCTTGATGCCGGGTATGTCCTTGTGAAGGTCGCCTCGAAGAGAGGAAATTCGCTTGTAAGTGCACGTTTTCGACATCAGCGGCTTCCAACGGGCCACCTAAAACCAAATTATAATGCGTCAAGACTTAACACAAATAGGTTACAAAATTATGAAACATTGTACGCATGCAGGTATGAAATATTTTGTATAACCAAATATTCTGAATAATTATAACTTTTGTATTAGAAGGGCTTTTAAGAAGCTTTCTCTGAAACGGCTAAACTAGAAGGACATGAAATACCTGTGAGAGCTCTTCAAAACGTTCAACAGCCTGTGGATGCCACTTGGGCCATTCATCAGACTTAGGTTCCTCGTTCTCGATGGTAACGGGTTTCACACCAGCCAAGAAACACTCCATTGCCTGTAATTTGGAATACAAGACTATGAATATTTAGCACAAGCCATTGTTTAAGACCGTTTAGAAAGGGCAGGTTTTTTGTCTGCTTTGATCTGCCTTTACGGACTCCAATTTAAAAACCTTTTTTTATCAACAAACCTGGAACCGCAGCCTGAGAAGATCCGCTCTCAACTCGCAGAGCTCGTGTGTGGCGACATACTCGCTATCTCCATAATCCAAGTAGAATACATCGGCTACCTGAAGAAAGAATATACAAAGACAAATCACTCTTAACCGCATTGACACCACAGGCTAGTGAATAAAAAAAAATGGTCCCCTTATTAAAATTCTCTCGTCCTGCCCGGCTGTAACAGTTTATCGTTTCCCCTCGTTCCCCACTCCGTACCTCTCGTGCTTAACGCAATGCGTGCAAACGCGTTTACCAATTAAGCTAGGGGTCCTATTGTACCTGTTGAGTGGCGTCGAATTCATTCGCCCGAATGTCATCGACGCGCGCCCGATACCAACGGCCGTCGTGTCTAAACACTGCTGCCACCACCTGGCCCACCGATACTGAATTCAACTGGAACAGACAGAAAAACCTTTTGTCATCTAACACAGTAGAATAGTTGTGTCTATTGATAGAGTTAACAATATGTGCTTCAATCTAACGATAGTCTCTGAAAATTCAATGATTATTTCTTTAATGATAGAGGAGGGCAGACAAGCAGAAGTTCACCTGATAGTTGATGATATAGCCTAAAGCAAACAATACAAGTTGCGCTATCGGCACATTTTGGCTTTGAATATTCGGAAATCGAAACGCGATGCAGCTTCGTGGCGTTTTTTATCTGTGGACGGTGGTTTCTTTTGCCGGAAGGAATTTCTATATTCCTACCACTCATTTAATATCCAGATTTCTAGACGAAGTCCAACATGTTTCAGAAAAATTAGAAACATGCGGGACCCAGGTGGGGATCGAACCCACGACCAATGGATTATTAGCCATACTTTGCTACCATTAGACCGACGAGCCCGTCTAATAGGGAAAGACTAAATTAAACCATTAGACCAATTTTTCGATCTCCTCGGGACGAACGCCCTCCAGAGCATCAGTACTAAGGCAGTCCATTTAGTATAACGCAAAAATATTTCTGAGCAAACTCACCGCATGCGCGTCGCGATTGTCCTTATTGCTGTAATACGCTGTCATTTGAGCGACGAGGTCATCCAGTTGATTCACTTGTGGACCAACGAATTGAACCCAAAATCGCGACGGCGAAGACACGGCGGCCACGTACACTTCGATGGAGGATCCCGCTGGTTCTGGCGACGTCAAAAAGCTAATAAGTAAGTTTGATTACAAAATAATAGCCACAGACATAAAAATAGCTCACTTCGACATTCAGGTCTAGCTATGAATGTGTCAAAAAGAAATGTTTAAAGGTAACAACATACAACCTTCTTTTACAGTACACGCAAAACCAAATAGCAATAAAAACTCATAATAATATGCACAATACAACATACACAAAATACTCCAAATTACCCCATCTCCAAAATACCTCCATTTCAAACATTAAAATAAAAAATACCTTATAAAATCTGATGTTGGTGTTCAGGTGTTTAATGCTGTTTATATCAAAATACTTTTTGCAAGTTTTTATTCATTTTAGCAGAAGTGTATACAAAATATGTAAATGCTCCTTAGGACCCTAATTATACATTATTATATCAAGGTTTATAGATGTCTAATGCTATGTAAGCAAACAAAAGATTTACGTGAAAGGAAATACTAGTGCAGGATGTGAGATACTCTGTATTTCTGTAGGTAATAAAAGAATCTGCTAAGTGCTAGCACCCAAAAGCATGCGTTTATCTTACCAGGCGTGGAATAGCGGACATGCTTGGCGGGAGGTGAGTCACCTGTGTCTATGGCGGGTTGGGGGGCCGGTGCAGGGGTGGATATTGGCAGGCGAGGTTTCTTAGCCTGCTCGACCTCACGACGACACTTCTCTTGCGCCACCTTATGTTTAGCAATTAGTTATAAAAAATAAAATCATATAAAAAACTTTGAGCCTGTATACTTCATTTTTACTTACACAAGTTTCAATGAGTCTTTTAGCAAGATCAATTTGTTCTTTTGTCCCTCGGAAAGAAATTTTTGTTGGTTCATTGTTATTAGCTTGCTGATTAGATTCTACCTTCACTCGGGCGCCACTTGAGTGGCTTATGTCATTAATATTATCACCACCTGATCCTGAATTATATAAATAAATAAGTGGACAGTAATGTCAACTAAATTCATATTTATTGTGTGCCACATTTGGTTCAAAAATGTTTAGTAGGCAGTTGTTAAAATTATTTTTGCAGCAGTGATCTAATAAATCTTTTCAATTGTAGGATTAATATATTTTGCGTTTTTTTAATTTTCTACTACCTACCAATAATCCTGCCGACTGTCCAACATGGCACTTCCATTGAATCAGATTCAATAAGAGGCTGCTGTTTAATAAAATCATGTATCATTGTCTCTGCCACCTGAGTAGCACTGCTCCTTCCTCTGATTATACATACATCATAATCTTTATCGCTAAATTTTTTGAAATGTATGAGTGACCCAGACTTCTGTTCAATATCTTTGATGTTAGAACCATTTCGACCTGAAATTTATATTTAGAGGAAATATAATACACAATAGTACTTTCAATACAGTGTATCAAATTACAATTTTTGTAAACAGAGTAGGTAATATAAGACACAAGGTCTTTAAGTTACCATAACTTTACAACCTTGAAATCACTACACTGCCTCTTTGTATGTTTTAGTTGTAGGATTATTCTTATTACAAATGTCTACAAGAAGTTTTTTTTTGTTAAAGTAATTGTTAAAGTAATTGGTTAAATATGTTAAGAGCTGTTTAAAAAAAAATATATGACATATTAGCCTAAACGTCTACAGAACTTAGATTGAACTTACCAATTAAAGCAGATACAATACTTTTTGGCACAGTGACTTCGATAACATTGACTCGAGCTGTTTTCACTGTTTTGTCAATTTCCTCATCCTTCTTGAATACATAATACACAACAAATGCTGTTACTGTTACTATTGAGAAACCCAAAGCGACGGGCAATACTAATTTGGAGTTCAAAACCATTTTTATTGCTGTAAGATAGATTTTCACAAAGTTTAATTGAGGGTTAGGTGTTAGCGGCTATTTGTATTTATAATCACAGAAAAATAATATTATAATGATATTCAAGTTAAGCTTTATAAATACTTTAATTAAAAAAACTGGCTTGTTGATACCGTAATAAGTAATATGAGTTTGTTCTATAATGGGTTATGACATAATGCTGAAAGAAATATTACTTCATCCATAGGAAACTTGACACTGCTGAAGCATCACAAACAATATAAATTTAAATTTAAGGAAAGATTTGTATTTTACTAGTATATATATACTTACAACGAGAAATATTACTATTCTTTCATATAAATGTTTGTATAGTTTGACTAGGTGGGTAAACTTTAAATCTCTAAAAGTTATGTCTTATACCTTTCAACTTTAAATCATTTTATATTTATAAGCATGGACTATGTGTAGCACTCTGTAGTCTATTTCGCATTTATTTGACAGAATAAGCAGTTTAAAGTCTGTTCCTACGGCCTAAATGTAAATGCGCAGTAAAACAGATTATACAATATACCATAGATGAGGTCATTGTTGACGCACTATATTATAAAATGTTACCATTTATTTAAATTTTGCCGCGATTTTTCAGAATCAACTTTTTTAAACATACTAAGCCGTTTTATTTTAAAATATATTTTCATATTTATCTGGAATTATTGTCTGAGTGAAAGAATTTGAACTTTGATCTCACTATATGCTAAAACATTAAATCGATCCAATTAAATTAATTACAGCAAGATGATCTTAAAAAAATAAGGGATGATCGGATACAATAAACTTTTTACTGCGAACTCGACTTAAAAAAAAATATACTTGGTGGCAAGTCGTAGTTGTAAATTTTGACGAGAAAATATCTTCATTTTTACTGTTAATTAGGGCTTTTTCTATTGTATTTAACTTAACATTTTAAACATAAAAAAACATCGACCAATATGCATTTAAATGTCTGCTGCAATATGTGATTTAAGCGTCAACCCAGTTCCAACTAGAAAAGGTAGTTAAGCTAACAGAAAATATTTCAACAACTTAAGCTCTTGTTGTGACTAAATATTATGTATAGTCTTATGTTATTTAAACGCCTTTATACGATTGTTTCAGATCCGACTAAAGCTATCCTAAAATAATTTCTTTTGCTTCTTTATTTTGTAACAACAAATATGGCTTGGGATCTAACTTTAGGTAAGCCGTCCAAAATGATTTATTGGTATACTATGGTTCCAGAGCTCGGCCTTATTAATTTTTCTTTCATGTCATTTGAATATCACGATACTACGAATTCGCAAGAATGTAGGTTAACCGTGATTTTGCATTAAGCTAAGGACAATTTTTTCTTTATCGTATTAATTCTGATACTTTTTACAATATTTTTTTAATGGGTTATGCCTAAGATTTCTTTGTACCTCCATCATAGTGTTAGGTCAATAGCGTGAAATATATTTTGAAACGTTAGTTTTGCTACAACTCGCATCTTCACATGGATATGGTATTGGAGAATTTTTATATTTGCCATCTAGATGATACTCGCTATTATTTTTAAACGACAACGTATACTCCCCTTATTTACATCGCGCGAGCGTGCGCAACGTAATAGACGTACTATAATATTTTTTATTGTCTCGTCATTTATATAAGCACGGAAGGCTTTCTATACTTTCACAGTTGTTTTGGTTCGTATTGCGAAGCCCAACGCTTACAATATTACAATGAATCGGCCTTACAAACGCCGTTTTTTGCGTCCAAATAATATGCACGAAGCGTTTTACGGCGGTAATTTTCAAACTTTTCTGACGATTACATATACTATTATAGAGATAAGTAGATTTTAATTTTTAACAAATTAATGTTGACAAGATTAATGATAATAATTATTATTATTTTGTCAGACTTTGAATACGTTGTAACAAAAAAGCTTCCTCCTCGTATGTGTTTTGGAACCACATTAGACCGAGAAGTTTTGCCAACGAAAGGGCCGAATTTAAGTCCATTCATGAGAAGGAACGCGGGAGAAATTAGACCCAATTTAGGCCCTGGAACGTATGAAAATGATAGAGATGCTTTCTACGATCTAAATCGTCGGGTGAGGAACTAAAAAGGATGCAAATAAAATGACAGTCTCACTAGACTGTATTCTGCCCGTCAATATCAATGCAATAGGAAAGCGCTTTCTTTTTGTGTGATGTTACTTTTTTAGTGGACCTAAATAGTAGCGGTGAATGTTTCTACCACCTTCAAATCTAGACAGCTAGGACCTCACCTAATTCTACACTTAATCTTGGATGAAATTAAGGAATTATTTATGTATAAACTATCTTTTTCAGATATATAGCAAATTGTATTATGGACCAAAAGAACCGCGTTGGAAAGTCAAACATGAATACCAACCACCACCAAAGGAACCGCCACCCGAAAAGCAAATTCCTAAAAATTGTGCACCCTTTAATTCCACTTCCAAAAGAAAAGGATTATTCTCGGCTAATGACTACCCGGCGTATGATATTATCGCAGATCGATTTCATTTATATTAAATTTTGGTAGTTTTAAAAGTATGTATTATTTTTGCGTTGCAGAGCCTGCGATTACTACCCAATATATAAAAAGAAAGAAATGCCATTCTCATATAGTTTTAGCGGTAAAAAGGTTTTGAAATGTGCAGTTGAGGTAAGTTCTTTATAGTTTTTATCGAAGGTAAAGTATATAAATAATATAATAATTATCTAAGATAAACAACTTTTCCAGATAAAATGCGTTCCATATAATTTGGATGCGTGTGCAGTGTGCGGTTGTTCTTGTTCTGCCCACGGAGATTATTGGCAATTTGAAAATAGGATATTTCTGTGCAGAAAACACTATGCACGATTGTTCAAACACTGTCTCTCTACATTTCAAGGAGCCAAGCTCGCTCAATTTAAGGTAATTGTGTAAAAGCTTTAAATAGATCGAGGATAATTCACAAGCAATGGAACATAAGTTAACGTATTCTTTATCCCTTTCAGTCTGTTAGAGATTGTTTTTTCGCGCATGCTCATAACAGTTGCAAAGCAGCTTTGAAAATAATGAGAGTTGAGGAAATTGAGAAGAAATTGCGAAAGGAGGCCTATTTAGATTTATATTTTCCACAACGTCGTTTCTGTAACAATTAATTCTTTTAAATTTCAATTGCTTCAATAATTTATGTAATTCAAAAATAAATTGTACATATTTTGTGTATGTTGTATTATTAAACGTATATAATATTTAAGTGTATAATTTCTCAATACAAAAAACATCTAGTCGTAGAGTAACATCACCAACAAATAAAAGTATCACTATGATTACACCGATGAATTGTACCAAAATGACGTTAACTTAATAAAGCTCGATAGGTGGTAAATGATTAACGTCTATACGTTAATTATTTAAGGTTGCTATCAACCCCTTGAGGGACCATGCCCTGAAGGACATGGTCATGTAACAAATAACAAAAAAATTTGCAACCAGGCTTGGTACATTATTATAGTAAATATAATCGGATTCTCGTAATGTAGGATTACCTACTACATCTGTGTTCACTGAGCAAGTAATCACTACGTATTATCTGTGTCAATCATCTGACTTGTTTTGTCATTCAGTGTTGTGAATATTTAAGTGTTTGTCTTGTTTTCTTCCTATTCTATCTTACTTTACGTTCTCGTTCACAACATTGCGTATACTCTTTGAAAATGAAATTGGATTCAAATAATAAGATGATCAGTGGTAACAGTGGGGCAGAAACGCCCGAGGAAGTAGTGGACCCCCGACAAAACGCTGAAGATCTGATTGATGAGATATTGGCTGAGTTTTCAGAGTCCCGATCCCCCGATACGAGGTACACCGGTATTCCTGAAAATCTACTTAATATAATGCAGTCTTCGAGACCATCGACCAACGTGTATTCGATTAACCAACCGCCACAGACGCGAACGCCTGCTAATTCGTTCTCTGACAACTCCACTGTGGACGATATTGACCCATCCTCTGACCTGGGAACGTCGATACGTAATAAATGTGTGGAGTTAGAAGAGATTCTTCAAAGTTTGAAATCGCGGCTAAACCACGTAGTCCTCGACGAAAATATTGTTTTAAGTCCCGATGTCAATTCAATGGAAGCTCAGCTGGAACATGATTTAGATACAGATTGTCAGGAAGATTTATCACTTCAAGAGTTTCTTGAAATCTTACATTCTCAGAATAAAGTGACACAGAATTCTGTACAATAATTTTTTAAGTGCAATCATGAATCAAGTTATGTGCAAATTATAATTAGAGAATTATTAAGAGTTAATTAAATTGTCACTACCATATTCGTTTTTGTTGTTAAATGGTGAAAATAAGAAATAACTTTGCTCTATAGGAAATGTCAATGTAAAGAAAATAAAGTTGAAGGTTTATAAAAACAAATTTATTTTATAATCACAAAAATGGGTGCAGCATTAACTATATAAAAAAGAATAACACAGATAAAATAAATTTAAAAACAGTCTCGAATTAGATATCATCAAACATACTGTTTATTTGAGTACTAATGCTTACTTCTGTCATGTTCGGCATAGTATCATTTTCATATAATTGACTATCTTCATCTGAATTTGTTACAGTGCTTTTATCATTTTCAGCTTTAATTATAAAATTTAAATTCTTGTCATGAAAAATATTCAAGATACTCATCTTTTTTCTTTCATTCAATTCTGTTTTAATTTCTCTTAACCAATTATTGTAACAAGTAGGATCTGATGCAACACATGCCTGCCTAAAATGCATTAATACCTTCATTACTTTCTCAAAGTTTCCATCAATGTTGCCATAAATTAATTGTTCAATTGCTTCTGACATTTCAAAACACAATTCCTTAAAGGGTTTCCATTCCTTTAAAGATTCGAAATCTTTAATAGGATCCACAGTTCCAACTCTTTCTACCTTAAGGATGTTATTATCAATGACACTTAATTGAATTTTTGGAACATCTTCCATGTTTTCACTCTTGGTAGGGACAACACTATGTTGGGCATCGTCCACATCCATCTCTGTGGTTTTTTTCCTTGTCTTAACTTCTATCCTTCTTAAATCAAATAGAGATTTAAGTTTTTCCATTGAATCTTGTGCTCTTTTTCTTATCAATGGTGGAATCTTAAAGAGCATCATTATGTCTTCTCTTGGTGGTGGAAGAGGTTTTGACGGATTCATAGCTCTATAAGAAATGCAATCCAAAACATATTGGGCTGATGGACTTACCATTTCAGCTATGGGATATGCTTCAGTATCATCAAATTCAGCTTCATCATATGCTTTAGTAAGATCCATGGCCTGAATTAAACTTTTAAAAGCATCAACCTGCTCAGTTGTGCATGAAAGCTTTTTAAAGTGAGTTGGAGGGAAAGCTATATTTTTTAAGTCTTCCTTGTAACATATTCCAACTAAAGAAAGACATATATATTTAGCATCTAATACAGGCATAAGAGCATACATTCTTGGTGCATTTCCATTATTGTAAACACGCCTTACAATTCCTGTCAGGTTTAATTCATGAAGACATTCAGCTAGGCACCTTATTGTATACTGAGCTTTTTTATCGCCTTTTCGGCCAAAAACATACGATAATCCATCACCATTTAGACATTGCCAATTTATATTACTTGAACTTGTGAAACCATAAACTGTTAAGGATTTAGCACCTGACTCATAAAGCATACTTTTATCACATTCAGAAAATGGGATTACTTCTTGGCCATAACAGTACCCCTTAATTATGTCTGTACTACTATCTATTACAGTTTGATCTTCAGAATTGACAAAGACCTTGTTTTTCATAATACCTTGAGTTGTGCTAGCTGTATTTGTTACAGGGTCTTTGATACCCTTCAGCCAATTTTTCACAACTGGTTCATCTTTAAGCCGAATATAGGCAGACACAGGAATTTTTATGTTTGGCCCTAGGCTAAGATCTACATTCCAAGGAATAGGGTTAGTGGCTTTTTTCTTATGGAAGAGTAAGTATCTCATAATATAGTCAAAGGATGCTGTGGTGCCATTAGTACCTTCAACAAACTGTTTTGCAATATCCATGTCATTATTTTTATTATCTCCATATATATCAGGACCAAAAACATCAATTTCGATACCCTCTTCATTTATTCCTGCTAAAACCTAAAAAAAGGTATTAAATATTAAAACTTAGTTTCCTAAAAACATAAGTTAGTCATAAGTTTACAAAATGTTATCTCTTTTGTTTTATTTTGGCAGAGTATATTTCAATGCAATTGTTAATAAGATGGTTTTTACCTTAGTGACTTCTTCATCTTCAGCATAGGATGGTGCATCAAAGTTGGTCATCAATATAATTTGTTTATTTATAAATTTCACACCACTCACTTCATTTTTAAAGTGGTTTATTGCTACAATGAGACCATCGAACCAATTGCCTTTTGCTTTACATGGCTACAAAACAAATTACATATTACTATATATACTGGGACTAAAATATATCATGTGTTAATTTGCTGTACATTTAGAGATAAATACCTTTTCTGGCAGTTGACGTATTATTTGCCAGGTTGGAGCCTGAAGCTCAGAAAATACTTCAATATATTTGAAATCGCCTGTCGATTTTTTTGAACCCAATAATACCAGTCCCAAATAGTTTTTTCCTTGACTGATTATTTTCCTTTCAATAATGCGACTTACACATTCTCTTGATTTTTCAAAAAAGGACTTTTCACCTTTTTCTCCAGATTCAGATACATTTTTGCCAATATCGAAGATAACAATAGTACCTTGATCGATTTTAATTGGCGCCATAAGAATTTCTTTACATTTAAGAGCACGTATATAGAAGACGATCTTTGTCTAAAGCCAATTCTTACAAATTACGTTACGTTGTATTAGTTAATTCGGATTGTAAGTTTATTAAACAAGTTGGAACAAGTTTGAAATCGTTTGAGTCACTGTTTGTTTTTTAACTGTATGTCAAGTATTTCGTAATTTGTGTAGGTTATCCACAGAAACACATAGAGATACAGATATTGCACTTAACGTATAAGTATTTACCAACATAATCTAATTAATTAACAGTATTATACTTAAAAACGTTATCAAATTAAAAAAAAAACGTTTACAAAATCAGTATTTTAATGTATAATTTAAAGTTATGGCCAGGCCATTAAATATAAAAACAATCAAGTAATGGGTAATCTGTGGAAAGTACTTGTCTGGTACTTGTTTTGAAATTATGTTTAGGAATTAATATTATGATTTACTTTTCTTGAAGCTCTATAGAAATTTTGTTCAATGTTTACATAATAAAACGAAAGAAGTTTAATGAAACTCACATTATGAATATTGTTTCAATGTTTTCATTGCGTGCAAACCATTTTTGGTGCGCAGCAATAGGATGATTTAAACACTTAAATTGTTATTTGGTATAAAATCAAAGATGAAATTTTCATTTCAACACCGAGCTTTTTATTGTTATATTGGCATGACTGTATGGATTTTCTTCCTAATTACGGGTGAGGAAAAGTGTAACAAAACATCTAATATATTTTGAGATTGGACCACTCTTCAATTTCATTTATTTAATAGGTTTCTAAGAAGTTGATTTAAAAATGTATAATATTGTTTTGGATATAATTTTTCAGTTGTATACAAATACATATCAGTTAATGATGATCCTGTGAGTGTAAAAATTGAAAGAAATGAGTACATATCAAAAATTGACACAAAATATAGAAAGATTTTTGCCAAGGCCTGTAATCCTTCTGAAAATATCGTTAGGGGATCTGAAGGTATGTACATATAATTAACCTGTTATTTATTTTATGAATCTCAGAAATATGCATTTTCAAACGAGTTCCACTTTTATATCTTCTTTATTTCTGCAAATAATCAGTCTCTTAATATCCTAATATGTTGGTGCTTTTGTTGTCTAGGTGCAGTAGATAGCGACACTTGGTTACTGCAAGGCATATTAGTAATAACTAGACATGGCGATAGGGGACCGCTTACACATTTAAAAAGTGGTGATAAACTACCGTGTGATACTGTACCAGTATCAACACTGCTTAAAAGGTAACATATCCGATTGCTTGAAAATTTTATTATTTTCCACATGTTGTCACTATATAAATTAAAAGTTTATTATAATGTGGATGCCAGTTCAAGTCCCGCCTCTGTCATACATTTTTTAAATTTATAATCGCTTTTAATTTATATCTGAGTGTTGTCTAATATTATGTTCTAACTAAGGATTATATGATAATTGAAATGTAGTGTAAAAATAATAAATATTTAGGTATGTCTTTTTTTTGTCTTTAAGATAATGAATTTGTTTCCATGGTAGCTTGTAAAACTATATTTATGATATTAAATTGTACATGCATGAATTACTCTCCAACAGTTATGAGGAGTTTGTCCTGAATGCAAGTTCGTCTGGTAGGGCTTGGTGGGTGGCAGGTCCTGGCCCTTTTCATAATTTTCCTTCCTTACCTCGGACAGCTACAACCCATTGTGCACTTGGACAGTTAACACCAAAAGGATTGTTACAGATGATTACTGTCGGTAAGCTAGACTTGGCTAATTGAATCTTTTAACCTTATTTGAAATGTCATCTACCTTTCAGTGTTTAATTATTGTTCTATTAAAATAGGAAATATTTTACGAGACGCCTATGGTGAGAAACTTGGACTGGAAAGCATGGAGCTAACTGGAAAAAAGGAAACAGGTATAGATATACTAATGAAATTATTTTAGCTAATTAATTACTACATATTAGAATGACTGTCAATATAGAAAATGTTTCAAACTTTCCTATTTTCCAAATATAGATTGTTAATCTTCCTGCATTATCGACCTGTGGGACTGAAGACAGTCTTCTATTAGTCGAGGAAACTCAATATCTTATAATGCTATCCACTTGTGATGGTGAAACTTTGAGAACAAATTCTCAATTGATTACCAACTAACATTGTTAAAGAGCGAAAGCTATACATTTTTTTAAATTCTGCTTCTGTTTGTTGTATAGTATAGTTGATTGGAAGATGGGTAATTAAATATGAAAAATATTTCTAAACCATAAAGCTCGTATCTTCCAGGTGGCATAGCCTATAGTACACGATATCGAAGAACTTTTCAGTCCCTTCAGGCCTTGTCTTGGGGTAGTACTAGGGGTGCGGCTGCCGCCCGCGAAGCACACAGTGTCGCTTTTTGCTTCAGGCACTGCGCTTGTAACGCACATCACGCACTTGCAAAGTGAGTTGGTTAAGTTTTTACTATTTGTATAAGCGAAGCGATATAATATCATTACGTCCTTTATAGGGGGAATAGGATCGAATCCTAAAATCTGTTTTTATACTTTTTACGTTACAAATCACTTTAAGGTGTTTTTTGAATTAAATTTTATCTTAATATATGTATAGCATGCTCAGTAAAAAAACTAAATATTTTATAAATAATGAATTATTAACTTTTTAGAAAAATAAGTGTACAAGCAAGAAACCGCCTAGAATCTCATCCGGCTATCAAAGAATTGATAAAGAAGTTGTCCAAAGTGTTATTTGAATCACAGGAGTACACCGATGCCGATGTGGTCCGCGACGCTCTGTTGGCATACATCTGCCACGATGCCGCTCTTCCCTGCTCTGAAACTAATAAGAAACTAAACCCAGACAAGAGAAGGAAGTTCCGAACGGAGAGCGTGCGGTCGAGGCACATCCTAGAAGTAGACATCGACACCCTGAACATGGAACTAGATTATATCAACAATCAGCTGGACTTTAATAACGAAATCGGCAGAAAAGCACGTGATCTTATAAAACCGAATAACCAAAAGCCACCCTTGGACTTCGACACTCAAATGGAACGGGAGAAGCTTCTTTACTACCAGCAGAGGTACCTGGACAACGCCGACGGTTACGACGACGTCGTCATTGTGAAGAAGAATCTAGACGCAGACTTCAATTTCCAAAGCGACGCGCGAGTCGACGCAGATTTCGACGAAGATTACAAGGAGCCGACCGCGGACGCGCCGGAACATTTCTGCATCAAAAAGGAACACATCATGTCCGTCTTCGCCTATCTGGAATGGAGTTATCGCCAAGACGTGAAGAACGTGCACAATCGACGCAGGAGTCTGTTGATCGCCTACGGCCTGATCCACAACGTAGTGCAAAATATGATTCGGATGATATCTGAGAATAAACCGAAGTTCGTCGCGTACTCGGGGCACGATAAGACGCTTCAAGCGTTGATATTAGCCTTGGGGCTGACCAGCTACCAGCATTACAACATCCAATACGCCAGTCGGATGATATTCGAAGTGTACAGGAGGAAGGAATTGCGGGACGAGTTGAAATTCACCAAGCGGAAAGCGATAGCGCAAGACTTTTACTTCCGCGTCGTCTACAACGGGGACGACGTGACGAACAAAATAAGTTTTTGCAGAAATAGGCACATCGCTATGAAAGTCCCGGACCCCGGCGACGACTTGAAGACGTTCAGCGCGTATCTTTGCCCCATAGAGAACATCGTGCGCTTCATCCACGACGATTATTTTGCCGGATTCAACGTGAGCAATTACAAAGACGCGTGCGCCATTTTCGGCAATGGTAGACACGCGTAGGTGTAGTCAGTTCCCTACCGTTGACTTTTCTCAGTTATTTCAAGTGCTTAAATGTTACCATTTATTAATAGGCGAAAATAGCGTGACTCACTTTTTTGTTTTGTTTAAATTTAATTATAAATCCCATTTTTTTTTAATTAAAACCTTTCGCTATCATGGGTGATACATCCTGGTGCCAGACAGATTCCAATGTCTTATTAATAGGTCTTTGGATGCGGAACCCTAAAACAGTACTTCCTACAGCATGTGAATTTTGCCATACAGATTTTGCATTAAAGCATCTCGTTTGTACCTACTGACTCATCGGTATATAGATAATACCCCAATGGGGATTACGCATTACGGCTATGAACATAACTTATTTGTACAAAACTTATTTTATGTACTTAAGGTTTAATTATTGTAAGACTGATTTAATTTTATTGTCGGCAATGTGCTACTCTTGTATAAAATGTCTCAATTTATTTATTATAGACGGTAATTATGTGAAAGGAATTGTGTGTTAAATTTTATTTTAGTGTTTTTTAGACAATGCAATGTATTCAATAATGTCTCCTAAAAGTAGAAAGATACAAATTAAGTGCTCTCATTATCGAAATATGTTTTATTATTTTAAGTTAAAACACATGCCATAATAGATACGTTAAAAATAAACATAAATTTTGATTTTGTTATAAAGGTGCTTACGTTTTAATTTATGTAGAAATTTTCTTCTTTATGTATAAAACAATGAAGGAAACATATGATCTCGAAATGCCATTCCATAATATATACAAGTATTTATAGTTTGCGAATCTCACGAATAAAAGAAAATGTTATCTGTTTTACCTTCTTTAAATGGTATTTAAACCTAGGCATTTAATGCATGACTTGATTATGATAATGTACGTATGACCTACATTCGGAGTTTGATGATTATTGAAATGTCTCTTTTGGTATTTTGTTGAAACGCACAGATTGTATTAAAAAAAGAATCCAAGAAAGATTCGAGATTTAATAAAGAATTACCTACTACAGAACATTGTTTTGATTTTCTCACAAAAACATTACAAATGCCACACGATCATTGTTAGAATTCTTATTGACACGAAACGAAATTAGAAGAAACGATTTAAGTACTATTAATCTTACTTTTATTGTTTAAAATCACGCGCACGTATTGTACGTAAGATTTAAAACAAAACTAATTTGAACGGGTTGAATGACGGTTCATCGTTTATAAATTAGGATTAATTTATTAAGTAATATTTGATTTGAAGTTTCGATGTTTTCACTGGGCTCTTTAAATACAAGTTTAGTTTCTCTTGCTTTAAGGCAAAGTAAAAAAATATTTATTCAAGTAAATATAAAGATAGCTTGTGAATCTCACCCCAGTTGAAAACTAAAGACTCTAAACTAGCATTTAGTACTAGCTCTCAAATAAAAGGTGTAGAATGAACTACATCTAGTTGGAGTGGATTCCTTCAAACCCGAAGCAATTTTAGACTTACAGTTGTAGGATTGAGTTTCTAGTCTTTTTGAATTACATCGCTAACATATTACACCCAGATTTCCTATGCATTAGCCTTTGGTCACGCGTCTTGTCTTATCGCTCACGTGCTGAAGCTAAGTTATTTCTGCCATTAAATTTCGTCTAGTAGAACTAACTTGTAACCTTGACAATGACGTATTCGTTTCGCGTTGCTGATTCGTTACGATTATTAAATACAATATTGGCCTTTAAATACTATACGTTGGATCGACGTCCTTTGCTCGGCTCTAGGTAGCCTACACGGCTTTTGAGGCACGACCTATGTCCAAATACTTTAGTTTTATTTCTACCTGTTTAAGATAAAAGACGTAGGTATCTTAGATTTTCATTAAAGGACAATTGCTTCTGAGCGCTTGAATTTCCATCCAAAAACTTACTTATTAGCTAAAGACCCAAAGAACAATGGTTGAAATTATCCGTCGTTATGACACGAACAAAGGATTATAAACAAATGTACGAGTCTTAATCAAAAATGCCCATCACCCTAAACCAGGGAAATGCCGAAAAACATTGAATTTTAGATTAAATACTTGTCTCTTGCATGAAATATGAACAAAAGATAATATGGTTTTATTTATTGTTAGTCTTCATAAAATCCAGTTTATTAATCTTAATAGGTACTTAAAATTTTGCTTTAACAGATATAGAACTTAGATATATATTGTTTACACTCAGTCACAAACAAGCTACCTTAATCTAAAACATAGTTTTATTAAAGTTACGTAAGTAATGTAACTCGTAGCTCTTATTTTTTCTGTCTCCTCATCTTAAGAACATTCTAGCAATAATCTTTTGACATGGATACATTTTATCGTTTCCATAAAGGTTTGAAGAAAATAAAAATAAATAAATAACTTGTCGGCAGTCGCTTTTTATTTATGTTTTTTGTTAGTCTAAATGGTTTCGTAGCAAATATTTTAAATATATAAATTTAAATTAATCAAGTAAAGGGCATTGGTCTTTGAAATTGGCAAGCTTCCAGACACAATCGCGTTTTATACGTCTTATTTACGATATCAACTTCAGAACAACTCATTCTATGTAATGCAAACACGATAATGGTTTAATTTAAATATTGTTCTTACAATACAAATAACTTTACGTTCATGCGAATAAAAACCGCCTCGGTTACGTACAATTGGCAAAAACTCTATACGTAGTACCTACCATACAATTGTTTACGTTTAGTTTTAAGTACTCTATTTGCTCCATAAATATTAAAATTATGTGTTTAACTTTAATACAGCGCTAATCCAATGAATCCGCTGATGATGTATTTTCATATCAAATTAAATAATTCACACACAAAAATAAAATCAATGTATGTTGATGGACACCACTCAGCTTTTGTTGTAGGTACCTACCTGGAAGAAGGCAGGCAACGCCAATTTTCAGTGGAACCCCACTCTGGACATTTTAATTAGAACAGTACTTAAAAACCGATAAAACACAAAATGTTTTCAATAGAAAAAATTAAAAAAAAAACACAAAAATACGTAAAAAAAATCGATTATAAATTGAAAAAAAAAATACTTCCTATAAGTCGTAACTTTTTTTCATATTCGATTTTTTATTTTATAGTGCTATTTATCATGTGCAAAATATAACAGTTTTCACACAAAAATATATATATATTTTTATAGGTTTGGTTATCAAACACCAGAAATATGTTACATTTGCTACATTTGCTACTGTGGTTTTAGTCATGGTGGGTTTTTAGGTGGGTCAAGGCTTCGAGCAAAAAATTTGGCGACATGATCGTGGCAACTGTTAATACGCATTTGGCCTGGTGGTGGTATTAAGCCACATTTGTATTTAATACTAAAGTTGTTATTCTTTAGTAACTGATATCAAAATTCCTAGAAAATATTTACCTTCGCTACTCGTGGCGTTTTAAGGGTTACGAATGTCTGGCACCTTTCGAGTAATTGTTGGTCTTAGTGACAGAACGCTGATTGATTATGAGCGATTAGCTTAAACGTGGCGTGATGTTTTCAGCAATTTGTAAACACGGAGGTGTGTCTGATACGTGTTCTGACTCACGTGCAACCTGTTTACTGGTCTAGGTCTAGTCAATAATAAACAATCATTTAAAATGTACGTTAGGCCGATAAACATAGTGAGCATGGAATGAATGGCCCATAGAATAAAAAAAACAAACTTTTAACGGCTAAAAGCGTGAATAATATTAGTTAACTCATAAATATAGTTGAAATGAATTTAAATTAATTTAACGATACAGTTCGCTAACTAACGTTTTATTTAAGGTTTTTATTACGAATTGAAGTATTAAGTGCAATTTGATGAAGAAAGAAAAAGAAAGAAGAAAAGAAAAGTCTTTTGGCGAATTTCATTATAATCATGGAACCTAGAAAATACGGGATACGATCAAACTTTTGGTATCGGATTAGACTGTGCAAATTACAACTTATCCTATCATGTTAACTTTTTAGTGGTACTTTAACGAGCTAGGCGATATTTTATGACTCACGCGCAATACGTTTCGCAGGATCAAGTAAACAACCTCAAGGCCGTGCCGCAAGAAAAAACAGAAGGCAAAGAATGTGTTTATTTCTTACAAACACGTAATATTCAGTAACGATAGCAAAAGTATTGTGTGTAGTTTACACGAGTAGAACAAAATCTTATTTGGATTTGTCATTGAGGACATCCTCCATCTTCGGTCCCCCCTCCGCGACCAAGGCTACTGCAATTGCAAAGCATGTAAAACATCGGGTCGTAGTAAAATATAAATTTACTGATATATTTCGTCCGTTAAAAACTGTTTAATGTGTTTTATTTGTACTACAGCAAGAATGTTTTTTCTTAATTTCACAGATCTAGGTATCGCGATACTAACGTTTTAAAATTGTGTATTTTTATAGTTAAGTACCATTAACATATTGTTTAGATAATAACTTCCTCGTAGCAACGTAGAGTCCCATGAATACGGTCAAGGTTGACGCGTTGTCCAAAATAGCTATTTTTAGGCGCACTTCGTATATTTATGAACGGTTACGAAATTAAATAAGCGATTGAGTAATATTAAGCTCTATCTTACGTTACAGATTTTAATAAATAAATGCAATACTCTTAATCAAAAGCATATAAAAAAAGCTTGATAATGAAGAAAATCTACCGAACAAGCAATTCCAAGAGTCAATATTAGGAACCAAGGACAAATCTTACAAATCAAAACTGGCTTTATTGTGTTTTCGTACATTTGCACTAAAGATGCATTATTTCCACATCACAAACACCATCTTAAGAGTTATGAATAAACTCTTATGCACGTGATCTCAAACATAATATTTGTGTTTCCAGTTCTGCTGAGACGACCTTCATGATATCGTAGAATAAAGTCAATAAGGATTTTAAAGGGATAGAGAAAGAGGCCGTCTAAATAAGAACAGTAAGTAGTAACACGGTCAACCGATACACTACTAGATTATTTTGATTTATTGGTAGATAACAACAAAAAAAAACTTTATGATAATTACACATAAATGTCACATTAAGTGATGTGCGGGTTTTGCGGCACACTGTGATCTCGAGCGATTCGAACCTACGATTTCTAGCGCTTGATGCTATCCAACAAATAAAGTAGACAAATTCATGTTGCATAAAATAAATGGAATTCGTATTAGTGCGAGTAAAACCTTGACTGAAAATGGTTTACAGAACCGAGAAAATAATACCTGACTAGCATTGAACAACTCTCGCCGATTCACTTTCATGTTAAGTTCATATACATTTTCACTAACTGAAATCGAATATAGAAATTTCACCTAGGTTTGGAAACAACACAAACGAAAAAGTTCGGGTTTTATTTCGCGGATTTTCGAATGTCCTTAAAGTCAAAATTGGCTATAGCTGGGTTAAGTTAAAAAAAGCTTCAACATTTAAACTGTATTTTTTCATATATTATTGAAAACTGAAAAATAATGCAAATGAAGCTATTAATGCAAAATTCACGCGTTTCCATAATCTATTCACAACTGCGCATTACGAAATGGAAACAAAACAACACGTTGCAATAACAGTAATGAATCACGTCAAGTGTAAGTTTGCGGATTTATGTTTTTTGCCTCTTACATTAATTACAATTAGTTCTGATGACATTTCAGATACACTCGAAATGTTTGCATGTGCGGCGAACTATTTCAACATACAACATTACGTGGTCACGGGGAGACTCCCCGTGACCGCCCGACGTCACGGCTACTGCAAAGCATCCGAAACGTCGGGCCGAAGTTAAAAATCATTTTCAAATAAGTTTAACTAATATATCGCGTTTTAAACCGTTAAAGTGTTTTATTTAAATGTGTACTACTCGCGTAAACTATAGACAGTATATATTTATTCTTTATACATTGTCTAGTAATCCTTTCCATATTAGGATATATTCTATAAAAAAGTAAGATTTTGAGAGGTTTAATTATATTTAGCAAAAGATAGTAAAGTTAAAAAAAGGGCGGGAATAGGTTATGTACAAAACCATAGATAAAAAATAAAGATTATATGCCGTATGCAAAGTGGTTTTAAGACGTAGTAAGTAAGATAATTTTCCTCTTTTAACATTAAAATGCCTTGCCATTAAAGCCTCGCAGAAAGATTTAAAAACTTTTTTAATACCTTTCGGACATATATATATTTTTTAGTTTACATAACTAAGTATAAGATAACATTTTATGGACACAATATTATTCAACTAATAGAAACCCATGTCCATAATTTCATTTGTGGATAGTGAAATCAAAGATAATCGTAATCAATATAAGATGTTAAGAGTTTGATCTTTTTATTTTTAGCAGGAGACATTTTCGTATTCATTAGGCCTCATAGACCTATATGTATCTTGTAAATAAGTATATTATAGAAATGCATATTTTCTCTTCAATCTCTAATTTTATATTTTAACGTAACATTGGTCAAATCCGCAATAAATACAAAATGTATTCCATTATTAGCAAGGAAGGTTATTATTGTATAAAATATTACTGGTCTAATGAATATTTAATTATAATGAATTATGGACGAACATAAGTCATAATTTATATAAGAAATAAGTAAAGAATTTTCTTCTGAAAATCTTTCTGATTACGACCACGAAAGAACTTTGAAAAACGGGAAAAGGCAACGATGTAGTTTTAAATACACATATAGCGTCAGGATACGTTAAGTAGTTGTGAGTTCTACTACGACATCCAAAAAAATTTTTTTTAATTTTCTGGTACGAAACGTGAATGATGCGGAACGAACGAAAACGCCTGTCCGGCACTTGACCGATATTTTATTTCCTTGTTTCTGCTATAGCGCCTAAATATAGCTGCACATTGACACAGTAACCGAATGATTTCGTTTCTACGTTGCTAAAGATCAAGGACTTCTCGCCGACTTTTAACCGGTTGATAAAAACGCGTGGCGATAAATAAGAATAATACCTACTTATTTCATTTCTATTTGCTATTTTAACTTTCTCGGGATTAGATACGCGATAGACTAATTAGGAAAGTGTAGATTGCATATTTAAGTAATTAATGTTTTGTCCAGACGTCTACAAAATCAGGTTCTAAGTTGCATCTTAGTTGTTTTTGCAATGTGCAGGCGAGGCATTTTATATTTTGAACAAATGATTATCGACGCTATGATCAAGTTGGATGTAAATTATGTCACTTCAACAGCATTATTATAAAATAAAACTACTACGCATTAGCTTGTCTCTGTGTGTGCGTGGATATTGATAGCATGTCGGCAAAGATTAGAAAATGATGCAAACACGGCGCGAGGTAGAAATATTCCTTTTCTGTGTTAATATATTCCATTCAATAAACCAAACGTACGAATATCTTCGCGAAGTAGTAATCATGTACCCATGTTCCAAAAAGTGCATTTTGTAATATTTTATAGCTTTGTTTCTTGTTATATATTTGAAACTAAATTATTTCTCCAGTTGTTTCCATAGACCTTATATAAACATTGACTTGCTAAGTATATGTGCGTACGTTAAATGGTGCTTGCCAATGGCTAGTCATTATTAAATACAAAATATAATTAATGCGTAAATAAACAAAAACCTATCCGAAATATGAAAGCGAATTAATGATGCGATGTGCAGTAACATCGATTAAACTGCCTAGTTAGTACTAAGTCAAAAAGAATCGCAAATTCTACGCAGGTATTTTGAATGTTCATTGGTTCGCCTAAAAAAAGGACGATAAAAACCTGTTATTCTATGTACGGTTCGATGTACACACAGATTATCCGTGTGTGACATGTTTACATTATCGCGTTATCGTGTGAGTGGCCAGAAGCGAGTGTATTTATTTTAGTCGCCGGTTGAACTCGGCTCAGTCTTTCTTCAGTTCAACAAGTGTGTGCCGTGGCAAACTAGCAAAATGTCTGCATCTCCAATCGCAAGAGCAACACACAGCCAGGCGATACCCACTAGGCGAGTCCACATAACGGACCCGGCTCAAATGCCCGATGTCTACTCCAGCACACCCGGCGGAACCATATACTCCACCACACCCGGAGGTTTGTAGGCTTTGAAATAATTCAATATTATCATTCAGTCTCTTGATTTATAAAGACGAGACAACATAATAAAATTCAAAGCACGTGCAATGTTTTCGTCTATTACGTAATGGAACACGCGATACGGATAAACAACGCTATAAATTATTCTAACCTAAAACTAATGGCTGACAAACACTATTGTATCTAGTTGCGACTAATTGGCTAGAATATTATCTGCAATTGAAGGTAGAGTCCCTAAAATTAGATATGGCAGTGACTCCGCATGGTCCGTCTGCCCTTGAATAGGTATCAAAACAAACGATCGTAAACGGTCGTATGATATCAAAATAAATACAGATGGAACTAATAACGAAATTTAATGTATACATTTGCTTTTTGTACATTTTATGTCACCGGTATTAATTATGTCTACAAAGCAAGAATTTTAAACCTGAAGCTATGTAACACGCCGACGAAACATATTAAATAATAATAAACACATTTTCATATCTTGTTTCTGATAAGAAAACAAGGTCATTACACACGTGAACACAGATAATTAATAAAGTTTAATAAAAGCTTTAACGGTTTAAAACGCGATATATTAGTTAAACTTATTTTGAAAATGATTTTTAACTTCGGCCCGACGTTTCGGATGCTTTGCAGAGCCGTGGTCACGGTTTTAAAGTATAACATGCACTAGTTTTTAATTATTTTCCCGGTTGTATCTATGTTTACATTTAATTTGTATTTTCGGTTCTGTTATCTTCGAAAGTTAACATTGCTTATATCTACAAAAAGGGCAATAACAAAATAGTTAAAGTTCTGCCATAAATTAAGAGAAATAAAACTTCAAATCACATTGCGAGCTCTAATTCCTCTTGGAAACAAAAATAAAAATGCACCACTCCAAAAGTCACGCGTATTTCGAATTTGAATGAGTGTATTAAATATAATGTAAAAATATTCAGGAGGGGAACTTCTAAGGTGCGAGTTGACCGTTTCCCGCCAAGGTCGAAGTCATAATCTGATACTTGACAACTAAAAGAATAAACGATAAAATGGCGATCTGTGGTTTATTTCAGGTACAAGGATCGTGTATGAAAGGTCATTTCTGATGTCCCTAAGTCAGTCGCCGATCTCAAAGACGCCTCCGAAGTGTGCGCTTCCGGCCGCTATGTTGAAGAACCCCGGAGGCTCCGTCCCCCATCTCCAGACCTCGACGCACAAGCCTCGCTCGAATTCCATCTCCTTTGACGAGTCACAGGAGACGTTCTCTATGGATCTCTAATTAGGCTAAGCAAAGATCTCGACTCAAGATCGACTTCAGCTGATTATATACGAGTTATTTTGGCTCAGTGAAAGAGTCGATCGGGATGCCCGATTCATTTTAAGTTAGTGCTAAGTCAAAAGATCGCAAATCTCTCTAGTCAATTAATTATGTATTATTCAGTTATTAATAGACACGATAGTTAGCACGACGGAAAGTTGTTTCAGGTAAATAAAAAATGTAAAATGGTTCACAACTTTAAATTCTACAAATACTTTGACTGATGTGAGTTTTGACTTAAGCATTTAAGCGGTAACATAATGGAATATCCATTTTACGTGTAATAGTTAGTGTAGTTAGTATACGTGTAAGGTGTGCGAGTGATGTTAAGCGTTTGTAAAACGCAACCCTTTGACAAATAACATAAAAATCATAAAAGCAAATAGTAATAAAAATTGACAACCTTTTTAATGGAATGGCCGGAGCGAGATAAAAACTCAAAGGGCTTTGTGAGTCGGATGTGATTTAATAGCGTTTGACGCTACTTAACTTACGTTTAAGGTGCTGAGTATTTTTCAAATGTTCGTAGAAGTAGCGCTTGATACTGTTTTATAAAGTTAAAAAGGCCGTTGGAACTGGCTTCTTACCTGTCAAGTCACTTCTCAAAGATATTATTGTTGTAATATTTAAGTTTTTCCTCTCAATCTATATTAAAGTTAATAGGTATGTGGAACCTACCATTAAGGAGTTAAGTGCCTTTTTATGATATTTGAGTTAAATTGTTCTAAGTTAAGATTGTATTACATTTCGACTGCCATTAAAAGATGATTTTAACAATTTATTTTATTAATAATATATTTTAATTAATTCCTTCATCTATACTAATATATATAGCTGAGGAGTTTGTTTCTTTTTTTGTGAGCGCTCTAATCTCAGGCAATACTGGGCCGAATTGAAACATTATTTTGTGTTGATTAGAGCATTTATCGAGAAAGGCTGCTGCTAACGGGGCTTTCAAAAGGAGCTAAGAAGCAGGGAGAAATGTGTAAAAAAAGAGGGAAAATTATTACTCCTTGTGGGTTTTCAATTACATTTATTTAATTTTATTTATTTAATTAAAAAAATACCCAAAACAGATGTAAGGTAGAATAATTCCTCCTTAAGTGATATGAAAAATGTATACGACGCGACAGTATGTTTTAAGATTATCTTGCAAGAACGATGGGACGCGTAGGACGTCGTGGATAACTGCTTAAATTTACAGCGTTGAACAGGCTTGCAGAAACAAATATTTATGCCCAAAATAATTAAAATTCCACGCGGACAAAGTCGGTGACACAGTTAGTTGTAGATACATCAAACCATCTGTGTAGTTTTCCTTTCTGTACTTAAAAAGCATATTGACAAGGCTCTGTGCGTGAAGTCCTTTAAATCAACATTTCGCATTCTTAGCATAACTTTCGTCAGATGAATGCAATGCCCTGTCTTTTACAGTCCACGTTTTGGCAAAGTTCGTTGCCCTCTCGTGTTGAGGTATTCGCGGTGCATTTTATCCACTATCTACCAATAAGGATAAAGTTGAAGACATATAGCCCACGCTGCAGAGTTCAAAATCATTTGAACGAAAGCTCTAGTATTTTTCAACCCTCCACTATCCCTCACCCTTCAAAATAATCCGTCTGGGTCTAATCCCTCGATACGTTTGGTTTGGAGTACATTAGTATTTTACTGGTATGCCTTTATTGTCTTAATAAACACATTATTTGTGATGACAATCAGGCCAACATTTAAAAAAATACCAATAATATTTTATTTAAAAGCTGAAATTTTGTTTATTTAATTTTCTCTATAAGTAAAAGTTATGAAAAATAACAAAATAAGGGTTTAGTGTACAAAAAGCAAATGACATAAATAAGAATAGGGTATGTAAAGGGCCCACCTAACTGAACATACTGAGCGACTAAGGGATCGATTTTTTGGAAGGGAAGGGAAGATTTGGAAGGGTTGTTAAAGACCTTGCTAATGTTTTCCAAAGGTGATGCGGTAAGGGTTAATGAGAGTGTCCAACATGCTGTTAATTAAATTGACAAAAAAAAATGTTTCTGCAAACTCGTAATCTAAGCTCGCATTTTCGTAAAATTTCTGTAAAATTTTTGGAAAATTTTTGTAAAGTTTTTGTAAAATTGTGTAAATTTTTACAGTTCTGAAGCTAAAAGTGAAAACTTTTAATTGGCTCTCTGATATGTAATATTTTATATATCCTATTGTTATTAGCTGTAAGTTTTCCATGTTTTAAATAATAAATAAATAAATTATTAAAAGTGCCTTTCAGGGTTCAGTCTTCACTCGAGGTTCAACATCTCGAGAAACGCCGAGAGGGATATCTCCATCGTGCCGGCCGAACAGCTCAAAACCTAAGTAGCCTACCTTTAACCTTATTTTTTATAAGAAGTAAATTAATTTTTACCGTCGCTTCAAACTCTATCTGATAGCAGGCTATATAGAATACAAGTGATATAAATAAATAGAAACGGTGGCTTATGTAGAGAGACCCGATGAGGCTTCCGATAAACTCATTAAGGGTGGTCTGCGCGACGCGCTACAATTATTATGCAAAATTCAGTCTCAGCATCAACTTTTCTAGACGAGTCTAATTTTGCATTTTTTAATCTATATAACTTAGGTTAAAATTATATTTATTTTGATAGCTAGTATACTAAAAAGTAAATCAGATTTAGCCTTTAAAGTAACGATAACTAAACATTTTAAATTGTTTGACACATATATTTTAATATGAAAATGTATAAGAACCCAATCTAACGAGTAACGTGAGACAAAGCCTCCTTCTAGTTCCGTTCAATTATCAAGTGTCGGTTCAGTTCAAAGTCGTGATAAAGGGGTGAGTTGTCACTTCGCCGGCGAAACGGGGGTGAAATGGCAAATATGAACCGACGCAGCTATTCACTGGGCTGAAATAATTTATTCTCTATCTCGTGGACTCTATTGTTTACTGAATTTCTTTTATTTTCATAAGTAACGTGATTTAAGTATTGAAATAACTATAATTTCCATTACCAGTCGAAAACTGCCGCAAATAAAGGCGATTCGATTTCTAGGCATTAAAGACATCTACACCAATAGATCATTAAGTAAGTACATTGCTGTAACAATATGTAAATTTGAATCCTGCTTCTTCAAGGCTAATAACGATGGATGCCTTCAAGTAACACCATTTAGAAGTTCGCTAAAAGATCTTGTGAAATGAACATTTAAAGCACCTCAATGTGTAATTATCATATAACTAGACTTAACTTAGGGAAAAGTTAAAATGTTGGCCTGCATTTTAAATGCACCAAAGTGCGCGGTTTTAGAGGTTTGGTATTTTAATATATGTTAAATTCAGTGTTTATTTTTTAACGAAGACCATATGACGGCGGATACTGTCACAATTTTACGGCATAGTTTGTCATCAGCAAAGTAATGTTAATTGACGTATAACAAACGGCAACAGACAGGTTGGTTTTCATAAAAATATGTTGTGCTAAAAAGCATTCTAATTAACGATGATAAAAAAACTCGTGTCAACGAATGTATTCGCACGAGCTTTCAGTGATGGCAGCATTTTTTAATGAAAATTGTATTCAGGTCAGCCGCTGCGGATTTAGGTTGATTTTTGACGCAGAAAAACTATATACCAGGAAAATAACTAGACAGAGTCAATTATAGGGAAGAGAGCCAGCTGTTTCACCGCATTATTATGTAATGCTTGCAGTGGCTCTGGGACGAATCTAAGTCTTTGGAGATATTCGGGGCGAGTTATTTTTTTGATTTTTGATGGATGCAGATCTATACGAGATTGTCCGTTAATTGGACTGGGCGATCGGTAATCTCCGATTAAGTGGGCTGTTGTTTGCCAGATAGGGATGGAAGTAGCGCTGACGCCGACTATGTATACATTGCTCTATAATGTTAGGCTTTTACTGACTTTTTAAAACTGAAATTATTCATTTCTCCTTTTTTAGAAAAAGGCATAGTTGTTATTGTTTGTAATCTAAGTTTTGGTGACGTGGAAGAAGAAGAAGAAGAGCGTTACGTGCTAAGTATTAAATAAAAGCTCTATCGGTCGTTGCGATATTACGTCGTCCCTATTGGTATAAACGAAGTGCATATAAGATAGAATGCACGGGTCTCCGTAACATTCCAAAATATGCATCGTGTTGGAGCATCCCTAGCGGGGTCTCGTCAGCTGGGTGCGCGCGCTGCGGTCGATAGGCGCCGGGAGGTTCCGCGCAGGCGCGGGCGTATCGAGCCCGCACACTGGCCGCCGCCATCGCGCGCCGCACACGCGATGCATGCGGGAACTTAGCGGAACAACGCGCGCGGGCCTCATGGGCACCGTGCTGAGCTTCAGCCCGCGAGAGCGGCGCCCGCCCGCCGCCGCGCCGCCTCCGGACCGCGCCGCCCTGGCCTACTCCTACGAACGACTCAACAACGCCAAGAACAGAGAGAACCGCGACCTAGCGCGCGACGAGCGACGGGCCACCCTCGACGATGCCGCCAAAATCATATCCGAAAAGACGGCCCTCGAAAAGAACCTCAAGAAGCACTCGCTCTTCATCAACGCGCTATCGTGGAAGAGGTTCTCGACGGCCAACAACAACAAGAAGAAGTTGGAATGCAAGAGCAAGAGCGTGAGCACCTTCAGAGCGCCGCTGACGGACAACGCGCCGCTCGATAGGAACAAGAATGTGGGTGCGATATACGCCCGGGCCCCGGCGGTCCCGCCGCCGGCGGAGGTGGCGCGGGCCAATGCCCTGAACAACAACGTGTGCTACGCGGAGAAGTTGCCCACGACCGCCGTGGGGACGGCACCGGCGGTCGCACCGAGGAAAACGGTGATACAGGCGTCCACTTCGGAGCTGCTAAAGTGCCTGGGGTTGTTTCTCCATTCGCGATGTCACCGTTTGCGGGACTTCCAGGCGGGGGATGCGGTAATGTGGCTGCGGACCGTGGACCGCTCGTTGCTCCTCCAAGGCTGGCAGGTAATTGCGCACGCATTGTATTGTCGATAATGTAAATGCGTCTCGCCGCTTCTCATTCGACGACGATTCAGTATTGGGCCCGGTCACCTCAGATCTTATACTGTGACATACTACACATAATCCGCATTATTCAATTGCAGCCTTATTAATTTCCTCGTGATTTAAATCGCCTAGAATAGCTCGTTGGAATCCACACGCTTTTAATAAAACTAATCAAAACACGTACATACATTATACATGTATACATAATTGTTACTGATGCTGAGCAATAATAATGTGAACGATTTTCGTAACGCCTCGTAGCACTGTAGCACCGGCGTAGCGTTGAGGGTGGATTTCACTTCGGATCGACATTGTCTATTTGACACTTAGATTATAACAATCCGATTTTCATAAATAACACAATGGTTGAGTATCATATATTAGTTAAATATAATTTCAATAAAGCATACGACAATAAACCGAAAGAGGCGACAATAATGTTGGACCGGGTAGCATAGATCAGCGTAGAACGTAATTTCAAAAGAAACAGAAATAAAATAATTAAAATAAAAGCAATGAGAATTGTAATTATTTCAACTAAAAAATCAAAAATTCTAAGCATGTTTCCATACACACGATGCGGATAGAACGTAAATTAAAAAACAAAAACGGCCCCGTGACAATTTCATGCCCTATAATACAAATTAAAAATAAACATTGCGGGTACTTAGGTAGCTTATAAAGGTATTTTTAGAAATACAGGTCATAACTCTTACAGGAAATAGGTTAAGCGTGAACCTTACCGACTGTAAACAAAGAGAGGTCGGCTTTATAATAATTATAGAACGAAAGTAGTTTGCATAATTTGTAAAGTTTTAAAAAGCATAGCATGAACTATCGACATAAACTGAAATCCTATTGCCCTCTGTGGGGCGTGGGCCGAACACATCTTTATGTCCATTTCACTACTTTCTTTACGGGCAAAAGAAGATCAAACTTCTTTGCCCTGCCAGACCGAAAGAATGTATCGTTTCCTCGGTTTTATTGTTTCTCGAACTCATGGCCTCTCACGCTACCGCAATGCTAGGCCACTTATGAGCTACGGAGGCTATTTATAATAATCGGCATGATACATGATCATACTTTATTAACCATATTTATATTATAATGTTTTTTAGTTCAGATAACTGATTCTCTTAAATGAAAAAGTAAAATATTTCTTAACAGAAAGAAAAGGCATAATTTTGTAAATTACTATTACAAATCATATTATTGATGAGAGACGTGGAACACGTTTAGATGTTACGTATCTCTTTAAGTATTTATATTTAGGAGAAGGCAACAGATCTATATAAAGCGACTGCCTACAATTAGATATTTTGTCGGGATGGACTCCAAAGCAAACAGGATACAATCAAAATAGTTTCAGAGGCGAGACCTGAAGTCCACGTGCATTTTACACTAGTCATGGTCTAGGTGAAATCCGAGAAGCGGAAAAGGAGTTTTTCACAATACTATATACTATTCTAATATATAAAGCTGAAAAATTTGTTTGTTTGTTACAAAAAATCTCGTTGCGACTAATAGAAACAGCGAAAAAACAGCGGGAAATGTGGAAAAAGCGGGGAAAATTATTCAGCCTCTTGGGTTTCCGCTGAGAAAACGCGCACCACGATACGCAAAAAGAAATGTCTCTTTAAATAATCTAACAAAATGTCTGCAACAATATATGGCTATGTTTTAAGGTTTACTTGCAAGAACGACGGGACGCGAAAACGTTGTAGGTAACATAACTAATTTATAAAGATGGAGTAGATGTTTGCAAAAAAAAATTATGATGGCCAAAATTACTATTCTATGCGGACGAAAAAATTTCGACTCGTGCGCGACTTGAACCGGCATCTAAGCGTACCGTGCTGCTTCTGTAACCAATTGAGTTACCGTGTTTTTCAATGTTAATAGATTTTCAATTTATATAATGCCTCCATCAGCAAAAATGTGCAAAATATTGACGTTATATAAGCATTAGTCATTTGAAGTTATCAAATGAGAGTCTGTAATATTTAATGCAATTAATAATATTTGTAAAGGTAGCTTTGAAAACCATTAATGGAGATGAAAAAGAAATAACTTATGACGGTTCCTTATCTTAGTTAGCTTATTTTTAACAAGGACTCCTAAAACTATAAAGGCGTTTATTTTTATTGCTTTAAGCATATAAAATGTAATTATTTTATCAAAGTCCAATTCTACTAAAGTAATATTTTATGCCCCTCGAAATATCCTGAGCTTTATCTAAAAGGCTCGTCTTGATGAGGCTATATTTTACAAGACTGCAAGACTGGGGTAGGAAAGTTCATTCAATATGTATGGAAACAAGCCTACGCTACGACACCAATCAATAACGTGCGTCTAGCTTCATGAATAAGGGTTTGTTTAGAAAGAGACGAAGACCGAACACTCACGTGGAGCGAAAGGGACGGAACGTCGCGAAGTTGGCTGATCGCGTGTTCCGAAATTTTTAGTTCTGCCATGAGAGGAAATACTTAATAACTACACAAGAAAGTTTCATATTTCAGTTCAGCTATATTGTTTAATATTATGAAACCTTTAAAACTAACCTTTGGAGCTCAAGTTACTATTGAACTCGGATTCCGTTAGATCCTTTCTACGAGGAAAATGAGACCACGGTGGCGAGTGAAACCGTAGGATAAAACTTACAGTATCGAGTGGGGTTGGCAACTGAACTAAAGACGTGCTCTGAAAACTTGTTGTTGTACTCTGGAGAATGCTATAATTAGTTAAACAATGAATAACATTTTCAAGGTGTCAAGATAAACGTGAATTAAATCGTACCACAATAATGCTTATATACTTATATATATAATACATAATTTGTATGATGGAAATGTGAAATATATATTGTCATTATCTTATATTTAGCTGTTTCAATATTTGATTTGTAGGTATATCGACATTGTTGATTTGATTTTGATTAAAGATTATAATTGTTTTGCTTTAGATTAATAAAAAAAATCGTTAGTACAAAACGAACTTTGTAAAATACTTATAAGACGAAATAGTTTTTTTTCTTATTTCAGGACGTCGCTTTTATCAACCCAGCCAACGTAGTCTTCGTGTACATGCTCGTCCGCGAGCTGGTGGACGGCGAGAGGATAGGGCGGCCGCAGGAGCTACAAGCCGTCGTCCTGACCTGCCTCTACCTCTCGTACTCGTACATGGGCAACGAGATCTCTTACCCGCTCAAGCCGTTCCTGGTCGAAGACTCCAAAGACAAGTTCTGGGACCGCTGCCTTTTAATCGTCGATAGACTGTCCTTTAACATGTTAAGAATCAATTCCGAGCCGGGCTTCTTCACCGAGGTGTTCACCGAGCTGAAGGCTTGCGGGGCGATTGATAGTCCGCCGCCCGCGCCCCCACACCCCGCGCCTGCGCCCCCGCACGCGCTCACGCCCGCCTGACACACAGAGGTCGCCGTCTTGAGGCTAGCGTTGACAGATCGGCCCAGCCGCGTTTGATGTCGGCTTCTGACTGCCGAGAGTCTTGGTCGATCCGCGACCGGCTACGAGTGGTCTTACAATCGAGTTGCGAATATTTAAGTTCCCACATCGCCCATACAACATTTGAAAAGAAGTTTACGGTGCCATGTGACGTACCAGGCTAACAAAGTTAGGATACGAATTTAATCGAAATCATTTTATTGAGTCGCATCTTCGCCATGTATCTGGCAACTTAAATTGGAAACAGCGATAGACCAAGACTTGAAGCAGCAACACTGAATTGCAGTAATCTCTCTTTATTGTGATAAATCAAATTCAAGAGCTAATAATAGTGAATTTATGAGAAATCTCGCCTTGCGGAGCGGTGCAAACGTAAAAACTGCAGGAAAAACTCCAACAATAATAATAGAAATGACATCCGCAAAGCAATAGCCGACTATGACGAAGTTTAGTTCGCGGCCGAGGTGCCTGTAATTCCGTAAATGTGCATTAGTGTCGATTAGTCAAGCATTCGTGTCTATACATAATATGATAATTATAACGGTACAATTTTAATGAATAACTGCCGACGAGAGCGGTCCTAGTCCAATAGAAAGGTTAGCTTGTAAGGGTTTCGTGTAGTAGAAAATCGTATTACAATTTAGTTAGATGATAATAGAGAAATGCAGGCGGGGGGTGGCAATATGGCTCCGGCGGATACCCGGTCAAGTCCTTCAGATAAAAGTACGTACCACGGCCGGCTCAAAGCACGTTCCGTCTTCGAGGGCTAATTTGGAGTGCGCCGGTTCTGAGATAACGGCTTCTTTGACTTCTCTGAAGACAGCATTAAAACCTTCTTCAATGGGGTCAGTTATGTAGACAACTACTATAGTCCAAAGTCTGTTAATTAACATTACGAGAAACGGTGTTTTGTAAAACCTTCGTTACAAGTAAAAATGTCAACATAAAGTGACATTCCATGCCAAGTGACAAGCCGTTGAGAATAGCAGACTTGGGGCCTATTAAGTTTTATACATATTTGGCCTCGCACTCAAATTAGCTCTTCAAAGACGCGGGTCTACGTTTAATATAGGTCAAATTTTGCGACGTTTTGTACAGATAATATTAAGCCCTTAAATCTAGTCTACATGCTTAGAACGGCACTCGGTCGATGAATTGGTTGACTAACAAAACAATTATCACTCAGTAAGATAAAATAGATTATACCTCTTTTTCTATTTAAAGACTTTGACGTTGGGAATTTTCGATTATAATTTGAACCACCCCATTATTAAATGCCAGGAAAATGTCGCCGAGTGCCAGTCGAGTCTAAGTGATTAGTCGTAAAGTAATAAATACAAACCTATTTAATTTCGTAGAATCTCAAATAAACTCACTAGCCGTTCGTGTAGGTAGTTGTCTGTGTTTCGTCGTTTATACAGTTTTTATTTACATTAAAACACCATTAGCTTCAGCCTAGTATTATTTTTGCGAGACTTTTAAGACGATGGAGTTTCTAAGTGATATTATTCGCATGATTAAACAAAAAGGACTTCACCGTGAACCTAGAACCGTGTTTCTGTGTGATCATTATAATTTAGTCTGATAATTTGTTTAAATATACTTCCTAGATAATAGCTATTTGGATCTTTCTTAATAATAATGTAATTAATGCCGTCTGCGTCTTATAATAATTAAGTAATGCTCTTTTTCAACAAAACAACATTAGGGTTCAGTCTATTAAATAAAGATAGAGCAAAAATCGAAGACATAATCTCTTGTTTTCTTTTTAGTTATCGTCAATCCATTTGAGGAGTAAATTCGATAGGTACTAAAACTTCTTAACTAAATTGTTAAAAAAAAATTAATAATAATTTGTTAGAAATTATATTACTTAATAGATAATGAGTAATGGAATATAGTTATTTTTTTTTCTATTACGTACTTATTACATTTTGTTTTGTAGAAGAAAAACGAAACTTGCTAATTTTTAGTTTTACAAAATTATATGTATGTTTGCTCTCGCATAGAATATTATTTAATGGCTAAAGCTGTTACTCATATAAGTTTCCTGAAATAATACAACATTAACTTAAAGGCACGTTAAATGTACATTCCAATTAATAAATAAGTCGTTTAAGATCACAAGGTAATATAATAATGCATCTATAGTTATAACTCATGGTTGGTCAAAAGCCATTCAAAAATGCGATTGTCTTAATGTATAATATTGTTGTATATGAACCACCTTATAATTTTGTTTTTGTTTTCCGTATAGCATAATATGTCAGTATTTGTTAAAATTGTTACCTTTTCGTTATTTATAAAGATAAATACGAAAAAACGCGTTACGGTTACCCTTCTGTTTATTTAATGCTTAAATTTTTAACAAAATCTGCTTTAAAAAAATGGGTGCCCTTAGTTTTATAACATTCATATGTATGAAGCGTGAAGGTACATTCCATTGGTAGAATAATGTTTCTAACTAACGAGGGGTACATGGAAAGTAGTCAGTGTACCTATTCTATTGTGTACTCAAACTCACGTTTGTTGTCTAACGTTCTGTAAATATACCAAATTATTAAAAACGTTTCGTATATACAATCATTTGTTTTATTTCCCAATGCAATGGCAATTCTATAGGAATTACTAGACAAAGTATTTAAGAATAAATCCTTATAAAATCTGCTCTGTTCTAAATTTCACGCAACCGGAATACATAAAATATACCTTCATCAAATTTGACACAAGGTATAACTTTTAGTACATTTGTTCTTTCCTGAAATAATCTTAAAACATTCAGACTAACGATGGAAAAGAGTGAATATATAGATATACATACATAATAAAAAAAGGAAAGATTTGTTCTTTTATATTGTAATGTTAAGTTTGTAAGGAAAACTCAAAAACGACGGTACCGATTTCAAAAAGTCTTTCACCACTAGAAAGCTACATTCACTCTCGGTAATCAAGGCTATATTTATTGCTAGAAAATATTACAAACTTATGTGACGTAATCCAAGGTAAAAAATGCCATACAACGTCTTTTGTCGCATTCGCTGCGAAAACTGTTGATTATAGAACAAAATAATGTACTACGATTTTCCAAAATAACCGTAGTAAGAGACGAGGGGCAGCAACTGCTTAAAGTTGGGGAATGAATTTTGCTTCTCCAAGATTAAGAAGCAATTGAAACATCATTCTGGACGAGACTCAAGGGCTTTATGAAGAAGCACGAAAATGAATTGACTTGGTTGTTTTATAGTGCTAATAATAGGTATGTTGTCCTAGTAACCTAGAAAGTAAACCATTTATCCTAAAATTTCCTTGAAAAAAAAAAGCAAACTGATACCGTAGCTAATATTGACACCGAAGATTTTAAAACTTACAGAACTTTAAAAATATAAGTACTTAATTTCTATCGTAAATAATTAACTCTTTTAATTAAAACCTTTGCAAATAAAAACGTTTGGAGTGTATGTGTGTAAATGTTTAAAAGTTTTTAAAACACGTGCAAAGACGGACTGCTAATTGTAACATATGATTATTGTACACGAGGCAATTTAATATGAAATTTAAGTTAAAATATTGTGAATATTAATTACGAATTCGAAGTAGCGCTACAGATCAGTTATTTCAATGAAATTTTCAAGTGTCATAACATTCTTTAATGTTTTTCGGCAAATAGACTTGTCCAATTTGTCCAACATTATTTGACATTAGGATAATGTCGAGAGGTGTCAAAACTATTATTTGTTTACTGTCATTTCGTAAGGCTCCTGCAGACATTTTAAACACAAACATGTAAAAAGTAAAAAACAATATTTTCCTAATTTATTTCATTCATGACATAAACTAAAACTTTTTAACAAATTAAAAGGCTACTTTAAAGTATAAGAATTAAGTGCGAGTTCTTTATTATTTAAATGCATATAACTTATAGTTCTTATATTTAGCGCCAAAATCCAAATCGTGTCTTAATCTCCAATTACGAAGAATCGTTACGTCGAATTATTTTACATATTTTGTTACCTACGACTTAAACAAAACCAAAATGAGTGATTATCCTGATATGGATGAAGAATATGAGCTCATGTATTCAGATGAACTGGAATTAATGAGAGAAGTGGAAGATCATTCAAGTAAGTTATTCATACATTCCTAATTAGGTTGTACTATGAGCGTTTTCTTTTATTACCAAAGTCATTATAATCTCGTATATCTTACAGATACTAATCCAGTCCTAAAAAAAGCATTTCCTGCCAAACGAAGTCTGGACTTTTCGAGTCCCAGCAGACCGGCCAGAGATATTATTAATACACCTATTCATAGTACGCCTGTTTCAAAAAATATAGAAGATATACAAGATGATACACGACCCTATAAACGAACTGCAGAGGAACTATTTGGTGATATAGATGATATTGATTTTGATTCTATACAGCTACCAAGTAAAAAGCAAAAGACGGAGGAAGAAAATGATCTTGAACTTATTAACAAGATCCTTGAAAAAAGACGATTAAGGCAAATGTTAAATGAGCCAAATATCAGGCTTCAAGCCGATGTTTTAACTAACTATTGTGTGAAAGATAACCTCTCTCTTAATATACCTAGGTTAGTTTTTTTCAACTTTCTTAATACTAAGTACTTTCTGCATTTTACATAAGTAGTACACATTTAAATAAACAGCTTAAAACGAAAGATATATTAGTTTGTATACTTACAATTATTTTAACTATGATCCAACATTTCAGAAGCTTAGTAGCATCTGTGACCACAGGGGGTAATCAAATTTTCTTGGTTCATAAATAAGATGTTTCGTAAACTATGTTTATCTTTCTTTTTCTCTATCCTATTTACTTGATAAAAGCTTTGTGACATATTTCATATATGCATTACGATATCTGGTTTCTACTTTCCAGGTGGCCGTTTATGCCCTTAACAAATGACAATGGTGACAGAGTGTATGTGCGATTAGAGTCTGAAGATTCATGGGACATCTCATTGGATGCTTGTAGCAACGGATTGACATTACACTCTACATTTGCCAGTGTTTGGGATGAAGCTAGAAAAATTGTGAGTACTTCTTAGTTGGCCTGACTGCTATGCTCTGGCATACTAATAATATTATGTTTCCCTAAAATTAAACCTTGAATCTCTCCTGCCCAATAAAGGGCAACCCTGTGTGATAATTGATATTAAAATTTACAGTTTGATAGTAAGGAACAACAAACCACTACCGAAGAGAATGAAAACAAAGCTCCAGAAATACCTACAAATGGGAATGCGGAGCTATGGGTGGACAAGTACAGGCCAAGTTCTTATGTAGACTTGTTGTCGGAAGAGCCTGTAAATAGAGCTTTACTATACTGGCTACATTTATGGGATAAGGTATAAGATTCAATTTTTATTTGTTTCATATTCGGGACATGGATCTGAGATGCAATATAGATTATGGCTTCTCTATGTAATTAAATGGGTTTCTTATAGTAAGGTGGTCAGTCAAAAGAACATACAAACGTGCTTACAACTTCAAAATATTAGTAAAGATTTTATTATAAGTATTTTTAGATAGTCTTCAAGAAGGACGTCAAAATCAAAGAACCGCAACAGCAGAACAAATTCAGTAAGCGAACTGGGCAGTTTCAATTGACCAATAAGTGGAAAGGTAAAAAAGAAACCGAGGTTGATTTAGATGAAGACGGAAGACCTCATCATAAGGTTGCGCTGTTATGTGGGCCACCTGGAGTTGGGAAGACGACATTAGCTCATTTGCTGGCAAAGCTAGCAGGTAATTTTATAACAATTATTTGTGAAATAGAACTGCTTTTGAGTTTAACATGCCCTAAGCAGCAACAAGGGTTGTGTATCCAGTTTAACTAAGTTTAGTGGCTTATCTCAAACTATGATTACATAAACTTTGGATTTTTGGTAGTATCAGAATAAAAAATGTGTGTCAGGTTACAGACCCTTCAGTCTCCCCACTGACCACGGCTGCTGCAAAGCATCCGAAACGTCAGGCCGAAGTTAAAAATAATTTTCAAATAAGTTTAACTAATATATCGCGTTTTAAACCGTTAAAGTGTTTTATTTAAATGTGTACTACTCGCATAAACTATAGACAGTATTTAGGTTACAGACCCGTCGAATTGAATGCATCGGACGAACGCAGTACGGAAGCGTTCCAAACAGCTCTTCAAAGTGCAACTCTTATGAGATCCGTTTTGGATGCAGATAAGAGGCCAAATTGTCTTATATTAGGTGAGTCTTTTCATAAAAATTACTTTTAAACCTAAAAAAAGGAAAATGGAATAACTCTGCACGAATTGCATCAATTTTTTCTATAAAAGTACTACTATTTTTGTGGTAAAATTGATTTATTAAATTGTCACGTTTGTTTACTCTCCCTTCATCTTACGAGTTTTCGACCTGTCTTTATGTCCCGACGCAACAAAATAAAATAGGAAAAAAGAGAGCAAACTCAAGTGTACTTACCTCCGGTCCGCTATCTGTTTCTTGAATGGCTTATATGTTTGTGGCCTCTTGTGTGCGTAAGTGGAATCGAGGTGTCCATAATAGACTTAATACATGAGAAGCATCTCTTTCTCACACTCGCTTCACTGCCGGAAAGTATTCAGTCACTGTTACACTATATATACTTGCAAACAATCTTAATTCAAACTAACTTAAAGTACTTGGGCACATCCGACTCACTCTAAATTAACGTAGCGCGGACGAAACGTAGCGCTATATTCGTACCGCGAAAACTCAACTACCCAAAAAAAGAAGTATTTATTTTGCTACCCTCCTTCATCACTTGTTTCAGTTTTTAACAATAATTGTCAATACAGTTTTTTTGATCACCTCTACGACTCTAGGTTCATATCCAAGCGTGTAGATAAAATCTATGAATACTACTTGCCCCACGAAGAAGAAACAAATATATCACTTTTTTAATAATATCTTTAAAATCTTTACATAAAATATCCTTGTGTTTTTCAGACGAAATAGATGGAGCTCCGATTCAAACAGTAGAGTTACTGGTGAAATGGTGCACTGCTAGTATGAAAAAGGAAGAAGGCAAGAAGAAAGGCAAAACACACCCACTGCGGAGACCAGTTATAGCTATCTGCAATGACCTATATGCTACATCGTTACGGCCGCTGAGGTGCTGTCTAAATTGCTTTATCACAAACTTCTCTATAAAAAAGGGATAGCTGCATTGTCATCAAAGTTTCACACAAACCGTAATTTTAGATATCTAGCAATATATGGAACTAAAGGAGGTTTTCTCAATATGCAACTTGCTTATACAGTAAGTCTGTAATATTGTAATGAGTAAAGTACATAAAATTGTTATTATTGCTTATATCATTTATCATACGTATATAAAGATTACACATACATAACGTATGAAATCTTTGAATCAACGCAACAAAACTAAATTGATTTCATCTTATGAACGACACCAGTCAAAATTCAAGCGTTTCTAAAGCACCGATTCGAATTATTGTGTATTAGAGCCCATTTTATCTCTATTTCAGGCCAATATCCCTAATAGTGACCGTGAACTCGGTCAGCGCGGCTCGTCTTTCTGCACGTCTGAGCGCGGTGGCGAAGTGTGAGAGATTGTCCATCCCGCCTCGGCTGCTCACCGCGTTAGCTGCGCGCGCGCAAGGCGACGTGCGTAGCGCTCTACACGTGCTTAGCTTCTGCAGGGCGAGAGGAAAACCGGTATAGATATTTAAAAAATAGCTTATATTTATTATTTACATTTCCTGATAATTTGAGTATGTCTCGTAAGGACTGTAGAGATGTTGAAGATCCATAGGTGGATCACCTATGGATCTTGAAAATAAATTAAGCTGTTTGGATCATAGTTTAATTACAGAGCACAACGGATGGACACTAGCTATATTGAATTGAACCCATATCGAATATCCAAAGCCAAAATAGATCAACAGCGCATCTTGTGCAGATGTTATATCGCTGGGGTATTTCACCTCCCATCAAGCGACCCCTGTCTGTCTGTCCTCCTCTATCATTAAAAATATTGATATTAGTGTGGATTAACTACATGATTATTTCCACATTTCAGCTGAATATAGAGGATATAGAGAACTCGTCGTTGGGTATGAAGGACTGCAACAAGACGATGATGCAGGCACTGCAGTCCATATTCACTGTTGACGACAACGATGCGAACGCTTGCCTTAAGACTGTCCAAGCGGCTGGCGAATATGACAGGCATAAACTTTATTTTTTACATAAAAATATTACTCACGACTAGTTCTAAACTACTTACTGTTTCGCAATTAAGAAGGTACTTTCAGCAGTTATCCACGATAAGCGATCTTCTAACTGATAGCTCGATTGATTTTCTCATATGTATGCATGCATACAGGGTAGAGTAGTATTAACAGTATATACGTTGTGTTTACGAAGTGCATCGATCAAGACTGACGTGGGGTCACTCAGTGGCGCCTTGAAAATTAATGTTTTCTCAGGGAATAATTGCCCTCGTAATTCTCCCAGACTCGCAGATGGCATCTTCGAGAACTACATATTAGCGCGCGTCGATGCCAGGATGCACGTGGCCTGCGAAACCACCTCCTGGCTGCGGTTATACGACTTAATGTATTCTTGGACGCTGAGGAATCAGAACTATTCCCTATACGGCGCGTTGCCCTACTGTTTATCACGGTGTCATTCTGTGCTTGCCTCGCGACAACCTATACGGGTCAAGTTTCCCATGCAAGCGCAGGAAGTGAGTAAATTATCTATTTTCGGCGGTTTGAGTTTGTTCGTTAGCTTCAACTTAAATAATTAATTCGTTTGTCTTTGCTACAAACTGTCTGCAAAATTATGCTCTATGTTTCTTATGGGACATGGTATATTGGAACCATTCATTACATGAAATGTTTTTCATTCTAAAAACATTTCATGTAATGAAAAATGTCTACATACACTTCAGACATATTACAAATTTATTACTAAAAAAATGTAAAAAGGTTGTAAAAACTTTCTCTTCTAAACAACAAAGTTCACTGAACACTTTTTGTTTTGTACGCTTGAGCTCATGAAATTCATCCTTCATTTTGCTTCTCTTGCTTCTCTTGCTTTTTTGTTCGTCATATTTATTGATTTCTAGAGTTATTAAACTTTATTTTAGATGAATCGCAAAAAGACCGAGCTGGAGAGTATAGTGGGGTCAGTCTGGCGAGGCAGCGCGCCCTCTGTCCTCGCGCCGAGGAAAACGTTAACCCTGGACGTTATACCTCTCCTGCCTTATTTGCTGTCACCGCAGCTGAGGTCCGCTAATGTCCAGGTATATTTCAAACACATTTATTTTAGTAAGTGACTGGCTCGGTTTGAATGTATGGCTATTAAGAGACGCCGTAGTCGTAGTTTTGATCCTCATCGAGTACAAAATGTTTCTAATGAAGTTATAATTCTTGTGAAATATGTTGAATCTCGTCTAGAAATCTGGATATGGAATCATCGGTTACTGATAAAATATCTATCTAGGTTTGACTGCGTTTTGCCTTCAGTCTTTAGTTTTCCAAATATCCTAAACTAAATGACTTCGGTTGATCACCTCCGTGGCACTATTAGAAAATTGCATTGCCTAGCATAGAATTAAGCTGTAAGGCTTTAGGATAATGACTATGGAAAATCTTTGGTGTTAGGCAGGACATTTAATTACTGTTTTTTTTTTTGAAGATTAAGTGGTATTATCCCAAAATTACTATTCTTTTTTTTCTTGTAATTGCTTAATAGTAAATACTCTCTGTAGTTTAGGCGAGGAGTACACATTTAAATAAAACACTTTAACAACAAAAAATGCTGTTATCTGTGATCTTGTCTTACGTGCTGCCATCTGTGCTAATTTGCTAGTATTTTTTTTATTTTGCCCTAAAAACACATTGTTTTATAGTAATGTCTATTTAATACATGTCTTTTTCTAGTTATGTAGTGAAAGTGAAAAGAAATCGGTCACGGTTTGCGCGGGAGCCATGTGCGATTACGGATTGCAGTACGTGCAGCAGCGGGGCGCGGACGGGCTGTACGCCTTTGTGTTGGAACCCGATGTGCATAGAGCTGCTTTCTTAGGTGAGTCTCTGCACCAGGCGGGTGAAGTTAATGTCATTAAAAGCGTACAAAAGCCGGTGATAAATGACGGAAATTTCAAAGATTTTGACATTGATTTGAACTTGAAGAAAACCACGCTTTTATCTCCACTTGGCTCTAAAAACATTATACCCAAACGAAAACGACTCCACATCGATACGAAGAATAAAAGATTACATCACGTTTTCAGAATTGCGAAAATTCTTTGTGGTCACAATTCCTATTTTCAACTTTGCTTAAGATTTCTGATGGTGACGGTAATTATTGGTTGGTTTCGTCCCACTACCGCACACTTGCTCTCTGGGCTAATATTTCTTCATCTTTGTCCATAAGAGATTACTAGTCTCTTTAGAAAGTCCTTAGATTTGTTCCTGTTTTATTATTTTTTATTTTCTGTAAGGTAACGTCGATCGAGTGAAGACCAGTCCAGCGGTGCGCCAAGCGATAGCGCAAGAACAACAACTTGAAATGATTCGACGGAACGATCAAATGGTGCGTAACAGTTGAATAAATTTAGTAACTAAATATAAAAATAAAACGTAATTTAATCTTAACATTAAAAATAATCTCTTAATAGATGACGAAGAACAGTAAGAAGAAAAAGACGAAAGAGGTTGAAAAAGCGAAAAGTGAAGTAAAGTTGCCCAACCACCTGCAAAGGCTGCAGCCGAAGACAGTGGAAAAGACAACTCCGCAGGTAAACGATTAACTCTACTGTATCTGGGAGTTTTTATAATTCACAATGACCTAGGAGTAGATAATAAAATTATTATATTTTACGTAATGTCTGTCGTTTACTAGAGTAAGTTTGAATGACGTAAGCACCGAGCTCCTTCAAGTAAAGCCTTAATTCGGTACATCGCGATAATACAAAAGCAATCTCAACGCCCGCTCCGCGATTAGGGTGATTAATATTCGAGCGCGCCTGCCAGCCTGAGACTTGAAAACTCATTCCCTCAATAAAACAGTCGCAAAGAAGAAAGCTCATTCCGACGATTCACAAACATTCATTCGCAATCTCGCGGCCGCGGCTCGAATGCTGCTAATATATTCCATCAAGCCTCACACTGCCGCCGCTGACTCGCATTCACCGCCTAATGGCCTCCTTTATCCGCCCGCTGCGATGCGATTTCAAACGTATTTGCCGCTTCACAAATGCAGTTCATTACCGGACGGTTATGTTTAAGACTGACTGGCGACCTATTTTGGCTTGGAAAATTCTTTACACTCATTTTATATGATTACATATCGGTGCAATATTTAAATCGATATATAATTTTTCTGAAACTTTGAACTTTGGAATTCCGGAAATAGGTGATAGGAATATCTAAATTCCCTTCAGGTCAAACACCACCGCCAACAAATGAAAAAGTCAAAAACCACCGTCAACAAATGGAAAAGTCAAAAACCACCGTCAGGCAACAAATGGAAAATTCAAAAACCACCGTCAACAGTGGAATCGTGTTTCGGTTTTAGTCTGTGAATTTCCGAATATACGAAGCCAAAATAAGTCGACGACCCATCTTATTGAATTGTAAATGGCTGCGGTATTCCACCTATCCACAAGTGAACCTCTTGTTTGTCTATGCTTCTAATATTAAAAAAACCAAATGACTCGAATTCACGATGAGGACGTATGTTGCTATTCAAAATACTTTTGCAATAAATTTAATCTTATCTTTACACGGCATAATTTAAGGCCTACTGTGCTGACCAAGTGTTCCTTGTGTCACTTGACCAGAGCTATGCCTGGTTCTAGTTTTTGATGTGTCTGTCTGTGTGTACACTTAGCGTAATTACGTAAGTATTAGTTCAGACTACACGTGCTTCGGGAATCGGTGTTCGTTTTGTTGATTTAAGAATGATCACTCAGATTCCGCATTTAAAGAGAAGAAATGCTCAAATTCTCGTACAAATCTTAGTCTTTACTTAACTTTAAAATCGTAATATCCATTAAAAGCTGAAATTGTCAATGTTCGGGTCGTCCTGGCAAATACAATAACTAATCACAATAAAAGGGTTGCGGCCGACTCTATTAAAAACTCAGTAAAGAATTCCCTCATAGAGTTTGAAAAGGGCCACCGTACACATAAAGTCACCTTCAGCTATTTTTCTTCATGTTTATTATTAAATTCGCTGATCCCGCAAACGTTTCTTTGCTAAGCGAAATATTTAAAAAAAGACGGTTCTTGTGAGGTAATCTTAAAAGTTACACATATTTTAGACATAGACATATTTTTTTCGGTATAACCGTTTTCGTAGCGCACACAACGGAGATCATCAAAGATAAATATTTTTTCCACTTTTTCCACTGTTTCTTAGCTCCTATTGGTCGCATCCTGGTGTTTAATAGCCTAAATGACAAACCCAAATGTATTTTAGTTTACTATTAGTTTCTAAAATAAACGCGCTCAAACAAACTAACTTGACACCTTAATAATATTATAATATATTATAGACATTTTTCGCGAGATAGATTATTGTTACTTTAATAAATATGTATATACGATTAGCTTAATCTGACTCACTTTAGTTCAGTCTAACCTGGTTTATGCTAGCTATAACTTTTATTTTGTTACAATTGTTAAATTATTATTCTTGTCACTTCTAAAAGTCTACTAGCCTATTGGATCTATTTATGATATACTTAGTGTACGGGGAGCTTTATATTATACTTGTTGTAAGTTTTTCGCTTCAGTTAATGGCCTGCGCCTTGTGGCCGTCAATTTCTTTTAGAAATCCCTTTTGCACAAGAATAATGTCATCCCAAATAGAGGTTATTAAAAAGGAAATTAGGGGAATAACGCAGCATCCCTTTAATATCAATAGGGGAAGTGATGAATTTGTAATTCGTTAGCGTTCTGGGTCACAACTAGTCTTTCCCTGAGTTCCTTGAGTTACATTCAGTGGAATATTTACGCATTTTCCTTTTAACTTTCCGGACTGCTGTCTGTTTAATACAAGTTAGAATAAATTAGTTTTTATATAGGAACGGCATACGAATAATACGATACGATAACGAAACGGTCAGAATGAAGCGCGGGCTAGAATGGCGGGTAAATTTATTATTTGGGCGGGACCAGCGCGTAATGGTCCGTCTGAGTGCAGTAATACTGGCTAATAGACTGACCCTTTTCACTGTTTCCTTTTCCCGCTAAGGAAATAGAGGCTCCACTTTAATGCTTTTGTTCTCGTTACTTCAAGTGTTATTTGATTCTAAGCCCTCCCTTGGTTTCGATGAAACTGAACGCAAAAGAGAATATTATTTTTATGGTTGACCTTTTTTGGGTTTAGATATGCGGAATTAGCCATACTGATTCCGAAACGCGACTAAACTTCACGGTTTTTCGGACGGAATTTTGATAATTCTACCCCCGATCTAATATCCATATTTCCAGACGAACTTTCAACATGTTTCAGAAAAAATATAAATTGATAATCGTGTTCACACATTGCTACCATTAGAGCGACGAGTCCGTGTTTAGTGAGGCCGAGTGTATGATTTTCATGTAAAAATAAACTAATCTAAAGAAGTTGTCAAAGGTTTTCGTTGTATGTTTGGGCCCTAAAAAGCCAAATAAAAAGCCAAACGATCAGACAATTTTAATTGCGATCGCGTGTTGAAACACTATGTTATATTATAGCGTTAATGCCGTCTTGTGCGCTAATCTAAAGCAGCAAAGAGCTGAAAGTGGCCACTTTGCGAATACAATAAAATGTATTAAATCAGCGCGGCCATTAGGCGAGTCTAAGTAGGGAGGTCATTTGTCCGGTTAAGAGCCCGCCTTAATTACCGCGCGCCTCATTACCGCCCTCTATTTGTCGCTTTTAAAACCTTTTGTGTTTATCTCACTCCCTCGTCTTATGAAATCGTTTGCGGAAATTGTTTTACGAGTATGTTGGCTGTCGTGTCGGTTTTATTGATTTTTTCTTGAATATATTCAGAGATCAATCTGGTGAGCGCGTTTAAAGCGATCAGAAAACCTATTGACTATCGAGTCGAAGCCCCCGACGCCTAATAGACGTAATGACACGGGGACGCGGAAGCTGCCCCCTTAATGCGCCCCGTAAACGAATATGCTCGGAAGTCGCCCGGCAGATGTGATCGCCGGGGCCCGGACGCTCGCGATCATCAATCTGGCCCCGCCGCCCGTATAAATCAAGCTCACAATGCCAGGAGGAAGTTCTTAAGAAGAAAAACTATAGGTCATATCCTTCCTGGGAGGCGGCCAATCGGAAGCGGGGGAGAGTCTCCTGCCGACGCCCCCTCGCGGGTGATTCGTTTAACGCTAGGGTTAGCATGACCTGGAAATTGATTCTGCGACTCTTTTTACTGGCTTTATCTGTAATCTAAGATCGACATCGTTCGTTAAACGTCGCCGAGCTCTGTATTTTCGTTGTAGGACGATATTACGGGCAGACAGGTTACAAATTAATGTTTAAAAAAGACACTAAATTACACTTGCCATTTGAACGCAATTAGTGTCGCGACAGAAGGCAGCTAAAATGTTACGGTGGCTAAAGTTGCCGAGCAGCTATACTCCGTCGCAGGTTCGAGTTCTGTCCTAGTCATATATTATTTCACAATAAATGTCTTAAGAACTCTTCATAATAATTTATAGCGAAACATTTAAATTTTCTAGTAGGAGCGCACCTTAAGATGGCCCTGAATGTATAAAGATTTTTCCCCGTCGCTTCGCCGACGTGGACTCCTAAATCATGCGCGGATTATATATAAGCCGTGACGTAAAGTGATAGACTGGTGCCCGATGTATTGTTTCATCCCATTTCCACCAAGAGTGCGAAGTATGTTTTCTATTAGCCAGTGAAGCCCGAGATAGCGCACCAACAAACAATAAATATTACTCTACGTTTGGGTCCTCGGGTTTGGTCCGCACGTCCGGTATATACCATTGCACAGCACGGCGTAGCATGCTACGATGGTCTCGAGTTCGTAGCACCTACTTGCTTGTAATATAAATAAAAGCAGTACAAGATTTAAAACGTTTACAGTTAAAGTCCAAATTAAAAAACCCACTGAACGTAAATATGAGATTAATTAAGCTATCTGAAACCGCTAGGAAAATGTTCGCTCGAAACGATATAAGCTGATGTTGTTTCAGCGCAAAGTGCGGCACTGTGCGGGTACTTTAGAGTAACCGCATACGCGATACACAAATTGTCTTTTCCTAACGGATTCATTTGCGGTGTTGAAATTTGAATTGCGCTCCCGGCTGGTGCAGCAAATTGTGAATTACAGTCGGAGCCATTGAACGAGCGATTTTTAAAGCAAAAATCCGTTACCCCTACATGGGACGTGGGCATTACTATTGATAACTTTCACTATACCGATTAAAAATCGAAAATAAATTGAAACTCTCGACGCGGTAGTTCAATTGGCTAGAACAGCAGCACGTACCGCTGACGATGCCGGTTCAAGTCCTGCCCGAATCGATTCTATCTTAATTTATTTTCATTTTATATTAATTGATTTTGTTGATCGACCTTCCATATTGAAATAATCTACGCATTTTACAGCTGTAAGGGTAAGCTCCTTTCTGCTTCAAGAATACTTTAATTGTGTCTCCTCTATATTTTGTTTTCCTACGATTAATATTTGGGGAATTGTAATTGTAAAATAGTAGTGTATGTTTTGTTTAATACTGTCTTTAATGAAAATACTCACCATTAGTTGTTATCAAAGACGATGTCAATTGTACTCCGCTTATTTTATGGCCGGTAATAGAAGCCGCGCGTACAGTTAGTTTGCTTATCCTGTAGAATGAAGATAACGTTTCTATTGCAAAATATGTTATCATATATTATTTGTATAACAGTGAAAAGACTTTTTACAAGCAATAAATAATTAAATATGGCACTATTAATGACTAAACGAAAAACGTCTAAAATGCAAATTATCATATTAAGAGCGAAACACATTATATGATGACACACGATATGAACAATTTTTATTGTATATTATCCGCATTAGGCTCCGACCGCACCCCGCGCAATTATGGCAACGCGTAACGTCACAAATCCTAGTCCGATTACGAGCGTTGCAAATTCAAATAATGCGGTTCGAAATTTAAACACGTGTATAATTTTTGAATTTGGAGCGCGCCATGTGCGGTGCCCGGGGCGCTACTCTTCGGGCGCCGCGGAGTCTGCCCGCTCGGAAGCAGACCCGCTAAACGAGCGTAACGCGAATATATTTGGGCGGGCTGCAGATAATAAATGCTTTTATTGGTTTCGTGCGGTCGTCGGATCGGAGCCGAGACCGTATATGACTTTCGAGAAATGTTCCGCTTAATAGCTCTGAAAGGGGTTCGCGAGCCAAAAATTAACGTAAATAACTACTAGCGAGGCGGTAAGTATGTTAGCCTTCTCATCTTTCTTTATGCGAATGTTATATGGGCGTTTTCATTAAACTACGATAGACAGACACTTCGAAAACCACCTACTTTTTTTCAGAGCAGGTATAGAAGCATACAGATTGTGCGTGTAAAGCATAATTGACCTTAGTTACTCGGTAGGTACCTACCAACCGCCTAATTCAAGCGTAAGATACATTACACATTAGGCCAGTGCAGCCAATATTCAAAATGGATCCTAATCGATCTTCCCTCGATGGCTTTAATTACCTGAGGCGCTTACGTCGGTGGTAATACGTAATGACATTATAGCCGAACAAGAATAATGGCATTGGTAGATTATGTAAGAAAAAGCGAAGAACGCGGTTACGCAATCACCCACCAAAGTAAGTAACGAGACCGCAATCCATTTTCGCATTGAAAAACCAAAAGCTAAACGTATTCATGACGTAACGCTTCCATTCACCGCATGTAAGGAACTCTATTAAGGCGCGCATAAAAGAAATCTTCCCCCGAACAAATTGCTATTAACCCTTGCATTATGCGCGAGTCATTACGCCGCCGGCGCTCGTCTGGTCAAAGAGACCATTGAATAGTGTTTGCCTTAATCAGATAGGGCCCGGCAATATGCCACATGTTTGTTCTGCGCCGGCGATTACCGCAGCGCAACTGTTATTTTAAAGCGTGCTCGTTATCTGCAGATTTTTAATGCCCAAAGAGCCAATTGTCATTGCCAAAAACAAATTTGATCCTGTAACAAATAAAAGCCCGTCCACTAAAATAAGATGAATTAAATAAGTTTGCAAAGAGTTGTCTATTTTAATCCTCTCTGTTGATCATTGGTGTATCGATAATATTTTTTTCTTTTATGAGATCGAAAGAAATGTGTTTGTCACAAACAAACATATCGCCAAAGTCTCTATATTATACTCGAAGATCGACCTTTTTATTAAAGTACCAGTGAATTTGTGTTTGAGCCTTCGTGAATTCTTCATGAGTGGTTCGGCCATTTGCTTAAGCTTTTTAAGTACATTGTCTATAGTGCGTCCCGGTCTATCACTAGTGGACGTCGATTTGTTTTATATTTTGAAAATGTAATCTCTGGTTATCTTCAAATGGGTCCGGATCTCTGACGCGTCTATAAATACAGTAGCGCGGCATTACCATAGAAATAGAGCGAAAATCCATTCAACCCTATCCGCGCACTTTGTCAATTTATCTTGGTATATTCTCGTGAAAAGTTGGTATAACCCCGAGTCGTAAACACAATGGAGGTCGTATTTACGGCGAACAAATAAGTATCGGGCGCTGCGCCCGGGGCATTCGGGAAACAATGAAAAATGACCGGCGGAAAATTGCGCGGATCGGAGAAGATCCCGCGCTCCGATCCGTCGAACTCACTCGAGAAGCGATCGAGGCACGGATTTGGGCGGCCGACTTATACAATTGAATCGTTCGTGTGCTTTGTTGAATTCTAAAAATAAGATTAATTAAAGTAGCTATCCATCCAGTCTTAATGCAAAGCGATTCTTTTCTCCGACTCCACATTCGTATTAACTCTCCTCCGGCCCGGAGGGCGAGTTAACACAAACGTCGTCTGGACATGATTCCTCCAATCACGGCGTTATTGGCGCTCGTGCTTCATTACGGGCAAATAACTTTACGTCTCTCATCTTCCATTAATCCTCGGCGAGGTGTAATATGGAGAAAATTCCATTCCGACGTCGCCTGCGGCCCTGTGTCGTCGCGCACTCTATTTTCCTATTTGCGCGGCAGATTGGCTGTGATTGTATTGTTTGGGGGGCGGGGCCACCCCACTGCAGCCGGCCGGAAAAATATCGCCCGCTTCGTGATGAGTGTTCGAGGGTTAAATGTTGACTATTGTCAATATTGAAATTAGTGGGATGGAAATGTAAGCGAAGCTGATTGTTTTGTCGGGGAAACGATATTTAGATGGCACCGGCCTGCGTGCTTTGCGGCTTTTTGTTCATGGGCTTGATCTTGAACAATGTTCGACGTGGTGGAAATCGGAATTGCTATCATTGGATTAACGAGACCGTCAAAATATAACAATAATTTAACTTAATTATTTATGAGCAACTTTATATGATCCGGCGTACTTTGTTTTGTTGTTTGTACGATTAGGTAATATTATTATGATGCTACAATTGTAACAAATATTTTGATCGAAATAAAAGCATTATCACATCATCATCTCTTATTGTTCGCAGCGTGATGTTGTGCAGACTAAAGCCTTCATCGATAAATGGTCTATCTAACGCGAAAATATTTTTTCAATTAGGATCAGTACTTCTTCAGACAAAGTCTTCAACTTTATGATAGGGTTATTTTGATCGACATGAGCGAATAAAGGCTTCGGCGAAGCCGCTAAATAAATCTCGAGGCAAACGCGTCTGTGAGAAGCCATATCCTCCGATATCGGCCATAACGATCCGGCTCGTAAGGCGCGGTAACTTTTATGAGCCCCGAATTGTGTTTATGCGCTGTCCTTCGAGATTTATCGTCGCCAGGCTCAGCGATATTGCAATCGACGAAGTAATATTTGATGTACTTGTCATTCAAATCGTTCATCGTCTCCACCAGGATCGTTGAAACATGTCGGCACACACGTTGGGTGAAATTAAGAAAAGAAAACATTGAACCACTACCATTTCAAATTATAAAACTGGTTAAAAAAAGAAAAAAACTGTTTTTGTTATTTTGTTCCATCAAAAATAATGCGTTGGAAATAAGCAATAAAACGCCAAAAAATTGTATATATTAAACGACAATTTGATTATTATTCTCGGTAACGTTTTAGAGTGACAAAGATGATATACTTTTGACGGCTAAAAAATCGAAATATATTAGTTAACATTAAGATTATATAGCTTACTTGTGTTCGTTTTTTTTACTTAAATGCGGTTTGATGTTTAGGATACTTTGCAGCAGCCGTGGCCACGGGGGATAAAAGACGGAGGGTTTGCCTAAGGTCGTAGATAAGTCTGCTACAGACGGCGCTAGCATAACCGATTTGACTTCAAATAAGTAAACTAATATATTTTGCAATTGATGCCGTTAAAAGTGTACTACTCGCGTAAACTGCAGACAATACTTAACCGGTGATAGTTTAACACGCGTACGCTAATGCCTAAACTCTAATGAGTTAGGCCTGGCTCAGCGGGCGCGTGTCTAGTGCCCCACTACGTCTAACAACGTATCGCCGCCACAATCGACACTAACGACGTACTGGGCTCTCCTCCGCCAAACAAAACTATTGCAATTTGAACTTTTTAACACCTACGTGCTCGTTTAACCGAAATGCACCTTAGCGCTAGGGGATAAGGGCTAAAGCCGTGGGCGTGCTCGACGAATTCTGGCCGCTGCGGTTTGATGTTAGTCTAATTGGAGTCGCTGAGAGTTACCGCCGCGGGCGCAAAGCGGGACCTAGAAATGTGTAATTGTCCCCGACGCGAGTCGTGCCTAAGTGACGCGGATCATAATATTTATCCGGATTTCGCTCTCACTTCGACACTTCGGAAACTCGTAATCGGCCATCTCATTCACTCTGCCGTCTTTCTTTCAGGTTCACAAAGACTTCTTCGGCCGGATCGTTCCTCTGGCTCAAGCGCAGAAACAAGGTGGAGTATTTAACAATTTTACTACACTTTAAGTAAAAAAATATGTAAAAACGACATTCCAAGTCCTCCTTTGCGCAGTCGAGCAGAGCGCTCAATACGATTACATTATCCCGCTCAAAATACAACTGATCGCATAAGTTAAACAACGCGTCGCATAACCGCCTATTATTTTCAATTACCCACCGGCGGCAAGGGTTGTTAATATTCATTCTTGTCACCCGACCAGAATCGAACACCTGATCCCCGGTAATCGGACCGATTGTCTGCTATCTTGATATTAATCCGAGGTAATTTGGTATTCGTATGGTTAAGTGAAGGGGTATTTACAGGAGGCTTTGTATATTTTCAAGAAATTATCGGGAGTCGTATTAAAATTCAATCAAATATTATAAAAACAAATTTATTCTATATACCCAATTGTGTTAAATGAAAATGTGAAAGCTTTCTACATAAAATGAGTGTCTTCCGATCACAAATTGGGTACATCACATATTGAAACATTTCGCATATATTCTGGCCTCGTCCTAACTCCTAACCGACATCGGCGGTACATTAAGCGCAGACATCACTCGTGGACGGTGGAGCACATGTAGACTCGGAGTAATTACAGCGAGGCGGTAAATCTCGAAATGAAACAATTCGCGCAGACAATGGGGCAAGTTGTAATGAGCCCCTCTAAGCTAATTGTTCCCGCCGAAATCGACTTACTGTTTGATTTAACGGGCTACTTAAGGCCACGCCGTACGGTGAGCTAGGCGTTAACTAGAGATATAAATTGAAATAGTATTATAAAAATCGAAATCCCTGAAAATCACCACCGATGGGATCGAGATTAGCTAGTCAATTGTTTTTGGTGCATTACCACGCCAAAGATATAAAAATCTAATCTCACTGTTTTTATAGGTAAGCAAACAAATTAACCTTCAGTTTTGCTAGCTATATAGGAAATATGTCTCAGCTATCTATGTGAAGTCGCCCTAACAATCTCATTATAATATCCCGCTCCTTACTTGATTTTAGTTAAATGCTATTAATCTTGAGCTCCCGGATAATACGCTGCGATTTGGTTTGTTCTCGATTATAAATCGGATAGCCAAGTCCTTATTGACCTTGCAAAGTTGGCTCAATGAGCTACGTCAGGCCGATATGCGGGGAACAAAGGACGACGAGAAATAAGTTCCATTAGACATCGAGCCGTACGTTGTAGTTATTTTGTTGTAATTATTCCTATCCGTTGTTTGACAATTAATCGGTGACTAGAATTCAAATTGCTTTATAGTAGATTTTTATGTGCGAGGAGGACGGACAAGCGTGAGAGTTAATTTTATTAACTGTGTAACATGGAAGCAAGATGCTATGCCAAAACGCTCTAAAAACTTGCTTTCCCATCTGTGGACAGTGGTTAACACCCAGAGAGAATGTCGATATTGCTACCTCCCATTTATTTTCCAGATTTCCAGACGATTCAATAAACTTATTAATTGATTAGAAACACGATGGGATTATTAGCCATTGATTGTTATCATTAGACCTTCAAAATTTATATTACTAGTAAAAAACAGATTTAATTATTTGGCTTAACTTTCCTCATCGTATTGGGTTGCAACGAGGCCTAATATCAATTTCAAATAGATATATGTTCCACAGGCGCAGTATCCGATGCGATATCGTCGAGCGATGTCTTCTATCAGTACAGAGAAGGGTTTAACAATGCTGTCAGAAGGAATGTCCGAATGCGGGATTTGCTGTGATCTAATATAAATAAATAAATAACTCAACGTGGGTATTGTAAATGTACGTTTAGTAGCGGTTAAAAATAGTGCCCGGAGTTTAAACCTCAGAACATTGTATTTTTTCAGAAGCTATGCAGAAGTTGTGGTCAAGGGGGTGACGATGGAGGGTGTCCCTAATGTTGAAGTCAAATCCGCTACGCTAGACGACAGTTGGCACTAATGAAGTCATTTGTTAACGAATATATTTCGCGTTTAAAAATGTTAAAAGTGTTTTATTTAAACAGTGGAAAACCAGGAAACATCGAGGACAATGAAGATTCCTTAAAGTCGTACCTCGTTGGCGGTTTGTCTCCGCCTCGTTAAATTTGCAAACTCCACGAACTATTACCGCCACCTGCTGAAGAGAAGCGCAATAAGTCGTATCGTCAGCGCAGCCACTTACAATTTAAACTTTCTTCATAAATACATCGGATCGTATTTATAGCCGTAACTCTAATGATTCATTGTCAAACTTCTAATATACGACTGTTCTTAGTTAAGCATTTGCTTTAATGCGAGGAACGGATCTTGGGAGTACCTAGTAATTATGTTTATGAAGGCAATAAATATGTTGGTTATTATTCCACTCGTTTCAGAAACATGCAACTATGCGTGTACCAATCAACACCGTAGTCTGAAGCCACACTGAGCGCTGGTCTCGCGATAACTTTCTTTTTTCTCTTGTACCGACGTAGAGTTAAGACTCTACGTCGAGTACGTTAGTTAAAATTAATTTACTCTGAGTAACATAGGCTATACTTATCGAGAAAAGTCTCACTGAAGTTTTAGTAACCCACCAACGTACAGTACAACACCAACAAGACTATGTTCTACGATATTCAAGAACACATCTATACCTGCTAATGCCGTTTATTGGTAATACCACAATTGGTATATATATTTATATCCGTCTGATTGATGTCGTTTTTACAGTAACAATAATTCCAAGTACTAGGAAACAGGCTTCTGCACTAAGGTGCAGTGGATGACCGCGACTCTCGTCGCTGAATCTTCTGTATTGTTAAGGAAATCGCTCGTACTCACGATATTTATTTTCATGTAAGAAGCACTTACTATTAATGATAGAGTGACGACTGTTACACCGATCTGTAAATGTAAAACATTTAGTTTTTTTACGTATTAATTCTTCTGATTAAACCCTAAGTCAGCATATCATTAAAAAATTACGGATATAAATCTCATGTAGATAACTCATGCGATTCCCCCCCACACAGCGGGCTTAATCGACATGCAATTAAAAAAAAGCAATCGAACAAAAATATCCATAGATAATATATGTAGATAAAAAAATATAAAATTTAATTAGGTACGATCGGATATGTCGTAATTTTTTAAATAAATTTAATAAAGAAAATATTATTTAATGTGTCGCTTCAGATTATTTAATTTCGGCACTTAAATAAAAATCAATAAATAAACTATATATAATATGTGTAATATATAGATAATACATCCTGCCCAATGAAAAATATAAGTAAATAGAAAACTATGTACAAAGCTGTGACCTACGTTTTAAGTCTACAGATATTCCAAAATTAAACCGTATCTATACGGCGTATCTATAATCTGCATGTTCATTCCTAAATTGTCTATGCCTTTGCTTTGCTACTCTGTTCCTTTTGGGTACCGCCGCGAACGCAGCGGCTTCGTTGTCGCCGAGTAAACGCTTTATACTCAATTTTAGCAGACCTGCCATTTTAAATTTTACAATGCAAAAGTGAAGTATTTGTGTATTAATAATCGAAAAAACTAGGACGCGACCCGAAGTAGACGTAGCCGAGAAGTGCAACCGAATAAGGTATAGTTGTAATTTGTTCTTTTCTTCTTCCTGTTCTTATGTGTATTCCCGATTGCGTCATTATTTTTTCACGGTACGTCACATCGGCCACTCACCTTCTATCCTTAATATCTCAATTGGAATATCTTGACATATTTTAACTATATTCATTATTGCACGTGTCTATTAATTGTATTCGTTCATACTACGAACGGTTCAATAGGACTTGAGGAAATGTAGGTAGTTCTGCATAAACGTTTAAAATGAAACGCAATAGTTTTGATAAATGTTATAATTGATAATAATTAGAACAACTATTCACGTGTATCTAACAGTAGCTACGTGTTAATTATTATTATGATACAGTTCTTATTGCGACAATTATTAATAGTGTAATGTATATACAGCCGGCGTCCAATTCCCGGACTCGTGCATAATGCAGTGTTAGGTGTTTCAATCTTAAGTTTTATTTACAATCATTCCGCCGGTTTTAAGCATAAGCTAATCTATAAGTAAATAAGTAAGAGCTTATACAAAATAAATAATTTCGTTGAAATTACACCTTTAAAATACGATGTATTGAGGCTTACGCCTAACTGTGTTTCGGATAAGCGAACAGCTATTTCAGAATCAGATATTAAGATATAATCAATACATTATTTACATTCACTAAACTTATACACAAAAGTTTTGGTCAAAAATACTGACTTCGGTAACAACAGACATACAAGTTATTATCCTTCTATATATTAACCTCTATAAATTACACAAATGTCATTAATATCTAGGTGTATTTTGTATATACAATTAGTGACGTGAACACTGACTACACTACTGTCTATATATAAATACATTCTACTCGATTCAAATATGTATTATTTTCTATTTAACATAATGCTAAGTGGTTAATTAATTTATTAATTGGTAAAAAATGTACGCGACTAAATGGGAAGTAATATAATTTTTCATTTGACAGAGGTTAAAAATCCCAAATTGCATTTTCGACCGAATTTAAATCTAAGATTAACAGTATTTCTTTGAATCGAACGCCATAATTATTTTTGTGATAAGTGCTTTGTAATGCGAAACCGATTCGGAGGCAAAGTAAAATCAGGGTCGTCGACATCATTCGACGTGCTTCTGTTGTTCCGGCTGCGTGGTCGGGGGCTGTGAATCGTGCGGCAGAAGAGAAAGAGGCAGCGGAGGCAAGTGCAGCGGAAGAGGCAGCAAAGCTCGCGACTGGAAGTTGGCCAGCGACTGTAGCAACGCCGCAGAGTGCTCGTGGGCCTTGCGACGAAGTTCGGCGACGCTCGAGGACCGGGCCTCCTCTTTGGGGCAGCAAGGACACGGCGCGCCCCAGCCTGTAATTCAATATTAACTTGGGAGCTAAGCGTGTCGACGTTGTATATAACAACATCGTAAAGACATTAAAAGGTGTTCGCAGGCTTCTACGCCATCAGTTAAGTGTAAGTCACTCTGTTTTAACGTGAAGATTGTCTACAACTATCCTACGAAGCTACGGTGCACTACGCCGTAGCGTGGTGACGCAATACAGTCATGACCTTAAGCTTAAGAACGTTACTCCTATGTACCACAGGGTGCTATACAGATCCCTCTATAATAGTAATCGATTACATTAGAATTTAAATGAGTTTATTTTTGCTCAATGTATCTTACCTTTCAAGGGGAAGAATGGTTGTGACAAATGGTTGAGATGTTGCGAGAGGTGAGAGAGGTGCGGGGGCAGAAACAGCGGCGGTGCGGGAGGAGCGTCCGACCCGGCAGGGGAGGACCGGTATGCGCCCGTACTGGAACAATACAACAAATTACTTACACGTCACGCAAATTGTTCAAGAAAATCAACGAACATTAAATATTAGCTCCAAAGTTAAAAAGAACGATAATTCACTCCTGTAGAATACCTAAATAATAAGTTGCCAAGTTGGGTCGTTAGCTTTGTTTTTCAGTGTGATCTACCGGTGGATGTTTTAACTAGCAAAGGGCGTTGAACACGAAAACATTTCGTAATCTGTTTTGTAAAAATAAAGTGACAAAAACGTTTGTAACACAAATGAATTGCTCGAAATGACTTCTCGAGCGCAAAGAAAGTGTCAAGAGCGTCTCGTCGTGCAAAATTCAAAACACTACATCGCGTCAGAGATTGGAGACAATGAAATGAACGGCGGCCGAGGTGTCGCGCCGCTCCGACATTCCCTTAGTGCATACTTGATGCCCGCCACGATGCCCTCGCAAGGCATAGGCGGTAGCGATCCCGAAATACTACCGTCGAAGACCTGATGTACTGTGCTTATGAACTAAATCCTATATTCATGTTCTCTTTGTTTCATTTTTGTCGTTTTAGTTTACAATTACAATTTCAATATAATTCAAATTTTAAAGCATTTTACTAAAACATAGAAGCTTTGAATGAATTTTTATTTATATACTAGCTGTGTCAGCGACTTCGTCCGCGTGTAATAGTTATTTTAGACATCAAAATTTGTCTTAGCAAACTTCTTGTTCAACTCTATAAATTTAATATGTTAGCAACGACGTCGTTGGTAAGCGCTTAAAGTTTTCTTTTCTAACCAGTAGTTCCAACGATGGGTGCGTTTAAACACACAAACTCTTCAGCTTTATATATCAGTATAGATTATATTTTTGTGTATAATATTATTTACCACAGAGTTTTGAAAATACTTCAACAACGAAATCAATAATCTAAAAGAGGTCGCGTCTTCATTCGAAGCGAGTCTAACCCGCGCCCGCTTGAGGCTTGGCCGCGAAATTCCCCCGAGCACTCGTTCAATGGAATCAAAGGATTTGCGTTCATTACAAGTGCTAATAATTGATGAGTCAGCATACCGGCCACCGCACACTGACATCGTAATTCGGCGCACTCTTGTCCTGATTGCTCCGATATTATTATTACATTTCGACTTCGCTCTCTTCACGTTTCCCCGTGAATTCTATAATTCCAGGGTTTAGTTGGCTTCTATTTGAATATAACATTTTGCAATGGTTTAGCTACTCTTAACTCAAAAACAAACGAACATCGGCGCACTATACATTATTCTTAAAAACTAACGAGACACTTTCGGGAACATTTAAAAGATGTTATGCGAAGAAAATGAATGATTTCACATTTTTCAAATGGAAATGTTTTGGTTTCATTGAATTTAAGACTAAATCACATATTTCAGTATTACTTAGAATTTGCTTTAGATAACAAACGTCGAAAGTACGAAATATAATTATCTGTGCAAGGGTCAACCCTACGGGGTGGCCTAACGAAGCGTGCCTCTATTAATTGGTTTTCCTCTCCGGGAGGGAGTGTTCTCCTTAAAGATTTCTAATATGAATATTCAATTGGCATTGAACAAAGAGAATAGACACAAACTGTGACGCCAATATTCATTATTATATATTACAGCTTTGACATCACTTTGACCTTTTTATAATTATTAATGAAATACTACACATCAATGGGTGGAAAAGTTTATTACGAAATTCCTAAATATTTAACGACATATAAAATATATTTGTATCGTAATGCATAAGAATTATATGTCGAGCGAGCTCCCCATCTGCACGAGTGCGCTTGCATTAGACCGAATATATGCATAAACGCATAAAATATGCTCATATGTTGTTCCGCTATAATTAATGTAGTGTAGATTGGTATCAGAGTGTTAGGTGTAGTGTAGGTAATGAATGTTCAATTATTCATGCAATTAACTGATTATAGCGACACTAGAGGGGGCCAGAGGGGCGAGGGAGGCTGCCCGTCTCTGTTTAGTGCGCTATTACATAAACTTCGGATAAACATTATGAACCGTTCACTTATGCCGGGTGTAACTAATCTGCGCGAGTTATGTACGCGTAATCCGGCCGATTATTCAAATACATATTATACATTCAGCTCCAGCTGGTATTATCTACGACGCAGCACGTTCCAAGTTTTAAGAGAAATTGCGAGTAGCACCAATAAAAGAATCATTGAAATATACGATCTAATAACATTTTTAATTTAAAATCTGTCTTCGCGGTCGCCACGCGGTGAGCCTCGCCGCGTCTTCGCCTTCTTCCGCCGGTCTAAAACGCTCTGCGGGCGATATAATTATTAACAACCACTTATACTCCCGCTGTCGCTATATCCACGAATTACTGTCAATTTATCTCTTTGCATAATTAATTTTCATTTTGTGAACACGCCGTATTATGTTACAACTATATTTTGATCATTTATTCATGCGTTCGTTGAATATCAAAGGATACAATTCGGTAATGTTAGCGAGGGCAAGAACGGAACGTAATGCGGTTTGCATGTGTTTAAAGTTTCTTTTTTCCAATTTATGATAATACGAAAAATTGGGAAAATTGTGTGAATTCGCTATTTTCAGCTTTATGCCGTCGAAGAACTAAAGCATGGTTTCACGATTTTACGACTTCGTAGCAAACTGCTACGGCGTAGAATTTGAAGTATTCTGTAAACGTTGTGGGAATATGGGACCATTAGGACCCTCGATTTATTAATAACAAGATAACAAACACCTGACTGTGTTTAAAAGTTAATCCTCTAATTCAATTCCACGGGCAATAATTAAATGTGAACGAAACGCGATTAAGAAACGCTCTCTCAAGAAAATTAATATCGCTTAAAAGGTAAGACGTTAAAACATAACACCACTTTGTGTATCTTTAAGGAGAAAATTTAATTTTAAACGAAAGGTAGATACGGAGGCGCGGCCCTAATTGCCAATTTTCCTTTTACGCAGTTTTTTCAGCTTTTAAAGAGAAAAATTCGTTAATGCATATTTAATCGCTATAATCGTCTCTCCCTCACGAAATTACCGAGACGCGGGCGCCTTTCGTTTTTATAGAAATGGAACACTAAGACTTTCAAACTTATTATACGGTTTATTTACTTTGTATCTTCTTATTATCATTCGTAATAATTGACTCGCTAAGTCAAGTCCCAACGAGTGCATTACTGCAATCGGGCAAGCGAGTCGGCAAACCGTCGAACCGACGAACACCACGCGGCACGTCGCGGCGCACATCTCGTGTGTAATCCACTCGAATTACTATCCCAGTCAACTATCCAGTCTCCTGGGTGGGGCCGCGGGTCCACGATCGTTTTCTTTGAGCCATAATCCCGCGCTTCGCATGTAATGTGTGCATATAAATTTCAATTTTAAACCCGCGCGGCTCGAGTTACACCCATTTGTGGAATTACGCGGTCGTGGGGTTGGGACCGCGGCTTAACTCCAGGCGGTGAGGTCTCCGCGGAGCCGGGGAAAGTCGCCGGGTTTTTAAAACAACATTTGATTATGAGGGGTTTCGTGAAAGTAGAAATTCAATGTTCATCATTTGTTTCGTTGAGACCAATATTTTACTACTGTGAGCGTCTAAAGTAAGGATTAAAGACAATATAATACAATTTGCTAAATGCCAAACAGAGTTGAAAACTAGAGACTAACACTATCTTAAAATCAATTTACCCATTTGCATTCCCTATTGTTTGTACTCCTGCTATAATAATGTTAGTAGAAAATATCGTGTCGCAGTGGAAACGGTGCCGGTGCAGACCGCTCTGTAATCAGGTAATGTGTTCGCGACGAAGGCATGAATAAGCTAGCATTTCACCCAACACTTTCCATCTTTCACCTTGAATTTATGTTTCTTATGTTATTACTACAACTTCTACGGCGCACGTTTCATACGACAGCGCTTCTTCATGTGGATGCATGTTATACGCGTGTGACATAATTCTTCTTCTATATTTTGTTGTGTGTTCTTTAAGTTTACACTAGTACCTGTATAACAGTGTGCGCGCAACGCGATCTCACATGGAACGATAAGCAAAAATGCTAATAGGAATAATGCTAAGAGGAAATAGCATTTGCGCTTATCCTCGCTAATGCACCGTGTCTTGACTCCCGGCTCCCGGCGGACTTTAAACTGCTTATTTTAAAACATCCCACTTTTGTTCGTAAGCTCCTAACCGCCGAACGCAAGAAAGCTTTCGGGCCGATTTTTTAAGCACTCTGAAAAAGGATTACTCGGCTTTCTGATACTTTATTCCGCAATTTTGTTACTCTAAACGTTGTTTTTGTTTACTGATATTGAATTATGCTCAAAATATTGAATTTAATGTGCAAATATAAGTTCTCTCTGTATGACAGTGCTGCCAAAGTTTGGCTTCCCAATTTAAAATTTTACTTTCACAACTATTTTCAATTACACAGCACTGGTACCATAATAGTTACTAAGTTACTGTTAATGCTTTTGTTAAACGTAAAAATCTCATTAATTCAATCCAGTGAAAACGTTTTAAACTGACACGAAATGATTATTGATGGTGCGTTGATAGGCCGTGACAAAATTCTCATCCGCGTTATTCAAATGCATTTGTTCATATTACGCGGTTAAATTGATACAATAATGACGTCACTCCGAGCCATAAATTCTAATGGAAACGGCGCAGGAGTTATCAAATTAGAAAAATTAAACGACAAATAAAGTCCAATTAAAGGTTATTGCGTAAAAAAGGCATAAATTAATGTGCTCAATGAGCGTCGCTAAGCGACATGCGAGCGACGATTCGCGTTATTGTTCATCGAGGTAGGGTTAGCACGTCTTTCGTCTTTTGGCAACCGTACCGTAGGATAATTGCAAATACTAGAATTGAATTGAATTGCGCGTTTGAAAGATGCACTTGAAAATAAGTAATTCGCATAAAAAACACATTTTGAATTGCCATATAATTTGGCCACGAACACGGTAAAAAGCACGGTTAACACTGGCAATACAAAATTTCGAGCAAACAGAAGCACCATCGTGCGATCGTAGCAAAAGAGAATGAAGCGTGTAAATAACACCATTGTCATCCCTGTTACATCGTAAGTCCGTAATTACGCGTTTAATTGTATTAATTAGAGACTGAGTCGAAAGGGTTCCGTCGCAAATTGAATAACACAAAACGCCTACATCTAATAACATATCATGTGTACTTATGAGGGTTATTAACATAATGTTATTATTTGATGATTATACGAGCGCGATGTTTATTGTCGTCTTCATTATTCGTAGGAATGTTTATTTTTCGTTTTCGCTTGGTATCGTCAAATTCAAAAAATATTTATTCCTACGTACGTAGGTAACAAGGTACACATCCGAAGGTTTCATTTTACGGGCTTGAGGAACTTTTTTTTAAATTCTTTATATGTATAGAACCCAGAAGTAAACTTGCTAAATACGCAATTACACTATAACTAAACTGCAACTTTAGTAAGAGAACTGGCCGGTGCCGACGTTACGTTCGATAGTGCTGAAATCACACGTAACCAGCGAGTGTAAAACGTATAATTTTTTCTCAATTCTCCAGCACACAGAGGCTACGAGAGCAAACGAGCTAACTTCAAACGAAACACTCGCGAGTGCGTCAAAGGCACGAGCGATTCCAGGCAAATTGTGTTTACGCGTCCCGCGGGGCGCCCTTATCGAGTTTGCCATCGGAGAGCTGGAATTTAAAAGTTCCATCGAGCCAGGTGGATCGCCTCGCGCGCGCCCGACTGCGGCCGTCCTTTGTTCCTCGCGGCCGTCGCGGGCTCTACGAAGTTAGCGAGTTTCGGCGCGCGGGCGATTTGTGCTATACGATTACCCGAGTTACCCGGGAATCCGATCCGACAGTTTCTCCAATTCAATTCCGAGAGACCGCTCGACCGGGTCGAGACGACGAAGCCTGCGATCGAGCGCGAGCGACTCCGTCAAAGGACGCGATAATGGAAATCCTCCGTTCCTCTGCGCTAAGTACAAACTTATGACTTATTTATGTCGCATATAAATAAAGAATCTTAATCCGGCGCACTGGAAATGAGCTCATTTCTATTCCGCTCGAAACAACTCCGCGGAATAGAGTTTCATTAAGCGAACGCCCACCGCGGGCCGCGCATAAGTTAGCGTCGCGTTACGTCCGTCGTTAAAGATAAATTAGAACGCGCAACCATATTCGGCGCCGATCCCGCGCCTAATTGCTTAAGAGAAAAATCCGAATGAGAAATGAAATGGGATTCCCTCTACACCGGGAAAATGATATAATTGAATATCTTTTTCGTAAGTATTATGAGGTATAAAATATGGTAATTGGGTTTCGCTCGGCGAGCGCAGCGCGAGGATTATCGCTTCGCGCGGAGCCGCTCCATCTCGCAGGAGTCGCGGAGTAATGTAATAGCTTCCGCAAATCCCTTTATCATTCGGATCTTTATAAGTCGGAGTAACGTCGAACTAATGAAGTTATTATGCTTTAAGAAGCGATAAGACAATCCCGGCTTATTTGTGGAGGAAAAGTAATGATTAATGGGGTATGCATATATCTGTATATTAGCTACAAAATAAGCTTCCTCCGGGGCGCAAGGCGCCATCGCAATGGAGACCGAGCCATCGAAGTGATCGCAGAGAAATAAAATCGGATAGAGTCGCAATCAGGAGTGTTTGGCGGTAAAGTCGTTAGGCCGTGATGTCGCATCGTGACTCGACTTCTTATGCCTTTGACTCTTTGATATTCCGCCGACGACACTGATCGCGATCGAGAGGGAATTCGATCAGATACACTCTTGGGCTGCAATTTGTATAGAGCGAATGGAGTTATGCTGAGTTTTATTGATATTAGGTGATCGCTTCGTTGTTCTTATCGTTACAGTTAACTGCAATTAATTGTTTCAATATTTATTATATTTTATGACCTCTTTAGTTGGCATTTTGAAAAGACTTAAAACCAGTATACATACATTAAAGTTAATGAGTTTTTATCTATTAGTAGCAATAATAGCGTCGAGAGCGAACATGCTAAATGCTTACTCTATCTTGTATGCAATAGGGCAATGATAATGGCATAGATCCGATTTTAATAATTTGTTCGTAATTTAGCCGGCTCGGTAAAAAGTCAATCACAAAACGGGTCCCCCGAAGCCTAACAGATAACCCAATGATAGGTTAGGGCGTGGCCTCCCCCTCCGTTTATAAATAACAAGGAGTCAGGTGAGTATCGTCCTGAATAGCAATTTCACTTATGAATAATTCAGGAACGTCCGCGAGTAAACGCGTTACGATTTTTCATAATCGCCCCTTTTGATGCTCGAGGAACGCCTCCGCTATTTATCCTTCGCGTGCACTCGGCGCGATTATGGTGCGTGCGAGGTGTATTTGGGGATACAAATGTACGTACTATTTTGTTCGGGATACATACGGACGGAACAGAAGAATATTCACGAGCCACCGCGGACATTTGCATAGTAAAGTAAATAAGACGAGCCAGCACGAATTGTGCTTGCGGGAAATGACGAAAGTTTTAAGTGGATCAGCATAATAATTTTTATTAGGTAAATCATTCCGAGCGAGGGAGGGCTAACTTCGGCGGCTCGCGGCGGGCCAAACGAATTTATGTCGAATCGAAATATATGTTTTAAAGTTATTGTTTTGTACACATAATAATGTCACCGACTGCGGCACCGAGACATTATCTTTGTGTGTAATCGAGCAATATTTAAAAAGATGTCCTCTTCGTGCAAATAGAAAAATATCAACTCTCTTATTGCAGTATGCTGAAGAATTATAAATAAATGTCGAATATACGTTAATGTTGTAGGTTTTTCATTTGTATGTTATTTTTTAAAGAATATCCACGCTACGTGTCAAATGTGGTCGCCCCCAGCATCGCAATGCAAATGGCGAAGAATGATACCGCAACTCCGTACGAATTACTTCACGAAATTTTAATTTGTTATTCGGATCCCACTCAATTAGGCTCCTTAACTCGAAGCCGGGGGCAGTGGGTTCCATCCGCGGCCGGTGATGGATGGTGGAACTTCTGCAAATCTACATAATCTCATTTATATCGCTCCATGAGATAATTCCGATAACTTTTAAATAACGTGACTGAACATATTGGCAGAGTCGACTAGCTCTTGCCGCGATTTTGTTTCAAACAAAAAATATTGTACCTACATATATTTTTGTATCTTTTACATATTCTTTTTAAAGATCAGACACAATTAAGTATAGTAGTTCGGTTCTTAATTTTCGTAATTATCTGTAACACAATTGACCTGCCATTAGATATCACGTACTTGGCAGATAACGAGATAGATCGTATCGTTAACGGACGAGCGATGTGGATACAAACGACTTAACGCGGTTAAGTCGTTATTCCGCTCGCGCGCTAGTTTCGTTACTGCCCGTTACGAAGTTACGAGGTTAGCTCGCTATGGTTAGCTATATGTAATGCGGCGATGAATGATATGCGATTCAAAATTAAAGAAGGCAGACAACAAACATCAAACAATTTATGAGCCGGCGGCTCGAAATTGAGAAACTTTTGTCATCTGTACACCTATAAAACATCCGCACTGTAATTTACATCTTTGTTGTGATTTTTGTTTAAGATGTAATTTTGATACGTGTCGTAATTCAAAAGGGATGAACGAATGTGTAATTTAAAAAAAAATATTATAAACCTTGGATGACAGAATGATATTGAGATTTGCTAGGAAGGTGATTTTCGGAAAATACACTTGTTTTGTTGTACGCCTTTCGCTCTTTCCGCTGTCGCTCCTGAAATATGCTCGATTCTGCTCTCGTTATGTTAACAAGAGCCCGATCGAATCAGCGCAGTTAGATCACTTAGGGGTTGATACTATGTTATGTTGGCCACGTCTTTTTGCTATTTGTTATTTTTAAATAAGTATATAGTGCGGTTGTTTTCCATCTTTTTCAATTGCCTAATTCTAAACGTTATTACCATATCTCACCGAGCACTAGCACCCACAAATACAGATTTTTAATTGCTTTTCATCCGTTGTAAATACGTGGAGATTAATTGATTGAATTGAATTAAAACAAAGTCTCGTTAGACTAAGTTTAGTTTCGTTAAGTGCGCTCACAATAGAGTTATCAATATTTGAAGAGGCGATCTAATTTAAAAATCTTTTTGACATTCAACGCCGCTAATAAGATCGAGTCTGGGTGTTTTGGCCCGCATCGGGTGATTAAAGGGGGTAATGCGAGGTCATTACCATCACAAATCTACAGTCGGCATCGATTTTAGTTATTTTTACGACCACTGCGTCTCTTTGTATCGTAAAGCTGTTATGCAGGCGTCGCTAATCTTGTCAAAAGACGTTTTGTTCGGCGACCATTTCCTAACATTGGCTCGGTGGCACGCGCGCTCAGCGTGAGACCGCCACATTAAGAAGCGGCCACTGATTCTCAGCGGGGTGCGGACTATCAGCCATCGGTTTTGGTAGCCGTTAGTGTCATTAATGGCCTCGAAGATAAGCTGTTTTAATATGTTTGCTTTGAGTTGAAAAGGTGAAACATCTCATTTTCAAAGTCGCGAATGACCGATTAAGCTCCAAAGCCCGCTACAGTTCTTCCCTGCAAGTATATCGATCTGTCTCTTAAAGCGTAAATCCGGAAGGGAAGCACCATTGGCTGCCGAAAAAGCGACTGCAAATGTCGAGCGTCGTATAAACAAAACGCTCTAATGCACTTCCAATGAGTCGACAATAGCCGGGGCCAGGAAATCCAAGATCCAATTACGGTACATTTAGCTTCAATAGCGCACTCGTGCCGCCGCGTGTCGCTCGCCGGTCTTGTTTATTCACCAGTTTCGACTCAATTTGGCGACGAGTGTTCGCCGATCGGGCTCCGGGCGACACCCCAGCGATCTAATGAGCAGCTTTCCGCTTTTTTAAACGCGCCGCGGGTAGCGCGATTATTTACGGCCGGTGTGCGGCCGCCTTTGTCCGTTCGGGCTCGATTAGAATCTGTTACGCTGGCTTTTAATGGAGTGAAGTGAAATGATTTTTATTGAGTACACTCTAAACGGTCATCAATAGGGGGGGAAAACGATTCCTCATTTTTATGGAGGACTATCGCGGATACGGCGTGGCTGTATCTAGTGTGGGTAGGTAGAACGAGCGTGTCGGGATGCATGATCCAATTGTCGTCCGCTAAATTGATACTCTATTTGGCTCAATTAAACATTAATTAATGCCGCTAATGAACATCGAGCCGCTCTACCGTCACGATAATATGTCGTGAGGGGCCCGCGTTTTCAACTGATATTTTTAAATTAACATATGAGAATTTAAATATTCACCAAAGAAATAAATTAGATACTAAACTAGATAGTTCTGACTTTTACACTATATTCATAAATGTAAGAATTTTATTGTCTATCCAAATAAATATTTTTATCATTCACGAAAAGTGTAGGTACTCAATTACGATCTTGATCAGAACGATGTTCACTAGATTAGTGTAAGACGGTGATGTCATTAAGCGGTCGAGTAAAGAATTTTATGAGACCTTTGTTCAGTGAATAAAGTGCGTCTCGCTCCGCGGTGCTGTTTCATTAACAACATTAGGCTTGATTGACTTAAATAGTCAACAATTAGATAGAGGAATCGAGGAGCCCGGCGCGTCACTTGCGAGCTTACTAATACTTCTGTTCTGTGTGCTCCGTACATATGAGTACTGAGTACCCATGACATATATTCTTTCTTTTTTTTCTTTATTTAATATCTTTATTATAATCTTTCATTACAAATTCAATCTGTGTTACTTATAGGAAATTTTAATTTCTGTGAATTTTCTTTGTAGGTGACAAAGTTACAAGTAAATGAACTAACAATAATTTAATAGAAGTGGGTAAGAATGCTCTCTAACTCATTCAGTGATCAAAGGCTGAGCTTGAATCGGCTATTAGCGGTGTACATAACACAGGGGCATAGAAATTAGTCGGCCGATAGGATTAGGCGCGCTGCTGAAATTAGCGAACGCGTTCGTCGACAAATGGACGCTTAACGAATTTAGCCCGTGCGCGGCGTGCGTGCCCGTGTTTTGTTTCAACAAATGCAATTTAGACCCTACTTTTCAAATTATCAGAATAGAGAGCAAATATTATGATTGCCTCAAAGATTACTTCCATTTCACACATGGTGAAAATAAATTAATTCTTTCCAACTTCAATTTGTTTTAAATACTCCATTACAAACTTATATAATATCTATGACAGGTATATTTTAACAGTCCAAATGCGTCACGGCTAAAACGTTATATATACGTTACGTGAGTATCACACATTACATAAAACACTTTTAACGGTTTGTATCGGGAATCACATGAGGACGACGACGTTTTAGGTGCTATACAGCAGCCATAGTCACAGTGGGACGAAGTATGTTTTATTTCAATTAAAACATGATATGGACACCATGTACAACATTTCGCCATCAGTGTGCGTGTGAAACGGCCCGATGTAAATCTATTTGTCATATTAATGTGGCCAATTAGACCGGCATGCGGGCAAGGGTTGACGCGAAAGAGGGTAGGGTTGCCGATACTAGAAAAATATTTGCTTTAGTACAAATCAGGTTTCTCTATTATGGTAGTTTAACTAGTACTTACGTTTTACAAATTATTCACTATTTGCAATATTGCACCTATCGCAGTGTCAAAAGCGTTTTATCATAGACCATAATACAACGGAACGAATTTACCAATGTCAACCCTAAAAGCAGTTCGTCACACTGAACAACTGGTGCACACTCGCAGTGTTTAATTGATGCTATTAATTCGATTCCGTCACTACACTGTTTAGTTTTGAGACTAATTTAATGAATCTATCGATTGCAAGTACATACAACAGATTTTTTTATTTATGAGTCTAATTGATAATGAAAGTCACTATTATTATTTACATTTGCTGTGTTAAACAGATGTTAAAAGTTCAGTTCGAATAGCACGCCCACATAAAGCACAGAATCAAAGTAACGCATAATAACAATATTTGGGTCGGCACTAAAGATTAAATGCTCTATTAAGGCAGGGTTCCCAATTGAGGTGTCAATATCCAGGCGGTGGTCCAATTTCATTTAAAGGTCAAAAGAATTAAGCTTCTATGACGTATTATTTTATTGATTTACATTCAAGACGATTGAGCTCGACGTTACACTGTTTGATTTAGCTGTTAGTTGTTAGTTGTTAGGTACGCAACCTCATACGGTGTTTTTCAGTACTTAGACGTGGTAATTTAAAGAAAATAATAATATAATGATTTCATCATGCTGTTTTACGAAGGAGTATAGAACTACGTATACCAATTAACTTGTGACTGCGCGAACAAATTAGTACGGAGTGAATTTAAATTACAGCGACGCTAATCAATTTATCACAATGTAACGTTTCAATAGGGCTCAAGTTTCTTTGGAAACTCGATTACTGGCGGCATTAGACGAACTCTGTCCGAAGATTGCTTTAATAGAATTTTGCGTCTTAATTACCAATAATAAGTTAGGGTTAACTTCGCTTAACTTCCAAGTTTGGATCGCTAATAAACTAGTTGAGTGTAGGGTTTCATTGTTTCAATTAGAATCGGTTTAAACATCTTCTTCGTTGTGTTGCTTAAATATTAATACAGTCATTATGACGAAAGGAAATGAAGCTGACTTAAAAAAACGATTTCAACTAGAAGATCTTTTGTAATGAACGTTCAAAGCCAAAACAGATTGACAGCGTAACTTGTTAAGATGTTATGGCAGGGGTGTTTCACCATCGAGCGAACCCTATGTTCGTCTAGCCTTTGTCATAAAAAAATGACATTGGATTATTATTGTTATGTTTGCAGTTCGATCAGAGTTTGTCGACGTTATTTGTACATAAAAGTTGTTTCAAGTGTGAATATTAAGATGTAATTACTTCGTATATGTCTATATTGAAGTAGCACAAGCGAAAGATGACCGGATGTTTGTAAATCTGAATCCGAGATTATGTCGCCTACTTATCCCACGATCGTGTGAAGAGCTTAGCCCCGGGAACCTTTCCTGTATTAGATATTTTCGAATAAATACACATTTATCAATTGTATTACCAGATATTATATAAATTTTTAATAAGATTTATAGAAAACGTTACGCTACGATAGATAGATTCAGTAATGGGAAATTGTAAAAAAATAAAGCGGATATTGAAGTAAAAATATTTCCTGTTTGCTTATGAAACGCCGAAAGTAATTACGATTGATAACGTTTAAAAATTCATCATTTAAAAAAAATGAGATTCTTTCGTAGTTGTTCGGTTCAATCTTAGGTTGAACATAAACCGTATTGAAAATTTTAATATTTTTTACATGTTATTGTACATGATGGCACTATATAATTTAAAAACCTAAAATGAATTGAAAAAAATTTCGACTCGGGCAGGACTTGAACCTTAATGTCTTTGTCCGTTTCAATTGGTAGAGCAACAGCACGGAACGCTGACGATGCCGGTTCGAGTCCTGCCCGAGTGGAAAACTTTTTCAATTTATTTTCGATTTCTAAATAAACCGTCTTTCTGTTCTAGCGAATAGGTTACACACATCTAACTTATAAAATATACACACATAGGAATGTGGAAAGTGTATATCACGACGATTAAAACTCGTTCACAATTTTAAAGATTGATTCTTCTGTCTCAAGCTAAGCCCGACTAAAAACGCAAAAATGGCCATTAATTGATTGTGACTCGCACATTTATGAGCGAGGAGAGCGCAATATAATTAGACTTCATTACACTATCGCCAGCGCAGCCCGGCGTAGCCTTAATTAAGTAATTGCTAAACACGGTCCAACTAAATTACTCCAACTTTGCACACCGCGCTAAGGGAAACTGGCGCTACCCGAACCGGCATAGGATCGGAAGTGCCTTGGAGTCACGATGACGTAGTACTGACCCGGCCGCTGACGTCTTGTTATGGAATTTGGTTACTCATATACAAAATAGTTGTTAATGAAAACATTCATTTTATTGTTTGTACGAGATGCGTTGTCGATCTGTTTTGTCTTTGGATATTCGGATATCGACAAACTAAAACCAAATTGCGATCAAACTTTCCGGATGGAATTTCAGTATTCCTACCACGCATTTAATATTCGTTACGTAACACCGCTCTAGTCTGAGTTATTTTCTCATGACTTTGTTAATAGGTACTATGTTCTGTGTGCAGTGAATATTCGAAGCGGATACTTACTGATCGAAGGGAGAGAAGATGTGATGTTGCGGCCTATGCTCTGGCATCGCCTCCCTCGAGCCAGCACTTCCCACTGATGGGGCTGGAGACGGACTCGCTTCGGACCTAAAGAAGAGAAGACATGAATCTCAATCTTATCATCTTAGCGATACATTAGTCAAAGTCAATTCCTTGCTACTCACGTTATACAAACCTCACCTTTCTAAACGCGGTGATCTATTGGGCGAACGCCGCGGAGAGCGGAGCGGGGAGCGTCGCGGTGAGCCAGGAGTGACAGGGGGGGACGCCCGGGGGGAGACACCGGCGGCTGACATCGGCGATACTTCTCCAGACCCACGGGACATTCCACATTCTGATGAACCCTGCATCGATATAATTGCGTCGTATGAAGATATCAAGAGTAAAGACACGAATTTAAATGGGCTAAGATCTAAGACAATGAAATATGGAATTGCTTTGATCGGATTACCTATTAGGCTGCAAATTAAATCTATCACTAATTCTACCACGACAAACAGTTTCCATATAAGGCATATGGTATTATGTGTCATTTTAATATCGCATGCCCTGAGGCAAGGTGGACTATTTTCCCTCTAAACATGTGAAGGATACGTTAGAAGTATCTTTAGGTATTACTGGTACAAACCTTATCGTCGCTAGGGTCGCGTTTAGCCATGACTTCGACTCCTTCTCGCTTCCTCTGTTCTTCTTTTAACCGTTCCGCCTTGCGCCATTTGGCCCGTCGATTTTGAAACCAGACCTTGGAGTGATCGACGAGGATTAGTTTATTATTAACGACCTCTGCACCGTCTCATTAGGTAAACATTTCAAAGTACATTTGGCCAATATCAAAACCTATAACGCTAATCCTCTATAACGACGCTGTCAACACTGTGGCTCGTTAATAATGCATTGCAACCCCATTATGCTGTATTATAACTCAAAAGATTATTCACCATTCCATAAGGGACGTTACCCCATCAAATTTCAAGTGACCTTTCCTCTCGTAATCCGATAATGCGAGGCGGGTTTTTTTCAAACTGGTTCTACACTTATGTGTCCAGTCGGAGAGACCTTTCGTTTGTTGTCGTTGCTGGTCGGCGCGGGTTCTACGCGTCTGGTGGATTTTCTAAATGCGCCGAGGCGGGCCACATTTGCACTGCAATTTTCGCAATTTACTTTTAATAAGCCCTCTGTTACAATTTTGAGGAAAGTAGGTATAGAACCCTCATAGATTAATATGTGTAGAAGACAAATTTGAATTTGTGTCTCAGGTCAGTCGTGTGTTGGTAACTTAATTGTGATAATAATATTGTTTATTAAAGTGTTCAATTCCTAACTAATAGGATACCTGTATGGGTTACTCGAATTTTGACATAATTACGTTGTAGTTCGTCGTTTTGTAAAATTAAACAGGTTTTGTTATTCGTTACTGTAGAATATTCGAATATTCTATGAATAACGTATCTGTATTATAAACATAGTCTTTGATTGATCTCTTTAGAGCCCTTTTACGATGCTAAGCTAATTTTGTTAAAATAATAATCCAACCATAATCCGACGTCCGCCCTAATCATTTTTACGTTCTAGAGGGGTCGCTCGCTTCAATAGTTGATCCGTTGTTTTATTGTTGATAAACGCCTTATTTAGTTCAAATACTAATGCTAATGAAACAAATAATTACGAATAAACATAAAAACTGGGTCATCGAGTGGAAGATTAAAGTGTGTAGCAGCAATATGCCTAAGACACTTTTAAAAGATTGGCTGTCTTACAAACACCTACTAAATGCGTGTCATAGAATGACTATACAGTAGCCAAATCAAAGCCTTCCATCCCAGTGCCCTGCCACTTAGAACACGAAAACGGAGAAAAATAACAAACCATCAAGGTCTCTATAAATTCGCCCTATTATATTCAAACTCGGCGTTCATTCGAATCGCAATCTAATAATAGGCGAGTAAAGTCGAAAATCAAATGCAGCGCTGTTAATTTTAGGGGTGTCGCACGCGGCAGGGGAGCGGTGATTACCTACTGTTCGGTAAAAGTTGATTGTTTGCGATTTGTTAGCACAGTGTTAAATAATAACAAATATTGTTTAGTGTGAAGAGCCCAATTGTAGCGGGCGGTTAATTGCTTCTTTTGTAGGATACAGTAGGACGGGGAATAATGGCCCTTAAGCGAAGAATTGCATTGTTTTATTTATTTCTTTTACATATTTTAAACATGACCTCCCTTTTAAACTTTGCCTTCTTGGTAATGAGAACATGCGTTAAACGGGAACGTTAAAAACAATTTCCCGTAATTCAGTTGAGGTATTCAGCAAAGTTGCGAACACATTAGCTGTCGCGAGACTCGGAGCTGCTATTAATTATGTCAGAGCGAAGTAATGTCTAAAAACACTTCATACGGGAGTTGGGACACGTTAACTTGTACAAAATGGGTAAACGATGCGATTACTTTGCAATTATTACAAACATTCTATGCTATACTATTCTACGATTAATTAAATATTTCAAAAAGAGGCGTGAGTTGCCATATACGGCCGCTATGACCGGAGGTATGATTACTTACTGCGTCGCTGTTCCAATAAAACGAAAAAAAATTGAAAGCTGTTGTTGTGCCACTAGGATACGATTACTTGAACTATTTTGCCAATGTCTACTGCGCCCCGACACAATTTAAAAGCATATCGCTTAATGACAAGTCATATTATGAAAGTCACAAGGAATGTTAAGACCCCCGGCGCCGCTTGGCTGGTTCTAAGTTGACGTGCGGATGACGCGTCTTGACGTGACATGTTAATGTCGGTAAGAGGTATTTACATGGGAAATTTTGCCTCCTGTTCGGCGAATTTTGCTGAATTTTATAAATTGCGTTCAACGGGTTCTTACTATGTTTTAAATGGATTTTGAATATTTCAATTCAAAATGTTCGAGGAATTTCAATAAACAACTTTAAATGTATTAAGCACTTGCGGCCCTGTCCCGGCTTCGCAGGGGTGAACAAATATTTAAATTATAAGCATGCTAATTAAAACGACCATGAATCACTAAATTAGAAAAAAATTGTATTGCGCGTCCTCTCTGTTAACAACCGTGGTCTATCTCGCTGGTTCAGCAGCGGCTGCAAGCGTTTAGTGTTAGTGTCCCGTGCACGTGTTCGCGAATTCCTAGCTCTATTTCCTTCAAGTCGCTGCGACGATCTTGCATCTTGTTCTGCAAGACGAACTGAACGTTCGACACTAGATTCTCTGGCTCGCGATTGGGACGCGTCCACTCATACTTTCCAGACGATCATTTTAGGAAGAAGACTCTCCAATACGGCGAACTTTTGCTAATCTCGCTTGGAAACTATTCTTAGATAGCTGCGACCTTCTTTTTCTAGTCATATATTGTTATGAAGGATATTTAAATAAAACACTTTAACGGTTTAAAACGCGATATATTAGTTAAACTTATTTGGAAATGATTTTTAACTTCGGCCCGACGTTTCGGAAGCTTTGCAGCAGCCGTGGTCACAGGCAGACAAAATAAGATATAAAATAATTTCCAAATAAGTTTAACTAATATATCGCGTTTTAAACCGTTAAAGTGTTTTATTTAAATGTGTACTACTCGCGTAAACTATACAGACAGTATTTAAAAACCGAAATATTCAATGTCGTTCGCGCCCACTGCGTAAGGAGCCCACTGCCCCTCTATCGTCGAATTAGTTACTCGATACGCGGCGTGGCGGCCGCCGCCGGCATGTATTCTTATTTTAATTTCATGATATCTTTTGAATGGCACGTCCGATTTCAATAATTAAAAAAGTAATCATCAGGTATTGAGACAGTCTTGAATATTCAATTATTTATTTGGATTTCTATCAATTTGTTAAATGTAAAAAAGTAGTTATAGCGACGTAACTACAATAGTTAGACATATGCTCTCGTGATGTTTTTTGTAGATATTGATATATTCTATAATATTGTCGAACATTTTTTTGTCCTATCATTAATACTTTTCTCAGCGTATGCGAAGAAAGACATTTTAGGGCAATTTTTTTAAGCCTTCCGTTGGTTGTAGTAAGAATTTCTATAGATGCTTATAGTAATCAAGTACTAAATATAGCCTATGTTACTCAGTGATAATGCAGCTTTCTAATGACAAAATAATTATCAAAATCGGTCTAGTACTTTTTGAGTTACATACAAAAATACAAATATTTCCTCTTTATAATATTAGTATAGATAAACGACAGGATTCGTCGTAGTTACGTTCGTTCGACATTTCGAAAGACAACTAATCTCGGCGCAGACGTAGCAGTTCTACGTGCTACGAGGACTACGAAGGTGCTACGGCGTAATCGTCTTGTACTTTCACTAATACAATTTTATTAATATATATTTTCTCATTACATAAATAGATGACTACATAAAGAATACGCCTCATTCCATCGACATGAATCGTCTAAACCAACCTATATAATTGTTCTGCAGACGAAGTAACTCATCGTTTATGCTTCTATGGCTGCAGTACACGAGGTAATTCCACAAATCCCTTAACAACTTAAAATATCTTACGTATGAAGCTTATCCATTAACTCGCTAACTTATAAGCTGGGTGTACATTAATAATTAGGATGGAGCACGAAGCTGCGCCAAGTTTTTCATCACGTGATTAGCAGCAAATTGATCCGTCTCCGTCATACGTCGGTATGCGGCAGACCTACTTGATCTCCACTTACCGCTTAAATATGGCAGGATAAACTAAGTTTTGGATGCGTTCGGCGATTGGGTTAAGTATTATCGTTTTTTACGCAGCTTCATTAAAAATCATTATTGCCTACTGTTTTCTTATATCGAACATAATCTTTATGACGCATCCATTTATCGTACATCCGGCAGTAAGAACAACCTTATGATTAGATTTTGTGTTTAGAGGATTGATTCGCGTAAAACCGAACGTCGAGTTATCCTATTTCTCTGTTAATTCCAATTGAACGTATAAGCAGAGTGTAAGTGTATGACGAGGTGAACAATTTTATAATTGTGTTCTTCTGTACGTTTGTTTAACAACATTTAAATAATACATCATAAATGTTTAAGTTGGTTCATAAGTTTTTCATTTAAAATAGAAGGAAAATCGTATTACAATAGAAATAAATTAACTTAACATTTTTCTAGTTGGGTAGCAAGAAACGAGGACTTTTATTTCCACGTTTCATTTTGTGGTTTCATGTTTTGGTAAATAAGCGTCATTTTTCTCCTTTCACATAGTAAAACAATCAAGACACTTGAAGCAGTGAGTTCGCGCAAAATACGACAGAGAGATGTAAAGTGTCACATTTCATCTCTCCCCCAATTTAATTTTCTGTTGGTATGATTGATATAGATGGCGCTGCGAACGTAGTCAAGTGCAAGCGGTACACGTTGGGACAGACGGGCGGAAATTTTATATTTATACCAACAATTAAGTGTTAGTTGTTCAAAAAAGCTTGAGGTTTGTAGGAACCGACTTTTTCAAAACAAGATTTGAGAATTATATATTATAGTATATTTTATTTTATACGACAAAAATTGTACAAGTTACACTTAGTTTCGTTCTGGAAATATCCATCTTTGTTTTATCGTATCCCCATAAGGATAATTCTTCAATGATGGTCAGACACAAGAGAAAATGTTCATACCACTTTGAAAACGAGATAATAAAAGTCGCAATTCCGCCATTTTTTACCGTCATTATTTGAAAACAATTGTTTTAAACAATAGCCGAGTACAGTAACAAGTTTAGCTCGAGTACAAATCAGCGTTTACCGAGTGTACGCGTAGGAAGGGTCTTTGTTTTCCCGTCGCGTTTGTGTTTACACGCCTTTTCAACCGGCCTGGAGTGTTGTGTCAATGTCATTGAGACTGAATTGAGTGTAACGCTGCTTTAATTTGAGTTTCTTTTCACTCCGCGCTAATTGGGTGACCGTTCTGGGGATCCGCGACACTTAAAATGTGTCTACACGAATAGTAAAAATCAATATACGTTTAACGGAATGTTTCATAGAGTGTAAAACACGGCGGGCATTAAGTAATCCAATATGGCGGACAGGTGCTCCCGCCTTTTTATATTTTTCGGGCGAATTATCACTGACACTCGCAGGACGGGGATGCGAATCAAATTGAAAGCCGACTCAATTTCATTACTGTACGGTGGCAGGGCTAGCCGCTCTCGTTTTTAAGATTATTAAGGGAATTCCGATAATTTCTCCGAAGGATTCTTAATTAGGTCTCTGCAATACAAAATCAGCGTTATTAATTTATTGTCAATGAGACTCTATGTCGAATAAGCATGTAAACTTCCACTTTTACGTAGAATCGTTTCGGCAGAGTTTTCGGAGTGCCGAAAATAAGAATCACTCAACGTAGTGTCCAAGTTAAACGGCTTACCACAACTTCACTTTGGCTAACTAACTCATCGCGCGACACCCCTTAATCCCGCACTGAGGGTAACCGAGGGACGCGGGCCGAGGGGGGCGGGATAGCATACCGTAATACCATTTCGAGATGAGCGACTTAAACGCGTTACGAGCTCCACTATAACTTGACCTGCCTCACTTCTCTATTTACGCTTCGGCACCGGGGATGTAACCTTTGTCTCTGCTTCAACAAGAACAAGAAATCAACGTGCATGGGAGCGAACATCGTAATTGATCGTAACAGAACATCAAAGCCACTAGTAATGATTAATACAAAAATTTGCTCTTTGCCTCTCCATGTCATAAATTCTTACTCCACTTGGCGACCGCCGCCCACTGGACCCGCCCGCCATAGTGACCGTTTTGACGGCGACTGTATTTTGACAATGCTAGTTAACTAATGGAAGTTACGTGTGATCGACGTGCAATTCGATCTGCGTCGGCCGTTAGTTTCGCTGAGTGCATTTAACCCGGAATACCCGGGTATTTTTGTGGGACACCCATTCGAGGAATTGCCTCGTATCAATTTTCGCAAATGAAATTGCAGAGGTGTGCTTCTGCACTAAGACATCGCTTTAACTTTTGACCGAAGTCTGTAACCCGGGAGGCGGGAGGGTATCTGAACTCATTGTTTCGGCGCAGAAATGTCATTTGAATCTTAAACGGCCATAAAACCTCCGAAGTGACAGAGCCAGCGATAGTAAATTTCGCCTCTGCGTGCTTTGAAGTCGGAATCGGGGAATTCCTACTTGTATATAAATAAAAGATGGCGGCTGCGTCGAGCAATTTGCCTAAAACCGGGCGAGACGTTACACGACTCAAGAACCGCTTATATCCAACTGTACGTGCCACATGAAAGTACATAATTTAACGTTTCGCGTGACTGAGGTATAAACATGGGAGCTTATGTGAGTTTTCCACTATGAAAACCCCCCGCCCGCAATCAGCTGACCTGCGTTTATTTTCTCAATCAGCGTTGTTATTCATAATGGGGTCCACATATACGGACATAGATATGTTGTTATATAATTTAAAGTTATAAAAACTCATGTAAATAAAATACTTTACCGGATTAAAACGCGAAATATATAAGTTAAACCTGTTTACAAATTATTTTTACTTACGACCCGACGTTTCCGATGCTTTGCAGCAACCGTGGTCACGCAAATTGATATTTCGTGTTTTAAACCGTTAAAGTGGCATTTAAATACTTGCGTAATTTACAGTACCAGACAGTATTTATAAAAGCTCACCTGAACTCTAGCTTCAGTCAGATTAATCTTGAGTGCGAGATCTTCTCTTGTAAAGACATCCGGATAGTGCGTCTGCGCAAACGCCGTCTCCAACTCTTCCAGCTTCAGAGACAAGTAGTTAGTGTTAAAAACGAATGTTAGTTATTCACTTATGAAGCATTTTTATGAAGATGGCGCATCCTATACCTGTTGTAAGGTGAAGGTAGTCCGGTTTCGCCTTTGTTTGCGGCGCACGAAGGTGTCATCGTGTATCGCCGGGTGATAAGAGTAGCTTGTATCTGTGGAAAGTTTCGTATTATTGAGAAAATTGGTTACGGTAGCGATGTGTAGCTAATTAACGGGTCGTAAATTCGATCATTCTCGACACAATCTATATAAAAAATAGTAGGAATATTTATTTGGGTCGCTGTTTACAGACGGATTAAGCTTGTGAATGTCAGACTGTAAATCCATAATAGGTAGACGACGCATCGTGTTTGTGTCATATCGCTGGGGTATTTCCCCTTGTGTGAAGGAAAATAACATATACATATAGTAACATAGCCGAAAACGTTCATCCTTAGCCTACCGTTAAATGCAGAAAAACACGAAATTAAAATATCAATGTCGGAGCGGGGTGGCAATAAAATAACAGCGGGTCCGGAAACATCGGCCCATTACGTTCGAGTGCTAAATCGCCCTAACAGACATTATTGTGTGTACTCGTCTTTGAGCACTCCGCGGGAATTGATGAGGTGGCACCCGTAGGGTGAATACGTATTACGTCTTATGACCTCGTGTTCAACCACTTGAGTGAGTAAAACGTTAGGTAAGTAAATGCTAATTTATTACTTATGTAAATTATTAGTTTATTTTAGATTTAAAAAATATATGACACCTGCAGAACTGAAATCAAAATAACTTAGTGCACATTAAGTTATTTTCAATTTCAAATATTGTTTTAATATTATATTAACGTGAATTACTATCGTCTGCATCTTGTTTGACCGATATTTATGTTGTGTTAGTTTGCTAGGTAAGGTTGCAAATAGTTCTCGATTTATTCACAATTATATTTTCCGAGTATTAGTGTTTCAAATATTTTTTTACACGTATCAAATAAATACAATGATTTTTCCAACAACATATGACCCCCACCGTTTGAGTAGATATCGTGGGGTGCCTCGCTCTTGGCTTTTCTATTATTCCTACCGATAATGTCATTCCGGACATTACAGGACAAAATTGCCCTCAACATTTGGGATTACAGCTGTCTTCGGCAATAATGACGTTACATTTATTACCAGTTTGGTTCTTTAGCGCCCCAATACTGGCTCAAGTCTGACAAATAGTCCTTTGCCAAACAAAAAGCGGTATTTATTGTTCTGTGGGTTTTTAAGTGAATAGAATGGTGGTAATTTGTATATAGATATGGTTATAGAATAATATTGAGAAACTTTCACAACGTTTAAATACGAAAGCACTGTTGAGCGGGAAACGCCGCGAACTAATGGGATGAATTAATTGAAACAATTTGTCTCGTTACGATTCAGTACGAATTTACGCTACTTTTCCATTCGATCCAATTATTCTGCGACTTCATTGAGAGGTTTATGTCAAAGTTAACATAACCTGCGTTGATTCGATATTTGTTTGTACTTTGATGATATAAAATATAGTATTATAGCGATGTATAATCGATATACCTATTTTCTTAAACACCATTTATTAATGATTAAAACAAGCAATTTTAAATCGAAAATAACTCTAATTTACCATTCTCAAATATTTAACTTTGATTTCAGCAGTTAACTGCCTAATCCACAGATTACTTAGCATTATAAATATGCAATAATTGAATATTAATAATTGAGAGTTCATCAAGGCTGTTGTAGAAAAATCCCTCGACGGCGGAAATTAAAAAGTGTTCAACGTCCGCCGGAAGTGGCCGGCTTAAGTGCAGCGAGAAAAAGTTTAACCGGCCAGCTTCGAGTGCATTATTGTTTTAGCGGTTCCGTACTCTTTCGTGCATTTGTTTGCTTCATAACTCTATAAATAGGGGCGTTGGCTCCTTTGCCTCCTTTGCCGTTGATTACGACGAGACATGTTGATGGATACTTGACAATTTGTAAAAAGGTTTCTTTTTATTTGCATCTTATTTTAATGGGTTGTAAACTCTTAATTGAAATATTAATGTTACTTATACAATAGTTATTATAACACAAACATGATCACGAACAAAACAATAACCTGTATAATATAATCCGTTGATTATCTAAAAAATTTGTCCCCCGACTCCCGCGCGGCGGATAATGAAATAAGGCCCTAATTCGGTTACTCTTTGATCGCGAGTTTAAAAAAACGGCCGCACGTCTCGGCTAATCTAAAGTGACATGATCCTTATTAGGTTAGTTTGGGTAACAGAGTTAAAGCGAGCAGCGGCGCGACTCAAAAACTATTTTATGAATAATAGATGGCGCCGCCGGCGACCAATCCCAGGGGAGCAGGGGCGCCCCGCCCATGCCTCCTGCGGACGGGCACCACCGGCCCACCCTTGCCTTCTATTCATTAGCACATTACCACCCCTCCAACGCGTGAACACAGCGCGAAAGAAACTGATTTTAAACGGCGTTTATGCTGAGGAGCACCGCGCAATAACAAATCGTAGGCATTTCACAATTGTTTAAGTAATAGCCAGTGTATAGTGCAGTAGATATTTTAAAGCAAAAACCAAAAATAAATAGGACTCGGTGGCTCAACTGGTTAGAGCAACAGCACGAAACGAATACCGGTTCAAGTCCCTCCCGAGTCGTAAATTTGTCAATTTATAATCGATTTTTAATTATTAACCCTTCGTGTGTTGATAAAAAGTTGCCAAAACCATGGGGAGAAATCGGTAAGATACAGTTTAAATAACATAAAACTGAAAAACTTTAAACTAGAATTTATTAGTTTGTAGTTTTCTCTATCTAATTTTAAAAATATCACTTATTGTTAAAATTAGAAAAATAAATGTCTTAAACTACGTTATGTGCGAAGTGAAGTAAACCGCGGCTGTACTTACCTATACTAATATTAGGTATAAATCGAACAGTTTAATTGTTTAGTCACCTTTAAAGAACTTTATTAATATTGAAGAAGACCTATACATCAGAATAGCATTGGAAGGGCAGAATGGAATTAGCGATCGAAACGCGCCTTAACTGCTAATAACGTCGTTAGGCTGCTGGAACTCGTTTACCAAGTTTGAGCCAGTTGGCTACTTCATGTTGATTCGGTTTCTTCCAATTAGACTAATACTCTACAAGTTACAATTAGGGTTTTGTTGGAAAAAGTAAATAACTATTAGAAACAGAGTGTTTATTTTCCTTTATCAACATCTCTATCACTTAAATTTAATATAGTAGGTACTCGTGGAAAATAAATGAACGATTTGGATTTCAAATAACAGTTAAATTTAACAAATAACGGTTAAAAAAAAATCAAAGTAAGTTATTCTAGCGTTTCTATAAATTAATAAAATATAATTCTATAAGTAACCCTTCTAAAACTGTAGATAATAATAATTGCTAAATCGATCAGCAGTCCTTTAGATCATTACTACAAAATACCTAAAAATATAATATCAAGAATAGCCATTTTACACTATATTCGACTAAATAAGAAACCGACTAACAAGTATATTAATATATTCGAAGGTACTCACAAGGATGTGATGCCGTGAAGGGATATTCCAGGGTCGGCAGGCGGTGCTGGTGCGGCGGCAGGCTCGGCGGACAGTGGTAGCAGAATAATCCGCGACCCCCGCCGCCGCCGCTCGCCAGCTGGAAGTAGCAAGTTAGCTGTTACTTATATTCGATTTACCTAATTAAACTGCTTAACCTGCAGAATAAAATAAATTTTAAAAAAGGTAAATTACATATTTAGCGTTTTAAATCGTTAAATGTTAAATATTCGTGTAAATTACAAACATATGTGAACGATATAAATAGTAGTGATGATATATAGCTGTTATAGTTAAAAAGACGGTCTGCTCGTCGAAAGCTCTGGCATTAGGCGAAGCCTGCGCCTATAAATTAGACAACGCACTGCCCTCCATTAGCATAAGCACCGCAAATGACAAAGAGATCTGCGAACGCGTGCGCATTGAATCTTAAGCGAGTTCAATGGTTTGATTGTCGGCGAAGATCTAGTGATCAACGGCCGTATCTAGCTCTTTGATTGTTTCGTGATTTCAAATTATTATGCGGCTTTCGCAACTAAGAGAGGGTCACGATCGATTGTTTCATTCCACTGGAAAATCACTTTTTATGAGTTAACAAATTAACAAAGGCACATTCACATTATATGTCGATTTCCGCTCTACGTTCAATTAAAAAGTTGGCGATAGATCGCTTCTTGCGCTTAATTGGTTTTATGCAACACTAAAGAAGCGAACACTTTTTATTTTCATTTGGTGTTACTTATAGCAATTTACCCCGGTTTGAAGTTCTATTTGGTCTCGAACACAACGCGTATCTACAGCTAGCTTCTTTAGAATTAGAATGCACATTTCACACTATCGGCATCCACGGCGTTCCGTGCCGCTACTTCAACCAGATATTGGATCTAAATAGATTTTTCATTTATATAATACCATCGTGTGCGTAATGACGTGTTACAAAAGAATGAAAGTTCTAAAAATCTCCGCGAATCTAGACGCGTAGGCATCGTTACAATGAGCGTGACATAACTTTGTTTGAAGGAGGAAAATGGCAATGAAATTCAATTGCACGTATTAAGAGTGACCCACGTGCAGATTGGCGGCGATTCGCTCGTGTAAATGACATTAATGGAGCTAGGAGTCGGCTAAACGATGCGCGGGCGCACTCGACGCCGCTGACGTCAGGGCGCAGTGGGTCGGCGTGTGCGTCATTGGGTCAAAAGTATTTGTTTATTTAAATTTTTATCGGTTTATATCCATCCGATAGATCGATTCTAAAAGCGGTATGCGAAACCCACTGTCCGCCGCCAGTATTGGCGCGTCCTGTCTGCGCGCGTGGGGCCCTAACCGCTAATCCTATTTGTATCATTGCCCATTACACCCACCCATCACCGGCATCCGACTGCATCGACCTTGACACCGGAAAATTGCATTACGCTGTTTTTCAACTGACTGTACGGTACCTACGTATATCTGTTACGGCGGTTTGAAAATGTGCTTGTTTTAACGGTAAGATATTATAAGAAAACAAAGCCAACTCAATTTGTCAACATTGGAATATTATTAAAATGAAGAGTAGTTTTATTTTTATTTATTAGATTACGGCGTCCGTTGAACAATGTTCATTGGAAGCTTGATTTCCTTTTAGCACTATTCTGTTCGGGCTCAAACGCAGATAAAAATCGAGCTTATTCAGCCACTTACTTCATTAAAAGCCGCGAACTCTTCACAAAGCGCGACCTCGCGAGCGAACTACAGGTGAGATTATCAACGCGCCGAATCCAGCGTGGGAACGAGAACATCACTCAGGTGACACATTCTCCATTTTAGTACTTATTTTATTCATTTCTTTATTTATAATAATGATAATAATTTATTTTTCAGACCATAAATCCATTTCTTAAAATTATTTAGTTCTAATGTGCGTTAGTTGGGTTAGCGACAATTTTTAACTTAAAATGTATATTAGAATGTGTCAGTCACTAAAATTAAGTAGCCAGAATGAAATATACAGAGTAGGTGCTAAGCGCTAAGAGGGAGCATGGACTGGATTTAGAATGTCATGTAGAGTAATCCAGGTCAAAATGAAAATAGGAGGTGGAGCACAGTAAGTAATTTGGGAAGAGATTGAAAGGAGAGACCCACTCGCTTGTTTCATCTTTTATAATTACCTAAGTAGAATTGCATCAAACTCGAAAAAAAATGATTATCTATCACATATAATAAAATCAGAGATGCCTCCAAAGTATTGAACTGTAAATACATAATTTTATAAACAATAGTGATCCCACAATACGCTAAAATAATGATAAACATTAACTCAATCACTCAATGAAAACAACATGAAAGCAATTCTGAGTTAATTAGCGGAGTTGATTGAAATAAATCCAATTGGTTCGAGTCGAAAAGCGATAGGCACAAATATCATTTGCGAAGTGAATCGTGTTTGCTCTCGATCGAAACGTTTGATCGGCGAACTCCAAGACTTCGCTCCGTTTCCAGGATCCACACGGCTCGCAAGCTAACTGGGACGAGATCGAGTCGTCTCAGTCGCATACGCATTCATTCGACACGAATTGAAACAAATCATTCGACGACGGAGCCCGCTCGGGTCCAAACAATCAATAATATTTGATAAAACGCTTCGACGACTCGCTCATTTGATATCGGACTTTTATAAGTGTAATGGAGATCAATTGGAGCTTTTAAATTAACTATTAATGGTTCAATCGAACGACAATCCCGTCCGACGAGAAATCCTTATAAATGCCTGCTTCAGTTTTGTTTTTCAATTTCATTATTATTATTAAATTCTCTCTGGCCTATTGTTGCTGAGCTGTCATTCATAATTTGCGTAAACGGGATTCCGCGGCCTTAATCTCTTTGTACGGCGATACCTTTTCATTTTAAATGCCACCACCGATTGCCTACAAAAGTATGTAGTTCACAATATTGGTGGTATTCTATATACGAATTCTAATAAATAATATACTTCTAATCGATGTGTTGAAAATAAAAATTGTATATATAATAATAGTACAGAGAAGCAAGAAATGAAATGAAATAGCCTAGTCTATCGATTAGCACTAATTCTCTTTAACAGTAAAATTGTACCTTTTCCTTCATTACGAGTCTTGTAAATTCTTGTCTTCGTATTAATAAAGGTATTATTATTCCTTTAAATAAAGCATCCGAAATAGGTTTGTAGGTACTATTAGCGTAAACGACAGACAGTATTAGTACGGAAGAAGCAGAAGAAAGTAATTCCGCGACTCACAGCGTACGCACTTTGCCCACCCGAACAATTATAGTCAATTATAATGCGGATGCATGTCGCGACGCAATTGACGTTAGTTTATCGAATAAGCCTCGCTTAGCTCGACGATGCCTACGGCTCGCTATCTATGCTCACAGACCAGTCTGTGTTCTGTAAATGTAATTAAAATGTTAAGGTCGTCGTTATACTCGATATCATAAACCACTCTTTATGCCCTATATAGAATCCGCGGATTATAAAACGTGACAGGCAGTTTCTTATTTACTATATATATGCACAATAACAGCGTACACTTAAAAGATAATTTTCTTTCTTGGGTGGCAGTAATAAGAGTTTAATGGACAAACAAAGCCTACTCTTCAATCTGAAAGCGGCGCACGATTCCGTCAGAGTTGGCCGAATCGAGTTAGGCTTAGTTAAGTAGCCTTCGTTACCATTCACAACTTTGGTAAGCTAATTCGAGAGCAAATAGAGTATTCCGAGTTAAAAGCAAACTATGAACGGAGCTAATATTCATTTGTGAAATAAGCAAACGAACCTTTAATTAGAATTGCGTTAAACCCTTATCTGCGCTGAAATTTTCACAAAAGGAAAGGTTTCTGGGTGCCGTGGATCGCCGTTCTCCGTAGGTGTTTTCTACTCTCTGATCTCATACAAATATAGAGCCTCCCCCACGCCGCATTAATGTTCATCGGTTATAATTAGGTAATGCCAACAATTTGTAACTGGGTATAGATTTAACCAGAAATGTATTATTACGTGTCTAATAAAAAACGTACAAAATACATTTTAACGTAATTAAGGAGCGAATCGTAGTCACGCCGTAGACGCTCCGTAGACCCTTCTTTGGTACTTCATTTACTTCAGTGTTATTGGTATTTTTGTTTTTTCTTTGTCTTAATGTTCCGTATTAATACAAGATACAATCAATCAATTTAGCTGATGACTTTGTAAAGATTTAGGTTGCAAGATATCATTTTTAACCCCTCTTACATATATCTATTCTATTTGTTATAGAGACAACGCAATGAACAAATACGGCCTGGATGCAACTCGCAGTCTAATAAGTTCGCATCTCGCAATCGTTTATTGTTCTTAAATTACATATCATTGTCAATACTTCGATCTAATTTAAGCCGATTGAATCAATATCGTCGTGAGCGCCGACCGCGTCGTTGCGATTTGAATTTTTGATGAGACATCCTCTGTATAGGATTTCGTATCGTGCAACTAGGTTTTAACTCGGATTTATTCGGTGACGTCTCTTTCGCCGGTGTTTTTTCGTGGAAGGAAAAGCGTCGCGTCACTCGCGACTTGGTCGCTATAATTGCGTTCGGCGCCGCTGCGATTGCATATCATTGTAAGTCGTTGAATTGTAATTGAGAATATTGCCGGCCGCGTGTTATTGGCATTTATTCTATTAGGGCTGATGGGTCCGAGCGAACGGTTCGGTTGGAGCACGTGCTGTACCTTTAAGATGTGCAGAAGACGTCATTATTCGCGGAGAAATAATCGATATTTTTGGATAGACGTGAAGGGTGAAAAAAATAATTATTGTTAGTTTTATTTCAAATTTTATACACGATAAAAGAAAAAAATCATTAACATATTCTGTAATTCCTATCTATTATAATTTAAAAAAAAACTACAGTATTCTTGGCTCATAAATACATACTTTATCGTAAAAAAATTTTTGAGAGAGATAAAATATGGTAGTGTGAAGTAAAAAATAATTTATGACAAACATATACGACACGTTGCAATGTTTACTTGTATCGTCAAAGAAACAGAGAAAACACACAGATATTATTCGGATTTGAATTAACTTTTTATGAGCAAATTGTGTCATAATGAGAGAGAAGTTTCGTTAAAAGAGGAAATAAATAGGACGATAGTTATAAATAAATTAGCCACAAAAGTAAAAAATTCCTCGTCGACGCGGTAATTACCTTATTAGCGTCTGAAAATATTTTGTTGATGTAGGCGGGAACTTTTCCCGCCTTACCGAATACGAAAAAGCGCGGTCACCGCGCTAACATGCCGGGTCCAACGCGACTGCACGTTGCTGGCGTCACTATGGGACTGAGTCGGTACCCAGTCGGTACTACGATACCGAACCAATGCTATCAACGTGCTCGACCCAGAAGCGCATCGAGAGCTTTTTTCTTCATCAATCAATCGCTTCAAAACTCTGCCGTCTTGTCGCTGTGCGATTTGGCGGTAGATTGTAGAGTATCACCTGACCACCAAACAAATGACAAGCGAATAATTTTCTTTGTCTTTTTTATTTGTTTGCTTTTTTTATAAAAAAAGTAATGTTAAGATCGCCTCTACATCGTTTCGGTGTGATATTTAAAAAACGACAATAAGTCGTCGTAAGGATCTCCGTAAAATAATAAATAAACATTCTATATAATATAACAATTTAAAATAAAAATAAACTTTCAATCGAGTCACCATACCATTTTTACAAATCGAAGCGCTGAAAGCGCTACCGGGGTAGCGACGGAGTAATCGTTCTGAAACCGCCCTCAGCAAACAAAACCCCACCCGCCGTAAGCATTTTAGCACGGAACCCCCTCTCCCCCCTCGCGCTGATTTAATAGCGAACGCGGGCACTGATTCACTTAGAATGCGACTCTTCTTTCTCTTTCTAAGCTATACTTGTCTCACTCATTCCAACCCATCCTAAGACGGAAGAAAGAGACGGCGACGAGTACAATTCTTTCTTCCAATTTGCATGCGGGGGTCCCTCTAACTTTATGTCCTCATTGCTTTAATTATTTATGCCTTTGGTAATACTTTTAGCGGGCAGTGATCGTAAATGGAAAGATAATAAATATCTACCTACTGTGATTTTTTTTCGTTTATACTTTAAGTAACTTAAGAATACATTTATTTATTTATATTCATAAGTAGCGTTATTATAATTTTTTCAAATATATACCTATGTTATTTTTATTTGAGAAACGTATTGATGTGCTCATTTGTTAAATGTTAAGACTGCATCACTATAGCGTTTTCAGTTTATCGACAACGTTAAGAAGTTATTTTTGAAACTTTTTAGCAAAAAGCCATAAATCGATTCGTCCTTATAAATTTCTTTAAAACTGTTTAGCATTGAAGTTCAAAGCCGTTCCTCTTAAATGGCCAAAATAAAGATAAGTATATGTATCGATCTCCGAGCTGAGCAGAAACAAGTAAACGAGATTAACGAAGATCTTTCCGCGGCAAACAAAATCTTAACTAAGGTGTAAGTGACAATAAAACGCGATCTTACCTCTGGGCCGTCTTCGAGTGGAACGAGTGGGGGGGAAGGGGGGAGGAGCTATACGCCCGTCCCGCTCGCACGCAAACCGAGTCGCGCTCATCCGTTTTATTTCTTGTTTGTCCATTGCGCCTACCCCATTTGCTACATAATTTATTTGAGCGGGCAACACTTAAAAAATTGCCTCTACGCTACATCCGAACGGAGTTTGCGGGCTCTCGCAAATGAAAATAATATGGTAAATTATATTCGTTTGAACGATCGCTCCTTAATCGTCCGTTTAATGGTGCATGGCAGCCCTAGTGTAGCATTGTGCGTCCTCCGCTTCGCGCCAAATTTATTCGTCCTTTTATGGTCACTGGTCACAGCCCCGCAGGCATACCTATTCGCTATTTCGAGACTATTATTTTAGTGGTGCTTTATTTTTTTCTGTGAAAATTAAGTGATTCCTATATTCCGGGACCGAACTAAAAATATTATAAAGTTGATGTTTGAGACTTACACCTGTTAAAAATATTAGAACCCGAACTTTGTTTTTAATTATGCATCCTAATAGGCAGATCTATTGTTAAAAATAGATTTCTAATAGGTAGATACAAATAAATGACGATAACACATAGGTAGGTACTTGTCGATATTTGACTCGTGGTTACCAACATCGTATTCCCTCTTTGATTCCGAGGCGCGCCGCACAATGACTATCAAAAGTACTTAATCACACCATAATAACAACATCAACGGTTGAGTAATTGTATATCTTTTGTTGGAGCGAAGGGTTTGAGGCAGCGGCCGAGTGATTTATCGAAGAAAGCTTTTAAACCCTTGCTTCTCCATTGTTGCCGGATTGTGTCTTGTATTCGGCCACGGATCATTAACTATGGATTTGCTCATTAAAGCAATGTTCGTTATGGCGATTTTTTGTAACAAAAATAATGGGTACTACCGACTTATTGTAATTTATAAGAAAGCTCTGTGTAACTTGATAAAATATTTAAGAATGCTAGAAAAATTGTTTGTTTGAAATTATTATAAATCCCTCCTCCCATTGTTGTGGGTTTGAATTCTGCGAGTGGTTTAAGTAATTGTTCTTAATCCTTCTAAAATACTTTGTATTGTATTATGTAATTGGTTATACCTACCCACCTACGAAAAAAAAGTTTTATCATTACTGGGGAATAAAACTTTTAAAATATTGGATTTATGAAGCTGATTTAATCTGTTTAAAGATAAACTATACATTTAAAAAAAAACAGCGGCGGTATATTCTACAAATTGACTTTAAAATACTGTAGAAAATTTAACTTTTATAAGAGTAAGTCAGTAGTTTGGCTCATAAGACGTATTTGTTTGCAAGACGTGCCACATGCCCACCTACTTAGGAACCTCCAATAATCAAGTAGGCACAGCTAGAGAGAGCCACTGCACTGCACTGGAACACTGCACTTAAATCCGATTAACGAATCATCTAAAATCGCTAAAACCTATGTACCTAGTACCGGTTCATTATTAAGATACCTACTTAGGTACTACATTTTCCCGATGATATTTAATTGAAAACCTAATAGTTACGGTTCTTACTTCTTAATAAAATAAATACCAAACCTAATCCTATATTTCAACAAGGGTTAGATTAGCCACAAATAAAACTGGTAACAATTGGTTGCTAGGTAAAACTGAAAACCAGACTACTTATTTTACCACACCGCACAGAGTTAACAGGATTAAGTAGATAGTCTTACTGATGTGGTCCGCAGTTTGCTTTACAATTAGGCGAAATAGCGAACAAATGCCTACCTATTAAATTCAAACCTAAGCTAATTACAATAAAGTTTTAAAATACTTAGTACTACCAGTAAGTAAGTACTGCTCAAAAAGAAAAAATAATTCTGTTATTAGAAAGTCTGAAACTCAAAACTTAAATTAAATTCTAATCTATTCCCGTATTCATAGCATTTACATTGGTAGGTATGAATTAATTATTATGTACCTAAAACCAATACGATATTTGCTTTCAGCGCCCTCTAGTGTAAAAAGAAAATATTATAATTATTGCGATACCTTGCCTTTTAAAATGGCGTCGTACAACTGATTTGGAATAAAACATAAGTAGGAAGTAGTGAAATTGATAACGGCGACATTGTTCTTTAATTTACACTGAGTTTAAATACATAAGGTTATGATAGTAATAATTATTTGTGCAAATGTTTACATTGTCTATAACTTATATACACTATGGTCTAGAAAGCTTGACAACTAATTAAGTGTGTCACATATAGTAAACGTGTGATGACATAATATGATAATGAACATTTAAGATGCAGTGATTTCACAGAGTATAATTTTTTTTTAAATTTATTAATTAAATATTAAGTTTATGGCGTGTAAGAGCTTTTTAATAATAATAAAACACTTTATTGCACAAACAAATAAAATACAAATATAGTAAAACTAAATTGATGGAATGAATTTATTTATACTTGTACCCTTGGGTGTCATATTTTTAGCTCGATAATTTTAATTAAATAATATAGTTTTGAAGATTCAATGGCATTTCCAAAACATTTATAGCGTGCTACATTGTCATGACGTATCTGCCACAGAGCCATCTCTTGGGTTACTATAAAATCATAAATTGGCAGGAAGCGCTAGTGAGCACTTAAAGTATCACAGATAATAACACATATCGGTATAACATATACATATTATTTTTACGTAAATTCGTCTAATCAAATGGAAGAAAGTATTTTCTAGGCTTTGTGCAGTTTCTATAATATATTATAGGTTTACCGCTATTTTATAAAAGCACAAAATTTTGGAAAAATTTTATGACTCATATTTCCCGCCACTTATACGCGGTACTTTATCAAATTTGAGAACCCCGCAACAGGAAGTAAGTGGTGTAGGTGCTACGCAGGCGCAAATTGACCTTTCGGTTGAAGAACCCGTCGGTCACATGTGAGTGTCGATAAATATCTTAGTTTTATCGTGTTTCTTCATTTCATAATTACAAATAATATTTTCGTAAGTATTTTAAGTGGTGAATATTATTCGGTGAAAATTATCCCCTAAAGTAGTGTGAAATAAGTGTAAAATTGTCATTAAAAGGCCCTATCGCGGCGCCGGCACGTTTGTCAAATTTGATATTTATATTCAATTTAACTACATCTTTATATTTACTTTTTTCATTAAACGTATCTCCTGCATGATTTTATCATGATAACCAATTGTGAAAATGCCTTCAAGTGATATAAACAACAAGTGCTGCTTTCACCGAAAAGTCATGACCAAGATGTCTCATTGAAGCCACATGTGCGGATAATACAGTTTTCAGAGAAAAAGCACCGGTTTAAGTCAGGCTTGAATTATTTACAATTTCTATAATAAACGGCATTTTCTATGTAATGGGCATATTGATTATTTTCTTGACTAGAATACAAAGGTTTAGGTTTTCGCTAAAATACGCCAGGTGGGGTTAGGTCATCAAAAAGTTCTTGTGGATGCAGAAATGCATGAGTGATATGTCTTAGAAATAGTGACACAATTGCTGTTCATTTAGCTTAATGTGCAATAGTAGAGCATTTAAAACGCACTGATGACTATATTTTATTGGGCAAATGTTTAGTTAGATTAAAATGTTATTAACACATGGCTCCTCATGTTTATGTTCATGATTGGGTACATCTCCAATAATATTAATCATAGTACACCTATCCTATAAATATTTGGTTGTCCTTATCTTGATAATAATAATGTCAGATTAATATGCCTTTGAAAGTGTAAATTCAGGCTTTCATCCTACTATTATAAGTCTTCCAAGCTTCTTTAAAGCGTTTCTATAATATATAGCCCCAACTAGTTCATTGACTGCAAGTTCAATAGCCTGCATGTGCTAATTTTCTAACAGCCCGATGATGAATCACTCTTTGAATGCCAAGGATTTTTTATTTAGGCAGTAATCTGCTATCAATTAATTATTAAAGTTATGTACAGTTAGTGCAATTGATTCAGGTGAACGCCTCACCTTACTTTTAAAAACAATTTATATTTTCTTCAAGCAAAGTACTTATTCTGTAAACCCTTCTTCTATCAATCACTTTTGATTTAATATAATATAATCCTAGTAATGCACACTGCCTCTTCACCTCTTCGAGCCCTTAGAGTCGCAAGAGAAATAGAATATTTCCTTTGTGCTGTGGGTACTCGGAAACGAAACTCAAACTCCTTATATGCGTCTCACCATACTATTAGTATCTTGAGATCACCAACCAGGAGTACAGTTTAATAACTCAGCAAATAAAATCTAAGCTATGAGCTTTGCCTCTCGAGGGTGGCGCTCCAGCAGATTTTTCCATTAGATAAGCTTCTTAAAATTATTACCATGTGTTTAATGAAGAAAAATTCTACAAAATCTATAGTGAAATGGTGCCTTTAAAGAAAATTGTATATCAAATATTAGTTCAACACCTATAATATTTACAAATTCATACATTACATAATATATTGATTATACTCATATTAGTTATTCTTCTTTCTTCTTGATTCTTCTTGACATATTTACTGTGCCATACCATGTTCTTTTTGATTTGTTGTTATTTCAAAAGACATCATAACATTTATATATATATATATATCCATTGGGTCACAAGGTCATGTGAATAATACTAAAGAAATTGTTCCTTTTCAGATCACATCTCACTGTAAATTAAACCACACACAATGGGCGACATTGAAGACACACACTTTGAGACCGGGGACTCCGGTGCCTCTGCCACCTTCCCTATGCAATGTTCCGCTCTTCGTAAGAACGGGTTTGTGATGCTCAAGGGTCGTCCATGCAAGATTGTTGAAATGTCCACATCAAAGACTGGCAAACACGGTCATGCTAAAGTCCATCTCGTCGGCATAGATATATTTAATGGAAAGAAGTAAGCTTTTTTTAGAAACATTGCCTACATAATCATAGCCTGATTAAGTTAAGTTTAGTTGAGTTATTTCGAGCCCATAGAGTCGCGATTGTAATTCCTTATTACACTCGTGCTGCGGGTACTCGGAGAGAATATGTCAGTACCTAATATGCGTCTCATCTTACTCTTGTATCTTGAGATCACCGAACAGGTGCACAAATAACAAAAACAAATCTTTAACTGTATGTTGAAGATATGGCTATACATCTAAAACACTAATTTAATTATACCAACTTTTGTCACTGTAAGCAAATGACATTTTAATATCACCTTGTACAAGCTATGTCTGCTTAAATGGCTAGATATAACTATGAATGTTTCCTCCCTTAGATATGAAGATATCTGTCCCTCTACTCACAACATGGATGTGCCTCACGTTAAGCGCGAAGACTATCAGTTGACCGACATATCTGATGACGGCTACCTTACTCTGATGGCTGACAACGGAGACCTGCGCGAAGACCTCAAGATTCCAGACGGAGACCTCGGCACTCAGTTGCGCTCAGACTTCGATAGTGGCAAAGAGTTGCTGGTCGGTATCAGATAATAATTAAATCCTATATTAACAATAAGTATTAGGTATATTAGATTTCTGTACATGTGAAAGAAGGTCTCGGCTTTACCACATCTAAGTGAAAAATATCTATTTGAGAATATCAATAATTTTAGCTTTAGTGGTGCATGCAATATACAACTTGGTGCAACGCGTCGCGAAGTAATATAAAATCGAGTTCATTCACTTCAATGTCGGCGGCGATGTCTGAAAGCGTATATTAAATTTTACGTCGGGACGGAATAAGCGCTACTTATATTTTGTTTAACTCGAGCGTAGGTCGTTATCGATTTTGTCTCGCGTCGCCTCTGCTCTACCACCACTAGTACGGTTGTCTTACCAACTGTTATTACTCATTGTTGTTATCGAGTCTAGAGTCTCCGACGCATAATACACTGTGTGTTGGTGCTAAATGCACTCGTAGATCACATTTCTGCCTCAAACCTGAGCCGATTCTGACATCGGCTATATGGAACATGGTTTTGAATACATGTTTCTATAAAGCGACAAATGTTGTATTCTCCTTATCCAAAATTCTCAGTATTGATAAAACGTTCTCTGCTAATTACGTGATCGATCCGTTTCACTTTTATCGCGTTATCATTGTGAACGTGCAATAATCGGTGATGTCTTATTTCCAGTGCACCGTGCTCAAGTCCTGCGGTGAAGAATGCGTCATCGCAGTAAAGGCGAACACGGCTCTCGACAAATAAACCGACGCAGCATTTATAGGGATTATAACATATAATTTTTTACAATCAACAACTTACATAAATGTAAAACATAATATTATGTATAATTTTAACATAGAATAAGCGGTGCGACGAATGCGAACTAAACATTGCCTAAGTACGAGTGATGACCATTTTAATTTTACTTCGCCCATACCGCCGCCGGTGTCTCGCTCGAGTGGCCCTCGTACTGAATAACAGCTCAAACCAGGTGAGGAAAGCCCTGGCGCCCTATCCTCGGTGGCGGGATGCGCCGCGGTGTTTAGCGCACGTCGGATCGCTCCGGTTTCGTTTCTCTTCTCGCTTGACGTGAACGTTAGGTTGCCTCGTGGCGATATCCCTCGGATATTATTGTTTATAGCTGTTTTAACTTACGAAAACCTGGACGCGACGCTGTCCACCGTACTGTAATGCTAAATTATAATACACGAAGTAAAAAAGAAAAATCCTAAAAAAATAGTAATAAAATGAAATTCTTGATGTGGTGTGTGATTGATTGGTCCTTTACTCGAAGCGAGAGCGTCCCTCGGGACAACGCTTGCCGCCTCCGATCAATTTTTATACTCGACTCGTCGATCCGACGATATTTTATAGCAGTGACGAGACTGACCGCTGTCACTCCTTCAGTCAAGACTGAGAAAAGCATTTTTAGAATCGCAATAGCAAAATAGTTTAGTACGATTAGCCGCTCCGCTCGACCGGCGTTCCTCGGCAAGTGTTGCCGCGAGGGTTCAGGTACCCCTAGCGTGTATTCAACATCTTTTGTCAAAGACGAAATTTAATGTAAGAGTGTAAGTAAGGCCCTATGAGAGATATTTTTTTATGCATTCGATTTCACCCTATCTCGAGACCGCGTCTCGATTCCGCAAATTGTACATTACTTCAAAGTTGCATAACCGTTATCGTTGGTGTTTTGTAAACTGGCGGCTTGTAATCAGTTTTTATAAATTCACATTTCTGAAGTATTTGTGAAGACATCGGGTGGTGTAAAATAAAATACTTTAGTCATCAACCTCGCTTCTTTTGTTGTTTTTTTGGGAACCGATTCTCGCCACCCCTCTGTGAGTACGAAGTATTGTTTGCATCAAACGCTCCTCTATATTTGAACGCCGTCGACGACTCGACCGCTCTATTTCGCTTCTGACTTTTCTTTATTAAATTAAGGGCCACGGGAAGGTTGTAATATCCGGCGAGATATTATTCTCGGCACACTGAAGATTTTGTATATACCTGCGACAGATTTAGTCAACTTCGATCGATGCGGTTTCTGTGTGTTTTAGTCGATGTCAAACAATACCGAATTACATAGTAACGCTATTGTGAACGCAGTAATAATAATTCATAAGTATTTAACACTGTCGAATTAAATCTGTACAAAATGAATACTGACTTTGATGAATAATTATTCGTTACCTTTTTTATTTATTTATTTCGAGTACCAAAATGATCCTGGTGGAATAAAGATTAAAGTTAAGTAGAACAGGTTTCGAACATAACTCGTTAATTGATAAAGATACTTTAATCACAGATAGTTTCACATGAACTTACATTTGGTTTAAAATTAGGGTATTAACATGTTTTTTAATTACCAGCCTATATAAAGGTGACCTCATCATCATCATCAGAGCTATCAGATAATTCTACAATAAGGAAAGGATCCTGTATTTCTACTATGGTTGTTGTAAAATTGTCACCAAGTTCTGCCAACAATTTGGAAAGTGGTTCTCTTTCCTGTTTTACAATATTAGTGATCGCTTCAGGTTCTATGTCACTATTACCATCTAGATCCATCTCTGTTTTTACCTGGCTAGGCTTTGGTTTTTCAGCTTGAATTGTATTTCGCAGTCTTTCGAATATTTCTTCAGTATCGTCATCCTCACAAAGAATTACTGAATCGCACTCACTTTCAATATTGTTATCGTGAAAGTCCTCATTGGTAGTTTCACTTTTGCTGTCCGATACTTCAACATCTTGCACTACAGTTTTAGAAGTTATTGTATGTTTCTTTATCTCTGTACTTTTTTCTTGCATCTCTGCATATCTGTTGAACATTTTTAATTAATTAAAACAAAAGTTATAGATTCAGTTATAATTTTAATGCCGACGTCATGTGCCTATACTCTATTCCAAAAATAATTGTAAATAATATACACCCACATTACTGGTATATTTTATTTATTATAACTTTATTATTTATAACCCATACTACACATACAAAAAGAGAAAACATCTTACGTACTAACTTATAAATAAAAGGCGGCCTTATTGCTAAGCAGCGATCTCTTCCAGGCAACCTGAAGTACAGGAGAAAAGAAAAAGACTTATTAAGTGGGTAGGTGTAAGGAATAACAAGCAAAAGAAAGGGTACATCGCAAAAGAATACATAGCACAGAGGTAGTGGGGGAGAGAATAACTTAAAGAGTTGGAAAGGTAAAACTTTTAAAGTAAACTCTTAAAAGAACAGAGAGTTTGAGCTTTTCTGATAACAGTGGGAAGAGAGTTCCAAAGGCGAATCGCTGTAACGGTAGCGGAATTATTAAAGAAAGATGTTTTATGCTTAGGAAGATATAAGAGGAGATTGTCAATAGAACGAAGATTTAAGTTGTGGGAAAACACTTTTAGATAAGAGGGAGTTTTGGGATCGATACGGTAGAGGATCTCCTCTACCGTAGCGTACCGTATCTCCTTCATCTGAAGAAGATGGGAATTCCGACGAGTTCGGATAGGAAGCCAGTTAAGCTTTCTACAAAATTCAGAAACATGATCGTATTTGCGAAGGCGATATATGTATGGTATAGTGATGTTTGTAGGGATTAATATGACATAAAACATATTAATAAAACAATAGCCTTTACATCAAGCACCAGTGTAAATTAAAATATAATTAATTGTAAATAACTTATGAACTATATTTATACTGCTAAAAGACTTGAAATTTTAATACATATATAAATCTATATAATTGTTAAAGTATAAAATTGAAAAATACCTTCTTATAATAGCATCTTCATTGGTGATTGCTCTCTGTTTATTAGCTTCCAACTTGGCTCTCAGCTCGGAATCCAGGTCAGCAGGATCCACCTCACAATTTTCTTCTTTAATGTGGGATATCAAATCACGCCATTCTCTCTCCTGACGCAACTTTTGAAGAGCCCTCCCGCATTGCGTAAAAAGTGACCTCGCTGTGGACGATTTACAAGCACGTAACTTACCCATTTTTTCAGGGAGACATCACACCTCTCAGTGAGACCACATAAATGGACATAGTATACCTTCAGAGACAACTTGCGAAGGAGGCCAATTAAGCTTATACATGTCATTGGCCAAAACAACACATATTTTGACATCATTAAAATCTGGAAATACAGGATATCCATTACTTTGCATGTTGTTATTGAGGAAGTGCTCCAATATTTGTACAGGTTCTTCCGCATGTCCTTCTAACACCTTTAAACTGACTTTATGTTGTTTTACTGGAGATGACTCAGTCAATACGCATAATTGTCGATACAAATCAAGTATTCTTCTTTTGTATCTGTAAAAAATACTAAGATATTTAATTCAATTCAATTATTAATTATAAATAACCCATTGTTTACTTTACTAAATTGTCATTGTCTTCTAGTGCTTCATTTAAATTGAACTTTTGCCCTTAGCTTAATAAATTCTACTATGTTAAGAAATAGCAATACTTTTGAGGCACTTACACTTCGGATTTTACATAAGGAGAATTATTTGAGTCTTCATCAACTTCTGCTTGCTCCATGACATCAAGTAATCTTTTTATTTTAGCAATTTCTGCATTTAGAAATTCTATTCTTGTTTTACTGTTGTCTTCTATGTCTATCATTTCAACTCTGTGAGCAATCAATAATTTATCTTCTGGACTATTAGCTGTTTTTTCATCCTTCTTTACATCTAATGTTGAAGAACAAGTTAATATGGAATTATTGACTGTCATATTTTCTTTACTCTCATCAAGCAGTATGATACCTCTTTCCTCAGTATAATGTTCTAGCTTCTCCAAATCGATTACATTACTACTTACATTTTCATTATGACAATTAAATTTGTTTTTCTCTGTAAGTTAAATATTTACAAGAATGAAATTTTTTTTTTTTACTTAATAAATGGATTATAAGCAACATATTTTATTGCATTATTCAAAAACCTAAAGATTTCTAAAGTAACAAATGCATTAGAATAAATGAAATACTTACTACGACTTGAAGATTCCAATGTGGTCAATTTAGCCCTTTTTCTTTTATTTTTCTTCAAGACCTCGCAAACCGACTTTATGAAAGAGAATTTGAATCTACAAGAACCTTTAATATTTTTTTCAGTTTTCAACAGAATAGTCTTAAATTCCACGGAATTTAAGAAGTCAGGCTTTGCTTCATTATACAATGGTAGCAATGATCTATTGATAACTCTCATCATACCTTTAGAATCTTCCACCTCGAGACAAGATTTTATGAAATCTCCAAAGTGTGGGTGCTTTTGAGCAACCTTCTCAATATTACCGTTTTCATCGTAGTCTTTTTGTAAAGGTTTACTCCAGCCAACGATTTCAACATCCTATAACATTTATGATTTTAAATAAAATTATTTATTACCGTGTGTAAAGGTATAAAACCCTTAAAAACAAACACATACGTGATCGTCGTCCGACGATAAATCAACAAAATCAGCGCAATTCATTTAAGTTGATTTTGGGAAAAATAAACATTATTTATGTGCTTGATAATTTTTGAAATAGTTCACACATGGTCTTTAATGTCAATAAATAATAGTAAGTAGTAACTCAATCTGGTGAAAATACAAATTTTGTACCAAACGACATAATATTTTCTACAGTCCTAACTCCTATAATTTGAGCACAGATTTCTATCACAATTAAGATTTCAAACCATAGAGACCTAGTAACTTATAACCTTTTATATAGTGTATTTTTCCTTACTTGGCATTTTTGGTAAACAAACATACGATTAACATGAAATCGTGATTTTCTCACAAGGTTTGCATTCATTTACACTGAAAATACTTTGAGACACTGGTTTATATATTAAACTAATGAACTACCTTAAATTCATTTAGTAAAAACATCAATTTCATGCTAAAAGTATTAGATATCATAAAAAATAATTTACGTAAATACACAGATTAAAATTTAGTTTGACATTTAGAAAAGGATGTAAAGCTTTTTATCGATCGCGCATGGGTGAGCCTATCGTTGACTTTGGTTAACCCTCCCTAAGAAAATGTCAAATTAAATAAATTTTAATCTGTTCATTTACGTAATTTAATTTTAAGGATTTATTAAATCTATACTAATATATAAAGCTGAAGAGTTTGTTTGTTTGAACGCACTAATCTCAGGAAGTACGGGTTCGAATTGAAAAACATTGCTATGTGACTAATAGAAGCGAAGATACAGCGAGAAATGTAAATAAAACGGGGAAAATTTTTCATCTCTGTAGGTTTCAGATGCGTACGCTGCGAAAACGGTTCAAGATATCTAAAAATTGTGTATGAAAGAATGATTCCCCTTTAAATGATCTAAAAAAAGGCCCCGACGCTATATGTCTATCTTTTAAGATTAACTTGCAAGAACGACCCGAACGACGGGACGCGTTCGACCGGATACGAATATCGTGGGTAACAGCTATCTACAATAATATTATAAAGAGGAAAGATTTGTATTTTTGTATGTAATGAGTAAACTCAAGAAGTACTGCACCGATTTTAATAATTCTTTTTTCATTAGAAAGCTACATTATCACTGAGTAAAATAAGCTATATTTAGTAGTAGATTACGATAGAAATTGCTATAAAAAACCAACGGGAGGTGTAAAAAATTTAGCCAAAAAACTATGTTTCATCGCATACGCTGCGCAAAGTATTTATGATAGGACGAAAACATGTTCGACAATATTATAGATTATATCAATATCTACAAAAAACATCGAGATCATATGTCTAACTATTGTAATTACGACACTACAATAGTTATTCCGAAAGTGTTAGAAAGGCTTTTGCATCGACTTATTTACTATAGTTTTAAGAATATTATACTTGATCAACAACGTGGTTTTGTCGTTGGGAAATCAACCATCACTAATCTTCTTCTTTTTACTATGTTTTCACCAGCTTGAATAGTAAAGTACAAACCGATACCATTTACACTGATATTAAAAAAGCCTTCGACAAAGTGGATCATGTGTTGCTCTTACGTAAGTTGTCCTTCAACGGCATTAAAGGCAATCTTTTACGGTGATTTGCTCTGTATCTTCAAAACCGCACCCAATCATTTACTGTAAACGGCTATACATCCTATCTAGTCACTGTTACATCCGGCGTCCCACAGGGCTCCATACTTGGACCCTCTTTTCTATCTTTATTAATGACATATCCCAATGTTTCATCTACTGTAAATATTTGCTTTATGCTGATGACCTGAAACTGCTTAAAAAAGTTGTTTCTTTAGCTGATGCAGCCTACATCCAAGAAGATTTAAATAGACTCGATGCTTGTTGCCATCGTAATAAATTACACCTGGCTTATAACAAGTGCAAACACATGATTTTCACAAGAAATAAAAATGTTATACCAACACAATTTACCCTAGGAAATGTACAACTGTCCTTAGTTTCAACTATTAAAGATCTTGGCATTCACTTAGATATTATTATTAATACTACCTTGCGCATGTTGGGCTTTATAACACGGGTTTCTAACACATTTAAAAATAAAAGCACTTATACTTACCTCTACAAATCTCTCGTTCTCCCCCACCTAAAATATGCAAGATCCAAATGGAATCCTTATTATTCAACCTACGAACAGAGCATCGAAGCAGTTCAAAAAAGTTCTTACGTATACTACATTACTGGGTGAATGGAAACCGCTTGCACTATGTCGATCTACTGCAAAAAATTAACTTTTTAACGCTGGTTCACCGCCGAACATTAATAGATTGTATGACGATTAAGAAGATCTGCTCAGGTGAGCAGACTTCTTCTGAACTACTTGGCTTATTATACCTTTACGTCCCCGCCAGGTCTCTTCACTCATGTAACACTTTTGACTTACTCTCTGCTAGAACTAATATTGGGTTTGGAATGCCTCTACGTAGAATGTGTAAATCGTACAACGCAAGATTCAACAATATTGACATATTTTCGTGCGGAGTTCAGGCGCAAGTTGTTATCAATGTTGTGAAACTAACTTGCGTTTGATTTAACTTTAACTTAATTGCTTGTTTGCGGCTTTTTATTTGTTTTATTCTTCAATCAGACACAGCTAGGGATTGTTGTATAAGATATAATAAAAAAACGTAACAATTTTTTTAATAATATTCAATGGATTTTTTCTTTTTAAGTAAATAACACATGTGGCGGTTTTGACCCCTCACCCATAGACAGGTATACTAGTTTGACAGGAACTGTTAGATTAAATATAAAATCATATACAACCCTAGATAATTGAAAGACATGGGAATATACATACAGTACAATCGATAGTAACAAATAATCATTTAGATATAAAATGTAAGTATAATAATTATGTAATAAACAAATTAAATAAACGACCCGTTCATTAAAAAAGCGTACACCCCGCTCAAGTTTTCACATCAAAACATTATTGTTATTATTATTGTATCCTTATTATGATTTGGGTACATCGACAGAAGTCATCCATCCGCAATAACTATAAACCATTTACCCACTTATCCCATTTCCAACTTTAAATTTTTCGAAACCATTTCCATTTACCCTAAAAAGCCATCTCCATAAAGCTATCATAAGAAAGACCAAAAAATAAAATAAAATGGGACTGAGTAAGTCCATTATTGTGTAGACTAATTTCATTAAAGGTTATCTACTATAATGAAATTAGTCTACACTAAGTACTAAATTTATGTACATATGTGTAAATTATTGGTTGGGAAGTGTACACAGAACTGCTCGACGTAAATAAAATCTTTAGCTAGTTCTTACAGTAGTCCTTCTGTACTGTAGAAGATAGACGGAACTAAAAGCTACGGGCGAAATATTACAAAATTTTGACAGCGAAACTATGGATGACGCAATATCTAACTAGCGGGTGGTACTGTAGTCTATGAAACTGAGTAACTTTATAGGGCCTAACAATAACTAAATACGGGGTAACCCGTATATACTTACTAATATATAAAGCTGAAGAGTTTGTTTGTTTAAATGCGCTAATCTCAGGGTTTGAATTGAAAAATTATTTTTTTAGAACATTTATCGAGGAAGGCCATAGGCTATAAAAAATCGCCCTGTGACTGCGACTAATACAAGCGAAGATACAGCGGGCAATATAAACATTGTTCATCATTATGGGTTATCGAGGCGTACGCTGCAAAAACGGTTCAAGATACCCAAAAAATATGTATAACAGAATCCTATTTAAATAATCTAAAAAAAGTCCGTGACGCTATATGTCTATATTTTAAGATGAACTTGTAAGAACGACGAGAAGGGACGCGACGGACGTCGTGCGTTAAACAGATTAAGTTTTTAAAGATGGGGCATGCAAGATTTGGATGCGGACGAAGTCGCTGGCACAGCTAGTATGTTATGAAAATGCTTATAATCAAGACCAATAAAATTAATGTTGAAAAAGGTCTAGTGGATGTAATAAGTACAAAAACCTCTTAAAAGGTTCTGCCTAGATCCTCTTCTTTCGTGGGGAAGCCCCCGATTTCCATTCTTCAACTGCGATACACGACGGCGAGTTTGGCGCAAAACAGAATTTAATGTGGAGGACACGAAACTGCGATGCCTCGTCAGTTAATTAAATTTAAAGAAAGACGCTTGAGGACTGCGAACGTCTTTACCTGACGGTGGTACAATAAGATAATGATGGCGGACGGATGACTAAGAAATTTAGCGAGCTGTGTCATTCGAAAGTTTAAATTTCACATTTGTCCTTGACATCCAAAAAAGATCAGGAATATATTAATTAATAGGAATAGTCAGATAAATATATCTTTATTTAGAGGCCCATTAAATCTATTGCAACATGGAATAAAATATTTTCAGCACTTACATAGATGTTTGAGATAATAACTTGTTCCAAGAATTACCATTTATACTTAAGTATAAAGAGATGGTAAAATTCAAGACTACAATATCGGATCCTTATTTACTTTTGAGTCTTATAAGGTGAGAAGCCTGGATCTAGTACCGACCAATTTCTTTCAAATCGTCCTTTAAGGTGTTCATAAGCCTATCCACAACTTTTCTTTGAAGAACTAAGTATAAACAGTGAAATGCACCCTTCTCCTTACTTTAATAATCCACAGATGAGTGGTTTTGGTGACATCTAATTAATGCTTGTCATAAAAAACTCAACTTAAACCAAATAGCTATTGCTCTGACAAAAACAAACGACATGGCCATAGGAATACGCTTTACTTCCACTTCATTGCCTTATAATCTAGTGAAAATTAATACTTTTAAGAATGAAAATTATGGTAAGATAATATAAATGCATGTTAATTGAGTCCTATCCTTTTACTTTTAAAAGTTAATACACTATGTGATAGCACCAAAAGAGGTGCACAACTGAATAATGTTAAATAAATGTTATAAACAAATAAGTATATTCTACGTTTTTTATTCTAAAATCGTTGATAGACTTAACTCATAATATCCAAACCATCTGAAAAAAAAATGTTGAATTAGTAATTTTCTAGTACCCAAATGGCTATTGCAAGACTTTCAGGCTTGGGTCATCCAGAAATGCAACAGAAATTATTAATTCGCTCTTTTAGTTTATCAATATAGTTCCAATTATCTTTTTACAGAGTTTTTTTTAAATTTTTTTTTTTTTTTTTTTTAACCCTTGGGGGGCCCCCCAAAAAAAATTTTTTTTTTTTTGGGTTTTTTTTTTAAAAAAAATTTTTTTTTAAAAAAAAATTTTTTTTTTTTTTTTTTTTTTTTGTTTTTTTTTTTTTTCCCTTTTTTTTTTTTTTTTTTTTTTTTTTTTTTTTTTTTTTAATAACCTAACCCTGTTTGTTACAGATGAAAACGAGGTGACAAATTAATACCAATAATTTAAAAAGATAAAGCTTTGTCTTCTAAATTTTATTGCCAGCCAGATTGCATTACGTGTAGTGACGTGTGTCGCACGCACGCACAAACGCAGTGGTTATAGCACTTTTTATAGGCATATGACGTCATAAACCCGAGCATACCGACGGTATTACTATTTCAAAACTTATAGTAAATACTTATAGCAGTAAATGGCTTTCTATGATTAAAATGTATTTTTCGCATTATCAAATAGCCCATTAGACAGACAGAGGCTATGCAATATTAAAAGAGTACTACTGTTTGATTGAAGTACCTTCATTCTCCTGATCTCAGTCAGCGCGAGTTAATTGACGTCGCTGCAGCAACGCCTCGGCAAGGTCCTGTTGGAGAGCTGCTTTTTGCCGAGCCACATTAGCTGGCACAGTTGAGCGGAGACCATTCACTATATCCTTAGTCTTACCTGTAAAGTGTAAACAAAGTAATAATCAAATACATAATATATCAAATTCTCGTGTCACAGTGTTAGTTAACATATTCCTCGGAAAGGGGGTTGACACTAGTGATTACTATCTATTTTTCATACCCACAAGTGATAAGGCTTATCAACTCCTAACATACAATTTTTTATTTGTTTTTGTTTTTAATGTGATTTTAAAAATTACACACAACCCCAAATTTTGTTCCTTCTATTACCAATCCTATATTTTTTCATCCTGCTTAAGCTTAACTGATCAATTATCAAGCAGGATGATAAGTTAACCCCTCCACTTTATAGAAGGTAGCCCTTCTCACCCAGTAAACAGTACGGAGTAGAGTAAGACCGAAGTCAGCCTTACCAGATTCTTACACACTTAGAAATCACCCGTCCTACAACAGGTGTCCCCGAAAGAAAATAATAAATCACCGACAGCTGATAATGTCTGGGTCAAAACCGGATTATACTCATATTCGTTGTAATCATTATCCCTTAGGGCCTTGTAACAAAATTTCAATGTTTGAAATTAAGTTTCTTTTGGTGACACATTGTCATCAATGGAAGGATATCAAAAAAACCCAGTATCTTGGGTTGCTTTAGCACAGAACAGACGTATTATATAGGATGTCAAATCATATTAACTGCTAAGAAATGTATGAAATATCTCAATTTGCAGGGACTGGCATATTATGTGAGAAATTGTATTATGTGTTGTCTTAAATGGGATTATTGTACTGTTAAGACTGATTATCTAATTGTATGTCTATTGCCTTTTAATATTTTAATTTCAATTAATTTGTAGCAAATAACATGATTATTTTCTTGCTGAGACACAGATAGGAGGTCAGGTGACCTATCCACATAGGCTATTGACCATTCCAGTCATTTCCCCTTTCCAAACCTCATAACATACTATCTTGTAAATTACATTATCACACATGTGACACTTGATACTTGTATAAGATGTGCAAACAAGCACTAGATATTTATTGTCTATGTAAGTATATATTTGTTGAGTTTGTAAAAATGTTTTTCATAACAGTATTATGATGTTACTGATACAAAAGATAGACTGCTATCATGAAAGGATGTTACATACCAAAATAGATATCATTCAATGTATTTCTGATTTTATTTTCCATGTCTTCAACCATGCGGCCAATGTTTGCTATGTGTGGTGTTACATCACTCACAGCTGTATCTTGCTCCGCCTGAAAATGTGTTAAATAAGTTTTAAATTACCTTAATTTTCTATTTTACGGCTATTAACCTTATCTCTCTACTGTATTTATATATTGATTAATCTTTGATCAAGGTATGGAAAATCAAAATGCATGTTACCTGTCTTGTAAGACTACCGCCTAGGTTCATAGTTCCACTGCCTTCTTTATTGGTTTGCAGCCAGAGCATAGCCGTCGAAGTTAATTTGTAATGGGCATTGCGGCCTGAACTCTTTTCTAAGACCTCAACAACATGAATAGAATCCCAACATCCCTTTATTTTCTGAGAACCATCACCAGCTTTTTTTATTAGAATCACACCTGTAAGTAGAAATGATTTTTTGTTTAAAAACTACATAACATAAGCTACACTGACTTAAAAAAGTATAATATGATCAGCATTCAACCTGCAAAACCATGATCCATGTCCCACAAGTAAACAGAGCTAACACCGCCTTCAAAGTACATCTCTCTATATTGATCAAAAGCATGATTTGCCTCTATCTCTAGTTTCCTCAATCTCTCAGAGGGCATTGATCCATCTTCCAATGGTGGATCATAAGCATTTGACCACGGTGATCTGTAGGAATCACCATCACGATTATAGTCACACAGTAAGTAATCTTTCCCATTACTACGGTCTTGAGCAATCTTTAACGGCTGGTCTACTGAAGACAACAAATCTTCGCATAAACTCGGAACTAGGTCGATCAAATCGGTCAAGTTTTTCTCGATCTGTTGTGGCGGAAGCCGCCGCATTAGGTCTAGAGCACAATCCATTTGCTGTTCCGTCTGTAAGGAAATAGATATGAAGAAAATATGTTTCAACGAGTACAAGTGTTAGTCATCACTAATCAGTAAGTATTTTGGTGCTGGCGTTTTAAAGACGACATTTTTGATACGCTACCATAATTCTGTTGGCTGTCACTCTCCTTTAGATGTTAAACTCCGAACACCAAATAGAAGTGGAGTATACTATTCCACCTCAAACTGCAATATTAATTACTGTTCTTGATATACAAATTACAATAAGTACCTAGGCTGCTATTTGCTATATTTTATAGATATTATGGATATCGATGTGACAGTTGACTTTGACGTAAGATAATTGGACTTCAAAAGGCTTATAGATGTATTTATGTTACTTTCCGTTCAAACTCAAACATATAATAATTTAACCAAACTTATTAAAAACCGTTTAATATTCAAATTTCATAGAGTAATTATAAAAACGTACAAACCTCTACAATACTTATCTTGCTATATACAATATTTAGTAATCTATCGTACATTTTCTTAAGTAAGTCTGTAGTTAGCTGTTGCGTGACCTATTTTCTGTGGCCGATATAGTATGTTGTTGTGTCAATCTTTGTTGATTTGAATGTTGGATTTTGGATAATTGGATACCCATTATTAAAACTTAACAATTATTTAACATAGGTACGTGTTACTTTTAGATGTTTTCTGATTTAAACAAATAACTTTATGATAAATAATACTTTTGACGTCTCATTTAACATATTCATGCAAACTTGTATAAGTTTGTTTCAACAGTGATTCATTTATCGGGAATTTGTCCACAACATTACACCTAGAGCGGCTAATAAACCACCAAAAAGGAATGCGATTTGAATGATTGTCGCGTAAGCTGTTAAAGGAACACAATACAGTTAACGTTTGTATAACTTGGCCGTTAAATAGGGCAATAGGTTATACAAAGAATTGTTCTTATTATATTTCGAATTTGCTGTTTTTATGAATTATTAATTTGTGTTTCGTTCAGTAATCTCTAAATTATAAAAAAGTTAGGTAATATTGAAGCTTAAAACTTTTTACTTGCAGTTGGAATTTTACTGCTTCCTCTTTGTTTTCTGTAAACTGCACTCTGTACCTTACTCAGTACCTTAGTACAGAAGTTTATGGGTAGCACTTAATTTATTAAAATGCTAGTTTATAAAAGATGTTATTACCAGTTAAGTAAGTATGAATTGACACTTGATATATGGTACTGACTGCTTTTGCCTATTTTTTCAGAAACCAGATAAGATGCCAACACAGCTGGTGGGGCAGGACAATCATGCCAATGATGTACGGGTTAAGACAGTGTTTAGTGGTGATGTTATGATTACTTATATTAATCACAACATAACCCTTGATGAGTTTACTCAGGAGATGGTGGCAATATGTCGTTTTGCACCAGATCAGGTAAACATAAACAAATAAGTAAACAAAAGGGTATGGGCAGATGTGTTTCTTAATTTTATTATTGTAATAATTAAATTTAATGATTTAAAATCAAGACTTTAAACTTAATAAAAATTTACAAATCTTTTGCTTTTATAGACTTACATTGTGATTTCAAGATTTCATCTTCTATCATTTAGGACCTTTATTTAATGCAAGCAAGCATATTAGTAAGCTCTTTTAAGTGATTTTAAAGTTATTACCACATAATATGATTGTTAAAGCTTTGCATTGCTGGTGTCATAAATTTTCAAAATCTATATAAACAATTAAAATAGCTTAAAATAATGAATATTTATGTCTCGTTGTAATGTGTGTGTAGGTGTTTACTATGAAGTGGGTGGATGAAGAAGGAGACCCATGTACTATATCTACTCAGCTGGAGCTGGATGAGGCGTTGCGGCTTTATGAACTGAACCGGGATTCCGAACTGACTGTTCATGGTGAGTAATTTTTAAACTAGCATCTTTTTAGCTTAGTTAAACAATTACATTATTTATGACAAGAAGTTTTACTGCCATATATTTTGTGGTGAAAAGAAATGATTCTGCCATTTGGTAGGAGGCTTAATCCTATACCTATTTAGTCTCAAAAGAAGTCAATGTTTGAAGTACCAATTACAATTTTTTGCCAGTAGTTTAAAACAAAGCCAAACAGATTACAACAGCCATCCTTTGTGAAACACGGACAAAATGAGAATTTCGATTTCATACTATACAATTAACATAAATGAATAATTTATTTGACTTTTAAAGTTTTCAGCTCAATTTTCGATCCGTCTTGAAACTTTAGAATCAAAGAATAAATTCGCATAATTTAAACATTTGGACCGTTCAAAATTAAATTTATTAATTCACGTATTTACCGCAGATGCTTACGAGTAAATATTTTAAAACTATTCAAACCGACTTATACCGCACAGTTAAAAGATGCGTGTGTATAAAAAGGTATTGTTTGAATCGGAAACCTATCTCAGTGACAAAATGAACACCAATACATTATTTGGAGCCGTTTAAGCGTCTAAATGTAGATTTTCGATATAAAGCGCTTAACTGCCTGCTAACCGGCATTGCGAATCAGCTCGACCGCCATTTGCATATTCCGATCGGTGTTCCCGCTTTTTTATCCATCGCGCGTTCCGCCAGAGCTCGAATGGAGATTCACTTCCTAATAACGTTGCTATTTCGATAATTGTTTTGCTCTTCTCCGACGGGATGACGCTGCTCGGTCGCTCCGTACATACCGATCGTCGTCTGGGCGGGATATTGCATGGCGTCCGATAGTGCCTCTCCTGGCCCACCGGCGGGGTGGAGCGCGGTAAAGTTGACGCTGTGCGACCCAGAGCAAATAAGACGGGAGCGCACCTAACTTGTACGCAAACGGGGGCGGAGAAACTCTCTCGAATAATGTACAAACATTGCGGAACACTTCGGCGCCCGCCGTGGGCCGACCGTCGCCCGGGCGTAATTAGGGGTACTTTAATTAAGTTTGGGAGCGCTATGAAAGCCGATTTCAAATCCTTTTTGTGTTAATTGAATCCACGGCTCGTGTGAGGCTTTCTCCCTTTTTCATTCTTATATCTAGACGGCTAACAATAATATACGAGTTTTAATAACGAATAGCTAACGTTATAAAGACCGGATTCAATTTAAATTATAACTTCTGCTCGGGAACATAAAGAGATTTAATCAGGACTCAAACTACGGAGGATGGCAACTTCGCAAATGAATGTGTCTTGGTGTGATTTCGGTGGGCGTCGCCCGACCTTCGGCTATCGTGCTCCATTCGGCAGACAGCAGATCTACGCTCATAGATAAGAAGAGAAAAGATCTGTACTTTGTAATGTATACATTCAAAATCTACTTCGTCGCGTTTGTGTTCTTTCTTTTGTGAAAAAAATCTCTACTGTTCTATTCAAAACATATTATGAAAATACAAAGTTGTAGGATAATAAACATACGAGTGCATAGCCTCGAGCGAGTAGTCATATCTTTTTATAATATTTTTCATAATATTAAGTCCAATAAAACAACAAAATGTAAATAAAAAATTATAATCGCATATGTCATAAATATACGAAATGGCCGAGCGAAGGGTAAATAATGTTTGGTTAATTTCCAACACGTGACCGAATTCGGCCGCAGTACATTTGCGACAAGTGTATAACACGGATTAAACTTACTATTTAAATAGCGCTGCTCCGCTATCCTAATGCATAATGAAGCGTAGTCTTGTTAAAATTGAGTGGAAATTCGCGGCAGACACGCGGACGGGGTTATTAATTGGTTCAATGAGGGCGCGATGTCGTTACGTCGTGTCATCGTTCAGCGACGATCTAAATATTTGTACCTCGAGCGAATTTTAAAGTGGGATGTATCGGGTTCTTTTCTTAGCCGCGTCCGCGATCTTACTTCCGAGGCCATTAAGCAGCGCTCGTCGCATTGAAGCTATAATTACGCAGCGAGCAGTTTGGCTGGCAGCGAATAGCTTTGACCTCAGATGTTGAATTAGCAAATAGCTGCAACTGTCTTTGTGCCCTCTCTATAATACTTTTGCGTCGCGTAAATCCTGTGTGTAGATTTATCATATACTTAAGTTGAATTTCGCGTCGATTGTTATAGTATCGCTTTGAATGAAATGTCCATTGTCTACCCGCAGAGACCGTTTGTCTGTTTGTAATGCCGACGACATTGTTAACGATCCAACTATAGAAACTTCTTTAGCCGAACGGTAGTTTCCCATTTCGCTTGCTTACAACTTATTTTTTTTCTAAAGTTTATCTGTATTTATAGTTGTAAAGCATGTCGAGTCGTTTTGTATTCTGCCCTTTGCGCCCTTAGCGCCCTTAGCTAATATCTGAGCAGAGATAACGTATTACGCGTGGATATTAAATCAGACAAAACTAGTCCACTTTAATGGTCTACATCGCAGTTCATTGTTCCTGTAGATGAATATTGTTACGGGCCGCCGAGACCGTGACGCTAATTGCCGCTTACGAGACCAGTCTCTTGGTGAAAATCTATGCGCGTGCGCGTGTTTTTCGCGCGCACACGCCTCCGTACGGTGACAATTCGCATTTGAATTCTCGCGCGGGTGCAGTGTACCTGTGTCTCGCGTGTTTTTCAAACTCAGTGAATGAAATGGAATCGTTGACCTCCGGGATGTCGGCGGGAGAGATCGCAGAGGTGGATTTGCGTTTGCTTCTTGTTTGGATGCACTGTACAAGGCTTATTTGTTTGTTTTCACGAGCTTCACCGGCGCTAACTTTCTACTGAGCCTTGTTTAGCCGTAAATATTGAATACAGTTGAAGAACAACGTGGACGTCGTATTGTTGCCGTGCACGGCTGCAATACTTCGAATAAAAGTACATTGTTTCCATTTTTGCAAAGGACAGTAAAAAGTTCGTCGACGGATTCGCGGTAAAACCGGTTTGCAGTGAAATGCGATAAGAGAGTTGACCTATATGCGCTCTCTAAATTTCACCGCACAACTATTTTCCGCTAAGGTCGCTCGTGTTGTGTATTGACAGTGTTATGTAACTGGCTTGCTACTTAGCTTAAAGAATAAAATATAAATGCGTAGGTATATACACAATGGCACACTTTAGAATGTAGATAAAGTCGGTTTGATCGGTGAGTCTTTAGGCTGTAGTATGTATGTATACTCCTCGAACGTCGTTTCGGAGTCGGAGTTGAATATTCTTATGACACTCCGTGTGAATTAGCTGCGACATTGAATGATCTCTAGGGAGTTCGATCTCAGAGAAACGGCTCAGTAGAACAACAAGGCGTTCCTCTCATTTTGTTATCTGGAGCAAATTGCTCACTTAGGGAATGAAGCGGACTATTGTTTTGAAAATACGCACATAATCGATGCGCTCATTCGTTTATAGGAATTTCGAATATTTTGCGGGTAGTATAGGCTTGCGCGTTATTGAGAAACAGCTTTTGCTGTCGCATATGTATTTGGAGCGCACAATTATATCTTTCATAACCTCGTGCGGCGATACTAACGTTCTCGATAAGGATCCACACCGAGGTAGGCGTGTGTAAACAGTGCAGTGTTAACAGAGTGTATTATTTACCAGGTCATATCTGAGCGTCGATCGCGGTGCTGGGATCGTGAGGTGCTGATTTGTGTCGTCGGGTAGTCGCGTCTTTTAATCGACACTCGTAACGAAATGGAATTCAATTAAATCCATTTACATTACCATTAGAAAAATTGATTTATTTTTTAATAAAACATTCTGATTGTTCCTGCTAATGTTACTTCACTATGAGTTTTCTATTGGTTACGGTTGTGCGTTTGCGACACGCTTTCCCGTTACCCGTCGATAAGGAATAACATCTTTTGTGGTAGGTACGCTGTGCTGAAAAATGCAATACTTCATGGGCGTGAACCGCCATTACAAGACGAGACATTCGCCGTTGCGTAAACACGATAACATTCATTCACTCGTATAAACACGGAGTCGTGTCGAAGATTGACTCGTTTAGAAAAGGAAAGTGAAATCCAACGCACAGTCGTTTGGAATCACTGAAGCTGCTAACTCCGGACGTTGCTGAGGATTTTCACTAGAAAATTCCCGCCACTTGGCATCGCATTAACTTCTCAGTGAATGACGGTATTTTTATGAACTTAGCAATGCAACTTGTCGCCTAATCGAGTAATTAGAATAGTGAAGCGAGCGCTGTCCTTCAGTAGGAAACGGAACGCGGTGTCATTTCTCGCTCAAATAAACATCGAAACTTTATATTAAATTAATTTCTCGCGACGTTTTTACGACAGAAACAGAGGGCTCTTTAAATACTAGGCAAAGCAATTGTGCTTAGTTTTTTTACTCCAGATAGGTTGAGACCTCAGCGGCCTCGGACCCGCCAACCTTGATCTGAACTGGTAACCGGTGAGTCATGTGCGGATTGCTCACTGGACTGTTTAGCTTAATCCTATTGTCGAATGACCACTTTTTGTTTTGGTCGTGCCGCTGATAACGTGATATATAGACGAACCTCTGACACGCTTCTATTTTTGTTTTAGTCCATATGTATTTCTTATTTTATTTAAAGCGATGCCGTTTTCCTTCTCACGATATTCTCGCAGCATCCAAACAAAGTTGGCGACCTTAATTTTAAACAAACAGTAAAAATGGTGGAAGCCAAAATGGATCTTATTTTTCATAGTCTACGACCTTCATTCGCTCGAATAAGATACGCTGCGAGCGCTTGCACTTTGCAGATCTAAGATAGGTTTTTTCTCACAAATAAGCCGGCTTTACCGGTTTAGACTTAGTTAAATTTGCAAGCAGTACTGCGTAGAGGTCGTCGATGCCGATTTAGTTTAGTTCAATATGTTAACGTATCTGGGTTTCTCCCACTATCTGGAATAAAAGTACTTATAAAGTAAAAAAACTCAAATAATATATTGAAGTCGAATTTAAAAGCGTCTGTTGCTGTTTGACAAATGAAAATTGAGCGCAACAGTCGAATCGACCCAGAATACGCGCGAATCAACAAAAGACCCCCATTAGGGCCATTAGGACCCGTCCTCGCGCATTTAATCAACATTCTTTTTTTCGATGAGAATCGCTCGCTGATGGCAGAATCGATGACAGCTAACCTACGGGATCATTATTATTAACGATGTAGCCATCGGGGCCCTGGTCCAAATTATATGTATTGATGTCGGTTTTCATGTGTCGCCGACACATTACACATTTAGAAACAAAATGCTACAAAAATGTAATATTCAATAGTGGTTTTTAGTTGACAATTAACGGGTGAGGGGTGCAGTTTTTAATTGAATTAGTTACTAAACAACTGTCAGTGGTTACTGCAGTCACTTGCTTTGCTTCAATACATAATTGTAAAAGTTATACAAGCTATTGGGTCCGTAATGCCGCGTTAACTTTCACTTCAGGTTAAACAACCGATGCACATATAATAAGTCATTGCGATGTGGTTGGGCAAAAAAGAATTTTATAATGTTGTGCATTAATTCTATATTTGTTTCTGCCGTGTGAGAAAAACGTACAAATACAATCGATCAAAAGTGACCGTCGCTTTCGCTCAGCTTGTTACAGTGATATTATGATGTCTCCAAACCTCACAAGAGATTATAGCCTTATTCCCGAAGCCAGTTCACATAGCGTTGCCTGTTTCTCGGTCCACCTCGAGACGTACACCCGAAATAGTTCGTGGAACCTTTTAATAGAAGAACAAGTACTTATAGCTATTATCCCAGTATTAATCCGGATCCGATAACAGTGTAAACTCAGGGCTCTCTAGGGCCAACCTAACTGCGAAATGTTTGCTTCCGTGTGCACACGACCTCTAAACAGGATATCCTATAGTATGGGAAGCATAAAATACAATACATAGTTAATTGTGTTATTAATTCTCTTATCTCTTTGATTTTAATGTTTATCCGGTTCCTAGGTGGTCCCTATTGTCTCCGTCTATAGAACGTCAGCTTCACGTAGAAATAGATTTATATTCTGTAACGTAAGACCACATGTCGTTGGTATCAATGTGTGGATAATGACGGGTTCGTTGTTCGCTAGCGTTGTATGGCTCAACAAGTCGCTAGTTCGATCCCCGGCTCTCACATGTATAATAAATTTGTCATTTTTCATCTTGTGTAAACAGTATGTATTCGCTGAGGGTAGGTAACAATTAAAAATTGAGTTGAATATCGTTAATCTCTAATATAGGTCACTTTTCCACGCAGATTTTAATTATCTAGACTCATTACCCCATAAATCCGAAATATGTAAAAAATAGAACCTTTATAAACTTTGCACGTTTTTCATCAGAAACCTAAATTGGCTAAGAAGCATTGTTCAACAGTTCCTAGTAAATAAATGGAATTTCGTTCGTAGGGAGATCCCGATAGCGGGCAGCTCTGAATTTCCTAAGTAAAAGCTGAGATAAGCCTCACAAATGCCTCAAATAAGATTAAATAATGTAATGTATTGAGAGGAATCTCTTTGAATTCTTTACGACTGCGGTCGTTTTCACCTCTGCCTTTGGCAACGAGTGTCTTCTACATTTACCGGCGGAAACGAGTCCTCTTCTTTTACTACTATTTAGGCAGAGTGTTATAAAGTTTGATTCCTTTTGAGCCGGTCTCACTAATAAGAAGCACTTTCAGTTTAAGATAGACTTTTTGTTGTGATCACTGTGATGCCATGACGCTACGGCGTCTTCACCTGAACCCCGTAGAGTGCGTTATTGTAGTCACACGCCACTCACACACGCCACAGAGAGTCATTGTGGCTTATAAGCGCTTATTATTTTTCTTGTGACAGTATAAGATGATACGCGCGGAAAACAATAGTTGCATTAACAATGTTCCTCTTTGGATCTATTATGGCGACACGTGTCTTTCTAAAAGACTAACGGTAGAGAAACGCCCCGGCTTCGGAAACTATTAACATTTTCGTCGGTTCACTAAGTTAGCGATAATGGCCGACAGACCGGCACGACCGGTATGATGTGACATTTTCGTAAGAATATTCCAGATACAGAAGTAACATTGCGCCCAGGATTCGAAACTGGGGCCTCGTAGTCTGTAGTCGAGTGCACTAACCGCGAAGAGGCCGTTTCTACAATTTAGTGCCCACCAATTGCCGAGTGTAGTGGGGGTCAATATCGCGAAATGGGTACCACGATCTCGCCGGTGACGCCATCGTCCGAACTGACGACTAATATATATCAATTTAGAATCGTAGTGTCTTGTATGTGTCCATAATAGCGCGACAGTGCTCTCATTGCATTCTGTTTTAAATAGCCGTACTTACCGTCCTAAACCTAATTTAGCCCACATCTAATTGGCGGCAATTTAGCAGGCGATGATTTGATATTCTCGAGGTCTTGTCGTGTTATTCTTTTTTAATTTTATTTATAGAGAGACGAGCTCGAAACAGCTTTTAGAATATATAGTTCTTTTCTAACCTGAAAGAAAACCGAATAAAAGTATTATTTTAGCAGATAAAATCAACCATAATATCCAAGTTTTTTTTCGATATTGTTAAAATAATAAAAATTGCCAATGAAAAATTGTTAAGAATCAATTTCGTTTGTAACCCAAAATATAATTTCAAACGTACGTATCAACTACGGGGACCAATTTATCAAACGAGTTGTATTGAATGACAGTTGTTACATTAATATTAAGTATTATTCTCGAAGGTCGCATTGATATTGTTTATTTGCTTTACGTCACTTTGTTTCTTTGATATCGCGTCCCTGCAGATTTTGTTTTACAAAAGGCCATCTTTTGTAAAACAAAATCTCCTTACCTTTTCTTTTACCAAAATATCTGTCGATTTTTACACTTCGTCGTCCGTCATTCGTGGTTTGACCTTCAAAGGTTTTTTGAGTAGCATTGAACTTGAATACATTAACGCTTTGACTGTGGGACTTTTTTATAATATTAGCATAGCAATTATTATTGTATTTCTTCAACGGTCTGTGAGTTCTGATCTCGTCTTACGCGGTTTCAAACGCAATAAATCGGTCCGTTTAAGTATAATATAGAGATAAGATTCGAAGCTCTTATAAATTTAGACGCGCTTAGAATTCGCGAAATTCATGCAAGATATTTATAAAGGCTTATTTCACAAAGGCAACATTCTTTTACGTTTCAAACAATTGAATACAAAGAGTTCGTGGCGCGGGGGAGTTACATTTTAGAATCCTTTCAAATGCCACCGTACTGTACGCGTCGAGAGAAGCCAAAATACGATTCTCCTTTCCGAGCAGACTTAGGCCCCCGCAAATACAAGACAAGAATTAATTTTGCCCCATCGGTCGGTTACAGATTTCAACCTATTTAGAATTATTTTTTGGCTTGACTGTTTTACGCGTATGATTAAGGGGATTTTTATGAAGCTTTCTTGAATATTGTGTCTTATCGCCGCAATAAAACTGATGTTTATTTATGTTCCCCATCGTCGAAACACCCCCGAACGATTTCTGTGCTCGGACTAGCCTAGAATTAGCCTTGGGCTGAAATTTTTAATTAATATTACGGAAACATCCCATGTGTCGGGGTAGACCTAAGCTTAGCTGGATATAACCTTGTGTTTTCAGCTCATGAACCACTTTGACTTCGACTCCACTCGTCAGTCTCGCCGCTTGTAAAACTTTGAGAAATTGATGCAAGAAGAAGAATTATTTAAACTTCAGCTACTTTTGAAACTTTTGCAACGAGTTAATATTTTATTTAGGTGTATTCTTAGCAGAGTTCGCAAAATTTAATTTAGATATGATTTGGTGAGAATATCACAGAACCCGTAAATTTTATCGAGAACTGTAATTGCGACCAAAATTAGACTATCTCGTCTCACGATATGGTCATACATTTCTCTATGGATTTATGAATATTTTATAAAACCGTTTTCAATTATTTAATGCGTCGTCGGATGCGTAGCGCCCGTAGGAGTGTCACTCGTATTTTATTCAAATATCGAGGTCCCGTGCGCTCGGCATAATATTGCCAAGCGAGTACCGATTCACAATATCCTGTGCACCTGAATAATGTCTAGTTTTCCATAAATAATGCATTCGAATACGTCTCGGTATACGGCGGGCAGTTACAGTTGCACACAAATGCAAACCCATCTCGAATTTCTTCAGCTCGGCGCACCGCTCGTAGGGAAATGAACGAGGGACGCAGTTATGGAATACTTGACCCACATTGATACTTTTAAGATAGTGAAAATGATCGTGCTGTCCAATATATTTCGCGGAAACCATCCTCAAAATCAAGTCTCCCCCGAGATCACCGCTGTTCCCGGAAAGGCTAATTGTGTGCGACCCGTTGCGCAAAGTTCGTTACGATTTAAGAAGAGGACTACAGTCGGGGAGAACCTCGATAACTCCCTGATAGACGGCTTAAAGAAAGTGAAGAGTGAAAAGTGCATTTCGAACAGTGTCGACACTTTTCTCACGCACAGGGAGGGCAAAGAAAAAGTGATATGCAGTGCCAAAGGTTTATTAGAAACTAACTTAGATGATATATTTAGCGACGTCCAAAGAGATGGCTGGAGTCAAGCGAAGAGTTTAGGAGCCAGTGAGTCAATTATAAGGCTCAGTGACGCCGCCAGTAAGCGGGAGTCGATAGTGGACAGCGAGGAGGACACAGTGTCGAGCGAATGCGGCGACAGCGAGGCTCGCGAGCAAAGGAAGTGCATGGGCGCGAGGCGTTTCGGCCACTTGCTAAGGAGAGTTATTTCGAGAAACGGTAAGATCCTTAGCGTTCTTTAATGCATCTAGTTACGGTGTTAAGGAAGGATGAAAAAACGCAATTTTATAATATCACGAATTTTGCCCCCTATTTCGTGCGCGTCTTCATGTGGGTTAATCTTAAAGACAAATATATACTGTTGTAGACATTTTTTCATACATATTTCGAATAATTTTACCCATTATTTACGTTAAAGCCTCTCTCGATAAATGGTCTGGGTAGACCCAAGGGTAGACACAAGAATTATTCAATTTGAAGTTCGAAGTCGACAGACAGACACGCCGTTCGCACAAACATAGTAAATCATCTCGACCCGCGTATTAAATTGAATCGGCGTCGGCCATTTATTTCTCTCCAATTGTTGCAAATTGTTTCCCGCCCTGATTGAGATGACCGTCGTGAAGCCGTCGAAACGTTTCGATCCTATCTGCTTCCTTGTCGTTCTCGATTGCGTATTTCTCATTTTATCTATTTCGGTCCCACATTTAAATAATACTAACAGAGGAATGCGATTGATTCGAAATTGTGGCTCTAATCGCGTTATCAACATTCACGCCATTGTTAATTTTTTCTACGATCGTAGCAATTTATTAGGTAGGTAGGTATTATGCGCCTATGTTATGGCATGTTCATATCCTAATTACAAATGCAGTTACTAGCGTTAATAATGCAAGGCGTGGCAGTACTCCTTGTTCATTCTCCTACGATCGAATCGTAGACACAGGCGTGAGAGCCACTCGAAATGAACTCCGCCGTTCAACTTTTGCCCGACTTACGGCACCTGCTACTTCTTTTTGGGCTAACTTGCAACTGGTCCAACATTTACCGGAATTTTGAAACGAACTTAGAGATGGAATACTGTAAATATATTTCATAGTCAACATAGTCAACGCATGATATATGTTAATATTTGCTAGAGTATATATGTATAAATAAGTACGAGATCGGTAATTGAAAGACGATATCCGAAATCTTTTTTTAATACATATCTCAGGGATAAACGAAGTTGGTGCACTATTAGTGTCGAATTGGAGCCAAGCCGAGTGTTGCCTGAACCTCATTTATATCCGCGCCTCTATTGCCTTTCGGTAAAATTGCAATCGATATTTCTCGCCGCTATATTTAACGGGATTACGTGGTGAGACTGGTAATGGGTAACACGAACGGTTCCGTGGTGGCTCATCGATACGCCTAGTTGCCCTCGCTCGTGTTTTCAGTTTGAAAGGAGGGCACGCCACACTTGTAAACTTTACGAACACAAAATACATCTGTTGTTAACTTGTTAGGAGAGCCCATTTTAAAAGAGCCATTTTCAGTCCACGGTGCGTTAATGTGTACCTTTCTTTGCCACTATTATTTGCTATAAACTTTTATATCGTTGGTAATGTACCGCTTACGTGACTAAAGATAGGTTCCGCACGTTGGGCAACCCACTTTCAATATAACGTTGATTAAATTTAAAACGCGAGTGAAACGTAAATACGTTAAAACAGAACCCATTAGACGGCACGATATTTGCCCACGTCCGTTTCAACCGATACCTGGCTGTGTATAGAAATGGCTTAGATTATTGCAACTTCAGCGAATTGACTAAATTTCGAGAGGCCACGCTTTCATTAAATTTTGAGCACCTGAAATATTTCAACGAAAAATATATCGCGTATCAAACCTGTATTAGATTTTTTTTTGTAATGTGCAGTACTGGCCTCATATTATACATTCAAAACGTGTAAGACAAACCTACAATAGGTAGCCTTTCCTATTGTAAGTTTGTCTTACAATTTTCTTACAGCTTAATACTAACACAATGGAATATTTCTGTACCTATTTTTATAGGTTTTCTTAAAGGTCTACCATGACAAATCATTCCCCAGTTTTGACACGCGTCTGTAGCGGTGAGCTCGGCCAAGATGGCTTTCTGTTTAATAATCGTAAAAGTTAAAAACTCGTTAGGAGGCGGACGTTAGAGGCTCGCTATCGACCTGTTTCTGAACCAATTTTACCTGCTTCGAAGCATAAACATAGAAATGTATGAGGCAGTAATGCTGATTCAAATGTTTCGAAGTTTTTAAAAAGTATAGGAACTTTTTTTTAAATTCTGAAAGCGTGGCCTTAGGTGACAATGTGCCAACAACGTAATATATAATAATCTATATCTAACCGAGTCCAATGGCGACAACAAATGCCATATGCTTGCGACTCTTATGGTGTATGTTGATGCATGCTTTCTTTGAAGTCACACCCAGAGTCGCGCCCTCCGTCGTGGTCCATTAATTTGGGTGTGACGTTCGGAAAGAGTCTATTGGCGCGAGGTAGTCGTATGTGTTGAATATCAGACGGGTCACTTAGAGAAAACCGATATTTTGTGTTTTCAGTCGCGGAGAGCGCTTAATATTCTCGATTCCAGATAATTATTACATGGATCTGCTTCCCTATAGAATCTGTGTTTTTTATATGTCATGACATAAGTGATACTAACCGACGCTTAGCTACAGATTGCTTTAAGATCTTCAATCCATCACAGCCAATAAAAATACTACGAATCCATCTATACGCTGTCTCCGGTCATGTCAGACATATAGATATTTCAAAAGTGAGAATCTTTTAACTACTACCTGAATGCGATTGTGCTAACTTCACTGATGTTGGGAATTACTCAGTGATAAATGTTGCCGATAGCGATTTAGATGTAATTATAAATATCTGCACCTGCATGATTGATTGCAGGTGTAACGTCCGGCGTAGACAATGTATGACTAATTACATAGCTTCGATTTGCGTAATTTACATAATACTTTATATAGTCAAATATAACATAATTCCAAAAAAACAGACAGCTCATCTGTCACAATTATAAGAACAGTGCGATGCCCTAAACATAATTGGCTCACATAATTATATTGAAATCCTTCGGTTAGAAGTAAGCCGGACAGCAATCTGACGGACTATGTGGAATTGGATGGATCTTCCGTTTAATATTAATTTCCTTCCATTGTCTTCAGTTATCCAATAACCTTTGATTAAAGGCTTCGATCGAATCGCACAGGCCTATTGTAGCCTCTAACTGTGGGATTGTTATCGAACGAAGAGGATCTGTCGTTGTTTATTTATTAATGCGAGTCCCACTTCGCATGCATTTGTATTTTTATTCAATAACCTAATTTGCTCGAATTCGAGTTTTGCTTAATTATAAATAACTCCGACCGACACACATCTGTACACATCCGACCGAGTCCTACCGACAATAGGTCTAATAATTTCCATGTCCCAAGATGGGGCTTTCAAAGCGTTTCAATAGCTAGCAATCTCGAGAGTGGTCCTGTCTCGCAGAACACAGTTGTTAGGCAATTGGAACTCTGCGTCTTTTATTTCATTACTAGCTTTGCCCACGACTTCGTTCGCCTCGAATACTGACTTGGGGTAGAATTTCTAATTTAAGGCAGCCAATCTATGTTGTAAGTGCTACTTCGCCGCAACACTCTCACCTCACATCACTCATACTCTAACCCCCACGCCCACGCCCACTTCCTATATACCCAAAAATACAATGAAGAAAGTTTCATTTTTTTAGCTTCAAAAACAGTAAATCAGTTCACCAGTTTCGAAGTTCAAGCGGGACAGACAGACATAGTTACTTTCGCATTTATCATATTAGTATAGATTCTGTACATCTTACAACGTTTTAGCCATAAAATTGATATCGAATACTAACGAAAACTAGCTTGCTAATTTCATCCAAGGCAGGATTCATTCGATTAATTAGTTCAAGACCCTACTTAATCTCTAAACAGTGAACATTATTAAGCTAATTAGACTACAACGAGTGAGGCGACCGCGCAACTGATAGTATTAACAATTTGCAAAGAAGTGCTAACTCCCGAACGGGAGCGAAGTGAATATTAATCGAACGGAACCTAAAAGAGATAATAGACATTTATTTTACGCTTCAAAGCCTTCTAATTACCAGCAGAACGGAGCATAAGTGAAGCATAGTCGGACGATTAGCTATGGAGCTATTATATGATGTAGCCGGCTCGGGAAACCCTTTTATCCCATTATGTTGCTCGACGCTCGCTAATCGGGAGTGGGAAATTGAAGTGGAGAAGTGGGCCGTAAGTGATGCTGTGCTTGTCGTGCTTTTCTTTTCATCGATATCAGTTTTAAGCAAACGCTCCGCGCGCAATGGTGTCTGCCGATGAAACCGTATCGCGGTATCTGGCGACTTTCTCCATTGTTTTCCACTGGCGCAGAACAATCGTAACGCCGTCACTGTGACTGATCACTTGCCGACGCCCAATACGATTGTTTAATTGGAACAAAATGCTACGAATTAATCACACGTTACTTCGAACGTAAATACTTTCCTACGCTACTTCATTTGCCATTTCGATCGAATTCTCTCTACTAATTAATAATTTCCCTTTAGTAGAGCGGCTGTAAAAATATCTGAAGCCGGTTTATCAGCGGCAAAAATTGCATAAAAATCTCTCGTCTGAAAGGAAAACTTATTTCTGAAATCGGGTTTAGCTGGCAACTTTGAGCGCATTACGTTGAACTGGGAGCTTGCATTTTTCACCCACAATACTCCCATTTACTACGCGATTGTCAGACCTTTCGTACTTTGTGCATTTATCACAATGTTTCTAAATGTGAAATAAGCTTGAAGTTTGATTTACGAGTCTAAGTTGGGCCGCGGAAATGTTTTCACCTAAATCCGAGGAGGCGACGTGCTTCTTCTTTTAGTTCTTCTAAATGTTCACAGTTAATAAAGCAAAGCAAAGGATTTCTTTATATTGGACTGCGATGTTGAAGTAAAGCTATTTTTTTATTTCCAAGCAGTACTTGTTTTGACTAAACTAAATCATTATTGTTATTAACAATCTGTTATATACGTAATAATAAAGGTAACGTTAATAACATGATCGCTGATGAAGTATGTCAAACACTAACAAAAACCCGTGATGTAAAAAATGTTGAAATAGTCATATTTCTTATCGAATGATCCGCACTAACGATACTTACAAGTACATAGTTTAGGTCCCGAACGACCCCACAATCCGCCGAAGGTAAAATTACAACCCGTATTCGACTGTCACTGAAAAGTTTGAGAATTCACGTACACGTAAAACTCGACACAAATGTGTCGGAGATTCAACAATAACATTGTTCCAGGCCGCACATTCAAAAGTTTTCGCTCGCATTGTCCCCTCATTGCACACCCGCCGTCGTCTATATTTAAGCACGAAATTAACAAAAAAATCTAATTAAAATTACAAATACTCGGACGATGTGATTAAAAGGTAAATTGGACAATATCGGAAGATATTAAAATTTCGGTTGCCCATCATTGGGCGCCGCGACGCTAAGTACTTTTTAAACGCGTCTGCTTTATTAATTTCGTTGCCGGCGCACACTCCGCGGAGTTCGCGACGCGAAATTGGGTCAGCATTCGACGAACGAAACTCGTTCAACGGGAACTATCGAATGCGGAATGTATCAAAGCGAACGCCCCGATATGAATGTTCAATGATTGCTTTTTGAAATTGTGTTTTTTCAAAGGGCCGCTATGTGCTCGACGAAATCGTTCAAGTTAAAAGTGCACTTGCCACTTGTGACGATCATTTGTTTGTTTAAAGGCGTCTTTTAATCGGTGCGAGAGATTTAGAGAAATAAAAACGTGAAATGGGCTCGTGAATAAATTACTTTAAAGTAGTTCCCTACGCCGCTCCACCTTCGATGTTCATCAAGGTTCTATATTCAGCTTAACGAGGTGCAAGACAACAGAAAAGCGAGTTAAAGTAGCCATTCCGACGCAATTTTATGCAACATTTTATTTAGAAAATATAATGACGTTATTCAGCTCCAGAGGCTTCTCCTATCGACTATCATTACGTAGCTTACTCTGTGCCACAGTATTTAAATACTGTGGCACAGAGTATAAATATCCCTCTACGAATTGTTTTATGAGCGATACATTTTTATAGAGGCTAGACGAATGTAGGTAGCGAACCGCTCTCTAATACCATTAAATTACTTATTAAATGTAAGGAATCGTACGTACGTTTATGCCACATGGAGATATCTGCCGGCAAGAACATACGCTTTTAAACGGAACCGCGAAAATACGCAATTGAGATGAAAAGCAAAGCCTTGCCACCACATTTGAACATCGCGCACAGCGAAATATGTCCGAAATGTGAGTATTGTAAACACTGTTGTTCGCTTAATATTTAGTGGCTCCGTGGAAGGTTAGCGTGGTCCATTCGCTAATTTTGGCTTCGTCCCAATTCAGATAATTAGTTAGCGTGGAAGCCGGCGCAGTTTGAAATGAGATAGCTATTGCCAGATCTTGGAATCGTTTGTGAAATGTTGTGTTTGCTCAAATACTAAATATTTTCACCTGTTTAATTATGTAAAGTCTGAATATGCGTAATAAAGAAAGAATGTCGTCGAAAAGGCACGTTGACACACCATCGTGTCTCTGGAAGTTTGTAAGTCGCCATTAAAAAGCTCGTTGTTTTGTTCGACCTAACCCAATTGTGATGTATGCTCTTGTGTCCTGTTCTCTCGATTTTGCTTAATTATTGCGATCGACGCACGTTGACTTTAGGCGCACAATGACCGCTGAGTTTCGTTCAGAAGCGTTACAAAGAAACATCCTCACGGTTTCAGCTCTAGGAGAAGATTTACAGCATCCCATATTTAGTTATCAAAGGGGTTTAGTTTAGGTTCATATGACTACATATATGATATTCTACTTTAATATTTAATAATGTATAACGAGTAAAATCATAATAAAGCTCGTTCTATGTGTGCAGACCGTCAAAGTGGACATTACTTTTTTGTGTTTCATATCCTTGTTTAAGACTTACACTTCGATAACCCAGACTTCGCTTCTATAACTCCTTTTTTATTAAACCACCTGGTAAAAAATGTTTCTTTATCAACTAAGACATATAGGATGATATCAATGTCATCATTAGACTTACGAACTGACGTTGGTGATATTTCAACCTCAGCGTTTAAATCCGTCCGTTTCCCCACTTCCAGTTCCACTCACCTACTTCCACATCCTGCCAGTTTGTAGTCTAACGATGGATGCGTAGCAGAGGATGTTAAGTATATACATATTTTTGTATAGCTCGCTGCAGTCGACGATTACAAAATATTCGATTCGAAACACTATTTTTCTTATGAAGTGGGAATCACATCAGTGTGTCCGTGTTTCCTGAAAGATGAACAATTTATTATTAATGCACAATAAACAAGTAAAACGCCTAGATTATATTATTACGTTTGAAAAGCAGAATGTTTATTCGAATACATTTGTAGAGTTACTTCCTAATTTAAATAATACACTTTACACGGTTTAAAATGCGAAATATATTTTTTATTCATTTTAAGTATGGCCCGACCGCGACGTTCGCGTTTGATGTCAAACGAGAGGTTGTCGTGAGTGAGTTTTGGAACGAACAGTCTATTAAAGGCTTTAACATTAGGAACACCTTTGTCTTGAGTTCCCAGTGGCCACAGCTGTTGAGAAGCATCGAAAACTTCGGTCCATACTTAAAATAATGTAAAAATAAGCCAACTTAATTATTATCTTAAAAGGTTTTTTATTTCAATGTGCGCTACGGACAATACTTAATTTTTGCTTAAATTGAAAATGAAATGTACAATTATTTATCAATAATTGTTCCAAGTTTTCCTCAATATCAAAATAGAAGAAATCTTTCATCACAGGGCGAAATTGAATGCCTTTTCGTCGTTCTCGCAAGAATTATGCCCTCTATAGATTTTGCCTAGAGTTCGCCCTTTCATCTCACCTGAATAATGCAGACATATAAAAAACAACAAAATGCAGCACATGTTACGCGATTCGGTTTCAGTCTGTGCGCATCTTATTTAGATTTTATATAACTACCCTCAACCCTTACCCTTATGTTTGTCTGTCCTACTCTATCATAAAAAAGACTTAAGAATTATTCATGTATGAAGTTGTTAGTCCTTTCCCTATTATGTATTCAGTACCTATCCCTGACATCAACGTTTCTGAGCACGTGTGTAGGACGCCTGCAGCTTCTTCTGCAGCTAACCGCATAAACACGTATTTGGCTCTTATCTATACAGTATTTTGTGTACTGCAATTAGGAGATTCGCTCGCCATTCGGAGTTAACTCGAGTAATTACCACTGCAACGTATTTGTGCCGCATTGAGAGAAAGGTAGAATAACTTCCCCTCCAGATGGTTATTTCCAAATGGATGCTGCTGTCGCTCCGACTTTTTACGAAATCCGTGTCGGTCAACTGCAGGTCTAAAACGACTGCAGAATACGTTCCCGACGTGATTTTCCATTAAACAAACGGCTTAAGATTCTCGGCGTGAATTAATTTTAATATAACTTCAATGGCAACATGAAATATCAAAGTCAAAGTCAAAAATCATTTATTCATGTAGGTAACTATGTACACTTATGAACGTCACAAAATAATTATAGAATCTAACTTTACATTTACTACCAGTTCTCAAATCAAGGGCGTAGAACGAACGAGAAGAACTGGCAATAAACTCGCCGTCACTCCTTTTATCGCCAAGTTTCATTTTACATTCTTGATTTACTTTTAGTACACAACATATTTTTCCTTGTAAGAGCGGGTTCCTCCACACCCCAAGCATTTTTATCATTTAAATATTGATTAACATGATAATAACCCTTTTCAAGCAGTTTTTGTTTTACATATCAGACGTGACAATGTCTTTTGTAACAAAAAATAATTTAAATGAAGACTTTAAAGAAAACTAACAATCTTTCTTCAAAAACGTTTTTATTGTTCACAGTCTTATATTATACTATTTAATAATTGTATTTTTTTTAATATTTTCAGGTAAGTAAAGTCAAAGGGGAGCGTGAGTCTTACTCGTTATTTGTATAACACAGGTAAGTGGCACCTGTAACAATAGTTTTCCCCTCTTTGCAAGTCCATTGCTATGCTTAGAAAAGTCTATCCTTACGTTATTTGTTATATTTCGTGACCTGGAACAGGTTTAGTTTTTTTGTGTGTTTATTCACTTTACCTCCAGATCATCTCTATGTTGGTAATAGCTAGAAATAAATTATTTATATATCCCCTGAATAGTATTGGTAAAACAAGATTTCCTAATAATGTGTTAAATCACCATAATGATGTTGTAGCATCTCCCCTCCACTCCTCCCTCATTAAAATGTCCTGCCCATACAGCTAGCGACTCCCACGGGTGATGTTTAGAGACATTTATGTTTCAGACGCCTTTTGAATACACAAATGAAACAAGGTCGTTGCTTAAAGAATTCTTAATATTTAGGTATCCACTAAAGTCAAACATTTTACTGGAACAATTAATGTTTGGCCCTCTTTACACGTAAACCGCGCAATAAATATTTTTTATAATATATTATTTAGATCCCGAAGATTTCCCGAAGACACCCTTTTTGTAATGGAAAGAAATATTCTTATTCTAGAAATGTCTTAAAAAAGAGAAGGTAACATTTTTATTAATTTCTTTCCGCGTAATAAATATGTATTCATTTAAAGTATTTTTATTTTCCAAAGGATTGCATCAAATTATTTGCTAATAAGCGTTTATTTGATATCGTTATTGATTGGGCACTAGACTAATAAATACTGGTAAACATTGAACTAAAATTAGGTATATCCGGTAGCGTAACGCTTACATTGTTTGGGAATTGCCAACTCGTATTGGCTTTGGCGGAGTCCGGAATCAGACCGCAGAGGCTACGTCAAACGCTTCTTATTAGGAAGAACCGAGTATCGGACAAAACTGGGATATTCATTGATGCGGAACCACTTTCACGCCCCACTTACTCGGCTTTTGAGTTCCTCAACAATCGTATGTGCCCGGCCTTATCATGACACCACGTAAGCTTAGAGACGGCCTGAATTTTTCTTAAGCATTTACGGCGCAGTACGTTTAATCTCTAACGCGTAACAAATATCTCCAGTACTTCGAGTCAAAGCGTAGCTGACAGGACCAGCAAACATTCTGGACTTTCACAAAATTGATTTGCCGTTTGACCTAATTCCTACTTAACACTTAAGGCACTTGAAAATGTTAACCGCGGATGGTAGATAGAAAAGTCTCAATTTTAGTCTGAAGTTCAGCGAGTTGTATTCATTAAATATTGACAGCACAATTACACGACCTTAAAAACTATTTTTAAATAGTTTTAAGAGCTTCGCTGAGTGAGCCCTCCATAGAGTAATGTTTTTTGCCACTGTCTGCCCTTGGGTTCGTTAGAACCCATTTAGGTTATACTTGTTTCTCAATATAGTAGTAGATTTTTTATCGGTGTGAATGTTTTTTTAACATTATTTTTATGATTGTTAAGCTATAAATATTTTCCAAGTGCTACTCGTATCATCACTAATAGTCATCTCCTAATGCGTAGCGTGTAAGCGCTACGCACTTCGTAGCTCTCTACGGATCGTACGGCGCGGAAACTGTAGCGTTCGTAGACGTCAGAGCGTAGAGTCTGTAACCAAAAATTTCCGCTGATTTGATTTATATGTAGTGATGATGGCTCTTTCGGCTGGTATTTCCTATAGATGGAACATCTTATCTCTATAATAGAATCCTGTTCGTGTGCGAAACTAATTTTACCAATTTTGTTGGTATGTAAAACAGAATCTTAATTACATTTTTATTTTATCAATGTTTAGGCATTTTCTTTTTATGAGAAAATATTTTTATAAAACAAAGATCTAAATAAATCTATAAAATGAAACTTATAAAATTGCGTTGCCACCGATGCGCAGTCACTTTAAGTAAACATTAGAGAGTATTATTTATTTATTTAAATAGGTGTTTTACCAATATATATTTGTTGTGAAGTGTGGTCGAGTTTAATCTTTTCTTGGCCAAACTGACTACCCTTATCATATGATAACACGACCTCCCGCGACGCAGTGCGCCCACCTGTCGGCGCGCGTGCGTCCCGCGGTGACGTCACGAGCCCCCGAAAGCCATCGGAGACGCCCGAGCCGACCCGACCGCGACGGATTGATCCGACAGACACTTGCTGATAATCAAATCATCCGTTCTTACGGTTAAAAGCCTGCAGAACGTGTCATACGGTTCTGATTATTTTTTAGCGAATGAAGGCTTATAAAAAGTAACCTAATTTAGTTAGGTTTTATGTCGTCAGATCAAAACCGTACTGTCATTTTGTCTTCTTTTCGGGTGAAAGCCTTATTTGAATCACCTATTAAAAGCGATGACTTACTTCGAATCGAGTTAACTTCGTCCAGTTTACTTAATTTCGACCATCGGCTCACATCAGAACGCATCCAAGTTGCGATCTCGCAGCGCCTCGCTGGCTCCTTATCTAGTTCTTAATCCAAGATAAATATTACATCAATCGGGGCCGTCGGGGCACGCAGGCGCGAGTCGCGGGCCCAGTCCCGCTCCGGCCGCGCCGCCCGCCGCACGTCGCTTCGCGGGCGCCCGACCCGGCGGCGACTCACACGCTGCCTCCCACACCCGTTCATTAGTCAGAGGATCTCGGTTGGACGTTCCCGTCGTCAGTGTTTAACTACGTACCGCTACCTGTGCCGTCGACGGCGAACGACGAACCCGCGCCACGTGCCCATCTCGTTGCGTAAGTCGCGAAAACTAACCGAATCTCCTTTGACACGCGAGAAAACAAATAGGTATCGATCACAGTGTTTATTCTCCCGAACACATTTATTAGCTCGGCCGAGGGCAGGGATGCCCTTCTAAGATGATCCGCGAGCTTTCGGGCGCGGTCTGGTGAGCCTATAATTATAATACGCAAGTGCCGGTCGACCTTAAAACTACGCCGAGAGGAACTTTTAACGTTGCACCAAAGACGATTCGAGCGATGGAGTTTCGTTAGTGTCGCGATGACCCTCCGCCTCAAGTTATACCGTCCGTATATATCACCGTCTGAGCGCCCGAGGCGTGTGGAAAAATAGAGAAAAGAAAGAGCGTTAAATACTTTCCTACTCCGCTCGATCGCAATATTTATATTCCGGCCGACCATTAAACTTCTGTAATCGTCGCTAATGACTTCTTTCCCTAATTGATGACCCTCGACACCCGGGCTTAGAAATTTGGACAAAAATTAGTATTTGCGCTTCGCGAGGCGCCTCAACGACCGTTCGAGGACTTTTCGTGAGCCCAAAATGTATTTCGTTCAAGCTATTTCCTCATTAGGTAATATTAATTTTTCATAGTTCAACTTTAATTAAATCCGGTTTTTCAAACTTTTACTTTATTGTCTAAGTTTGCCTAAGAATAACGCTTTATTGACTGTGGTAATGTTTCGTACACGAGGATTTTCCACCTAAATTTCTTCGTTGATAACAGTCCCTTGTAGTTTTACACCTAACTAGTGGCTAAACAAATAAGGCGAAGTTTTCAAAACATTTGTAGCGATGTACTTTAGTCTTTTGCAATATTTTCCCTGAACTATGTTTCACGGTATCTTTGCTTATCAGAGCATCCATTTCCAATGAAAAAATCTAATTGTTCGGATTGAACTGTCCATTCCGAGTAAATAGAACTCCAACCAAACTGAATGTAGTTCGACATTAATCTTTGATTAGCTGCAAATATTGCGGTATCGAGGTCGTGTGTAATGTGGAGTGTGGACTTAGAGTTCACATTGCGGTTTATTGTATATGTGTATATACAATAATAAGACGAGTATTACACTTTTCGGAGTAATGAAGTATACACCTATAATAATCAAAAGGGTTTTAATTGAATGCGACACACTGGGGTCACCGTGAATACAGCCTTATCTAAAAGTACTACAAAAGAAAAAGCCTTGGCCACGTTCGGTCTGCGTCCGTTCACGAGAACCGATTGTATGAAATAATAATAATAATTAGCTAATGAGCCGAAAACACAAGTTTCACGTTAAAATAACGCCTGGCTTTAATTATTCTGAATTTGCGTCGAGGCTTTCAACTTCACGTGAAATCATTCTTGTAATACGACACTTAAACAATTGTAGATGGCTCGGTTTTATGTTTTTACATTAATTATTGCTTCGCTAAACTCGAGTAGAGTTGCGTTATTGAATATTTATACGTCGTTTAAATTAAGTTAAAGTCGTTCGTGTTCCATTATTATCTCTATTAAATAGATAAAAAATTACACGAAATCGTTTAACCTGTTCGCGAACAATTGACTCGTCTTCGATGAGGAGCTCTCCCGATGAGGCGAGGCGATCGAGTGTGTGTGTAAGTGCTCGGGGGGTGCGCGATTTCAAATAGAACAAAGTTTATTCTCTCATATAGTTTTAGATACAAATATATCTTTTATTTTGGCCTAGTGATGTATACAATGTAAACTCTGCAGGTACATTCGGGTGTTATGTTAGTTAATTAACGACGTGGCGTAGTCCACGAACGGGCGACTCAGGAAAAGCTCGGATTAACATGAAGTGCGTTTTGGGGTTAAGGCGTTATGATCATTTACTTGCAACTCTACAAATTGTTTTTGGTCGTTTCGTTCTTTCACTGTGAACTATTCGTTTCACTTTGAACGACATTGAAGTACCTACATTTTTAGTTTAGTTAGTATTTTTAATACAAATGCTACAATTACGGTACACCGTTGTTCTATATCGGGCTAAACAGGATCAATTTCAGAAAAGGAACACCACGCGCCTAGAAGTCAGCTCGAGTTTCACGCTAAACACAATTAAACTGTACATCGGCAGTATTTGACACTAATTAGCGGCATATAATGCCCACGGACTAGTATTTATTGCAGTAATTCAATGGCTAATTAATTGCACTGTTTTTGCTACTCCGCTTGGTTTATAATTAAAGTGACTAATTTCATCTCTCCAGCAGAGTACTAATTGCAGGGAACTACCTCGACGAAATGTATAAATTTAAAAATGGACTTAGGAAGGGAGGCGGTCGCGATATCGGTGTCGATTGAGAGCAATCGGGTCTAATTCCGCGCGAGCCTCGTACGATACTTTATAGCGGGCTACGTTTCGTAAAGTTCCATTAAGTGCGCATTACTCGGCCGCTTTTGTTTTATTATGGCTTATCGCCTTCTAGTTACGGTTACTGCAATAGTTTCGCAATAGCGGCTGGAAAGTGTTAGGTTTAACGGTGCCGTCTTTATTAGAATTAGATGTATGTTCAACGAGAACTGTTCTAATTCTGTTCATCCTGTTCGCGAATTGAATGCTACTTTCTACTATCACAATAAATGACAATTGTTGTAATGAACAAATGTTACGATCGTTCCACGTTTAGTTGCTTGATGTCGTCTTCCTCCGTAGTATCGATCCCTATACGAATGTAAAGCAGCTATAACTGGATGAATGCCATCGCTAATTAACTTAGAAGTGAAAGACCACGTCTATGACCCCAGTCTAAGCTAACAAAGCAAACCTAGAGCTAGCTTTAATTGAATTCTTTGTATAGCGACAATATTTAATATCTCAGTGCACGTGAAGGGGGCTTCCGACATGTTCTTTTTTGAGGTTGCATCTAAAGGGACTTTGCACGATGTTTCACGAACGAACCGTCTGCAGCAATGTTGACATACACGTTATTTCCATTTCTATATTGACGCCGACCTTTGCCACGTTTTGATGGATCAAGAGCTAAATATGCGTGTCGCGCTTGGCGGAATCGCTTCTACGTCACCTGAACTAACTTCGAAAGAAGTCGTATGTTAAATCAAACTTCCTCGAAAAATTAAATATTTGAGTTCATTATAAGCAGAGTCTTTAGAAAAATAATCGTCAATCGAAGTCAAAACTAAACGAAGTATTTCTTCGCAAGATTTGTATGTTGTGCAATAGTTGTACGTATTTAGTTTTATTATAGACATTGAACAACATTTTTAAAAGATATACATATTATGTATTCTTACGCATTTCTGTCATTTTCGATACGGAGATTATTTAATACTGCGCGATTTCATTCCCAGGAGATTTGACGGAACGATGTGATCGTGCGACTTATCCCGTGCTCGCTTAATATACATATAATGTAAATCATAATTTTATTTAGTTTTGTACATTTACTTATATTAAAAT